>JAQPPZ010017036.1:14297500-15547500 GCA_028583015.1 Wollemia nobilis
ATTTGATTTTATTAAATATGTGTCGTAAAAAAGAGCACACATTATCGTATTTATAAAAGGGTTGTAGTTTAATTAGTGTTAATGGTCTATAATGTCAATAATGTTACTTTAGTTACAACTTTTGAAGAGGTGGTTAATGCATAATATGCCTTTATTAGAGTAAGATAATTACCACTTGCCCTGCTAGTGGCTTACACTATTCACATAGCTTAGATCCCACAAATCCCAAGACCTACCCCTATTATTGTGTTGTCTCTTAGTACCCAAACATATTCTAATACAACCATCAACCCACAAACCAACTCTCCTTACATAGTGACCCTCCTAAGGTAAATCACCCCTATTTCTTTGTAGTTGTCCACTTTACTAGCTCCACCATAAAGTAATAACACCCATACTTTATCTAAAATTCAAGATAAATATGACACACAAAAATAGCAAATGATGGAGATGATGGATATATGTAAAATGGTGGTAAATAAAACCAATATAGATAATAAACAAAGTAGGTGGCAATTGAATATTAGATGGTGACAACAAAATTGATAGTAATGAAGAACCATGTATCTCATAAAGGATCAAGGCCCTCAACAAAAAGTTGGTCAACCAAGAAATCAAGCATAAAATAATATGGTAACATGAACTTAAAAGTGGATACATTGTGGCATATTGCCTACAATGCTATATGTAATCCTATTAAATGTTATATTTCCATTAGACATTCCCAATCTAAGCAAAAAAACAACCTTAGGTTCAACAAGATGCAACTTTGAAAAAATGATGTCAATAACAAATCAATTTATGATAAATAACTAGTTTATCAACCCTCCATTCTAGTTCAACAAGTAGTACTAGCATTTTCAAATCCTAGTAATGTAGTTATTATAAATTTTGGAATTTATAAGGATGACCAAGATTTATCTTTGGAGGTTAATTTTGTATGTGCTAACCAACAAGGGGTTGGGACTAGGCTGAGTGAGAGGAGAGTGATTGAAGAACATGAACTAACTAAGAAGTAATCCAAGCTTTATATTGGTAGTACAAAGCTAAGGGGGATACCACCATTACATCTAAAGGATAAGGGTCCTATAGCATTCAAACAATAGTATCCATAAAAGAACATAAAAAGATACTAGTGATGACATTTTCAACTAGTACTTTGACTAAAATGGAGAAAGAAACAAAAACATATGAGAAGTTTAAGGGAAAAAGAGAGTATATGAGGTGAAAATAGAATAATATAGGCTAAAAAAGTAAGAAAAATGCTAAGAAAAGAGATAAGTTGCAAAAGGTTAGTATGCTGGAAGCCTTAACTTTTCTTGGTCAAAGGGGTCTCCTCTAAGAGGAATTCAAGGAGCAGAAAGTAGTTATGTATAGGATAAAAATAGACCATCATGAAAATTCATCTTGGTCTAACAGATCAACATAATTTACTAGAAAAGACCCTTCAAATACCCAATTCAATGCTATTTATATAACAAATGCATGAAATACTAAGACACTAAATTCATCATCGCTCTATATGACAAATAATATTGAGAAATATCTATTGAGAAGCTATATAGTTTACTCAAAATTAGTTTAACAAAGATGCCAAAGTTTGTATACAAGAAAATGGGACAACCCTACAATAAGACCACCACAAGTCCTATTCAAATGGATGAAATTAGGATGAATGCAATAGGGGTATAGAAATATCTGATCATGACAATAAGAAAACACCTTGAACTAGTAGTCGTACAAGGAGTCATTATGGTTTACCTACCTCCTTAATTTAGGATGTTTCTCTCAAGATAATGGACCAATAATTTATTAGGATAAGTACATATAGAAATGGATTACGTGCACATAAAGGTGCCTAATAATGGGAAGATAATCAAGATAGAAAATTAGCCCCCATGCAACAAGCTTTTACACAAGCTTGATGATGATGACATTATACATTGTGATGAACTATAGAAGTATATAGATTAAGAAATCATTGGAAAAGACCCTTTATTAGAGATCAATATAATCATAGATGTGATCCAAAAAGGTGATGATCTAGAGTCGAGTCTTAAAGAAAAGAAACTTGGTTATAACCTGATATCTGAAACTCCCACCATTGTTCTAGCATTGACCAATGATCAAGACCAAGGATAGAATAGTATGTGGACTATGCATTTGACAACACAAGGATTAAGAATGGGATAAGCATTGGTAGTTAGTTCATTGACCCCCAAGAGCTTATCTAAATTATGCTTGTAATTTATTGTTCAATTGTATAAATAATATGGATGAATATTAAGTGCTTTGTATAAACTTGAGAAAATTTTAAATGATGAGCATTAAGAACGTTAATTTTTTTCATGAATCTAAGATCATCATCAACCTAGTTAACCCAGAGTGTGAAATTAAAACATGATGTCTTACAATCATAGGGTTTAAGACCTATTAGAGATATTCAATACCTACATAATTAAGGCAAAATTCTCACAAGTTAAATGCAAAAGCATATCATGAACTAGATCCATGGAGGATAAATTTGATCCCACTACAAATATGTGGAATAGGTTGAAAGAGATAGAGGTGTTTTTAGGTCTACTATCTCTAGTAATTCTAATTATTGAAATTTTTAACAATGATGAATTATTATAGGATTTCTCATCAGGGAAGCACAACATGTCAAAGATAAAATGAGTATAGGAGATTAAAATTAGGGTGATCCAACTAAAGACCAATTGGTTACCTTAGTGAATAATCACACTCGAGATTTTATTTAACACTGAGAACAACTCTAAAAATTCTAGCATCAAATTCAAGGCATCCTCTTATCATCCAATTGAGGTAGTTGAAAAAAAGAATTTTCTTGTAGTAGAAGAGTGTACTAAAGAAGAGATTAGCCTATCCAAACAAATCAGTCGAAAGAACCATGGTATCATTGCTTGGTCTTATAAAAATTTAAAATTTTATGATAGAAGTATCATTGAGCACACCATAGAGTTAGAGGAAACTCCTTAATATTTTACAAGCCCAAATGATATTCTTCATTAAGCACTCCATATAGGTGGCTAACTTGGTTCTGGTATGCAAGAAGAACAAAGATATCAAATTATGCATTTACTTAAAAAATGTGAATAGGGAATCCTTGAAATATCACTATGCTCTACTAACCATATATCATATTTTTAATAAATGTGGTCAGGTCTCAAATGTTATTGCTGCTAGATGTTTTTTAGGTTATAAAATAATTTGGGTAAAGGTGATGACCAATACAAAACAATGTTTATAATAAAATGGGGGATCTTTACAAATTGACAAATGATTTTTGGTTTATCAAATGCTAGGGTCATGTTCCACAAATCTATAGAAATTTTCTTTGTAGGTTTAATAGATGAAATCATACTTATATATCTAGATAATTTAACTAATTTTTTTCTAAGGAAAGGAATAAGCACATTGAACACTTGGAGTCCATATTTAAGAGGTGTAGAGAGTATGGAATACCATTAAATCCAAAAAATTCTATCTTCAATGTACAAGAAGAAACTGTCTTAGGTCATGTGATATCCAAGGATAGCCTCACAATAGGTCTTGTAATGATTTCTCACTACACTTAGGTTTTAGCCTTAGATGAAATATAAGATAAATATAAGATGATTGAAGGCATGAAAATCTCGATCATAGTGAATGTTATTTTTTAGAAGCCCCAAGTGGAGAATAATGGTAAAATTTTTGATCTTCCAGACATAATTTCTCTTAAAGGAGCAATGGTGATCACAGTCATTTACCTGAAAAATTGGTTGTAAATGGTGCTCTCATTGAAGTCTTCAACATCCCTAGAAAATAATAGTTAAAGTTATCAATATTTCCTATAAAATTTGGAGGGAAACTCTTCCTTTCTTGTAATTTATGTATAGTATTTTTCTTAGCATTGTAAAGGATCAATGAATTATTATTCCATATAGCTCTCCCTTCATTTTCCCTTGTATAGTAATACTCGTATTCCTGAGTGGTCTTGCAAGCATACCCTCAAGCCTCCTATTCTAGCATTATATTGTAATTGTTTCATATTTATATATGTATGCTAGAGGCCATGGCTATTTAGTTTAAGTATTTTGGTTCTCCCTATCCTATTTTCTTTGTGCATGTGTATTTATCTATGTGCTTATATATGTTGAGGAGAGGAAATGTTCACTATGTCAGTATATTACACTCAGGGTTATTGTGTGAGGGGATCTTATCTTGGTCTTAGTGCATCACCTCGATTAGCTTAGGTTTTACTTTTTTATTCTTTACTTTTTTGCTTCTCTCTAACATTTTACCCCTAGAGATATTAGAATAGGCTAGAGTAGGACAAGTGTGCTAAAGGTCAAATATTATAAAGGATCCAACCATTGTAAAAATAACCAAGGCCCCCAATAGAGCCAAACCCCATGCTCTCGGGATTGACCTTGTTGTGTATTGGAAATTTGAGTTATTTTATGTTGTCATTGATGTCACATGGATCATTGATGTCACATGGATCACATTGAGTTTTGGTGGCCAAAGCATTTCATAAATAAGCATTTATGATATTTTGGAGAGCATGGATATATACAGGGTTTTTGTGAAAACCAAGGCAGGCAAAATAAAAGGTTTTATTTAAAACCATGGATGGCAGATTTGAAATGGGTTTTTCTTAAAACCCAGGTTGGCTTTTCGTTTCGTCGAAAAAGGTGCCCGATGATGGAGATATTTAATTTTAAATATTTAGTTTAAATTTTAAATTATTTAAATTATTTAAATTTAATTTTAAAATTAAATATATTAATTTTACGCCGACTAAAGAAAGGAGGAAAGGCTATATTAATTTATAGCACCGACGTCTAAAGAAAGAGGAAAGGCATATATATATGCCAACAAAAGCTTAGACTTCATTAACCCAACGCTTATTTTTCGAATGCCTTCGATTGGGGAACGAATTGCGAAAAGAGAGAAGTGTGACTTTGGTCTATTGAAAAATCATTCATGGAGTTTAATAAGATGCATAGGCATCTTTGGCCTAGCGGTTCATGCATTGTGTGTTACGAGGAGGTCCTGCGATCGAGTCCCATCATGGTTATTTGCTTTGTTGAAGCGCTCGAAGCGTTGTTAAGTTTTTCGAAGGGTGCAGAAGTTTATGATATAAGTTTTTGTTCGTGTCCCTTTGGACACGTGAGGGCGTGTGGCCCAATGATAGGTTGGTTGTGGTTAAAGCGCTGAGCAAGGAGACGTCACGAGATCGAATCCCGTCAGGGACAGAGGCAAGTTAATAATTTTTTAATATATTTTATTTTTCTAAAGTTGCCCTAGGAGGAATAAGGGTTGTGATGCATGTTTAGAAAAAGAGAGATTTCTGGTGTTTCTCCTTTTGAAAGTATATCATATTATATATCGTTGGAAAGCTTATTTCGAGGGCTATTTGATTAACTTGCTTAGAGGGAGAAATAAGGTGTATGTAAAGAGATATTTCTATTTTTGTAAAGGGTTTCAAAAGTGAAGGTTGTTTTGTTCTTTTTCAAAGGTGATTAATTCTTTCATGAGGGGACATGTTGTATCTTATTGAGTAGGAGTGATAAGGTGTTATTTGGATATTATTGTTGTGATATTAATCATGATCTCTAACCCTTGTTGAAAGTTGAAAAAGAAGTTTGTTGAGTGTGGCAGATTTAGTGGACATCCAATAAGGCATCAAAAGGTATGAGCAATATTCTCCATTGACTTTGTTTATGGTGGTTGATTTCTGAAATATCATTGGAGAGAAAAGGATTGATTGTGGTTTCCTTTTCGAAAGTGGTTGGTTGAATGCTTCAAGGTTTTTTGGTTTGAGAGTTGTGTTTAAACCTTGTTTTATAAGCATAGTTGTTGAAGCCCATTGGTTATGCAAAGAACTTGAGTTAGAAAAGAACATGAGTATCATTGTTATGTGAGATTTGTGGTTGAGCATTGTTGGAAACATTTGAGTTGGTTGATACATGCTTGGACTAGGGTTTTGTGAGAAAGAGTTGTCCCTTGTGGTGATTGGTTGAGTTGAGTTGATTGAGCCTAGTCAAGTGATTGTGTGAGGTGATTGTTCAAGTCCCATGAAACAAACAATTCTATAATTCTGATTTGGGTTGAGATTGAGCTTTGAGATTAGAACATATTGAGTCTCTAACAATTCTCTTTATGCTTCTATAAGATTTGAGTTGAGTTAAGATTGACTTGAGTTGAGTTGAGATTGATTTGAGTTGAGATCATTGTGGATCATTGTTGTCATCCATTGTAGAGTGCATTGCCATTCATTATTGAATTCATCATTGAGCCTTGCCTTCATAGATTTGTGGATGAGATTTGAGTGCTACTTGAGCATGATTGGTTGAGCCTTTGAGAAGGCTTTTGGGACAGATTTGTGGTAGTTTTTGTGTATGATTGATTGAGCCTTTGAGAAGGCTTTTGGGACAGATTTATGGACAGATTTGGGACAACATTTGAGCAAGTTCTTGGTGAGCTTGTTGAGCAGATTTTGAGCAAGTTCTTAGTGAGCTTGTTGAGCAGATTTTGAGCAAGTTCTTGGTGAGCTTGTTGAGCATATTTTGAGCAAGTTCTTAGTGAGCTTGTTGAGCAGATTTTGAGCAAGTTCTTAGTGAGCTTGTTGAGCAAATTTTGAGCAAGTTCTTAGTGAGCTTGTTGAGAAATTTTGAGCAAGTTCTTAGTGAGCTTGTTGAGAAATTTTGGGCAAGTTCTTAGTGAGCTTGCTAGAGCATATTTTGGGCAAGTTCTTAGTGAGCTTGCTAGAGCATATTTTGGGCAAGTTCTTAGTGAGCTTGCTAGAGAATTTTGGGCAAGTTCTTGGTGAGCTTGCTAAAGCAGATCAATGGATTGCCTACCTGAGCAGATCAGTGTATTGCCTAGCTTTGAGCAGATCAAAGTAATCATTTGTATTGGGATAAGGATCCTTATTTCTATGTGAAATATTATAAGGAGATTATCTTGTGGAGTACCCCACATTGGGGGAACCACGTTAAATCTTGTGTCTCAATTGTGTGTGGTGATTTGTGCACTTGTTTACTATTGCTATCTATGTCATTAATGCACATTGCTATATTTGGTTATTGCAATTAAGGACACTAATTGATATTGGTTTGGAAAGAAAGTAAAAAGTGGGTGCTATACTTTTCACCCCCCTCTCAGTATAAGCTTGTGTTCTTCAATTGGTATCAGAGCGGGTTCCTTCGAAAAGGCTAACAACTTGAGGGTAGATTCTACAAGAACACAGATGGCTTCATAGAATGGATTATCTACAAATAAGGCTCCACTGTTTGATGGTAACAATTATGCTTTCTAGAGCATGAGAATGAAGAACTACTTGATATCACAAGGATATGAGGTATGGCAGATGGTTGAAAAAGAGTATAAGGTTGAAGGTGATCCCGAGGTAGATAAGACTATCAAGAAATTGGTTGAGATCAATGCAAGGGCAATGAATTGTATTTTGAGTGGGCTACGTGAAACAGATTTTGCAAAGGTCATGGTATGTAATTCAGCTAATGAAATGTGGACCAAGTTGCGGAATACTTATGAAGGAGATTCAAAGGTAAAGTTGGCAAAACTACAAACTCATAGAAAAATATTTGAGGAATTGAAAATGGAAGATTCTGAAGATATTGCAAAGTTTTTACTTCGAGTTGATGAGATTACTAACACCATGAGAGGCCTAGGATTTGAGATGAAAGAATCAGAAGTTACTCAAAAAGTTTTGAGATCACTTCCCATGAAGTATGATGCAAAGGTTTCAGCAATAGAAGAAACAATGGATATCAACAAGCTAACAATGGAAGAACTACAAGGAACTCTCACAACTTATGAGATGAGGGTGAGTAAGCATCAAGTTCCAATAAAAGAGATTGCATTCAAGGCTTCAGAGAAAAATAAAGGGAAAGTTCCAGAGACAGATAGAGATTCAGATAATGATGAGGAAGCTAACTTCATCAAAAGGAAAAAGGACTTAAGAAATTTTAGGGATATGAAGAAAGTCAAATGCTACAAGTGTGGTGATTTTGGTCACTATGCACACAAGTGTCCACATGAAGAAAATAGTGATGATGAAAAATAGGGTCACAGAAGAAAAGAAGATGGAAAGCATAAGCATGAAAAAGATGACAGATTCAAGCAAAACATGTATGAGAAGAAGAAAAGTTTTCATAAGACAAAGAAAACTTACTACATTGTAGAAGCAAGTGATAGCTCAGATCACAATGATAGAGACAAGTCAGATGATGAAAAGGAAGAACATCTATTCCTTGGAATAGAAGGTGAAAGAGAACAGTGCTTTGTGTGTGGTCAAAGAGATCACAGATCAGGATATTGCAATGGTTTCAGTGATAGTGAAGATGAGATGACACATCAAGGAAACAGGCATGGTCAAAGAAATCATGAGAGTTTGTTTGCTATAGAAGATAATAATGATCTCAGTGATAGTGAAGATGAAGAAGTCTCACTTTTGGTAATAGAAAAAGAAGAGGATGAGCCAAGAAAACAAAAAATAGAAGTCAAAAGGCTAAAAGAAGAAATCAAGAATCTTGAAAACAAGATTCGAACAGATGTAAAAATCATAGAAGAACAACTTCAGACAATCATTGATCTAAGAGATGAGTTTCAAAATGCAAAAAGGATAGAGGAAAGGATGAATGAAGAACTAAGGGTAATAACGGCAAGACATGACACATTAGATGAAAAGGTTCAAAAAGGAGTGGAAACTTATTTTAAAGTTGTATCCTATTTCCAAGAAAAGTCACACTCAAAAGGAAAGGAAGTTCTAAAAGATGAAAGCAAGGAAGCACCTAAGTTTTATGAAGAAAGTTCCAAAGTTCCTATGGCTTCAAACATTCAGTTTGGATCTTGTTTTGAGATAGGTGAATCAAGTTCAAAAGGAAAATAAATTCTTGAAGAGGAAAGCAAGGAAGAAACTAAGGAAGAGGATTTAGATACTACAAAGAAGGTTCAAGGATACAATGCATAAAATGATCATAAGGATAATGGTCAAGAAAGGTATGAGGAACCAAGGCATGAACAAAGGGCTTTTCAAGGACATTGTTTTTCTTGTAATGGATTTGGACACAGGGCTATACACTGCAGGATCCATGGATCAAAGAAGTTTGATTTTGCTAGAAGAAACTTCAAAGGAAGAAGGTATGGTTTTCAGGGACATTGCTTCTTATGCAACAGGATTGGTCATAGAGCTTCTCAGTGCAAAGAAAATGAGCAACATGGTTTTGGTTTTAGAGCTACACAAATCAGAAGTCATGGTCATAATGGTCATGAAAACAAAACTTCACAATACAAGGTTCAGGAAAGGAATGGATATGGAAATTATTTCAAGAAAGAATTCAGGATATGGGCACCATCCAAAGGCTACAATATCAAGTGTTTTAATTGCAATAACTTTGGACATATTGCAAAATGGTGTAGGACTCAATTCCAAATAGGTTCAAGACAAGAAGGTCAAACAGGTTCAAGACAAGAAGATCAAGTAATTCATCAAGAGAAGGATATCAAAAAAATATGGAAGGAAGTTGACAGAGGAAAGAAACAATGTAATATGGGAGTAAAAGTACTCCCACCCCAAAATTAATCACCTCAAGAGAGAAGGTGGTGAGGGGGCTAAGCTAAAGAGTCATATCTTTTAGCCCCATAGGTGTCCCTTTTGCCATTGATGTCAAAGGGGGAGAGATTTGAGTAAGGGGAGAGCATTGAGTTAGGGGGAGCAGCCTCCAAAGAGAGCATTGAGTTAGGGGGAGCAGCCTCCATAGAGAGTATTGAGTCAGGGGGAGCAACTTTGATTCTCAGAGATGGTTTTTGTAGTGATTGTGGTTTTTGCATTAGAGGTGTTGCCATCAATGACAAAGGGGGAGATTGTTGGAAATTTGAGTTATTTTATGTTGTCATTGATGTCACATGGATCACATTGAGTTTTGGTGGCCAAAGCATTTCATAAATAAGCATTTATGATATTTTGGAGAGCATGGATATATACAGGGTTTTTGTGAAAACCAAGGCAGGCAAAATAAAAGGTTTTATTTAAAACCATGGATGGCAGATTTGAAATGGGTTTTTCTTAAAACCCAGGTTGGCTTTTCGTTTCATCGAAAAAGGTGCCCCGGTGATGGAGATATTTATTTTTAAATATTTAGTTTAAATTTTAAATTATTTAAAATTTAAATTTAAAATTTAAAATTAAATATATTAATTTTAGCGCCGACTAAAGAAAGGAGGAAAGGCTATATTAATTTATAGCACCGACGTCTAAAGAAAGAGGAAAGCCATATATATATGCCAACAAAAGCTTAGACTTCATGACCCCCAACGCTTATTTTTCGAATGCCTTCGATTGGGGAACGAATTGCGAAAAGAGAGAGAAGTGTGACTTTGGTCTATTGAAAAATCATTCATGGAGTTTAATAAGATGCATAGGCATATTTGGCCTAGCGGTTCATGCATTGTGTGTTACGCAGGAGGTCCTACGATCGAGTCCCACCGTGGTTATTTGCTTTGTTGAAGCGCTCGAAGCGTTGTTAAGTTTTTCGAAGGGTGCAAAAGTTTATGATATAAGTTTTTGTTCGTGTCCCTTTGGACACGTGAGGGCGTGTGGCCCAATGACAGGTTGGCTGTGGTTAAAGCGCTGAGCAAGGAGACGTCACGAGATCGAATCCCATCAGGGACAGAGGCAAGTTAATAATTTTTTTAATATATTTTATTTTTCTAAAGTTGCCCTAGGAGGAATAAGGGTTGTGATGCATGTTTAGAAAAAGAGATTTTTGGTGTTTCTCCTTTTGAAAGTATATCATATTATATATCGTTGGAAAGCTTATTTCGAGGGCTATTTGATTAACTTGCTTAGAGGGAGAAATAAGGTGTATGTAAAGAGATATTTCTATTTTTGTAAAGGGTTTCAAAAGTGAAGGTTGTTTTGTTCTTTTTCAAAGGTGATTAATTCTTTCATGAGGGGACATGTTGTATCTTATTGAGTAGGAGTGATAAGGTGTTATTTGGATATTATTGTTGTGATATTAATCATGATCTCTAACCCTTGTTGAAAGTTGAAAAAGAAGTTTGTTGAGTGTGGCAGATTTAGTGGACATCCAATAAGGCATCAAAAGGTATGAGCAATATTCTCCATTGACTTTGTTTATGGTGGTTGATTTCTGAAATATCATTGGAGAGAAAAGGATTGATTGTGGTTTCCTTTTCGAAAGTGGTTGGTTGAATGCTTCAAGGTTTTCTGGTTTGAGAGTTGTGTTTAAACCTTGTTTTATAAGCATAGTTGTTGAAGCCCATTGGTTATGCAAAGAACTTGAGTTAGAAAAGAACATGAGTATCATTGTTATGTGAGATTTGTGGTTGAGCATTGTTGGAAACATTTGAGTTGGTTGATACATGCTTGGACTAGGGTTTTGTGAGAAAGAGTTGTCCCTTGTGGTGATTGGTTGAGTTGAGTTGATTGAGCCTAGTCAAGTGATTGTGTGAGGTGATTGTTCAAGTCCCATGAAACAAACAATTCTATAATTCTGATTTGGGTTGAGATTGAGCTTTGAGATTAGAACATATTGAGTCTCTAACAATTCTCTTTATGCTTCTATAAGATTTGAGTTGAGTTGACTTGAGTTGAGTTGAGATTGATTTGAGTTGAGATCATTGTGGATCATTGTTGTCATCCATTGTAGAGTGCATTGCCATTCATTATTGAATTCATCATTGAGCCTTGCCTTCATAGATTTGTGGATGAGATTTGAGTGCTACTTGAGCATGATTGGTTGAGCCTTTGAGAAGGATTTTGGGACAGATTTGTGGACAGATTTGTGGCAGTTTTTGTGGATGATTGATTGAGCCTTTGAGAAGACTTTTGGGACAGATTTGTGGATAGATTTGGGACAACATTTGAGCAAGTTCTTGGTGAGCTTGTTGAGCAGATTTTGAGCAAGTTCTTAGTGAGCTTGTTGAGCAGATTTTGAGCAAGTTCTTGGTGAGCTTGTTGAGCAGATTTTGAGCAAGTTCTTAGTGAGCTTGTTGAGCATATTTTGAGCAAGTTCTTGGTGAGCTTGTTGAGCAGATTTTGAGCAAGTTCTTAGTGAGCTTGTTGAGCAGATTTGAGCAAGTTCTTAGTGAGCTTGTTGAGCAGATTTTGAGCAAGTTCTTGGTGAGCTTGTTGAGAGATTTTGGGCAAGTTCTTAGTGAGCTTGCTAGAGCAATTTTGGGCAAGTTCTTGGTGAGCTTGCTAGAAGCATTTTGGGCAAGTTCTTAGTGAGCTTGCTAGAGCAGTTTTGGGCAAGTTCTTGGTGAGCTTGCTGAAGCAGATCAGTGGATTGCCTACCTGAGCAGATCAGTGTATTGCCTAGCTTTGAGCAGATCAAAGTAATCATTTGTATTGGGATAAGGATCCTTATTTCTGTGTGAAATATTATAAGGAGATTATCTTGTGGAGTACCCCACATTGGGGGAACCACGTTAAATCTTGTGTCTCAATTGTGTGTGGTGATTTGTGCACTTGTTTACTATTGCTATCTATGTCATTAATGCACACTGCTATATTTGGTTATTGCAATTAAGGACACTAATTGATATTGGTTTGGAAAGAAAGTAAAAAGTGGGCGCTATACTATTCACCCCCCTCTCAGTATAAGCTTGTGTTCTTCATTGTGTTGCTCTGTGTGAGGTATGATAGCCCTGACCATCTGGTGGAAAATTTCTATTCAATAGCTTGGGATAATTAGATAGGACAATAGTTTCTAAGACCAACTCACTTCTCTATTCACTAAAATATTCAGAGAGAAGGTGGACGAGGTATCTCTCCTAGAAAAAAAATTCAGCTTTGATGAGTAAATACTCAAGATAATATTGCCTTAAGATCAATAATACAATTGCAATATGAAAGATATACTAATGCTAATCAATCAATCATATAAAATCATAATCAACTATATAATAACTCAAATAATGCTAATGACAAATGCTCAAAAATACTAAGAAATATTTATTGAATGAAGAGCTCAAAATACATCATACTACATCACCTTCCATTGCTTACATAGGTGACTCTTTCTCCTTCGCTATATCTCTTTTACATCAATACATCCATATATATATAATGGAATGTGACTCTTCATATGGAGGTTTCTTGGTCCTCACTCTTCCTATGACTCTTCATATTCCTACTCTATTGACACATGTACATAGGGACAACTATGCACATTTACATTGCCAAAATATCATTGCACACTTGTGCATTACATTGCATAAAGTAAATCCTAATCTAAGACACTCTTTCCTAATATATAGATGCACCCATGATAGTACATTGGTATGTACCAAATAATGTGATATATTCCAACACCCCCTATATTATATTAATTGGTTATTGAAGACTTTAGTAGTAAATATTTCCATGAAGAAATTTCTTAAAAGTAGTAAATCTTCCTTCCTTAGATTCTTTGAAGAACATAGTCAATTTATCTTTTAGAATGTCAAATACTTGATCTTCATCAATATTTGATATTAAGTTATGAGAATAGAACTTAAGTGCTTGTAACATTTCTTCACCATTTTCATTGAATACTTCTTTTATAATTTATCCATATCTCTTTTGGAGTAGAATTCCTTATGACTCCCAAGTCTAATATTGTTCTTTTCACTTTTATGTTTTGTAGTAATCCTTTTATCTCCCTAATTTTTGAAAGGTAATGCAATTTTAATATCAACTCTATCAATCAATGTGTGATTTGAATGTAATTTCAATCCTTTACAAATCTTCAAATCTCTAATAATTTTGAACTTAGAGATTAAACTTATCAAATGCAATATCTCTATGTAGAATTCCTTATATCTCCCAACTCTAGAAAAATAATATTTGCAAATTTTTTGTAACCCTAGTTTGATGTAGAATGCCTTATTTCTCCAACCTTAATAATTTTGAAAATATTCATTTTTTTTGTAAATATAAATATGCAATTTTACAAAACCCAAATATAATGCTTCTTCAAATATGATAGAATGTTTCAAAATGCAATATCCAAATTTTTCTAAGGTTCTATAATGCTTATCACTCCACTAAAATCTTCAAATTTTTAACCTTAGAATATATTTACTTTATTCTTATTCCTCCTACCAATATAAATTTTAATATGAAAATATTATGGTAAATGTTACCTTAATTATTCAGGCGCTCCTTCTTGACTTACTGAGTGCTCCTCATTTTGGTCAAATTTCATTGGACTTCATAACAGGTGCTTTGAATGCATCTTCAATGCTCTTACTTCACACTTACTACGAATATTTCTTTACTCTCTTACATTGGTGGCTATATGGATGCTTGAGCTTCTATCCTCTTGTGTAATGTGCCACTTGGAGCATACGTTATGGATAACTTCTTGAATCCCCTTAGGTGGTGCTAACATTCTTGTAAGATGAATGGACAATTAGCACAATATTTCTTGTGTTTTTTGGGCATCACTAATCCTTCCTTAAGCATTGGGTGATGATTTACAGCATTGAACACTCTTCTTTCCTAGAGACATACGTTATGACTATGTTCCAACTCTCACCCTTGTGCCAAATGGCAATATTCCTCTTCCTTTCTCGGGATAAGTGTTAAAGCCTTCTATGCATGTGCTCCCTTATCCACCATAAGGAATTTCAAGACTATTCCAATGTATTTCTTCTTTACTATTCCTCCAATGTATTCTTACTTCTTTGTAATAACAATTGGTATTTTTTCTTCTCTTTTTGTATGATGATGAATTCACCCAAGGTTGGATCTAGTCGTGACTATTTTAAAGCACTCCAATTGTGGCTCTATGGTGATTCATTTTTGATATTTTGATCTATTAGTAATATTCCTTTAATAATGCACCCTGTATTTGTAATCGACCTTGCTTTGTGTAGATAAAATGGCTATGCTATGTAGGATTTATGCAGGGTAATCTTTTGTAAGTTGTAGCTGACGTCTTCTAGCTCCTTGGCTAGCCGATTCCTGAGCCTAATGGTTCTTTCCTTAAGCAATCTTTTTAGTGCTTCTTTCCTACAAATAAGTGGACGTTGATGAAGATCTTGCCCCCTTATGATCAGCTACTCAATGGTGTTTAATATTATGGTGATACACACCACTATTTTAGTGGTTTTCTTTACCACTTTTGACTGCACGTCTAGTGTTTTTAAACACCTAAAATATGCATTTAAATTTGGAACTCTTTTCTTTCCAAACTCTACTGTATTTTGAGGGATATTCTTCCTCACAAACGTAGGATAAATCTGCTCTTAAATTTACATATAAAAACATATACTATTCACTTATTATTGTTAGCGTATATAGTTGTTATTTCATTATTTTATGCTAACTAATATGGTTAGCATATATTATTACATAGCATCTTATTGTTAGCCTTGTTAGTGTATTTGCTAAGTTAGGTTTGGAGATTCATTTAATACATTCTATTATTGGCATTGATGTAATATATATTATTCAGCATATCAATGAAATTGCTAATGCTTTCCTTCAGTGGTATCAAAGATACCTTATTCTGGCTCAATTTTTGACTTCGTAGCTACAGACTTGGACCACTAGGCCGAATCGAGCATGATTCCAAGGGTCGACCTATGTGAGAACCTCAAGCACGATACCTGAGGTACCTGACAAGGATCTAGCACATAAGCTGAGGTTACATATGGGGTACGAGTTGACCCGACCTATGATGACTATAGGGTGTGGCATGGGAGAGTGCATACTTGAGACTAGATGGTAGTAAATCGAATGTGTAATGTGTGGATCGTGACATGGAGCACAAAGGGCTAAGAGGGTTGGTGAGAAAAACCAAGGATGGGGTAGACCACCGTGAGGTGGTCAATTAGTAAAGTGAGTTTGTTTCATTTTATACCCTCCTCGTAGCCTCAACCTCCAGCATTTGGGATAATTCTCCTTGCATAAATATTGTTTTTTTTGTTTGCTATCAGCAAACAATGATTTTCAGATATTGAGTCTCGATGGTAAATATGAAAGTGATTACCATAGCAACACTAACCTTTGGCATGGTGGGTGAACAACAGTGAAACCACACATACTGAAGGGAAAATTAAATGCAAAATATTTTATATTTTTCTTATGCTGCACAATGCCTTGAGCTACAGATCAATAGCAACAAAGCTACGCTACAAGTCTTTCCCCGATTTGACATCAAATCTCAAGACAATGTGATGTTTTCACAGCCATTAAGTGCCCTGTGAGGTTATGGAGAATTGTAAGTGCTACCGATGATATATCACAGCTGAAAGTCGATCACATAGAAACGGTCATAAAGGTTTTTGTTAAATTTGCGTAGACCTCTTCTGTTGTGCACCTATTTTGATCATCGTTGCTCCTTGCTATAGATTTTTTGTAGCTCACCCCTACATTAGATGTAAGATCTTGTTGCAGATCGATGGTTATTGTCAATATTCACCAGTCATCCTACCAAACCATCCTTGCCTAATTCTATTTACTATTGTCTAACACTATTTACAGCCCTTAAAAAAACTGTGACAAATCAAATCTTGCTGGACAAAGTTATTGTTAGCTCTCCACTGAGGAATTGGTTCACCTATTAGTGAACTGTAAGATGTGTTTAATTTCTTAGGCCACCAAGTGATGCGTTTGAAATGGCGTGATTTGTAGTGGGTGATATTTTGTTTCTTATGTTTCTCATCGGGTAAATTATGCAGATCTATTGACTTACAACCCTTGGAAACATTTTTCCTTGCCAGTGCAAACGTTAATTTTTTTATAGACGTTGGATGTTGTAAGTATAAAATATTACTATTTTTTTATTGGATTTGAGGATAGTTGTGTCGCCTAGTGGCTCAGCGTCACCTGGTGGAGAAGAGCGACGCCAGTCGGTATGCCCTCGTCATAGTTGTGAGCTCGGGAGAAGAAGTAGGGGATCTTTCCCCTACTATCCCAACTGGTGTGCTAGATCGACTGGTTGAAGACCGAGCGCTAAGGCACTTGCAAGAGCGCAGGTCAGGTGTTCAATTCCCATCGACACCATAAGGTATATTTTTTAATTGTTTTTTTTAAGCAATTTTTTTAATGATTTTTTTATTAATTAAATATAATTTTCTTAATTATTTTTTTTAATAAATTTAATTAAGAAATTTTTATATTTAATTAGTATCAAATATTTTCATTAAAATTTATTTTTGCTTTCAAATAACAATTTTTAAATACCTTTGAAGCACAACATAATTTCATCCTAGTTCATTTTGCATAAACCAAGGGGGACATTTTCATGTCATTTTATTGCAAATTTATCAAAACAGGATGAAAAGGGGGGAATAGAGAGTCAAATTTGAACTTTTTAAAGCAATTTGGTATTGTAATTAGGTGCATTTTCAGTGGAAACCGAAACCTAAATTTTTCAATTTTTTGTGGGCACTTTTTGTTGTTAGTTGCATTTACATTTCATTTGCACTACTTCATTAAGTATAAAATCAAGCACATTTAAGTCCCCAAAAATTGAACCCATTCGTGTAATTTATTTGCATAACAATATTTGGTATAAATGGTACCTCTAGCCTACACTTACAGGTAAAGTTGTCATGCTTTGGGCTACTATATATATTACCTAACATAGCTGCAATAATGATGTATGAGTTTGTTCTCTATAAATCATCGAGGAGTTATAAGTTTACCATTTTGTTATTTTTTTTCATTCCATTCACTACCCTAATCATTATTTTTGTTAGACGTAAATCCTGATGAAGTGTCTATCCAAAGTGTTTAGGGGAAGTTATGCCCCACGCATGCAGAAGACCTTCTATGGTAGGTGTCATAAACAAAATGATTCCCTTTCAGTATTACCTATGTTCCATGTATCGTTCTTCTCTCACGTACCTCTAGTCTCCCTCACGTAAGTGTGGGTATATCGAGAGGTTCAGTATAAAGGCCTAGCATGTATAAAGAAAGGGGGACCATTTGGTGATATAAGGAACCCTCATTATGGCAGCCATACACAAATATCTATCAGATACTTAGTTACTAAAAGGGTCAATTATGCACCATGGAATATGAAGATGAAGGCTATTCTACAAGTAGAAGAATTGTGGGATGTTATTTCTGGCACAACAAAACGTCCTACAACACCAGGTGTAGATTTAATTGCATATGAAAAGAAAGATAGTAAGGTAAGAATGCTCATATTGCTTGCTATCACAGATAATGTTCAACCTCACATAGCTAACAAAGAACATGGTAAAGATGCATAGGATTCATTTAAGACCATCTATGAGGGTAAGAATGATTCCACCATTCTCAACCTTCAATCTCAACTTCACAGTTTGAGTATGAGGCATGGAGAGACAGTTGAACTATTTCTATGTAGAGAATTGAAGTCAAGATTGAATTCTATGGGAGAGACTATAGAAGATAATATCCTCACTTCAGTGATTTTGAGAGCTTTACCTAATTCATACATAATGTTGATAACTTTCCTTCAAGTGTCACAAAGATAAGTTACCTTTGTGGAGTTGGTCAATCTGCTTCAAACTAGGGAGGCTATCCAACTTCAAAAAGATGAAAATTCTAATACAACCCTCTATTCAAACAACAAGGGTTCTAATAAGAAAGGTAATTTTCAAAAGGGAGGATCTTCTTCCAAGGATTTCAAGGAAAAACAACATCAAAAATAGAATAAATATTTTAAAATTTTTGAGAAAGATATCCATGAGACCAATCGGTGTTGGTACAATAATAAACAACCTAAGAACAAGGGCCATAACAAACCACTAAACAAAAACAAGCAACCCAAGGTGAATTTTGTTGTTGAAGAATCAAACTTAGATTCTGAGTGGGCACACAAGGTGCTCATGACTAACACAACCTCCAAGAAAAAGGATCTCATGTGGTATGTTGATTCTGGTGCTAGTAAACACATGACTGACGACAATTCATGGTTTGAGAGATTTGAAGCCAAGGAAGGAAAACCAGTAACTATTGTTGATGATAAGACCTACCAAGTTCAAGGTGAGGGTATAATTTTAGTCACCCTTCCATATGGAAAATATCAGATTGATAGAGTCCTATATGTTCTAGGATTGGTAAACAATTTTTTGTCAATCCCTCAAATCTTGGATGAAGATATGGTTGTTGATTTTCATGTTGAGGATAGAAAGAAATGTTGCTTGATCACTAAGAGGGGTAAACACATTGCAACAACTTCATACAAGCATGGCTTATTTTCATTAGATGCTATCTCCACCTCTCATGTTGCCATGGTAGTCTCTACAAAGGAGGCTACTTCACTTTGGCACAAGAGATACGGGCATCTAATTTCTGAATATTTACTTGAGCTAAGTAAATATGATATGGTAAAAAGTCTTCCCTCCTTTTTCTCTACATTACTAGTGTGCTTTGATTGCTTATCAAGGAAGCAACATAGAGTACCATTTGAAAATAGCTCTTCACGAGAAAATACACCTTTGGAGTTAATTCACACCGATTTATGCGGTCCTATATTGAATAGATATGGGAGAAAGAGGTACTTTCAATTGTTTGTAGATGACTACACATGGAAGATGTGGTTTTTCTTTCTTCATCTAAAATCAAAAGCTTTCAGTTACTTCCAGCAATTCAATAAATCTGTTGAGGAGTCAGGGACTTCTATTAGGACCCTCTTGTCATATCGAGGGGGGAGTTCACCTCTAAATAATTTTCCTCATATTTTACTACACATGGGATCAAGAGATAGCTCACTAATACCTATACTCCATAGCAAAATGGAGTTGCTGAATGAAGGAACCGTTCCATCATGGAAATGGTTTGTTGTTTGCTTACAAGAGCCCATCTAGAACAAAAATTTTGGGTAGAAGTTGTCACAATAGTAGTGTATAATCTAAATAGGGCACCCACAAAAACCCTCAAGGATATAACTCCACAAGAAGCATGGATTTGTTGGAAACCCTCCATTTCTCATCTACACATTTTTGGATGTAAGGTGTTTATGCACATAGCAAAATCAAAAAGGAAGAAGTTAGATGAGAAGGCCTTGCAATGTGTTCTTATTGGTTATGATGATAATTTGAAAGGATATTGGTTGCTAGATCCTTTCATAAAGAAGATTCATGTCAACAAATATGTGGTACTTGATGAAGCTTTCACATCACATAACACATCCAATGTATACCTTGATTTTGAGGAGTCTAAGGTTGAGAAGTCTCATTCTTCTTCTTCACCACAGGAAAATATTCCTAAGTGGTATACAAGTACTATCAAAGACTCAAAAATATCCACACCATCAAATATGACATTGAATAGACCTTGTACTCATAGTATGGCTCAGTACGAGAAAGTAACAGTAGAGACTACTGAGGTTAATGATCTTTGTCAATTCTTTGAGGAGCTTTCTATAGATCTAGAAAGAGAAATAGAAGATATAGTTGTGGATGAATATAAGGTTTATATATCTTTATTGGATGAGAATGAACCTGACATAGTACAAGATGCTCTTAGTGAGCCATAATGTAAGGCTGCTATGGATGCACAATACATGTCTCTGAAGAAAAATCAAACTTGGAAGCTTATTGATCTACCGCATGGAAAGAAGCCCATTGGCTACAAATGGGTGTTCAAATTGAAGTACAAGATAGATGGAACAATTGATAAGCATAAGGTCCATATTGTTGCAAAGGGCTATGCACAAAAATAAGGCATCGACTATGAGGAAAATTTTGCACCTACTGCTCGGATGACTACCATTCAAGTTTTTTGAGCTATGGCAGCAAATTTTGGGTGGAAAGCACATCATATGGATGTCAAGAGTGCCTTCTTGAATGGTGATCTCAAATAGGAGGTCTATATGTCACAACCTGAAGGATTTGAAGTGGAATGCCAAGAGTAAAAATTTGACAAATTGGTCAAGTCCTTGTATGATTTGAAACAAGCTCCACGCATTTGGTACATTAAGATGGATGATCACCTATTGCAGCATGTATTTAATAGAATTCATTAAGATGTAAAATCTCTATTTCAAGAGACAAGGTTCTAAAATAGTGATTCTTGTACTCTATGTGGATGATCTGATTATCATAGGTAGCTCAGAAAAATTGATAACTATCATCAAAAGTGACTTGTGCAAGTCATTTGAGATGACAGATCTCAGACTTCTCCACTATTTTCTTGGCTTGGAAGTGAACCAAAAGAAGCATCACATCAAGGTGTCACTAAAAAAGTATTTCAAGACATTGTTAGAAAAGTATCACATGACTGATTGTAAGCCAATGGCAAATCTAATGGAATCAGGGTTTCAATTATCACGCTATGATGATTCACCTCAGATAGATGGTACTATCTATTACCAACTGATTTGGAGTCTCATATATCTGACCAACACTAGACCAAATATCATTTTTACTGTCAATTATCTTTCGAGGTTCATGCAGAAGCCTAAGGTTAGTCATTGGAAAGCAACAAAATATATTCTTCACTATGTTTGTGATACTATTGAGTATGGCCTAGAGTACAAGAATAATGATCAATTCTTCTTGCAAGGATACACGGACTCGGACTATAATGGGTCATATGATGATTGAAAGTCAACTTTAGGATATATTTTTCATCTTGGATCTGGTTCTATCTCTTGGTACATCAAGAAGCAAAAGGTGGTTGTTATTTCATCTACAGAGATAGAGTATCATGTCGCATGTGAAGTAGTGTGTGAGGTGATATGGTTGCATTGCATCATGACAAGTATGGGTCTTCCATACAAATATCCAATTCACTTGTTTTGTGACAACCAGGGTGTTATGAAGCTCATCAAGAATCCATTGTTTCATGAATGCACCAAATACATTGACACTCAATGTCACTTAATTTGAGATGAATTTCCAAGGTACCACATACATCTTCAATATGTTCCCACCAGTGATCAATTTACAGACATCTTTACTAAGGCACTTGCGCGTGTCAAGTTTGAGTTGTTTTGCAACTTCCTTTGTATTTCAAAATAATGTAATAAGGGGGGATGTTAACATATATAGTTGTTATTAAATTATTTTATGCTAACTAATATGGTTAACATATATTATTACATATCACTTTGTTGTTAGCCTTGTTAGCGTATAAGTTAGGTTTGGAGATCCATTTAATATGGTCTATAATTGGCATTTATGTAATATATATTATTCATCATATCAATAAAATTGATAATGCTTTCCTTCAATTACTCCTTTAAAAACTTTAACTAATGCTATTATAATCTTCTAGATTTCTCTAAAAATAATGGTGTGTAATAGTGTCTTATCTTTGGCTTAATGACACTCTAAAAAGATTTCCTTTTGCCAGCTCTAAATAGCTCTAAAATTTTATGCTCTAAAAAACTCTTAATAAGCACCTTCAAAATCTCTGCAATAATACTTTATATGGCATCAAATTTAACATACCTTTTTGTAGCTCCTTTCTTTATAGCTTGTTGTCTTGTATTTGCTATAATGCACCTTTCTTTTGCTATTACTGGACTCTTCAATTTGTAGCTATAGTTGCTACCCAAAATCTACTTTCTTCTACTTCAAATATGTGCTAGCTATCTCTAAAATTTGAAGCTCCAAATGCTACCCTTTCACTGTTCAAATATGTAGTCAATATCCTCCTTAGGTGCTTCTAAGAATGCTTGAGCTTCATTTTCCAAAGCTATTCCAAATATGTTTCAAAAATTCCTCCAAAAATACAGCTAGCTTTACTCTTTCAATGCTGCCCAAAATTGCAGCTTAAACTCCTATGATTACTGCTTACAAAATCTGATTTTGTGTTGTCCACGAATTTCCAAATTTGTTGCTCTCCTTTTTTGTCAAGCCTTCTCTTAGTTGGTTGTCCAAAAATTCTCCAAAATCTTCTTCAAAACTTTTCCAAAATGCAGCTTTCTGCTTCTACTATTTTTTGTCCTATGACCTTTCATCTTCTCCTTCAAAAATTAGCAACTTATGCTTTTACAAATCAGTATACAAACTATGGTACATAGATAAACTAGTATAGGGAGATACATGATTCATGGGGAAGACATTATTGTACCTCAAATATCAAAAGGGGAAGAGAAGCCCATCGGGTTATGGGGGATATTCTTTGATGGTGCTAGTGTTGGATTTTAAGTCAAACTATCTCAAATTATCACATGTCCCAATATAATTAAGCCACAATATTTTAGGTCGTAATATCAATAATCAAGAATAGAATTAAATATATGAGCAATCAAATATATCCAAGACAATATAAATAAAACAACATTCACTTATAATATCAAATATGAATGTAAATGGCCAAAATAATTCATGTACAAGCATGAAGAATACTTACAATAAAATTGCTCAAAATTTGTATACAAGCTTCAATATTATAAATGCTTGTTGGTGATCTCTTACATACCATTTTTCCAATACAATGTATGGAGCTTTGTCTCCATAATATAGACATAGAAGATGACTCTTCAATACTTGTCTATTGCACTCCTCACATATATGGGAGTTGCACCCTTTCCTATTCTTGGCCTTTGGCTTCTCATCTTACCACTTGTATACTAGACTTTTAACTCTCTTCTTACATGCATACTTTAACTCTATCACACTTGCACACCTCTACATGACTCTTACTCTCCTACATTCACTCCTAATACAAGATAATTGCACACTTTACATGAATCTTACTCTCCTACATGCACTCCTAATACAAGACACTTGTGCACATATTCACATTACATATTTGCACACTTACATACATGACACTTGTGCACTTTATCTCAATACACACTTGCACTCTTACTTACATGACACTTGTGCATATCTTACATATTACACTCTTACATGATACTTGTGCATATCCTGCATATAGACACTTACATAAATGGAAATATAAATCACTCAACTAAACTATAGACTCAAACCCTAATCTATTATATATTTATATTTGTACCATAAAGGAACCATGGGGGTACATTTGCATGTACCAAATAATATAATATTCTCCAAAACTTAGAAGCATAAAATGGGTTGGAGCTAGTTTGTGTTTAATATCACTAGAATGATCAAAATTCTTATAGGCATACTGATTATAGTTTACTTTTTCAAACAATGTGGCTAAATATGAAGCTTTGGACCTTGGTCTTTAGATGGAAGAAATAAGAGGATACAAGATGTTGTAGATATTTGGTGATACAAAATCTATTATAAAACAAGTGAGAATGCAATGCCTATCAAAGAATAGGCTAATCAAATCCTATAGGCATAGGATTTGAGCTCTGATTTAATACTTTAATGTTTTTGATATTAGGTCCATCCCAAGGGAGAAAAATAAGGATGTTGATAAAATGGTAGTGGTTGAATAACAATTCAATCCAGTTGATGATTTACTCTAAAATCATTAATTGGTAAATATAATAATAAGGTTGGTCATTCCTAATAATAAAGTGAATTGGAAAGTGTTCAAAAGTGAAAAAAACATCGTTTGATGCTTGAAGCAAGTAGATTATTATGTTGAAGAAATGACTCCAAAAATTAAGGAAGCATGCAAAGACCAGATCATCCAATTAAAATCCAACAAGTTACTAGAAGGGCTTATCACCTTAGAATATATTTTTAATCTAGATGATAGGTTCAAAGGAAAAAAGAGAATTACCAATAAAGAGGATTACCAAGAAGTAGAGGTGGCTCCAAGAAAATTTTTGAAGATAGGTAAAGTAGCTACACAAAATAAAAAGGAATCTCTTATTTAGTTATATCATAAGTATAAAGAAGTAATGGTGTGGACTTATGAGGACCTATAGGGATACAATAAATATATTATCCAACATAATCAAGTTAGATCCTAAGGCTAAGGTTGTGAGATAGATTCAAGGACTAGTTAATCCAAAAATTGAGCCTTTCATGTGGAAATAACTATGTAAACTAATTGAATCGGATATCATATGCTCTATCAAACACACCACATGGGTATCCAATTTGGTGCCTATAAGAACAAAACATGGTGAGAAAATATTATATGTTGTTTTTAGGGATTTGAATAAAGCTTCTCTAAAATACCATTATCCTTTGCCTTCCATGGAATAAATCCTCCAAATAGTTGCAGGTTATAAAAACTTTTCATTATTGGATGTTTTTTTGACTTTAATCAAGTGTGGGTAAAATATGAGGATCAACACAAGACAAATTTCACCACAAAATGGGTATATTAAAGAATACCTTTTGGATTATCTAATATTAGAGCAACATTTTAGAGAGCTATAGATATTGCTTTCCATGACTTGATAAATAAAATAATACTGATCTACTTGGATAACTTCATGGTATTTTCTAAAAGGAAACAATATCATTTAGAATATATGGAAAAGATCTTTTAGCATTATCAAGAATTTGGGGTATGTTTCAATCCAAAGAAGTGTAATTTTGTGTACTATGAGGGAAATTACTAGGCATGTGGTGTTAAAATATGGTATTGTCATATATCTAGATAGGATTGAAGCCATTACTAACCTTTCATAACCAAGTCATAAAAAGAGATTATAGTATTTCTTTGGCCAGATAAATTTTTTCAAAAGGTTTATCCCAAATTTTGTAGCTATTGTCAAGCCTACGATGCTCATGTTAAAAAATAATTGACCATTCATATGGACAGAGGAAGGAAAGGAGGCTTTTGAAAAGATAAAAGGGGCCATTGTAGAAGCTTCAGTATTGGTTAATCTAAAATTTGATAAGTATTTTATTATTTATGAATATGGATGGGAGCTTAGCATAGCATCCTTAATGAAACAAAAGGATGAACCAATAGGAATCTCCAATAGTATTTTTCAACCATATTTTGAACTATGAAGAGAAAAAAATCCTTTTTGAAAAGTAGATATATGCTCTGGTTAGAGGATTGAAGAACTTCAAGCATATAATTTTAAATAATAAGATCATTGCTTATGTTATACATTCAAGTGTCAAAGAATACATAATGGGTAGAGAGATCATTGAAAAAATGGCTAGGTGGATTACGAAAATATTAGAATACAATATAAAAATTAAGCCTACAAGGTTGGTCAAAGGAAGAGCACTTTGTTAGCTTTTGATGAATGAGACATGAGAGATAACAATCATAAGATGCAAAATAACATTCAAGAAAGTAAATCTGCTAGATGACTGAAGTATGCTAAAATATAAAATATATAAAATATTACAATTTAGCTATGGAGGAAGTGAGCACTCCATTAACAAAGCTACAGATCTACATCATATCCATCACCAGTAAATGGTGTGGAACACAATCCACTAACCTATGCTATCGAACAATATCTCCTGGATTTCCTATATGTTTATATAAGAGGTCATTCTTATATATGCAAAATATGAGCTTTCCCAACACTCTATCTAGCTATGAATAGGACACCTTGCACATGGACACTTGTCCATTTATTACAATGCATGTAGTCACTAGATAATTTGCACAGGAAGTAATCTAGGTATGTATCTTGGAGGATACATTTACATAATCCAAATGATGGAATAGACATTATTTCCAACACCCCTTGTATTACATTATTTGGGTATTGAAAACTTTAGTCTTTAATATGGATTCTCTTCATCTTATTCTGCTTGATCTTTGTTTGCATTCTTCATATTCAAGTTCAACAGGTAATTTGTGTCTGGAGCGTCTTCCTTGGCTTTGACCTTGATTCTAATTTTTGTGTTCTTACTGGAGATTGAGCTACTATCATGCTCTTATGAAGATGATTCTCCTTTCCTGTATATAGAAGCTTCTGAATAACTACTTAAGGCATAATATTTTGAGTTAGTAGAACCAGAAGTATTGATGTTACATGAGGATTGAATTTTTTTTCCAAGATATGATTCATCAAGTTCTGAATTCCTTTTGAGTGATTCTATCATTTCTTTTTGTTCATTTTTTCCTTATAGTGTTTATATGTGAGCAATGTCCTTGCAAAGTCTAAATAAAGTACTATATCATCTTTTCCAGTGGTAATTGCTTCATTGATACAAATATGAATATAGCATTCCATAGTATCAAAATTATATTTTAGGGCTTCACTATGGATAATTTTTGAAGTTAAATCTAACCTTCCTTCTAATTTCATGAGAAGATTCATGATTCCAAGTCTTATGGCATTAGATTTTTTCTTTCTATGGCACTCATTAGTAGTAGATGTTTTTATCTATAGCTCCTTGATTGAAATATATATAAGCTTATTTTTGTAAAAACCGTTATAGATCCTTAGATTTGTGGACTACCTTGTAATTCCCACCTAATTTTAGGTTTTGAATTAAGCTTATATCTTCCCAACTTGATAATCTTAGAAAATTATTAAAGTTATCAAGTTTTGTAGAATACCTTATGACTCCCTAATGTTTTTGTTGGAAATATGAGCAAGTTTTGTTGTCATTGATGTCAAGAGGTTGATGTCCAAGTTTTGTCATCATTAATGTCATCAGGTGATTTTTCCAAAAGGAAAGGAATAGGTTTAAAGGAATAGGATATAATATTTATTTTAATATTATATGCCTGAAAGGCCTAAACAGATTGAAGACCCAAGGAAGGAGAAGCAAGTTTAAAAGGAAATCCCAAGGATGGAGAAGCAGGTTTAAAAGGGAATAATAATATTATAATATTTAATATTATAATATTCCAGGTTAAAGGTTGAGTTGAAGAAAAATGAGGGCCAAGGAGTTATTAAATTATAAATCCTCAAAAAGACCCATTTGGCAGATTTTAAATATTATGATTTAATTTATTTAAATTTAAATATTTTAACCATAGGTTAAAATTTAAATTTAAATAAATAATAAAGGTGCCAAAAGTTTAAATATTAAATTTGAATTAAAAATCGAATTTCCTAAATCGTCGACGTGTTGGACAACATGGCATATGGTATAAAAGGGGTAAAGTTTTTAATTAAAACTTATCCATGCGATTTGTGTGCCCAAAGCCCTAAGTAATTTATGCGCTGTAGAGAAAGGATAATTCACATGTGTTTAATATTAGTGGGTAGACTTGTTGATAATACAAAGAGGAGCGCCAAGAAGGTCTCAAGTTCTTGGTAGCGCAAGTGGCAGCCAAGGGCTGCATTAAGGCGTGTGTGAGCACGAGAACGTGGGTTCGATTCACGTGATCATCTTTTGCATAGAGGAAAGTGTTTTTGTTTGCACTAAGTGGAGAAGAGACAAGGCATAAAAGGAAGTCATGCACCTTTTTAATTTTGTGAGGGCACATAGCCCAGTTGGTGGACATGCGTTGTGCTAGGGCATTGGAAAGGCGAGGTTGCGTGTTCAAATTTCACAGAAGTCATGTTGAGTGGTATTTTCACCCAGTTGTGAAAACACACTCTCCGATAGGATTTGGGTTCTAAATCCTTTGCTTGCAAAGAAATTAAACAAGTAACTTCTCCAAGGTCTCCGCTATGTTAGCATTTTACATCTGTGTATTAATAATCTCAAATAAAGATATTCAATTAAAATGCTTGGAACACCTTAGTGGTTGCAAGTAATCGAAAACAAGGGGCAATGTTGGTTTATTTTACTTGTGAAACTTTAATTATTGTTCGTTGAACCCGAATAAAGCAAATGTGATTTAGTCCCTATATGACCATGTTGTACCTTCAAAGTGGAAATTGACAAAATGCCATAAATGGTGGAACTATTTTTGGATTTTGAAGTTTTTAATTTTTATTTTATTTTAATGCCTGAGAATTAAAATAAAGTTAGAATTTCTGAAAAATAAAGTACAAAAAAAAGAAATAAAATGTAAAAGGAAAACTGAAAATGAAATTGTCTCTAGTTTTCTCAAAACCAAAAAAAGGGGAAGAAAAACACTCCTTAGCAGGCCTAGAACGGCTAATCACCCTCAACTCTACAACCTTGCTCGCAACAGTTTTCGACCCCTGTGCCTGTCTTCGCTTGTGCCTTTAAACTTTCTACTACGGCTCTCTACTTTGCCTTGTGACGCTTCGTTTCATCTTCCCGATCGATTCGTTTTGTTTCTCGCTCTTCATTATTCTGACTTTTGTTTGAGCGTCGAAACGTTTGATTTTCTTGCTAATTGTAACCGTTCTGTAACCCTTACACCTTTATGTCACGTGTTCAGCACTTCCTGTATGTTCCATAATGGCCCCCTATAAATCACGACCAAAAATAGCATGTCGCGATATCACGACGTTTTTATGTATGCAGCCTTGCTCCTCTACCTACTCTGTGAAAATAAGACATGTCGCGATATCGCAACATTTTTTGTCAATAGCCTTGTTCGTCATCACGCATCGCAAAAATGAGACATGTCACGATATCCCGACATTTTTTTGTCAGCAGCTTTGTTTCTCATCATGCATTGCGAAAATGATACATGTCGCGATATCGCGACATTTTTTTGCTTCGGGCCGCATGGATGCAACCTATCGCGAAATCGTGACGTTTTTCTCTTTTGCTGTGTTTTGTTGCACTTAGCCGTGAAAACACGACATGTCATGAAATCATGACACCTTTTAATTTCGTACCATCTCATTGCTTTCTATCACGAAATCGTGACACTTTTCTCTTTTGGGCTGTCTCGCTGCTTTCTGTCATGAAATCATGACGCTTTTCTCTTTCGGGCTGTCTTGCTGCTTTCTGTCACAAAATCAAGATGCTTTTCTCTTTCGGGCTGTCTCTCTGATTTCTGTCGTGAAATCATTACGCTTTTCTCTTTCGGGCTGTCTCACTGCATTTGGCCACGAAAATGCGACATGTCGCGAAATCGCGACGTTTTTCTCTTTATGATGCATTCTACTGCTCTTAGCCGTGAAAACGTGACATGTCACGAAATCGTGACGTTTTTCTCTTTATGATGCATTTTGCTGCTCTTAGCCGCAAAAACGCGACATGTCACGAAATCGTGACAACTTTTCATTTCTAGCCGCGACGGAGCAACATGTCGCGAAATCGCGACAACTTTTCATTTCTAGCCGCGACGGAGCAACATGTCGCGATATCACGACAACTTTTCATTTCTAGCTGCGACAGAGCAACATTTCGCGATATCGCGACAACTTTTCATTTCTAGCCATGATGGAGCAACATGTCGCGATATCGCGACAACTTTTCATTTTTGGTCGCGATGGAGCAACATGTCGCGATATCGCGACAACTTTTCATTTTCAGCCACGATGGAGCAACATGTCGCGATATCGCGACAACTTTTCATTTTCAGCCACGATGGAGCAACATGTCACGATATCGCGACAACTTTTCATTTTCGACCGCGACGGAGCAACATGTCGCGATATCGCGACACTTCTCTTTTGTGATATTTTGCTTTTTTCCTTGATTTTTAGCATCTGGGCCACTGTGGTCTTCTTTGAAAGCATGCAAAAAAGGTGGGTCCCCAATTTTGGGGTGTGTTGTGGATCAGCCACAACAAATGGTGACTCTACTGTCAAATGCTCCTGAGCATTTTGGTGAGAACCCAACCTGAAATATACAAGCTTAGATACAGGCATCAGCACATCAAAGATAAACAAATACCAATAGATTAGAAATACATGAAACATCAGAATCATTTAGTATCAGCTCGGTGTGTGCAATGTTTTTTCATTCCCTATAACTTGAACTTGATCAACATTCCATTGTCAATTTCACCCATGATTTGTATGCAAGGCTATGAATGATTTGTGCAGGATTTGATGTATGATGAAGATGCTAAAGATATAACAACCTGATTTACAAAGGCTCAAACCTTCTAATGTCATGAACAAACATATTAAATCTGTCAAACCCTCTTAGGATCAAATATATGTGTATTGAATTAATTTATTAGATCCCAAAGTTGGTTATGTGTCACTACCATCTTGAACCCATGTGTAAGTGTAAGTGAAATTAGAACTTTGGGGAATAGGATTCCCAACCTAAGCGAGATGGGAATTTAACCCTATCCTTACTATTCTGATTTGGATTTCATTAGCTCATCTTGAACAAAATGATTTAACCTGTTATGGATGAAATGATCAGGCTAGTCTATCCTTTTGAGCAATCAGTGGTCTTTCTTTTAGACAAGACATGTTGCCACGCATGAGCATACTTAACCCCATAATCCATGACTTGGCTTCATTCATTCTCTTCTCTCTTTTTTTTTTTAATTTCTTGGACCTTTGGGATGACTACCCATCCTTACTAGGGACATGTAGTACGATCCCTCCAATCCAATATTAGGATGAAAATGGAAAATATTCTTATTTCTTGGACCTTTGGGATGACTACCCATCCTTTGTAGAGGACAAGTAGTACGATCCTTCCAATCCAAGATGATAACATGAAATATGGAACATATTAATTTTATTTTTGTTTCTTGGACTTTTGGGATGACTACCCATCCTTTGCGAGAGGACATGTAGTACGATCCCTCCATCCAAGTTTTATGATTTAATGAATGATGGGAGATTTGGGGAATCGGATTCTCAACCTAGGTAAGATGAGAATTATGTCCTATCCTTACTACTCCATGAAGATCAAATCAGAGCTTTGGGGAATTGGATCCTCAACCTAAGTTTGATGAGGATTTAATCCTATCCTTACTACTCTGGTTTTAGACTTTAAGCTTGATGGAAGTGGTAAAAACCACTGTTTTAAGGATTATGTTGCATGATAGGATAGACATGAAATATTCTTTTCACCCCACCTTTTCATCCAAGTATGGTTTTGATCATTTTGCCCAAGATCTTCTTTAATGTGCATAGAACATGCTTGGTTCAAGATTGTTCGGACATCAGTTCCCAACCTTAGGATTTTTTTTATATGTTTCATGTTATAGAATAACCCTAAGAGGATTTGACACACTTTAATGATTTGTATCTGAAATGCATATGCAACTAAGATGGCATGTATATGCAAAGTGGAATGTAATATGAATGCATTGCTTTTCCTGAATTGTGGATGGAGTATACCACCTATGTTGCCATAATTTGTAAAACTGACAACTTCATGCATCACAAGTTTCAAACGAAATTATTTAATGTTTGTGTTACTTGTGGAGCTTTCTACAACACAATTCCAATGTTTCATATTCTCCTGATTTTAGGCATACGTTGACATCTCAATTTTATTTTATTTTTAGACAAACCAAACATGTCCAAAGGACTAACACACACAACTTAAAACCAAACCCAAAAATGAGACTTGAAAAACACAAACCAAAACCAAAACCAAAATCTATATACAATATAGTACAAGATGATGCCAAGCTTGGACTATTACTTTCCTGGATCCCAAACATGATTAGAACATTTCAAAAGACATATGACACAATACACATGCCAAATGTTGTAAGAATCCAACAACAATAAGATCAAACCAAGCAATGCAACAAATTTTAACTTACCTTTCTCACCCCACCAATTAGATTTAATTCCATTAGTACTCTCACAGGTGAGCGTTCGATTACTAAAATGATTAGACCATAAATGATATTCAATTTTATCTTGTCTATTCTTGAAAGTATCCATTTCATAATTTGATTCTTGATTTAAAATTAGGCCTTCTTTTTCAAATGTGAGATGTTGCAAACAAGAGCCTATTTCCAAAAGTCTTGAATTCAAATTATTTTTCGATATTTTAAAGCAATCAAAATGAATCAAAACTTGACAAACATCACCAAGATTTGACATTTCATCATTAATGACATTAGCCTCCAAAGGGACATCATGTAACCCATCACTTAAAATTTTGTAGCTACTACCAATGGTAAATATTTCACCTTGTCACCCATACTCAACCCATCATGATTAGAATTTACAAAAACTTGATGAGTGTTAGTAGCTTTTTCTTTTTTTTCATTATCTTCTTCATCATCCAACACCTATTCAAAAACACCAAAGTTAGGCACCCAATCAAACATGCATCCATCTTTTTCAAAACAAGAGCCTAGTTTTTCAAGATATGTGTCGCATGACACCTTTCCATGATCAATGGCTTGAGTTGCCTCAAAATCCATATTTTCATTAGGATCATCAATAGTATCAAACCCACACCACTTAGGCTTTGTAATTTCATCATTTTGAAATGGCATAGACATTGTAGAAACAATAGGTGGATCAAGATTTTCAATTTCTTGCCCCTCAAGGGGAACAAAATCAATTGATTCTCCTTCTTTATCCATGGTAGTAGAATCATTATCCTTCTCCAACTTTTGATGAGATTCCAACCCTTCTTCCAAAACATTCTTAGATTGTACAGGACTTGTAATATCCTCATATGAAAGGGCAATTGTATTATCCTGCATATCAATAGGCACACAAATTTCATTAGCGAGTTTTAGAGTGAGCATACTCTTCCCAAGAATCATGATGATCATCTTTCAAAATCAAATTGTGATTCTCAACTATTTCTTCATCATCCTTTAATTCATCAACATGTTTCTCATCAAATTTATCTTCACCTTCCTTAGATGGTTCAATTACTTCCAAAATTGGGTTATTGCTTGTATTCAAATTGATAAGGCCATCATAATCCACATGTGTAACCCATGATTCAAGTTTAACATAATTTGGAAGGTGTGAATTTTCTTGGCCATTATATTCAACAATGTCATCCAACATGTCATTCGAAACAGATTCATCCTCGTAGAATTCATCTTTTGGTGAGTCAAGGGTTTCCAATCTGTCACATGTTTCAATACTAGTTGGATCTAGTACTCCTCCCTTGCCTAAAATCATATTATTATGAAAATCATTGAAATTTATTTTAGAAACATCTTTTGAATCAAGATGAGTATTTTGAAGTTGATTCATACTTAAGAAATATGGTTGATCTTGCATAGTAGGTTGAGGATTTTGAAATTGATTGAAGCTTGGGAATGATTGTTGATTCTGAAATTGATTCACACTTGAACTTGGTTGAGGTGGATAAATCATTGGGTGGGTAAAGGAGGTATTAAATGATTGAAAATTATATGATTCAAAACCCACACCATAATTTTGACAACTCAATTGTTGCTCAATTGCCATTGCTTGAGTATAGGCTTGTGACAAAGATGTGATTAGAGGCATCCCTCGCAATTATGTGGAAGTGAGTGGGTCAAGAGCATTGACATATATTTGGAGAGCCACTTATTCTTGCAGAACATAAAATGTCACTAATTGAGTATATAATCCAAAGAACCTTTCAGAAAATGACCTCACATTTTCACTTGGTCCTTTTTTAATAGTGAAAAACTGCTCATACATGCGAATTGAGTCAACTTGCTTTTTGTTGAATTGATTAAGAAATGCTGCCTCTAGTTGAGCCCAAGAAGTGATAGACCCTAAAGGTAGACTTGTAAACCAATCATATGCCACTTTTTCCAAGGTGTACAGGGAACATTTTACAAGCAACATCATCATACCAACTTGTTAAGTGATTGCAACAGAATTTGAATGCTTGAATGTGTTCTTCTGCAGTATTTGTCCCGTTAGACGAAAATCGAGGAAGACATCTCTCAAAACCAACGAGCAAATAATGTTGAACTCCTGGTATGTTCAATGGGCTACCTGGCATCCATGGTGAAAACATAGCCATTAGTGTATCTTAAAGAATACAACTTTAATAATTTTTTTTTTTTTTTTAAATTAAATCAAATCACATTATTCCTGTATGAACAATCAAAGCGTTAGACCAATGCATAGCAATTCATGTCCTCCTTTTAACAGTACAAAGTTGTATTGTTAAAATAGGGCTAAAGATAATAATCAATAGGGCATGAAATATTCAAAATTTAAATTCCTATAGCATTTAAATCAATCTGAAATAAACCGGTTCAGGCCCTCCTTCTAGCGCAAAAATGTTGAGTGGTGTTAGAGGAGGCCGAAGATGCTAATAAAATGGACTTGAAATATTTAGCAATGTAAAGCTCTTAAACAATTATAAACCTGTAGCATCTAAAATCATGATAAAATAAACCTTTTCATGCCCTCCTTCTAGCGCCAAAATGTTGAGTGGTATTTTCACCTAGTTGTGAAAACACACTCTCCGATAGGATTTGGGTTCTAAATCCTCTGCTTGCAAAGAAATTAAACAAGTAACTTCTCCAAGGTCTCCGCTATGTTAGCATTTTACATCTGTGTATTAATAATCTCAAATAAAGATATTCAATTAAAATGCTTGGAACACCTTAGTGGTTGCAAGTAACTGAAAACAAGGGGCAATGTTGGTTTATTTCTATCGTGAAACTTTAATGATTGTTCGTTGAACCCGAATAAAGCAAATGTGATTTAGTCCCTATATGACCATGTTGTACCTTCAAAGTGGAAATTTGTTGGCAATTTTGGGTACCTTGGGTACATTGCCTTTGCTCAAATGTATAAGTTGTCATTGATGTCAAAAGGCATTTTTGTGTTGATTTCAAAAGAGTGTGATGTCAAGAATAAAGGGTTTTTATTAAAACCATGGTGACAAGGCTAAAGGTTTTTCTTAAAACCATTTGGACTCATTAAGGGTTTTTATTAAAACCAAGCTTAACTTAATGCAAAGGTCCATGTGTATTATTAATAATTAAATTAACTCAAACCTTGTCAAAGGTCCAAGTTTAATTTATTATTAATAAAATAATAATTATTATTATTTTAATTATTATTAAAGGGTCTTTCAACCCTTAAGCGATGGAAGAAACAATAATTCTTTCGTCGATTTGTTGCCATCATTGGAAGAGCACCGACGTCAAACAGTGAAGGAAAAATTGCTATATAAGGTGGCATGTTTTTCAAAAGTGAGTACCTCTAATTAATGTTGACATCTGCGATTTGTGGCTACTCTGTTTCGTTCGATTTGTGCTTGGCGTCCTCAATTTGCATTTGCTCTATTTCCTTTGAATAGCGCTTGGTATATTTGAGTTGAGCTTGCTCTGTGTTTTTGATCTTCGTTGACGTTTTTGATATCGTGCTTGTTCTGTGTCTTGGAGACTGTGTTTGGAAAACTCAGATTTGAGCTTGGGTTGCATCCTTACCTTTTGGCTTGACAGAAGTGGATTGTTGCATGCGGTTTGTGGAAGACGTTTACGTTTTCCAGGTTCTTGGCGTCAAAGGAAGATAAAAGAGAGGGCAGCCGTGTTTTATTTCGTTGGGCACTTGTGACCCAATGGCGGTGGTGTTTAAGCGAAAGCGCTAGACGGCAGAGGTGCCGAGTTCAATTTTCTTCATTGGGAATTTTCTTTTTGTCGTGGTGTGCAAAGAATGGTGGCTGTGATTGCGCGGGAGGTATAAGGTTAAGGTATCATTTTTATTTTTGACATTGGTTTATTGATGGTTAATGTTTATGTGGAGTAATAAGGTGTAAAGAGATTTTACTTTGTATGTTATTGTACTTTGGTGTTTTTACTAAGTTGGAGAAATAAGGTGTTATATTTGGATCTTTATTATTGTGTATTATTGTATAGTTGCTAACTCTAATTGGTGGCAAATTGAAAGTTAGTGTTGTGACAGATTTTGAGTTCTCCTTCTTCATCAAAGTAAAGGTATGGGCAACTTCTTCCATGTATGTTGTTTATGGTATATTTTTTGAAATTAAGTTTGGAGTGAAAAGGTTGTCTACTAGGTATTATTTTCTAGATATTGAAGATTGGCTATGCATTAAAGTCTTTGATGAATTTTTGGGTAAATGCATAATTCTGGTTGAGTAAGAGGAAGCATTTTTGCACTAGGGTTTATGTTAGTAAGTCTTGCTACTTGCATTGAGATGATGAAACCCTAGTTGTTGGTAAAAAGAATATAAGCATCATTGTTATATGAGATATTGCATGGTTGGCAATTGTTGGGTTGTGTTTCATATTCTTAAGAAAAGCATACTACATCTATCTTATTCTTTTGAGATTGAGTTTGAGTTGAGATTGAGTTGAGATTGAGATTGGGAGTTAAGTATAGAACATATTGGGTCTCTAACAATTCTCTTTATGTTTCTATGAGATTTGAGATTGATATTGGGAGTTAAGTATAGAACATATTGAGTCTCTAACAATTCTCTTTATGTTTCTATGAGGTTTATGAATCACATTGGGTCTCTAACAATTCTTTTTGTGAGTTCATACTAAGCAAGTTTTTTCTTGGTGAGCTTGCTGAGGTTTTGGACAGGTTCCAGTGGGGACTTGTAAGCAGATTTGGACAGGTTTCGGTGGGGACTTGTGAGCAGATTTGGGCAGGTCCTAGCAGAGGACTTGTGAGCTGAGATTGAGAGTTCTATCAGAGAACTTGAGGACAGAGGTGTATTGGTTCTTTGAGAAGAACCTGAGGACAATTTTGGCATGTCTTTGAGAAGGCTTGTGTGCAGAGGATTGATTTGTTCATAGAGTTGGATAGATCTTACAGACAGAGGAAGACTTGTACTAGATCGACTGACTGTGTTTGGTACAGGTAGTTGAGCTGCTGTGGATGTGATCATAGAAGGCAGAGGTCTCTTAGGCTAAGCATTAAGGATAGGAGGTCTTAAGTGGAAAGGAGTTCCATGTGCTTGCAAGAGGTAGAGGCAGTTGATCTTCTGAGGGATCATTTCCAGAGCATAGGGGAAGGTATCTCCTTTGAGCAGAGGCTCATAAATTCAGATTGGGGGAAGGTATCTCCTTTGAGCAGAGGCTCATAAATTCAAATTGGGGGAAGGTGTCTCCTTTGGGTCGAGGCTCATAAACATTGTAATTGGGAAGGTTTCCCAAAGAACTTTGAGATAACTTTTAGAGAAAAGTTTTGTGGACGTAGCCAGGCATTCAGGGTGAACCACGTTAAAATTGGTGTCACTTTGTGGATGATATTGTGCATTGTTTTGATTTTGCTTTGGGTATATTGCTTTACTATTTTGAAGTATAAAGGAAAAAGTAAAAATAGGTCTTATACTGTTCACCCCCCTCTTAGTATAAGCTTGTGTTCTTCAATTGGTATCGGAGCGGGTGCCTTCGAAAAGTTTAACGACTTGAAGGAAAAGCTAGTAAAGAACACAATGGATCATTCAAGTGGTAATGCAACACCTATTCTTGATGGGTCATATTTTGGTCTTTGGAGTGCAAGGATGAAGGTTCATCTAATGGCACTTGGTAATGAGGTTTGGGAAGTGATTGAAGATGAGTACACTATTCCTGAACTTGGTCCTAATACTAAAGAAGAAAGGCTTCTACATCATAGCAATTCAAAAGCAATGAATGCAATCCTGAAAGGCTTACAGAAAGCAGATCTCACCAAAGTGATTCACTCGCAAGACAGACTAGTGAAATGTGGAATCGGTTGAAGGTCGTTCATACGGGTGATACAAATGTCAGAAAGGCCAAGTTGAGACACTTCAAAGGTATGTTTGAACAACTCAAGATGAATGATGATGAAAATATTAGTGACTACATGCTTCGTATGGATGAGGTTGTTAACTCCATGAAAGACTTAGGTCTTGAGCTTGCTAAAAATGATGTTTGTGATAATATTTTAAGATATCTTCCTAATAGATTTAGTGAAAATATTTTTGCAGCATTTGAGTTAAGAACTCGAGTGAAATTTGATGTCAAGAAGGAGGCAGCTTTCAAGGCTACCAAGAAATCCAAAGGTAAACAGTTTCAAGAGAGTGATGAGTCTTCTAGTGATGAAGAGGCATATTACAGCAAGAAAGGCAAGTTCTCTAGAAAGCACAAAAATATGAAAAACATAAGATGTTTCAATTGTGGAAATTTTGGTCATTATGCTACTAACTGTACTGTTGCCAAGGATGAAAGTGATGAAGATAAACAAGACTATAACAGCAAGGATTCTGAAAAGCAAAAGCATCATAGGAAAAACAAAGATGAGCACAACAATCAAGGAAAAATATGTAGACACCAAAATCCAGCCACTTGCAAGTCATCTATACCTTCCTGTCAGCCACGTGTCAGTCACCCACCTTCCTACCATTATTTTGCCCAAATCCACACTTTCCCGCCATTATTTGGCCCAATTTCACCTTTCCCGCCATTTTTCATCCCCAAATTTATTTAAATTAATATTTATATATATATATTTTAATATTTTAATATATATATTTAAATAATAGTTTAAGTGATTTAATCTGAGCCGTCCATCCTTCATTTAATCTCATCCGTCCATCCATCTTAATCCGTTTCACAACCAAGATATATTATCTACCCTTGGATCCACTTTAATCTTAGCCACACGTTCAAAGTGTCATTAAAACCCTAAAGTGTGCCCTAAGAGTAGATTATAAATTGAGTCATTTTGATGGCTCAAACCCGATGTCTTTTGCTACTTCTATCTCCTATGCGCTATCTCTGATTCTAATTCTTCTACTGCTATCTCCTCTATCTCTCTACTGCTACCCTTTCGCCGCATCCATTGCCGCTTCCGTCACCGCTTTCGCCGCCATTCCTTCTATAGCATTCTATAGAATCTCCCATTCCTATCGCAAGTGCCCGTGGGCGTTTACCCCTTTACCAAGTGCCCACGGGCGTTTACCAAGTGCCCACGGGCGTTTACCAAGTGCCCGCGGGCGTTTACCCACAGCCACAGACTCAGACCGGCATCTGAAACCTTAATCCAGAAGCACGCGGGTGTTCAGCGAGTGCACCAGGGCACCTTCCACAGCCGATTTGACAGCCACATTACTTCCAGGTGTCGCCTGGTCTAGTCGTGTTAACAGAGAACAGGTATAAATCAGTTTAAAGCAAGTAACTTCTTTTCTTTTATTAATCTGTTGTTGAAATCCTACATTCTATTTTTCTAGGGTTTTAAATTGTTTCTGAGGGTTCACACAGTGGAGCCCTCTTATTAATTTCTAACTCCTTGATAGTGTTAATGTGTGCAGGTTTTTGACAGCAGATCCGGTTTATTGATGGCACTCGATTAAGCTGGAGTGGTCCAAGCAAGGGATACAACAAAGCCCACTCACTCGATTGGGATTGAAGATACATTCTTCGGAAGCGCCACCATTTGTGCCAGCTAGGGTTTCGAAGAACCCTAGCATAACTTGTAACTGTGTATCACAAATAAAGGGTTACAGGCCCAGTTGTATTCAAAAAGGAGTTTTTAAACTCCATCGATTAATAGAAATCGTTTGTTTTGTGCAACTATTCTGTACTCTGTCATTGTGATTTTATTTATTTTTGTTTGGCGTGTATTTTTAATCTACAAATGGTGATCACGGTGGGACATCTTAATCCTTCCAAGGTATGCAAAGTTCGGTGCCCCTGATTAAACAATTATGATAACAGTTCGCTAAATCTAACTATCTAAAAGTATGAGTGCTTCTTAGTGCATATTTCATTTACTTAATCTCGCATTAATAATCTATAAGTTTGCATTCCATTCCATCACATATGCATCAAAAACATTAAAACATATAAAAACATGCATCACAAAAACATAGGCATTCACACAAAAGAAAGTAAAACACTAAAAATAAAAGCCATGTATATATGTGTATAAAGGTCAAACTGTACAATGAATGCCAAAAGGCTACAATATACAATAGAGCACCAAGGCTCATAAAGAGTGCATCTAAGCACTAAGCTAACCATCAAAAGAGGATCCCTGTGACCTAGTAGGAGCCCTAGACCTAGTGGTGTGCCTAGACTCACTATGCCTAGAGACAGAGGAGGATGGAGGATCAGGCAACACAATGTGATGCCTAAACAATGTGTCCTCCAGAGCCTCAATATAATGAGTCCTAGACCTAAGTCTAGATATGTCTATCCCATGTCGTCGCTCCCGCTCTGCTAGCTCTGCCTGGAGTCTCGTCACCCTGTCATCCTGGGGCACCCTAGTCGCTCCATCCAAGTCCGCCTGCATCTGGGCCATCCTCTCCTCCTGAACAGCTATTAGGGCATCCCGCTCTACAACCTGTTGCTCCAGCCGAGCTATCCTCTCATCCCAGACAGCTAGCATAGCATCACGCTCTGCTATCTGCTGCTGCAGCTATGCCTTCTCATCCTCGTGCCCGCTAGGGGGTACCTCCCTAGTCTCTCCTACGGCCTCTCCTAGGCCCTCGCCATCATCCTCCTCGTCATCTCCGCTCCCTGGTGCCTACCGTGCCATCTTCCCCTTTCGCCTTCGACTGTCAAATCGAATGCGGGGACCCTCCCTACACTTGGGAACCTCTGCGGTTCCCTCGTCCTCTCCAGCTCCAACAGCCACCAATGGTGGCTCCCACCTCGGCTCTATGGCCATCCATGCTGCATAATCAGTTGTTACCCCGACGTCGTCCACGTCGAGGATCTCCATGTCCTCATTGTCCTCTTTCGCCTCCCTCCATGGCTCGGCACACGACAAATCCCCCTCTGATCTGTGCCTCCGGTAGTGCACTGGCTCACTGGGGACATCCTGTCTCAATCCGACCTGGCGGAGCACTCAAGACATCTGTATGTACTCCGCCTCGCTGTGGCCCCGACCCACTACCCATCTAGCCTGTCGCACCCGTCTCAGATGCTCTCCATCACCGATCCACCTCGCCTCCTACCAGGGCCTCCAAATGACTTGGGCATCTGTCAAGTCTGCCCATAAACTCCTATACCATTGCCCCGATCTCACGGGGCGGCTCGGCTGTCTCTCCTCCGCCACTGGCCATCTCCTACCATAAGCCTGGCTCATGTCCCAGTAAGCACATGGCAACCCCTCCGATCGGGCCACTCTGAAGTTCTCCCAGCCCTAGCACTGGAGAACCAAACTACAACCTAGGCCCTTCCGGCCCCATCTCCGAACCTCATACAACTCCCGGTACACCTGCGCCAATAAAGCGGGCGCCCAGGCATACACTACCCTATTAGTGAGCATCTCGCTCACTACACCCATCAGGTTCCATGGAAACCTACACCCGGTGCTGTTCGGGGCCACAATGTTGGCCAATACGAACATCATCAGAGCCTCCACCGCTACCAACTCCTTGTCCGTATACATGGCCAAGTAAGGAATCCCCCCGCTCTCCGTTCGGATCTCCCTCCAGTCATCCCCAAACAACTTGGCCATCTCTGTGGCCCTATCTCGTCCAACCTCCACTCGTGCCCCCTCCACGGGCACCTTGAGGATGCGGTATACATCCTCAAGCGTCACCGTCATCTCTCCAGTCGAAAGCTGGAACGTCCCCCGATCTGGATCCCACCTCTCGGCCAAAGCCGAGAGGTACCCCTCATCTGCCCGAACTACCTCCAACCGGGCTGCCTCCGCAAGCCCCTATTGCCTCCAATATCTCCCAGTCTACCTGGGACAATGACCTCCTCATCCCCAGAATGATAGGGGAGAATCGGTGTCGTGCCTCTAACACCCTAAGCTGCAAAACAACAAAACAAAAATTGGTTACAAATTTTTTTTTTCCAAAAAAAAAAAAAACAAATAAAAGTACTTGCTTAAATAAACAAATACCTCAGCTAGCTGCACTGGTGCGTCCGCTCCCATCTCCGCCATAGCTCCCACGTGCTTCACTCTCCCACACAACCTTTCACTTCACTTCACTTCATTCCACTCCCTCAGACGCACTTCTCTCAAGCTCGAACGCACAAATGAGCGAAATTCTCGTTGAAACTGTTTAAATATCTGGTTTTGGCACCCTAAAATGCAGTGGGGCATTTCATGGTGCATTCAGACGCAGTGGGGCATTTCATGATGCATTCAAACACCGACGGGCATTTTTGCCACCTCCAAATGCATACCGGCGTTTGGTGTCAGTATTGAATAAAAGAACAAAACTTACAAAATTGAAGCTTACCTCCTCCAAATTTCATCAAATTGCATCCATCCATTCTTCTTATCATAATAAAACATTTTGTGAAGGTTACAACAAGTTTTGGAAGCAAATTTTGTCATTTTTCTCAAAAAGCGCATCATTCATCATTGATTTACAAATTGGGTTAAAAACATTCAAAACCTTCACAAAATTAACAACATTCATCAATTCTGCTGATCTATCGTCAATTTCATTCATTCTTCTTTCATCATGCATATTTTTGCCAAATCAAATTAAAGTAAACCTCGTATCTAGTGGTATATTCTATCACCTTGGCGATTGCAGCGATTTGCATCCATGCAATTCGATAAGAGGATTAAACCACCATAAGGACACTTACCATTTATCATCATCAATTATTTCACTGTTTGAAAATTGGAAATCAATTTTGGGTATCCTACTTTTCAAGTGACCTCATACCAAGATTAATTTGCTCAACAGTTGTCATTGATGGCCTAGTTCATGGGGCCTTAAACGTGGACAATCTTCAATATCATCATTATTTTGAGTCTTGCTAGAGATTAAGGCTACCTAGGTTGATTGGTTTCGACCCGAGGAATTATCCATACAGTCACTAGGAGCATCTCTGAAGTTCTGGACTCTTTCATATTGCATCTCTGCATATCAATGGTGCCAACAAGGCAATTTCATCAACAGTATGGATTCACCCACAGGAGTTTGGGAATCCGTTATCAATTTTTAACTTTCCTAATAGTAGAATTCATCTTACATGATCATGGAATTTAAAATTTGGCAAAAATCCCTTTCTAACCGTTGGGGCAGAAAACGGTTCATCACTCATATCGTCTTCAATCATATTATTTTCTGGTTTGTACACCAACCCCTTTTCTGTTGGGACATAAACAGATGGTTCATACACAAACCCCTTTTTCACCATTGGGGCAAAAACGGTTCATTTTCTTCGAATTTCTTCCAATTGGCTCGTGAGAACCATTCTCGCTCGCCAATTGAGGGGGTAAGCTGATAAATTTTAAATATTCTTTTATTCTTTGGTCTTCAAAGTTGTGCTTTAGTCTTGAGAGAGAGTTGCGTCTAATCCAGCTTTTCAGGTGTCCTAAGTTTTTGTGTTGCATTGTGTCTTCACACAAAATAGCTCAAAAATGGGCATCTGTAGACACCAAAATCCAGCCACTTGCAAGTCATCTATACCTTCCTGTCAGCCACGTGTCGGTCACCCACCTTCCCGCCATTATTTGGCCCAAATCCACACTTTCCCGCCATTATTTGGCCCAATTTCACCTTTCCCGCCATTTTTCATCCCCAAATTTATTTAAATTAATATTTATATATATATTTTAATATATATATTTAAATAATAGTTTAAGTGATTTAATCTAAGCCGTCCATCCTTCATTTAATCTCATCCGTCCATCCATCTTAATCCATTTCACAACCAAGATTTATTCTCTACCCTTGGATCCACTTTAATCTTAGCCACACGTTCAAAGTGTTGTTAAAACCCTAAAGTGTGCCCTAAGAGTAGATTATAAATTGAGTCACTTTGATGGCTCAAACCCGATGTCTTTTGCTACTTCTATCTCCTATGCGCTATCTCTGATTCTAATTCTTCTACTGCTATCTCCTCTATCTCTCTTCTGCTACCCTTTCGTCGCATCCATCGTCGCTTTCATCGCCGCTTTTGCCGCCATTCCTTCTGCAGCATTCTGCAGAATCTCCCATTCCTGTCGCAAGTGCCCGTGGGCGTTTACCCCTTTACCAAGTGCCCATGGGCGTTTACCAAGTGCCCACGGGCGTTTACCAAGTGCCCGCGGGCGTTTACCCACAGCCACAGACTTAGATCGACGTTTGAAACCTTAATCTAGAAGCACGCGGGCGTTCAGCAAGTGCACCAGGGCGCCTTCCGTAGCCGATTTGATAGCCACATTACTTCCAGGTGTCGCCTGGTCTAGCCGCGTTAACAGAGAATAGGTATAAATCAGTTTAAAGCAAGTAACTTCTTTTCTTTTATTAATCTGTTGTTGAACTCCTGCATTCTATTTTTCTAGGGTTTTAAATTGTTTCTGAGGGCTCACACAGTGGAGCCCTCTTATTAATTTCTAAATCCTTGATAGTGTTAATGTGTGCAGGTTTTTGATAGCAGATACGGTTTATTGATGGCAGCTGATTAAGATGGAGTGGTCCAAGCAAGGGATACAACAAAGAACACTCACTCGGTTGGGATTGAATATACATTCTTCGAAAGCGCCACCATTTGTGCCAGCTAGGGTTTCGGAGAACCCTAGCATAACTTGTAACTGTGTATCACAAATAAAGGGTTACAGGCACAGTTGTATTCAAAAAAGAGTTTTTAAACTCCATCGATTAATAGAAATCGTTTGTTTTGTGCAACTATTCTGTACTCTGTCATTGTGATTTTATTTATTTTTGTTTGGCATGTATTTTTAATTTACAAAAGTTATTCTCACAAACACAAGAAGATTTTCTACCTAGACAAAGCAAGTAAGTGTTCTAGTAGTGATAGTGAAAGTTCTTCAAGTGATAATGAAAATGAGATGTTGTTCATATCAGAAAAAGAGGAAGAACCAAAACATAGATTCATTATCATGAAATGTCTTAGAGGTGGAAATTTTGGTCACCTTGAGGATGATTGCACAAATAATGATTTGGTTTCTAGTATGTATGAGGATGCTTCAAAAAACTATAAGGAAGATGCATGTATGGTTTTTGAAAAGAGTAGCACCTCTAGTGATAAGAAATTTGAAAAATGCTTTGATGATTCTAAAAGCAAACATATAGAGGAAGGTGAAGTAGATATTAAAGGTGAACTTATTAGTGCTCTTAGTGCTTTGAAAAATGAAAGAAAGAAGAATGCTAGACTCAAGGATAAGTTAGATGAATGTTGTATGGAGAGATATGATCTTATAGAAAGTCTTGACTTCTCTATAGCTAAGACACAAGAACTCAAGGATGAGTTAGAGTCTAAGGTTCTTGAGTATAGTGAGTTAGAACAAAAAATGGCTTCTTTGAAAGAGGAAACTAAATGGTACAAGGATAAGCTTCACAGGTTCCAAGATAGCTCCAAAAAGGTTAAGTCTCTCATCAAAGGACAAAGAAAGACAACAGATAAAATAGGCCTTGGTTTTGTTAAACCTCACAAGGAACAAGTAGGAGAGTCTAGTAAGAGACTCCAAAAGGAAGAAAGTTCTGATGAGGAAAGTATTTCAGATCATGAGTCCTTGAATGATAGATGCATAGAAACAGAAAACAAAATTCAGAATGAGAAGAAGTTTTCAGAGCCTAAGAGGTCAAATAAAGGAAAGTTTCAAGGCAGATGTTTTGCTTGTCACAGGTTTGGTCACATAGCTTCACATTGCATGGCTCAAGTGAATAAGGTAAATGAAAGTTTCAGAGGTGGTAATTTCTTTCAAGGGTATTGCTACTCTTTTCAATAGTTTGGGCACAAGGCATTTTATTGCAAGGCAAATATCAGGAATAGGTTTGATCAAAACAGGTTTTGTCAGAATAGGTTTGGTCAGAATAGGTTTTGTCAAAACAGGTTTGCTCAGAACAGGTTTGGTCAAAACTGGTGGATTCAAAGAACAGGTATGCCTAAAATAAATAACATTGTTACTTTTTGTAAGTGCAACAATGAAGGTCACACAGTCAGAAAGTGTAGAGCTGAAATTCTAGAATACGAGAACGAGAACAGTGGCATGATCGGGTCCAAGGATCAAGGCATGGATAAAAATAGGGATGAGAACAAGAACAAGAACAAGTGACAAGAACAGGAATATGGACAAAGAGTTCAAGAGAAGGCCCGGCAAGGAAGTTATAGACGCTGATGATGATCAGTGCCTAATGGGAGTTTTACTCCCACCCCAGAATTAATCACCTCATCAGGAGGTGGGGGAGGGACTAAGATAAGAAGCTAATTCTTAGTCGCGAGCCCCAAAGGTGGCCCTTTGCCATTGATGACAAAGGGGGAGAGATATAAGTAAGGGGGAGAGCTTCAAAGTGAAGAGGAAAGCTTCAAGTCAGGGGGAGCAAAATTTCAAAGGAAGATTCTCAGTTGCTAGCACGGTTGGTTTCAGTTTTGGCTCTTGAGAAGTGTTTTTAGTAAAGGTTTGCCATCAATGACAAAGGGGGAGATTGTTGGCAATTTTGGGTACCTTGGGTACATTGCCTTTGCTCAAATGTATAAGTTGTCATTGATGTCAAAATGCATTTTTGTGTTGATTTCAAAAGAGTGTGATGTCAAGAATAAAGGGTTTTTATTAAAACCATGGTGACAAGGCTAAAGGTTTTTCTTAAAACCATTTGGACTCATTAAGGGTTTTTATTAAAACCAAGCTTAACTTAATGCAAAGGTCCATGTGTATTATTAATAATTAAATTAACTCAAACCTTGTCAAAGGTCCAAGTTTAATTTATTATTAATAAAATAATAATTATTATTATTTTAATTATTATTAAAGGGTATTTCAACCCTTAAGCGACGGAAGAAACAAGAATTCTTTCGCCGATTTGTTGCCATCGTTGGAAGAGCGCCGACGTCAAACAGTGAAGGAAAAATTGCTATATAAGGTGGCATGTTTTTCAAAAGTGAGTACCTTTGATTAATGTTGACATCTGCGATTTGTGGCTACTCTGTTTAGTTCGATTTGCACTTAGCGTCCGCAATTTGCATTTGCTCTATTTCCTTCGAACAACACTTGATATATTCGAGTTGAGCTTGCTCTGTGTTTTCGATCTCCATTGATATTTTTGATATCGTGCTTGTTCTGTGTCTTGGAGACTGTGTTTGGCAAACTCAGATTTGAGCTTGGGCTGCATCCTTACCTTTTGGCTTGACGGCAGTGGATTGTTGCATGCGGTTTGTGGAAGACGTTTACATTTTCCAGGTTCTTGGTGTCAAAGGAAGATAAAAGAGAGGGCAGCGGTGTTTTATTTCTTTGGGCACTTGTGACCCAACGGCGGTGGTGTTTAAACAAAAGTGCTAGACAACAGAGGTGCCGAGTTTGATTCTCTTCGTTGGGAATTTCCTTTTTGTCGCGGTGTGCAAAGAATGGTGGTTGTGATTGCGCGGGAGGTATAAGGTTAAGGTATCATTTTTATTTTTGACATTGGTTTATTGATGGTTAATGTTTATGTGGAGTAATAAGGTGTAAAGAGATTTTACTTTGTATGTTATTGTACTTTGGTGTTTTTACTAAGTTGGAGAAATAAGGTGTTATATTTGGATCTTTATTATTGTGTATTATTGTATAGTTGCTAACTCTAATTGGTGGCAAATTGAGAGTTAGTGTTGTGACAGATTTTGAGTTCTCCTTCTTCATCAAAGTAAAGGTATGGGCAACTTCTTCCATGTATGTTGTTTATGGTATATTTTCTGAAATTAAGTTTGGAGTGAAAAGGTTGTCTACTAGGTATTATTTTCTAGATATTGAAGATTGGTTATGCATTAAAGTCTTTGATGAATTTTTGGGTAAATGCATAATTCTGGTTGAGTAAGAGGAAGCATTTTTGCACTAGGGTTTATGTTAGTAAGTCTTGCTACTTGCATTGAGATGATGAAACCCTAGTTGTTGGTAAAAATAATATAAGCATCATTGTTATATGAGATATTGCATGGTTGGCAATTGTTGGGTTGTGTTTCATATTCTTAAGAAAAGCATACTACATCTATCTTATTCTTTTGAGATTGAGTTTGAGTTGAGATTGAGTTGAGATTGAGATTGGGAGTTAATTATAGAACATATTGGGTCTATAACAATTCTCTTTATATTTCTATGATATTTGAGATTGAGATTGGGAGTTAAGTATAGAACATATTCAGTCTCTAAAAGTTCTCTTTATGCTTCTATGAGGTTTATGAATCACATTGGGTCTCTAACAATTCTCTTTGTGAGTTCATACTAAGAAAGTTTTTTCTTGGTGAGCTTGCTGAGATTTTGGATAGGTTCCAGTGGGGACTTGTAAGCAGATTTGGACAGGTTTCGGTGGGGACTTGTGAGCAGATTTGGGCAGGTCCTAGCAGAGGACTTGTGAGCTGAGATTGAGAGTTCTATCAGAGAACTTGAGGAAAGATATGTATTGGTTCTTTGAGAAGAACCTGAGGACAATTTTGGCAAGTCTTTGAGAAGGCTTGTGTGCAGAGGATTAATTTGTTCATAGAGTTGGACAGATCTTACAGACAGAGGAAGACTTGTACTAGACCGACTGACTGTGTTTGGTACAGGTAGCTTAGCTGCTGTGGGCATGATCATAGAAGGCAGAGGTCTCTTAGGCTAAGCATTGAGGACAGGAGGTCTTCAGTGGAAAGGATTTCCACGTGCTGGAAAGATGTAGAGGCAGTTGATCTTTTGAGGGATCATTTCCAAAGTAGAGGGGAAGGTATCTCCTTTGAGCAGAGGCTCATAAATTCAGATTGGGGGAAGGTATCTCCTTTGAGCAGAGGCTCATAAATTTAGATTGGGGGAAGGTGTCTCCTTTGGGCCGAGGCTCATAAACATTGTAATTGGGAAGGTTTCCTAAAGAACTTTGAGATAACTTTTAGAGAAAATTTTTGTGGACATAGCCCAGGCATTCTAGGTGAACCACGTTAAAATTGGTATCACTTTGTGGATGATATTGTGCATTGTTTTGATTTTTCTTTGGGTATATTGCTTTACTGTTTTGAAGTATAAAGGAAAAAGTAAAAAGAGGTCTTATACTGTTCACCCCCCCTCTCGGTATAAGCTTGTGTTATTCAAAATTGATAAAATGCCATAAATGGTGGAACTATTTTTGGATTTTGAAGTTTTTTAATTTTTATTTTATTTTAATGCCTGAGAATTAAAATAAAGTTAGAACTTCTGAAAAATAAAGTACAAAAAAAAGAAATAAAATGTAAAAGGAAAACTGAAAATGAAATTGTCTCTAATTTTCTCAAAACCAGAAAAAGGGAAAGAAAAACACTCCACAGCAGGCCCAGAACGGCTAATCACCCTCAACTCTGCAACCCTGCTCATAGCAGTTTCCGACCCCTGTGCCTGTCTTCGCTTGTGCCTTTAAAATTTTTGCTACGGCTCTCTGCTTTGCCTTGTGACGCTTTGTTTCATCTTCCCGATCGATTCGTTTCGTTTCTCGCTCTTCATTATTCTAACTTTTGTTTGAGTGTTGAAACGTTTGATTTTCTTGCTAATTGTAACCATTCTGTAACCCTTACACCTTTATGCCACGTGTTCAGCGCTTCCCTGCATGTTCCATAATGGCCCCCTATAAATCGTGACCAAAAATAGCATGTCGCGATATCGTGACATTTTTATGTATGCAGCCTTGCTCCTCTACCTACTCTGTGAAAATAAGACATGTCACGATATCGCGACATTTTTTTGTCAGCAGCCTTGTTCGTCATCACGCATCGCAAAAATGAGACATGTCGCGATATCGCAACATTTTTTTGTCAGCAGCTTTGTTTCTCATCATGCATCATGAAAATGATACATGTCACGATATCATGACATTTTTCTGCTTCGGGCCGCGTGGATGCAACCTGTCGCGAAATCGTGACGTTTTTCTCTTTTGTTGTGTTTTGTTGCACTTAGCCGTGAAAACACGACATGTCATGAAATTGTGACACCTTTTAATTTTGTACCATCTTGCTACTTTCTGTCGCGAAATCGTGACGCTTTTCTCTTTCGGGCTGTCTCGCTGCTTTCTATCGTGAAATTGTGACGCTTTTCTCTTTCGGGCTATCTCGTTGCTTTCTGTCACGAAATCATGACGCTTTTCTCTTTCATGTTGTCTCACTGTATTTGGCCGCGAAAACATGACATGTCACGAAATCATGATGTTTTTCTCTTTATGATGCATTCTGCTGCTCTTAGCCACGAAAACGCGACATGTCGCGAAATCGTGACAACTTTTCATTTCTAGTCATGACGGAGCAACATGTCGCGAAATCGCGACAACTATTCATTTCTAGCTGTGATGGAGCAACATGTCACGATATCGCAACAACTTTTCATTTCTAGCCGCGACGGAGCAACATGTCGCGATATCGCGACAACTTTTCATTTCTAGCCGCGACGGAGCAACATGTCGCGATATCGCGACAACTTTTCATTTTTGGTCGCGATGGAGCAACATGTCGCGATATCGTGACAACTTTTCATTTTCGGTCGCGACGGAGCAACATGTCACGATATCGCGACAACTTTTCATTTTCGGCTGCGACGGAGCAACATGTCACGATATCACGACACTTCTTCTCTTTTGTGATATTTTGCTTTTTTCCTTGATTTTTAGCATCTAGGCCACTGTGGTCTTCTTTGAAAGCATGCAAAAAAGGTGGGTCCCCAATTTTGGGGTGTGTTGTGGATCAGCCACAACAATTCATTTTGTTGGGCATAATAAAATAAAGGTACGCTTCTCACATTTTAATTTGCCAAAGGTTTTGATAATTCAGAAATTGCATTAAAGGGCAGTGTGGAATTTAAAAGGTGGTTTGAGAGTTTGTTGAGGGAGATATAAGGTATAAGAAAATTAAATATTTTATTTTAATTTTTGGTGGTTAGAATTTATAAAGTAGGAGTGATAAGGTATGCAAGGAATATTATATTTTGTATTTTGAAATAAAGCTACATTATGAAATATTTTGTATGGGCATATTTTGTATTTTGTATGGGCATATCTTCCTTGTGAGTGAAATATTGTTTGGTTGAATGTTGTGAAATGCAAAGTTGGAGTGAAAAGGATTGTTGAGTATTGTTGGAAATGATGAGTGAGTTTTCATGTGCATGATTTGTGTTTGTGAAAGAACATGAGTATCATTGTTATGTGATATTGAGAACTATCTTGAGCTAGGATTTGTGAAAGAACATGAGTATCATTATCATGTAAGATAGGGTTTGTGAAAGAACATGAATATCATTGTTATGTGAGATAGAGAACTATCTTGAGCAAAATTTTGTGAAAGAACATGAGTATCATTGTTATGTGAATTTGGAATCATCTTGATTCAAGGTTTGAGTTCCATAGTGTGAGTTGTTAGAAGCATTGTGAAACACTTGGTTAGGGTTTGTAAGCAAGTTGTGTTTCATTGAGTGGATGATTGGTTGAAGTTGATGAGCATTATTGATTGAAAGTATTGGAGTGATAGTTCAAGTTCTATGAAATAAATTGTTCTTTATTCTAAATTGATTTGAAAGAGAGTTTGGAAGTGATTGAGTGTTTTGTGAGTGTGAAACATATTGAGTCTCTAACCATTCTCTATATGTTTATGTATTTAAACAAGATTCTGAGTGAAACTTATTTGTGTGATTGAAGAGGATTTTTCTATAAGAGATTGAGTTGAGTTTTGTATGCAAGTTTTGCAATTGATTTGAATAAGCTTTTGTGAAAGCTAGTGGACATATTTGAGCAAGTCTAAGAGTGGACTTAAGGATAGAGTTAAGCAAGCTTTTGTGAAAGCTAGTGGATATATTTGAGCAAGTCCTAGAGTGGACTTAAGGACAGAGTTAAGCAAGCTTTTGTGAAAGCTTGTGGGCATATTTGAGTAAGTCCTAGAGGGAACTTAAGGAAAAATTTGAGTAAGATTTTGTGAAAGCTTAAGGATAGATTTGTGTGAACTTTTTGGAAGCTTACAAACAGATTTGAGGTAAGTCTTAGTGAAGACTTATTGGGCATATTGGGAAGGTCTTGGTGAAGACTTGTTGAGCAGATTGGAAAAGTTCTAGAAAGGAATTATTGAGCAGATTTGAGAGAAGTCTTAGTGAAGACTTGAGAGTATATTGAGCAAGTTCTTGAGATGACTTATGGATAGATTTGAGGCAAGCATTTGAGAAGACTTGAGAGCAGAGTTGACTGATTTATTTGTTCAATATTTGAGTTAAGGCTTGGAGAAAATATAGAAGATTTGATTTATGATTGGATCAAGCTTTTTTTTAAGGCTTGAGGATATATTTGAGGATATATATTGGTGCATATTTGAGGGTAGATTTGTGCCATAACAGAGAGAGAGAGAGAGAGAGAGAGAGATTGAATAGATTTGTGCTAGACCAAAGGATAGTGTTTAGTGTAGATTTGAGATAGCTTTGAGAGTAAGCTTTAGAGGTGATAGAGCAGAGGATAGTAGTCTCTAGTGGATAGATATCCATTAGCCAGGATAGTGAGGACAGAGGTCTTTTGAGTGAGAATAGAGGTCTTCTGTGGAGAGAGATTCACAAGCCAATGCAGTGGAGATAGTAGTCTTCTAGAGGATCACCAGCTAGATTTGAAGGCATAGGTGTCTCTTGTGGATAGGTATCCAAGAAATTGATTAGGGGATTTGTATCTCATTTGTACAAAGGTCCATAAATAGTGTAATAGGAAAGGATTCCCAAGAGATTTTAGTGTAAACTCAGCTATAGGAGACCAAAAAAAATGGACTCCAATCACATAACATAGATGCAATATAATGGAATAAACCATAGATGCAATATAATGGAATAAACCTACAACTCGATATTCTTCTCATTCCTGAATTCACCCCCTTCTCCAAAAGAATACAATCTGTCATATAGCAACCAAAAACCAAAGAAACCCTAAAAACGTCTTTTTTTCTAAAAATTGCTAAAAATAGAAATGAGTCGGGTCGCACCCAAATTCGGTGCACACATCCCTATTACAATAATTAACCTTAATTTAAAACATCATGTCTCAACTTAATGTATAACAAAATATAATAAAATTCTAACATTCGAAAAAACCCAAAAAACCTGGGAACATAAATCAAAATCTAATTTTGGGACACTAGATGGAGGAGTTAGGTCCTGAAAGTATGTTTTTTGGAGGTTCAGGTGCATCATAGATGGACCTGATGTAGAACACACACGCAGCACCACCTATTAAATTTCAAGGCAAATGGGCGTACGGTTCACAAGTTATGGCTCCTACAAGTTGCATCAGATTTGTTGAGAAAATTTTAGTGAAATATTTTCTCTGTGGAGTAGCCCACCTTGGGTGAACCATATTAAATTGGTGTCTCTATTGTGTGTGGTGATTTATGCATTACTTTGATTATTATTGTTGATATTGCCATTGATATATTGCATAATATTATTTGGGAAAGAAAAGTAAAAAGTGGTCTTATACTGTTCACCCCCCTCTCAGTATAAGCTTGTGTTCTTCAATTGGTATCAGAGTGGGTTCCTTCGAAAGAGTTTAACAACTTGAAGGAAAAGCTTACGAGAACATAGATGGATTCTTAGAGTGGATCTTTAGGAAATAAGGCACCATTGTTCGATGGGAACAATTATGCATTTTGGAGTGTAATAATGAAGATTTTCCTAATGGCACTAGGAAATGATATATGGCAAGTAGTTGAGGATGGGTACATACCGCCAACTACTCCACCTACAGATAAAGATGGTAAGCTCCTACAATTGAATAATTCAAAGGCAATGAATGGAATTTTAAATGGTTTACATGAAACAAAGTTTGTAAAATTTATGCATTGCACATCAGCAAAAGAGATTTGGGATAAGCTAAAAGGTATATATGAGGGAGACAAAAAGGTCAAGATGGAAAAATTGCTAAATCACAAGAAAACATTTGAAGACCTAAAAATGAAGGATGAGGAAGACATTGCTTCATACTTACTTCATGTGGATGAGGTTGTTAACTCCATGCAAGGACTTGGGTTTAAAGTTGAAGAAATATATGTTTGTCACAATATTTTAAGGTCACTCCCTAAGAGGTATAGTGAAAAGATTTCAGCCATAGAAGAGTCAAAATATATTGAATTTTTGACAAGGGATGAGTTACATGGAATTCTCACATATTTTGAGATGAGAATAAAAGAGGAGGTTATTCCCTAGAAATAAGCAACCTTCAAATTTACAAAGAAGTCAAAGGGTAAGAAGTCAGATTCAAGTAATGAGTTATCTAGTGATGAAGAAGCAAACTATGGCAGAAGGAACAAGGACACAAGAAAGTATAAAGGTACGAAATCAGTTAGGTGTTTTAATTGTGGTAAATATGGTCACTATGCATCTGATTGTCTAGAGGCTAGAAGTAGCAATGATGAAGAGAAACAGGATCATAAGAATAGGGAAATAGGAAAATACAAGTATCAAAAGAAAAGTAGGGATGGACAAGGCAAGCAAGGAAATAAGTTTTTCCAAAGGCATAAGAAGAGTTTTTATGCAGATAAGGTAGGTAAGAGTTCAAGTGATAGTGATGAAAGGTCCTCAGATAATGAAGAAGAAGAAATTCTATTTTTGGTAGAAGAAAAAGAAGATGTTAAGAAAAAGGTAAAAAGGGCACCAATAATTCTCAAGTGTTTTAGGTGTGGTAACTTTGGTCATCTTGAAGATCATTGTACAAGGAATGGGTTCAATTTCAGTGAAGATGAATATGAAGATGCTCTTGAAGGTCCAGAAGAAGAAAGTCTTCTTATGGAAATAGAAGAAGAAGGAAGTGCTCCTATTGAAGATGAATCAGAAAGGAATGGAGATGATCTAAAAGATAAAGAATCAAAAAATGAAGAGGAAGGAGAAGTTGATCTTGAGGGTGAGATTATTTTTGCTCTTAAGGAATTAAGAAAGGTAAGAAAGTAGAACTCAAAACTCAAGCTTCAATTTCAATAATGTGATGAAGAGAAAGGAAATCTTATAAAAGATCTAACCAACTCAATAGCTAAGACAAGGAGATTTAAAGAGAATTTAGAGGCAAAGGTCTTGGAATGTGAAAGGTTAGAGCATGAGGTAGCTTCACTAAGAAAGGAAGTAAAAGAGTCTAAAGACAAGCTACACAAGTTTGGGAGAAGCTCAAAGAACTTGGATAAGATTATCAAGGTACAAAGATCTTCATCAAACAAGACAGGACTTGGTTTTGAAGAAGAATATAGAGGATGAGGAGAGGAGTCAATCTCAAGCTCCAAAGAAGAAGAAGCTTCAGAAGAAGAGAGTGAAAGAGAGAGTGAGACTTTTGAGGATAATATGGAAAATAAAAAGTTCAACAAGGAAAGGAACAATGCACAAATGAGGAATAGATGGAACAGGAAACAACACAGGGTAGAAGAGACCAAGAGACCAATGGGGTCAAGGCAAGGTTTCTTCAATGGACGATGCTTCTCATATCACAGGTTTGGTCACAAGGCTACGTAGGGCACATGAAAGATAAGGATATGGAAATTTTAAAAATGGGCATCTCTTTCAAGGGTATTGCTACTCTTGTAATCAGTTTGGTCATAAGGCAGTTAATTGTAGGGTTCATGATAGGAATGGATATGGCTTCACCAGGAGGAACTACAAGATATTTGCACCTTCAAGGAACCACAACATTAAGTGTTATAAGTGCAATAATATTGGGCATATGGCTAAGTGGTGTAGAGCAGAACTTCCAGAGACAAGCAAGAATAGGAATAGTCAGAGGAATCATAAGGATCAGTTGAGGAAGAAGGTAGACAAAGGTAAAGAGTAGTGTATGCTGGGAGTAGAGATACTCCCACCCCAGAATTAACCACCTCAAAAAGGAGGTGGGGGAGGGGCTGAGCTAAGAGTCTTATCTTTAGCCCCAAGCCCCAAAGGTGGCCCTTTGCCATTGATGTCAAAGGGGGAGATATTTGAGTTAGGGGGAGAGCATTCAGTCAGGGGGAGCAAAACTAAAAGAGGTAAAAGAAATGGTTAAAGGAAAATGGGTTGCCATCAATGACAAAGGGGGAGATTGTTGGAAATATGAGCAAGTTTTGTTGTCATTGATGTCAAGAGGTTGATGTCCAAGTTTTGTCATCATTAATGTCATCAGGTGGTTTTTCCAAAAGGCAAGGAAGAGGTTTAAAGGAATAGGATATAATATTTATTTTAAATATTATATGCCTAAAAGGCCTAAAAAGATTGAAGACCCAAGGAAGGAGAAGCAGGTTTAAAAGGAAATAATAATATTATAATATTCTAGGTTAAAGGTTGAGTTGAAGAAAAACGAGGTCCAAGGAGTTATTAAATTATAAATCCTCAAAAAGACCCATTTGGCAGATTTTAAAGGTTATGATTTAATTTATTTAAATTTAAATATTTTAACCATAGGTTAAAATTTAAATTTAAATAAATAATAAAGGCGCCAAAAGTTTAAATATTAAATTCGAATTAAAAATCGAATTTCCTAAATCGTCGACGTGTTGGAATGCATAGCATATGGTATAAAAGGGGCAAAGTTTTTTAATTAAAACTTATCCATGCGAATTGTGTGCCCAAAGTCTAAGTAATTCGTGCATTGTAGAGAAAGGATAATTTGCATGTGTTAAATATTAGTGGGCAGACATGTTGATAATACAAAGAGGAGTGCCAAGAAGGTCTCAAGGTGCTTGGTAGCGCAGGTGGCAGCCGAGGGCTGTGTTAAGGCATTTGTGAGGGTGAGATCGTGGGTTCGATTCACGTGATTGTCTTTTGCAAAGAGGAAAGTGTTTTCATTTGCGCTAAGTGGAGAAGAGACAAGGCATAAAAGGAAGTCGTGCACCTTTTAATTTTATGAGGGCACGTAGCCCAATTGGTGGATGCGCTTTGTGCTAGGGTGTTGGAAAGGTGAGGTCGTGTGTTCAAATTTCGTCAAAGTTTTTTGTTGGGCAGAATAAAATAAAGGTATGCTTCTCACATTTTAATTTATCCAAAGGTTTTGATAATTCAGAAATTGCATTAAAGGGCAGTGTGGAATTTAAAAGGTGGTTTGTGAGTTTGTTGAGGGAGATATAAGGTATAAGAAAATTAAAATATTTTATTTTAATTTTTGGTGGTTAGAATTTATAAAGTAGGAGTGATAAGGTATGCAAGGAATATTATATTTTGTATTTTGAAATAAAGCTACATTGTGATAATTATTTTTGAGAGGAGAAATAAGGTGCATAAAGGAAATTATTGTGAAAGTGAGTTATTTGAATCTTTGCTAATTATTTTTGAAATTTTGGAGATTATAAGGTGTACTTGAGATTTAATATTTTTGTATGGTGAAATAATTTTGAGGGAAATATTTGAGTAAAGATTTTTGCTATCTAACCTTGAAATTGGCAAAGAGGAGTTGATTGTGATTGAGATAGGTTTTGAAGTCATATCTCCATCAAAACAAAAGGTATGGGCATATCTTCCTTGTGAGTGAAATATTGTTGGATTGAATGTTGTGAAATGCAAAGTTGGAGTGAAAAGGATTGTTTGATAAGCATTGTTGGAAATGTTTGAGTGAGCTTTCATATGCATGATTGGTGTTTGAGAAAATATTTGAGTGTGAAGTTGAGAACTATCTTGAACTAGGATTTGTGAAAGATCATGAGTATCATTGTTATGTGAGATTGAGAACTATCTTGAACTAGGGTTTGTGAAAGATCATGAGTATCATTGTTATGTGAAATTGAGAACTATCTTGAGCTAGGGTTTGTGAAAGATCATGAGTATCATTGTTATGTGAATTTGGAATCATCTTGAGTCAAGGTTTGAGTTCCATAGTGTGAGTTGTTGGAAGTATAGTGAAACACTTGGTTAGGGTTTGTAAGCAAGTTGTGTTTCATTGAGTGAATGGTTGGGTGAAGTTGGATGAGCATTATTGATTGAAAGTATTGGAGTGATAGTTCAAGTTTTGTGAAACAAATTGTTCTTTATTCTAAATTGATTTGAAAGAGAGTTTGAAAGTGATTGAGTGTTTTGTGAGTGTGAAACATATTGAGTCTCTAATCATTCTCTATATGTTTCTATGGTTAAACAAGATTCTGAGTGAAACTTGTTTGTGTGATTGAAGAGGTTTTTCTGAAAGAGATTAAGTTGAGTTTTGTATGCAAGTTTTGTAATTGATTTGAATAAGCTTTTGTGAAAGCTAGTGGACAGATTTGAGTAAGTCCTAGAGTGGACTTAAGGAAAGAGTTAAGCAAGATTTTGTGAAAGCTTGTGAGCAGATTTGAGTAAGTCCTAGAGGTGGACTTAAGGAATTAGAAGTTTTGAAACAAATTTAAGTAAGTCTAGAGAGGACTATAAATGAAATTAAGGATAGATTTGTGTGAGATTTTTGGAAGCTTACAAGCAGATTTTATGTAAGTCTTGGTGAAGACTTAGATTAGGTAAGTCTTGGTGAAGACTTGTTGAGCAGATTGGACAAGTTCTAGAGAGGACTTGTTGAGAGATTTGAGATAAGTCTTAGTGAAGACTTGAGAGTAGATTGAGCAAGTTCTTGAGAGAACTTGTGGATAGATTTGAGGTAAGTATTTGAGAAGACTTGAGAGCAGAATTGATTGATTGATTTGTTCAAGCTTTGAGTTAAGGCTTGGGGTAGATCTAGCAGAGTTGATTTATGATTGGATCAAGCTTTGTGTTAAGGCTTGAGGATATATTTGAGGATAGATTTTGGTGTAGATTTGAGGGTAGATTTATGCCAGACTAGAGATAGATATTGAGCAGATTTGTGCTAGATCAAAGGATAGTGTTTAGTGCAGATTTGAGATAGAGTTGAGAGCAAGATTTGGAGGTGATAGAGTAGAGGATAATAGTCTCCAATGGATAGAGATCCATTAGCTAGGGTAGTGAGGATAGAGGTCTTCTATGGAGAGAGATCCACAAGCCAGTGTAGTGGAGGTAGTAGTCTTCTAGAGGATCAACTAGCCAAAGCTGAGAGGATTGTGTCTCTTATGGATAGGTATCCATGAACTTGATTAGGGGATTGGTGTCTCCTTTGGATAGAGGTCCATAAACATTGTAATAGGGAAGGATTCCCAAGAGATTTGTTGAGAAAATTTTAGTGAAATATTTTCTTCATGGAGTAGCCCACATTGGGTGAACCATGTTAAATTGGTGTCTCTATTGTGTGTGATGATTTATGCATTGATTTGATTACTATTATTGATATTGCCATTGATATATTGCATAATATTGTTTGGGAAAGAAAAGTAAAAAGTGGTCTTATACTGTTCACCCCCCTCTCAGTATAAGCTTGTGTTCTTCAATTGGTATCAGAGCAGGTTCCTTTAGAAGAGTTTAATAGCTTGAAGGAAAAGCTTACAGGAACACAGATGGATTCTTAGAGTGGATCTTCAGGGAATAAGGCACCATTGTTCGATGGGAACAATTATGCATTTTGGAGTGTGAGAATGAATATTTTCCTAATGGCACTAGGAAATGATATATGGCAAGTAGTTGAGGATGGGTACATACCACTAGCTACTCCACCTACAGATAAATATGGTAAGCTCCTACAACTGAATAATTCAAAGGCAATGAATGGAATCTTAAATGGTTTACATGAAATAGAGTTTGTAAAAGTTATGCATTGCACATCAGAAAAAGAGATTTGGGATAAGCTAAAAAATATATATGAGGGAGACAAAAAGGTCAAGATGGCAAAATTGCAAAATCACAAGAAAACATTTGAAGACCTAAAGATGAAGGATGAGGAAGACATTGCTACATACTTACTTCATGTGGATGAGGTTGTTAACTCCATGCAAGGACTTGGGTTTAAAGTTGAAGAATCAGATGTTTGTCAAAAGGTTTTAAGGTCACTCCCTAAGAGGTATAGTGAAAATATTTCAGCCATAGAAGAGTCAAAAGATATTGAAATTTTGACAAGGGATGAGTTACATGGAATTCTCACAGCTTTTGAGATGAGAATAAAAGAGGAGTCTATTCCCCAGAAAGAAGCAGCCTTCAAAGTTACAAAGAAGACAAAGGGTAAGAAGTCAGATTCAAGTAATGAGTTATCCAGTGATGAAGAAGCAAACTATGGTAGAAGGAACAAGGACACAAGAAAGTATAAAGGTACAAAATTAGTTAGGTGTTTTAAATATGGTAAATATGGTCACTATGCATATGATTGTCTAGAATATAGAAGTAGCAATGATGAAGAGAAACAGGATCATAAGAACAGGGAAACAGGAAAACATAGGTATCAAAATAAAAGTAGGGATGGACAAGGCAAGCAAGGAAAGAAGTTTTTCCAAAGGCATAAGAAGATTTTTTATGCAGATAAGGTAGGTAAGATTTCAAGTGATAGTGATGGAAGGTCCTCAGATAATGAAGAAGAAGAAATTCTATTTCTAATAGTAGAAAAAGAAGATGTTAAAAAAAGAAAAAGGGCACCAATAATTCTCAAGTGTTTTAGGTGTGGTAACTTTGGTCATCTTGAAGATAATTGTACAAGGAATGGGTTCAGTTTTAGTGAAGATGAATATGAAGATGCTCTTGAAGGTCCAGAAGAAGAAAGTCTTCTTATGGAAATAGAAGAAGAAGGAAGTGCTCCTATTGAAGATGAATCAGAAAGGAATGGAGATGATCTAAAAGACAAAGAATCAGAAAATGAAGAGGAAGGAGAAGTTGATCTTGAGGGTGAGATTATTTCTGCTCTTAAGGAATTAAGGAAGGTAAGAAAGTAGAACTCAAAACTCAAGCTTCAATTTCAAGAATGTGATGAAGAGAAAGGAAAGCTTATAGAAGATCTAACCAACTCAATAGCTAAGACAAGGAGATTTAAAGAGAAGTTAGAGGCAAAGGTCTTAGAATGTGAAAGGTTAGAGCATGAGGTAGCTTCACTAAGGAAGGAAGTAAAAGAGTCTAAAGACAAGCTACACAGGTTTGGGAGAAGCTCAAAGAACTTGGATAAGATTATCAAGGTACAAAGATCTTCATCAAACAAGATAGGACTTGGTTTTGAAGAAGAATATAGAGGACGAGGAGAGGAGTCAATCTCAAGCTCCAAAGAAGAAGAAGCTTCAGAAGAAGAGAGTGAAAGAGAGAGTGAGACTTCTGAGGATAAGTTGGAAAATAGAAAGTTCAACAAGGAAAGGAACAATGCACAAATGAGGAACAGATGGAACAAGAAACAACACAGGGTAGAAGAGACCAAGAGACCAATGGGGTCAAGGCAAGGTTTCTTCAATGGATGATGCTTCTCATGTCATAGGTTTGGTCACAAGGCTACACAGTGCAGGACACATGAAAGATAGGGATATGGAAATTTTAGAAATGGGCATCTCTTTCAAGGGTATTGCTACTCTTGTAATCAGTTTGGTCATAAGGTAGTTAATTGTAGGGTTCATGATAGGAATGGATATGGCTTCACCAGGAGGAACTACAAGATATTTGCACCTTCAAGGAACCACAACATTAAGTGTTATAAGTGCAATAATGTTGGGCATATGGCTAAGTGGTGTAGAGAAGAACTTCCAGAGACAAGCAAGAACAAGAATATTTAGAGGAATCAGAAGGATCAATTAAGGAAGAAGGTGGACAAAGGTAAAGATTAGTGTATTCTAGGAGTAGAGATACTCCCACCCCAAAATTAACCACCTCAAAAAGGAGGTGGGGGAGGGGCTAAGCTAAGAGTCTTATCTTTAGCCCCAAGCCCCAAAGGTGGCCCTTTGCCATTGATGTCAAAGGGGGAGAGATTTGAGTTAGGGGGAGAGCATTCAATTAGGGGGAGTAGTTTCTCAGGGGAGCAGAACTGAAAAAGGTAAAAGAAATGGTTAAAGGAAAATGGGTTGCCATCAATGACAAAGGGGGAGATTGTTGGAAATATGAGCAAGTTTTGTTGTCATTGATGTCAAGAGGTTGATGTCCAAGTTTTGTCATCATTAATGTCATCAAGTGGTTTTTCCAAAAGGCAAGGAAGAAGTTTAAAGGAATAGGATATAATATTTATTTTAAATATTATATGCCTAAAAGGCCTAAAAATATTGAAGACCCAAGGAAGGAGAAGCAGGTTTAAAATAAATAATAATATTATAATATTTTAGGTTAAAGGTTGAGTTGAAGAAAAACGAGGTCCAAGGAGTTATTAAATTATAAATCCTCAAAAAGACCCATTTGGCAGATTTTAAAGGTTATGATTTAATTTATTTAAATTTAAATATTTTAACCATAGGTTAAAATTTAAATTTAAATAAATAATAAAGGCACAAAAAGTTTAAATGTTAAATTCGAATTAAAAATCGAATTTCCTAAATCATCGACGTGTTGGAAAACATAGCATATGGTATAAAAGGGGAAAAGTTTTTAATTAAAACTTATCCATGCGAATTGTGTGCCCAAAGTCTAAGTAATTTGTGCATTGTAGAGAAAGGAAAATTTGCATGTGTTAAATATTAGTGGGCAGACGTGTTGATAATATGAAGAGGAGTGCCAAGAAGGTCTCAAGGTGCTTGGTAGTGCAAGTGGCAACCAAGGGCTGCGTTAAGATATTTGTGAGGGCGAGATCATGGGTTCGATTCACATGATTATATTTTGCATAGAGGAAAGCATTTTTCGTTTGTGCCTAGTGGGAGAAGAGACAAGGCATAAAAGGAAGTTCGTGCACCTTTTAATTTTGTATGGGCACGTAGCCCAATTGGTGGATGTGCTTTGTGCTAAGGTATTGGAAAGGTGAGGTCGTGTGTTCAAATTTCATCGAAGTCATTTTGTTGGGCAGAATAAAATAAAGGTATGCTTCTCACATTTTAATTTCCAAAGGTTTTGATAATTCAGAAATTGCATTAAAGGGTTGTGTGAAATTCTAAAAGGTAGTTTGTGAGTTTGTTGAGGGAGATATAAGGTATAATAAAATTAAAATATTTTATTTTAATTTTTGGTGGTTAGAATTTATTTTATAAAGTAGGAGTGATAAGGTATGCAAGGAAAATTATATTTTGTATTTTGAAATAAAGCTACATTGTGATAATTATTTTTGAGAGGAGAAATAAGGTGCATAAAGGAAATTATTGTGAAAGTGAGTTATTTGAATCTTTGCTAATTATTTTTGAAGTTTGGAGATTATAAGGTGTACTTGAGATTTAATATTTTTGTATGGTGAAATAATTTTTGAGGGAAATATTTGAGTAAAGATTTTGAGAAATATTGTTGCTATCTAACATTGAAATTGGCAAAGAGGAGTTGATTGTGATTAAGATAGGTTTTGAAGACATATCTCCATAAAAACAAAAGGTATGGGCATATCTTCCTTATGAGTGAAATATTGTTGGATTGAATGTTGTGAAATGCAAAGTTGGAGTGAAAAGGATTGTTTGATAAGCATTGTTGGAAATGTTTGAGTGAGTTTTCATATGCATGATTTGTGGTTTGTGAAAGAACATGAGTATCATTGTTATGTATTGAGAACTATCTTGAACTAGGATTTGTGAAATAACATGAGTATCATTGTTATGTGAGATTGAGAACTATCTTGAACTAGGGTTTGTGAAAGATCATGAGTATCATTGTTATGTGAAATTGAGAACTATCTTGAGCTAGGGTTTGTGAAAGATCATGAGTATCATTGTTATGTGAATTTGGAATCATCTTGAGTCAAGGTTTGAGTTTCATAGTGTGAGTTGTTGGAAGTATAGTGAAACACTTGGTTAGGGTTTGTAAGCAAGTTGTGTTTCATTGAGTGAATGGTTGAGTGAAGTTGGATGAGCATTATTGATTGAAAGTATTGGAGTGATAGTTCAAGTTCTATGAAACAAATTATTCTTTATTCTAAATTGATTTGAAAGAGAGTTTGAAAGTGATTGAGTGATTTGTGAGTGTGAAACATATTGAGTCTCTAATCATTCTCTATATGTTTCTATGGTTAAACAAGATTTTGAGTGAAACTTGTTTGTGTGATTGAAGAGGTTTTTCTAAAGAGATTAAGTTGAGTTTTGTATGCAAGTTTTGCAATTGATTTGAATAAGCTTTTGTGAAAGCTAGTGGACATATTTGAGTAAGTCCTAGAGTGGACTTAAGGATAGAGTTAAGAAAGCTTTTGTGAAAGCTTGTGGATAGATTTGAGTAAGTCCTAGAGTGGACTTAAGGATAGAGTTAAGCAAGACTTTGTGAAATCTTATGAGTAGATTTGAGTAAGTCCTAGAGGGGACTTAAATATAGAGTTGAGTAAGCTTTTTTAAAATCTTAAGGATATATTTGTGTGAGCTTTGTGGAAGCTTACAAACAGATTTGAGGTAAGTCTTGGTGAAGACTTGTTGAGCAGATTTGAGGTAAGTCTTGGTGAAGACTTGTTGAGCATATTGGACAAGTTCTAGAGAGGACTTGTTGAGAATATTTGAGGTAAGTCTTAGTGAATACTTGAGAGCAGATTGAGCAAGTTCTTGAGAGGACTTGTGGATAGATTTGAGGTAAGTCTTTGAGAAGACTTGAGAGCAGAGTTGATTGATTGATTTGTTCAAGCTTTGAGTTAAGGCTTGGGCAGATCTAGAAGAGTTGATTTGTGATTGGATCAAGCTTTGTGTTAAGGCTTGAGGATATATTTGAGGATAGATTTTGGTGTATATTTGAGGGTAGATTTGTGCCAGACTAGAGATAGATATTGAGAAGATTTGTGCTAGATCGAAGGATAGTGTTTAGTGTAGATTTGAGATAGAGTTGAGAGTAAGATTTGGAGGTGATAGAGCAGAGGATAATAGTCTCTAGTGGATAGAGATCCATTAGCTAGGGTAGTGAGGATAGAGGTCTTCTGAGTGAGGATAGAGGTCTTCAATGGAGAGAGATCCACAAGCCAGTGCAATGGAGGTAGTAGTCTTCTAGAGGATCACCAGCCAAAGTAGAGGGGATAGGTGTCTCCTATGGATAGGTATCCATGAACTTGATTAGGGGATTGGTGTCTCCTTTGGACAGAGGTCCATAAACATTGTAATAGGGAAGGATTCCCAAGAGATTTGTTGAGAAAATTTTAGTGAAATATTTTCTCCATGGAGTAGCCCACATTGGGTGAACCACATTAAATTGGTGTCTCTATTGTGTGTGGTGATTTGTGCATTGCTTTGATTATTGTTGTTGATATTGCCATTGATATATTGCATAATATTGTTTGGGAAAGAAAAGTAAAAAGTGGTCTTATACTTGTTCACCCCCCTCTCAGTATAAGCTTGTGTTCTTAAGTTTTGAAGTATGATATGGTGCTTTTGTAAGATTATAGTTCAAATTTAGTTGATTTTGTACAAGGTTTGCAATAATAAAAAAAAAAAACTTTTAACACCTTATTACTCCTAATTGAACTAAGCACTATTTCTATTTTGAAGAGGTTTTGATATTGGAAATATTTTATCCCATTTTAGAAAATTTAGACAAGTAAAAATAAATATATCCAACCTTAAAAAAATCCCTTAATATCATCTTTTATATCCCTTGGATTATTTCTAATTTTCAAATAAAATAAATTTGATGGAGTAACCCTTATGACTCCAAATTTTGGAAAATTAGAGAAATTATAATAATATTTGTAATATAGTTTAATCCAAGTTAAATTCCTTATTCCTTCTAAGTAAGATTGCAAATATTAAAATAATAAGATAAGTCACCCCTTTAGCTTTCAAAACCCTAAGTTTTAACCTTAGTTTATAATCCTTATAACTCCAACTTATAAAGGCAATAATCAATGGGATTTAGACCTTACCTTATACGTAATATCTCCTTGATGTTCAATGCTTTCCATGGTTGAATATAACATCTAAAATGTACCTAAAGTGTTTGGTTAATGGAGATTCGATGGCAGGCTAGACGTAAATGTTGTACGTAGGTGTTGAATTGTTGACCTTCCAAAAATGGAGAGCTTTTAATGCTCCTCCTTTGTCTTCCACACTACAGTTCAAAAATTTATGTTGCTTCTCTCATGCCTTGACTATGCTACATTATTCCTTCAAATGTCTTGACTATTATTCACTCTTGCATGCTGGTCTTGGACTAAAATATACCTTTTGAGCATTGTTGATCATAGGCATTTTGACAAGTGTCATGTTTGTTTCAAGTGAGTGCTCCCTTATTTACGGAATGCTCTAGAATCTTTGTCTAGTGCTACTTGAAAATGTATAGGTCCTTGTGTGAAGCTGGTGAAGAATACCAAGTGGTACGTCTTTGCTTGTAACTCCTTCATAGAAGCCTCTAGAACGTTGAGAGGAATGATGACTAAAATACCAAATGTCATTTTTGCATGGAGACCATTCTTGTAACACCTTCAAAGATGGATATAATAACTCCATAACATTTTTTCTTAGAAACATTTATTGGGCAGCAAGCAAGCTTTATTTTCCGTGGGTGGATGAGCGATACACTACAAAGCTTGGACAATAGTTCGACACTTCCTTTGGTGAGTGGTCTTCAAGATTGATACCACGTATGTAAAACCTTTCTCCCTTTCCTTTATGCCTCCAAACGCATTATTTATTTTTGTTGCTATTTTGATGTCCTCTTTGATATTGATTTGCACTCACTTGTCTACGTAAATGTGGCTCATGGATAATCTAAAATGAGCTTTGAATCTGCAAGTATGTACATCCAAGATGAGCCCTTGAATGGATCCTTCTAGCTTGGGAGGAAGAGTGTTGATGTCCAACCTTTGTTGGCTATTCTTTTTTCTATTGGAAAACATGCCCTAATATGGCATTTTCAAATCTGCACTTATGCTTTCAAAAACCATATTAGAGTAGTGAAAGATAATGTATTATATTTTGTATAATAAGGCTTTTAATATACCTTCTTTTGCACTCTATTTCTAGATTGTTAAATTCTATTTTTGTGGTAGATTTCTTGTAATACAAGGGTTTAAGGTTGTCTTTAACAATAGACACACCTTTCCCTTTTTACTTGGAAATTTTTGATAACAAGTCCAAGTTTCAATAACAGTAGATAGAAGTTCTTTTAAATGATGCAAATTTTATGCATTTTTTCTTTTGCATTAACATGTAATGCTTTTGATTTTGAGACTCACCAAGTCTCACTTTTGTAAGCTTCTATATTTGTTTTTGGTTATTTATTTTCTTCTACAAATTTGTAGGATTCTAACCCTTTTTGTTGGCTTCTATTGGCCACACCAAGTTGCAGATTTTTGTGCTTCAATAATGTCTTTAGACACTTGATACAAATCAGACTTTGTGTCTTTCAGGAAACATAAAACCAATTTTATTTTTGAGAGTGGTATAATAGTATAAAATCTTTACTTTTAATGCACTAATATTACACCTTATCACTCCAATAAACTCTCAAATAAATGCACTAATAATCTACTGCAACTAATTAGGAATAACCTAAAATGAATCTTTAGTAGTTATTTTACAATTTCACTACAATCAATATTGTAAGACTTAGTCTATTTTTTTCAATAATAGATAATAGGTAGTTGATAGAAACTAATCTGGAATCTAATCAACTCCTAATAAATATGTAATTGAATCCTTAAAAATAATTTGTTTTTCTTTGCACTTTTAGAAGACTGAAATCTAATTTCCTTTTTGCAATTTTTAATCCAATTTTAGGTGCTCTGATAAATCTAATAAGTAGTTCAATTTAATGAATATTTTTGCACCATAAGTTGCATACCTTTTTTTGTAGCTCTTATCCCACCTTTGTAGAGGATGTAGACCTTGGTGTCTAGAAACACCAAGCTGATGCTTCTAGTAAGATATCATGCACATCTCCTTCTTCACCAAATGATGGTCTCAAACTTTCATTTATGAGCCTAGGATTAGTGGTGTGTTCTCCTATTGTGTTCTACTTTTGCTATAGATTTGGAAAATTCTATGTCTCTAGGGTGGTGTCTCCTTTCTATGAGAGGAAATATTCAAATCTCCAAGATTTGGTGAGCTTCTTCTATATTCAAGTCTTCTTGCTGAGTTCTAACTTCAAGCAGGATCTTCTTCTAGGGTTTGATACTCCTTGCCAAACTTCTTCTTCTTGGATTTGTCACTCCTTGCCAAATTCTCCTCTTGGTCTTGTTGTCAAATGGCAAAAAATTTTCCACATCCTTTACTAGTAGGAACTTCACCTACATAGTGGATTTATCCAATGAGTTCTCAAATAAATCTCTTGATATTTAGCAAGGCTTCTCCTAGCCTTTCCTGGATGCTCGATGAGATCTTCTCAATGTCTTTGATTTGGTAGCTTCTAATGGTATTTATTTAGATATTTTATTCAACCTTCTACTTCTGGAAGTTTTGGTGGTGAGATATTTTGATTCTTCTGCTTCTGGCTTCGAGCAGGACTCTCCTAGTCCTTCTTCTTCTTCCACGATTGGAAGTTCTTCAATAATATCTTGTCTTGATCTCTTATCTTTTGCTTTAGGATTAAGTTGATTCTGAAGAAGATGCTCTTCCTAAATTTCTTGTAGGAAGTCTCCCAACTCACTGAATATTTTGTTCCTACAACAAGAATATTAGTACTAAAATATTTAGTCTACTTCTAAATCAAATATTCTTCTTGAATTCTTCTTCAAGATCAAGGCTTCCATGGCTTATTTTGATGTTAAGGCTTCTACGGAATTTTTTAGTACCAAGGCTCCTATGGCCTTTTTTAGTATCAAGGATCTTATGGCCTTTATCAATATCAAGGCTACTATGGCCTTTATCAGTATCAAGTCTACTATGGTCTTTATCAGTATCAATGCTACTATGGCATTTTTCAATATCAAGACTTTTATGGCCTTTGCAGTATAAGACTTATGTGGCTTCTTCTACAAGTCTTCTATGGCCTTTCTGTATCAAGGCTCTTATGGCCTATTCTACTAGTGTGTATTTTTGCAATCCAGCTATGGAGATCTTCAATATCCTATATTCACCACAATCCTTCACTAGAAGTCTTCTTCTATAGTATTCTTCTCTCGCATGATGAACTAACCTCTGCACTATGAGGGCACATCGACCGTCGAGCAACAAAGTTGGAGTCTCCTAGATTTCTGTCATAGGAGGAGTCCCAATCCTTTGAGGATTAATTTCTTGCAACAAAAGAAACTTTAGGCACCAGTTAGAAAATTCCATATGACCTAGATGATCTTCACTATATGATTTGTCAATCTAGTGGATTGAAATTTTGAGTCCTAGTCTTCACGAGTTTTCATAACAACTCTATGGAAAAGACTCTAGATGAAAATGATCTCAGTATTTTTTGAAATTGAGATTCCTTTTAATCCTATCTTTGTGACTCTCCCAAAATCTACCACCTAGATACTCCTGATACCTTTACCTAGTGGCTAGTCTAATGGTGTGTCAGTTTGATAAAACTCTCAGGAAAACCAACAATGGTAGTTCCCCTATTGACCTTCACATACTAGATATATCATGGCTATGATACTATTTTTAGCTTTTTATGAATGATCCATGAGATATAACAATTACAAGATGCAAAATAAAATTCAAGAAAGTAAATCTGCTAGATGACTGAAGTATGATGAAATATAAAATATATAAAATATTACAATGTAGCTATGGAGGAAGTGAGAACTCCATTAACAAAGCTACAAATCTACATCATATCCATAACAAGTAAATGGTGTGGAACACAATCCACTAACCTACGCTATTGAATAATGTCTCTCATCTATCTTATCTATCTTATCTATCTTATCTATCTTATCTATCTATCTAAGAGGCCAACCTTATATATGAAAAATAGTATGCTTTCCCAACACTCTATCTAGCTGTGCGTAGGACACCTTGCACATGTACAACTGGCACATGGACACTTGTCCATTTATTACAATGCATGTAATCACTAGATAACTTGCACAGGAAGTAATATAGGTATGTATCTTGGAGGATACATTTACATAACCCAAATGATGGAATAGACATTATTTCCAAAACACTTTGTTAAAAATTGGCTGAATATGTGATCAAAGAAGAAACTGATTTAGATGATGACAATAATAAAATGAAGTCGAATAAATATTTGATTATTGATGAGGAAGGGAATCGGACTAGATGGAGTAAAGGGCAAAATATATGCAAACAAATAGGTACCCCCTTAACTTGGATAGAGCTCAAAGAAAAGCTTTTTGATTTTCATATATTCATTATACATTAATTATTGGGATCTTATTGCATAGAAAATTGTATGGAGTACTACTCCGTTGTATTAAAAGGAAGCAAGTACATGTTAGAAATATTGAGAAACAATATTCTATTGAAAAGTAATAGCTATGCAATACATCACAAGAATGAAGTGAAGCTCCAATACTGATTGATTATTCCATGAGATCAAATTTGTATAAATAGCAAAGTTAATCAATGTGAGTCGTTGGATTACAAAAACTCAACAAATCTGACATGGTCTAAACTAGGAGTTTACCTACCTCATGGAAGAGTGGTAACTCAAGTTAGACTATCCTAGTAGAACTTAAGATTTATTCTAACACCCCCCTTAGGTGATACTATGGGTAGCAGCAAGATATGAGTCTCGAAAATAAGGCCTGATGAGGTACTCATGTAAAAAATGTGAGTGGCATATCCACTAAGAAATGAGTCCCAGAAACAAGGCCTTATTAGGTACTCATGTAAAACATAAATATCATAATATGGAGAGATGGTGAAAAAACCACATGGGAAAAAACCATCTTCCTAAGAAAAGAAGAAGAAGAAGAGAGGTTAAAACCTCTGGTATGCTCTTTGTTAAGACAGCTACCTTACCCCAAGTTTCTCATGCAAATGAATGTAGCATGGAGAAGCAAAGGATTTGGTGAAGATGTCTGCAATTTGACTCTCTGTCGAAATTAACTCTAAGCTTAGAACCCCATCCTAAATATACTACCTGATTATGTGCATGTGAATCTCAATGTGCTTGGTGCACCGATGCTCAACTGGATTTATGGCAATATGAATTGTGCTTTGATTGTCACACCAAAGTGTAATAGGCTGGTCATGGAAAAAATCAAATTCCCTCATTATCTGATGAAGCCAAAGAGCCTCCTGACTGGAAAAAACTGCTGCCCTGTATTATGCCTCTGTAGAAGATAATGCAATGACCTGCTATTTTTTGCATGACCAAGCAATAGGTGAAGATCCAAGATAAAAAACATAGCCAAAGGTGGAGCATCTATCCTCAACTGAACCTGCCCAATAAAAATTTGTGTATCCAACAATATATGTAGATCCGCTCTCATAGAATAGCCCTAAGTGATGGGTCCCCTACAAGTAGCGAAGAATTCGCTTTGTTGCCTGCTAGTGGCTGAAATGAGGAGTTTGAGATAATCTAGAGATTAAGACAACAATATAGGAAATATCTGGGCGAGTATGAATGAGGTACAATAGGCTCTCTACAAGCTGTCTGTATATAGTAGCATCACATGGAGGGGAATTGCAAGAAGTAAGATTTAATACATATTGAAAGGGCGTGGAAGAAGGCTTGCAGTCAGTTATCTTAAACTGCTGAAGAAGATCTAGAGTATACTTATGCTGACATATTGAAATTCCTTTATCTGTTTGATTTATTTGAAACCTAAGGAAGTAATGAGCTAAATCTAGATCATCCATCTCAAATTTCTTAAAAAGGGATATTTTAATAGTCTGAATGTGATAAGTGGCACTTCTAGTGAGGAGAAGATCATCATCATAGAAAACAAGGATAGTGATGTTATCTTCTTCATGCCAAATGTATACTGTAGCATCAGACTCACAGTGAGAAAATACTGTGGAAAGAAGGAAATTGTTATTATACCAAGCTCGAGGGACTTGTTTGAGACTATAGAGATATTTCCTTAGTCTACAAACAAGGGAGGAGTCATGAACAAATATAGTAGGTTGCTCCATAAATATTTCTTTCTTTAAGTCTCCATGCAAGAAAACACTTTTAACATCCATCTAAAAAACATGCCACTTTTGTGAAGCAACAAGTGCGAGGACCAGCCAGAAAGAATCAATTTTTGCAATAGGGGCAAAGGTCTCAGAATAGTCAATGCCTTAAACTTGAGAAAAACCTTTAGCTACCAAGCGAGCTCTGTGTTTGTCAATTGTTCCATTAGCTGCATACTTTATTCGATAAATCCACTTACAACGAAGTAATTTTTTTCTTTAGGGAGAGGGACTAGATCCCAAGTTTTGTTTTTGATCAAGGATGAAAATTCATTTTCTATGGCATCATTTCATTCTTAAATCCCATTTTTTTCTTTAAATGATTGAGGATCAATAGAAATTGACTAACAGACAAGACCAAAACCCATCAAGTGACTTAGCTTTGTTGAAGGAATATCTTGGATATAAGGGATGGCCAATTGAACAATTGTCCAGGCCCATTTTGGCTTTGTGGAAGGAATGATGGGTGTGGCAGGAGTGTGAGTTGGAGGTGGAAGGATTGGATCCTCATTTTGATCATTTAAACCAAGGATGGGTTCTTCTTTAGAATCGATGAATCCTTTGAAGTGAAATAGGCTAGCTTTATGATCAATGTCACATTTTCCTTTGACAGGGATAAAGGATGATTCTCCAACTTCAATATTGCATGTTAAGCTTGAGGAGAGAGAATTAAATGACTCATGTGAAGAAGTTAAATGATGAGTTACCCCTGAATCTAGAATCCAATATTTTGATGAAGTTTTAATAGTTTTTCCTTAAACATTTAAGGTTTTTCCAATATGCTTCTTAAAGTCAATTTTATGATCCTTCATTGCTGCCTCAAGCTGTTGTAGTCTTTTCCAATATTTGTTCACTGAATGACCATCCTTTTCACAATGAGTACAAGTAATAGGTGATTTTTCCTTCTTTTTGAATTTTTCATTATTGGAGTTGGAATCTACTAAGGCTTTTGAGGAGGATGGAGATGTGTCAAATTTTGAAAGCTTTATTTTCTCTCTAGTTAGCCTATCACAAAACTCCTCTAAAGTGGCATTGTAAAGTTTGTACCAAGTGAATCCTTTGTAGATAAAAAGGTGGTTTCAAAAATTTGAAATGCTCTATTTAATTTTGAAATAATAAGATAGATGCATTATTATTCTGTTTTATTTTTGCCACTGCATTTTAACTGAGTGAGGATCTCCTTATATTTGGTGAGAAAATCTACAAATGTCTTGAAATCCTCTGGAGATAAAGTTGTTAACTCTGCTTCTAGCTGCATTAATCTTATTTGATCCACTTTACATAACAAAGTCTTTAGTTTCTCCCAACTCTCAAATGGAGCTTTACATTCAGAAATGTGAAACCATAAGCTTTCACTTACATTTGTGCTTATGATGCCCATTGTTTCATACATTTTCTCTTTATGAAAAAAGATTTCATATTTCTTTTCAAATGTAGGTTGCTCTTCTTCTAACAAATGTGTGAGACCTTTTTGAGTAACGAGATTTAAAATTTAGGGTTTCCATGTGTGGTAGTTATGAGGAGTGAGTGGGTCAATTGTATTTAGAGAATTCATTTTTCTTATAAGAGAAAAAAAAATCTAGTAACCCCCCCTCCAAAGGAGGATTACCCAGAAATAATTCAGTAAGAAGTAACACCTCCAGAAAGCCAGACCTTTATCGAACTCTTCAATATACCCACCCTTTATACTGGTATTCTCAATGACCCGCCCTTACGTGAGGGAGACTATAGGTATATGAGGAGAACGATACGTGGAACATAGGCGATTATTAAAATGAGATGCTTGCTTTTGATATTTTGTCAAAAATTGCCAAAGTTTGAGGTGCTCTATGAGAAGATGCATGTGTATGTTTGCTTGCTTGTATATGACATATGTTCAAGTGTTTTATCAATGGAACTACACTTGATTACAATTAGAAAACCTAAGATATGCAAGGGTAATATCAACCATATCATGTAGAAGAAGCTCAAAGAAGGAGATGCAAGCAACAAACACCAAGTGTCCAAGAGAGTGCCACAAAAAGACTCCAGCAGTAGTAGTTATGAACCCCCCTTCAAAAGTGCCTCAGAAAAAATTGCAGCAATGATACCCCTAAACAAAGCCAAGACAATGGTGCATGAAGCAGCACCAATAACCCCCCCAAAAAAAACTTTTATTTATAATTTTACAAGTAGACTCCCCACTTAGAGTACCTTTATAGAATAGGCAAGAAGAAAGTGAGTGGAGTCATAAAAAAAGAGGAGAATTACAATGAGATAAATCTTTCTCTTTATTTCTTTGTAGACTATAAACCACTTATAACATATTAGAATCAAAAAAATATGATTTTGTTACTATAATATACTTCTCAGAATAAAAAATATGGATTCTGTATCAATATGAAGTAAGTGATGGGCACTGCAAAAAGAAGACTGCTATGATGTATTAGGCGCTGCTATCTAGAAGGGGCACTGCTCATTGAGTTGTCTCAAGCGACGCCAATAAATTTGACTGACCAAAAAAAACTTCAATGCTCTTTCATCCTGCGGGTAGACACTTCTCCAGAAAAAAAAGGGTGCTATGAACTGGTCACTGTGTCATCGTTAGACATTTTCTGCATAGTTAGAGAATGCCCGCACTAGAAAGAGAAATATATATAAAAAATGGCTATGCAGAAGCTAGGTTTAAGAAAAAAACAATGCTTTGCTGCTGTCACCACTTTCTTTTGTGTTCGAGGCCAAAGACTACTACTTGTCACCATTTTTGCCTGAGGTACTATGTTGAAGAGTCATGCTACTCGTCTGTTCTTCAAATGTTGATGATGGTGCAACTTTATAAGATAAATGAGCGATGGGCTATCATTGGAGGGATATTGCATAGGATGCTTCGAGTCTCAAAAAAATTATTTTTGTGGCCTTTACAAATGCGGAGATAGAAGCACAAGTGGCAATTTAGGTGCGAGTAGTAGTTCAGCCAATTAGGAGCAGTTTTTTTGCTTGCCACCGTTTTCATACAACTGGAGATTAACTAGAGGAAGAACCAGTTTAATCAGGACTTCTCATGGAATCAACAGGATATGGCTCACGAAGTTTTTTCAGTCCCCCAAAGTTGTGATTTCAATTAGGGTGTGGTGTGAAAAATGTGTCTCTTTCACTCGTTGATGGCGATGCATGGTGCCCACCCTTCGTGTCATGGGATCGATGCCCAACTGTTGCCAAGCTCTATTACAACATGTGTAGTGGATTTTTGCTCGATCAATTATGGCTTGAACAATGTGCTCACCTTAGTGCCAAGGGATCGAAACCCAATCCTTAGCAAGCTTTACTACAACATGCTTAACAATGTGCTCACCCTTATGTACCGCAAGATCAATGCCTAACTTTAGCTCGATCAAGCTCAACACCCAATGTTGTCGCAAGTAGACATGTGGGATCAAGCACACAAAAAAACTAAGGAATGACACTCTTTTTATAGTTTGGATAGTGACCTCATTCTGCGTAGCTTCTACACTCCGTGCAGAATGTGAGCCAAATATGCGATCCATCCAAGCCAACAAATCAAATCACATGCTTTCTTTGCCTGTATAGATATCGCCAGTAAATAGATGTGACTAAGGTATTATAGCCTCACTGCTAACAATACATCGCTTGGGAAATATTTTGATGTGTTAAAGGAATGTTATCACATTCAAGTAATTATAATGATGTAAGAAAAAAATATTTCCAACTCATTAAAACATCAATATGATTTTGCCTTTCAAATAAAATAAATAATTGCAAAGAGAAATGTGCTTGTAAGAGGAGCACAAATAGAAGTGCAGGAGCAAATTATCATGGAGATAATAGTGGTGCTTTTCCTTTTGAAGAAAAATTGATCTAGAATATAACTTTCCTGGCCACAATGAATCACCAATATTTTACAAAAAAAAAAATTTGGCCAAGTGATGGCTAGAACTGGACTAGGAAAGTAGTAAATCTCACCAAAGAGTATCCAAAAGAAACCACCAAAGTGACCAGACTGTCACTAATACAATGAATCAGAAAAAAAAAGGCTTAAAAAAAACTTGAATGCTTGCAAATAACTATCCTAGCTCTGATACCATGTTAGAAATATTGAGAAACAATATTCTATTAAAAATTAATAGCTATGCAATACATCACAAGAATGAAATGAAGCTCCTAGATTGATTTATTATTCCATGAGATCAACTTTGTATAAATAGAAAAGTTGATCAATGTGAGTCGTTGGATTACAACAACTCAACAAATCTGAGCTAGTCTAAACTGGGAGTTTACCTACCTCATGGAAGAGTGGTAACTCAAGTTAGACTATCCTAGTAGAACTTAAGATTTATTCTAACAACACAGTCCCTACTGTAAGAATTTCATCAAGGATTTCTCAATGGACAGTTCTCAACCCAAACAACCTCCAATAAAATCATGAGAGTGAGGTATTACTAACTCAAAATATTTTTAGATACCCATCATTGGGCTAATAATTATGACAAATGTAAATTCTTTACCAGGAGAAATAAAAATACACTTATTCACTTAAAACCCATATTTGTAGATGAATCTTTTGCTCAATGGATATTGTATTTCATAGGAATGATTAAACTACCATCTAGTGAGAGGAACAAATGGATTCTTAATACTATGTAATATTTCACCAGATGGATTGAAGTAGTCCCTTTGAAAGAGGCCACTTGAGAAGGTGATCATCGAGCTTTTAGAAGATATCATAATTAGGTTTGGTGTCCTCAACACAATAATTATAGACAATGCCAAGGCATTTACAAGTTCCAAAATCATTCAATTCAAATTTGAACATGACATCTATTTGAAGGCTTCCTCAAATTAGTACCCTCAAGGTAATGGTTTGGTAGAATCTACAAACAATAACTTGTTGAGAATTCTAAAAATAATTGGTCTGAAAAATGAGTGATAATGACACCATCTCAAGAGGGCTCTATGGGAAACCGCATTACCCCAAATAAGGCTTTAGGATTTTTTCCATACAATCTAGTATACGACAAGGAATCCAAAATACCTATCTCTACATAATTATCTACAATTTAGCTACTACATCAACTAGAGTTATAGGCAAATGATGTAATGATGATAACAATGAGAGAGCTATTGAAGCTTGAAGAACTAAGAAAAGAAATAATAGAACAACCACTAAAACATCAAGAAATGGTAAAATATGGTTTCATAAAAAAGCCACTCTATAAAAATTTTAAGTCGGTGATATGGTCCTCAAATGGGATGAAGACAAGAGCAATCCAGGGAATCATTCCAAGTTTAACATAATATGGAGTGGGTCATATATCATAACCGCTTGCAAATATCATAAACTTGTTTGAGTTAGAAATAATGGAAGAGGATATTATCCTTATACCAATGAATGGAATTCATCTAAATAAATATCCTTAGCATTTTTGGCTCTCTAAAAATTTAAGAGCAGTCTATGAGCAAATGAAATAAATCTAGTGCCCATAAGAGGAGGAATAGACATAAATCAAGCAAGCACTGGGAAAGTTGTTAGTTGTATAATTTTACTTTTATTTTTTGTTTTCCTTTCTTTTTTTTTATTGTAGGACTTATAAAATTTTGACCCCATGCCCAAGGATAGAGGTGATTACTTTGAGTTATTCTTTAGCAAGCAAAAATACCCTTATGAGTCACTAAAACTATTGTGATTTCTCACTGCACTAAGGTTTTGGTCTCAAATAAATGATAAGATAAAGGTAAGAAGGTAGAAGTCATAAAAGTCTTGATCATAGGTAATCACTATTTTTTAGAAGCCCTAGGCAAAGAATAAAGGCAAAAATCTTGAGCTTCCATACATAACTTCTCTTAAAGGAGCAAAAAATTAAAGAGAGGGTCGACTGGTACAAAGAAAGAACAACTCTCGATAATCAAAGGTTTTGATAAGTCATGAAGAAATAAAAATAAAAAAGTTCTAAAAGGTGAAATATGTAGAAAAAGAACTCCCAAGAAGTAGAACACTGAAGGAGCTAATGAAAGAACAATAAAAACTACAAAATACTTATGACAAGAGATTCAATCTGATTTTAAAAGTCTTCAAAAGTTGTATCACATGCCAATGAGAGAAAGTCTTGAATCTTTCATATGGATACAAAGATACTGGAAGTGTTCCAAAATTTAAAGGGTGACACAAATAGCCACCAACCCTCAAGAAGAGTTATGTTGTAGAGCAAGAACAATGGTGCACAAGCCCTAAATAGGAGTAGATAAAATGGATGGATGAACCATTATTAGAGGAAGTAAGGATCACCTACTATTATCATTTTAACTTAGGAATCCAAGGAAATAGGTGATCTCTTAAAGACAAAATCATGGAGATCACAGTATTTTACCTAATAAATTGGTTGCAGATGGTGCTCTCATTAAAGTTTTCAAAATCCCTAGAAAATAATAGTTAGAGTTGTTAGTCTTTCCTATAAATTTTGGAGGAAACTCTCCCCATATTGTAATCTATATACATGTTTTTATTATAATTATAAAGGACTAGTGAGTTATACATTCCATATAGCTCTCTCTTCATTTTCCATTGTATAGTAGTACTCGTATTCCTAAGTGGTATTGCAAGCATGCTATCGAGCCCCTGCTTTGGGCATAATCTTGTAATTATTTCATATTCATATATACATATTGGAGGTCATGACTATTTGGTTCCAAGTATTTTTGTTCTCCATGTCCCATTTTCTTTGTGCATGTGTGTTTATCTATGTGCTTATATATGTCAAGGAGAGGAAGTTTTCATTGTGTCAACGTATTACACTTAGGGCTATTATGTGAGGGGATTGTAGCAAGGATCAATGTTATGTGCCCAAGATCAACCACATGAAACAAAAAAAATGAGGAGAAGATTTTTGAAAATGGAGAGAATAAAAAATCATGTCTCTCCCTTTGCGTTATGGACTTATATATTAAAAAAAATAAGATAAGGGTTAGGGTTCCCAAATCCATATTACATGAAATTAAAATGAACATGAAATGATATTACACATTAAAATTACCCATTCTAATTAAGTCTTATTAAAGCCTCATAACAATTAATTGGTAACCTAACTAATAAACATGACCTTGTAGCATTAACATGTCTTCAATCTCCCCTTAATGGTAGAAGGTCATTTTATTTTAGTAGATGAGTGGCTCAAGTGTCACTTTTTGTAGCCGATTAGCCAATTATCCATGAAATATGGCTCCAATCCATTGGGTCTCCATACACCATTTGATCACTCCCCATACCCTTTCGGGTTTTCATAGGTTATGATTTTCCAAAACTAGTACAACCCTTATTCTTTCGCGTCCACAAGGGATTTTCATGAATGGGATAGAGAAAAGACCGACCAATACTTTTTGCCCACATGAAGGTGGTTTTATGAATAAGCATTAGCCTTGTTGGTCTTGTTGCATCTCCATTGTCAAGGGGGATATGGAGGCTCTCAAGCCTATCTATTGTATGAAATATTCAAACTTCACCCTCTAGAGTAGCTTGGTGAAGATATCAGCAATTTGATCTACTTTTGGACACTAGTGCATTTGTATTGTGCCATATTGAACAAGTTCTTAGATCCTATGGACTTTTATACTAGTGTGTTTGGTTCTATCATGAAACACAATATTCTTTGCCATGTAGATTGATGATTGATTGTCCACATGTAGTCTTGTAGGACCTTTTTTAGTGATATTGAGAGTGTGTAATAACTATCTCAACCATACCACTTCTTTGTTTATCTTAGCTACAACAATATATTTGGCTTCTACTGAAGAATCTACTACAGTATTTTATCACTTTGATCTTCATGAAATTGATGTTGAGCCAAGAAACATCAAGTACCTAGATGTAGATCTCCCAATGTCTTTATCTCCTATAAATTCTAAGTCTGTGTATGTGATGAGTTTAAAATCAACATTCTTTTCATACAACAGGCCATAATTATGGGTTGTCTTTAGGTACCTCAACACTCTTGTTGTTGCTTACCAATGAATCTCATTTGGCTTGGTCATATACCTTGCCAGAATACCCACTACATAATCGATGTCAGGTATTGTGTTAGTAACATAGATGAGACTACCAACCAGCCTTCTATAGAGTGTTGCATTTGTCTTTGGTGTGTCATCGTTTGTGGTGAGGTTCATATTTGATTCCATTAGTGTTATCACAGGGTGTGCATATTTGAGTTGAAACTTATTCGAAAGATCATTGATGTATTTCTCTTGGATCAAGAATATATTACCATTTTCTTGAGTTACTTCTATGACCATATATATTTTCATCAATCCTAAATTAGATATATCAAAAGTCTTTGCAAGGTCATTTTCCACTATGTTGATGATGTATTCACCATTATCTATTAGAAGTATGTCATCCACAAATGTGACTTTATATTTTTTTTGCTTGATAAACAGTGTTGCATCAATGTCTTGGTAATCACATGCTTCAAATTCAATTTGCTTCATCCAATCTGACAACATGCTAAACCAAGCACGAGGGGTTTGCTTCAATCCATGTAAAGACATTATGAGTCTACATACCTTGTGCTCCTATCCTGCAATCTCAAAATGTTTTTATTGTGCCATGTTTATTTCTTCAAATAATTCACCATTCAATAAAGTAGTCTTTACATCTAATTGATGAATCTTCCAACCTTGCTATGCAACTAAGGCTACAAGAGTCCTGATTGTGGGCTATTTTGTGGTAGGTGCAAATACCTTAGTGTAGTCAATACCTTAATTTTGTGTGAAGCCTTTAGCCACTAATATTACCTTGTGTTTTTCAAGGGTGCCATCTAATTTATACTTGTTTTTGTACACCCATTTATTTAAAACTACCTTTCTTCTAAGTGGTAGATCAACTAACTCCCAAGTACCATTTTTTATCAGAGATTCATACTCTTAGTTTATTGCATATCTCCAAGTTGTGTGTTTGACAACTTCTTGGTATATGAGAGGTTCATTATTCAAAGTGAGGTGTAGTTTTGTAGGTTCTAGTTCAACAAGTAATGACTCGTACACTCTTGCTCTGAGGGCACCTCTTGTGCCCATTTTTCCTGCTTCATCTAGTTTGATGTCCTTTAAGAGCTGGCAAGCTTCACAAATTCCTCAAGTGGGGAGCAGTGTGGATGTCTCACCTACCTCAAAGTTTTTGTCATGATCCTGGAATGGATCATTAGGTACAAAGAATACTGATGAAGTTGGATGTGATTAATACTTTTTTTTTGAGTAAATACTTCTTATACACATCCGCCATGGGGATTGAACCCGGGTCACATCATCGATAATTCAAGTGGTATTTCTACCGGTAGACCACATCATGTGGATGGATGTAATTAATACTTTTACTATGATCAATATTACTATGTGAAGGGGTAAAAGGTGTTGAAGAAATAGACATCTACTCATTATCATAGTTTGGTTCCTCTGAACTTGTGGGTTGATTTGTAGATTCCAAAGTTATGAGTAACTTTTCAACGTCTCCTCCCCAAAGGCTAGAATCTAAACATTATATATGTTAGCATATTTTGATCTAGGCTTAAGATTGTATCCCTTGGTATCCAATGTAACTAGTTGTTCTTCAGTTTCTGCAAATACAACATCACATGTCACAATCACTTTTTGATGTGAAGGAAGGAATACCTTGTATCCCTTCTGATCCATAGGTTATGCAACAAATATACCTTTAATAGCTCAAGATTCAAGTTTGTTTCTATGCTCTAGAAGAACATGAGCATAATATATGAAGCCAAATATTCTAAAGTGGCTGACGGTGGGGGGTGTCCAGTCTATAGTTCATGAGGTGATGGGTCAGATTTTGAGGGACACATTGTGTTGAGTACATGCATAGTATTCTAGGTGGCTTCACTAGGATTGCTATTTTATTTCATGTTTTGAAAGAGTTCAAAAACAATTAATGATAGATATATCATCAAGCATTCTTATGATGTGAATATAACTATATTTTGAGTATTCCACCAAGGTCTGAAAAAGTACTTCATAAAGATAACTAATTAATATTGTAAAATTTTCTTCCTTTGCTCCTTTTAGGAATAATGAGAATATTTTATTTTTACTAGTGGATAAATAGTTGTATCCTTCAAAAGTATCTATTAAGTTTTGAGAGTAAAATTCCAACTCATGAAATAGTTCCTCATTATTGAATGCATTCCTCACTATTTCATCCATGTTTCTTCTAGATTAAAATTTTCGAAGTGGAATTCCTTATAGCTCCCTAGTGTTTTGAGAATACTTTGAGAATCTTAACGTTCAATCAATGGTTTTGATAAGAATTTAGTTTTCCAAATCTCTAGGTAGAATACCTTTTAATTCCCAAGTATTTAGAACAATTTTGATGGAAGTTTTGTATTCCAAAACCTTTGTAGTTGTCTACCTTATGACTCCCTAGTTAATAATATGTGAACAATTTAAATAAAATTCTTTCAAATCTTAAGTTTTTTAGAACTCCTTATATCTCCCAAGTGTTTTTAAAGTACTTAGTCTTGATAAAGTGCTTAGCTTCTTTTAAATTTCCTTTTGAGTCTATTCCCTAATGTTTTGAAGTCAATTTTAATATAATGTTCAACTCCTAATTTCACCTTATTTCTCCCTATTGATATATGCACTTTCAATTTGATAAAGTTATCTATTTTTCAAGACCCTATAGTTGGATTTCTTTTGTCCCTTTAATTTGTATAAGAGACAAGTATAAACAATAAATTCTAACTTTCAAGCAATTAATGATTTTGCTTCCTTTATCCTTTAATTCTCAATGGTCTAGTTTTCTAAATTTCAATGATCTAAATTTTGATGTAGTACTCCTTATATCTCCCTATTTGGAAATTTAGAAAATTATAATATTTGCAAAAAATAATGCTTCAATTTTCCAAGGTAGAAAACCTTATATCTCCTAGTTTAATTATTTGCAAATACTTTGATTTTTGAATCTCAACTAATGCAATTTGAAATAGCACTTAAAGATATAATCTCCTTGTTTTAATTGCTTTCTAATCCACTAAGGTTGTAATTTCCTTATATCTCCAATGCAATAATTAAATAAACTTAACCTTAGATATAATGCACCTTATATCTCCTTGCACTTTATTGGAAAGCAAGTATTAATATCAATGTAAATATACATTCCTTGTAATGTGATGTGCTACGCGCTGATTAGCTCCTTCCTTGAATGCACTTTCAAGGCTTTTGCACGCTATATTCTCTTTGTCTTTGAAGTATGATAGTGAGCATTAAATGATCTACATTATATGGTACTCTTAAGACTATCTTCTTCTCCCTTCAATGCACTTTGACCTGTGTAAGCTTGATGTGCACGTTGTCTTTGGATAGGTCTATTATACTCCTCTTTCTCCTTTGAAATGCAAGCCACATGGCACTTTACGTTGCACTAGAATGTAGGTCTTCTTGTTAGGTGGTGTTGGAAGGTTACAATCTTTTGAAGGCATTAATTTAGGTGGTGTGGGTCTTATATTATGCTTTGAACATTGAAATGATGATTATTGATTTCTTCTTGGCTTGAATGGAGCATTACTTCAGAACTAGGTGCTCTTCTCCTTTGTGCAAGTGTTATATTCTTAAGGCATTATTGAGGATTTGTAGGCACTTTTCTTTCTTTGTGCCAAGTGGTACAAGATTCCTTTAGCTGGTGAGGCATTATTCCAAGGTAGAATGGTAGAACCCATCCAAACTAATTGCCTAATAAAATGATCAACACCCTCCTGACTAGGCCAATCCCTCCAAATTTATTCAAAAGTCAAACAATTGAAACATTGTAAGCCAAGATGGCCATTCTCCTCCATAGCTTAGAGGTTAAGATACACTTAATAAAAATATGGCTGAAAGTTTCCACATTCTCTCCACACAATTCATACTTAAATGGGCCATGAAAACCATGTTTAATAAGTTGCTCACCAGTAAGCACCCTCCAATGCATTAAAATCCAAGTAAAGAACCTCACCTTAAGCCAGAGCTTTTGAGCCCACAACTGAGTAAATATGTCATATGATCGGTTGGTATTATTATGACATAAGGCTTGTTACCTTTTGATGATCTATATTTAAGGAAATGCAAACAAAAGATGTAAAATGAGCAAGCAATGATAACTATATGATAATTGGTAATATAAAAATGCAGGAAAAGTATATGAGAAACTTCTATAATAACTTATAAAATAGCCAATAATGAAAGCTCACAAAAATAGTACAATGTAATGTGATGGAAGACATGAATACTCCAAAATTTATGAATGATCTACATTGTACTCACTATACTTACTCTATCTAACTAGCCTCTGTCTAGCATCAAGCATCTACCATCTACCATCTAGCATAGCATCTACTTCACTCTCTCAAAGGCCTATATATAGGGATATATGTCCCTTGGCCTTTCATCTACCCATGACTCTCTATCTACCTAACCTATGAATCATGTACACGTGTACTACATGCACAATTACATCATTGCATATTCTAACACTTGTGCATTTATTACATTGCATGAAGTAACTACTCAAAACTTAATATAAGAAAAACTTCTAATCTAAAGATGCACCCAAGGTGGTACATTGGCATGTACTAAATAATGTAATATATTCCAACAAGGTCAAATAACCTTGAGCAACTGAATACTCACCCTTAGTAGTGTTCCATCCAAAACAGTCTTTATCATGGGACCAAGAGAGAGATATCATATGAAGGATGCTTTGGATATCTTTTCTTTACCTTTCTGGAATTTGAATAGGTCGTTCCTCAATAGGGATCCAATATCTACTAATATTTAAACTACCAATATGGTATCAATAGTAATTAGCTACCTTTATCTAGTTAGCTCGATGAAGCTCCTCCATCCAAGGCCTCCAATCAGGAAATTGAGTTATCAAAGGTTGGTGATCATCCCAAGAATCTATCCAAAAATTTACCTATTGACCATTATGAATGATCCAAAATAACTTTTGCTTAATCAAATCCTCACCAGTCTTAAGAACCGCTAAAATGGGAGAACCTTTGGTAGGCAATTGATAGTGAACAAGGTCTTCAGGACTTTTATTCTCAACATATTTAGCACGAAGATTTTTGACCCAAAGAGCATTGGGGTTATGCAAAATCCTCCAATATAGTTTAGCAACTAAAACCTTATTGTTATTAATAACATTTCAAAATCCTAACCTCCTTTCATTCTTGGGAAGGCATAAAGTATCCCATTTCACCGAGGCCCATTTTCTTTTCTTCTTAGTACCACTCTAGAGGGACCGATGATTGATTTGATCCAAATCTTGAAGAACTACCTTTGGGATATTCAACACAACAGAAACATAAATAGGTATAGCTTGAAGGACTAATTTTATCAAGGTAATTCTGCCCCAAAATGAAATCCACCTATTGGTCCAATTTCTAGTTTTCTTCTTAATTTTTTCCAACAACCAATTCCAATCCTTTTTTTTAATCTTTGAATATTTGATAGGAATGCCTAAATAAGTGATCAAAAGGGAGGTCTTCTTATATCTTAATATATCCAAGACCGTGGATTCTTGTTTGGGAGAGCAATGAAAGAAAAATGACTTTAGATTTATCTTCATTGATCAAATACCTAGTAGCATTAGAAAAACAACTAATGATTTGCTTAATTATAGAAGCTTCCTTAACAATAGCTTTACCTAACAGAGTAGAATCATCAACAAATTGAAGATGAGAAATAGGCCTAGCTCCATGAGCAATGGTAACTCCCTCATGGAATCTGTTTTTATAGTTTTTTGCTATAGCCTACCCAAGCATTCAACAAGAATGATGAATTAATAAGGGGAGAGGGGGTCACCTTGCATAATACCTCTAGAAGTTGGGAACAGTTGAGAAGGCCTACCATTGATAAGAATAAAGTAGGACACAAAAGAGATACATCCCATAATCCAGTCCATCCAATCCTAAGAGAAGCCAAATTGCCTCAAAACTTTGATAAGGAAGTGCCAATCCACTCTGTCATAATCTTTGGATAAGTCTAAATAAATGAACATAGATGGAGATTTCTACATTTCCATGGAATTGATAGCATCCTGAGCAATAACTATCTCATCCACTATTTAATGCCCTTCCACGTAACCCCCTTGTTCAAGGGAAATATTCTTATGCAAAAAGAGGCTTCAGCCTTACCGCCATGATCTTTGTAATGATTTTGAGAAGAACATTATATAAAGCTATAGGTCTAAAAGCTTAGATATGATTTACCTCTTGAGCTTTTGGGACAATAGCTATATAATTTTTATTGATAACCTTCAAAATTTCTTTGGCTTTCCTAGCTTCTTTCACCACCTCTAATATACCAACATGAAGGATATCCCAATACTCTTGGTATAACTCAATGGGAAAACCATCGGGACCTAGGGTTTTTCCTTTTTGCATTTTAAAAACCACTTGTTGAAGCTTATTGAAAGTAACAGGAGCAGTCAAAATAGAGTTCTCCTCAAAAGTGATAAGAGTAGGGATCGCTTGAAGAACATTATGTTGAGAATTCGAGTCAAGAGGTGCAGCAGCAAAGATATTGGAGAAGTAATTAACGACCATAAATTTCATGCCATCCCAAGTGTAGACAACGTCTCCAAAATCATATTTCAAGGAAGAAATAAAGTTGTGAGATCTTCGAGCTAGAAGAGATTTGTGAAATAAATCTGTGTTTATATCTCCTTCTTTGAGCCATTGGATCCTAGATTTTTTATTTTTGCTTCCATAAGAGTTCTTCTCTTTTTTCCCATTCCTCTAACTGAGTTGTGAGTCTAATTTCATATGTACTTCTACTCTCTGTGAGGCCATCTCAATGGATTTTCTTATTCCAATTTTCAAGTTGAGCAATCACTTCATGTTTTTTGTCGGATATCTCCAGACTCCTTCCAATTCCAAATCTTAATTTTGTATTTAATGTATTGCAAGCTTTTGACAAAACAAAACATCTTAGTTCCATACCTTTGCTGCACTTGGGGTTTGAAGGAACTGTCTCTAAGCCACATTAACTAAAATTGAAAAGACGAGAAATGCAAAGCATAATTTGGTGAGAATATCTACTTTGAATAGCTACAACCAAAAGACCCCAACTGCCAACCATATGATAAATAACTACCTCTTTTGAGTCTCAAAAGCAAGCAATGCCACTAAAAATCTCCTAAAAATAAGGAAATTAAGATTAAAATAACCTTTATTTTTATAAAAACTTAATTATTATTTATTTAATTAAAATAATCTATATTACTTTTATATTTTAAATTTAAATATTTAATTTTTTTAATGCTATATATAATTACATGGGTCATAAGTTCACATAAATCAGTGTTGAATGTTCGAGAAGAAATATTCAAAACCTTAACTTTTTTTACAAGAAGACCCCACCACTCATTACTTTAACGAGACCTCGTAGCCTTGTGAGCATGGCAAGTCATTTTTCTTGACTATGGTAAGCAACGCGATGCAAGTTATAATTAAAGGTGTAGATATATAATTTTAAATGGTCTTTTTTTAAGTACAACGTTCTAATTAAAGGTTTAGATATATAATTTTAAATGGTACTTTTTTTTAAAGTACAACATGTTTGATTATTTTATATTGTCAAATCAATGTGAAAAGAGTAATTTTTGAAATTTATTTTGATAGAGATAGCTAGTTATGATGTATAAATGATTTGTTTTTTAAATTATTATTAAAACTTTCAAAAAATACTTAAAAAAATATATTAAGATGATAATAATTTTATATTTATATGGTACCTTATTGGCAAGTTTCATCAATCTTCGGGAGGAGGTCCGGGGTTCAAGCTTGGCGGTTTGCACCGATACAAAAAATCCCTCCGGCTAGCCTGATGGGATAGGCTTCGTGGAATGAAAAGTCCTGGCCCACAAGGGATATGGGGAACGATTTTCCTTATCCTTAACATAAGGTTTAGCACCTGGGGGTGCAACGGAACAGTTCGGGCTTTGGCTCTTCTTCGAAAAGATCCAAGGTTCAAACCACGGCGTGGGCGAGTGTGTAAGGGAGTGGGTGTGTGGTGGTTTTGTGTTAAATTCACTATTGATAAGTATAGCTCTCGACTTTAGGAGTGGTCATGGTTGGGAAGAGGCCGCTCAGCCTTGTACATCGGTCATAGGGGTTTCTCACAATAACCAAATCAAAAAAATAATAATAAATAAATAATAATAATTTTATATCTATTTAATATAAAATTATAATTTTTATTAATTTTTATATAATTGAAATCCATAAGAATTAAAAATATTAATAGCAATGAAGCAATCTTGGTAAATCTGTATAATGTTTTATTCGAACAGTGTGATAAACCTCTACGACCCACACATTTGATAAATTTGTATAATTATACCTATCACGATACGTGGATAGTTTTAATATAGGTAGTAAATCCATTTTCATGGATACAACAAACATGTTGGAGTGGTATGGTGAAGTGGTTAATATTTGATTTTTTTAATTATATAAAATAATTAATATATATATTATGTAAAAATATATATTGAGGGTAGTGTGAGAAACTTTTATGACCGGCGTTTAGGGTTGGATATTTTCATCTCAATCATGACCTCTGATAAGGGTGAGAGTTGAGCTTATCAATAGAGGCCAAACACACAACCATACACATACCCACCCCCTCACTTACACACTCGTCTATGTCGTGGTTTGAACCTTGGACCTCCCCTACGTCGTGGTTTGAACCTTGGACATCTCAAAGAAGAACTAGAACCCAAAACGTTGTGTTGTCCCTTCTGTTGTGTTGTCCATCCGTGATATTTTAAATTTTTTATTAGTTTATTTTTCAATGAGTTTGCACAAGTTTTTACGAGGGGTTTTGGTCCCCTTGTATTTAGTGGAGTTTAAACTTTAGACCTCTCAAATAGAGGCCAAAGCCCTTACCACTGCAGTAAGCTTGAAGTTATTATTAGTTTATTTTCTATTACATATATTTGTTTTTTGTTTTTTTAATTAAATATATTTTGAGAACCATACCTTCTCTTTTATCTTTGTCCATGGAATAGAATGCAATGTTTTATGCAAAGTTATAATCCCATCTAAAATTATTCTCCCTTTTATAAAACTTCTTTATTGCTCCACTATCATTTTTGGAAGGATAATCTTTAATCTTAATTTAATTATCTTTGAAATGATTTTGTAAATGGTGTTATAGAGGTTGATTGGTTTAAATTTCTTAAAGCTTTTCAAACCCTATTTCTTAGGAATTAAGACTAGAAAGGTGTTATTGTACTCCTTAAGAATATTTTCTAAAAGGTGAGACTCTTGAATTGCAATCACCAAATCATCTCTGACTATATGTTAAAAATCTTGAAAAAAAAACTACTGGGAATCCATTTGGCCTTAGTTCATTTCTCTTATCCAAAGAGAAAATAGCATCTCTAACTTCTTCCTCACTAACTTCCCTTATAAAACTTTCATTCTTATCCCTAATCATTAATTTTGGTATGTGTTGCAATATACTGCACACGGCTTCATCATCATCCTCTCCCTTTTTAGATAACATGAACTTGAGATAATTAATTGTTTCTTAGTTAATCTTGACTTCTTCCTTAGATACTCATTATCATGTAAGATTTTAGTTATTATAAGTACATTCCTATGCTTGAGATTAGAAAACTAAAAAAAACCTTGTGTTTCTATCCTCCTTTATGAGCCATTTTTTAAAATGTTTTTTCCCTTACCATCACACTATGTAATTCATATTGAAGTTTTTTTCCTTTCTTAAAATATTGAGCATCCATTCCATTCCACCTGATTTCCTCCTCTAATGAGATAAGTTCCTACCTCAAGATTTCTTTTTGCCTTAAAATATTTCTAAAAATAAGCTTATTCCAAACTTTTGATGGCTTTTGAAGCCTTAATAATAATAATAATCTCACAAGAAAATTCCAGAGGATCAAATATATGATAGCCGCAATATAGTAAGATCAATATAATGATGTAAATGGAATAATATAAGCCAACTAATATGTAAATCAAGGCTTATAATATATCAACTAACATTCATTAATATGCAAAAATATGAATGTAATAGCCTGAATCATACATGTACAAAGTATGTAGTACAACTTACAATATTAGTTGCTCAAATATATGTAAACTTTATTACTCCTCTCTCTCTTACAAATATATCATAAAACTCTATTACAATAATGATAACAATGCTCCTTGTTCGCTATGTATGCTTTGATCGCTATGCTCACTATATTTGCATGCTCCTCCATGGAGTAATATATAGCCATAGTAGGATGACTCTTTGGATACTTGACTCTTCCTTTTCTTATACCAAGTCTCATGACTCTTGGCTTCTCTACTTGACACTTGCATACACATGACTATATTGTATGCACACCTATACATGACTCTTCACTTAGCACTCTCTAATCTAAGGACACTTGTGCACACTTATATATAAGATACTTGTGCACATATACTCACATGACACGTGTGCATTTCCTGCACATACACACTTACATAACACTTGTGCATTTCCTGCACATTATTACATTACATAAAATATTACTCACACCCTAGTCTAATATTTACAAGTTTTACCATGAAGGTACCATGGCAGTACATTAGCATGTACCAAATAATGTAATATTCTCCAACAACTTTGATCTCCTTCTTCACATGTTTAAGCTTGCTTACCACAATGAACATCTTGGAGCCTTGAATAGGGTGACTCCACCATTTTTCTATTTCCTCATAGATATTAGGATGTTATAGCCACATGAATTCAAATTTGAAGGGATTGCTTTTTTTTTACCTCTAGGTTGTAGTAGAACAATAAAGGGTTATAGTCCGAACCTATCCTTGGTAGAGAAACTAATGAATGCTCATAGTTTTCATCAAACCATTCCGATGAGAGAAACACTTTATCCAACCCAACTTATATCAAACTGTACCCTAATATTCTATCAGTCTAGGTAAATTTTGTCCCATTATCTAGGTAAATTTTAGCCCATTTAGCTCCACATCAAAAATACTAGATCTTGAAATAAAACTACTAAGATTTTACATACTATCCAAAAATCCCTAAGAACCTCCTTTCTTTTCTATCAACATTAGAGGTATATTAAAATATCTAGCCACTACCCATCTTGACCCTTTAGCATACTAACCAATCTATTCCAAATCCTTCCATAGCTCCTTCCTCCCTTTACTTAAATTTGGAGCATAGATATTTGTAATTAGATAAGAAAATTTTGAGGATTTAGAAGTTACCATGATAGTTAATTGATTTCCTCCTTTGGATATTTCTTCACCATCAAAGAAGGTTGAGTTCCATAAGGTTGAAATTCCACTTAAAGCCCCTCTGGATTTTGCATAATAATTTAGACCCTTTTCCAAGTTCTTGTTTTAACACCTTCCCAAGTTGATAAGTTTAATTTTATTTCTTGAAGAAGTACATCTAGTTGGTTATCTTTTATCAAAGATCTAACTAGCCTTTGTTTGTTAGGGGCGTTCATTCCCCTAACATTCCAAGATAATAACTTCATTTATGATTTCTCATGGTGGACTTGCACCCACTAGCATAAGATATTTTTTTTTCTTCAGGTGATATTCTTTTTTATTTCTTTTATTTGTTTCTCTACAAAGTACAACCTACCTACCTTCTTCATAGATTATACTCCCAAATTAGGATTTTTTTTAGCACTCCAAGTTAAACATACATTAGATCCTTCATCTTGCTCTAGATTAGCCTCATTGAGCAGAGAACTATCCACCTCCATCTTCTTCAATATTGGAGTAAAACTAAAGGTGTATGGAACAACCTTTGGCTCTACATCACCTTGGATATCAGTTCCCTTCCAAAGTTCTTCCTTATTCTTTGAATCTACTAGAGACTGGTTTTTTGTTGTAACTTATTTTGACATCTCTTTGTTGGTTTTGCATCCAAATTTTTGTCTTCATTTCTTTATTTTTTTGAAACACTCCCTTCCAAGATGCTTCCTTGTAAAGCTCTACTATCCCCCATAGGATTTGACTACATTTCATAAATTTCATCCTCTACCATTTTATTCCACATTTGACTACCTTCCATATGCTTCTTACCATCATGAACATGAGAAAATTCCTTTTTATTATTAACAACATGATCTAACTCTAGTTCAAACACTTCATCCTACCTATATTTGCTTCAAGATAATCAAAGTTGTCAACCTTCCTCTTCCACACCTTGCCACAAATACCCTTTTTAGATTTGGAATTATTTTTTTGTCTTCTCTTTGGATTTCTATTTGCTTTATTCGGTCAATTCCTTGCTATATGGCATATTTTAGCATAATTTTTGTAGCTAAAGGGATCATTTTTAAAAATAAGGTCCTAAGACCAAGTTCTCCACTTGGAAATTAATTTTATGTGATCCAATATCTCCCTCCCCTACTCAACCAACACATACATTTTGGAAAAATAACTTTTTTTATTTCCTTCATAACATAATCAATAGCTAGGAATCTTTTGAAAGTGTTGGCTATACTTTCAAATACCTCCTCTTCCCAAAATTCAAGGGGTAGACTAGGAAGCCTAACCCATAAAGGGGCTACATCTATTTTATCTCTTTTGGGTTGAATCATGGGGCCCATTTATTTAGAAACATCCCCGCTCTACCTTAGAACCAAGGACCTCTTAATGAAACCTTTTGATAATACTCTTCCATAATGAAAGAAGCTAAGAAAAACCCTTTTGGCATAAACGAGAAATCAACATAGCCTTTGATTTTCCCATGGGTATATGCCCATTTTTTATCTATTCCAGGTGTGGGTGAAAGCTTATAAATTTTCTTGTTGGGATATTATGAAGTTTTTCTTGTGCCCTTTTGAATATCTTAATCAAAATATTCGAAAAAACTTTCTCTAAGTTGGACATATATGGTATAACTAGATGTCAATATTTCTCCTCCACCACTTTCTTCTTGCCTTGAGTCCACTCTACCCAACTTATGTTCTCTTTCCCTCTTGCCCTTACCAAGTTCTTTCTCTCAAAAAAATAATCTGCCTCTACATCTTCTTTGCCCATTCCTCCCACACCTCCTGATGGATCTCACCACTAGGCCTAGGATCTTTCGCTCCTTAAGATCCATTTGCCTTCCCATATACATCGTTCTACAACTCAATCATGGTAGTAATTTATCCACCCTCCATTGGTGCCCCCACACATTTTACTTTTTGAGAAGTTGTGAAGTTGGTTGCAACTCTTGATTTTTTCTCTTTTTCTATTCTTTTCATTTTTATTTTTTTTGGTGATGGGAAATCTAAATAATACTATTCCATCCATAAAAAATAGAAATATAACACATCTTTAACCAAGCTTTAGAGATATCGTACCTCTAATAACTATCAAAAATCAATTTGCAAACCAACATGATGTTGGTAGATCGAACCCTTGCTTTGCATAAATCCTCGCTTTGAACAAATCCTTGCTCTACCAACTATGAAATACAAAACCCTTGCTCTCCATAAACCCCCTTTCTAAACAAATCCTTGCTTTGCTTTAAACCTCACTTTGTACAAACCCTTGTTCGACAGAAACACTTACACTTGTTAGCTTTTGAGGATGTGTATTGAAGGAAATGTAACCACAAGATGTGAAATAAGTAAGTTATGATAACTATATGATAATGGCACTATAATATGCAAGAAAATAATGAGATAAACTTTTGCAATAACTCATTAATATTCCATTAATGAAAGGTCACAAATATAGTACAATGCAATATAATGGAGGACTTGAACACTCCATAATTTTTAATGAAGAACTACATTGTACCTACTCACTACTATAATCTCACTCTCTATAGTAATATTTTCTCTCACTCACTTTATATCTTAAAGGTCTATATATAGGAATATATATGCCTTGGCCTTTACTCTACCCATGACTCTTCATCTACCTATTCTATGACTCATGTACATATGGACTACATGCACATTTACATCATTGCACATTTTAACACTCGTGCATTTATTACTTTCTTGAAGTAACTACTCGAATTCTACTCTAAAGTAAACTCCTACTCTAGTTATGTACCCAAGGTGGTGCATTGGCATGTATCAAATAATGTAAAATACTCTAACACCCCCATGTATTACATTATTTGGGTATTGAATACTTTAGTATTTAATATGGATCTTCATCTTTTTGATGTTCTCCATATTGATCTGGTCCTTTGTATTATCTTTAGTTTACCTTGCATTGTATCCCTCCTTGATATGGTTCCTCTTCTTCTTCTTCTTTATTCTTGTCTTTGGATCCAGTTTTTGCACTTTCATAAGTGGTTGTACTATCACCTAATTCCTACAAAAGTATTTCTTCTTTTGCTTTATCCTTCTTAAGACTATTCTTTTTGTGGCTTCTGAACAAGCATTTAAGGCATCATGATAAGATCTTGAGTTAGTAGAAATTGAAGTATCAATACTGCATGAGGATTGAAATATCTTTTCTAAGAGGGATTCATCCATTGTTGTTTTCTCTTTAAGTAATTCAATCAATCCTTTTTGTTCTACATTCTCATATTTGTAGCATTTGAATGTAAGTAATGCCATGTATAATATGCTACCAATATCTAAAGGAATTTGAATATCACTCTTTTCATTATCAATTGCTTCAATAAGTCGAGCATGTAGATAATATTCTAGGGTTTCAAAGTTTTCTTCTACAACTTCACTATGAATCACTTTTGAAGTAAGGTCTAAGTTTCCTTCAGACTTTATAAGTAAATTCTTGATTCCAATTTTTATAACACTTGCCCTTTCCCTTCTAATGGTGTTGTTCATATCATTGTTCATTATATTTTTTGAAGTTGACATCTTTCTTCCTCCTTAGTTTTAATAGACTATTGTCACTTGAAGACCTTATATCTCTCTATATGAACTTTGGACTGAATCAAATATTTTAGTGTATGATTAATCAATAGAATTTTATAAGAATTGTTTTGATAGAACCTTTGAAGTGGTCTACCTTATGTCTCCCTAGTTTAGAGTATATGCTCAACCTTTCTAAGAACTTTTCAATTTTACAAGTTTTGTAAAATACCTTTTATCTAGCAAGTGTTTGAATGTACTATGAACTTGATAGTATGCTTAGCTTTCTTAATTTAAGTTGAATCCCCTTTGTCTCCCTAATGTTATTGCCTTATTTTTTCCTATTTATTAGTAAGTAGAAAGCTAAAGATCAATGATGATGCACCTTCAATTTTTAATAAGGTTCTTTTCCTTCAAGACCTTTTAATTGGACTAATGTCTCATAAATTAGTGTAAGAGACTAATGTAAAATGCTATTTCTAACTTCCAAGTAATTAATGGTTTTACTCCTTCAATTTTCAATGGTTTAATTTTTCTAAATTTCAAGAAACTAGAGTTTGATGTAGAATGCCTTATAACTCCCTAATTTGGAATTTTTAGAAAGTAATAATATTTGCAAACTAATATTTCAATTTTTCCAATGTTGAAAACCTTATAACTCCTAATTAATTATTTGTAAATATTTTAATGTTTGAATCTAGTGCAATTTATAATATCTTTTAAGATATACTCCCTTTGCTTAAATTGCCTTATAATTCACTAAGGTTGGTTCTTCAATGCAATAATAAACTTCAACCTTATGTTAAGTATCTTATAACTCCTTTTGGAAAGCAAATATTTATGTAAAGCTTTTACCTTCCTTGAAATGTGCATGCTAATTGGCCTATGGTTTGGATCTTCTATCCACATTTTTGGCACTGTAATGCTAATCTCTTATGTATTATTGAGAGCATTTATTTCTCATGGGTGCCTTATGAATCTTCCTCCTCCTTTAATGCACTTTAACTCCCATCTTGATGCTTTGGCCATGTGGCACATACGTTACTTAGGTGGAAAATGGTATTTATAGTCTTGATGAGCGTTATTTTAGGTGCTTTCAATGCTCATGTCTTCCTTGAATAATATGGAATGATTAATATACCTTCTGACCTTTGAAATATGTTTTCAATGCTTCAAGATAAGTGTTAATACTATTCTGAGTGCTTTCTTCCTGCGTAGGTATTAGAAATAATATGAGGTGCCTTCTTTTATTGTGCTAAGTGGCACAAGATGCCTTGGATCGAGTTTACAAGTAAAACTCCTTTCTCTTGCATGTAAGGATGCCTTCAACATATTTTATTCCCTATATACTTCTTTCTAACAAATGCACTATGGGTCTTGTCTTCAATGCTTTCTCTTAGGCAAATGGTGATGTTATTCTCCTATGAAGTTGTCTTAAGCTATGGTGGTTCTATGGAACTCCAACACTACCCTCTTTGGTGATGATTCTTCTTAGTTTGTGGTTCATCTATTTATTGGGTAATACACCTTGATTTGTATGTAACTTGCATATGCTTTAGTCTTGTACCTTGCACTTCTTTATCCTTCATGCTATTCTCCTTTACATTGGATTTGCAATAGATGTAAAGCTACCTTACATAGGTTTTGATGCTATAGGTTAATGCTACTTGTAGAAACTCAATTTGGTGATGGATTTGATGTCTTTAGACACCTTGAAACTCAGCTATTGAGCCCTTCATTGGCTCTCTTCCTTAGCTTAAGTTTACTTTTTTACTTTGATGAAATGGTTTCTTTGTAGATGTACTTTATAGCTAGCTATTATAGTGTCTTTGAGAAACTCTAGCTTTGCCCTCTTTGTCTACGTTAGACAAGAGGAATATGGTGCACCTTTAATAACCAGTATGATGCAATAGCAATTTCTCCTTATTTCTCCTATAAATGAACTCTTAAAAGTAACTTAAAATATGCACTATAATCTATGCAAATTTCACTTAAGGATAATTTCTTATTTGCTTTAACTAGAAGGTAGGATGTTGATATTTTCCTTTTTTTTAAATATATCTAACTCTTCCTTTTTGTGTGCAGGTTATAACCCTTGTAGAAACTATCTTCTGCACTCCCTTGAAGACTTTAATATGCAACTTTCCTTGAAGACTTTAATTTGCAACCTTATTCTTTGCAACTTTTAAACTCTAATATGGTGCTTAATGAAACTTAATAATGAACTAAAAATCTAAAATTTAAATAATGAACCTTTTGCATCCAAGTTGCTTACCTTAATGACCCTTGTATATGATGGATATCTTGTTGATTTAAATCATCTAATTTTTGCCTTGTAATGGATGAAATCACAGCTCTTCATTGCTGTCCAAAACAACTCTTTAGCTCACCTATATGTAGCTTTAAAACTCATCTAACTTGCTGCCCTTATTACTGTCCTTTTGCAGTCAAATTCACATTTGAAAATTTGTCCTTGAATCTCCCACATTTGGTTGGAAACTCCTCCAAATCACAACTGAGATTTGTCTCCTAAAGACCTTCAATTTTTTGCTGTAAAATTCGCAAACTCCTTTCTCTGAAATAACCTTCAAACCTTCAATGATAATCCCTAAATATCTCAAATTTGGTGGCTTCTCTATCTCCTATTGATCTACCATGGCTCTAATACCACTGTTAGCTTTTGAGGATATATATTGAAGGAAATGCAATCACAAGATGTGAAATAATTAAGTTGTGATAACTATATGATAATGTCACTATAATATGAAAGAAAATAATAATATAAACTTATGCAATAACTCATTAATATGTCATTAATGAAAGCTCATGAAAATAGTACAATGCAATATAATGGAGGACTTAACACTCTAGAATTTTTAATAAATAACTACATTGTACATACTCACTACTATAATCTCACTCTCTATAGTAACATTATCTCTCACTCACTATATACCTTAAATGTATATATATATATATATAGGAAGATATGTGCCTTGGCCTTTACTCTACCCATGAATCTTCATCTACCTATCCTATGACTTGTGTACATGTGGACTACATGCATATTTACATCATTGCACATGCTAACACTTGTCCATTTATTACTTTCTTGAAGTAACTACTAAAACCTTACTCTATAGTAAACTCCTACTCTAGTTATGTACCCAAGGTGGTACATTGGCATGTACCAAATAATGTAATATACTATAACAACACTTATAATCTTGCAAGTATACACCCTAGCTTTGTATAAACTCTCTCTCTACACAAACCCTCCCTTTGAACAAACCCTCACTCTACTTTTTTCCTTGGTGTTTTTTTTGTGATAGGAAATCTAAATAATATTATTCCACCCACAAAAATAGAAAAACAACACATCTTTAAGCTTAAGAGATATTGCACCTCTAATAATTATCAAAAATTAATGTACAACGTATGAAACCAACATGACATCGGTAGATCGAACCTTTGATCTACACAAACCCTTACTCTGCCAACCGTGCAAGAACAAATCCTCATTCAAGATTCAACATAAAATGATGAATATCATAAGTAATATTATTTTTTATCCAATCCTTATACTTATTTTTCTTGATAATATTAATAATAATATGTGAATCCCTCAATTAAAATATATTTCCATCCTTTTTCAATGACAATTTTGATCCCTATAAAAAGTGCCTTAGACTTTGTATAATTGTTACTTGAAATTTTATATGATTTTGAGTGATTTCAAACCTGAGATTTATTTTGTAAATTTCTATTATTTCTTTCAATCCATAAATTTTAACAAATAATCATATGACCAGTCCTCCATAGAAGTCATAATACTTTAGCTTATAAACAATTAATCTAACATTTTATCAACTCTTTCAATGTTGATGGAGATACCCAGTATATTCTCATATTTTTGAAGAAGTGACCCAAATGGTGTGTCACCCCATAATTTCCTAATTTTATAGAATTAATAATTTATATATTTGTATAATAATAATATTTACTAAGATTTTTATTATTTGAGTTGTTTAATTTGTAAAATTTGTTCAAGTTTTTTTGTGTAGGTCATCCTTTAGACACCAAAATATGAAAGGTATCATTTAGGAGAAGGCACTGGAATAGAGGGAAGCTACCATTCTAAATAGATCACACACACCACATGCATACTTACACTAAAATGATTAATTTTCATTTGATGCATGGTTGCTTGTTTGTGTATTAATGTTGATTGTTGAAGCGATAAAGATTGTTTGATTTTTATAATTTTCTATGTTAGAAACTGATTTGATAATTTGCATTATGAAATGATATATATTTAAATACATTACATACCCATTTTTGGCATAACAAATATCTAACTAAAGTTGCAACTATCGTTGTCCTATAGTGCATGCATAATCCTTGTGATGTGTGGTTATACAACTCTCATGGTCACGTGGACTATGATATAACAATTCCTAACATACTCTTGGCTTCAACTATGAAAGAACAAACTCTTACTTCCTAACATACTTTATGGTTATTACATCATAGTCTCGGCTCTAGCTCTGGCTTCAACTCTTCGCTCTTTCTCTAGCTCTTGGATTTTGACTTAATGAAATATTGTAGGGTGATGTTGAAATTTGAGAGAAATTCCCCCCTCAATGTAGATTTTTATATTATAATATTTAGGAGTGTTGGGTTCTATTGATCATGCGCTCCAAAAACATATTTATTACAAATATTCATTTAATACTTATTCAATTTCTAATACTTATAGATTCAATATAAGAAATATGTGCTTCCTCCAATGTCTTAATGTGAAGGATGTGCTACCATGCATCCTGTGTCAACTATTGAATTAATTGGTCACCAGTTTTTATCTTGCATGTGATGGGAAGAAAGTTGTGTAAGGTTTCTTTTGCTTCTTTACATTCTTTTGCTTTTCATTTTTTCTATCGCTATCAATTAGTTCTTAATTCTTTGCAAGTTCTCTTTTTATCATAAGTTCTTGAATATGATAATTAGAATGTATATTTTGAATATAATCTTTAGCAATTCTACGTACTTATTTCAATCCCTTATATGATCCCATAGTTGCTATCATTTTCTCTTGAGTATGAATATAGTGTTATCAAGAGCTTAATAGCCTTTATCTTTGAACCATTAGAACCCAATAACTATTGATGTTGTTTGACAAATCTCCCTTTATGCATATTGTGTTGACTATTGAATTGATTGGTCATCAATTTTTGTCTTTCATGTGATGGAAAGAAATTTGTGTAAGGTTTTTTTTGCTTCTTTACATTATTTTGCTTTTCATTTCTTCTATCGCTATCAAGTTATTAATTCTTTGCAAGTTCTTTTATCCTAAGTTCTTCAATGTGACAAATAGGATGTATGTTTTGAATACAATCTTTAGCAATTCTATATACTGATTCCAATCCCTTATACGATCCCATAGTTACTATCATTTTCCCATGAATATAAATGTAGTATTCTATCAAGAGATTAATAGCCTTTATCATTGAACCATTAGGACCCAAAAACTATTGATGTTGTTTGACAAATATTCCTTTATGCATCCTATGTTGACTATTGAATTTAGTGGTCTCCAATTTTTATCTTGCATGTGATGGAAAGAAAGTTGTGTAAGGTTTCTTCCATTTTTTTACATTATTTTGATGTTCATTTTTCTATCGCTATCAAGTTATGAATTCTTTACAAGTTCTCCTTTTATCATAAGTTCTTCAATATGATAAAGAGGATTTTTATTTCGAATATAGTCTTTAGAAATTCTACATACTTATTCTAGTCCCTTAAATGGTCCCATAATTGCTATCATTTTCCCTTGAGTATGAATATAGTATTTTATCAAGATCTTAATAGCCTTTATCATTGAACCATTAAGAACCAACAACTATTGATGATGTTTGACAAATATCCTTTTATTTTAGATTATATTGCCAATTTTGATGATATCACATTGCATCTTGACATCTAATATCTTGATTGCTTGTGATGTTGATACACTTCTTGACAAAATATTTGTAAGATCTCATGATTTGATAATTATGTGAGGATCCTTAGTTCTATGAGTTGTAGAAATAGACATTATTATCTCAACAAGATTGAGTTCACCAACTATGCCATATTTTCATAGATCTCGTGTCATGATAGACCACACATTTTGTAAATATGTTACTCTATAGTAGGGAAAAAGAATAGTAAAGAAGTTACCTCTGAGCAAATTTTATTTTTTATAGGAATTATTATACTTCTTGGCTTTCTAGTGATCAATGATAGATGTTTTTCATGGCTTGGAGTTGTCATGTATGTCTTTGTATCTTGGTGGTCTTCCCTCTTGTTGGTTCTTTAGTGGCTTGGAATGATCACCTGATGCATAATTTTGTGTATAGTTAGAATAATTTGGATGAAGATAATTTTCCTACCCTATCGTATGTTTGGTCGCTTTAGATTCATACCAAACATTATTGTGCTAACTTAGATGATCATGGGAAAAAAATACATGCTTATTTTTCTCTTTTGCATGATCTTTTTCTTCTTCTTCTTTAACCTGGTTCTCTTAGGCTACATTGTTTTGTTGTACTCTTTTCCAAATTTGATTTTGCTTATTTGAGGATGATCGGTCTTGTTGCTTATGCATATCTTGTGAAGGAGATCCATTTGTAAATGTATTATGTCAAATTTCCTTCACTGTGTAGCCACTTCTACGACCAAGTTCACACATCTTCTATGTGCAATATTTTTTGCTAATGATATCCTTGAGAATTATTTCTTTATTGATAATTATTTCTCTATTAGAAGTGTTGTTGAGGTCTTATGCCTCTTCTAAATAGATGCTTCCCTTTTTTATTAGTAAGTACTTGTTCTTCTTCTTGTGTTGCATATGAGGCTTCTACTTTTTGAAGTAATTTTTCGATTGTTGGTGTTTGTTCAATGATATTTAATGTTTTCACAAAACATTTCATTGACAAGAGAGAGACATTAGAATATTGGAACTAGTATTTTATTAGATGCATTTTCTCTCTATGCTTGTAGTGATGCTCATAATTTAGCAATTCTCCTTATGAAATATTTGAGTTTTTCTTCACTCTTCATATTTAAGCAATGAAGCTAGCTCTAGAGAAATATAATTTGATTCTAATTCTTTGCCTCAAAAACTATTTGTAGTTTCTCACATGCATCCTTATTTGTGGTTGAATTTCAAATGTATGGTTGTACTTCGTCTGCTACTCCAAACATGATGATAAACCATGCTTTTCTATTTACCTTGTTGAACTTTGTTTAATATTCACCTCCTATAGTAAGATAAATAATTGTTCATTTTATAACTTTTCATACTTCTTCAAATTAAAGCTATGTTCTGAGTTTGGTCTTCCAAGTAGCATAATATTCCCCCTTAACAGTTGGTAATTGAGCAATAAAAACTTTGGTGCACCACTAGCCATATAAAACTTTCACAAAAAATAAAAATTATTCTTTCATTGAATTGGCCTCAAAAAATACTCTTTTATAAGTATATATAAGCCTATACTCATGATTCAACTCATGCCTCAATATGCAAGAAAAGTGATGTCTCACTAGGTAAAATAAAAAATTAGAGGGAATATTCTTCCTCCATGGAGTATTCTTTGGAATATTTTGATCTTTCAAAAAAATATATGCTTATTCTCCTTTACAATTGCATTAAACAAAAGGTATAAATAATAATATATTGGCTTTAACTAGCCTTATAACTTTCAATGTGGGATATTAGAAAATCAAATCTTAGCCAAATACTTCGTCAAATTTATTTTGAAATATCCATGTATCCATTTTTTTTATCCACATGTAGCTTATTGATAGGCAAAAAATTCTTTTGAGATCACCTTGATCTAGATTGATAATGTCTAGGTGAAATTATCAATGGGCATCGAAAATTTGTCCCGAATGAGTTTGAATCCACTTAGAGAATGTATGAGGTAGTGATGTTGTAGGACCAAATGAATTTGATCCTTGCTTGTTTTACCTTTTGGCACTTGAATATCAATTTTCCATGGTTAAAATTTTTCTAAAGTGTTATTATGCTAAAATATCGATACTTATGATTGGTCCACTTGGTTTTGGGTCCATAGAGGATGAACATGGTAATTGTTATCACAAACGTCTATAGAGAGTGTACATGTCTATCCAGAGCATATAGGATGACAAAACATAATCTATATAAGGAATTTCTATTGTTTACTAGTATCTCTAGGATTGTATAAGGAGTGCTAGTGAATGACACCTACAAGAAGTGTATTTTTTGTGAATATAGCTAACACCTTCTGGATTGTCTCAATGACGTCGTTGCTCTATTGCTTCATCATTCATGTGTTTTTTGGTCGATATTATTTATATCTTATTCTATATATTGCTAAGTGGCTAAATATTTTTGTTATTTTTGTTATAACACAGAGTACCCAAGAAAGAAAAACTTATACCTTAACGTTTTAACCTAATTTCGACTTGTGTTTGTGTCCACTTTATGTGCATGTTATCTAGTTGTGCATGAAATGAGTGAAGAAGCTTTGTCATTTTATCTTGAATGTTTATAGGTCTTGTCTTGTTGGATGAGGTTGTTGGTGCTTGCATTTTGGATTTCCCCCAACCTATATCCTTTCATGGGTAGTGTTTGCTTTAACATTTTATCCTGCACGTCTCACGTTATTTCTTTGTTATGCCAGAAATGCTCTCTTATGAGCTATGTTGACAAATGTTCTGCAAAATCTTCACAATATTTCATGAGGGAAATCCTTCCTTATTCTTTTTTGTGAAATACTCATGTTCTTTGGGATCGTTCACCTGGTTGATGGAACCTTAGTTCCTCATGTTCTTTAAGACTATTTAGTAAATATAATTGCAAAGTATTTATTGGTAGGCCCTAGTTCTTTTTTGGAAAACGTCCAAATTTTGAGTCTTCCATGGAATTTGCTTCATGGAGAAGATAATTACCTCTCTTTTAAGGTTTGCCCAAAAATTGTTAAGAACTTCTAGATTTTGAGTCTTTTGTGGAATTGCTTCATAGAGAAGATGGTTACCTCTTCTTTTGAGGTTCACCTTAATCAATCTTAAAAACTCTTCTCAATAGAGAGCTCTTTATGACTTCTCTATGTCTTAGCTTGAGGGGGATTATAAGGAGAGGTTGCTCTTCCTTCTACCTACTCTCATACCACATATTGAAAACTACTTTGATGATTTCCATTATAAAATGATAAATATTTAAATACATTGGATACCTATTTTTGGCATAACAAGCCTCTAGCTAAAATTGCAACTACCCTTGTCCTATAGTACATGAATAGTCCACGTGATGGATGGTTATACCACTCTCATGGTCACATAGGCTATGATGTAATAATTTATTATATTATGTTAATATTGAAATGACAACATCTTGCATACTGTGTATAGCATCACTTTGTTTTAGAATGATCTTCTATTTCTTTAGAAGCAAGTAGTGAAAATATTGTTGCTTGGTATTCTTACTTGGATGACTTTGTTTATAAATTATATATTTATCTTGGTTGAAATGGCAAAAGTGGTAGCGTACCACTTAGGAATCCTTTTAATTAACCTCCTTATGGCTTTATTAAAGAAGAAGTGGTGGTCGGTTTGGTAGAGTGCCAAGATAAAGAAAAATACCATAAGTACAATATGCCATCACCATGAGGGTTTTATAAAGGTAAAACTTTTGCTCTCCTTTGTATTGATTTTAACTGGAAAAAGGGGGAAACGACATTTCTTGTTTAAAAATATATGGATTTATTCTTAGATGATGTAGGCTCTTGGTAACTACCTTTTTCATACAAGTATTTTGGCTTTATATGGTAGAAAAAAGAGGATTTTGGGGACATGGCAAATGCAAGGGGAGATAGGAATTGGAAAGGCTATCATAGAGCAAAGATGATTTTTTATAATTGTAGGTAATTTTATTCCTTTTCAGATTTGTTTTTCATTCTTTTTAGTTTAAAACAAATAGGTGGAAAATCAAGTGCAATTCAACATGGAAATAACAAATTAGGATTTTGGATTTAGCTTTAGTATGTCTCAAAATATTTCTTTTAAATGCATGTGGAACAAATCTCCACTTGTTTGGATACGTCAGAAAGGTATCATGTAATATTCACTGGGAAAACATATTTATTCCACCATATACTAGCTAAAAGTCAATATTTTCAACTTGGTCAAAAAATACTTTTACTAGGCAAATGCTAGGGCACATTTTTTATGAAATATTTCTTTCCAAATATCCTATGGTTACATTATGCTTTGTCCTTGGAGAAGTGGATAACCTATTATTGTTGATAATGAGTTTTTTTCATTTTAAGTCTAAGTGAGTGATTTAATTCTTTGTTTTAGAAAAAAAACTTTTCCACCTATGGAAAAATTAGAAGGTAGTAATTTTTGACTTCTATCTTATGCCAGAAGAAAATAATAAATCCATTTCATTGTCACAATAATACTTGTACATTTATATTGCATTTTAGGTGCAATTTTTGTCCATCCTTATGAAATTGGGTAGTAAAGTCATTAATAAATGGTATTGTTTCCTTTAATGAAAGTATATAGCTAATTAGAGGAAAATAGAAAAAGTAACTTAATTTCTTTTGGTGCTTAGTATAAGGTAACACAATTAAATTCATATCTTAGACAAGGGAATAGAGAGGTATTGTGGTTATCTTTAAATATTTAAATATTTGTCGTATTTTAGATATGGGTATGAACCAAAAAATGAAAAATTCCATTTGCTTGTTCATGATTTTAGTAAGTTGCAACAACTTTGGAAAAAAGAGCAAGAAAAATAATTTTGAATGGTTGTTTACAGTTGAACTCTTTGTTTTTCATAGACTAAAACTATCAATATTTTTTTGATATATTTGATCTCCATTTTAGATATAGTGGATAAGCAATGGTCAATTCCAAATTTGATGTAAGCTTGTTTAATTAATAGATACATTATGAAGTAAATGAGTGAAAATATTGCTAAAATGTTTTAGTACATTGTTGTTGCAAGAAAAGTGAATGCATTGATATGTGTGTGTGTGTGTGTGTGTGTGTGTGTGTTAACTATGTTTCTTGTAAACTATTATATGTATAGTATATTTTTGTTGCAAGGAAGTGAATGCATTGACATATATGAAATATATATAATAACTAAGTTACTTGCAAGTTGTTGTATGCATAGTGCATTATTGTTGTATTTAAATCAATGCATATTTGCATTGTAATGATAAGTTGGACACATCATAAAATATAATTGTATTGAGTTAAAGGGATAGAGGGATGTGTACCATGAATGGGAATAATAGTCTTGGATACAAAGAATGCAAGACTATTATAGATATATGCATAGTAGTTGCATTCCAGTAGTGTAAGTTGGCCTCTATACTAAAATCTAGATCTAGTAATGAATATATATACTCATTTGAATTTACGGAAAGTAAGCATGATGCATTTGCATGGGAGGTCTCTCTAGCTTGTTGCTTCTACATATTTTGTTGGACATTTTGAGTCCCTAAGTCAAAGTTGTCATTGATGTCACCAGATGAAGTCATCATTAATACCAAATATTTCAGCAGGAAACAAAGGGGATAAAAATGGTTATTTGATATCCAGGAAGAAGGCCAAAGATCAAGTGAAACAGTGCAAAAGACAGAAGTTAAAAAGGGGTTATAATATTTATTTTATAAATTATTTAAATTCAGTGTGAATTTAAATTTTATAAATAAATATTAAAGGTACATTATCAAAGGTATAATATTATAATAGTGGTTATTATAATATTAAATGTGCCATGGTGAAAACCCAAATAAAATATTTATAATTCTTATTATAATGTTTTATAAGGCAAAAGTGGGGTTTATAAAGTCCAAAGATATTTTAATAAACCCAAAGGTTGGGTTTAAGACCAAAGGCATTCGAAGCCTTTTCGATCTTCGTCGACGTCATAGAAGACAACAAGGAAAGCGTCGACGTTTTCAAAGTAGTGGAAGAAGCATATAAATACTATGCCTAAAGTTCAAATTTATTATCCTTGCTCGATTGAAAAGATAGCATACGAATTAATTAATGCAGAGCTCATGAAACGGATGTGCGAACTTTATGTTTGAATTGCCAGTGAAAGAAACAAAAGGGACAACGTCGAATAGTTGGAAGCCAACTAGGCACCTTGGCCTAGTGGCAAGAGGGTTGTGGCTTAGTTTTTGTATGCACGGAGACCAGCGTTCGAGTCTCGATGGAAGCGCTTGGCAGGTGTGTTGAAGGCGCCAAACGTGAGGTGCACATTTTGCAAAACTAGGTGGAGTCATCCTTTTGAAGCACGTGGTGCTTCATCTATCTTCAATGAGCGTGTAGCTCGTGTGGTTGTTGGCGCCATGGTGGAGACGTTAGAGTGGGCTGCGTTGAGAGTTTGAAACCCTCCAAAGGTTGGTAAATGATTTTTTAATTAAATTTTGTTAAATGCCTAAGTTGGAGGTATAAGGTTGTTTAGTGGTTGAGTTTGGAAAGGTTGCTTTGCAATAAAGTTGTGGTAGTTGAGAATTACCTTTAGGAGTTATAAGGAGAATTTTGTTTTATTTTTAAGTCTTAAAATTGCTATTGTGGAATATTGAAAGGTTAAGACTTTGTGGGTAGTATGTTATTTTGATTTAAGGGTTTTTGTGACTATTGTGAGGATATTGATTATTATTTAAGTTGGAGTGATAAGGTGTAATTTTGATATTATTTTTGTGATATGTTTTGTTGAAGAAAATTATCCTCTAACCCTTATTGAGATTGGCAAAGAAGTAATTGTGAGTGTGGCAGATTTGTGAGGTCAACTACTTGACATTCAAAAGGTATGGGCAAATTCTTCTTTGGTTGACTTGGTTGATTGGCTTTATTGAAAATTAAGTTTGGAGTGAAAAGGACTTGATTAGGGTTTCCTTTTCGAAAGTGGTTGAGTTATTGCTTCAAGGTTTTCTGATTTGAGAGTTGAGATTAAAACCTTGTTTTATTAGCATTGTTGTTGAGATCATTGGTTGAGTGAAGTGTTTGAGTTAATGCTTCAAGGTTTTCTAAAATTGAGAGTTGTGATTAAAACCTTGTTTGATGAGCATGGTTGTTGAAGTGAGTTGTTATGCAAAGAACTTGAACTAGGGTTTGAAAATATCATGAGTATCATTGTTATGTGAGATTTGTTGTTGAGCATTATTGGAAATATTTTGAGTTGGATGATACATGTTTGGGCTAGGGTTTGTGAGCAAGAGTTGTTTCTTGAAGTGATTGGTTGAGTAGAGTTGATTGAGCCTAGTCAAGTGGATGTATGAAGTGATTGTTCAAGTTCCATAAAACAAACTATTCTATATTCTGATTTGAGTTGAGATTGAAGTTTTGAGAATAGAACATATTGAGTCTCTAACAATTCTCTTTATGCTTCTATGAGATTGAGTTGAGAAAGTGATTGAGTTTTTGAGTATAGAACATATTGAGTCTCTAACAATTCTCTTTATGATTCTATGAGATTGATTTGAGTTGAGAAAGTGATTGAGCATTGAGTAAAGAACATATTGAGTCTCTAACAATTCTCTTTATGTTTCTATGAGATTGGACAAGTTATATGTGGACTTGTTAAGCAGATTTGAGGTAAGTCTTTGAGAAGACTTGTGGACTGATTTTGTGTGAGATTTTGTGGAAGCTTACAATACAGATTTGAGCAAGTCCTAGAGAGGACTTATTGAGAGATTTGGACAAGTTCTATGTGAGCTTATTGAGCAGATTTGAGTAGGTTCTGTGTGGACCTATTGAGAAGATTTGATAGGTTCTGTGTGGACCTATTGAGCAGATTTGGATAGGTTCTATGTGGACCTATTGAGTAGATTTGGACAGGTTTTGAGTGGACATATTGAGCAGATTTGAGACAGGTTCTGAGTGGACCTATTGAGAAGATTTGAGTAGGTTTGAGTGGACCTATTGAGCAGATTTGTACAGGTTTTGAGTGGACCAGTTGAGCAGATTTGATTAGGTTTTAGTGCAAGATATTGAGCAGATTTGTGCTAGACCAAATGGATTATGTTTAGTGTAGATTTGAGTGAGCTTATTGAGAAGACTTGTGCTAGACCGAATGAACTATGTTTAGTGCAATATTGAGCAGAGTTATGCTAGACTGACTGGACTATGTTTAGTATAGAATTGAGATAGAGCTTTGGAGGTGATAGAGTAGAGAGGATAGAGTCTTCGATGGATAGAGATCCATCAGCTAGGGCAGTGAGGATAGGTCTTCTGAGTGGGGACAAGAGTCTTCAATGGAGAGAGATCCACAAGCCAATGTAGTGGAGGTAGTCATCTTCTAGAGGATCACCAGCCAGAGCAGAGGAGAAGGAGTTCTCCTATGGATAGAGATCCACAAACCAGATTTAGGGGATCAACATCTCCTTTGGACAGAGGTCCATAAACATTGTAATTGGGAAGGATTCCCAAGAGATTGATTGAGAAAATTTTAGTGAAATATTTTCTCCGTGGAGGTAGCCAACATTGGGTGAACCACATTAAATTATGGTGTCTCTATTATGTATGGTGTTTTGTGCATTGCTTTGATTACTGCTATTGATATTGCTATCTATACACTGCATAATATTGATTTGAAAGAAAAGTAAAAAGTGCTCTTATACTGTTCACCCCCCTCTCAATATAAGCTTGTGTTCTTCAATTGGTATCAGAGCGGGTTCCTTCAGAAGAGTTTGATAGCTTGAAGGAAAAGTGGTCAAGAACACAATGGATCAAAAGGATCAAAGGGATGGGTCCATCAATAATATAGTACTAGTATTTGATGGAAGTGACTTTTTGTATTGGTGTATGCTAATGAGATTTCACCTGATGGCACTTGGCAATGAAGTTTGGGATTCAGTGGAACTTGGATATGATTCAATAGTCAATCCTCCTACAGATAAGGAAGGTAAGCTTCTAATGCATGCAAATTCAAGAGCTATGAATGCAATTATAAAAGGATTACGTAGATCAGAATCTATGAAGGTTATGGATTGTAAAACAACAAAAGATATGTGGGAACTACTGCATGACATATATGAAGGAGATAAAGGTGTCAGGAAAGCTAAGATCAAAAATATCAAAGGAGAATTTGAAAACCTAAGAATGCAGGATGATGAAAACATTCATGACTATCTCAGTAAGATTGATGAACTTGTACATGAGATGAGAGGTCTTGGAATGAAGGTCGATGAATCTGATGCTTGTGATAAGATCTTGAGAACTCTTCCAAAAAGGTACAGTGAAAAGGTTTCTGCTATAGAAACATCAATTGATAGTGATTGTCTGACAAGAAATTCTTTACTTGGCATGCTTACAACTTTTGAGATAAGAACAAAAGATCCTATCCCTCCGAAAGAGGTTGCATTCAAAGTGAACAAGAAGATAAAGGGTAAGAAGTCAGAATCAAGTAGTGAGTCATCCAGTGATGAAGAAGCTAATTATGGTAGAAGAGATAAAGGTTCCAGAAGACCCATAGATCTAAGATCTATTAAGTGTTTCAATTGTGGAAAGTATGGATATTTTGCAATAGATTGTAAAGAGCCAAAGAACAACAATGGTGAAGAAAAATAGGATCATAGGTACAAGGAATCAAAAATATACAGGCACCAAAATAAAAGCAAGGATGGACAAAGCAGACAAGGAAAGAAGTTCTTCCAAAGACAAAAGAGAAGCTACTATGCGGATAATGCAAGTAAGTACTCAAATGATAGTGATGCTAGATTTTCAGACAATGATAGAGATGAAGTCCTATTTATGATTGAAGAGAAAGAACCTAGCTTAAGAAAAAGACTCCTAGTTATTCTCAAGTGTTTTAGATGTGGTAGATTTGGACATCTTGAAGATGATTGCACAAGGGATGGTTATAGTTTCAGTGATGATGACTATGAAGATGCACTTGAAAGACCAGATGAAAATCTTCTAATGGCATTAGAAGAAGAAGTGAGTGATCCTATAGAAGACAAGCCAAAAGAAAGTAATGATGTGGACAAAGGTAAACAAATAGAGGATTATTCAGCAGAGAATGGTTATGATCTCAAGGGAGAACTCATCTATGCCCTTGACATGGTAAAGAAGGTAAGAAAGCAACACTCTAAGCTTGAAATTCAGTTTCAAGAATGTGATGAAGAAATATTATTGCTCATAGAGGATTTAGAAAAATCAAAGGCTAAGGCAAAGAAGTTCAAAGATAAGTTAGAAGCAAAGATCTTGGAATGTGAGAAGTTAACACAAGAAGTGGCTCTACTAAAGGAAGATGTAGAAGACTCCAAGAATAAGCTATACAAATATGTAAATAGTGCAAAGAGTGTGGATAAAATAGTCAAGATACAAAGAGGAGCAACAAACAAGACAGGTCTTGGTTCTAAATAGGTACAAAAGAAATGGGAAGAAAAGTCTACTTCAAGTCTTGAAGAAGAAGAAACTTCAGATGAAGATACATCAGAAGAAGACAATGTAAGAGGGAGTGAGACATCAGAGGATGAGTTGGACAATAAAGAGTTCAACAAAGATAGGAACAATGCACAGAAAAGATACAGATGGAACAACAATCAGAACAGGAGACCAATGAGGTCAAGACAAGGAAGCTTCAATGGAAGATGTTTTTCATGTCACAGGTTTGGGCACATGGCTTCACAGTGTAGGACACATGAAAGACAAGAATATGGGAAAGGATAAATTTTTCATGGGTATTGCTACTCATGCAATGAGTTTGGTCACAAGGCAATGAATTGCAGGATTCATGATAGAAGAGGATATGGCTTCACTAGGAGAAATCCTAAGACATTTGCACCTCCAAGGAATAATAACATTAAGTGTTATAAGTGCAATAATGATGGTCACACAACAAAATGGTGTAGAGCAAATATTCCAGAAATAGGTATGAACAGGAACATGAACAGGAACAAGAACATGGATAAGAATAGGAGCAGGAATAGGAATGATGATAGGAACAAGAACAGGAACATGAACAAGAACAAGAACAAGAACATGGATGAAAGGAACATGAACAGGAATAGGAACATGGATGAGAACAGGAACAGAAACAAGAATAGGAATGATGACAGGAACATGAATGATGACATGGATAGAAACAATCAAAAGAATCAAAAAATTCAGAAAATAAAGGAAGAGGATAAAGGCAAAGAACAATGCCTTTTGGGAGTAGAAATACTCCCACCCTAGAATTAACCACCTCAAGAGGAGGTGGGGGAGGGGCTAAGCTAAGAGGCTCATTCTTAGCCCCGAGCCCCAAAGGTGACCCTTTGCCATTGATGTCAAAGGGGGAGATATTTGTGTATTGGGGAGAGATTTGATATTTGAGAGAGCATTGAGCCAGGGGGAGCAATGTCCCAGGGGGAGCAGAAGGAAAAAGAAAGGTCAGGTTTTGGTAAGAAGAGTATGGGTTGCCATCAATGACAAAGGGGGAGATTGTTGGACATTTTGAGTCCCTAAGTCAAAGTTGTCATTGATGTCACCAGATGAAGTCATCATTAATACCAAATATTTCAGCAGGAAACAAAGGGGATAAAAATGGTTATTTGATATCCAGGAAGAAGGCCAAAGATCAAGTGAAACAGTGCAAAAGACAGAAGTTAAAAAGGGGTTATAATATTTATTTTATAAATTATTTAAATTCAGTGTGAATTTAAATTTTATAAATAAATATTAAAGGTACATTATCAAAGGTATAATATTATAATAGTGGTTATTATAATATTAAATGTGCCATGGTGAAAACCCAAATAAAATATTTATAATTCTTATTATAATGTTTTATAAGGCAAAAGTGGGGTTTATAAAGTCCAAAGATATTTTAATAAACCCAAAGGTTGGGTTTAAGACCAAAGGCATTCAAAGCCTTTTCGATCTCCATCGACGTCATAGAAGACAACAAGGAAAGCGCCGACATTTTCAAAGTAGTGGAAGAAGCATATAAATACTATGCCTAAAGTTCAAATTTATTATCCTTGCTCGATTGAAAAGATAGCATACAAATTAATTAATGCAGAGCTCATGAAACGGATGTGCGAACTTTATGTTTGAATTTCCAATGAAAGAAACAAAAGGGACAACATCGAATAGTTGGAAGCCAACTAGGCACCTTGGCCTAGTGGCAAGAGGGCTACGGCTTAGTTTTTGTATGCATGGAGACCAGCGTTCGAGTCTCGGTGGAAGCGCTTGGTAGGTGTGTTGAAGGCACCAAACGTGAGGCACATGTTTTGCAAAACCAGGTGGAGTCATCCTTTTGAAGCACATGGTGCTTCATCTATCTTCAATGAGTGTGTAGCTCGTGTGGTTGTTGGCGCCATGGTGGAGACGTTAGAGTGGGCTGCGTTGAGAGTTTGAAACCCTCCAAAGGTTGGTAAATGATTTTTTAATTAAATTTTGTTAAATGCCTAAGTTGGAGGTATAAGGTTGTTTAGTGGTTGAGTTTGGAAAGGTTTCTTTGTAATAAAGTTGTGGTAGTTGAGAATTACCTTTAGGAGTTATAAGGAGAATTATGTTTTATTTTTAAGTCTTAAAATTGCTATTGTGGAATATTGAAAGGTTAAGACTTTGTGGGTAGTATGTTATTTTGATTTAAGGGTTTTTGTGACTATTTGTGAGGATATTGATTATTATTTAAGTTGGAGTGATAAGGTGTAATTTTGATATTATTTTTGTGATATGTTTTGTTGAAGAAAATTATCCTCTAACCCTTATTGAGATTGGCAAAGAAGTAATTGTGAGTGTGGCAGATTTGTGAGGTCAACTACTTGACATTCAAAAGGTATGGGCAAATTCTTCTTTGGTTGACTTGGTTGATTGGCTTTATTGAAAATTAAGTTTGGAGTGAAAAGGACTTGATTAGGGTTTCCTTTTTGAAAGTGGTTGAGTTATTGCTTCAAGGTTTTCTGATTTGAGAGTTGAGATTAAAACCTTGTTTTATTAGCATTATTGTTGAGATCATTGGTTGAGTGAAGTGTTTGAGTTAATGCTTCAAGGTTTTCTGAAATTGAGAGTTGTGATTAAAACCTTGTTTGATGAGCATGGTTGTTGAAGTGAGTTGTTATGCAAAGAACTTGAACTAGGGTTTGAAAAGATCATGAGTATCATTGTTATGTGAGATTTGTTGTTGAGCATTGTTGGAAATATTTTGAGTTGGATGATACATGCTTGGGCTAGGGTTTGTGAGCAAGAGTTGTTTCTTGAAGTGATTGGTTGAGTAGAGTTGATTGAGCCTAGTCAAGTGGATGTATGAAGTGATTGTTCAAGTTCCATAAAACAAACTATTCTATATTCTGATTTGAGTTGAGATTGAGTTTTGAGAATAGAACATATTGAGTCTCTAACAATTCTCTTTATGCTTCTATGAGATTGAGTTGAGAAAGTGATTGAGTTTTTGAGTATAGAACATATTGAGTCTCTAAAAATTCTCTTTATGATTCTATGAGATTTGAGTTGAGAAAGTGATTGAGTCATTGAGTATAGAACATATTGAGTCTCTAACAATTCTCTTTATGTTTCTATGAGATTGGACAAGTTATGTATGGACTTGTTAAGAATATTTGAGGTAAGTCTTTGAGAAGACTTGTGGACTGATTTTGTGTAAAATTTTATGGAAGCTTACAATACATATTTGAGCAAGTCCTAGAGAGGACTTATTGAGAAGATTTGGAGAAGTTCTATGTGGAGCTTATTGAGAATATTTGAGAGTTCTGTGTGGACTTGTTGAGCAGATTTGAGCAGGTTCTGTGTGGACCTATTGAGCAGATTTGAGCAGGTTTTGTGTGGACCTATTGAGCAGATTTGGACAGGTTCTAAGTGGACCTATTGAGCAGATTTGAGATAGGTTCTTAGTGGACCTATTGAGCATATTTGGATAGGTTCTGAGTGGACCTATTGAGCAGATTTGGATAGGTTGAGTGGACCTATTGAGCAGATTTGAGTAGGTTCTGAGTGGACCTATTGAGCAGATTTGTGCTAGACCGAATGGACTATGTTTAGTGCAAATTTGAGTGAGCTTATTGAGAAGACTTGTGCTAGACCGAATGAACTATGTTTAGTGCAATATTGAGCAGAGTTGTGCTAGACCGATTGGACTGTGTTTAGTACAGAATTGAGACAGAGCTTTGGAGGTGACAGAGTAGAGAGGACAGAGTCTCCGGTGGATAGAGATCCATCAGCCAGGGTAGTGAGGATAGGTCTTCTGAGTGGGGACAAGAGTCTTCAGTGGAGAGAGATCCACAAGCTAGTGCAGTGGAGGCAGTCATCTTCTAGAGGATCACCAACCAAAGTAGAGGAGAAGGAGTTCTCCTATGGATAGAGATCCACAAACTAGATTTAGGGGATCAACATCTCCTTTGGACAGAGGTCCATAAACATTGTAATTGGGAAGGATTCCCAAGAGATTGATTGAGAAATTTTTAGTGAAATATTTTCTCCGTGGAGGTAGCCATCTTTGGGTGAACCACGTTAAATATGGTGTCTCTATTGTGTATGGTGTTTTGTGCATTGCTTTGATTACTACTATTGATACTGCTATCTATACACTGCATAATATTGATTTGAAAGAAAAGTAAAAAGTGCTCTTATACTGTTCACCCCCTCTCAGTATAAGCTTGTGTTCTTCATATTTGTCCCTCCATGAAGGGCCAAATATTTAGTTATGAAGTTGAGATAGGGACATTCTTTGGAATGCCACTTGTTTGGGTGGTAAAGCACCCGAATGATGCCTTATCTCCTTTGAAAATTATTTCAATGGTAGGAGGAATACATGAGATGTAGTAGATAAAATACATGTATATGAAATAAGTGCATCTTATTGATAGTGATTGTATGTAATCTAGAAAAATAGTGATAACTATAGATGTGTTATTTATAGAAATTGTAAAATAAATAGCAATTGAGTTGTATGTTATGATTGTTCGATTATGATGGTTAAGGTTGATTTTTATTCGTAGATAAATAATGAGAAAGGATACACAACTTTATTTTGGAATAAATACACTTTGGTTTAGTTTTCATTGCATTTACTTCTTTGTTATTATATTGTCACGATGAGTTGAGTTTATACCATCATCTCTTTTGCATTAATGAATCGTGCTAATGATAAAAAATGGCTCATATCTTAAGTGAATCTAGTGCTAAGGTGCACCCACAAAATAATTCTACTATGAAAACCCCTATCAAGGGTAAGAATTTTGAAGACTCAGCCCCAAAAATGAATTTTAGGGATGCCCTCCGTGGTGGACAGCCTCAACCCAATGCTAATATCAATCTTAGGGCTTTCCATAAACCTCTAAGAATCCCTAATATTGATACCAAGAAAACGGAGTCAGGATGTCTTAAATTAGTTGATGGAACTCCTATTGTTAAGCTTGATATGGGTAACATTCATACTGGCATTGAAGATTTGGAAAAAGAGGACTAATTTGTTGGTTCATGGCTTTTCGTTCGAGCCTATCTGCTTTCAAATTCTGGGTTGCAAAATCTTTGGAAAACTAAAGGTGAGTTACAAATATCTATTTATCCAAATGGTTATTTTCTTGTTTTATTTGCTAATAATGAAGATAGAGAGAAAAATTTTCAAGGGGGTCCTTGGTTTTTTGTAAGGGCAAGGCTTTTTATGAAGCCCTGGCATACTAAATTTAAAATTGAAGAAGAGATGCCTTCTATAGCTCTCGTGTGGGTTAGACTCTTTGGCCTCCCTATTGAATTTTGGAATCCTACTATTTTTTCTTCAATTGGAAACTCTTTAGGAAATTTTATGATGATTGTTGATTGTACTCAAAATTTTGAACATATTATTTATGCTCGGATTTGTGTTTTAATGGATTTTGACGAACCCCTACCTAAAAAGATCACATTACAATTTTGGGAAGACACTTGGGAGCAAGTAGTGGACTATGAGAACATTCATTTTCGTTGTAGAATTTGCCATGAATATGGTCATTTGGCCAGTGCTTGCCCAAATAAAATTCCTGATTAAAATAAAGAAGATATAAACACAACAGGTTTCCAAATGCCTAAGAAGAAGAACACTTATAAAAACTAGTTATGAAGGATCAATCAAAGTCATCTGCTAATATGTTTGAAATCCTTTCCACAAATGATGTCCCAAGTGAGGAAGAGGAAATAATGGAAACAAAAATCTTAGAAACACAATTTAAAGATGAAGGGAAGAACTCAGAGACAAACCAACAAATCAAAGGTTTTCAACAAAAAAAAAAGGGAGAAAATTTACACAAGAAAAACAATCTTTTAAATTTCAAAACTTCAAATAATACATGTCCCAATATAGACTCCGTTGAACCCTCTAGTAAAATTTTGGTTGTGTATGAGCATTCTTCAAGGTTAGAAGCCATCTCAGATTCTATTGGAATAATTCAAGAAACAGGAAAAAAAATTGAACATGGATTCTAATCAAAAAGTAGGTCGCAAGACCAATCAATATCATATGGTAAAATAAGGTGAGAAGCTTGTAGAGGAAGGTAAGAAAAAAGCCCTTCCCAACTTTTTTAGCCCTGGTATTAATGAATATCATCACTTGGAATATTAGAGGACTCAAAGGGAGTCTTTCAAAACAAAATGAAATTAGAAGAATGATTCAGATAAATCATCCACATCTTGTTTTCCTTCAAGAAACAAAGATGTCAATGGAGGATATGGACTCAATTGCCAGTAAAATTTTTCCAGCTAGAAAAGTGGTTTCCCTCAGTTCCTAGGGGACTTCTGGTGGCATTGCTTGTCTTTGGGACCCAAAAGAGGTAGTTATTCACCATATGGTTGGTAGTTGGGGTCTGTTGGCTATAGCTATTCAAAGTAGACATTCCAACCAAATTATGCTCTACATTACTGTTTATGCTTCGACTACTTTGGAGGAAAAAATAAGACAGTGGAAGGATATAACTCATATTATCTCTCATTTTCCTAAAGCTTGGATCTTGATCGGAGGATATTTCAATACCATCCTCTCTTTGGATGAGAAAATGTGGGAAAATAGAAATTTGGACAAAAGCACTGACCTCATGAGTGAATATATTGTAAACCTCCATCTTGTGGACATCCAACCAGATAATGGCCTTATGACTTGGTCTAACAAAAGGTAAGGCTTAGCTTGTATAATGGAGAGATTGGATAGGTTTTTGCTCTCTAAAAATTTCTTAATCCATGGTCACATTCCTAAAGTGAAGACTCTTAACAATGTTGGTTCGGATCATTGGTCAGTCATGGTGGAAATGTGGAAAACCAATGTGGGTTTCTCTCCTTTTTATTTTCAATTAATGTTGCTTAGAGACATTTCCTTAGATCTCATGTGCAACAATGGTGGAAGGAAGGTAAACCTAGGCATGGGACTAAGATGTTCTATTTTTCCAATAGACTGCAATACATTAAATCCAAAATCAAGACTTGGAACTGGAAATAATTTGGGGATGTTCATAAAAAAACATGAAGTTATTGCTCATATTGAAAATTTGAATAAGAAAATCCATTTAGATGGCCTCACAGAGAAGAGAAGTGCATATGAAATTAAACTCACAACTCAATTAGAGGAATGGGAAAAAAGAGAAGAAATCTTATGGAAGCAAAAATCTAGAATTCAATGGCTCAAAGAAGGAGATCGAAACACAAATTTCTTCCACAAATCTCTTCTAGCTCGAATATCTCACAACTTTATTTCTTCCCTAAAATCGGATTCTCGAGATGTTGTTTATACTTGGGATGGCATGAACTCTATTGTTGTTGATTACTTTTCCAATATTTTTATTGCTACTCCTCTTGACTCGACTTATCAATAAAATGTTCTTCAAGCAATTCCTTCTCTTATCACTTTTGAGGAGAACTCTATTTTGACTGCTCCTGTTACTATCAATGAGCTTCAACCAGGTAGTTTTTAAAATGCAAAAAGAGAAAACCCCAGGTCCTGATGGTTTTCCCATTGAGTTCTACCAAGAGTTCTGGGATATCCTTCGTGTTGATTTATTAGAGGTGGTAGAAGAAGCCAGGAAAGCCAAAGAAATTTTGAAGGTTATCAATAAAACTTATATTACTCTTGTTCCAAAATCTCAAGAGGTTGATCATATCTCGGCTTTTAGACCTATTGCTTTATGTAATGTTCTTCTCAAAATCATTACTAAAATCATGGCATAAAGGTTGAAGCCTCTTTTGCATAAGATTATTTCCCCGAATAAAGGGGATTATGTGGAAGGGCGTCAAATAGTAGATGATATAGTTCTTGCTCAGGAAGCCATCCATTCCATGGATATGCAAAAATCTCCTTCCATGTTCATTCGGTTAGACTTGTCCAAAGCTTATGACAGAGTGGATTGGCACTTCCTTATCAAATTTGAGGCAATTTGGTTTCTCCAAGGATTGGATGGGTTGGATTATGGGATGTATCTCTTCAATTTTCTACTTAGTTCTTATTAATGGTAGGCCTTCTCATTCATTTCCATATTCCAGAGGGATTAGGCAAGGTGACCCACTTTCCCCTTATTTATTCATCATTCTTGTTAAATGCTTGGGTAGGACTATAACCAAAAAGAGGGAAAACAAAACCCTTGAGGGAGTTACCATTTCTCATGGAGCTAGACATATCTCTCATCTTCAATTTTTGGATGACTCTACTCTTTTAGGTAAAGCTACTGCTAAGGAAGCTTCTAATTTTAAGAAAATCATTAGCTACTGGGCAGCTGATCAATGAAGACAAATCTAAAGTTATTTTCTTTCACTGCTCTGCTAGACAGGAATCCATGGTCTTGGATAAATTAAGATATAAGAAGACCTACCTTCCAATCACTTATTTAGGTGTTCCCATAAATATTCAAATGCAAAAAAATAAATATTGGAATCTGTTGTTGGACAAAGTCAAGAAGAAAATTGGAAAGTGGACCAACAGGTGGCTTTCTTTTGGGGGTAGAATCACCTTGGTAAAATTAGTCCTTCAAGTTATTCCTATTTATGTATCTTTCGTGTTGAATATCCCAAAGGCTATTCTTCGAGAACTAGATCAAATCAGTCATCGTTTCCTTTGAAGTGGTACTAAGGAGAAAATAAAATGGGCCTTAGTGAAATGGGACACTTTATGTCTTCCTAAGAATGAAGGGGGGTTATATTTTTGGTCTTCTATTAATAACAACAAAGCTTTAGCTGCTAAATTATATTGGAGGATGTTGCATAACCCCAATGCTCTTTGGGCCAATTATCTTTGTGCTAAATATGCTGAGAACAAAGTCATGAAGACCTTGTTCGTTATCAACTTCCTACCAAAGGTTCTCCCATTTTAGCAGTTCTTAAGACTGGTGAGGATTTCATAAAAAAAAATATATATTGGATCATTCATAATGGTCAACATGTAAATTTTTGGATAGATTCTTGGGATGGTCACAAGCATTTAATAACTCGGTTTACTGATTGGAGGCCTTGGATGGAGGGGCTTCACCAAGCTAACTAGATAAAGGTGGCTAATTATTTTCGGTATCATACTGGTAATACAAAGGTTGGTATATATTGGATCCCTATTAAGGACTAGCCTATTCAAATCCTATAAAGGCAAAGACAAGATATCCAAGGCATCCTTCATATGAGATCTCTCTTGGTCCCAAGAAAAATATTGTTTTGGATGGAAAAACACTACTAAGGGTGAGTATTCATTTGCTCAAGGTTATTTGACCTTATGCCATAATAATCCCAACCATTCTTCTAATATTTTTTTCAATTGTGGGCTCAAAAGATCTAGCCTAAGGTGATGTTCTTTAATTGGCTTTTATTACATTGTAAGGTGCTTACTAGTGAGCAACTTATGAAGCGTGGTTTTCATGGAATTTTTAGATGTGAAATGTGTGAAGAGAATGTAGAAACTCTCAACCATATTTTTATTGAGTGTACTTTAGCCTCTAAGCTATGGAGGAGAATGACCACTTTACTTGGCTTACAGTGGTCCAATTTTTTTACTTTTGAACTGTTAGAGTAATATTCCATCATTTGGGATAATTACCTATTTCCTACATTAGGTAGTTTTTATTTTACCACATGGTAAAAAGTAATTTCTTACTTTTTACCACATGTTTTTACTTTCTACCATGAAGATATTCACTATTTAGAATATCTTATGGTAACTAGGTAGTCGTAGTCAACTTGACTACGTTAACTCCCTAGTTGGTTAGTAGGTTAGGCGCTTATATCTCATAGCATGTTAGTTGTTAGCTTGGTAATAGGATCTATTGTTAATTCATATTTTGTAACCTACTTAAGCCTATAGCTATCCTATGCTATAGTTGAATGAAATGATTAATAATTATTTTGGTCTCAACTATCATTCCTAACATTGGTATCAGAGCTTTGAAGAAGATAGGAGAGTCATTCCAAGCTGGACAAGACGAGCATCTCTCATTCCAATATGGACAAGGCAACATCTTTTGTTCCACGCATTCGAAGGAGGAAGTCATAGGAATTCATGATTTAATTGGTCATTAAATATTTTATTTCTAACTTCTAAGGTTTCAAATTTTTTTTTTGGACCTACGTCCCGCAGGACTGGGTGTGGGTGTTAGACTCTGCACCCCCACAAGAGAGGTAAGGCACTGTGGATCGACGACCAGAGTTGTTTTTCTAGCCCGTCCATGAGACCGCCCTCTGTCGATGACCAGGCCATCGAGGAGGGTAGGAGCACCCTCATACAGGACCAAGACCAATAACCAACTGATATGTGAGGGCAAGCTCACCCCCAGACTAACCAACAACCATGATTCGAGAGGGCAGGTGGCCCTCCGATCATCGATGACCAACCACGTAAGGGCATGACCGCCCTCATGATAGCCTAGTCCTTGAAAGTAGGGATAGGCCAGACCGGCCAACCAACATGACAAACTTGCAGACCCTGCACAAAAATTCAACCTCTGACTCCTCAGACGTCACCCTGGGCATAGATCTCGAGGCATTGATGTGGCGGACTCCTCAAACTCATTTTCAAAACATGTAAAACTAAAAGTTTTGCACAAATTATAAAAATGACAACCATGACACCATTCAGTGTTGGTTTCAAAACAAGAAAAACTAAAATGGCAAAGGCACATCACATAAGCCATCTTTCTAGTGAAGTGTCTCATTCTAATTTTGATTCTGGTTCAAAGAGAGCACATAGAGTGCTCATGGCTAAGATAGTATTGTAGAGGGAAAACATATTTGTCACCTTGAGCAAAGCACCATTTTCCTCTCTCTCTTTTTTTAGGCTTCATAAATAGCATAAGTTTTTGTTTGAAGTACTTGCAATAAGGGGTGATTGTACTTCTTTTAGGCTTCATAAATAGCAAACTCTCAATGTTTGAAGTACTTGTAACAAAAGGAGGGAATTTTGTGGTGTAAAATTGCCTAGGAGGCAATATTTGTAAAAATCCTTCACAAAAACTCTTGAGTTGCACATCTTTTTGCAATTAATAGGGGATATACTTTCTTTTCTTCACAATTTTTTGTAAAAAGGGAAGAAGACTTATAAGGGTGCATTTTCAGCAGCGATCGACACCTTAGTCATACTTCTTTCAGAAATTAATTACAACATATTTTGCAACAAGAAGGGGGGAACTTATAAGGGTGCATTTTCGACAATGACCAACACCTTAGCTACCTTATCTTTTGCAAACTCATATTGTAACTGAATGAACCTCGTATGAAGTGATCTATTCTACTACACCTAGCGATTGCAGTGGTTGGTTACCCATGCAATTCGATTGGATGATGAGATTACTATAAGGACATTCGTTGGTGCGAAGACAAAGTGAGGAATAACCCATTTTTTGCTTAGGAGCAGCCAAAGCACTATGACATAGCAAGAACCAACAATTCAACATCTTTTTCACTGTATTGGGACAGTTATATACTTTACCCAAATATTTTTGTATAGGAGGATGTATATGTATTACCCAAATAATGTAATAAGGGGGGATGTTAGAGTAATATTCCATCATTTGGGATAATTACCTATTTCCTACATTAGGTAGTTTTTATTTTACCACATGGTAAAAAGTAATTTCTTACTTTTTACCACATGTTTTTACTTTCTACCATGAAGATATTCACTGTTTAGAATATCTTATGGTAACTAGGTAGTCGTAGTCAACTTGACTACGTTAACTCCATATTTTGTTAGTAGGTTAGGCGCTTATATCTCATAGCGCGTTAGTTGTTAGCTTGGAAATAGGATCTATTGTTAATTCCTATTTTGTAACCTACTTAAGCCTATAGCTATCCTATGCTATATTTGAATGAAATGATTAATAATTATTTTTGTCTCAGCTATCGTTCCTAACATGAAAAACTTTGGAGGGATTGGCCTAATCAATAGGGTGTTGATCATTTTATTAGGCAGTTAGTTTGGATGGGTTCTACCATTCTTATTTGGAATATTTGGAATGAAAGGAATATCCAAATTTTTAATCAATATAGGAAGGATATTCACTATGTAGACACTAAAATGTGGTAAATCTGATTAAGCACCCACAAACAAGGATCAAATTGACATCATATGGCCCCTTGGGCAGCCCTCGGGAGGCTCACAGTGGTTCTAGCCACTCCGAAAAGGTTTTTGGAGGCTACCGGCCCAATTTTGGGAGGTTTTGGCCCAAAATTCACCACCGTCCCACCCTGGGATGGTGGTAGATTCCCATCATCCCACCCTGGGATGGTGGTGAGCCATCGTCCCAGGGTGGGACGGTGAGCAAGTTTGACCCAGAAAAAGTCAAATCTGGGCCAAATGGCACCCAAAAACTGCCATCTAGCACGCCATTTGGAGCATGCGGGTCAGAGGGCACTGAGTCCTTATGACATGCTTCATAATGGAGGCCCAAAATGGATATTCTCTTCCCCATCCAGTGCATGCCTCTCGTTTGACAAGTGGCACCTCCTGCCATGCATGCCCTTGCATGCCTTTTTGCACATAAGCCCCTTTGGGCTATAAAATGGGTTCAATATCCACACAAAAATAGGGATAGGAGTTCTAGGATATGCAATGGAGTGCTTCCAATATTTCCCCTCACCTTATTGCACCTTTTTGCCCTCGGAATCTCCCTTTTGCCAAGGAGGTTACCGGGTGACTTCAAGAAGGTAATCCGAGCATAACTTTTCCATCCGGGTGAATTTCTTCACCAAATTCAATGAAAACACACCCTATACTTTTTAGGAACATCTTATAGTGATTTGGTAACAAAAAGTGGTCGGATTTGGTGGGTATCCCCTCCTAGGGTGCCCCCTAAATAGTTGCAGTCACCATCGCCCCCCGGGATGAGGGTAAATTATTAAAAAATTTCATTACTTTTTTTAATTTTTAATTTTATATATTTTCCCATGATTCTACATTTCAAATTTCAAGTTATTTGGAGTTAAAATGAAAGAGTTATAGCATTTTTAAGTTTTCGCAGGCTCGTAGGGCCCATCCGGGCACCCCAGTTTGATGCAGGTGGATCCGGGATCCAATTTGAAAATATAATCATATGGGTTGTCTTAAAATGTCAATTTATGCATACTGACCAAATTTCATGAGTTTTGGATATGTTTAGGTTTGGGATTTGCTTGTCTTCTCTTTCGTAGGTTGTAGGCGAGCGGCGCAAAATCGAGGGGTCTACAGATGCAATTTCTGATATATTTTTGGTGATATCCTCCCAAAACCTCCTCTTTAACATCTCTGCAAATTTTCAAGTCATTTGGACATGTTTTGATATAGTTTTAATATATGCGCTATTTTGCCCCTGTGGGGATTGCATGTTTTCACCATACACCCTTGCTATTTGACCCATTTTTGCTTCCTTGTGTGTAGGTGCAGGTTCTTAGAAGGAATTGGGAAGGAATATCATACATCAGATATTGAATATACAAGTAGCGGCGGCATTGGCTCGCCCACCTCGATTGTGGGTACGCGGAGAAACATTGGATGTGCACCTTGATTCCGTGAAAGACTTGGTCTTTGGGCACCCGATATTGTAACAATTGTATCACATTTTGAGCCCTCAAGGGGACTGTTGTGTAACCTTGGATCTGATCCAACAAATTAATGAGAAGAGACTTGCTTTGATTCATTTCCTTTTGTTTGGTATTCTTTCCTTTTCACATGCATGCTTCCTTTTTGATGCTCATGAGCGATATGGGGTAGATACGCATATTTTTTTACATAATTTGGTGCACCATTTTTCCCTAATTCAGTGGTGATCATGGTGGGACCCTTGTCCCTTTTTATTTGGGTGAAAATTTGACCTCTTTCTTGCATTTTTGCCCTTTTTGTGTTGCAGGTGCTCCCCTCCCCACCCTGGAATGGTGGCAGAGGCTTTATCTGGAACACCCTGGGATGGTGGCTTCACCGTCCCACCCTGGGATGGTGGTGGAGCTTCTACTCACCCCACCCTAGAGCGGTGGTGAAACAGAGATATTTCTGCCCAAAAATTCAGAATTTGGAGGCTTCAAAACGGACAAGGTAAGTGCCTAAACCCTCTGATTTTCTGCTGCATTTATAGAGACTACAAAATTTGGTTTTTCTCACATTATTTTGTTTGCATAGAAAGGTTAAATGTCACTTTTTACTTTTCTTATCACATAAAGTAGCAAAAAGAAGGAGAAAAATAAAAAAGAACTTGTAGTAGCAATGCATCTGTTTGGTTTGATTGCTTGTGGCTTACCCATTGGGTAAGTTAGCATGTAGGATTTGCATTCATAAAGTCAATTTGTAGGTTCCTTACCTTATTCTTCTGAAATTAAAATGCACTTATTTGCATGCATTTAGTGAATGGTCATTGATTGCTTCTTTGCTTACTTTCTTGGATAATAAAGAACCACACACACCACGATTCATATAAACGCTAGTGAGGTGGACTTCATTACCATCCACTAGTAGAGTGCAAGTGATGGTGGGTTTCATCTCCATCCACTTGGCTCAAATCCCATGAACCCGATCCATCTTGCCAAGGCCGGTTCCAAGATCCATCATAGCCCATGGGTTATAGCACGCATCACCCTTCGGGGAGGTGTATCGCAGACTACGGGTGAACTGGGTGAGGAACTGGTAGGACCTGTGCTCCTTGGCCATGTGTGGACCTCATCACCACACATTATAGGTGGGATAACACAACCTGGAGTTCATATCCAGGTTGTCGAGCTACGAGTATACAGGTGAAATCCAATTGAACATGAGATTACAATCCAACAATATTTCAAACACGTGACACGAGGTCATTCTTTACAAAACAACACATCTGAAACACACGAAACAGTTTAGGGATTCACACTTAAAACTTAAAAGAGATAATCATCTATCTTATTGAGTGTTTCTTTCTTGTATACTATTTCATTAAGAATTTGTAAAGAAGATAATCACTTTGGGGTACTAATAGAGGAGCGCAATGGTGCGCACCCGTAGCCAAGCCCAATCATGGGTGGAAGCTGTGGAGAGTGGATTAGGAGACACGAATCATCTCCGATATAGCCCTAGGGACTTGGTTATACCTCCCTAGTGAGCCTCCACTCCACCTAGCCCCAAGACAGTAGGGCATGAGCCTCATCTCCGAAGGGATCCTCTCCAGGACACCCCAAGGGATGATGAGCATTACTTGGGAGAGTGTTCCCGATATGTAGATATTTCACAGGCCTTCCTTGGTGAAAGGCAACTGCGCGCTGAGGCGCTAATAGACAGAGTGGTGCCACGCATCCACATACCCACCAGGGCTGACACGCCTAAGCAGAGGCAGGAGTATGACTTCACACACTGGCCGGAGCAAGTCGACATGACTCTACCTCCGTGCCACCTTGATAGGATACAACAGCTCATGCAGCCCGATGGGAATGACACTCATCGGTTAGGGTGAGCCAATTCGGCCCTACCTTTCCTCGTTCAAGAGGGAAGACATGAGGAGATCCTAGAATTTCCTTAGGAACAATATTTCGTGCATGCCCGATGTGCCTCTGCGCCAGCTGAGTGTAATGAACACATGTTCCAACCTGAGCCTCAAGTCAATGCGGTGAACCTCGAGAGAGGCAAGCGCCCTATGGAGAACATAGAGTACCTTGGACAAGGTCGACCCTAGGGTGAGACTCCTAGGCCTCCTAGGCCTCGCACTATAGATCAAATTAGGCAAGCGGTTGTGAGATATACAGAATGCCAAGCTCAGTTCAAGCAGCTTCGATGGGATAAAGAGCAACTAGACCACTTGCACCAGCTTGAGAAAGAAAGGATCGAATAGTAGACCAATGAGCTATTCCAGAAAACTTTGAGAGAGAGGGTCCCTACCCCTAAGACACATAGGTAGGAAGTCCATCCGAGGTAACCCATGCTCATTCGAGAGAGGTCCCCGAGACCTTATCAAATGTTGCTTCCATGACCTCCTAGGCCAGATCGGGAGATGCCTCCCAGGCCAAACATAGGGTGCCCACCATGGGTAGATACCCCCATTTATAGGTCGACTCGAGAGATGCCTTACGGGGCTTATACTGAGCATGAGCCAAAAGTAGAATATGTTGAGATGCCTTATCGAGGCAAGGGGGCGACTTACCACCGCCTCGCCCTAGGTTGGAGGAGCCTAGACCTCCACCGCAAGATGTGAACAAAGATGAGGAGATCAAGTCCTCAGGTCCTTATAAAGCATTGTTAGAATGCCTGGAGTTAGTAGAGAACAAGACCTCTGGGTCGGGATCTCAAAATCCCACTATGCATCAATTGCGTAGTCAACCTATCCATCCGTCAGTACCTGTGCCTCCCTATCCAGAACAATTTAAGTTGCCTCAGTTGGCTACCTTTAAGGGAGAAGAGGATGCGCAAGAACATGTCACTAGGTTCTTAGGTCAATGCTTCGGCATTCATAATGATGATGCTTTGCTTTTGAGGACATTTGTGACTACCCTCGCCGGCCCTACCTCCGAGTGGTTTTACCAACTCCCTAAGCATAGCATCCATAATTTGGACCAACTTGCGGATGCATTCCTAGAATGCTTTGCCTTCAATACCAAGAGGAAGGCAACGTTGGCCGATGTAGCTGGGTTGAAACAATATGATGATGAGTCAATAACAAATTATGGCAATAGATGGTGAACCTTGCTCACCAAGCTGCCTTATCTTCTCCCCATGTCGGAGTTGACTCAGATGTTCTCCAAAAGTTGCTTAAAGCCAATCTCTTTGTTGCTACAGTTGCAACAATACCCCACTCTTGAAGATGCCTTAGCACAAGCTAGGATCATCGAAGAAATCAAGATTCAAGAGGGTGAGATTGTGAAGCCTCACAAGAAGGAGTGGAGCAAGAATGCTAAGAACACCCCAATGCAACCTAAGTCAGTAGTAGTAAATCAGGTTGCCATTAGTGTCCCGGGGCCAACGCCAGTCATGCCACCTCAAAAGCCTAATTATCAGGCCACCCCTGGGAACTATGCCAAGGATAACCAGAATGGTCAAGGGAAAAATCAATAGCGTCACCCCAAGTGACAATTCATGCCCATTGCAGAGTCTATGGATTCAGTGTTTGATCACCTCTTGGTGGCTAATGCGATCCATCTACCTCGATAGTCGACCTATCGACCCTAATGCACCTAAGCCCAAAGGATACAGAGAAGACCTATATTGCAAATTTCATAGGCAAAATGGGCATGATGTGCAAATGTGCTATAAATTCAAACACTTGGTGCAAGACCTAATTGATAGGAATGCCCTCCAGGTAGATAACCCTATCGCACCAAACAACCAACAGATGGGGGTCTTTAAGGACCCCTTGCCTGCCCACATGGAGCAGGCCAAACCAGTGCCCCAGGTGAACGAGGTTCACCATGCCCCTCCTAAGCAAGGATATGTTGGCATGGTCAGTATTGTAACAAGAAATAGGTGGTATCCAAGTCCAGCCGCACCACCTATGGCTCAGAGTGATGTCCCATCGACATCGCAGCCTATACCACCTCCTGGACCGAGCCTCCCACCTAGGCCTATAGTCACCATTAAGAGCAAGCTCACTCAGAGCTTAAGAACAACATCTGCCCGACTCTCCATCTATGAGCTCATCCAACAATCGCAACCTCATAGAGAAGCCTTGATGGAGATCCTTAAGGCAATTGAGCTTCAGCCCCAGGAGTCTAACTCCTTCAACAACTTTGTGGGGCATGTGTGGCAATGCACGGAACCGGTAATTACTTTTTGAGAAGATGAACTTAAATCGGTTCCACATGATATGGTGGATCCCCCTTTACACATTGTCGCATGTGTGAATGGAACACCATACAAAAGAGTCTTGATAGATACTGGGTCTTCGAGCAACATCATAACTACAATAGCTCTGAAGCACCTGAAGCTTCCAACATCTCATATTGTCACATCTACCTACACCCTCCGAGCATTCAATGATGCTATATGCTCAACGGTTGGTACAATCATCCTACCTATTCAAGTAGGGGAAAATATCATCTCGATGATGTGCCACATCCTGGAGGGTGAGATGGCATACAACATTTTGTTAGGAAGACCATGGATCAGGGACATGAAGTGTGTCCCTTCCATCACTCACCAGTGCCTCAAGTACACTCACGAAGGGCAAGTTCATGTCATCCCCATGGACCTAGAGCCCTTCAAGTACTGCAACATGGTGCAACAGTTACCCGAGTCGACCTTGCCATCGATACATCTGGATTTTCAACCGAATAAATCTAGCCGAGGTTTGACCCCACCGCTACAGCATACCATGCCCTCCTCATCGTCGGCCCCACCCTAGATGCCTAATACACCAGTGGATCCTTTGCCTAGGAACCCAGAGAAGTGGCCCATTGAGGAGGACCAACCGATCATATCCACTATCTCTACAGAGGAGATACTTAGCCTGGATGATGAAGAGACACCACACGAGGCAAACAATGAGCCGGATCAAGTCTCACTCTCATCCCTCTTCTACCCGCAGCCCCAGGTTACAATACATCTGGCTTCTACCAGATTGGGAGAGTACATGGTTAGGAATGTTACCACTACTCCTACTTTAGAGTCGATGCAAGACATGGGTAGACCCCGTCTTCCCATAGGCACTATCGTGCCTCTTGGTATTCCCCCTAATCAAATGAATTTTATCTATGGGGGCCTTGACTATGGCATCAAACCTTACCAACAATAGGAGGAAGATGAGGAACCTTTTGGAGAGGATATTAACTACTTGTCTAACCCTAACTTCACCCTAAAGTACCTTGACCTATGCAACTGGCACGGTTATGGGTTAGGCCTGTATGAGCAAGGCACCAGAATCCCTTGTCAACCACAATATCAAATGCCCTATGACAAGTTGGGAGTGGGACGCAACAATCCCTTGCCTCTAGATGTCCTCTTAGATAGCCTAAATCACTTGAATATAGGCTACGAGGGCGGGTTGGCCCAAGACCCTTATGCCAATCCTAACACAGTCTACTCCCTGGGGGATTACTTTCCATGGCTAGATGGGAACCCCATGATCCCTAGTGACATTCCCCCACATTTTGAGAGAGGGGAAGGTTCACGGAGTTGTCCCCATGTCTATGATGAGTCAGATCAAGGCACCTCATATGAGTGGACCTCAGAGGATGAGTCGGGTTATGAGGTGGCGCCATATGACCCTTTTGAGTCGGATAGTGATCATTCACAAATTGTCCCCATTAATGACCAATAGGAAGGCCTCATACATTTGTTCCCTTTCCCTGATCCTGTTTGGTGGTAGCTCCTTCCTCCTGAAGAGCTGGTTCGCCCATAGGAAGATAGACCTCCTTGGGGGGAGCAATTAATTTACTTGAGCAGTTGGGTCCTCGGGAGCCTGAGGCACTATGAGATGAGAATGAAGGAATCCTCATCCATGATGATGATTATGAGGAATTAGCATATATGGGACCACACCTACCTGATCGCCCGATCCCAAGGGGCAACAATGAGGTTCCCATATATGACAGTGACTATGAGGATGAAACAGAGAGGGCATACCTGGGTCCTCATTATTTGCGTCATCATCACGAGCCCATTGACATAGATGAAGTCTATCGTCAGTTACATGTTGGCCCATGCTTGAGGGCAAGGCCTGTCAATCTAGGCTAGATTCATCATGAGGTCTTCCCTGACCCACCCACACACATGGAGCTCCTTGAGCCTAATGATCCCATCCTGCAGTCTATTCCCAGATAGGATCCGGAGATCCCCATTCCCCCTAGAGCCACATCTGGGGGTGAGAGATGACACCAATACACAGTCACATGCACGTGGTCCTAGAGAGTAGACACATTTCATCAATATGATCTCCATTGATTTGACCACACCACTTCACAACCCAGCCGATCCTTCCAAGCCATGCCATCTAGATCTAGATGCTATTGACTGGGATCACGTTGATTCACCCCCATCACCCTCTGAGTATTGGGCTTGCGGTGGGTTGTTTCACTTTTTCACTGGCCCAACTCATGATGTCTTCCATGCTGAGGAGGGACCTGAAGTCCCCATCGAGGATTTAAATCCAGTTGATGACATCCATTTGATACCTACTCCCCATCAGTTGGAGGAGGGGTCTCATATGTCAATCGAGCCTACGGTTGACAAAGATATCAGCTCAGATCCTGAAAACCCGTAATGTATCAAGCTAGGGGAAAGCCTATCCCCCGAAGAGCAAGCCGATTATATAGCCCTTCTCACAAAGAAGAAGGCAGCTTTTGCATGGTCTTACAAAGACATGTCGGGACTAGATCCAAATCTGGTCACCCATAATCTAACGCTTGACCCCATAGTCAAACCTGTCAAGAAAAAGTTGAGAAAGATGCACCCAACAGTGGCCTTGATGGTCAAATATGAGCTACAAAAACTATTGGATGCCAAGTTTGTCATTTCTGTAGACTATCCACCATGGTTGTCCAACATGGTCCCCAACAAAGAAGCCCGAAGGGAGGATTCAATTTTTACCGATTTTTGAGACCTAAACAAAGCGAGTCCTAAGGATGATTTTCCTTTGCCAAGCATAGATGCCTTGGTAGATGCCACCGTAGGACATGAAATGCTCTCCCTTATGGATGGCTTCTCTGGGTATAATCATATTCGTATCAACCCTGAAGACCAGCTCAAAATGGCATTCACAACGCCTTGGGGAACATTTTGTTACAAGGTCATGCCATTTGGCCTTAAGAATGCCGGTGCCACCTACCAGCATGCCATGACATATATCTTCCATGACTACATGCACAAAATTTTGGAAGATTACATGGATGACTTATTGGCTAAATCTCTATTACGTCATGAGCACCTAGATGTCTTGTGCAAAGTCCTCGATCGCCTTATTGAACATAATGTGAGACTGAACCCCAAGAAGTGCGTCTTTGGCATCACATCTGGAAAGCTCTTGGGATTTATAGTTTCCAAACGAGGCATCGAAGTGGACCCTAAAAAAGTCAAGGCAATCCTTGAAATGCCTCCCTCGACTACCATCAAGCAGCTTCGTAGCTTGTAGGGGAGGATTGCATCCATCAAATGCTTCATAGCACAATTGTCGGACAAGTGTAGACCCATGAACAAACTTTTGCACAAGGGGGTCACATTCCACTGGGACGATGAATGTCAGGATGCCTTTGACACAATTAAACAATACCTGGCTTCACCGCCAGTGTTAGCTCCACCTAGACCAGGGGTGTCATTCTGATTATATATCTCAACTACTGAGGTTGCATTGGGTGCCATGTTAGCCCAAAACAATGAATTTCATAAGGAATAGGCCACATACTATCTCAGTCGCACCCTAGTGAGCTATGAGATTAAGTATGCATACGTTGAAAAGTTATGTCTAGCGGTGGTTTTTGCTACCAAGAAGCTACGACACTATATGCTCAGCCACACTACGTATGTTGTATCTAAAGAGAATCCATTGTGATACATGATGAGTCGTACTTATCATAGTAGTCGCACGGCGAAATGGATCATGTTGTTGACAGAATTCGACCTGGAATTCATAGGACAAAAGTCAATCAAAGGTCAGGTCATTGTTGATCAACTTGTAGAGGCTCCTCTCTAGGAGGATCAACCTCTTAGCATGGAGCTTCCCGATGATGGAGTCTTCCAAATATCAGAATCGCCTGATTTTGATGAGCCTGAGTCACAGGCGGATATGACTCTCTTCTTCGATGGCTCCAAATGCGAGCAAGGGGGTGGCGCGGGAATCATGTTTTTCACACCGCATGGGGCTCCCATACCCCTATCATTTAAACTCGATTTCCCTTGCACCAACAATAATGTCGAGTATGAAGCCTTACTCATAGGGCTTAAAATGGCTATCGCCATGAAAATCACCAAGCTCAATATTTTTGGTGACTCCTTGCTCATTGTCAACCAGGTCAAGGGAATATTCCAATGCAAGTGCCCAGTTTTGCAAGCCTACAAAGCCCTTGTGGACAAATCCCTGGAAAAGTTTGAATGGTATGACATCGAGGCACTCCCTCGATCATCTAATTGTTTTGTGGATACAATGGCCTCTTTAGGATCCTTGATTCCACAAGACCCCATAGGGGAGATGACAACCATTCAAGTCAAGATGCTATCGCAATCAGTGATTGAGCGTGAGAGCACTCAAGCCACGCCAGAAGTCCACTTGATTCAAATAGAACCTCATCAAGAGAGATTCTCACACATTCATGAGCGCTTGAATCATGCCGCTTGGGGGACTCTATTCCCCCAAACCCCTTTTGATAGCAACACAATGCTATTCTTACAAGTTCTATCCCAATATGCATTTTCTCGGGATGAACTTCATGAGGGATAGGCAATTCATGCAATCGAGGCTTCCACACAACAAGACTGGTCCACACCAATTAGAGAGTACCTAAAGCTTGGTAACCTCCCTCCTGGATTATCGCATACTACCAAAAGGACATTTAAATGGAAGGCAACAAAGTTTGTCTTGTTAGGAGACATCCTATACCGTCGGAGCTACGAAGGAATCCTCCTTCGTTGCTTAGAGTATCAAGAATCGACTTGGGCAATGGCCCAAGCACACGATGGTACTTGTGGTGGCCATTTTAGTGGCATGGCCATCGCAAAGCGCATTCTTTGCATGGGCTATTATTGGCCAACTTTAGAGCGAGATTGTTGCGCATATGTGAGGAAGTGCATGAAATGTCAACACCATGCTAACTTGACACATGTACCTTCCCAGGCCTTACAACCGATCCAATCGGCTTGGCCATTTTTGCAATGGGGGTTGGATTTAATCAGGAAAATCTCCCCTGCATCCTCGGGCCATCACACATTTATCATCACGGCTACCGAGTATTTTACAAAGTGGGTGGAAGCAATCCCCCTTACCACTACGATAGGTCCCCGCATAGCGGAGTTCATATTGCATAACATCATTTGTCATTTTGGTATTCCATCCAAGATCATTTCGGATAATGGGACATCATTCAAGAATAAATATGTGCGTGCTTTGACAGCAAAGTATAACATCCAACACAACTTTTTGACACCCTATTATCCACAAGCAAATGGGCAAGAAGAAGCATCAAACAAGACATTAATTGCCATATTGAAGAAAATAGTCAAAGAGAATCATACCGATTGGCATACGCAAATTCTGCTTGCCCTTTGGGCTTACCACACTAGCATTCGGACGCCCACTGGGGCAACTCCATTTTCACTAGTGTATGGTGCTGAGGTAGTCATGCCTCTAGAGTTAGAAATCCCATCACTATGCATATCCATGCAGGAGTTTATTGATGATGATACTACATGACAAGCTCGCCTAGATCAACTTATGTTGTTGGATGAGCATCGCATTAATGCACTTGAGCATCTACGTGTGTATCAAGAGTGGCTCAAAAGAGCCTACAATATGAAAGTCCATCTTAGAGACTTTTAGGTTGGTGATCTCATCCTGAAAGAGAACCAACAAAATTCTAGCTTGCCACCCCACCTACGGGACAAATTTATGGCAAACTGGTTAGGTCCCTTTGTCATCACTAGTCAAATAGGACCTAGAACTTATCGCCTAGCTTCACTTGAAGGTGTCGAGGATCCTGAACCCTTGAACATCCTTCACTTGTGGCCATTTCATGCTTAGAGAGCACCCAAAAGGCTCCTAGCGGGTTCTCACCATCTAGGTCAAGTAAAAATGCTCCTAGACTATCTACGATCATCTAGGTCAACCCTAAAAGCCCCAAAGGCATCCATAAGCCCTTTGGTCATAGCCAAATACCCCTAGGCAGTCGTAGACACTTTTTAAGTGCCGCCGCATGTCTAGGTCACCCAAAAGGCTCCTAGCGGGTTCTCACCGTCTAGGTCAAGTAAAAATGCTCCTAGACTATCTACGATCATCTAGGTCAACCCTAAAATCCCCAAAGGCATCCCTAAGCCCTTTGGTCATAGCCAAATTCCCCTAGGTAGTCATAGACACTTTTTAAGTGCCGCCGCACATCTAGGTCACCCAAAAGGCTCCTAGCGGGTTCTCACCATCTAGGTCAAGTAAAAATGCTCCTAGACTATCTACGATCATCTAGGTCAACCCTAAAAGCCCCAAAGGCATCCATAAGCCCTTTGGTCATAGCCAAATACCCCTAGGTAGTCGTAGACACTTTTTAAGTGTCATCGCACGTCTAGGTCACCCAAAAGGCTCCTAGCGGGTTCTCACCATCTAGGTCAAGTAAAAATGCTCCTAGACTATCTACGATCATCTAGGTCAACCCTAAAAGCCCCAAAGGCATCCATAAGCCCTTTGGTCATAGCAAAATACCCCTAGGTAGTCGTAGACACTTTTTAAGTGTCGTTGCACATCTAGGTCACCCAAAAGGCTCCTAGCGGGTTCTCACCATCTAGGTCAAGTAAAAATGCTCCTGGACTATCTACGATCATCTAGGTCAAACCTAAAAGCCCCAAAGGCATCCATAAGCCCTTTGGTCCCCCCAAATGCCCCAATGGCCCCCAAGTAAGCCCGTTGGTCACATGTGTATACATATCAATCAAAAAATTCAAAAAAAATCATCAAAACAAAACATCAAAATACAAAAACATTGCATCACATTGCACTTTCATACATACATATCCATCAAAGTTTCAAAAATTCAAAAACATTGCATCCCATTGCATTTTATCGTCGCTTGCATTTAGGCATATTCATCATTAGCACTTTACATTTTAGAGTTGCTCATACATGTCTAGCACCATGATGGTACATTACTTACCGCTCAAAATCAATGTTGTGAAAGTACTCATAGTTCAAATACCACAATTATCATTTTCACCCACATTTTTCACGTTCCATAGTCGTGTCTATTCCCTTCACTTAGCCATTTGTTTTAGAATGTCAGTAGGGTTTTTAGTCACTCAGCCATATCTAGTCTCTACTCAGATTTTGTAGAAGGCTAGCTTGATTTTTAGGAGGTAGAGTCTTGCATTGATTATGCCTTGCGTACATCATATCCCAAACACAATTAATCATTAACAATCCAAGTTTTGCACAAAGACAGATGAAATCCATGAAGTGGTCTAGGTTACCTTAAGCGAAAAGGTCATCCTACTCATCCCCCTATGCGAATGGTTCAAGAATGTTGAGAGTTGGCAAAAGGACAAGTTCTCCCCTACCCAATTCCCCCCACAACAATAAGTGGTTTTCCCCCATTTTTGCCATCAAAATCCCCCATTGTCACATGTTTGCAATAGTCTAAATTTGCAAACCCCCACAAAGAAAAAATTCCAAATACAAAAATACAAAAATAAAAAAGTGCACACATCAAAAAGCACAAGAAACAGTGATCCCCATCACTCAAAATTCAAATCCCTTGCTCAAGAGAAAAATAAAAAACTCAAAATAAATAGTGATTATTATCACTAAAAAGAGAAAAATAAACAGTGATTCTTATCACTTCATATGAGAGCAAGTATCCCAATAAAATTCAAGAAAGTAGGGAGTCAAACTTGAATCCCTGGAACTCTCAGCATTTGGAAAACCATCAAGTGATCCTCATTATGGGTTTGGTGGATAGCCTATCCGTCAATGGTGGTAGCCTCCCGCATGATGATATGTCTACCATATTAGCTTTTGGGCGTATGTGTAGACCAATGTTTGCATGTGGATGAGCTAGCTTTGGTAACCTAGATTGCCTAGTGGTCTAGTCATACTTAGTACAAAACCTACGATGGTGGCATTCATTTGGTGATCCTCAGTACAGGTTTGGTTGAGAGCCTACTTGGCACTAGCGGTATCCTTATGCATCTCACAGGAATGAACTCACTTGCACACACAGGGATATGAAGTACCTTGGTCATCCTAGCAAATTCATACCTTGTCAAAAAGTCCTGCATGGTTAGTATACAACTTTTGATGAGTTGACTAGAGTGTTTGAGTCTCATGAAAACCTAATGGGCATTTCCTAAATAGCATGTCATTCATATCACTTCACCACATTCATTTCAATTACATTATTCACAAATCCATTATATAAGTCTCATGACAACATTACATATGAGTTGGTGCAAAATACATCATCTATGGTGCTAGCATAATATGGCATATAGTCTACACATTGCATCCTCTAAATCAATAAATCATCCATCTCACTATACATCCATGCATGTACAAAATCAAATCAAATCACAAAATATGCATACATAGGCATTCATCATCATTACATAAATAAAATTGCATACATTTCATAAAACAATAAACACATGATGATAAACCACATAAAAAGCTCATATATATATATGTGTGTGTGTGTATGTGTGTGTGTGTGTGTATATGTATGGGACAAAAAGATACATCATGTTACCCATCGGCTACAATAAAGTGAGTCCTCAGACTTCACACTGCTAAAATAAACAAAAACACAAAAAGAGTCATGCGAGCCACTACCATGGTCATGCAGGACCGATACTACGACTCGCACTCCCACCCGTAGTGGGAGTCCTTTGTGAACTCCCATACCTTCTACCACCTGCCCTGTCAGCTCTCTGTCTAGACCCTGGTATAACCCACTGGCACCTGCATCATCCTGTAGACGCCCACCAAGGCGTACTACCTCAGTCTCCAACTCATATGTATAAGCCTACCCCCGTCGGCACCATTTCGTGTAAGTCTCCACCACAAAATGGAGTCGTGTCACCTCTGCCTGTAGCCTAGTCACCTCCCCACTATTGTAATCCTCCTATGTAGGGCTCTAAGATCACAATTATACCCGAAGAGATGCTATCTCGGCCTGATCCACCTGTACCTCGACTTGTTGTGTTGCTACCTCTGCCTATACATTGTGCACCTGTGTCCATAGGAGATCTCTCTCCTACCTCACCCTGAGTAGCTCATATCATAGCTCTACCTCTGTGTCCCATGGTGCCATCGATGGTGCCTGCACCTCCTCATCCCCAACATCATCATCCCCCAAGTCACCTCGATCTCCTAAGTCTAGGAGATCCACATGCTCCCCTACCCTATGTCCCTGCCAATCACCTACCTCACCCTGGTCCTCACCAAAAATATCCTAAGGTGCCTCCCTAGCTGCACCCCTCCCCAATGGCCCCTCTCCATGCCCCTGGCCTGTCACCCACCAAGCGTCATACTCCGATGTAGTCCCGACATCATCCACATCTGGAATGTCTACTACAAGATCTATATCTCGTGCCACTGCCTCTACCATCGGCCATGCCAATGTCCTCTCATCCCCGTGATGTCGATAAGGCACTGACTCACTAGGCACCCCTGGCATAGCCCAAACTATTGCATCACCCTACCAAAAGGGAAGTACTCCCACTCCATGCCATGTCATCCAACTAACCATCTGCCTCGATGCACCTTGCAGAGTTGTACAGTAGCATCTGCTCACTCTAGAAAATCTCTGTATGGCCTCAGGTAAACATATCTGCATAGTAGGCCACATCATCTGCAAATCGTCGACTTTGTCCCCTCTCTTGAGCCCTCTGCCATAGGATACCGTATCCTATCTCCCTATCTGCTAGTTGTGCCCGAGTCATCCAGGGTAGCCCCTGTGGTCGCCCCACAACTATGTGCTGCCATCCCCAACACTACAGCAAAAAGCTACACCCAAAACCCTTCCATCGATGGTAGTGGATCTCGTACAGCTCATCGTAGAGCTATGCCAATAGTGTAGTACCCCATGCCATCACCAGTGGCTCCACCATAGTACACCTCACCAATGCAAACACTATCTCCACTAGGTTCCATGGGAACCTCGCTCCAAAAGAATCCGGTAGTAGCATATTGGAGATGAGCATCATGAGTAGTGTATGCCTCACCCCCAATACCTTCACCTCATGCCAGAATCCTACCAGCATACCACCCTTCAAGCAGTCCAACTCTGCCATCTCTAGATCATAATTGAAGTACCTCTCGAGCATTGCCTGTCTCCGGTCTCGTGGTGTCATGCGGATCGACCACCCTTCTATCAAAATTCGAAGAATACTATAGATGTCCTCAAGCATCACCATCATCTCCCCAGTGGGTAGGTGGAAGGTATTGGTGCGCGGATCCCACAGATCAATCAGGGCAGTCAGATATGCACGGTCTCCTATAACAACCTCTAACTGGGTCACCTGCTTGAGGTCGATGGCATCCAGCCACTCCCAGTCCTCTATGGTCAAGGTATCCCTCATGGAATCAAAGAGAGTAGGTACTCGATACCGACTCCTCACCACTGACAGGGATAAGCAACTCAATAATACACCACCAAAATGGCCTCGCATGGCCCCAAAAACATTCAAAAGAAAAGACTCAAAATGGCCCCTCTTTGAGGTCGGTTTGTGGCCATTCCTCCTATGAATGGCCCCCAACCCTATGGCCAGCCCATCAAGGGATGGCCTATGACCAGCCCACACTAGCCATCCCACCTAGGGATGACTCCAAAAAATTGGGCTCAAAAAGGCCTTTCAGGCCATCAAAAATAGCAAAAACAATGCAAAATTGGACCTATAAAATGCAATCTAATTGCACAAAAACATGGATAAAACACAAAATTTGGTACATATCTCATAAATTAGGTTTAATTACCTAAAATCTAGTGTGATATGCTTCCAATCCAAAAACATACCATAAAAGCAAGAAAATCAACTCCTAACACTAGGAAAATGCAATAAGAGAGACTTGGCATACATGTCTCGCACTAGCTCCTCCACTGGCTGAGTCCACCCGCTGAATCATGGTGACTGTGGGATGAATTTTATAGTTCTCCGCTACTCATAATCACTCTCCTACTCCTCACCTCTCAAACTTCAAAAGAAAGCATGCACAAATGAGCCTAACCTTCATATTTTGGGTTTATATAAAGATGCAGGGGTCACCACCATCCCAGGGTGGGACGAGCACACATTTGGCTGACCATGCCACCCTGGTATGGTGGTATAACATGCCCTCATCCCACCCTGGGACGGTGGTAGCAAAAATAGGCCAAAACAGCCCAAAATGACCCAAAACAGGTCCAAAACTGCACCAAAACAGCTCAAATTGGGTCCAAATTTCACATAGATCAAAATGCAACCCTGAGGATCCTAGGAGGGATGGAAAATTTGTTAATTCATGCCCTAATAAGGCCATTTTTTCTGGACCACACCCCAAAAATGCAGTTTTCAGCTCCTTTCCTCTAGGAAAACTCAACAAAGTCACCAAAATCCTCTCCAAATTGCCCTATTTTTCAAGGGACAAAGCTGAAGGTAAGCATAACACAAGTCAATTGGGTCAAGTGACTCATCACTTTTCTCACTGGTCATTCCCTCATCGACTCGTCGCTTGAGGGGGTAGTCATACTCAGTCCAAATCAGCAAGCACACACTCAATTATGTGAATGGCATTCGTTCAACGAATCTTTGATAAAGACAATCATGCTCCTGCTTGGGGCAGCAAACAAGCACACAATATCACATTATAACGCTTGAAATTACTGGCATCATGAAGACATGGGCCTTAGCCTTTCATGATAGATAATTTTCAAGCATAAGCACGCTCATTCAATGAGTCAGAAGCAAGGATTCAAGAACACACGCCCTTTTCATGATTGGGGCATCTAAAGTTGGTTAGGTTATCGAGTAACCTTAATCATTCAACATTTTGGTCATCTATTTTTGCTTAGCATTGTGTTGCACACAACGCATCTCAAAAAGGGGCATCTATAGACACTAAAATGTGGTAAATCTGATTAAGCACCCACAAACAAGGATCAAATTGACATCATATGGCCCCTTGGGCAGCCCTCAGGAGGCTCACAGTGGTTCTAGCCACTCCGAAAAGGTTTTTGGAGGCTACCGACCCAATTTTGGGAGGTTTTGGCCCAAAATTCACCACCGTCCCACCCTGGGATGGTGGTAGATTCCCATCATCCCACCCTGGGATGGTGGTGAGCCATCGTCCCAGGGTGGGACGGTGAGCAAGTTTGACCCAAAAAAAGTCAAATCTGGGCCAAATGGCACCCAGAAACTGCCATCTAGCATGCCATTTGGAGCATGCGGGTCAGAGGGCACTGAATCCTTATGACATGCTTCATAATGGAGGCCCAAAATGGAGATTCTCTTCCCCATCCAGTGCATGCCTCCCGTTTGACAAGTGGCACCTCTTGCCATGCATGCCCTTGCATGCCTTTTTGCACATAAGCCCCTTTGGGCTATAAAATGGGTTCAATATCCACACAAAAATAGGGATAGGAGTTCTAGGATATGCAATGGAGTGCTTTCGAGATTTCACCTCACATTATTGCACCTTTTTGCCCTCGAAATTTTGCCAAGGAGGTTACCGGGTGACTTCAAGAAGGTAATCCGAGCATAACGTTTCCATCTGGGTGAATTTCTTCACCAAATTTGATTAAAAACACACCATAGACTGTTTAGGAACATCTGATAGTGATTTGGTAGCAAAAAGTGGTCGGATTTGGTGGGTATCCCCTCCTAGGGTGCCCCCCAAATAGTTGCAGTCACCATCGCCCCCCTAGGACGAGGGTAAATTATTAAACAATTTCATTACTATTTTTAATTGGTAATTTTCTATATTGTCCCATGATGCTACAGTTCAAATTTCAAGTTATTTGGAGTTAAAATGAAAGAGTTATAGCATTTTTAAGTTTTCGTAGGCTCGTAGGGCCCATCCGGGCACCCCAGTTTGATGCAGGTGGATCCGAGCTCCAATTTGAAAATATAATCATATGGGTTGTCTTAAAATGTCAATTTATGCATACTTACCAAATTTCATGAGTTTTGGATATGTTTAGGTTCGGGATTTGCTTGTCTTCTCTTTCGCAGGTTGCAGGCGAGCGACGCAAAATCGAGGGGTCTACAGATGCAATTTCTGATATTTTTTTGGTGATATCCTCCCAAAACCTCCTCTTTAACATCTCTACAAATTTTCAAGTCATTTGGACATGTTTTGATATAGTTTTAATATATGCACTATTTTGCCCCTGTGGGGATTGCATGTTTTCACCATACACCCTTGCTATTTGACCCATTTTTGCTTCCTTGTGTGCAGGTGCAGGTTCTTAGAAGTCATTGGGAAGGAATATTATACATCAGATATTGAAGATACAAGCAGCGACGACATTGGCTCGCCCACCTCGATTGTGGGTATGCGAAGAAACATTGGATGTGCACCTTGATTCCGTGAAAGACTTGGTCTTTGGGCACCCAATATTGTAACAATTGTATCACATTTTGAGCCCTCAAGGGGACTTCTGTGTAACCTTGGATCTGATCCAACAAATTAATGAGAAGATACTTGCTTTAATTCATTTCCTTTTGTTTGGTATTCTTTCCTTTTCACATGCATGCTTCCTTTTTGATGCTCATGAGTGAGATGGGGTAGATACGCATATTGTTTTACATAATTTGGTGCACCGTTTTTCCCTAATTCATACTATATTTGGCAAAATACCATAGCCAACTTAGTTAAATAAGTCCATCAACTCTTTAATCACCCCCAAAACTCCCACCAAAATGGGATCAAGTGATGCAAACATTGAAGATTAAATCTTCTAAGGGCAACCAACTTAAATGGAATGTGAGTATTAGTAATATGGATAAGAAAATAAATTGGCAACCTCCTCCTAAGTATTTTGTAAAATTCAATACTGATGGAGCCTCAAGAGGGAACCCTGGAAAAGCCAGTGTGGGAGGAATTGGTAGACTTTTAGATGACTCCCTGGTTTTTACTTTTGCTAAGAATTTGGGTATTCTTTCCAATAACCTTGCTAAGGGGTATGGTATCCTCAAAGGCCTTCAGGAGGCTACTAAGGTTGGATGGGAAAAGGTGTTAGTTGAGTCTGACTCTCAACTTATGATTAATATTTTGAAGACTCCTAAGAATCGTAAGGTTGATTGGAGAATAAAAAGAATTATTGAGAAGATTCAATTAATCCAGATGGGATTTTTTAAAGTTGATTACAATCATGTGGTCAAATATCAAAACAAGAGTGTTGATGCTTTAGCTAATTGGGCTTTGGACAAAGGTGATCTTACTTGTTATGGCCACCCTCCTAGATGGTGGGTTTCGCAAATTAGGGAAGCTCTTCTTTCTATCATTTCTTTAAATGGCTCCAGTTATGAAGGTACCTAGTTTCTTCTTGCTTTATTTTTGCTTCTCTTTGGTTCATTCAGGTTATTTTAGTTCCCTAGCTCAAACTATTATTTATTTTGTTTCCTATGTTGATTCTTGCCTTAAAAATCTTCTGGTCTAGATAGGTCATTGTTATGTTCAAATTTTTTTCTTTTTTCTTTTTTGCTTTTTTGTTTAGTTTTTTAAGGTATGTGTGTTCTTTTGTTTTGTTTTGTTTTTGTGTTCTTTGTGTTGTTTTTTGTTGTTCTTGTGTTTTTTTATGTTTTTTGTTATTGTTCTTGTGTTTTTGTCGTTCTTGTTCTTGTGTTTCTCTTTGTTTATGTTAATTCGTGTTTTTATGTGTGAGTGTTTTCTATTTTTTTGTTTTTGTTTATTGTCTATTGTTGGTTGTTTTTTATTTTTATTTTTATTTTATTTTTTAATATTTTAGGTTTTGGTTGTGTTTATTTTTCATGTTTTTTTTGGGTTATGTCTTTGTAGTGTTCTGTTGTTTTCGTTATGTTTGTGTTTTGTTAAGTGGTTATTGTGTTTTTCTATGTGGTTCATGTTGTGGTTTCTTTTATCTTTTTGTGTATGTGTTTGGTTGTGCTTTTGTTTTTGACACACTCAAGGAGCATGTTTTTTATTTTATTTTATTATTTTTGTTGTTATTTATTTATTTACTTATTTTTAAATTGGTTTTGTGCGTTTGTTTGCTCCTTAAGTATGTCAAAGGTGGTAGGCCAGGTCCGAGTCCTAGGCGTTTTTTACGGAATGGATACCCCTGCCTCCTTGGGTCTTACCCAAAAGTGGCATCCCTTTTGGGATGTTTTCCACAAATAAAAAAAAATGAATCATGCTATTTGAATAATACACTTTCTCTTAATTTGAATTGTGATAATAGTAGTAATATTTTTGTTATCAAATGAGTTGTCAAGAATCACCTTAACAAAATTTAATTGTGTTGCAATATTGGATTATTAATATGTTCCTTCAATTTAGATCTACATTTCTTATAAGGACTATTGTAAACTTATTACTATAAACTATTTGACTTAGCAATACTTAATCACCTATATAGTGCCTAGTCCCTACAATTTTAAATATACTTGTACATGTTCAATGAAAAACATTCTTGCTATAATATCACATAGCTATGAATTCTTACAATTACCAATGTGGTTTATATTTAATTTTTTGTATATGTTTAATGGGAAGGAGAAAATAAACATAAACTAAACTAAGTAGTTTTTAACATCCACAAGGCCATAGGCCATATAGGATGATCCTCATGGAGGATGTTACTTATCCAACCAAACTCCAATTACCAAAGCATGGTGTATAACCCTAACCCCTTTTGGATTCGAACCTTGAACCTCCTATTTAGAGTTCCAAGGTGTATTAAGATATATTTTTGTAAAGGACATGGAACTTATGAGCATGTTTTTTAATGATGAATTCACTATTTTATGTTGTTCTCTTAATTTTATTTAAATAAAAAATTTAACTAATTTATTAAAAAATTTAAAAATATTGATATAAATATATATGTTTTCAATTGGTTATTGTTATAAATTGCTTCCATGATTTGCATTATAAAATGATAGATAATTAAATACATTGGATACCCATTTTTGGCATAACAAACCTCTAACTAAACTTGAAAATACCCTTGTACTATAGTGCATGCATAGCCCTTATGATAGGTGGTTATACCACTCTCATGGTCCCATGGGCTATGATGTATTAATTCTTAATATACCCCCTTTGTTACATCATAGTATTAGCTTTGACTCTATATTTAGCTCTTGGCTCTTGCTATCACTCTTGGCTTTTGAATTGAAATATTCTAGGGTGTTGTAGGAATTTGAGAGAGAAATTCCCCCTTTAATGTAGACTTTATACTATAATATTTAGGAGTGTTGAGTTCCATATATCGTGCACTCAAAAACATATTTATTACAAATACTCATTCAATGCTTATTTGATTTATAATACTTATAAATTCAATGTAAGAAATATGTTCTTCCTCCAATGTATTCATGTGAAGGATGTGCCACCATGCATCTTGTGTCGCCTATTGGATTGATTGGTCATAAATTTTTGTCTTGAGGTTTCTTTTGTTTTTTTACATTCTTTTGCTTTTCATTTTCTATTGCTATCAAGTTTTGAATCTTTGCAAGTTCTCCTTTTATCATAAGTTCTTCAATATGATAAATAGGATATGTGTTTTGAATACAATATTTAGCAATTTTTTATACTTATTTCAGTCCCTTAAATGATCCCATAGTTGCTACCATTTCTCTTGAATATGAATGTAGTATTTTATCAAGTTTTCAATAACCTTTATCATTGAACCATTAGGACCCAAGAATTGTTGGTGTCTAATATATATCCCTTTATTTTAGATTATGTTGTCAATTTTTATCATATTAAATTACATCTCATCATCTAGTATCTTGATGCTTGTGATGTTGGTACACTTCTTGGCAAAAGATTTGTAAGATCACATGCTTTGATAATGATGTAAGGATCCTTAGTTCTACAAGTGGTAGAAACAAACATTATTATCTCAATAAGATTGATTTCATCAACTATGGCATGCATTCTTAGAGCTCACATCATGATAGGCCATGCATTCTACAAATATGTTGCTCTATAATGGGAAAAAAGAGTAGTAAAGAAGTTACCTTTGAGCAAATTTCCTTTATTTTGGGAAGTATCGTACCTCTTGGATTTTTAATGATTAATGTTAGATGTTTTCTATGGCTTAGGCTTGTTGTTTCTGCATTTGTATCTTGGTGTATTACCTCCTGTTGTTTCTCTAGTGGCTTGGAATGATCACCTAATGTATTATATTTTGTATAACTATAATAGTTTGAATGAAGATAAATTTTCTAACCTATTATATGTTTGGTTGCTTCAAATTCATACCAAAGGTTGAACATGGGCAACAAATGCATGCTTCTCTTCCTCTTTTGATTGATCTTTTTCTTCTCCTTCTTTAACCTGGTTCTCTTTGGCTACATTACTTTGTTGTAATATTTTCTAAATTTAATTTTGCTTATCTAAGGATGACATATCTTGCTATTGGTTCATATCTCATGAAGGAGACCCATTTGTAAATGGATTATGCTAATATTCCTTCAATGTGTGGTCACTTCTACCATAAAGTTCACACATCTTTAATGTGCGAAAAATATTTCTTTGCTAATGATATCTTTGAGAAGCATTTCTCTGTTCCTGATATCCTTGAGAATTATTTCTCTATTAGAAATGTTGTTGAGATCTTATACCTCTTTTGAATGGATGATATCCTTTTTTATTAGTAAGAAGTAATTGTTCTTCTTCTTGTGTTGCGTGTGAGGCTTCTACTTTTTGAAGTAGTTTTATTAACTTTTTGAATGTTGTTGTTTATTCAATGATATTTAATATTGTCACAACAACATTATATTGACAAGAGAACGCTCTTAAAATAATAGGAACTAATGTTTCATCATATAATTTTTCTCCCTATGCTTGCAATGATGCTCGTAATTTAAAAATTCTCATCATGAAATATTTGAGTTTTTCTCCACTCTTCATATTTAAACAATGGAGATATCTCTAGAGAAATAAAATTTGACTCTAATACGTTGTCTTAAAAACTATTTGTAGTTTCTCCAATGCATCTTTAATTGTGGTTGAATATTTAATATAAGGTTGTACTTCATCTACTAATTTGGACATGATGATTAATTGTACCTTTCCATCTACCTTATCAAACTTTATCTAATATTTACCTTCTATAGTATGAGAGGTAGTGGTTCTACCTACAATTTTCCATACTTATTCAAACTCGAGCTATGTTTTGAGTTTGGTCTTGTAGGTAGCATAATCTTTCTCCCTTAATTGTTGGGACTTAGGAAATAGAAACTTTGGTGCACCACTAGCCATAGTAAATCTTCACAAAAGTGAAAATTTTTTAGTCCACTAAATTTGCCTCAAAAATGATTTCCAATGAGTATACATATGCCTATACTTATGATTTAATTGATGTCTCAAATTGTGAGAAAAGTGTCTCATTGAGAAAAATACGATTAGAGGGAATATTCTTCCTCAAAGGAATATTCTTTAGAATATTCTAAGCTTTCAAAAAATATATATGCTTCTTCTCCTTTTAACTTGCATTAAATAAAGGGGAAGAAAAATAATATAATGGCTTTAACTAGCCTTCCCACTTTCAATGTGGGATAATAGAACACTTTCAAATCAAACCTTGGTCAAATACTTCGAAGGTCAATTTGACTGAGCAGATGTCCATGTGTCCACTTAATTTTTCTATCCACATGTAGCTTCCTAACTAGAATAAAATTCTTTTGAGATTGCTTTGGTCCATATTGATAATGTTAGGGTAAAATTATCTATGGGCATCGAAACTTTATCCAAAATGAGTTTGAATCCACTTAGAGAATGTGTGAGATAGTGATGTTGGAGGACCAAATGACTTTGATCCTTGTATGCTTTACCTTTTTGCACTTGACTATCAATTTGCCATGGCTAGCACCTTAGTAAAACTATTGATGCTTATAATTGGTCCATTTGGTCTAAATCCACATAGAGGATGAGCATGGTGACCATTGTCACAAATATCTATAGAGAGTTCACACATCTATCGAGAGCATGCAGGGTGATGGAACGCCTCCTATATGAGAAATTCTTATTGTTTACAAGTGTCTCAAAGCTTGTACAAGGAGTGCTCATAGTGAATTATACCTACAAGAAGTGTATTTTTATGAATGTAGCTAATCCTTCCAGATTATCTTTATGGCATCATTGCTCTACTGTTTCATCGTTTAGGCATTTGCTTGGTCAAGGTTCTTTATCTCTTATTCTATATATTTTTAAGTGACTAAATAATCTTGTTATTTTTGTTATAACATGAAGCACCTAGGAAAGAAGATTTATACCTTAACGTTTTAACCAAATTTTGACTTATTCCCATGTCCACTTTATGTGTGTCTTGTTTGGTTGTATATGGAATAAGTGAAGAAGCTTCATCATTTAATATTGAATGTTTATAAATCCTAGCCAACTAGATGAGGTTATTGGTGTTTGCATTTTTATTTGCATTCAACCCAAATCCTTTCACAAGTGGTGTTTGCTTTGAAGTTTTATCCTACACATCTCATGTATCTTCTTCGTTATGTTGGAAATTTTTTCTTATGGGTTGTGTTAAATAACATTTTTTTGCAAAATCTTCATTATATTTTATGAGATAAATCCTTCCTTGTTCTTCAATTCAGGATGCCCTATGCCTTCTTGGTGAAACATCTCATGTTCTTTGGGATCGTTCACCTAGTTAATTGGACCTTAGTTCCTCACTTTCTATGATAATATTTTGTAGCTATAATTGCAAAGTATTTACTTGTAGACCTTGGTTCTTATATGAGCAATGTCCAAATTTTAAGTATTCTATGGAATTTGCTTCATGTAAAAACCAATAACCTATCTTTAGAGGTTTATCCAAAAATTGTTAACTTCTAGATTTTGAGTCTTCTGTAAAAATTGCTATATGGAGAAGATGGTTACCTCTTTTTTGAGGTTAACCTTAATCAATATTTAATAGGGTTGTTTACCCTTGAAAAAAACATTCAATGGATATCACTTTACGGATTCTCTATGTTGAAGCTTGAGGAGGATCAAAAGGAGAGGTTGCTCTTACTTCTACCTACTCTGATGCCACATGTCGGAGACTGCTTTGATGATTTACATTATGAAATGATAGATATTTAAGTACATTAGATGTTTATTTCTAACATAATAAACCTCTAACCAAACTTGCAACTCTACCCTTGTCCTATAGTGCATGCATAGTCCTTATGATGTGTGGTTATACCACTCTCATGGTTACATGGGCTACGATGTAATAATTCCTAATAGTTATATGGGATTGAAACAAGGCCCACTTATATTACATCATCACCACATAGTGATATTATAATAGTTTGGTAATTATGCATTCGACGACAACATTATAACGCTTGACATTACTAGCATCATGAAGACATGGGCCTTAGCCTTTCATGAAGAACAATTTTCAAGCATAAGCACACTCATTCAATGAGTCGAAAGCAAGGATTCAAGAACACACACCCTTTTCATGATTGGGGCATCTAAAGTTGGTTAGGTTATCGAGTAACCTTAATCATTCAATATTTTGGTCATCTATTTTTGCTTAGCGTTGTGTTGCACACAACGCATCTCAAAAAGGGGCATCTGTAGACACTAAAATGTGGTAGATACAATTAAGCACCCATGAAAAAGGATCAAATTGACATCATATGGCCCCTTGGGAAGCCCTCAGGAGGCTCGTAGTGGTTCTAGCCACTCCGAAAAGGTTTTTGGAGGCTACCGACCCAATTTTGGGAGGTTTTGGCCCAAAATTCACCACCGTCCCACCTTGGTACAATTGTAGATTCCCATAGTCCCACCTTGGGATGGTGGTGAGCCATCGTCCTAGGGTAGGACGGTGAGCAAGTTTGACCCAAAAAAAGTCAAATCTGGTCCAAATGGCACCCAAAAACTGCCATCTAGCATGCCATTTGGAGCATGCGGCTCAGAGGGTAATGAGTCCTTATGACATGCTTCATAATGGAGGCCTAAAATGGAGATTATTTTCCCCATCCAGTGCATTCCTCCCGTTTGACAAGTGGCACTTCCTGCCATGCATGCCCTTGCATGCCTTTTTGCACATAAGCTCCTTTGGGCTATAAAATGGGTTTAATATCCACATAAAAATAGGTATAGGAGTTATATGATATGCAATGGAGTGCTGGAAATATTTCCCCTCACATTATTGCACCTTTTTGCCCTCGAAATCTCCCTTTTTCCAAGGAGGTTACCGGGTGACTTCAAGAAGGTAATCCGAGCATAACTTTTCCATCCGGGTAAAATTCTTCACCAAATTCGATGAAAAACACACCATAGACTGTTTAGGAACATCTTCTAGTGATTTTGTAGCAAAAAGTGACCGTATTTGGTGGGTATCCCCTCCTAGGGTGCCCCCTAAATATTTGCAGTCACCACCGTCCCCCCTGGGACGAGGGTAAATTCTTAAATAATTTCAATACTATTTTTAATTATTAATTTTCTATATTGTCCCATTATGCTACAGTTCAACTTTAAAGTTATTTGGAGTTAAAATGAAAGAGTTATAGCATTTTTAAGTTTCCGTAGGCTCGTAGGGCCCATCCGGGCACCCCAGTTTGATGCAGGTGGATCCGGGTTCCAATTTGAAAATATAATCATATGGGTTGTCTTAAAATGCCAATTTATACATACTTACCAAATTTCATGAGTTTTGGATATGTTTAGGTTCAGAATTTTCTTATCTTCTCTTTTGTAGGTTGTAGGCGAGCGGCGCAAAATCGAGGAGTCTACAGATGCCATTTCCGATCTGTTTTTGGTGATATCCTCCCAAAACCTCCTCTTTAAAATCTCTGTAAATTTTCAATTCATTTGGACATTTTTTGATATATTTTTAATATATGCACTATTTTGCCCCTATGGGGATTGCATGTTTTCACCATACACCCTTGCTATTTGACTCATTTTTGCTTCCTTGTATGCAGGTGCAGGTTATTATAAGGCATTGGGAAGGAATATCAGACATAATATATTGAATATACAAATAGCGGCGGCATTGGCTCACCCACCTCGATTGTGGGTACGTGGAGAAACATTGGATGTGCACCTTGATTCCGTGAAAGACTTGGTCTTTGGGCACCCAATATTGTAACAATTATATCACATTTTGAGACCTAAATGGGACTGTTGTGTAAACTTGGATCTTATCCAACAAATTAATGAGAAGAGACTTGCTTTAATTCATTTCCTTTTGTTTGGTATTCTTTCCTTTTCACATGCATGCTTCCTTTTTTATGCTCATGAGCGAGATGGGGTAGATACGCATATTGTTTTACATAATTTGGTGCACAATTTTTCCCTAATTCACACTATATTTGGCAAAATACCATATCCAACATAGTTGAATCAGTCCATCAACTCCTTAATCACCCCCAAAACTCCCACCAAATATGGGATCAAGTGATGCAAATATTGAAGATTAAATCTTCTAAGGGAAACCAACTTAAAGGGAATGTGAGTATTAGTAAGATGGATAAGACAAGAAATTGGCAACCTCCTCCTAAGGATTTTGGAAATGTCAATACTGATGGAGCCTCTAGAGGGAACCCTGGAAAAGCCAGTGTGGGAGGAATTGGTAGACTTTCAGATGGCTCCTTGGTTTTTACTTTTGCTAAGAATTTGGGTATTCTTTCCAATAACCTTGTTGAGGGGTATGGTATCCTCAGAGGCCTTCAGAAGGCTACTAAGGTTGGATGGGAAAAGGTGTTAGTTGAGTCTGACTCTCAACTTATGATTAATCTTTTGAAGACTCCTAAGAATCATAAGGTTGATTGGAGAATAAAAATAATTATTGAGAAGATTAAATTAATCCATATGGGATTTTTTAAAGTTTATTACAATCTTGTGGTCAAAGATCAAAACAGGAGTGTTGATGCTTTAGCTAATTGGGCTTTGGACAAAGATGATCTTACTTGTTATGGCCACCCTCTTAGATGGTGGGTTTCGCAAATTAGGGAAGCTCTTCTTTCTATCATTTCTTTGGATGGCTCTAGTTCTGAAGGTACCTAGTTTCTTCTTGCTTTATTTTTGCTTCTCTTTGGTTCATTCAAGTTATTTTAGTTCCCTAGCTCAAACTATTCTTTCTTTTGTTTCCTTTGTTGATTCTTGCCTTAAAAATCTTCTGGTCTAGATAGGTCATTGTTATGTTCAATTTTTTTTCTTTTTTCTTTTTTGTTTTTTTGTTTAGTTTTTTAAGGTGTGTGTGTTCTTTTGTTTTGTTTTGTTTTTGTGTTCTTTTGTTTTGTTTTGTTTTTGTGTTCTTTTGTTTTGTTTTGTTTTTGTGTTCTTTGTGTTGTTTTTTGTTGTTCTTGTGTTTTTTTATGTTTTTTGTTATTGTTCTTGTGTCTTTGTCGTTCTTGTTCTTGTGTTTCTCTTTGTTTATGTTAATTCGTGTTTTTATGTGGGAGTGTTTTCTATTTTTTTGTTTTTGTTTATTGTCTATTGTTGGTTGTTTTTTATTTTTATTTTTATTTTATTTTTTAATATTTTAGGTTTTGGTTGTGTTTATTTTTCATGTTTTTTTTGGGTTATGTCTTTGTAGTATTCTGTTGTTTTTGTTATGTTTGTGTTTTGTTAAGTGGTTATTGTGTTTTTCTATGTGGTTCGTGTTGTGGTTTCTTTTATCTTTTTGTGTGTGTGTTTGGTTGTGCTTTTGTTTTTGACACACTCAAAGAGCATATTTTTTATTCTATTTTATTATTTTTGTTGTTATTTATTTATTTACTTATTTTTAAATTGGTTTTGTGTGTTTGTTTGCTCCTTGAGTTTGTCAAAGGTGGTAGGACAGGTCCTAGTCCTGGGAATTTTTGGCAGAATGGATACCCCTGCGTCCTTGGGTCTTACTCGAAAGTGGCATCCCTTTTGGGTTGTTTTCCACAAATAAAAAAAAATGAATCATGTTATTTGAATAATACACTTTCTCTTAATTTGAATTGTTATAATAGTAGTAATATTTTTGTTATCAAATGAGTTGTCAAGAATCACCTTAACAAAATTTAATTGTGTTGCAATATTGGATTATTAATATGTTCCTTCAATTTAGATCTACATTTCTTATAAGGACTATTGTAAACTTATGACTATAAACTATTTGACTTAGCAATACTTAATCACCTATATAGTGGCTAGTCCCTAAATTTTAAATATACTTGTACATGTTCAATGCAAAACATTCTTGCTATAATATCACATAGCTATGAATTCTTACAATTACCAATGTGGTTTGTATTTAATTTTTTGTATATGTTTAATGGGAAGGAGAAAATAAACATAAACTAAACTAAAGTAGTTTTTAACATCCACAAGGCCATAGGCCATATAGGATGATCCTCATGGAGGATGTTACTTATCCAACCAAACTCCAGTTACCAAATCATGGTGTATAACCGTAACCCCTTTTGGATTCGAACCTTGAACCTCCTATTTAGAGTTCCAAGGTGTATTAAGATATATTTTTGTAAAGGACATGGAACTTATGACCATATTTTTTAATGATGAATTCACTATTTTATGTTGTTCTCTTAATTTTATTTAAATAAAAAAATTAACTAATTTATTAAAAAAGTTAAAAATATTGATATACATATATATGTTTTCAATTGGTTATTGTTATAAACTGCTTCCATGATTTGCATTATAAAATGATAGATAATTAAATACATTGGATACCCATTTTTGGCATAACAAACCTCTAACTAAACTTGAAAATACCCTTGTACTATAGTGCATGCATAGCCCTTATGATAGGTGGTTATACCACTCTCATGGTCCCATGGGCTATGATGTATTAATTCTTAATATACCCCCTTTGTTACATCATAGTATTAGCTTTGACTCTATATTTAGCTCTTGGCTCTCGCTATCACTCTTGGCTTTTGAATTGAAATATTCTAGGGTGTTGTTGGAATTTGAGAGATAAATTCTCCCTTTAATGTAGACTTTATACTATAATATTTAGGAGTGTTGAGTTCCATTTATCGTGCACTCAAAAACATATTTATTACAAATACTCATTCAATGCTTATTTGATTTCTAATACTTATAGATTCAATGTAAGAAATATGTTCTTCCTCCAATGTATTCATGTGAAGGATGTGCCACCATGCATCTTGTGTCGCCTATTGGACTGATTGGTCATAAATTTTTGTCTTGAGGTTTCTTTTGTTTCTTTACGTTCTTTTGCTTTTCATTTTCTATTGCTATCAAGTTTTGAATCTTTGCAAGTTCTCCTTTTATCATAAGTTCTTCAATATGATAAATAGGATATATGTTTTGAATACAATATTTAGCAATTTTTTGTACTTATTTCAGTCCCTTAAATGATCCCATAGTTGCTACCATTTCTCTTGAATATGAATGTAGTATTTTATCAAGTGTTCAATAACCTTTATCATTGAACCATTAGGACCCAAGAGTTGTTGGTATCTAATATATATCCCTTTATATTTTAGATTATGTTGTCAATTTTGATCATATTAAATTACATCTCATCATCTAGTATCTTGAGGCTTGTGATGTTGGTACACTTCTTGGCAAAAGCTTTTTAAGATCACATGCTTTGATTAGTTTTACAAGTGGTAGAAACAAACATTATTATCTCAATAAGATTGAGTTCATCAACTATGGCATGCATTCTTAGAGCTCACATCATGATAGGCCATGCATTCTACAAATATGTTGCTCTATAATAGGAAAAAAGAGTAGTAAAGAAGTTACCTTTGAGAAAATTTCCTTTATTCTGGGAAGTATCGTATCTCTTGGATTTTTAATGATCAATGTTAGATGTTTTCTATGGCTTAGGCTTGTCATGTATGCCTTTGTATCTTGGTGGTATTCCCTCCTGTTGTTTCTCTAATGGCTTGGAATGATCACCTAATGTATTATATTTTGTATAACTATAATAGTTTGAATGAAGATAAATTTTCTAACCTATTATATGTTTGGTTGCTTCAAATTCATACCAAAGGTTGAGCATGGGCAAAAAATACATGCTCCTCTTCCTCTTTTGATTGATCTTTTTCTTCTCCTTCTTTAACCTGGTTCTCTTCGGTTACATTACTTTGTTGTAATCTTTTCTAAATTTAATTTTGCTTATCTAAGGATGACATATCTTGCTATTGGTTAATATCTCATGAAGGAGACCCATTTGTAAATGGATTATGCTAATATTCCTTCAATGTGTGGTCACTTCTACCATAAAGTTCACACATCTTTAATGTGCAAAAAATATTTCTTTGCTAATGATATCTTTGAGAAGCATTTCTCTGTTACTGATATCCTTGAGAATTATTTCTCTATTAGAAATGTTGTTGAGATCTTATACCTCTTTTGAATGGATGATATCCTTTTTTATTAGTAAGAAGTAATTGTTCTTCTTCTTGTGTTGCGTGTGAGGCTTCTACTTTTTGAAGTAGTTTTATTAACTTTTTGAATGTTGTTGTTTATTCAATGATATTTAATATTGTTACAACAACATTATATTGACAAGAGAACGCTCTTAAAATAATAGGAACTAATGTTTCATCATATAATTTTTCTCTCTATGCTTGCAATGATGCTCGTAATTTAAAAATTCTCATCATGAAATATTTGAGTTTTTCTCCACTCTTCATATTTAAACAATGGAGATATCTCTAGAGAAATAAAATTTGACTCTAATACGTTGTCTTAAAAACTATTTGTAGTTTCTTCCATGCATCTTTAATAGTGGTTGAATATTTAATATAAGGTTGTACTTCATCTACTACTTTGGACATGATGATTAATTGTGTCTTTCCATCTACCTTATCAAAATTTATCTAATCTTTACCTTCTATAGTATGAGAGGTAGTGGTTCTACCTACAATTTGCCATACTTATTCAAACTCGAGCTACGTTTTGAGTATGGTCTTGTAGGTAGCATAATCATTCTCCCTTAATTTTTGGGACTTAGGAAATAGAAACTTTGGTGCACCACTAGCCATAGTAAATCTTCACAAAAGTGAAAATTTTTTAGTCCACTAAATTTGCCTCAAAAATGATTTCCAATGAGTATACATATGCCTATACTTATGATTTAATTGATGTCTCAAATTGTGAGAAAATTGTCTCATTGAGCAAAATACGGTTAGAGGGAATATTCTTCCTCCAAGGAATATTCTTTAGAATATTCTAAGCTTTCAAAAAAAAATATGCTTCTTCTCCTTTTTACTTGCATTAAATAAAAGGGAAGAACAATAATATATTGGCTTTAACTAGCCTTCCCACTTTCAATGTGGGATATTAGAAAATTTTAAAATCAAACCTTGGTCAAATACTTCGAAGGTCGATTTGACTGAGCAGATGTCCATGTGTCCACTTAATTTTTCTATCCACATGTAGCTTCCTAACTAGAATAAAATTCTTTTGAGATTGCTTTGGTCCATATTGATAATGTTAGGGTAAAATTATCTATGGGCATTGAAACTTTATCCAAAATGAGTTTGAATCCACTTAGAGAATGTGTGAGATAGTGATGTTGGAGGACCAAATGACTTTGATCCTTGTATGCTTTACCTTTTTGCACTTGACTATCAATTTTCCATGGCTAACACCTTACTAAAACTATTGATGCTTATGATTGGTCCATTTGGTCTAAGTCCACATAGAGGATGAGCATGGTGACCATTGTCACAGATATCTATAGAGATTTCACATATCTATCTAGAGCATGCAGGGTGATGGAATGCCTCCTATATGAGAAATTCTTATTTTTTACAAGTGTCTCAAATCTTGTACAAGGAGTGCTGATAGTGAATTATACCTACAAGAAGTGTATTTCTATGAATGTAGCTAATACCTTCCATATTGTCTTTATGGCATCATTTCTCTATTGCTTCATCGTTTAGGCATTTGTTTGGTCAAGGTTCTTTATCGCTTATTCTATATATTGTTAAGTGACTAAAGAATCTTGTTATTTTTTTTATAACATGAAGAACCTAGGAAAGAAGATTTATACCTTAACGTTTTAACCAAATTTTGACTTATTCCCATGTCCACTTTATGTGTGTCTTGTTTGGTTGTATATGGAATAAGTGAAGAAGCTTCATCATTTAATATTGAATGTTTATAAATCCTAGCCAACTAGATGAGGTTATTGGTGTTTGCATTTTTATTTGCATCCAACCCAAATCCTTTCACGAGTGGTGTTTGCTTTGAAGTTGTATCCTGCACATCTCATGTTTCTTCTTCGTTATGTTGGAAATTTTCTCTTATGGGTTGTGTTAAAGAATATTTTTTTGCAAAATATTCATATTTTATGAGATAAATCCTTCCTTGTTCTTCAGTTCAGGATGCCCTATGCCTGCTTGGTGAAACGTCTCACGTTATTTGGGATCATTCACTTAGTTAATGGGACCTTAGTTCCTCATTTTCTATGAGAATATTTTGTAGCTATAATTGCAAAGTATTTACTTGTAGACCTTGGTTCTTATATGAGAAATGTCCAGATTTTAAGTATTCTATGGAATTTTCTTAATGTAAAAACCAATAACCTCTCTTTAGAGGTTTATCCAAAAAATTTTAACTTCTAGATTTTGAGTCTTATGTAGAATTGCTATATGGAGAAGATGGTTACCTCTTATTTTGAGGTTAACCTTAATCAATCTTTAATAGGGTTGTTTACCCTTGAAAAAAAATTTCAATGGATATCTCTTTATGGATTCTCTATGTTGAAGCTTGAGGAGGATCAAAAGGAGAGGTTGCTCTTGCTTCTACCTACTCTGATGCCACATGTTGGAGACTTCTTTGATGATTTACATTATGAAATGATAGATATTTAAGTACATTAGATGTTTATTTCTAGCATAATAAACCTCTAACCAAACTTGCAACTCTACCCTTGTCCTATAGTGCATGCATAGTCCTTGTGATATGTGGTTATACCATTCTCATGGTTACATGGGCTACGATGTAATAATTCCTAATAGTTATATGTGATTGAAACAAGGCCCACTCATATTATATCATCACCACATAGTGATATTATAATAGTTTGGTAATTATGCATTTAGCACTTTGCAATATTTAAACGTAGGTCTCCTCCTTGAAAGTTGAGAAATATAATTAGTTGAGCTAATGCTATTTGATAATACATTACATATGATTGATGAAGATAACATAAATAAGAAATATATTACTTGGATGAATTGCATGATGGTAACTAAAAATAACTTTGATATCCCATAATGAGGTTGATTATTTGGAAACTTGTCTATTGCTTGATGATTTACCTAATTTATTTTTAGATTGTGGGATAGATTGTGGTCACCATATTACATATTTAAGATCTTCTTATGGGAAGCGAAACATCTCTAATCTAGAAGGTGGAGTCGTGAGTTAATTTTCAAGGAAGGTTGATTCGATTTATGTATCTTTATCAAGAAAAGATAACAAGATTCATTGGCTTATTTGAGCCTTCATTAGGGGTGAGATGTTACCATTTCTAATGTATACTCTCCTTGATCTCTTAACTCAGATTAGAGGGCATTATAATATCAATAATTTGATCTTATTTACAAAGGTCGATAGTGACGAAGTTCCTATGGTCACTCTTGATGCAAGCGTACTATGCCATATAAGCCTATGGGTGTTCTATATGTATGCTTACAATTAATTTCCATATATCAACTCTTATTGATTTTGGTTAAACCATTTATATGGTTAACCTCGATTAAGAATAATATATTTAGTATATTCTAATTTAGTAATATATTTAGTATATTTATCTTGTTGACTTAAGGTTAACATCAATTTGGGGATTAGGTATGTTAGGAATCTTCATATAAAAATAAGAATGACCAAAGTAGCAATGTCATAATTAATGGAAATTCTCACAAATTGGAAATAACTAAATTATCACAAAAATAAAAGTAAAATAATTGCTCATGAAAAATAATTGAATAGAAATAACAACAAACTTAAATTAATCAAGCAGAACATATATCATAGGCCTCTTCAAGGGGGCAACCTCCTTAGAAGTAGAGTTTTGATACAAAATGAGAAAATATGAGATACCTTCTACTTCAAACCCATGTCCTTATATAGACTCTTATTTACCCTAACCCTAATGCTCAAGGGTTAGACCACATGAAAGAGGGGACCCGAGCCACTAACTCCTACTTTCAATAAAAGTAAAGGTTACATCATAATGGGCCCATGCACACTAGGTGCCCATGGTGCAAATATAACACTAACACTAGACAAGTACATGGTAATAGTTGTGTTAGGATAGGGTCCTATCATACTTTTCTCCTTCAAGAATATTTATCTTCAAAGTTTGAGGTGATGAAATTGTTGTTGTAGTTGATGAAATGGCTCTTAGGTAGCATCTTTTGATTACAATCCATGCCAGTATACTAGGACATCAGTGAGAGCGTGGTTGAGAAGTGTGCATGTACATTGATCCAAAATATTCTTAGGTTCTAATATGGTTGATACTTCCTCATCCAATTGGGGTAGTATGGATTGGACCTATATAAGATTGCCAAGGACATTCTTTAAAGACGAGATGTGGAAAACTATATGTATCGTAGAAGAAGACAACAATTTTAACTTGTAGGCCATGGGGTCAACTTTTGGAGCACTTTATATGGTCCATAGAATTTTTATGCTAACTTTTGACTACCACAAAGTTTCAATGATAGCTACTTATAAATCTATAGGCATAGGAAAATTGTCCCCAATGTTTAAATAACACTTGAAACAATGTTGATTTGCTTGTAGTATACGATTATTCATCATAACCAATATATCTTTGAGATATTGGAGTAGTTGTGTATGCTCTATGAGAGTGAAATCCACTACTTGAACTTGGAACTACCCAAAATATATGATGAGTGATAGTGGTGGTCATCCATAAACTGCTTCATATGGTGTAATTTGGTGGAGTGATAATAAGTATTATACCACCACTCAGTCAAAGAAATCCATTTGACCCAATGAGTTAGTTGCACATATGTAAAGCAATGTAGATAAGTCTCTAAGCATTTGTTGACAATTTTAGGTTGCCCATTAGTCTATGAATGGTATACAAAGCTCATATTAAGTTGTATCCCATGCAACTTGAATAGTTCCTGACATAATGACGAGTGAATGTGGGGTCCTGATCAAATACAATGGATTGGGTATGCCATGAATGTGGAAAATAGAATCAAGAAATATTTAGAAAATAGTTGAGGCCTTGTCAGGGTGGGATAGCAAACAAAGATGAGTATACTTAGAGAGGTGGAACCCTTCAATAAAATCCATAGAAATTTCTATCCAAGACCCATATTTGTTATGAACCAAAAGTACTAGGGGATAATATGGGTTGATACTTGGTCGTGACCCCTACTACTAATAACTCTTGTATCATATTCTTAATTTTAAATTTTTGCATATACAAGTATCGATAGGGACAAATGTTCAATGGTAAGCTTCATGGAACAAGATTGATGGCATGATCATGGAGTGTCGTGGTGGTAACCCTTGTGATTCTATAAATATAAGGGCATGTTTATCCAAAATTTCTTGTAATTCAATTGACCAAATTGTATCATTGATATTGAAGATCTATAGTGCAAACAATTGTGTCACCACCCCCTAAGATGATTTCTTCAAAAAAATAATGTGATGTGAGATGATGAGTTGGGCAGGACCTGCAATCATGGCTCAGATAGTATATTGCATTCATAGCTTAGAAAACTCCCATACTATCAAGCCTAGGATACGAAGACATTAAATTACCTACACAATATTATAACCTCCCCAAAGGAATGGAAAACATATCCACTTAGAGGTTGTAGTCATCCATCACCACTTTTATGTTTTTACATTTTTTCTTACACATAAAATACCCCCATTGGCAACCATGAACTCAAATAAATTGCAAGAATATATGTAATAAACTACTTGTTTAGCTACCTGAGGTTAAATAAAATTATGGGTACTATAAAAATCAATGAGGATGATAAGGAGTTTACCTTTGAATTACCCCACCACCTTCATGGTCTAGGGAATGGAAATATTGATTAATGCATGTACTAAAATCTTTGGTTGAGATCTGCTTGTTGTGGTGTAGTGGTGAATGTCGTGGGTGTTGGTAGAGGCCGACCCAGGTTCCATTCCCCTTGTCTCCATATTGCAGATATATGGTATAGTTAGGAATGTCCTATGTGCTGGTAGAGGCCGACAAGGCTCCATTCCTCCTACGCCCAACCCATTGAAAGTGGCACCCCGAAAGGGGTGTTTTCCACTATAAATTAGTTTTTACCTAGGTGTTGTAGGTGAGTTGGAGAGGAGAGGGCAATCCTCCAAGGGAGGTCCCAGGTTAGAATCTCCATCCTACCAAAAATTTGAATTGGGTACCCAAAATCCAATTGATAATGTTGGTGCGGGGAAGGGTCGAGCGCGACTCCCGGGTGACTTTGATGGTATAGAACCCCCTGGTTGTGGTCTCTCAGACCAAGGCGTCCCTGCAAGGGGTTTTTTGCTTAAAAACAAAATCTTTTGTTGAGGGTCCTTTGTTAGTTTGAGATCTTCAAGTTGATCTACCTCTATTTGATCCTCCCTTTCATTGTGTGGTTCCCTAGTGGAAGGTTCTCCCACATCTAGTGAATATAGCTTCAACTATTTACACTTATGACCTAGAGAATATTTGTCATCATAGTTGTAACATAGACCCTATGCCTTATGTGCCTCCATTTCTTTGTAGATGAGATGTTTAACTTGGGGTAGTTTGTTTCTCGAGTCTAGCAATATCCAAGACAAAAATGGGGTTTGATACTATAGCGGTTTGAAAGTATGCCTATGTGTTACAGACTTATCCTACCAGAGTGTCATATTTTACATTTAGAACTATCAAAAAACTTTTCATGTCATCAATTTTATCCAAATTTTCTAATTTAGATGATGCCTAGAGGAATACTGAATGAGAAGCTTCAATTTGTTTCACTTGTTTGCCCAACAACTCTAGATCCTTAGTAGTTTTAGTACCATTAGACATTTAGTCACTTTAGGATCTCCACAAAGGTTTATTGGAGTTAAATATCAAAATGATCGACTCAAAGAGAGGATCAAAATGGGCTATACAACAAAATAACAATTTTTGAAAGGTAGGGTTCCAAAATTGGTTTATCGAAGTTAGGTCTCAAAATGATTAGCTTGAAAAGAGGATCATAATGGGCTATCTCTTTTTTAAATATTTTTTTGGTTTTTTTTTGCTTTCTTTTGTTATGGAATTTTGATAGGCTACTAACAACTAATTGTTGTAACTATCAAACTAGATATTTTGTACACTGTCACATTGGATATTCTCTATACTATCAAAATAGATATTCTTTGCACTATTAGATTAGATATTTTCCATATTTTCATACTAGATATTCTTTGTAGTTTCAAACTAGATATTCTCTACACTATCAAATTGAATAATCATTGTATATCTTTAGAGTGTTCAAACTACCTCCGTTCGAGTTGTTTGGTGTATTTTAATGTGCTTCTATAGCAAATATTGACTATGACTATAGTAGTCTCTTCTATAGTATGTTCAGACCCAGTTTTATTTTTGAATGGGAAACTACCAAAACAATGTATCAATAGGGACAACCTAAGTCAAGGAGTGTCTAGTTTCATTGGCTCTCTGATATACAATCTCATTTATGGTTAGTAGTTGGCCCAATATTTTAGAGCTCTAACTATGAAGGGTTTTATCATACTTGTAAGTGCACTATCCATTTCCAAGGGTACTATAAAAGTAACTTCTCAAGACTAATCACTTATGGATGCACCATATTTTAGATGGCCAAAGGCATCCTAGGGCTATATCATTTTAGTTTAACCTAAGATTGCCTTTCGATATACCTCATAGTACATGGAAGTTTTAATTTGTGGTGCATTCTATCTAAGGCTTGGATGTTAGTGCACTTTTACCATACCTTCACGTCACTTTATAGGTAAACATGCTTAACAAAAAATGATAGATCTAGGTAATTTGAAATTTTCTAAAACAAATCCAGAAGCAAGTGTGAGCGCAATTTGGGAGTGAGTGCAACCAGAAGTGAGTGCAATAAAAAGCAAGTGCGAGCATGAGACGAGAATGAGTGTAACCAAAAGAAAGTACGAGCATGAGCTGATAGTGAGGAGGAAGTGTGAGCAAGGACATAGAAAGTAGAAAACAAAGTGTAATCAAGGAACAAGTGCTACTTCTTTTTCCAAATCTTAGGAGAATTTAAAGGATTTATTTGAAGAAAATCCAAGTAACATGGAAAGAAAGTAATATGTGAAAGTCATTACTAAAAGTATGGATGGCCAAGTTAGAAGTATGGATGCCCTAGCTAGCAATAAGAGGAAGATAAAATCTATGGCAAACCTAGTCCATGTAGCATATTCTACACTAGAAGTGATTATCAAGGATGAGATGATTGAGCATGATATAATGGTTCTTAAAACCAGAGGGTTAATATATAAGTTTCATGGATACTAGCTAGGTTTTTTTGAGATTCAAAATTAGATCAAGTGAAAATGGGGATTGAATTCAAATTACTCCGTGAAATTTCTTTCAAAAGGATTGTTCCTTATTATTTACTCCAGTTCAAAAATAAGGTATAAATTGTTAAAGTTAATGTGTACTTCTCCTTGACATGTGTCCTTGAAACTTATCATTTTTTCATATAGGATTATGCCTATATATTGTACTCCTTTCATGTATAATATATCTTATGAGTTTTTATGCCAACATTTGGTATCATAGCAGGTTTTCTTACCTGGTAAGCTTGAGGGAGAATTGCCTCTTTGGCAACTCTCCCCTCCCTCCTCCTCCCTCCTCCCTCCTCCCTCCTCTCTCACCTATTGGTGCACCTCCATTCCTTCCTTCTCCAAAATCCCAGTGAGTATCAAGAATCTAAAATATTCCTGGCATTAAAGAATATTCTCCTTGAAATATTCCTGGTATCGCTCTCTGGTAGAAAATACAAACTTTTTAATTTTTCTTCACAAGGGAATATTCTAAAATTTTCCTTCAGAATAAATATTATTTTAAAAATCATTAAATGACCTTCTTCATATTTTCAATTAGGCCATGGTCCTTCTTTGTCTTATATTCAGATATTGTTTTTCCTACCGTGCATCCAACCATGTGACATCCATATGATAAAATTCACCATGTGGGCTCATTCCATAAATTAAAGTGATAAACAAATATTAGATATAATAATATACCCTTCCCGCTATGCATGTGGGAGAAGGATATTAAGGAAATTGCATTTAAAAATAGGAATATTGTTATTTATTTCATATACAACTGGCTAATCTTAAGGAAATAGCTAACCCTGAGGCAACAAACCTAGATGTGTACACAGTGGATCTAGAACTATTTTTCAAAACCTTTTTTTTTAAAGTACACATTAAGGAGGAATGTTAAAGTTAATGTGTACTTATCCTTGACATGTGTCCATGACACTTGTCATTTTTTATATAGGCTTATGCCTATATATTGTACTTCTTTCATTTATAATATATCCTGTGAGTTTTTGTGCCAACAAAAATAATTGATAGAGGATCATGGTTTAGGGGTAAAGATGCATTCTATTTAATATCTTGGAGTGAGAATTTTTATATGGACACAAAAAATATTAAAAGGCTTTTGGCATGGATTAGGCTTTTTGTAATTCCTAATCAACTCATCAATAATGAGGTTTTAAAGAATATTGGTAATACTCTAGGTGAATTCATCCAGGACAGACCAACTACTAAGGAGATAAGGTATGTTGTATACACTTGAATATGTGTTGCCATGTATATTTCTAAACCTTTACTATAATTGATTAGGATTAAATTTGAATCAAGAGAATGGGATCAACAAGTGGATTATGAAAACATTGCATTTTGATGTCACAAATATCATGAAATCGGGCACATGGCAAGAGACTACAAAGTGAAAATTATGGAGGAAGAGATAGAAATTTGTGGGCATGAGGGTAGCTTCAATTTGAAACAAGGTGATCATATAACAAGATAATCTAGGTCAAATCAAGGATTCTCCACTCCTAAAAAAGTGGCTAGAAAAATCCCTCTACATCATCAAATGGCAAAGGCCATTACATTTCACTTAATTCAGAAATTTGAAGAATAAAAATGATATGGGGGATGAGGAAGTACAAAGCACAAGTTCAAATATAGAAGGAGCTAAAGGTGATAAGGAAGAGGAGAAGACAAATTTTAAAGCAAAGGAAGATGGGAAAGCAAATTTTAAAGTAAATGAGGTGAAGGAGGTCAAGCTTAATCCAAGTAAATCACCTTTATTATCCTCAAGTAGCATAAAATATTCTCCTTAATGAAAGTAGTATGGAGTGTATTCCTTGCACTTTAGGATTTCAAGAGTAGTATAGTAAAGAAAATCTTATGGAGGATATCCAAGGAAATTTAGGGTTTCCAGGCCAGCATAAGAAAGTAATGACTATGGAGGATCATCTATGCACTTTAGAGTTTTCAAGGCAACATAAAGAAGAAAGTTCTAATGAGGTTATTCCTTCCACTTTCGACTCTTTAGGGCAACATAGATCCTTAGAAGATAAGTCTCATTATGAAGAATATGAAAAAATAGAAGAGATCGATGAAGATGAGAGTTTTGGAAGGAATGGAAGGAGAGGAAGGTCATCAAAGCAAGAACAAAGAGAAAAATAAACTCAAAAGGATATTGATCTGGGAAGACAAATAAAAATATCACAGGTGTTAACAAGAAGTGGAGCTAAGCCCACTAATAAAAATAAAAAGTGTTGATGATGAAAATGATATCATTGAATATTAGGGGTATGAATAAAACCCCTAAAAAAAGAGTTAATAAAGAATTAATAGGTATAGTTTCAATCTTACTACAGTGGTAAGGACTTTGGCCTTTTGTTGGGGAGGTCTAAGGTTCAAACCCCACTCAGTACAAGGTGATCGGGACCCCTCATAAAAACTTATGTTTTTAACTCAAATTTATAGGTACTTGTAAGCTTACTGAAGTGGTGAGGGTATTGTCATCTCTTTGAGAGGTCCAAGGTTCAAATATCACTCACTATGAGGGGATCGAGATCCTTCATAAAAACCTATGTAAAATTTAAGGGCTTGAAGGTCTAGCTCATTGGTAAAAAGCGCTCTGTTAGGAGGGTGGAGACCACAGTTTGAATCCATCAAGCCTTGTAGAACTAAAGGGCATGTCGTGCTAGTACCATAGGCTACATTAAAAAGTTTACCCGACACAACTAGAGGTTATAGTGGCAACAAGGAGCAGGATTCGAACCCATGAAGAGGTGATGAAAAATGTAACGAGTTACCAATTCTTCTAATATACACCAAAAAAGAAGAAATTAATAGGTTGTTATAAACCCGAGTTTATTTTAATACAAGAAATAAAATTAAGTAGTGAGGAATGTAAGGATGCTTTTAAGAATATTTAGATGGGTGATTGTTTAGTAGTTTCTTATATAGGAACTTTAGGCGGTATTGCAATAATATAAGATAAATGCAAATGGGATGGACAACTATTAGAAGCAAATAGTAATTGTATTGTTGGATTATTTTATAAAAAAGAGGAAAACATCAAAGTTGGGATTATAAATGTATATACTCCAACTATAGTTACTCCTCGTAAAAGATGTTGGAAGGACCTTAGCATATTTTTGTCAAATGCAATGATGATTAATTGTGATCTATGGATTCTTGGGGGTGATTTTAAAATTTGTCCATCTCCTTTGGAAAAGAAGGGTGGCATTCCAAGATTTTCTAAATCAATGCAAGATTTTGTTTCATTTGTCATTTCAAGTGACCTTTGGGATGTTAGTCCCTCAATATTTCAATATACATGAGATAATAGACACATTGGGCAAAATCATATAGCAGAAATACTGGATAAATTCTTGTTATCCAATAAATGATTATAAATAAAGTATACAATCTCTTCAGATATTTTATTGTGAGCAGGATCATATCCCAAACCCACTCTTTTGACTTGTGAGTTACCTAATAATGGTCATCCAAAGCCATTTTGCTTCCATTCTATGTGGCTTCAATACCCTTATTTTTTCTAAATGGTTATGTTATGGTGGGATGAATCAAAATTTGAATGATCATGCATGTACAAGTTTGTTCAAAAGTTGAAATATTTAAAATGAAGATATGAAATGCCAAATATTTTAGTAACATTATTAAATTAAAGAAAGAAATTGAATTCAAGCTCAAAACTTTACAAGAGATAGTAGAAATTAATGGAATGGATTAGGATTCTTATGTGAAAGAAAAACAATTACTTTTTTATTATCATAATGCATTGAAAAAGAAGTCATATTGGTTCCAAAAATATAGAGATAAATGGCTCAAGGAAGGAGATAGAAATACAAAAAAAATCTTGCTACAACAAAAATAAAATTTTGTGTTCGTCATATCAAAATATTATAACTCCAGATGAAAAAAATATTGAGGACGAAGAAGATATAAGGAAGGAAGAAATTAATTATTTCAAAAATATTTTTTCAAATTTTAGACAAGATAAGGAGGTGCAAGAAAAAATTCTGTAAAATATTCTATCAGTTATCACTTAAGGATAAATGAAATCTTGATGAAGAAGATATCTATGGAGGAGCTCCATGAAGCAGTTTTCTCTTTCCATCCTAACAAGGTAACCTAGCCCTGATGGATTTCCTACAATTTTCATTCAAAAATTTTGGGATTTATTGAGTGATATGTTAGTTGCAATTGAAGAGGCCCAAAAAAGAAAGGCTATAATAAGTGAGATCAATGCTACTTTTATTACCTTGGTTCCCAAGAAAGGTAACAAAATATTTTGATATTTTTTGTCCAATAAGCCTTTGTAATATAATTTATAAGATCATTTCAAAAATTATGGTAAATAGGTTGAAGGGCATTCTAGGGTGTCTTATATTAGAGGAACAAGGTGGCTTTGTTCATGGTAAACAAATTCTTGATGGTATAATTATTGCACAAGAGGCCATACATTCTCTTTATTCCATGAAAAAATCAGGTATGCTTTTGAAATTAGATATGAACAAAGCATATGATAGGATTTATTGGAATTTTCTACATGTTATTCCCAGAAAGTTTGGCTTTGATTATAGTTGTGTGAGTGAATTAAAATTTGTTATAGCACTACAAAAATTTCTATTTTGATCAATGGCTCTCCTACCGGTTACTTCAAGTCATATTATGGACTTCATCAAGGTGATCCATGTTCTCCTTATCTATTCATTATTCTTGCAGAAGCATTAGGGAGAGCCTTTTCAAAGGCAAAAATAGAAGGAAAAATCAAGGGTATTAAAATTGCAAAAAAAGGTCCCTCCAAATATCATCTCTAATTTGTTGATGATACTTTTCTTTTGGGCCATACCTCAATCTGTGAGGCCATGGATTTTAAATCAATATTATCATGCTATGAGAAGGGTACTGGACAACTGGTAAATACGACAAAATCCAAGATTTTTTTCATTAATACTGCCCTAGATTTACAACAAATTATTACAAATATTTAGGGTTTAAAATTGAAAATTTTCCATCAACCTACTTGGGTATTACTTTGTTTGATAAAGGAAATAAAAAGGACCTTTGGATCTCTTTTTTGGATAAAATGAAAGCTTGCTTGGCAGGTTGGAAAGGTAAGTTCTTAACCATGGCAGGAAGGCTACAACTCATAAAGACTACATTGCAATCCATTCCTATTTATATGATATCACATTTAATATTGTTAACAAGTATTGCATCAAAAATCAATAGAATTCAAAGAGACTTTCTATGGAATAGGGTTTTCAAAGGAAAGAATAGGGTTTCCTCTTTGTAAGTGGAATAGGGTTTTCAAAGGAAAGAATGTTGGAGAAGCAGGCTTGCAAAATTGTAGACTTATGAATTTGGCATTAGGAGCAAAGCTTGGGTGGAGATTATTCAGAGATCAATGAAATAATTAGGCAAAAATGTTACTTCAAAAATACATAGGTTCTCTTGATGTAATAAAATTATTTAGGAAAAGAACTCTACCCAAAGGATCATCAACATGGAACTTCATATTAGAGAGTTTATAATTGATAAAGAAATATATTAGATGGTCAATTAATAAGGAGAGTTATGCAAATTTTTGATCTGATGCTTGGTTGAAGCCTTATCCTCTTATCTTTCATTTAAAATGGTAACCATTTGCTCAAGCATGCCTAGCATGTAAGGGTCCAAAGGTCAAAGACTATATTATTATGAGCAAAAACTCCAGATCATGGATTTCTTTTAGTAACCTAGTTGAAGGAGAGGAACACACAAATTACAAATAAACTTCAAAAGATGCTTCGAGAGTTTAATTTTTTAATTTTTACATGAAAGGATCAGTTGGTTTGGGATTCATCAAAGGATGGTGGGTGCTCAATCAAGTTGGGATATGAGGATTTAGAACAATAAAAAATTTCTTCTCCTAAAGATTTTTCTTGGAAGAACGTTTGGTAGTTAGAGGCTCTCCCTAAGGCCTCAACATTTCTTTGATCACCAATTTAAATTAATATTACTTACATGAGAGTCTACAAAGAAGAGGATATTATGGACCATTCATATGTGCCTTGTATGAGAAGGATTTAGAAACATCATATCATTTACTTCTTCATTATCTGTTTGCTCACACCATTAGGGGTTATTGTTGGTCATCAAATCTTCCTAGGAAAGGATTTTGGGTAAATGTATGCACCCTAGACCTGGACCAACATTGAAAGGCCGAAGGGAAGAGATGCCCCTCATGCCAATCTTCGGAGAAAGGCCGGCTCCTATGCTAAACTACTTTGGTGTTTTGAGATAAGGGTGCAGGAAAGAGATAAAAAGAGTTAGGGTTAGAGAAAGAAATAAAAAGGGGTAAGGGAAGAGAGATCGATGATTTAAGGTGGGAGAGAATAGGAAGCACGATCACTAACTGACAACTTGAATAGCAGCAAGGAACACCAAGAATAAATGAAAGAAACGCCACATTAACCTTCCTATGTATCCTCTGGGTGAGCTCACAGGGATTCTCCTTCTCCCTTTTATCGAAATTCAAGGTTTAGAGTAAAGACGATTAGGACAAGTGAATGTAACAGAAACCACAACCCACCAGGCAACATAAAAGAAAACCAATATAGCGTTTTTCCTCTCCTATGTATCCTTCGAGGTGAGTTTCGGGGTGCAGTCCCCAATCGCACACCAGATTCGGGATTCGGAGTCTCAGTATACAAATGAAGAAAGACAAAAGAATCAAGCACAGAAGGCAGCATAAAAGAGAGAAATTGAGCCCAAAGCTCTTTAGTATTAATCGTAGGACATCAAGTTACAACAGCTTTCTAGCAGATAGTTCCCCCCTATTTCGTTACAATGCCTGGGTTTTTATAGAGGACCCGACCCTCTGAGTCATTATTACACAGAATGGCGAAGTACATCCTCGAAAGCTGAGAAGTTGGCCCTCCGCGGTCCTCGTGACTGAGCTTTCATATCCTTTGCCAAAATTAACAGCTGCGATCGGGTCAACCGGGGAAATACGCATTAATGGGCCGCCTGAGCGTCCTCGACTTTTGGGTGCGGTGCTCGAGTGACTACCATGCTTGTCGGGCTCTCCTTCTGGAACTGATACTTCATTTCCAATTGCCAAAAATGAGCAGCGGTCTTATCGGGCACGTAAAAATACATTTATGAGGCAATTGATCACCTCGAGAAAATACTCGGCTTGGAACGCGTGCCCTTGAAGCGCTTCGCAAGATGTTCGTTTGCAACTTTGCTTCGCAATGGACTTGTGCCGAAGCAATAACTTCCTCCTTGATTTGTACTTCACAAAATGGAGCTTCGCAAAACTGCTTCGGGGGGCGTGAGTGCCGAAGTATATTTCCTTCGCAAAATGGGCTTCTTCATTCCTCGCCACTTCGCTGACAAAATTACTTTGCTGATGCCTTGGAGAAATGCTTCACTGCGATCCTCTTTCAAGACTGTGGTTCGGGAAGGTTTCGGCCGAAGCAATTGCCTTCAAAAGATGTTGCATTCTTTATGGCTATCACTACTTTGGGTGAAAGTACTTCGCATGAAAGATGGCCGAAGCAGATGCTTCGCAACGACCTTCGGCGAAGTAGAAATGGTTCGCTGGCGCCAGGGTCCGAAGTGGATGCGTCGGCGGCTTTTTGGCGAAGTGTTTTCAGTGTTGCGCTCCTTCAAATTCTGCTTCGCAAAACTTTTTCCCGAAGTAGCCTTTTGAAATGCTTCGGGCCCGAAGTAGTTTTCATTCTTCTTCCTTCGCATTTTTCCTTTGGCAAAATTGCTTCACAAAAATCTCGCCCGAAGCTGCCTTTTGAAATGCTTCGGGCCCGAAGTAGTTTTCTTGCCTTAGCTAATTCGGTCCGCGGTCTTTCTTCGATGAAGCTGTTCTTTCGAAATGCTGCTTGGATTCTGCTTCATGAAAATTTTGCCCGAAGTAGTTTTTGGAAATGCTTCGGGTGCGAAGCTCTTCTTTATGCCTTGCAAGAATTTCTGTTTTGGCAACGCTGCTTCGCAACCTTTTCGCCCGAAGTAGTTTTTTGAGGAACTTCGGGCCCGAAGCTCTTTTCATACTTCTCTTCATTTTTTGGTGAAGCTATTTTCCCTAGCTTGTTCGACAACGAAGTTCTTTCTTCTTCATCTTATGTACAAAGGGTTGACAAGGAAAGCTAAAATTGCTGCAACTTACAAATACAAAGAAATACTTTACAACAAAGAACACTGTACAAAGTTTTAATTTTCTACCCCATTGTGCAATGTGACAAAATTGTCAACATTCTTGGCGGCTCGCGGGGCAACGAGCTCGTCTCGATGGAAGAACCCTCAGCTTTGATCCATTGGGCCAGAGTCACCTCCAGACCCTTCTCCCTTTTCCACCTTCGGGGGCGCTTCTTCTTCTTCTTCTTCTTCTTCTTCTTCTTCTTCCTCCTTCTTCCTCTTGTGCTCCTTCCGCTCCTTCTTCTGCTCCTTCTTCCTCTTGTGCTCCTTCCACTCCTTCTTCTGCTCCTTCTACCAGCGTGGCCTCCTGCTACGGCGATGGGACAAGATGATCATGGATTTTCCTCATGGTTCGACGGACGTGAGCCCAGACACCTTTTTGAAATGGCTCTTGGTCTTCGAGTGCCTTGACCAAAACATGGAACCGATCAATCTGCCCAATGTCAGCATGTTTGATTCTTACACTTAGGTCATTCAGGCAAGCCACGATTTTGCAGTGTCTCAGGATGAAGTCGGTGACTTGTCCTTCTGTGACCGGCTCTTCCCACTCGTCTATTTTTGAGACGTCACTTTCGAAATGGAGCCACGCCGGCTTGAGTTCTTCCCTGGTGAGAAGGTTCCCATCATCGTCTGTGAAACTCGAGAAACCTAAGGAAGAAAGGTCTTCGAAGTAACCCATTGATGTGCGTTGCTCCTGCTCAAATATATCTAGGAGGTCCTTCGCCTTCTACGCTTTTTTCACCTTGGAGAAGAAGGCGCGAACAGTGGCTTGGGCAGTAGACCAATCCCTAGCCGTTCGACTCATAGCAGCAACCTGCAGGTCCTGATATCTAATACTTTGGACTTCAAAAGCCAGCTTGAGTCACCTTTTGATTTTTTGGATAACTTCATCTACTATTGGCCCTTTCTTAGCAATGGCACACTGGGCTTCGGTGACATAGATTAAAGTTGACAGAGCACTGGAGGCCCACGATCTGAAACCTTTGAGCAAGTGTGAGCGAATTTCCTTGATTCTGCCTCTGTCGAACAGCTCTAGGTTTGCTTTTTCGAACAATTGCTGTTGAGCCTGCAAGATCTTGCTTTCGAGCTCCTTGGCTTTTAGCTCATTCTCGGCCTATTTTTGTGCTTGGTGCTCAGTCGAACACTGCAATTGTAGTATCTGCTATTTCAGGGCATGTGTTTCTTTCTTCATTAGCTTACACTGCTCCTATGAATCCTCCAGCTCGAAGTGGATCCTAGCCAGCTCTTCCTCCAACTTGATGTTGGCGCTCTCTGCTTCAAACCTGCGCTGATTGGCAATATTTGCATGCGCTCGAAAAGTCTCGATCCCGACATGCATGGATGCGGATTCATTATCTATATTCAAATGCTCCAGGTCCTTGGTCTTCTCCTGGTAATCATAGTCAGCTGGAGTCATTTCATCCAGAGGCTTCTGGACCTTAGGGACCTTTTTCACCTTATGTAACTTTTCGCCCTTCAAGTCGAAGACAGCGCATTTTTCAACTTGGGCCAGAGATCGCCCTCTTTTCTTCCTTGCCTCCTTCAGCATTTTCTCTGTGTTTTGTCGAGCTAAGAGTAGCTTCTCGGCTAAGGGGCGTTCCTTTATTAAAGATAGATCTGATTCAGAAAAGGCTGGATCTCCAGCCAAAGGGGTGAACAAATATAAAGAATTAACGGGGAATGATTCCCCAGACGGTTCGGAGACGGGTGTAGCAGGGGCTTTGGCAAGCGGGACTATGCTGTGAGCGATGGGGGAGTGGGCTACGGGGCTCGACATTGGAACACTGCCTTCGCCTTGACTTAGGACTGAAGGAACGGTGGCATGGGTGGGCGAAGTGGTTTCAAAAGGCTTGTCCTGGTCAGACGACTCGGGTGGAGTGGAGCTATGCAGAGTTGGGCTGGCAACGGGCAGTACCTGAGTGGGTGATTGACCTTATGGGGGAGGGAGAGATTGATGGGGACCTTCAATCGGGACCACAGTGGACGTGTCGGAGACCAAGGTGAAAGGAAGAGAGTGCATACCTACGTGCCCTCCTGGCAGAGCGGCCGTGGTGACATCCTGGGTGATTGGCTCTTGTTCCTTTTGGGCTTCAACACTCCCGACCTCCACAACTTCTACTTTGGGGTCTCCTTCTTGTTGGAGGAGCTCCTCCACATCAATGACGTCTATATCGGGGACCATCTCAGCACTTGGTGGCCCCGCATCTTCGACATTTGCTTCGACCGAGCCTGATGCAGGTGGTTCGGCAGGAGCACTTGCGAGCTTCGTGCGAGGTCGCTTTGGGTGGCTCGGAGGCACTTGAATTTGCTCTTGCCTCTTTCTTTTCTTTCTCTCCAATGGTTGCTCTGCCTCTTCGGTGCTTGTGTCATGACTCTCCGATGGTCCCTGTGGTAGTGTCACTGGCGTAGCTTCGACCTCTACTTTTTCCTCTTCTTTCGAGGCATCTTTAGCTCCTCCTGGGCTTTCGCCTGATCCTGGGGTAGCTGGGGGAACAAAATCTGCAAAGGATATAGACTTCCAAGTTTCAACATTGGTTTCATAAAGAATCACGAAGTCTTTATCTGATGCCAAGAGTCCATAAGAGTTCATTTTTTGGTGATGGACTCTCATTATCCACCACTCCCGAAGCTTTTCCTCGCTCCAATTCTTCAATTCCTCCTTTAAATCATCCTTTGCCTTTCTCCAAAATGTGGAGCTTGGAGTTGGGAGGGGGTACTGATCAGGGTCGAACTCGACCTCCATGGGGTAGAACTCATGCCAGGGAGGCAATGTCCTCATTCTCTCCAAATGCCACTCCAGATCTTTCCCATTGGGATTATTCCTTTGTTCCACAATTTTGGGGTGGGGGCAGATGTGGAAATTCTTGAATTTTAAGTGATCCCTCATCACTCCCAAGGGATCATAGAGCCATTGTTGAGGAATCTGGAGTAGGCCAAAATCGGCAAGCTTTTCCTCCAAGAAAATGTTCTATTTTAGGGCAAAGACTTCGATTACACCCATCCTGAAGGGGAAGTCATAGGTATGTGCCCATTTTCGGCCGTGGTCGTACACTGAATTTGTAGAGTCGCTCTGTCGAGCGACTTCCAATGCGAACTGATATTCGGAGGGGTAGACTGGTAACAGGAAGGGCTTCCCTATGAAACCGAACAGGCGAATCACCAGGCCCTGTGTCAATTGGAAAACATCTCCTCTTTTTTCCTGCACCACTCTATCTCTCAAACTGAGGGGGACCCGAGGGCAAGAACCCTTCAACAAATGCATAGCGGGTCCCAAAAATTGTTGGTTAAAAGAATAATAGGACTCTGTCCTCAATAGGAGGGGAGTCCACTGGTACATCGGCAGAGGATTTCCATCCTCACCGCTTGGAGAAATGGCGATATGGGGGAATCGCTTATGAACCTGGTAGAAAAACAACCAGACAAGGAAAGAGCAGGGTGTGAAGTACTGGCCCGTTGCCGAATTCTTCATGCTGGTGAGCCTTGTGTGCAAGGTTCGGGCCACCCATTCCGCCTAGTCGAAGAAGACTGGGTTGGTGTTTGGTCTTGAAGCGTCGGGGGCATAGAATTCCCCTCTCGAAATACATTCGGCCAAAGACACCTGCCAGGGTTGCACCGAAGCATCTGTTGATAGGCCCGCCACCCATGCAATGATGGAGAAAATATCGATGTTTTTGAAGGCCGCCAAGGGTAAGGGCATCTGGGGCAGCTTGTTTGAAGATAGCCCGCTCTTGAGATTCTCGCGCAAGAATTTCAATATGTAGCTGTTAGAGGTGAACCTCTCCATTTGTTCGCTTAAGATGACATTGCGAACAGAATAGCCCTTGGGTGGACCTTGCTGTGGCGCGAAGGCTGCTTGTACATCTTCCTTCAGGATGGAAAACAATTTGTGACCCGAAGCGTCCAACACTTGCCTGGATGCAGGCTGGTAATTTTGCACGATAGCATAGATTAGCTCGGGACAATGGTGAGCAGGCGGGGTTAAATACCAATAAATTTGAGAGTAATATGCAGCAACTCTCTTATTCTTCGGGGTGAGTCTGCTTGTCATAAACTCTATGGTGCGTCGGAGGTCGGACACACCCTTAGAGAGTTGCGTGTCTCTAATCTTCTCCCACCCATCAATTGGTGGTTCTACAAGCTACTCCTCCTCCGAGTCGTCCCCTTCTTCTATTGGCTACTTTTTGGGGCGAGGGGTGAGACTTAGCTTCTTTGGAGTACGCTTTTTCTCTTCCTTGCCCTTCTTTGTTTTTTCAGGGCCTGCAAACTCGGGCTCTTTCCCCTTCTCCTTGGAGTTTTTCTTTCCCATGTTGAAAATGATGGTGGCAGAGTCCTTGATACAGAGAGCTTCAATGCGAACGGCTAGATGCAAAGGGCAGGGGAATTGCAGAGTAACTGAAGGCTCTTAGTCTAGCTCGAACTGATGGATAAATAACCTCCTTCTTGCTAGGACTTCGCATTTTATAACCTAAAAAGGCAACCACCTGAATTTATGGCACCTACTAAAATTAAATTTACACCTCGGATGGAGGAGGTTGTCGTATCCTTTAATTGGTTCTGCAGCGACGTGGTACGCAGGGCCACATGCTTTGATGATTACGCTTTGTATTGGAGAAGCAACCTGCTGCCACCTCGTACCTGGGCATGAGTTTTTTTCTTAACCAAATCGCCTCGGGATGTGCTCCGCCACTTTTTGCCTTAAATTCACCCGCTTTGAACTCTTTTCATGGTTGTCGTCTGCATGTTCTTCAAGGCACATTTTTAAATTCTCCCGACTCGCGCGTTATTGGTTCGGCGAAGTAGAAAACAACATTGAAAATGCTTCACGGTGAACCTTTGGTGCGGGCTGCTTTTCGACACTTCGGGCCCGAAGTACTTCTCCTTCGCCACGCTTTGCAAGGACCGCCTACCGAAGCTTGTGCTTTAAAAACTGCTTCACAAAATCTACTTCACAAAATTCCTGCCCGAAGTAGCTGCTGGGAATGCTTCGGGTGCGAAGCTCTTTTCGTGCCTTTGTTCGCATTTTGGTTCGGACCTTTTGAGGGTAAAGTGCTTCGCAGCGAACCTCCTTGCAACTGATACTTCGCATCAAAAGTCCTCGAAGAAGATTTTGAAGTGTAGTACCTGGCCTTTTGCAATCTCGAAACCGGATGTATATACAAATGAAAATTATATGCAAAAGTACATATACATTTTTTTTTTTTTTTTTTACAAGAGAGAAATTGTGTTTTACCTCAGCGGTGAAAAGTCTTCAGATGAAGACCATTGACAGAGATCGGCAAAACCTGGCCATCTGCATCTTTGAGGATGAAAGAGTTGGCCGAGTTTACCTTTACAATTTCGAACGGCCCATCCCAGAAGGCATCCAGCTTGTCGTGATTCCCAGGCTTGGCCTTCCAGGAGTCCCACTTCCATACCAGATCTCCCACCTTGAACGTGCGATCGGATGATTTCCTTTTGAACCAATCTCGGGTGACCTGAGCATGCTTAGCGAAGTTCTGGTAGGCTTCCTCACGATCTTCCTCTAGTTGCAATAGCTGAGCTAATCTGTTTTCCATTGGACTAACTCCATCTTCTTCTTCTAACAGCTGCAATGCAGGGATCTCCACATGGGTGGGCAAGATGGCCTCCTTACCATAGACCAGGGCATAAGGTGAAGTCTTGATTGACTTCTTGATAGAAATTCGATCGGCCCACAAGGCCCGATCTAGAAGGAGATGCCAAGTCCTTTTGTTTGTCTCTATAAGCTTTCTCAACACCCTCAACAAGGTCTTGTTGGTGGATTCTGCCAATCCATTGCCTTGTGGATAGTAGTTGGAGGAGACTTTATGATATATCCCATGTTTGTAGAAGAAATCATTGATTTTGGCACCTAAAAAACTGGGGCCATTGTCCATAATAATTGCTTCGGGAATGCCGAACCTGGTGATCAAACCCTCTAGGAAGGCGATTACAGTCTCTTGGTCCGCATGCTTCGTAGGGATCGCTTCGGCCCACCTGGTGAAGTAGTCAGTTGCAGTCAGGATGAACTTATGTCCCACGGAGGAGTTCGGCGATATGACCCCTATGAAATCCAACCCCCATTGTTGAAAGGGCGATTCAACTTGTATCGATCGGAGAGGCATCGAAGCATTTCTGCTTCGGTCGGCGAACTTCTGACATTGCTCACATCAAGAGTGTGGGCCAATAATAACCCGCCTTGATTATCTTTAGTGCTGTTGTTCTTCCCACGAAGTGACCTCCAGATAATCCTGAATGGAATTCTCCCAGGACCCTTCTTTTATCATCATCTTTTATGCACTTGAGAAGGACGCCATCAATGTTTCTAAAAAATAGACCTTCGAGGCGCAAAGTATATCGGGAGGACCGTATCCTAAAATGTCTTCGCTGTGAAGCATTTAGATGTGAAGGGCATCTGCCGGTGTTGAAGTAGTCGATTATCTCACTGACCCAGTCCTTTTCATCCGCTTCCTGGTTTGTGAAGCATCCTTCGGCTGGCGAGTCATCCCATTTAGATTATGTCGCTTCGACCGTTGCGCTCTTCGCCAGTTCTTGACACAATGCGCGATCGTGAACCAGTTTTGTGGGCTTGATTTCAATGTCAAATTCCTGTATCTTGTTCACCCAACCGGCTCTCTTGCTTCCCAATTCTCCTTGGATGATGAAATTGCGCACGTCGGGGTGAATGACAAAGACCGTAACCCGACTTTGGGAGATGAACTGCTTGAACTTCCTGAGAGACTTCATTACCGCATGCACCTGACGTTCTATGAAATTGTATCTCTCTTCATGGGGATTGATCACCTGGCTCAGAAACACGATGGGACGCTCTTCACCGTCTTCCCCCTTTTGTGTCAGGACCGCAGCATAGCTTTCGGGTTCCCCTATGGCATATAGGATAAAATCCCGACTGTAGTCAGGGTTGATCAGGACCGATGCCTGAGTGATTCGGGCCTTAATCTCTTCGAATGCCTCTTTCCTTTCTTTCGTCCAGAGGAATTCGGTGCCCTTCTTCAAAAGTTTGGACATCGACTTGATGACTTGGGCGAAATCGGGGATAAACTTCCTCACGAAGTTGATCTGGCCGAAGAAATATTGAAGTCCTTTCTTGTCTGCTGGGAGTGGGAGCTTCGTTAGAGCCTCGGCTCTGTCGGGATCTACAACGAGGCCCTTTTTTGATATCGCATGTCCCAACAACTTTCCTTCGCTGACTGCGAATATGGACTTCTTTGGATTGATTGAGATGCCAAACTCTCGATATTTTTTGAAAATTTGTTGTAGGTGTACGGGGTGATCCTCCCTTCTTCGGGAGAAAATGGTCATGTCATCTAGATAGATGATGATAACCTTATTCAGAAGCTCACCAAAAGCTAGATCCATCACCCTCTGGAAAGTAGCACCAGCATTCGAAAGGCCAAATGGCATTCGTTGGTAAGCAAATGTCCCCCACTTGGTGGTGAACGTTGTTTTATGCTGGTCTTCATTCCTAACCCAGATCTAATTGTACCCTGAGAAACCATCGAGCAGGGAGAAGCGTTGAGCCCTAGCCACCGAGTGCAAAATTTGATCGATTTGCGGAAGAGGATAGTGGTCCTTGAGAGAAGCCTGGTTCAGGTTGCGAAAGTCCACGCATAACCGTATATCTCCGTTCTTTTTTTTGACAGGGACTAGGTTCACTACCCAAGAAGAATGCTTGATGGGATAAATTATCTTCGCCTCGAGCATTTTTAGGAGTTCGGCCTTCATCAGGACCTCGATCTTTGGGTTAACCGACCTTTGCTTTTGTCGAAAGGGTTTGACTCCCTCCTGTAATTCAATCGTATGTTGAATCAGCTACCGATTGTATCCCCTGAGGTCTTGATAAGACCAAGCAATTATGTCGGGATACTTCCTGCACGAGTCTGGATCTGTTCTATTTCTTTCGAAGTGCAATCGGTTCCAACTTTTATTGCTTTTCCAGGTTCAAGCTCTAAATCTTGATACTGCTTTTCATTGACCTTAATCATGTGAGAAAGTGCTCGATCATTCTGATCAAAGAGGCTTTCAAGGGTGATCAGTCCCTTGGGAACGTGGTTATTCTTCAATTGGACCAGCCCTTCATATTCTTCTTCATCAGGGCTTTTGTCTTCGATTGTAGCGGCTTCTTGAATCATGAAATTTACAATCTGCTCGTCATTGTCAAAGACTTGCCAATGTAGGTCTCTGTCCGGGATAGAGGGTCTGTAGATCATCCTCACAACTTTGGGCTTGTGCACCATGTCTTCTGCGGGAGAGTACTTGGCTGCGATGGATGCCAGAACATCAGCATGTCGATTCTTTTCTCATGGGATAAACTGTAGATTGAGAGACTCGAACTGGTCACACAGGTCCCATACCCTATTGCGGTATGACTTTAGATAATGCTTCTTTGAAGTGCACCTATTTGTGACTTGGTTGCACACCAATTTAGAATCTCCGAAGATTTGGAGGTGCTTTATGCCTAACTTGTCAGCTTTCTTGAGTCCTAGGCATAATGCTTCATATTCTGTTGCATTGTTGGTGCAGCTCCATGTCAACCGGTAGCAATACTCCTTTTGCTCTCTGGATGGCGAAACTAGGAGAATCCCTACCCCAACATCATTTTTACATCGGGCGCCATCGAAGAACAACTTCCATAGTCCTTCTTGGGCACTTGTCCTATTCTCTGGTTGAGTGTGTTTCTCAGGCTTGGCGATCGCATAACATCCCATCTCGGTCTCCACCATGGCATTAAAGTCTGCCAATGAGAACTCATCTTCATAACTTAGTTGCGCAAGAGCTTCCCCGACCAGGTCCATCTGTTCTGCTTCTTCCACTATTGCATTCACTGGATCGCTGCCCTCTTCTTCGGACATCCTCTATACAAGGAAGGAAGAAGGCTTTTCATTGTAGATTTTCACCTTCTTTCCTTTGAATGGAATCTCTAGATGAGAGTAATCCATAGACAGATATCCACCCAGCTTTGCTGTGAATTCCCTTGACAAGCACATGCTGAAGTATGGCTCCAGGTCGACGACCACTACCTCTTGTATGACCGTGATCTGAGGCATCTTATGTAGTCGGATAGGAATGTCTTTGATCACTCCTATAGTCTTCACTGGGGTACCATCCAACTGAAGTATGCCTTGGCTACTTCGCATATATTCCATCCCTATTTCTTCGTAGACTGCTCTCGGCATGACTGTTGTCGCGGCCCCAGAGTCGATCATACAGTTATGTACAATATATCCTTCCATCTGTAGAGACAGGTAGAATGGAGGTGGTCTATTTTTTTCTATAATGGATGTGGATAGGGTCTGCACAAGAGCAAGCGGTGCTGCCTTTTTTGCTTTAGTCATCTTCAATGATTCTTGTAGCAGGTCCACTTGTCCAGGTAGTTGCAGTGCATCGTACAAGCTGATCTTGGCTGGAATCCTCTTTAATTCTTCTACAATATTGTACGTCAGGGAACTGAGCACCTCGGGCTCCTTTCTCGGCTCATATCTGGTGTGATACTGCTCCATAGCTTCAACTCTTTATCGCTTAGTCAATGAAGGAAACTTGAGCTTTTCCCTAGCCTGTTCCTTGGTTTTTGCCTGAGGTGGTTCGACAGAGGCCTTTTGAGCTTTTTCTTTGATCGATGCAGGAGGAGGAGCGTCGTTCGGGGCCGAAGAAGATGATTGTCCCTTCTCGGGTCGAGCGTGCACTTTTAAGGGAGCCATCTGAGTAGCATCCACTTCTATCACCTTCTTTCCTCCTCTCGGTAAGCACTGCAACCGGTTCTTCTTCGCCAATTGCCAGGTTCGACTCATTTGCTTGATGACGTTGACTTGACCACCATGACTACTGCTCGCCAGCGTTTGTACATAGTGTTGGTGCAGCATGCAGGTATTCTCTTCATGCGGATCATTGCACGTAGAACACCAATATACATAATCGGAAGTGCTCTGAGCTTCATCAATCGCAACATTTCTCATCGAAGCCTTTCCTTGTTGGGTTGCTTGGTCTTTGGTAAGCGCAGGTGTAGGATAAGACCTTCTTGGTAGAAATTCTTGTTGCACTTGCTTCTTCTTCACAATGGTCATGTCGTTGGACAATGTCTGAACTATGGAGTTCAGAGACTGCATCTCTTGCAGGATTTTAGCTTGTATATCATCGACTTTTGAAACGAGTGGCAATGAAGCCATCGTCGATATTGGGGGCAAGGCAGGGGGTTGAAATGGTGTTGATAGTACAGGGAATGCCGAAGTGACAGTAGGCTGTGGAGTTGGAAATGTGGGAAAATGAATTTGTGGAGCGGTGATTTGAGACACAATAGGATTCGGGTTCCAAGATGAAATCGGGAGTGCAGGGGTTGCAGAGATCTGCAAAGCGGCTGCACTCGCATACTGGGATTGAGGGAATTCGGGAAGTATGGGCATCGACATTCTTTGGGGAAGCTTGCCCATAGCTATCAAATCCATTTTTGCCTTCTTAGCTAACCCATATAATTCGAGGAAAGTATTGATGTTAGAATATCTTACCATGATACTGATATCAGGGTTGAAATCCCGAAGGAAATAGTATGTTGCAGCTTCGTCGGTTGGTCGAAGTCCAACTGGTACTCTCTGCTAGGTTCGAGCGAACCTGACATTGAAGTCTGCGATCTCTTCTTGTGGATGTCTCTGGATTGAAGTGAACTGATGCAGGAGAGAGGTAGGATCGGAGGACTCATTGAAACCTTGCATTAACTATCCGGCTAACTGGTCCCATCCCGTAATAGTACCGGGTGGTAAAGATCTATACCAGTAGAGGAGTTTTCCTCTAAGGGAAAGAACCAGAAGCTTTACCATAACTTGCTCCTCTGCGATGTCGTGGATTGCTGCCAGAGAGATTATGTCTTGGATGTGCTCCAGAGCAGTCTTCCCAGTTCCATCGAACGTTGGGATCTTCTTTACAGCAGTGGGCGACACTTGCCCTTGTCCCACTAGATTTAGCGGTGACAAGGAATCCCATGACGGGAACCACCTGGGTGGCGGTTGTTGTTGCATTTGCTGTTGTTGTTGTTGTTGTTGTTGTTGTTGTTGTGCCATACTTGCTCCTAGATTTTGAGAAACAGGAATCCTCGAAGCTCCTCCTTGATTGCTAATAGGACGACTAATAGGAATGGAGGCACTAGGATGCTTCGATGAGTTGGGAGGATTGGGAGGAAAACTAGATGTTGTGCTATCAGAAGTTAGGCCTTGTTCATCAACAGCAGCCTCTTGCGAGGATGTTCCACGTAATAGTGACTTGGGGGTGACCAACCTTGATCGCTCCCCAAAGGCATCAATATCTAGCTCAAAGAACTCAGTTTCCTCTCCTCTATTCCTAACTCTCCATCTTGTTTGCATGAAGACACAGACTTTGGTACCGGTCCTTTCGACTTAAATATTCTCGGGTAAAATAGAGTCGCCAGATGCTAAGAGTCTTTTGGTAATGAGAGCATCGGTTCTCACTACCACTTAGTCAGGTGAGACTGACCGGGTCACACCGAGAACTGGTTAGAACTATTGGCCCCGGTGAAGACGGGTTTGAGATTTGCGCTTAAAATATGGGACTTTGGTCCCATCGGGCGTGCCAAAAACTATTGGTCATCAAATCTGCCTAGGAAAGGATTTTGGGTAAATGTATGCGCCCTAGACCTGGACCAACATTGAAAGGCCGAAGGGAAGAGATGCCCCTCGTGCCAATATTCGGAGAAAGGCCGGCTCCTATGCTAATCTACTTTGGTGTTTTGAGATAAGGGTGCAGGAAAGAGATAAAAAGAGTTAGGGTTAGAGAAAGAAATAAAAAAGGGGTAAGGGAAGAGAGATCGGTGATTTAAGGTGGGAGAGAACAGGAAGCACGATCACTAACTGACAACTTGAATAGCAGCAAGGAACACCAAGAATAAATGAAAGAAACGCCACATTAACCTTCCTATGTATCCTCTGGGCGAGCTCACAGGGATTCTCCTTCTCCCTTTCATCGAAATTTAGGGTTCAGAGTAAAGACGATTAGGACAAGTGAATGTAATGGAAACCACAACCCACCAGGCAGCATAAAAGAAAACCAATATAGCATTTTTCCTCTCCTATGTATCCTTCAGGCGAGTTTCAGGGTACAGTCCCCAATCGCACACCGGATTCAAGATTTAGAGTCTCAGTATACAAATGAAGAAAGACAAAAGAATCAAGCACAGAAGGCAGCATAAAAGAGAGAAATTGAGCCCAAAGCTCTTTAGTATTAATCGTAGGACATCAAGTTACAGCAGCTTTCTAGCAGATAGTTCCCCCCTATTTTGTTACAATGCCTAGGTTTTTATAGAGGACCCGACCCTCTGAGTCATTATTACATAGAATGGCAAAGTACATCCTCGAAAGCTGAGAAGTTGGCCCTCCGCGGTCCTCGTGACTGAGCTTTCATATCCTTTGCCAAAATTAACAGCTACGACCGGGTCAACCGGGGAAATACGCATTAATGGGCCGCCTGAGCATCCTCGACTTTTGGGTGCGGTGCTCGAGTGACTACCATGCTTGTCGGGCTCTCCTTCTGGAACTGATACTTCATTTCCAATTGCCAAAAATGAGCAGCGGTCTTACCGGGCACGTAAAAATACATTTATGAGGCAATTGATCACCTCGAGAAAATACCCGGCTTGGAACACGTGCCCTTGAAGCGCTTCGCAAGATGTTTGTTTGCAACTTTGCTTCGCAATGGACTTGTGCCGAAGCAATAACTTCCTCCTTGATTTGTACTTCGCAAAACTGCTTCGGGGGGCGTGAGTGCCGAAGTATATTTCCTTCGCAAAATGGGCTTCTTCATTCCTCGCCGCTTCGCTGACAAAATTACTTCGCTGATGCCTTGGAGAAATGCTTCGCTGCGATCCTCTTTCAAGACTGTGGTTCGGGAAGGTTTCGGTCGAAGCAATTGCCTTCAAAAGATGTTGCATTCTTTATGGTTGTCACTACTTCGGGTGAAAGTACTTCGCATGAAAGATGGCCGAAGCAGATGCTTCGCAACGACCTTCGGTGAAGTAGAAATGGTTCGTTGGCGCCAGGGTCCGAAGTGGATGCGTCGGCGGCTTTTTGGCGAAGTGTTTTCAGTGTTGCGCTCCTTCAAATTCTGCTTCGCAAAACTTTTTCCCGAAGTAGCCTTTTGAAATGCTTCGGGCCCGAAGTAGTTTTCATTCTTCTTCCTTCGCATTTTTCCTTCGGCAAAACTGCTTCGCAAAAATCTCGCCCGAAGTTGCCTTTTGAAATGCTTCGGGCCCGAAGTAGTTTTCTTGCCTTAGCTAATTCGGTCCGCGGTCTTTCTTCGACGAAGCTGTTCTTTCGAAATGCTGCTTGGATTCTGCTTCGCGGAACTTTTGCCCGAAGTAGTTTCTGGAAATGCTTCGGGTGTGAAGCTCTTCTTTATGCCTTGCAAGAATTTTTGTTTCGGCAACGCTGCTTCGCAACCTTTTCGCCCGAAGTAGTTTTTTGAGGAACTTCGGGCCCGAAGCTCTTTTCATACTTCTCTTCATTTTTTGGCGAAGCTATTTTCCCTAGCTTGTTCGGCAACGAAGTTCTTTCTTCTTCATCTTATGTACAAAGGGTTGACAAGGAAAGCTAAAATTGCTGCAACTTACAAATACAAAGAAATACTTTACAACAAAGAACACTGTACAAAGTTTTAATTTTCTACCCCATTGTGCAATGTGACAAAATTGTCAACAGTTATTATTTTGTAATATGAAATTATATTGGGTAGCTCCATCAACATTTAAAGAGTTGATAAAATTATGGATTAATTATTTCAAATCTAAAGCATTATGTATTCTTTGGAGGATTGACCCTACAATTATTTTTTGGAATTTATGGCTTGAAAGGAATAATAAAATTTTTAAAAATAAATCTCAAAATCATGCCCAAGTTTGAAACCATATTATTACCTCTCTTGTAGAATATCTACAAATATGGTGCTCATCATGGGAAGTCTCAATTGTATAAAATGAAGTGTTAATAACTTGGCTACATGATTTGAACATATATGGAAGAGTCGTCTATGACAATGAAATTAAAGCAAAGGCTCTACTTTGATCTGTGGTAAAATAGAAATGTCTAGAAATTGAGTTTATCAAAATTAATTTTGATGGTGCTCTAAAGGAAATTCAAGAAAGCAGGTGGAGGTGGTGTTTTTAGAAATAGTGAAGGTAAAATTCTCCTCACTTATTCAGAATCATATGGAACTTCAACAACTATGCAAAGGCTAGGGCACTTCTTATAGGGATTAAAATTGTAGTAGAAAAAATATGGAAATATATTTCAATTGAGGGGGACTCACAAATTATCATCAATGCTATTAACAAAAATAGATGTGGATATGGGATAAAAAATAATGTTATTTTTGATGTTCATCATCTATTACTAGAGGCAATCTCTTGGAAGTGTGAACATATTTATAGAGAAGGAAATTAGGTAGCAGATAAATTAGTGAATTGCGATGTTGATCTTCATCCATGAAATTCAAATTTTAGAAGGCAACTGGCCAAGTGAGATTTTATCTCTTAATCAAAATGATGTCAAGGAGCTGATTGTGGAAACATAACACTTAGAGGAAGTTGAAGAATATATTTAAGAGAAAAATAAATGAAAAAATAGAAATAAAAAGATATGTTGCAACTAATATAATATTTTGGTATTTTTATGGGAGTTGCCACCAATAGAAGCCACGTTTAATTTATTAAAAAAAATCCCAAACAAAGTTTCTACACTACATTAAAAAACATATATTTTTAATGTTTTTTGAAAATATGCTTTAATGGAAAATGAACAAAATGAAAAATTACAAAATAAAAAATGGACAAAAGGACAAAAATTGTTGTTGTTGCTATAGAACATGACCTTGGAAAGAGCTCTCATACCACTTGTTAGGAACCTTCATATACAAATAAGCATAATCGAAGTAGCAATGCTAGAATTAATAAAAATACTCATGAATTGGAAATTTAACTAAATGATCACAAAAATGAAAGTAACAAAAATGCTCATGAAAAATAATTGAACAAAAATAACAACAAACTCATATTAATCAAAGGAAACATATATCACAAGACTCTTCGAGGGGGTAAATTCCTTAGAAGCAGAGTTCTAATACAAAATGAGAAAATATGAGATGCCTTCTACTCCAAACCCATGTCCTTATATAGACTCTTATTTACCCTAACCTTAATGCTCAAGGGTTGGACCACATGAAAGAGGGGACCTAAGCCACTAACTCCTACTTTCAATAAAAGTAAAGGTTACTTCATAATAGACCCATGCACACTAGACGCCCATTATGCAAACATAACACTAACACTTGACAAATACATAGTAATAGTTATATTAGCATAGGGTCCTAACATAATCAAGGAAGTAGGATTTGCAACGCAAGAGCAATAGAGACAGCGAAAAAAGGGGAGATCTTACAGGACACAGGTGCAAGATGTAGGTGTGTAGTGGGTTGCACAATGGAAACCCTTGCGTACAATGGGCAGAAAAACAACATACGAAGTTGGAAGCAATGGTGGCATCAAGCAACATCAACGATAAAAAATTCTACTCGAACCTAGTTGATGGGAGTAGCAGGCAGGACAAATAACTAGTGAGGGATCGAAACCTAAAAGGGAAAAAAAGGAAAACCTAGAAAATAGGATTTTTAATTATTTTCAACCCATAAATGGGTGTTTGAGTTAAATAATGGAATGGGCGGAAAAAGGAGCAAACAAACTAGGGTTTGGAGTGACCAAAGATAGTCGGGGAGTGGTTGGCACAGGAATCGAAGTAGGGCAGATCCAGACTGGGACTTTAGAAGGTACGTCAATGGATGGGACCTTGGATGAAGAGCTAGAGAATGGCTTTCTAGGAAAAAAATCCAAGAACCTCCCAATAAAGCGATCCCAGAGAAGAGCCAGGATGAATCAAAGGCAAACAATGTCAGGAGAATTGAATCCCAAAAGTGGGACAGAAACGCTCTTGGACCCAGGTGGTACATGGTTCTAAACCTGCTACTACTCTTCCTCCGTTGGTAAGCCACTTAAACTTGAGAGTTAAAGATGGTATTCTCAAAATTTCCTTAGAGATAATTTTGAACATGAAGGCGAAAGGGGAACACAATTTGGTGGACAAGTTTTTAGGGCAAGACCATATATAGATACTATCTGAAGGTGGGCCTTCGCTAGATGGAAACCAACAGGCTACATGGAGATTGTGGCGCTCCCAAGTGGGTTCTTCATGATCAAAATTACCGAGGTAAGTGACATGCAAACAATTCTAGGTGGAGGACCATGTTCGATGGGAAACGTAGCCTATTTCTTAGAAAATGGGATGTGGATTTTAATTCTCACACCCAAAGTCTTAACACAACTATTGTTTGGGTAATATTACCTCACCTTACATTTCAGTATTGGCACGATGAAGTTTTAATGGCTATTACAAATGGTATTGGTACCTTTGTTACCATTGATAGGGTAACCAGGCTGAAGTCACGTATGGTGTTTGCCCGAATTTGTGTTAATGTTGATCTGGATAGCAAGCTTTCGAAAAGAATAGACCTAACATCCCCAGTGGGTACCTGGACTCAGAGGCTGGAGTATAAAAATATTCCACCCCTTTGTGATCTTTGTAAAGGGAGAGGTCATATATCAAGCTTCTGCCCAAAGAAGAAGAAAGCTCCCAATAAGAATTTTTGGCAGAGGAAGAAGAGTAAAGATGTAGAGCAGGGTAAAGGCACGAATCTCATGGTGGATAATCAAGAGGAAGGAAGCACCTCACACCAACTGGTTATGGTGACTACGGAGGAACATATGGAAGATCCCTCTTATGGAGTTGTGGTAGTCCAACCCCCCTTGGAGCTGTGGAACCCCTTGATTTTGCAGATCCTAACTCTTTTTCTTGCTTGAGAGGAGCTAAAGAGGACATAATGGAAGACTCAATCAAAGTTGTGGAATTTATGGAGGGGATACAATGTGTAAATCATGAGGGGGTACAACAGGAGAGTGTAAAACCTCTAGAAGCGGATGTAGAGGTTAACCCTATTGACACAATTCTTACAAATTGGGACAAGTAGGATGAAGCTGGAAAAGCGTTAAGGGAAGATAAGCAGATCCTAAAAAATATAGAGGTAAAGCTTGTAGCTCCAATACGAGAGGATTTCGATTTAGAGGAGGTTTTCGATGATGTCCTTAAGGATTACTAGAAATTAAGCAAAGAGAACTCCCCTAGATGTTGGTAAGGAACATGTTGTAGATAGATCCCATTTAATGAAGGTAAGGAAGAGGGAAACAGTGGTAGAGATAGTCCATAAACCATCATCAATCTGGGTGGGAGAGGGAAGAAATCAGCTAAATCTAAAAAATGAAGGTTTTGTCATGGAATGTAAGAGGTCTCAACAGGACAAGAATACATAGATCAATACAAACGTTGAGAAGAGATAATCACCTAGACATTTTGTTATTACAAGAGACAAAGGTGGTAGAAGTAAAGTTAGAAATGGTTAAAGATAAGATTTGGAGAGGAGCATAATTTGTTGCTCAACCCTCAATGAGCTTCTCAGGAGAAATTATGTGTATTTGGGACCCAAATAAATTGGAAGAACAACAAATTATCTCAAATGATAGATTTTGTTCTATCCACTTCTTTTCGAAGGAGGATAATTCCCACTGGATCATTACAAATGTCTATGCACCCAGTATTGTGGTTGGAATATGAAGGTTATGGAGGAAATTGAGTGAACCCAGGCATGTCTTTGTAGGTATACCATGGATCATTGCAGGGGACTTCAATACCCCTTTGTATCCATCTAATAAGAAGGGAGGCGTTGAAGGATATTCAAAGAGTATGGTTGAGTTTGGTGATTTTATAAATTCAAATGCTTTGATGGACTTGGAGCTTAGACAAGCAAAGTTTACTTGGACTAATAGGCAGCTAGGGAGTCAATTGATTAAGATAAGAATGGATAGGGTGTTGATTTCTCAGGATAGCTTAGTGTTGTTTGGGGACACTTCTCTCATGACCCTCCCAAAAACTAGCTCAAACCACAATCCTTTGATTTTGGAAACAATAGACAAAAGAAGGCTCTTTGCTACCTGTTTTCGATTTGCAAAGATGTGGATCCTTCATTCTAATTTAGAGAGCATGATTCAATATTAGTGTCAGTAAGATTTTTTCGAGGATAGATTGACTCAAGTAGCAAAGAAACTGAGATTTATTAAGCGAAACTTAAAACTATGGAATAAATAGGTGTTTGGAGACATTATGGTTAAAAAGGCAGCTTTACAACAACTCATGGAGTTAGAAAACTCTTTGAATTTGGGAGAGTTCGAAGGAAGTTCAAACTAGAGGAAAGGATCTTCTATGTGATTGGCATAATACTTTGGTGTGTGAGGAGGCTTTCTGGCAGCAGAAATCAAGAGAATTATGGTTAAATAAAGGGGACATGAATACGAGGTTTTTCCATGTTTCAACTCTTAGGCACATAAGTTTTAATAAAATCCAGGAGATCAAGATTGTTGACGGTTCTTCTACAAGGGATCCTTTCCAAATTAGAGGGGAAGCTGCTCTATTTTTACAAGACATGTTAGGAGTGGATTCGAAGCTGGATGAAGAGCGATGAACTTGTTGTTAGACCATATTCTCTTAAATATTACAAATCGAATAAATGACTACTCCTCCCTTTACGGATGAGGAAATTAAAGAGTCGGTCTTCTCCATGAAGGGAGATAAATCTCCTGACCCATATGGGTTTTTGATGCTCTTCTATCACAAGTTTTGGTACATCATTGACAATGAGGTCACCTTGGCATTTAAGGAGTTTTAGACCTCTAAAAGGATCCCTTCTGATGTGAACTGTACATTCTTAGCCCTCATCCCAAAGATTGTAGGTACTAAATATTTTGTAAATTACTGTCCAATTATCTTGTATAATACTCTCTACAAAATTGTGTCCAAAGTCCTTGCAAATTGGCTAAATATGGCTCTCCCTTTTGTCATTGACAAACACCAAAGGGGTTTTGTTCAGGGACAACAGATTCTTGATGGGATCATTTCAATCCATGAGATCCTACACTCTGTCTCTAAATCAAAAGGGAAGGTATGTTTCTTAAATTAAATATGAATAAAGTGAATGACATAGTTTCTTAGGATTTTATGATAAAAGTGCTCCAACGTTTTGGTTTTTGCGAGGATTGGATTTCTATGATGAAAAACTGCATCTCCATAGTGATGATCTCCATCTTAGTTAATGGGTCTGCAGTGGGTTATTTTCCTAGAAAGAGGGGGTTGAGACAAGGGGACCCCTATCCCCTTATCTATTTATAATTTTAGTTGAAGTTATGGGTAGAGCCTTCACAGCAGCCACGGATAGAGGAGACATGTAAGGTATCAGGCCAACTTCCACTCTGGAACCGATCTCTTTTCAATAGTTTGTGGATGATACTCTAATTTTGACAAGATCATCTCTTCCACAAGCAAGACATATTAAGATGATATTGAATTTCTATGAGCTTGCAGCAGGCTAGAAGGTAAATTTTAATAAAAGTAAATTTTTTTTCCTGAATACCTCTAGAGCTCTCCAACTGTAGATAGCAAGAATATTCAACTATGGCATAGGTGATTTACCAGCAACCTATCTAGGGATACCTTTATTCCTTGGGAGTATGAAGAAAGCCTTGTGGGATCTGGTTATTAAACGTGTTACAAAGAAACTATCCTTTTGGAAAGACTATCTTCTTAGTTAGGCAAGAAAGACCCAACTTGTGAAATCCTACCTTCAAAGTATACCTATTTACTTCATGTTAATTTTTAAAATGCCAGTATCGGTCTACAAAAAAATTGAACAAATTCAAAGGATTTTTTTGTGGTCTGGGGCTGAGGAAAAGAAGAGGATATATTTACTTGCTTGGAACAAAGTCTGTAATTCTAAACAATATGGGGGATTAGGACTGAGAACTCTTCCCAAACTGAACAAAGCTCTAATGGGAAAGTTGGGTTGGAATTTGGCAAAGGAAGAAGACACTCCCTAGGTTAAAATTGTAAAATCTAAGTAGTTACGTAATTTTTCCTTCCTAGAAAACCTCAACCCTCTTAAGGGGTCTAGTTTCTGGAATAGCCTTCAATAGGTAAGACCTCTTATCTAGCAGGGTTGTAGATGGTAGATTGGATATGGTGTTAACGTGAGATTTTGGTAGGATACTTGGCTCATTAACTCTCCCCTTTGTGAGATCCCAAGGTTTGAAAACTTAAGAACAATCATGATTCCTATTTATGGACTGTTGGTTCGAGATTATATGGTGGGAGAAAATGGCATCAAGAAGTGGAAGCGACTTTATGCTGAGAAAATCAATGAGGACTTGTGTCCACACCTGGAAAGTCTTAATAGATGCCTCAATGCCTACATCCTCAGCCATTGACGACCAAATGATTTATTTATTTAGATGAAAATAAAGAGTGGAGATTATTTTGTGAAGTCTAATTATAACTTGGCTAAAGGTGTAGGGGTAGTGTGGCCCCATGTAAAGGTTTGGGAAAAAGATCTCATCCCTAAGACTACTATTTTTCATTGGTTGGTTATGCATAATAAAATTATGACCCAGGATAATGTGAAAAAACGTGGTTTCTCCTTACCAAAAACTTGTTTTATCAGCTTTGTAGTGAATTCCAAGTTCAGTGAGTTTTCCCTAGAACTATCTCATACTTGAACTTGCAATGGGAGCCTCCTTTTAAAGGCAAACGAATTAGTAAGTTGTGGCTTATAAGCCTTCCACATATCTGGTGGAGAGTCTGGAATGAAAGAAACCACAAAAATTTTGAGAACTTGAAGATGGATGGAAAATGGTTTGAAATCGAGCAAGAAGTCTCCTGATGGAGAATTTTAACACTATTCGCTTCAAGGAGGGATGAGAATAAAAGAAGGAAATATGGATATTGGAATGCTGGGAAGTCAAATAGAAATTACCAATACCTCGAGTTCATCCCAGAACTCATGCAAAATGGATACTACCATCGGTTGGATGGTTCAAATTAAATTTTTATGGGGACTCAAAAGGTAATCCCGAGCTGGCGGGAGCTGGAGGGGTGATCCGAAATCATCTGGGTAAGGTAATCAAAGCCTTTGCTAAACCATTGGGTGAACAAATAAGTCATTTTACTAAAGCAAGAGCAGCTTATGTAGGAATTTCTTTGGCTATCAATTACAATCTAGATAAGCTTATAGTTGAAGGAGATTCACAAAATATTATGACCATTTTAAAGGAAGGACAACCAACCACCTAGATTATTGATTTAATGATGGTGGAAGCTCGAGCGCTTTTGGATAGACTCGAGAATGTGTCTATCAATCATATTTATAGAGAAGCCAACAGGGTAGCAGATGGTCTTGCTAACAAAGTAGTAATGGCAGATGTCATAAAGGAATGGGGGAATGATATCCCAGTGCACATAAATAATTTAGTTGACAGTGATAATGCCACAGAAATTGAAAATGGGGATCAATAGGAAGAGGTTGTCAGAAAATCATAGAGTATATGATATTTAGATATGTAAGGTGTATGTTGGTTTTCTAGTTTTGGATGTGGTTAGTGAAGTGTGTTTATTGTTACACGGTTGGTATAGGCTCTATGCCAATGAAAATACTTCTTGGTGAAATGGATAGTGATTGGCCATTTCTGTTGATGTAAAAGGTTAACATTCCTTTCAAAAATACACTTTTCCAACTTAAAAAAAAAAAACAGGTTCCTAACAAGGTATTAGTATAAATATCACGTAATGATTATTTCATTATATCAATTTGTAATATGAGATCATGGGATACCTATAGGCACCCATCCCTTATCCTTATATTTTATATTTTTACTATATTATTTTGTTTTCTTTATTATTTTTTTTCTTTTATATACTTTCGTTATACTATATTACTCTTTTGCACAAAATTGTCGTGAATACATGTTTCACAAGTTTTCTAAAAGGTTTTAAAATTTCTATAGTCTAATGTGAAGGAGAGACTGAAATAAACTAAAGTAAATTTAGATCCACGAGACATATGCCATAAAGGATCATTTTCATAGAGGATGTTGTTTATTCAATGTGTTTATCTAACCAGACTAGAGCATGGTGTATAACCCTGCTACCTCTTTTTAGATTCAAACCCTCAACTTCTTATTTAGAGTTTCAAAATATATTAAGATATATTTTTATAATAGTTGTTAATTTATAAACATGTTTTTAAAGATATATTTATTAAATTTTAAATTATTTTCTTAATAAAAAAATATATATAGATAGGAGAACAATTGGAGACATGTTGGGGCCACTCTCTCCATAAGCTGAATTTGGCCCTCCACAAGGAAATCTCAATACCTTTTAGTGTTGGAGTGTTTCTATTGAAATAATTTTAAATAATTTTAATTTAAAATGTTTTAAAAAATACTTTTAATATGATTGATAGAAGCAATATAAGTAAATATACATTATTATCCATTCTAACCAACAATCTAACAACATAACGCGATGTCTCCGAAAAATGTAATCAATCCAAAAAATAAAATAAAATAAATAAATAAATGTGTATATATATTGATTTGGTTATTGTGAGAAACCCCTATGACCAACGTGTAGGGTTGAGCAGTCTCCTCCCAACCATGATCCCTTGTAAAGCCGAGAGTTATACTTATCAATAGGAAATTTAATACAAATCCACCACACACCCACTCCCTCACACACTCGCCCACACCACGGTTTGCACTGTACTCCTAGGTGTTCAAATAAATAAATATATTATTTGACCAAATTAGTCGATAAGAAGTAAAAATAACTTTTATATAATGTGAGAGGAAATTTCCACCTTTAAACTTACTACCAACGCTTAGGGTTTGACATCCCCATCCCACTATGACCTGACATAAGGGAGTTGAGCTTATCAATAGGTAATTTAACACACAATCCCACACACCACATATTGTGGTTTGATCTTATCATTGTTTTTTTATTCATAAGAAAATCAGCAACTTCATGAATGAGCTACTTTTATAAACCCTAAGCCCATTCGGTAAAGCATAGTCAATAGGACCTCGACCCTCCAAGGTATCGATATGGGATAGCCAACCGACAGTCACTCAGTCACTACCATCCAACCTATCCCCTTTTAAGTATGCAGTGGCTTGAACCTTGGACCTTCCCAAAGAGAAGCCAAAGTCCTAACCACTATATCCGTACGAACATATCATGGTTTGAGCTTATCATTGTTAATAACATTGTATTTAAAAATTAATCACTTTAAAAATAGTTAATGTTTATTATATCATTGATAATAGTATTATATTTATGTCCCAAGGAGGACAGGTCAACGTTTCAGGATTTGGCTCTTCTTCGGGAGGTCCAAGGTTCAAATCGCGACATGGGCGAGTGTGTGAGGGGTGGGTGTGTGGTGGGTCTGTGTTAAATTCTTATTGATAAGCATAGCTCTCGGCTTTACGAGGGATCATGGTTGGGAGGAGACTGCTCAACCCTGTAGGAGTTTCTTGCACTAACCAAAAACAAAAAAAATAGTATATGTATATATATAATCAATACTTCCTATACACATCTGTCGTGAGGGTTGAATCGGGGTCTCATCACCAATAATACACGTGGTGTTCTTGTATGTAGATCACACACACACGAATAATAATATTATTTTGAAAATAAAGTCTTTAATATATCATATCATAATCATGTCGGGTTGATGTAGTAGACCAACCAGTTTTTAGCTGAGTGTTTGCTAACTTGAGGTCTATGGTTTCAATTCAGTCCTTCTAGGTCCCCTTCACTAAAGTAAATACGCAAATACTTATCGAGATATACCAGTTGGAAAAGAACCCTTATATATTTAAAAATACAATACTTATCGAGACAAGCCAGTGGAAAAAGCCCCTGTATTTAAAAAAATACATCATATCATGTGGATGATATTTTAATTGTTAAACCCATTCAATATGAGACCCCTCATAGATAAATTTTGAGCGCTCACCAAGAAAAGACCCAAGGCCACTCAAGTATAAGACCCTTCATAAAAACATGTGTAAACTTATTAAAAGAATTAAGTTCCAAGGGCTGGGTGGATTGATAAGTTTTGAGCACTCACCAAGAAGAGACCCAAATTCAAACCTTGGAGGTTAGCCTTGTTTGGGACTGAGGCAGTAGATCGGTCTGACTCCCCCAAATGCTTGTGAACCCTCACCTCGAGTTGTTTCATCGAGGTTAGGTAGGGATTATAAGGGCAACTCCAAGGATTCTAACCCATGACCGATAGTAAAATAAAATAAAAGGACGTTATTGATTCTCCTATGTAATAAAAAATAATAATTTTAAATTAATGAGCTTAAAAAAACTTTTTGATGTCTTGTTATTATTTATTATATTTTATTTAATAATTTAAAAAATATATTAATTGGAATTTGATTCGCTAGTTGAGATATATAGATAATGTAGCATATACCGAGATTCAAATCTAAAAAAACATGGGAAGGTATGGAATGGGCTAGACAGTTTATATTCATCAAAATTGATTTTGAAAAAGCTTATGATAAAATTGAGTGAAATTTTATTCCTACCATGTTACACGCACTTGGATTTGGTCCGAACTTTGTTAAGTCTGTTAGTATGCTCTTCCAGGATGCTTCAACTGTGTTCACTCTAAATAACACTTAGTCTGATGTCCTGGGCCTGTTTCGTTCTGTGAGGCAAGACTGTCCGCTTGCTCCTTCTCTATTTATCTTGGTTGTAGAAGTCTTTGGATACCTCTTGCCTGCCTAAGTGTCTCAGGGAAACATTCGGAGAATTGCTCTTCCCAATTCGCCAACTCAGTTGGTTAATGGGTACTTTGTTGATGATTCTTTCTTGACCATTAGGGAAGATCAACAATCTGTGTTCAATACTTTGTATTACCTTGATATCTTTTGTGCAGCTTCAGGCTCTAGTATTCAGTGGCATAAGATTGTTTGCTTTCGATAGTCTGTTAATCCTTGCCTAGATTGGCTTTCTCAATATCCCTAGCAATGGATTCAATTTGGCAAAGTTTTTGGGCATTCCTTTTGCTTTTCAGAGTACCTCTGCTCAACTCTGGAATCATGTACTCCAGAGAGTTGAGAAGAAGCTTTCTTATTGGATTACCAAGAAACTCTCCCTTGTAGGATAATTCTAAGTTTGCTCCAAGATTTGGCTATCACTCATGTGTATTTTTCTTCCTGTTGGACTCCATCCGAGGCCTGTTACCAAAAGCTAGAGAAGTTGTTGCGATATTTTCTTTGGGCTAGCTCTTCCCAGAAGAAGGGATTTCACAAAGTAGTCTGGGAAATTTGTGGTCTTCCCAAGTCCTCTGGCAGGATGGGTCTGTTTGACTATCAATGCCAGGGATTTGCTTTGTGTGCAAAGTGGGTTGTTAGAGCTATTGACGGCCCAAAAGCCTAGAAGGTCCTAATTCGATACTATATTTCTACAGGTCTTCCTTTGGGTAAGAAATTTTGGCGAGGGATGTCTCTCCCCTCTATTGTTACAACCCTTATGTTAATTAAAATTCAAGGATCCTTTGTGATGCAGAGCATTTGGCGAGCTTGGAAGGCTCTTAAACCTTGGTTTTGTTGGTCTGGTGATGGGCAAAAAAAAGGGGCTTCCATAGCCTCTCTTAATGTGTGGTGGTCATCTGTCATTACTTACCAAGGATTCCCTTTGACGTCGTTTCAATGGATTCATGCTCAACGGTTTTTCAAGAAGGGAATTGCTACCATTTCTGATTTCTTCTCTTCTCATACCAAAGATTGGATTCCTTGGGAGGTTTTCAGATGACTTCATAATTTAAAACCATAAGATAAGACCACGTATGATACTGTGTTAGATAACATTCCCTTCTCTTTTTGGTTGAAAATTACCAGATATTTCCAAAAACCTTGGAGGTCAGACTGGACCTGGCCGAAGAACAACCCGTTAATTCAATACAAGGCCCGTTTGGAATATTCTTGGCTTTCTTCACACTTACCCATGGTGGGTAAGTTGAACGAGCGTTGGGACTTAATATCCAGGCCTTCACAGTGGAAATTGTGTTTTAACATGGTCTGGGCCTCTTATCTTGAGCCAAAGCTAGCTTTTCTTGCTTGGAGTTTGCTTTTTCAAGGTTTGCCTGTGGGACAACAACTGAAATACTTGGGCGTGGCTAATCCCAAATGCTAGTTTTGCAATGAACCTGAATATTGCACTCATGTTTTTTGATCATGTCGTAAAGCTCAAATGGCTTGGAAGTGGCTGGAATCTTTCTTTCGACCATATATGGCCACTTCTTTTTCTTGGCACCATTCCCTGCTAGACGATGCTCCTGATTTTTCTATTCCTCTTGTGTTTGTTTAGAATATTTTTAAAGTCAATATTATTTTTCACTTATGGAAGACCATAAACAATATAGCTTTTTTCAGAGACACAACTTTAGATTCCTTTTCTTCAGCTGATAAGTATGTTGTATTTTTTTACTCTTGGCTTCAGATACAGGTTCAAGTGGAAAAAATTCATATTAACATTCAATACCTGAGTACTCTCCTGGACCATTGGGCCAATGCACGTGCACTATCAGTCGGGTCCTCTAGGATTTGATGTCACAGCGTTGTGCTGGATCTCATTCTCGATCTCATCGGGGACATAGGGCATTACTATAGGCGGGGAGACACTAGTCTCAACCTCCGTCGGTGACCAAACGTCATTGCTCTAATGGTACTGGTAATTCGTGGCTAATGAGTGGATGGGATGTCCATCCATAACCTTCACACCAAGTTGCAGGCTGGGGAGATGCGGTCGTGGCGACACCAGTTAATGCTCTAGGCTGGCACGATGATGGCCAAACCCCCCGTCTCCAGGATATAAATGCACAAGACGTTAATGACTTGTTGATATGGGTGGTACTGACACTGATGATAATGGCTGGGATGCTCCTGCTACTACCTCTCCCTGGCACCATGATGACAATGTGGACAATTTTGTCCCTCCGATGTCTGAAAATGATTTCTGTTCTGCGAATGCATGCTTTTATTTGATTTTTAGCTAAGAGGATGATTTTAATTCCCTCTTTTTTGTGTTAGGCAACTAAAGTCTTTGTATTTGCTATTTGGTTTCTCCTAACCATATGCGATTAGAGTGATTTTTGGGATCCTACTCGGGTGGGCGTGTGCGCATCCACCCACTTTTTGTATGATTAAGTTGTATTTTTGATATAATATAGCTTATTTCATTCAAAAAAATCTAAAGAAGTTTTAAAAAAGTTATATAAGCACTAATGATAACCAGTATGAGGGATTTGAAACTGGTTTGAAAACCTTATCAAAACCTCATTTAAAGATAAATACATAAATATAACTTAATAAAAACATTAACACAAGATTATAAAAAAACATATTTATTACACTGTGTTGAGTGGTATTTTCACCCGGTTGTGAAAACACACTCTCCGATAGGATTTGGGTTCTAAATCCTCTGCTTGCAAAGAAATTAAACAAGTAACTTCTCCAAGGTTCCTGTTATGTTAGCATTTTGCATCTGTGTATTAATAATCTCAAATAAAGATATTCAATTAAAATGCTTGGAACACCTTAGTGGTTGCAAGTAATTTAATGATTGTTCATTGAACCCTGATAAAGCAAATGTGATTTGGTCTCTATATGACCATGCTGTAACTTCAAAATAAAATTTAATGAAATGCCATAACATGAAGGAATTATTTATGGATTTTGAAGTTTTTTAATTTTTTTATTTTATTTTAATGCTTGAAAAATTAAAATTGGAACTTTTGAAAAATAAAGTGCAAGCAAAAAGAAAATAAAATGCAAAAGAAAAAGAAATTAAAATTGCATTCAGTTTGATGCTATCCCGTCCTGGCAAAACCGAAGATGTGAGGTTTCCATGCATGCAACCTAACCTATTGGACACCGCAAACACGCACAATCCCGATAAGCTAAGTGCTTATTCAAAGGGTTTTGAAATAAAATTCAAATTTCGAACATTCGCCTAATGCAACCCACAAAAGTGGCATTTAACATTATCTATAAATCCGAAATCTGAAAAATGAAAGAATAAACATTAAATCTATAGCATGCACAGAAAATCTCCTTCTTTCTTGCCCACAAGATGCAAATTTCTGAACACTCCTGCATTAAAAATAAATCATGTTACAATAGCAGAATCTCTGGTTTTCTCAAAACCAAAAAAAGGGGAAGAAAAACACTCCCAAGCAGGCCCAGAATGGCTTCTCGCCTTCGGCACTGCAACTCTGCCCGCAGCGGTTTCGACCCTCGTACCAATCTGTGCTTTCGCTTTTATAATTTTTGGCAATGCTCTCTGTTTCGCCTTGTGATGCTTCGCTTCATCTTCCAGATCACTTCGTTTCACCTTCCCCGCCTTTTCGTTGTCTTTGACTTCATGTTCGACATCGAGACGCTTGATCTTCTCTGTGACCTGTAACGCTTCTGCAGCCCTTACACATGTACGCCACGTGTTCCGCACTTTTCTGCATGTTTCGTAACGGCCCCCTGTAAATCGTGACCAAAAATAGCATGTCGCGACGTTTTTATGCATGCAGCTTTGCTCCTTTACTTTCATCGCAAAAACGCGACATGTCGCGATATCGTGACATTTTCTCATCGCAGCCTTTCTTGCCTTCATGCACGACGAAATGGCGACATGTCGCGATATCGCGACAACTTTTCATTCCGTACACTTTGCTATTTTTCTGTCGCGAAATCGTGACGCTTTTCTCTTCGTACACCACTTTGCTGCTTTCTGTCGCAAAATCGTGACGCTTTTCTCTTTGGCTCTTATCTTTATTTCCTTGACGCGACATGTCACGAAATCGTGACATTTTTCTATTTCGGGCCCCTTTGCTATTTCTGTCGCGATATCGCGACGTTTTTCTGCTTCATGCCCCTTTGCTATCTTTTGTCGCGAAATCGCGACGCTTTTAGTGCCTTGCCCTATTTGACTGGTTTGACCTTCGCGATTTTGTTCCATTCTGCCTTTCTCTCTCCTCTTTGGACCGCGACGGAGCAACATGTCGCGATATCGCGACACTTTTTCATTTTCGATCGTGACGGAGCAACATGTCGCGATATCGCGACACTTTTTCATTTTTGGCGCGACGGAGCAACATGTCGCGATATCGCGACACTTTTTCATTTTCGGCCGTGACGGAGCAACATGTCGCGATATCGTGACACTTTTTCATTTTCGGCGCGACGGAGCAACATGTCGCGATATCGTGACACTTTTTCATTTTTGTGCAATTTTGCCTTTTTCTTGATTTTTAGCATCTGGGTCATTGAGATCTTCTTTGAAAGCATGCAAAAAAGGTGGGTCCCCAATTTTGGGGTGTGTTGTGGATCAGCCACAACAAATGGCGACTCTATTGTCAAATGCTCTTGAGCATTTTAGTGAGAACCCAACCTGGAAGTATACAAACTTGAAAACAAGCATTAGCACATAAGAAATATAAACAAATGCCCATAGATCAAAAATACATGAATCATCAGAATCATTAAGTATCAGCTTCGGTGTGTGCAATGTGTTTTCATTCCCTATCGTTTGAAATTGATCAACATTCCATCGTCGGTTTTACATGAATGCATATGTGAGATTGTGAATGATTTGTGTAACCTAATAAATATGCTAAGAGATTTTGCTTTTATAAAAGGCATAGTCTTTCTTCTAGTATCATACACAAACATTCAAGATTATCAAACCCTCTTAGGATCAACTATATGTATAATGAATTGCTTTATTAGATCCCAAAGTTGGTTATGAGTCCCTACTATCTTGAACCCATGTGTAAGTGAAAGTGAAATCAGAGCTTTGGGAAATCAGACTCCCAACCTAATCGAGATGGGAGTTTAACCCTATTCTTACTACTCTGATTTGGAATTCATTACCTCACTTTGAGCAAAATAATTTAACCAATTATGGAAGAAATGGTCATGCTAGTCTAACCCTTTGAACAGTCAGTGGTCTTGTTTTTTAGACAAGACATGTTGCCATGCATGGGCATACTTAACCCCATAATCCATGACTTAGCTTCATTTCTTTGGACCTTGGGGATGACTACCCATCCTTTGCAGAGGACAAGTAGTACGATCCTTCCAATCCAATATAAAGATGAGATGGGAAAAATTAATTTTTTACTTCTTGAACCTTGGGGATGACTACCCATCCTTGCTAGGGACATGTAGTACGATCCTTCCAATCCAAGCTTTAGATGTAAATGGAGAATATTAATTTTATTGCTTGGACCTTGGGGATGACTACCCATCCTTTGCGAGAGGACAAGTAGTACGATCCTTCCAATCCAAGATTTATCATGAAATGAGACATAGGAGCTTTGGGGAATCGGATTCTCAACCTAAGCGAGATGAGAATTTATGCCCTATCCTTACTACTCCATGTAGGTCAAATCAAAGCTTTGGGGAGTTGGATCCTCAACCTAAGTTCGATGAGGATTTAGCCCTATCCTTACTACTATGATTTTAGGCTTTAAGCTTTATGGAAGTGGTCAAAACCATCGTTTTAAGGATCATGTTGCATAATAGGATAGACATGAAATACTTCTTTCGCCCAACCTTTTCTTCCAAGCAAGGTTTTGATCATTTTGCTCAAGATCCTTTTTAATGTGTATAAAATGTGCTTGGTTCTAGATATCTCAAGACTCGGTTCCCAACCTTAGGATTTTCTTCTTATTTATGTGATAGCATAACCTTAAGAGGATTTGACACACTTTAATGATTTGTATTTGAAATGCATTTGCAACTAAGATGGCATGTATGTGCAAAGTGAGATGTAATATGAATGCATTGTCTTTTGAAATGCAGATGAAATTTTGCCAATAAAAACTGACTACTTCATGCATCACAAGTTTCAAACGATATTATTAAATTGTTTGTATTTCTTGCGGAGCTTTCTACCACATAATTCCAATGTTCCATATTTCCCCGATCTAGAACATAAGTTAGCATCTCAAGGCAACTTTTTCATCATTTTTTTTTTTTTATATAGACAAACAAAACATGTCAAATAAACACACAACTTTAAATTAAAACTTATTCAATCCAAAACCAAACTGCAATCCCAAAAATGAAAATTTGAAAACACAAACCAAAACCCAAAAACCAAAATCTATATACAAATGTACACTATAATACAAGATGATGCAAAGCTTGGATTATCACTTTCCTGGATCCCAAACATGATTAGAACATTTCAACAAAAATATAACGTGATATGCATGCCAAATGTTGTGGGAATCCCACAAAAACAAGACTAGACCAAACAATGCAACAAATTTCCACTTGCCATGCTCACCATACCAATTTGATTTAGTTCCAATAATACTCCCATAGGTGAGCATCAAATTACTAAAATGATTAGACAATAAATGATTTTCAATTTTATCATGTCTATTCTTTAAAATGTAAACTTCATAATTCCCTCCTTGATTTAGAATTAGGCTATCCTTTTCAAATATGCAATTTTGTAAGTAGGAGCCTATTTCTACAAATTTCAAAGCCAAATCATTTTCCAAATTTGTAGGCCAATCAAATTTGTGTAACAATTTACAAGCATCTAGGATATTTACTAAATTAGGATCATTAAAAGTTTTTATCCTAGATTCAATTAGTAATTGTTGATGAATTTGGTTTAACAATTCAAGTGCATCAACTTCTTTTCCATTCATTAAAACAATGTTATTAAAGGTGTGATTAAAAATTATACCTTGTTTTTCATTTACCTTTAATGACATTTCACCATAAACATCATTCAAATTCAAAACATGGTCATGCAAATTTTCAATCCTCAAATGTTTTTGGTCAAAGTGTATGTCCCATGACTCATCTTGATGATCCTTCATTTGAGTTGCTTCCAATTGATCAATCTCTTTGTCATTTGGTTCCAATTCTTTGTTCACTATCCATGGTATCTCTTCATTTGAATCCTCAAAATCATCATGCAAACTTGCATCCACACCTTCAATGAATTTATATTCAACATGATCAAATTTTGTCACCTTTTCAAATCTTGTGAATATGAGATCTTCGTATGATGTAGAAGGTTCAACATCCCGCATATCAAGTGAAATATGAGTTTCATCTATAGGGATGTGAGAAAAGAATGCATTATCATATCTCCCCCAACCATTGTAAAAATCGTCATCCAAATCCATAGAATGAAATTCCATGATGTTTGTGACATGATCTTTTGATTCATTCATCAATTCATTTTCTTCTTTGTCCTTGGTAATAGGATCATTATAATCTTCCAAAATTTGATGAGATTTGAAACCCTCTTCCAAAACATCCTCAAATTGTACAGGAGTTGTAATATCTTCCTTTGAGTAGGCGATTATGTTGTCCTGTATATCAATTGGCACACAAGTTTCATTAGTAGTTTTGGATTGAGTGTAGTCTTCCCACTTCTTCCAAGCATCATAATAATCATCTTTCAAAATCAAGTGGTGACGTTCAACTACTTCTTCAACATCTTCCAATTCATCAATGTGTTTCTCATCAAATTCATCTTCACCTTCCTTAGATGGTTCAATTATTTCCAAAAGTGGGTTATTTCTTGAATTCAAATTTATAAGGCTATCATCGTCCAAATTAGTAACCCATGATTCAATTTTATCATAATTTGGAGGGTGAAGAATTTCTTGATCTTTAATTTTACACATCTCATCAATAGTATCTTCCAAGAACAAGTGGTGAAACTCTATCATGTCTTCAAATTCATTTATTGGTTTTCTTCCAATTTCACTTTCAACCACTTCATTCAATTCTATGGTGGGTTCCATCCTATCACATATATCAAACATTGTTGAATTTAGAACCCCTTCATCCGGATAATCGTGTATCTCTATGAATGAGATCATTTCTGCATAATCCTCACTAGTGGATGTTGGCTTATCAATTTGCACCTCCTCGTGGACTACATCTAAGGTGGTTGTAAGATTTGGATATTCAAATTCATCCCCTTGATCATTCACCTTAGGTATCATTGGAGTGGAGGGTGCTATGTTTGATGGTTGGTGTAGGTTGGCATCAAAAGAACAATCTCTCATGTGAACATGTTGTGCCTTTTCTTCTTCAAGACCTTGTCGTTCTATCTCTTCTAAGACCTCATGGATTTTCTCTAGGGACAAACCACTCGGTTTTTCCTCAATGAGTGAAGCAAGTGTGGGGTGTATGGCTCCTAGGTATACTTCCATGGCTTCCTCTTCCAATGTGTTAAAATTTTCCCACATTTGGGAGTGCAACTCACGAAATCTTCCATTGAATTGACTCAAGGATTCATTAGGCTCTTTACATATGGAGGTAAACTGATTTTTCAAGATTTCTAAGTCAACTTGATTACCAAAATGGTAAAGATAGGCTGCTTCTAGTTGTATCCAAGAAGTCCTAACCTCCATGGGTAGTTGGCTGTACCAAAAGAATGGTTTATCATCCAAAATGTATGCAAATAACTTACAAGCCACCTCCTCATAGAAAATCTGGAATTTACATAATGTATCCTTGTAGACATGCGGTTTTTGCAAGTATCCTAGTGGCACCTCTTGATTAAAACACCGTAAAAAATCCAATAACATTTTAGGAATTTGATAGGGTACCACGGGTATAGATAAACCCTTATAATGATCCTCTATCATTGATACCATTCTCTCTCTTAGAGACACTATTTCAGCTCTCAGGGATACCATTTGCTCCTCAAGTGTTGCCATTAGTGAAACTTAAAATGTAATTTTAGAACCAAATCTGTTGAATATTCAACCTGCAAGGTAAAAAAAAATCAAGTTAGCATCAACCAAGAGATGTACTTATTAAAATCAAATGTCAAGTAATTGCATGAGACCAAAATTTTCAAAATTAAATCAAATCACATATTTATGTATGAACAATCAGAAAAGTGTTAGAATAATATACAACATACCTGAATTGCTTAAAATAGAACAAGTAAATAAATTCAGGCCATCCTTTTTACAATCGCTGAGTGTTAGAGGACTAAAGCATAAAAAATTTAAATTTAAATAACACTAAAATAAACCCGTTCGGCCCTCCTAGCACCAATCCGTTGAGTGGTGTTAGAGGCCGAAGATGCTAATCAAATGGACTTGAAATATTTAGCAATGTAAAGCTCTTAAACAATTATAAACCCGTAGCATCTAAAATCATGATAAAATAAACCTTTTCAGGCCCTCCTTCTAGCGCCAATCTGTTGAGTGGTATTTTCACCCGATTGTGAAAACACACTCTCCGATAGGATTTGGGTTCTAAATCCTCTGCTTGCAAAGAAATTAAACAAGTAACTTCTCCAAGGTTCCTGTTATGTTAGCATTTTGCATCCGTGTATTAATAATCTCAAATAAAGATATTCAATTAAAATGCTTGGAACACCTTAGTGGTTGCAAGTAATTGAAAACAAGGGGCACTGTGGTTTATTTTACTATGAAACTTTAATGATTGTTCATTGAACCCTGATAAAGCAAATGTGATTTGGTCTCTATATGACCATGCTGTAACTTCAAAATAAAATTTAATGAAATGCCATAACATGAAGGAATTATTTATGGATTTTGAAGTTTTTTAATTTTTTTATTTTATTTTAATGCTTGAAAAATTAAAATTGGAACTTCTGAAAAATAAAGTGCAGACAAAAAGAAAATAAAATGCAAAAGAAAAAAGAATTAAAATTGCATTCGATTTGATGCTATCCCGTCTCGGCAAAACCGAAGATGTGAGGTTTCCATGCATGCAACCTAACCTATTGGACCCGCAAACACGCACAATCCCGATAAGCTAAGTGCTTATTCAAAGGGTTTTGAAATAAAATTCAAATTTTGAACATTCGCCTAATGCAACCCACAAAAGTGGCATTTAACATTATCTATAAATCCGAAATCTGAAAAATGAAAGAATAAACATTAAATCTATAGCATGCACGGAAAATCTCCTTCTTTCTTGCCCACAAGATGCAAATTTCTGAACACTCCTGCATTAAAAATAAATCATGTTACAATAGCAGAATCTCTGGTTTTCTCAAAACCAAAAAAGGGGGAAGAAAAACACTCCCAAGCAGGCCCAGAATGGCTTCTCGCCTTAGGCACTGCAACTCTGCCCATAGCGGTTTTCGACCCTCGTACCAATCTGTGCTTCTGCTTTTATAATTTCTGGCAATGCTCTCTGTTTCGCCCTATGACGCTTCGCTTCATCTTCCAGATCGCTTCGTTTCACCTTCCCCGCCTTTTCATTGCCTTTGACTTCATGTTCGACATCGAGACGCTTGATCTTCTCTATGACCTGTAACGCTTCTGCAGCCCTTACACATGTACACCACGTGTTTCGCACTTTTCTGCATGTTCCGTAACGGCCCCATGTAAATCGTGACCAAAAATAGCATGTCGCGATATCGCGACATTTTTATGCATGCAACTTTGCTCCTTTACTTTCATCGCGAAAACGCGACATGTCGCGATATCGTGACATTTTTCTCTCAGCAGCCTTTCTTGCCTTCATGCACAGCGAAATGGCGACATGTCGCGATATCGCGACAACTTTTCATTCCGTACACTTTGCTGTTTTTTGTCGCGAAATCGTGACGCTTTTCTCTTCGTACCATCTTCGCTTCCTGTCGCGAAATCGTGATGCTTTTCATTTGCGCTATTTTGTATTTCCAAGCGACATGTCGCGAAATCGTGACGCTTTTCTATTTCGGGCCCCTTTGCTATTTCCTATCGCGATATCGCGACGTTTTTCGCTTCGTGCCCCTTTGCTGCTTTTTGTCGCGAAATCGCGACGCTTTTAGTGCCTTGCCCTGTTTGACTGGTTTGACCACGATTTTGTGACATGTCACGATTTCGTGACAATTTTCCATTCTATCTTTCTCTCTCCTCTCTGGACCGCGACGGAGCAACATGTCACGATATCGCGACACTTTTTCATTTTCGGTCGCGACGGAGCAACATGTCGCGATATCGCGACACTTTTCATTTTCGGCCGCGACGGAGCAACATGTCGCGATATCGCGACACTTTTTCATTTTCGGCCGCGACGGAGCAACATGTCGCGATATCGCGACACTTTTTCATTTTCGGCCGCGACGGAGCAACATGTCGCGATATCGCGACACTTTTTCATTTTCGGCCGCGACGGAGCAACATGTCGCGATATCGCGACACTTTTTCATTTTTGTGCAATTTTGCCTTTTTCTTGATTTTTAGCATCTGGGTCACTGAGATCTTCTTTGAAAGCATGCAAAAAAGGTGGGTCCCCAATTTTGGGGTGTGTTGTGGATCAGCCACAACACACTGTTTGAATCGTTTTAAATGTGTTTCTATGGAAGGAAAGAAACTTTAATTTTTTATCAACCATAGTGTAAACTTTCTAATTAAGTTTTATAATATTATATAAAAAATAATGGACTATATTAGATTGAAATAGAGTCATTTGTATTAGATGATGATTGCTAATTAGGTTCTATAATATTTTATATATAAAATAATGGGCTATATGAGATTGAAATAGAGCCACTTGTATTAGATGATGATTGCAATTATGTATTATTTTGTAAAATCCTAATCTAAAAAAACAAGGAACTTTTGTAGATTCCCTTATGTAACAAAAAAAAATAATAAAAATTCAAGAAACTTAATTGATTAAGCTAATGCAATTTGATATTCAAAATATTATATTAAAATAAATTTACTTTAACCCAGGTATTGTAGGTGAGTTGGAGAGGAGAGGGAAATCCTCCAAAAGAGGTCTCAGGTTCAAATCTCCACCCTACCAAAAAGCTGAATTGGGTATCCAAAATCCAATTGATAATGTTGGTGCGGGCAGGGTCGGGTGCGACTCCCGGGTGACTTTGACGGTGTAGAACCCCCCTGTTCATGGTCTCTCAGACCAAGGCGGCCCCGCAAGGGGTTTTTCGCTTAAAAAAATAAATAAATAAATAAATTTACTTTATTTATTAGTTTAAATAAATATCAATTTATATGGTTTCTCACACTAACCAAATTTAAATAAACAATTAAATAAATGAATAAATATTAATTTGTATGTAATATTTAACATTTTAAAATTATTGGTAAAATAATTAAATAAATACATAAACTTAATAATTTATAATAAATAATATAAATATTTATATATATTTTAAAATATTTTCTATTTTTTTTTATACATAGGGGAATTGGCAACTGCCTTTCCTTTTTGAATAACTGGTCACAGGGTCAAATCACATTGCCTTTGGTCGTAGCGTCAAATCATGAAGCTACCACTATAACCCCTACCTCGCCTTGGTAAACACGGCCCGGAGTGAGGGAGACCCCCGGTGGCTCGGGGTTGGTACCGCCGTCATCAAGTTGGCGCACACTCAGCGGATTCTAGTTAGACTACTACCTTTGCCCTAGAGTGGGCATGCCCGCGAGGTTTGAACCTAGGTCTCCTCTTGGTAAGTGCCCAACATCTTACCAATCCACCTAGCCCTCGCGGACAAAAGATTTTCTATTAATTAAAAGTGAGTAAAAAGGTTACATCATTATCCCTTCGACCAAGAGGATTTTTATTTAAAGTTTTAAAGAGGGTTAGTTACAATAATTGTATTAAGCTATTGCAAAGAAAAAGGAATCTAATAATTTCTTTTAAGTAATAAAACACATAAATCAATGTTACAAGCATTAAGACGCAAGATACAATAAAGGTCTTCTTTGATTTGTTGCATCCACCATCTATCTGGGGGTTTTCATAACAAATTAGATTTCCTCGGTCTAGGGCCCAATTTGCCATAACATTTGCTACCTTGTTTTGCTCATGAGGGACATGAAAATATTTAGTTGTTTTAAATTTGGTTTGAAGGCTGAAAATATTTTTCAACACTCTTTGTAAACATTAGTGCTAAGTAGAGACCGTAGTGGGAGCTTCCAATTGATTAATGAGTATTTGGGAGTCCGAGTCTACCTATGTCGAACTTTGACCAACCTCGATAACCTCTTTGAGATCTCGAAGGATAACCTAAGCTTCTACTAGATTATTAGAGAGAACACCCAAATTATTTGCAAAGATGAAGACAAGATTGGCATCTGAAATCCTTTTTATATCCCTCATACTTGCTCTTCCTAAATTACTTATCAAAGCTCCATCCGTGTTTATCTTCCCAACACCATTAGGAGGGGTTTGCCAATGATCAACCCAACGAATAGGAAACTTGTGTTTATGAGGATTTCTTTGTCTCCATTCATCCAAAGAAAGCTTCATCTTACCGATAATACTATTCCATTGCTGGGATGGGAAAGAGGGCACTTGCATTACATATTGGATTATTTCCTGATATTAGCTAAGGTCCTTTACCAAATATAGTGAATATCCTATTGAATGTCTTTGAGGATCTTGTTGTTTCCTCCTTTCCACTAATTTTAGAGCAACAAAGAAATGTTGACCCATACCATCTTCTTCATAGAACTATCCATGCCATCTATCTTGGGCTAGGTACATCAAACTTGCTAAAAAGAAGTGAACATGTAAGGTCTAAAATCCAAGAGGGAGGTCAACATTTTCCATAATTGGGTAGCCAAGGGACAAGAAAGAAAGAGGTGATCCACAATATCTCTATCTCTGCAACATGTCACACATATATACGGTTTAAAAAAAACCTCGTTTTATCAATGAAATGAAAGATTTTAATTACATCCGCAAGACCCAAATATGGTCAATTGTTCTCCTATAAGGACTCACTTATGGAAAATAAGCTAGACAAAAAAACTCACTTTGGACCATAATGGTAGTTGCAAGACCAAAGTTAGTTGAAGACATCACTGAAGAGGTTGGCAACATGACATGATGGGAAATATAACAAGGCTATTGTATAAACACTCTTGGAGTGAGGGCCCCAACCAAAAGAGTCATTTGCTTGAGACCAAGAAAGAGATCAAGCTCTAATAATCGTTTGAATAACTTCTTCTCAACCTCCAACAACATCATAGGCCACTTAATAGTTGGGATCCACACTCTTTCATGTCAAGCACCATCCACAATGTTCCTCTAACAGTGAAAAACTTTGATCCACCCTTCTCTATGAACTTGTTCCATAAGAGATCTCTATTTAAAAATTGTTAAATTAGTAGAGGATACTCATCCCAAGCTCCAGTCTAGAAAATTGCTTGACAACTATTAATAATCCGAAAAAACTGCATCTTAATCAACGTTCCCCCATCCTCAACATTGGTAGGATTGAAGATCTTCTACTAAATAACTCATATATGATAAATTCTTTTGATAATATGTTTTCTATATTTATACTAATGAGTTCAATTTTCATTCCACATTAATATCTATCTATCTATACTCTCAAGAAAACTCAAATTGAAATCTTGCCACAAAAAAAAAAAAAAAATACACATTCACCAAATTGACATTCACCAAATTGTATATGTAAGAGATCTTTTTTTATTTTTATTTTTGAGTAATACTTCTTGGATTGAACCTGATGCAAGTGCAAGTGGCATCCTTGCCTGTAATCATTTTTAACCTCATAAAATTTTAAAAAATTATAGTAAATTATTGAAAACAATCATTCAAGTTCATTTAATTATATTAATTAAACAAATTAAAATCATTCAAATTCATTCAATAATAGTAATTAAACAAATTACATTCAATTAAACCCATTCAATCTTATTAATTAAATAAATTATAATAAATTAAATTCATTCAATAATATTAATTAAATTATAGATATAATCAATTAAATTTATTCAATAATAATAATTTAAAAAATTATATCGTCGTATCTTTAAATTCTTTTTAAAGAAGCTTAAGTTCAACCACAATATAGGTGTAATAATCCGTTATATTTTCATTTAAAAGAAAACAATTAAAAAATTATAAGCAATAAAATTACATTTCTATAGTCTCATATTCCATATACTTGAGAAATAAAATAATAAAGTTGGTGTTGGAACGTGGCAATGGTATACTATTGGTATTTTGTCTCGACTACTCAAATGAAGAGGAAGACCTTTAATTGTACACCAGTTATATTTCATATTAAAAACACATTATAAAAAAAAACAAATTATATGTCACTAATGGTGTTTCATTTCAATTACCTCAATTTGATTGGATTTTTGTCTCGACTACTCAAATGAAGAGGAAGACCTTTAATTGTACACCAGTTATATTTCATATTAAAAACACATTATAAAAAAAAACAAATTATATGTCACTAATGGTGTTTCATTTCAATTACCTCAATTCAATTCCAATCAAGGACAGACATACTTTTAATATAATTAAAAAATAAACTTATCCAATAAAATTTTAAGGCATTTGATTTCTACAAACTACTTATCTGCCCCTAATCCATTTAAATTTTAAGCAGTGGATTTCTACAAACTACTGATCTGCCCCTCAATGTAGAGGCAAACATTCTCAAATTGTTCAAATATTTAATTAAGAAACAATAAAAAATAAAAAAGTGTGTGGAACGGGGGAACACGCACAACTTTATCCTCGGGCATTTGCGACACACTCTCCCGGACGCCACCGGCAAATTAAAAACATCCAAATCCCCGAAACCTAGGGTTTCGAAACCATGTGCCGATGCATGCACAGGAGAGACCGCCCCCATGCCATCCCCGCCACGTGGCGGTCCGCACCGGGAATGGCCCACCGGATTGCGGCTGCGATACCAAGGGACAACTAAAGCAATACACAATCGCAAACGGTTTAACCGGTCGCAAACCGGTCACCCTCCCCGTTCAAAAATCTCCTCGCCTTGGAAGAAACGAGCCACGTCAGCAACCTGGCGGCGTACCATTGGTCAGACCCCTTTCCAACACCTCAGGAGTAGTGGTAAGGAGGGGGAGCAGGTGTGTAAAGAAGGGAAATGAAGACTACAATGCTTTGGGTGTGACACTGGGATTTTCGGCTCCGAGGAGTTGGGAGCGTGGTCTGATCCGTTAAGCCGTTGGTCGCATGGATAGAAAGAATTTTGGGTGTCTCTGATCTGTTGTTGTTGGCGGGGCTTTGAAGTTGGCGGATCCGGCGCGTTTTGGCGGAATTCGGGGAGGTTTGGGGGATTTTTTAAGGCTATTTTTGGCGGGGGAGTTAAATGCAGGAGCTGGAGGGGTGCCCTCAGCCGGGGGTCGTATCGTGTCCTCCTTGCGGAGAGGACAGCGGGGACGAGGAGCTCTCTGTGCTGCCGAGGCACACCAAGGTCGTGGTGACCGGAAATAACAGGACGAAATCCGTTCTCGTGGGACTCCACGGCGTCGTGAAGAAGGCCGTCGGCCTTGGGGGCTGGCATTGGCTGGTAATTCTCGAATTTGGCACTAAATTGTGCGCTGATAAAATTTCGAGGGCTGATTTTACACTTTTGTGTGTTGTTTTTGGAAAATCTTGGTGATAATGTGAAGTTTGTAGTAAATCATCGGAGAAAAAAATATTAAGCAAAATTCAAAGGTTATAAAGCTGTTTTTGTAGTTTTATTTTGATAAAATTTTGTGAGAGTTTTCGAGTCGAAAGGATGCTTCTCTTTTAAGCTAAATTTTGGTAATACTATACTTCGTGAGTGAGAAATTCTATTTGTTGGGGTAAATCTTACTGATCATGTGGGGATCACGTAGGAGAGGACTGTTAATTTTGTTTTTGGAAGATCTTGGTGACAGTGTGTGGCTTGGCAGATAATCTTCGGAGAAAAAATAATAAACGAAATTCAAAGGTTACGTAGCAGCTTTTGTACTTTATTTTTCTGTAAATCATAGTAATAATGTGCGAGTTGAAACAATGCATTTTCTTTGTAGCTAAAAGTTAGTAGTAATAGGGTTCGTGAGTGAGGAATTGTGTTTGTTAGGGTAAATCTTAATGACCACGTACGAGAAGACTAAGATTTTTTTGTTCCATTTAGGTAAATCTTGGCAATGTTGTGATATGTGAGCGAGGGTTTGTAATGCCTTGCAATGCGGATGGCGTGATGTGATCTAGGGTTTTTTCTTAGTTTAATTTCGGGAAATTCTGGTGTTTGTTAAGTAACTTGAAAATTTGTGGATCCGAGTGTTTATTTTTGGAAAAGCTTGGTAATAATGTGAGGCTTGGCCGAGAATCTTCGAAAATAAAATTTAAAGGTTATGTAGCTTTTGAAGTTTATTTTTGGTAAATCTTAGTAATAATGTTCGAGTTCAGAGAATGCGTTTTCTTTTTAGCTAAAATTTAGGAATAATATGCTTCGTGAGTGAGAAATTCTGTTTGTTGGAGTAAATCTTACTGATCACGTAGGAAAAGACTGAGAATTTTTGTGTAATTTAGGTAAATCTTGCTTATATTTTGTTAGATGAGGGAGGATGTGTTAATGTCTTGCAATGAGGATGGTTGAATGTGGTCTAGGGCTTTTTCTTGGTTTGAATTCCGGAAATCTTGGAAGCTTGTCCAAGTTGCCGATTTGTGTTTGCCGTTTTGAGTAATGCGCATTCTCATATCTGTCCAGAAATTCGAGCATTTGTAGGTAAGGAGTGTGTTTATGCGTAACCTTGGGAAATATGGGGACCTCTTTAAGTAGCCAGTTATACCTTTTCTTTTTGAGTAGCCAGTTTTGTGTTATTTTGGGTAGATTTTACTCAGAGTGTTTGAGGTCCCTGTGATATTTTGTTCTATGTTTCAAATCATACACAGATAGCGTAGCGAAAAGAAAAAAATAAAAATTCAAGGGTTAGTTAGCAGAAATGATAAATATTATTAATAATATTCATGGTTATGTTTTTTTCCTTTTATATTTTGGGAGGGGGGATTAAAATTTTACTAAAAATATGCTTTCTGAGTGAGATCTATTTGTTTGCATTAGCGGCCAAAAATATGCTAATTGTTTGTGTGTAATTAGTTGTAATGTGAATGATTTTATAGGATATATATGCTTTTCCCCCTTCATTATATGTTTGGAAATTTGTGGTTTTGTCCGCAAATTTGAAAATTTATGGATTGTTTGTCTCGAATTCAAAACGTTTCCGACATCTATGAAGAAATTAGAAAATTTGTTTAGTCTATTTACTGGTTTTCAGTGTGAGAAGCTCTTCAATTTGTTAAGAAATCTGAATGTTGAAAGTTCATATGGATGGGTAGTGTGTTCATGCACTGTTCAGGATTTATTAGGATTTAGCAGCTTTTTTAAGTAGCCGGATATATATATATAAGAGACGTTCTTGCAGAGCTTTGTATATTTATATATATACATGTGTGTGTATAAGATCTGCAACTTTCGAAGTATCTTCGATTTTAATTCCACATTGGGAAGTTATCTCGAGGTTTTGGGAAGTAAACGGGCATTACTTGTTTTTGATCTTTTCTAATGTGTACCAACATCGTAGAGGAAGACATTAAGATGTAGTGCAATTGTCAGGCATGGAATTTATGCAAGTTATTTAGCATTTCAGCCCTTCAACAAGGGCTTTTTTGTTTATTGGGTTTATAGTGGGTGAAACCTTAAAGGTGGGTTACCTAAAATATGATAATTAATATTTAAAAAATAGTTAAGTATTTATTGGTTGCCCATTAATAATGAGATAGAGTGGGTGGGGGTGGGCCTTAGGGCACTAGCTGCCAAGAGATCTAGGTTCAAATCCATTGGGGTAATACTTGGGTGCATGTGCTGGGTGGAAAGTGTTCAGTCTGAAGGTCAAAATGAGGGGTAAATGCCAAGTCAACTACATGTAGATTTGCTGAAACTACTAAATACTAGCAGGTTTCTGAATTTCAGATTCCTAGTCAAGTGTAGATAATTTGTTTAAATAATAGCTGGTTTGAAGATTCCCAGTCAAGTACAGCTAACTTTTTGTTGACATTACTAAATAATAGCTGGATTCTGAGTCCAATGTAACAGGGTCAAACCTGGAGAGTGTCAGATAAAATGTCTGGTTTGAATACTAGCTTGTCAGTTTTGCTGTTTTCAGCTGGAGATAACAAGCTTAATAACAATTCATAGTGTCAAGAGCTAGTGACAGTTTGCAGATGAGGCTGGAATAATCTGTGAAGATTGCAATGGTTGCATCTATCTTCCTTTTTCGGGTCTAGGAACATGTGCAAATTTTTTGCAAAAAATTTGCACATGTGCATGCAGGTAGATCTCTTCAGCCACTTTGTATTATCAATTAATTTTCATATTTTTTTTTTTGCTTTCAGGTGCTCACAAATGGCATAGAAGTAAAATTGCAAAGAAACGCCCTCAGTGTTATTGAAGCACCAACTGGACATAAGGATGATGATGGAAACGAGTGCGAAAATTTTCTGTCCAGCGGCTCTGAATTAGGTAAATCATAATTCTTTTAGACTTGCTCACAATCAGTTGAATTGACATTCTCATGTATTTTCAGTCAGTAATTAGTTATAGTCTATTTGGGACCTGAGTTCTATTACTTTTGGATTGTACTTGCTTGCTTTGATAGTGTAATGTGTAAAGTAAGTTGTGCTTATATTAGCAGCATCTGAGGATTTTCAAAAGCCTTACAAGCTCAAACAGCGCCAACATAAGACAGTAGCATCTGTGTCTAAAGGCCTCAGCAAGAATCACAACAGCGAAGTGCAATCGGCAGGGTCAAGACAATCTTCAAATGGAATGCTGGTAAACCCCAGAGCTTCTTTCCTCATAGCTACTAAATATGTATATTAAAATATAGGCATTGCTAAGCCCCTTTTAGTTTGGTTTGTCTTAAATGCATCAACACATGTGCTATGTTGGAATTTTACCTCTTATCTCTCACTTTTCTAACTCAAAATGTGTAACATGATAAACTATATAGAAGGTGGACTTGAGCAAATTGGAAACAACAGCATTGTGGAGATATTGGAGGCACTTTAATCTTGTAAGTCTAGAATTGTCCTGTTATATTCAAACTTACTTCTGGTGGTTATATATCAAAAATTTATGTTTCTTCTGGGAGCGGAATTGATGCCTTGACTTGGTTGTGTGGGTTAAATTATTAATCTAGATGTTTGTGCTTGTGAAATAGGTGGATGCATTTCCCAATCCTTCTAACGAACAGTTGATTGACATTGTTCAAAATCACTTCATGGCACAGGTATTTAATAGAAATTGTTTCATTATTCTTTCCTCTCATGCTGCATGCCTTTATCCAACCATCTTGCATTTTCTTAGTGAGTAAACTGTTTATGTATGTTCCAGATTGTAGGTTTTGCGCAATCCACCAATCAGTCTGTAGGACATTTTGACAATCTACAGCATAATCTGACTTCTCTTGACTCATTTTTTTTTGGTTTGTGGATGACCTTTTTTTATAAATCTTCAATTTTTATTGCCCTCTTCCAATAAATCATATCTATGTTTAGCAGTTTGAAGAGCATTGTGGCATATTAGGGTTGTGTGCAGCCTAACATGCATATTCATCTTTACACATTTTGGTTGGAATTATTCTGCATAGACGTTACTGCTTTAGAAGTGATTTTTTAACTCTTCTAATTAGGGTAATGAATTTTAGCTTGCACATGTGAGGAAATTGTGTGTTAGCTTTTAGTTAACTATATTTTGTTTGCCTTTTGACATTTCTGACTAAGATGTAAGACTGAATTTTACTCATCTAACATAATTTAAAATTCCGTTGCTTTGTTCTATGAAGCAATTGGATGAGTTGCAGGTAATATCTGGATTCGTGCAGGCTGCAAAGCGACTCAAGACAGTTTGTAATTAAATTCCTTCCTTGGCAAAAAAAGTGTTTTGCAGACATATCTCTGCAGACCTTTACTTGCTATATGTGGGAGCTTGGAGTGTATCATATGTACTTTTCATGACATCTAACAGTGGAATAACCAGGGTTAACGTGTAGTGCCTTTAACATAGGTTGCTAGTTGTGTATTTTCTAATACAGAGATTGGTGTCTCCTTTGAAGCTCACATAGCTCAGTCATTTAGAAATGTTCTAAATAGACATGGAGCATCAAAACACATCAAAGCTTTTGATTGGTGGAGGCAATCATTTTGATAGCTCATTGTACAAAGTTAGTGTGGTTGAATGCTTGTGCTGAAAACCATGTGTACTGGAGAAAGCTTTGTTGATAAATTTCAGGACAATGTTTTTTCTTTTCTACTTTTGTCTTTTGTATGGGCTTGAGGTTCGAATGCTAGCATGTGTTTTGAGCGCAAGCTTGATTTATTGTTTGAGATTGAGTATTTCTGATCGTTGCATGCATATGGATTTTAACTTTATGTTACGTGCACTTATGCATTTTAGATATAGTTCTGGAAATGTGAATCATGATGGACATTACATTTTTTTTGTTTTGCTTGTTTCTTTGAGTCTGATATCGAAAGTTTCTTGGCCTTCTCGTCATCTTCAATTTGTTTCTGTCCAGTTCCAGCTAAGTGGTTGGTTGATTGTATTTGCTGTGATGTATAAGATTTTTTTTTCCTTTTTTACTGTAATCTTGATTTTCCATTTATAGATCCTATGCATTTATGGTCTTATTGCTGTCATTGGGCTCACATTAGCGATTAAATTTGAAAATACCACTCTAGCTTTTGTAGGATCTGGACTACCAGATCATAAGTTATGTAGAGGATTTTGAATCTTGAGATATGGATACTTCTGATCCAACTGGGTGTGTATTTATAGCTATTTGTTATTTTTGGCTTCATGTTCCGAGCAAGGAAGATGTATACTGGCTAAATGTTCTTGCTTTGCCAAGTATTAACTGAGCAAGGAAAATATCTTATAGATAGCCATGTAAATTTCCTGTTTGTCTGGTCAATAGTGGCTTGTTCTGTTTGTTTCTTTTTCCTTCTACATAATTAAAAAAATGCATGTACTGTCATCTCTTGACCGAAAATTTTCTTTGACTGAATCATATTGTAGGTATGTTACCCCAGTTCTTGCTTTATATGGTCTTGAGCAAGCTGCTTTTCAAGCTCTAGGGAGAAGTTAAACGCTGGGCAAAATTTATAAGGAACTTTATTTGCAGATTATTAATATTAACCATCCACTGTACATTTGAGCTTGATTTATTATCTTTAGACATCATAGAGCAACACTTATAGAGATAATAATAAGCAATGCAGACAGGAAAAATAAGGAAGTATAGACAAAAGAAGAAGTACAGAATGTAAACTTTTGTGTTGTCATTTATGTGAGAGGCCTAAGAGCATGGTTTAGTGTTTTTTTGTTTATTTTTTTAAAATATTTTCTTTCGGCCTGCTTGTGTGGGTTGGCAGATGACCCTTCTACATGTCAACTATTTATCCAGGATTGGACTTGAATCCGGATCACTCTCAAGAGAGTTAAACCCTTTTACCACTAGTCCACTTAAAACATGACAAGGAGCACAGGCTTATGTCACCTTAATGCGAGTTTTGCAAGCATTTCACCATTTTTTTTGATTGCAAACCCATTTTTCTGATAGGTTCCCTTGGGAATTAATTGTCAGGACAGCACTAAGCAAGTTAGGAGATAATTTGAATTCAACTTAAGATATGCTGTTCTATAGTCATTATTTTTTGAAGTTTTATGTGTGTATAATTCATTGTTGCTGGGCTATCTTTTATTTATTTTAAAATTTAGGCCAATGGTGCTTTTTTTCTTTGGTAACTTTGCATCAATTTTGGTGATCTTTATTATTTCATATGATACCAGCCCTGCATTAGAGCATTGTGAAATTGGAGACATATTTCATATGTGGAACTGCATTGGCTATTTAATAATTTAAGGAAGCTTGATATTTTCATTTGATTGCTCTAGTGATCACAATTGGGAATTTGTGTCCTCATATTTCTGTCAATAAGCATGAGGCGATGCCATTAAAGTTGGGAAATTATGCAGTAACAACCTTTATGGATATATCTTTATGTTTTTGACATTGTACGCATACTTATGTATGTTCTCAGCAATTGATGAGAATGTGCAACTTTAAACCAAATTTGGTGTAAATAAGCATAGGGCAATGCCAATAAAGTTGGAAAATTGTGCAGGAATGATGAGAATGTGCAACTTTAAACCAAATGTGGTGTAAATAAGCATAGGGCAATGCCAATAAAGTTGGAAAATTGTGCAGGAACAACCTTTATGGGTATCTTGAGGTTTTTAATGTTGTATGCATCCTTTTACAAGTTCTCTACAAGCATTAAGAAAGTGCATATTTAAATGACAATTATTACATTTAGTATGATTTTTTTTTTCAATTGGTTATATGGGATTGAAACAGGCCCCACCCGTATTACATAATCACCACTTAGTGGTATTATAGCAAAGCTTGGATATTTATCCTTGTATCGTTTGTCAAGATTTGAACCTTTGTCTCCTCTTTAAATATTGAGGAATCTAACCGGTTGAGCTAATGTCACTTGATTTTCAATGAATTTACACAGGTTTTTATGAGGGGTCCTGGTCCCCTCATACTGAGTGGGGTTTGAACCTTGTACCTCTCAAAGAGAGGCCAAAGCCTGTACCACTGCAGTAAGCTTGCAACTTTTTTCAATTTGTTTATACAGGTTTTTATGAGGGGTCCTGGTCCTCTCATACTGAGTGGGGTTTGAACCTTAGACCTCTTAAAGAGAGGCCAAAGCCCTTCCCACTGCAGTAAGCTTGCAGCTTTTGCATTCAGTATGATTGATTAGTCTTTTGTTGTATTTTTTTTTTGTGCATTGATGGCCCTGATCTATAGTATTTATGAAGTATTGAGGGGGACCAGAGAGAACGGATTTAAGATATTTGTGCAATAAAGCTCTTGTTAGCTCCTTTCATATATCTCCTTGGTGATATTTAGCATCTTTGTAGAACTTCCTGTCACAGTAGATAAATTATAGTTTTTTTGGGAGTTTGTCTATCAGTTGATATTTGGAGGATGAATCCTTTCATTTTTTTTTCCTCATATCATATCAGAGTTTGTGTGTGCATTTTTTCTGATGCTGGCCTTTGAAGTCATGGATGATTTATTAGACTTGGTTTATGTTTTCTAATATCCTGCAATTGAGATCAGGACATATGTGGCATGATGCATGATCATAGCCTATGATGTTATGTACTCGTTCTAGTAAGCCTTTGAAGTCCTGAATGATTTATTAGATTTGGTTCATGATGTCTAATATCCTGCAATAGAGATCAGGACATATGTGCGTTATTATAATCTATGGTTTTCTACACTCAATTCTTCCAAGTTATTACTGTTGGTGATAGTTCCTTCCTTGTTGAAGAGCAAAATGCTATACAAATATTTAACAGTAGAGGGTTATAAATGATCTAGATTTTGAATAATACTTACGTGCATTTGTTTTTGCTGCTTTTGTCCGAGTCTAATCATATAAGTTTTCTGGGTAAATGAAATGTCATAAATGCCTTTAAAAAGGAATGTCTCTAAGTTGTTCCTTTATTGTTGTTAATAAGTGTCCAGAAGCTACCTTTTTATTGTGCATGTTTTGTTTGCTAGATTCTTGATGTTTTAGTATGGATTCTTTTATTTCTGATGGAAAATATTTTTTACTCTCTTTTTGATTTTGTTGGTATTTGTCTGTTAGTACTTGAGGTCCTGAAAAACTTTGAATGTTTGAGAATACTATGAACAGGTTTTGGTGGCTTAAAGCCACAGTTGGTTTATTGCTGCGTGCAATCAGGCAGTCCTGCTTGTTCACGTGCAGCATTTTGACCAGATTTGGTCAAACGACATTAAGTGTGGTGGGGATGGCAAATCAATGCCTTGGTAACATTTGAAGTAGATAAACACTTGTCAGCTGTTGTCTGAACCACTATTGGCTCATTTGACAGGTTGTTGACAAATTCAAAGATTTTATGTGGATAGAGCCCAATGGATTAGGAACTCTGACAGCTGTTGTCTGAACCACTATTGGCTCATTTGACAGGTTGTTGACAATTTCAAAGATTTTATGTTGTCAGAACCCAATGGATTAGTTATATCTGTTGTGCTAGGTTTATTTAGTCCAACTAGAACTGTGGTAGCACAGGTGAAATACATGACCTTACATGAAGTATGTCAGAAAGAAGCCCATAGCCTGTTTCAAAACACAGGAATTGTGGGAGCAACGGTGAAATACATGACCTTAAATGAAGTATATGAGAAAGAAGCACATATCATATTAGCTTCTTTGGAAAGGGAACCTTCTAACAATGTTAAGAAAGACCTTTGAGAATTGTCATTGTATTTTATACAGATTTTTTAATTTACCAGCAGACAGCATCTGAATTTTTGAATATTGTACAAATATAATGGAACAATTGAATGGGGTCTCATAATCCAAGACAGAAGATGGCTTGAGATGTTAACACAGCATATTAGCCCTTTTGGAAAGGGAACCTTCTGAAAACACCCATTTTTTGCACTGCCTGATGTATCCTGGGCATTCCCATATTGTTGGAGTGCTGCATTGTTTGTTCAGCTGCAAAAACAAGAGAGTTTCGACAGCTTGACTAGAGATTATCTTATTTAACATCTTTAGATTGTTAGTAATATATGATCTTATCCATTGCCTTAGACTATTTTAAAGTTGTACATGGAGAGAAATTTAATTCTTTTTTGACATGGGTGTAAGGGTTGAAATCTGAGGGGTACCTCTCTGCCAAAATGATTTCGAATGGTACAGTCTGTCTACGTTGTTTTGAAGGTCATATTCAAGTAACTCTTACTTATGACGATTTTTGTCGCACTTTTGTTTGTCTTGTTTTTTGAAACACCTTAAAATAATATATAATGTTCTGATATTGTTCCGCTTGTGACTATGCAATTAGCTCAAGTTCTTTAAGTAAAGATCAAAATGTATTAAGAATGTTTTTTGGACGACTTATTAGACAGCAAATAAACATGTGAACTTTTGAGTTTTTTTTTTTTTTTTTCTAAATTACGAATCACCCTGGTTGTCCTTTCCTATTTTTTTGTTTAATGTTTTTTGGACAACTTATTAGACAGCAAATAAGCATCTGAACTCCTGAGGTTTTTTTTTTCTTAAATTACAAATCACCCTGGTTACGTCTGTTCCTATTTTTTTGTTTTAGGACCTAGAACCTGCATGTTAAATGGTTGTTGAAGGAAAACCTTTTCTTGAATAAAACCTGCATGTTAAATGGTTAGTGCAGGAACTTTTTCTTGAATAATCCATCTTTTTAGTGTTGTGAACCTTCAAAATTCATTTTGCTGTTGTATATCCTGGAGCAGGTGGACGTACACTTTTGACAAAAAGAGAATAAAGAGAATTCGTGGAAGAGCTGTTGTATTGGATTTTTGAGGAGGATAGAGGATAGACTGGTACAAGTTTATAGTAGTTGTATGTGAATTGCTTAATTAGATCTAATTATTGGGTACTGAATATCCAAGCTGAATCAAGGCCAGGATAAATGTGGAATTTCTGGAATTTGAGTGCATTATGGATTTTTGGAATTTGTGTATATTATGGGAACTCTATTAGTAAAGGAAAGAATTTATTTAATTTGATGCTAGCAACTAGGAATCGTTTTAGTGGAAGTGTTGAACTGGTTATCTTGAATGATATTTATATTGGCAGAAAACAAAAAGTAAAATGGGAAGACACTAAATTGTTAGAATTATTGCCTTAATATTTATGCAGCAAAGGTTCATTGTATATGGAATTAGAAAATGGATCATTCTTAAAAGAAAACAATTAGCATTAAGCTTAAGCTTGCAATGTTGAATTGTGAAGCCTTTCAGGCATGTTTACCATGCAGGTGATAAGTTAGGGGAGGTAACAGCACCCCCTTCAAAAAGTGGAGAAAGGTTTGTGACAAAACTAAAAAAGGGTTCTATTTCATATAATTTGTAGACAGAAGTAATTTTATATAGTTTGTAATTTATTGAGTAGTGATTTTTTTTTTACCGTTGGCATCTTGACCCCTTAACTTGATTTCTAATAAGTATTAGGGAATTTAAAAACACTGATATGGCTGAAATGTAAACCTGTACAAGTAGTAACTAAAAAGCACATTATGGTTGTAACGTTAGTTATCAAATTCGTCGAATTTTCTATATGAAATTCGAAAATCGTCGAATTTAAAACCCTGTTGAATAAATTTGGTGAACAAACCCTAAATTTGGCCAAAAAAAAAAATGGGTGAAAAACAAGCATTAAAAACCCTAAAATCAATTTTTAGCTTTAAAAAAATACAAAGGAAGCACTATGCAATCTCCCTCCTGCAACGTGCAATTTGGACAGCTATGAACAAACCCTCCTACAATATCCATGCAATTTGGACAGCTATGAACAAACCCTCCTGCGATATCCCTCCTGCAACGTGCAATTTGGAAGCTTAACAATTTGGAAGCTTAAAATTTTCTGCAGATAATATCAGAAGCAACCATTTTCAATCTATTGGGATGTTGTTTTCTTTATTTAATGGATAGCTCTGAAAGTGCAGTTGACAAACAAATCTCCCATTTGGAGGCTTCATTATTTCTGCACCTTTGCTCTTTAACCCTAAAATAAAAGAAAAAAACACATTGCTCTTTAACACTAAAATAAAAGGAAAAAAACACTGCTCTTTAAAAAAAACATTGCTCCTTAACCCTAAAATAAAAGAAAAAACATTGCTCTTTAAAAAAAACATTGCTCCTTAACCTTAAAATAAAACAAAAAAAACATTGCTATGTAACCCTAGCTTCTAATGAAACCTAAAATTAATTTTTTTTACTTTTTAAATTTTGATTAATATAAGATATTTTAAGTGCTTTCGATTATGCATGATTTAACAATTTTTTATCTTTTATGATTTTTTATTATAATTGATAGAAAACTTATAATTTATATTTTAAAAAAATTATTGATTTAACCTTTAAGAATCTTCTCATGTATTAAAAAATCATTATATTTACTTAAAGTTATAAAAAATAATTATATTTAACCATATATATATATATATATTTGATTTTTAAATTTTATATAAAAAAAATTATATGAAAATATATATACTTTATTATATATCGAATTTTATTATGAATTTTTAAACATGTCGAATTTCTTTCGAACTTAAAAAGTATTGAATACGAACTCGAACTTGATAACTAAGGTTGTAACCATGAAAATAACAACATAACTTTTTGAGTAAGAGAAAAATATTAATTTGGAATATGCTTGTGGTTCAACATCAATTGTCAATTATTAAGGTGGAACGAAATTCCAATCATAAAATATGTTATTAGACTTGTATCATCACATTAACAAGTTAGAAAATTATTCAAATAATGTATACATTGAACAACAAAGACTATATTCGAATAATGTAGGCATTGAATCTATCTTTGTTATATTCACTTTTTTAAACATGGATTTGTTTGAGAGCTTAAAAAATGATAAAAACATTTGAAGGTTAAAACTCATGAGCACCTCTAACCATTTGTGGTGTGTTACATTTATGAGTATATTGAAATGAAATGAAATGAAATATTTTAATTACGTGCGCGAGACCCAAATATGGTTTATGGGACCTCAAATATGGAAGTACAACTACTCAAATCATATCATATGATTTTTAGTATCTTTGAGAAAGTCGTTCCTTCTGCTGATTTGGGTTAGCATTTTCCCAACTTTTTTTATTTTACTATCTTCAAATAACTCTGCCATAGACCCGTTTCTAAGTCTTTCTTTGTATTTGCCACGGATATCTGAAAAACTCGAACATTAATAGATGAAGTGTTCTATCAAAACTCAAGAGGATTTTAGACCCAACAATTGAGTCCACCAGATTTGAAACCTGAGGAAATAGATAAAGTCGAACTCTAGCTCCCAAATAAGTAGCAAGCAGATTACCTTCTTCTAGCATCATTAGCTAGTTGGATTAAGCCTTCTGAAAAATTCCCTGTTCCAAATTGTGATGCCATTTTGAGAGGTGCCTAGGTTAGCTAAAAATCGGCCGAATTGTTACCCTCCCTAAATACATGCTGGTATTGGACAATTTCAAATGTTTGAGTCAATTTATGCACTTTCTATCCCTCTAACCATATTAATGATATTGAGCAAGTCACCTTTGATTATGACTTTTGTAAAGCCCAAAGATTTTAACTGCAAGACTCCTTGAAAGAGAGCTCTAGCCAGATTCATGAACTAAATCAATGATTTTCCAAAAGAGTATTTTTGCTTCTTCAATGTCTAACCAGATTCATGAACTAAATCAAAAGAGAACACACATATGAAGAGTGCATAAACCCCCAATTAGTATTTTTGATGCATCCTCCATTTCTATTACTTTTAGAACCTCTTATTATGTTTGAAACTAAACTAAAAAATACCCATAATTTTTAAAAATTTTTGAGTTCAAGTTTTATTCACAAATTGTTCAACCTACAACAATAAAGAATTTGTTTTTTTTTAAAGAGTAAGATTATACAATATACCACCACTCATTTTGACTTTTCATTTTTTTTCTCTTAAAGTGCATTTTTGAAGCTACATAAATTCACATTTTAGTAAACTTCTCCTTTTGTATAATAGAAGTTTGATTTGCAAAGCACCATATTCTTTTTAGAATATACTATAATTAAAAAAAATTATTTTTATTTCATCAAACAACATTAACAAAAATGATTATATTACTCAATTTTCAAGGAGACCTAGGTTCAAATCTTGTCAAGGTGATGATATAATATGGGTGGGGCTAGTTTGAGTCTCATAAAACCAATTGAAAAAAAATCAATATTTGATACATAACATATAACTTTTTTGGCTGAATGGTGCATTGATTTTTATTCTTTTATTAGCTTATTCTATGAAATTAGGTACATGGGGTATGGATTTTTTTTTTTAATTGGAATATAATATTTACACAAAAGTAAACTTTTTTAATTCAATATTATATAAGCAATGGAGTAATATATTATTTTTTGTCTTTCTTTTTTGATTTGGTGGATGAAGGGGTTTTGAAAGGGTTCCTAAACCTTTTATAGAAGGGGGTTTAAAAGGGTTCCCGAAACTTTTACACATCAATCAAGAAGTCCAAAATGGAGTACAATACATGATGAATCTAACGATATTTGAGGAAAGTCCACAAAGAAGACCAAATGAGATTGAAATAAAACCGGTCCAAACAAAGCTTCTTAAAATGAATTTTGAACTTCCCACCCAAGATGAGAACCTTGGATCAATAACCCAAAATTTGAAACAAAGGCTCGAAGTTTAAGCACGACAACATGCCCAAATGAAGACCAAATTCAAAATCAAAATTCTTGCTCAACCCGGGAACCCTCGGTCAGGAAACCCAGTCCAATAACCTTCGACATCCATCGATCCTACAGTTGGAAAGGTTGAAACATGCAAAGAGAACACCAATCACAGGAAATATCGATCTAAAATTAAAATAAAAAACACCAAGGTCCCAAACAGAAACTTTTGGCCCAAACCCTACTGGAACCTACGTAACTACCACTGAAAATTCAATGGGCACCAAAAAATCAAAAATTGGCAGATCCATCAAACCCATGCTCCCGCTAGCCACCGCTCGAAATAAGACTCCACAATCGGCAAAGGATCCAACACCGAAAACAAGGATCCATCAAAAAACAACCAAAACCCTCGGATCTACCTAAAGCTTCAAGCAGTGGGTTTGTCATGCTTGAAGCCCATAAAACACACCCACAAAATAGAGTGACAGGAAATGGAACATAGCGCTCAAAAAGGAAAGTCATGAAAACCCTAGGAGCGCTTAGAAAAACACAAATCCAACCCAACCAAAGGAGTCTGGATCTTACAAATGGCCCGTTACCAACAATCCAAACCCACCAGTCAGAATGGCCAAACAACACCAACAAGTCTCCACTAACCATAAATGCACATGGTCTCCCCTAAAAATTAGTTAGAGAAGGGGGAGAACCAAAGGATATCGTGGAGAGAGCTTGTCTGTCCACCACTGCAACCAACCATCAGGTCATAAGAGGGCAAACACCAAACAAACCAGAGGTCTCTACAACCTGAAGTGAAAGAGATCAACAAACCCTCCATTTTATCAGTAGTTGAGGCGAATCCATTAGCTACCTAACCATCCCCTAGCCCCCCAACTGGGGTTCTAGCTGACCCAACCTTCTGTTGGGTTGCAAACTAAAATGAGAGAACGAGGCCGTCACCCAGAAACCTTCTCCTCCCATCTGGACCTCCACCAAACTTTAGGTCCATGCTTCCAAAAATCTTGGCCTGCACAAGGCTACGTAGGGCCGCTAACCCTAGGGCCACACAGGGCCGCTTGTGATCGCTAACCCTAGTGCCTGCACATGGTGCTAAGATGCTTAGGATACATAGGGAAGTTGGTTACATCCACACTATTTTTAGTAACTACCAAGTGTAGGGTTTAAACCATAATGGCCGCTCCCAACAAGCCTATACCACCTTGTTATTGTTGACCCGATGTGAGGAGGACCACAGTCACTCAAGGTTCGTATCGTTGTTGTCAGTCTGACGTGCACTCAGAGGATTCAGATCAGACTACAACTTTGCAACATGCATGCCCCCAAGATTTGAACCTATGTCTCTTCTTGGTAAATACTTGGCTAGACAAACAACTACCATTATTATAATTGTTAATTGGTTATATGAGATTGAATAGGCCCCACTCAGGTTATGACCACATAGTGGTATTACAATATTTAACAAATATGTGTGTATCTTTTGGAAATATTCAATAAATGGATACATAATTTCAATGAAGTATAATTTCGATGAAATATTGAGCTAATGCCATTTGATTACATAATTATCATATTTGGAAAGCACAAATAATTGATTTGTTTATGAGCAAAGAAATTTATAGATTTATGTTGGGAAAAAATAGGGTTCTTGGAAAACATAAATGGATACATAATTTCGATTGAATAGACCCCACTCAGGTTATGACCACATAGTGGTATTACAAAATTTAACAAATATGTGTGTATCTTTTGGCAATATTCAACTCTAGGTCTCCTCAATGTGGGTCTCCTCTTTGAAAGTTGAAGAATATAATATTGTAACTTCTTAGATCTACATAATTATTATACTTAAGAAAAAGGTTATATGGGATTGAAATAGGCCCTACCCGTATTGCATCATGATCACATAGTGATATTACAACACCTTGGCAATTATGCATGTATCACTTAGAAAGATTCAAAACTTGATCTCCTTGAAAGCCGAGGAATTTAATATATTGAGCTAATGCCATTTGATTACATAATTATCATATATATATATATATATATATATTTGAATTTACATGGTGGAATCGGTAGCCACCATGAATCGGGCAGGCTGTCCAGATTTTATGGCCGCTACAGTATTCTACGCTGTATGCCCTAGAAGCCGCCACACAGATCTTCGCACAGTCCGCCCCTATAACCACCATGCCACAATCATTTTAAACCTTTTACGCCGCTGAAAGCACCAGGAAAGGGACAAGCGTTCAGTCCGACGAGGCCCGAGATTTGATCCTTGGACCTCCGCCCCCATTATGGGGTTTGGATGAACCAATTGGTCTACACCTCGGACCTATAATTATCATATTTGGAAAGCACAAATAATTGATTTGTTTATGAGCAAAGAAATTTATAGATTTATGTTGGGAAAAAATAGGGTTCTTGGAAAACATAAATGGATACATAATTTCGATGAAGAGGATCTCAAGTTTTATATTTAATGCATGAAGACTCCTTCAGAAGCTTAAAAGAAGTTAGAGGTTTTGTTTTGGAAGATCAATATCATTAGAGCACATTACTTGCAGAGTTGGCTTACCACTTTGATTTGAAATAATTTCTCCATGGTTGAGGACCAAAATTTGCATTTCAAAATTCTTGCTATAAATGAACGATTATGGGTTCCAAAAAAAAAAGATGATAGGACGATCATGACAATTTTGACAATGCTAGCAATAGTATTTTGTGCTCGAAGATGAAATAGGATTTCAACAGCTGATTCATGTGTGGGTAAGTTAGATTCATGCCCTGATATATTTCCTTTCTCATAAGTTTCAGGAGTGTGTTTGTGACGTCGAGTCTTCTACGCAGGCTAGGTTGGTTTAACAGTTTTGGTGGATCGGTATTTACGTTTTGGGGACTCAAGTTCCTCCTCATGACTATCTGACTCATGATATTCCTTAGATAGACTGTCTTCTTCAAGCTCATTTTCGGTAGACTCAGAATATTCTGTCAGGTTAGACTCCTCGACTATTCTGTTCCAAGCTATTTTTACTTCATGTGCTTTTTTCAAAACTATCAATTTGATAAGGCCATGGTGTGCAAGTAAATGTAGTTTAGGTTTTTCTTGAGAGTTTTTAGGTTGAACACGAATAACAATGGACTTTAGAGACTAAAATAGAAAATACGGTAGGTTGATGACACAATCATTATTCTCTAGGAATTTCAAGTTTATCAACATCCAGATATGGTAGGCTGCACAGGTAGACATACATCCTTCTAGGATGAAGAATTTGATAATTAGGATGACAACTTCCTGCAAATTGAGAAGAAGTGAAGCAGTAGCGACACCCTTAATCCATCCCTCTTTGTCTCGAATAATGGTGCATTTTTTATCAAATTTTGCTACTAGTTGGGTGACGCTTTTAGAGGGGTTTTTATAATATGGCAGCCCTACCTCCAGTAAACCTAGTACTTTAGAAATAATACTCGGGTTAAGGTCAAACTGGATATATCTGACTCGGGTGGTCATATTTGCGGGGTTATAGTTTAGAACAAATTGTTTGGCCACCCCCTGATCATGCCCTCTGAATTTTGTGAGGGCATCCCACCACTTGGCTCTTTGAAACAATTATGTTACAGAATCACTAGGATTTTGTGTTTCGACAGATGGGGGCTCACTGCGTTTTTGAAACATGGAACGAGGCATGGCTTTTAGGGTAAAGGGTAGATAGGATTCTATGGTAAGAAATTTCAAAATTTAGGAGTTGAGAAACCTGCAACAATATTTCAATCGCACATAGAAAAACACATCTTACAATTTTTTTTTCCAAAATAATTCATAAAGGATTAAGCGAAAACATAAATTTTTTAGGAGTAATTTCCATTAATCACCATAAAATACTGATGGGTTCTGTTATCAACATAGACAGTTTTAATTATGACCTAACCTTCTGCATAACTCCTAAAAATATTTGTTAATTACTCCATAATAAACCATTTTAATTCTGACCTAACTTTCTGCATAACTTCCTAAAAATATTCGTTAATTACATTTGTAGCAGAATGATTAGGGTATTTAAAATATCCGGTTTTGCGACTAAAAACAAAACCGAAATAGGAAAAAAATTTACCTGTCATGTTCACTTTTTCACCTCACCAAAAATCTATCACCCTACGTCGTAATTCTCTAACATATTTCGCCCTCGTTTCTTCTTCGTAATTCCAAGGTTTGATCTTGTTTTTCTGGTAGAAATCTGTGATGTTTCAAACTCCGTTTCAATTACAAAGAATTTTCAACAATTTTTTTACGACCTTCTATGGAAGGAAAAATAATTCTAGGGTTTATTTTCCTCTGCATGGAGTTTTAGCCATGCAGAGGTTCTACACCATCCAATTTCCCTTATCCAACGGTGATGGCCACTACGACTCTCATCGACGACAATGACCACTTTAACTCTCACCGACGGTAAAGAAAATATCGAGTTCGAAAAATCGCGTTCATCGATTTAGATTTAATCGATGGTAAATAATTTAAATATGTGTCCTGATGTATGATTGGTCAATAAAGCCATGCGCCGCTAATCTTCTCCCTTTGCCGCTATCATGGTGAAGTTTCTAGACTCGTCATGGGTTTCCTTCCTTCCATCGCAACCCTCCATTTGAAATTTGATCAACGACTATCGTTGTCCATCCACGACGTCTCCCATTATTGGCGAAAGAATCCACTTGTCATTCATCGACATAAGGTCTAGGGTGGTCGATCTTCCTTTGGCGTAAAAAATACCTGTCACCTTGCATGACGAGGGTGGAAATTTTATTGCCAAATGTTAAAATACGTTTTGATCACCCCGATGGCTAAAAATATTATTTTAATCGCTTACCGTGTTTATTCCTTTATCCTCCAGCATGTCACTAGCCCACATGTTCTTCTTTCCTATCGTTTTGCTATGTTTTATGCCACGTTTCATCCACGTGGTACTTATTGTTGATGCTATATTCTACGACCAATTAGATTGGTCCACATCCTCACTCATTTGCTTTTGCATGCACGTGTTCCAATAGACCATCGTTCTTTGAGACTTTTATTTCTAGCCTCCGAGAACATCTACGCTTTCAAGAAGGGTTTAAAATTAATGGCACGTGGCACCAATTTGTGCATACACGTCATAAGAGGGCTTCTCATTTACACCTTCGTGTACACACTTAATAAAAGGTTTTATCAATATATAATAATTTATTTTATTTTGTTCCCCTTGATTCTTCCTAAAATATTACTGCCATGTTTCCCCTATATTCTTTGTTGACGCACCTTTATTACTTGTCTTGTCATTTTCTGAATTGCCACGTGTCTCTCATATTGGGATGATTTAAGCTTTGACACTTTTTTTGGTAAGTAAATTTCTTCATTAATTATTGGGTTTTACAGGTTGACCCAAAACCTTTTACAAAAGATAGCCTTCAGCTAAAGCTATGGATCCTAGTTAACCTGAGGATCTTCTGTCCTCTACAACTACTAAACTTCCTAGCAGTCCTAACCGGGCAGGCGATGTAGACAAAGACCAAAAACAAAACAGGACCAACCAAGACGGGCAAGCCACACTGATCAAAATTACAAAAGGAAAATGGAACCTCAGCCCTAAGAGGATTACTTCCTCTGAAAAATGTCAACCAAAAATGATACCCCCAGGACCTAGGGATCCTCATGCCTCATCTTCAACATATTCCTTGAGCTTCTCTTACTTTTCGTCCTCTTCTTCCTCGTCATCGTCCTTGGCCTCAAATTTCGGTATGTATCCTTTGTTGAAGATCACCTGAGTCATAGTTTCATAGTGCTCCTGCATTTGGTGGATGATGGCCGCATAAGATTTCAGAATGAACTTTTTGAGAACCATGATTGTAGGTTCCTCCTCGTCCAGGTCATTAGCACCGATTTTGGAACTGCCTTAGATTTGTTTGTTCTTGAGTCTCAATGAGGATCTCGTTGGGGGTTCCTCAATCCTTAGTTTTTTCTTGGCCGTGCCCCCTTTGGTTATGGGCTCCCCCACTCTCTTCTTCATTGAAGACATAGACGAAGGTTTGCTGGTTCCTGGGCTAGCTCTTGCCCTCGAGCTATCTGGATGATGACCGAGAGATATCTCCTTGATGGCTTAAGGTTCAAGATTAGGTGTCGTGGCCAACACCCACTTATAGATTACTTTGAACAATACTTGTTCATCGACAATGCAAACCCTCTCTTATTGCGGTAGGCGTTGATGGTGTAGTTCATCGAGTTCATAAAAAATTGAGGAATACTTATCGGGTTGACATCTCGAAAGAAATTTACGAATACATAGTGAAAGCTCATCAAAGTCTTACTGGGATCCTCAGCCATGATAAAATCCATCATGTTTTTCATGACCCCATTCCATGGAGTGGGCAAATCCATTATGGTGAGCCCATTCTTGGCTTCCTTGAAATTTTTTGGGTTGTCATGAAATTCCTTCAATTCCACCTCCCAGTGATGTTTCTACCGATGGATGAAGCGAACTTTCACTGTTTGACCAGTTACCACAGCCAGCATGTTCACATCAACGATGAACTCTCTTCCTCGTATCTCCACTTTGCCATCCTCCCAAGTGTCCATCACCGCCTGGGTGATATCTTCCTCCGCCCTCGAGAACAGGTCAAAAAATTGGGTAAAACGCCACTCAGTGAGGATGGCCAAAGCCACGGGTTCCATGATGACCATGCTCGGCTCAAAGTAAGTCATCTTTTCGCTCATAGTATTCTTCCTTATGATTCATTCAGACTTTCTCAGGTTAACCCACTGTCGATTTCCTCTTTTGCTACTGCTTGGGAAGGAATAGGGTTTAAAGCCATGGTGGTAAGATATGGGGTTTTCCTTAATTGGTGTGCCATCTTCAGGGATCCATCCCCCCTTTGCCACCTTAGATTTGTGCCAGCTATCCTTGGGTGCCAGCGTGTGATTCTGGCTACCTTTGATTGTTCGCAGATCAACACTGTCCTTAGGGATATTACCATGCATTAGAAAGGACCGACCGTAATCCTCCACCTGTGTCTTCTGCTTCCACACGTGATTTGTCAGCCTTATCCGCCTCCCAACTACCTCCATGTCATTATGATTTTGATCCTCACTAAATGCCGTTATCACCATTTTTACTATGCCTTCATCAACCTTTGTACTTTGCATGGACCTGGTCCAACCAATGTCCTCCATTTGGGCTTCATGCCAGGTGGCCCTATCAGTCAACAACGTCCGTTTCCTCGTAGTTCGCCTCTCATTGCAATAATTATTTGTCTTCTTGAGATGCTTGCCAAAATTTGAAATTGCTGCCATCGGAGTCTACGTGGCAATGACCCCCATCTTGTCACCATAGATGTGGCCAATAATGTTGAATATTTCGGCGTTGAGTCCCCAAAGGAGGTTGGTGGTGTGGGTCGGGATGTTTACCTTTCCATACCTCAGAATCATGCCCTTGCAGTTTCCCCCATCAATCCTGTTCGAGGTATTTGAGAATGTTGACTTGGGAATCAACTCCGTATGATTGGGATTTTTTTGTAACGCGGCCTCATAATGCACATTGGCCTCATAATGCACATTTAAGTTTTGACACTTAAGAACATTTCATGATATGCATTACGGATAACGTCTATGGATGGTGCTTACAGAAGATTACTACAGAATATTGTTACAAAATATTATTACAGAAGATTATTACAAAAAATATCTACAGAAAATATTTACAGAAGATATCTACGGAAGACATCTACAGAAGACATCTATAGAAGACATCTACAGAAGACATCTACGGAAGACATCTACAGAAGACATCTACGGAAGACATCTACAAAATCTACGAAAGACATCTATGGAAGACATCTACAAAAGATATCTATGAGAACTGTAGTTGTTAAAGTTGAGAAAATACTTTACCTATTTCTTCCCCCCAAACTGTATTGTGAACTTTATATACCTCTATTTACCTCCCTCCAAACTATAATTTTGGCTATATAGCCAAAACAAGATGAAGGGTGTTTTATTTATATTGGTGGATAGTATAATAATGAGTTTTATTTATGGGGGTTTATTATAATTTTTGTGATTGTGCTTCCTGAATTTCATTAAGGAGTATCCAAGTGAGAGAAAAATAATGATTATAAAGCTTGATATCAGTCATCAATGTATGCAAAAATAGATTTCTATCAAAGGCTTAGGATATTTTCAATCACTTAGAAAAAATGGAATAGATATTCTGATATTATGATGGCTTTTGCTAAGAGATACAAAGTTTTGAGAGATACAAGCCACATTTTTGTAGGAGAAAATGAACTATAGTACTTCCATAGGAATTTGCTTCTGACTTTTGCCTACTTATGATATTCTAGAGTTATTTCTCAAAGACTTCAAACATCCTAGTGACTTTAAACAAATTCATCTATTCATTTCACAAATCAATATGGTGTTAAAGTTATCCTAATATTTTCAAGCTTCTCAAGGACCAACTGTGTGTGCAGTGAGTATTCATTTCCCATTATGAGTAAGGATTGAGTAACAACAAAGGTCACTTATGCCAACAAGCTAGCTTATCTATGAGCATCCATAGGTCTTGTCCAGACTTAGTGCTACTTGCGTAAGGATACCTTATTTCCAGGAGAGTTTCATTCAACCCATTGTTGTAATGAGGATCACCCCATGGTTTTCGAGATACTAAGAATTCTAAGGATTCAAGCTCTTTTACCCTTCTTTGAATTTTCTTGGGATACTTGCTCATTTTGAGAGGGAGCAAGGGATTTTTATTGCTTTTTGGGATTCTTGCTTATTTTTAGAGGAAGCAAGAAGATATTTTTGGGATACTTGCTCGATTAGATGAGGAGCAAGGGATTTTTTTTAAGGATGAAGGGTGAGCTTGTCCTTTTGCCAATTCATTAGTACTCTAGACCATGCGCATAGATGGATAAGCAAGGGAAACTATTCACTTTATGGCAATAGTAACTCATGAGTTAATCTCTCCAAATATCACAATGTTTTTATATGTTCAAATGTGCGTAGTCCAAGAAAAACTTGATTGACTAGGAATAACTTACAACATCAAAATATTGCTTGAATTTCAATGAAAATTTTCTCAAAACACTAGTGTTGTTTGAGTAATTGAAAAACACCTAGATTTTATCTAGAAAACAAGGTATTATGCAACATATGATAGCCATTTTCCTACAATATTTTTAAAGAAATATCCTCTTGGGCTATTTTTGAAACATTGAGACTAAAAATTGATGAAAATAAGATAGAAATACTGCAAATATAGAAACTTCATGATGAAACAAAGGAAGCATAATATTTTTTTTATGTGAGAGAGAAGTTATTATTCAATAGTGGTTGATTGTAGTTCAGAGATGTACTACAAATCGACTTGCTGCTTAAGGTGGTGTATGAATTCTTCCTTAGATAATGGCTTCTTATAAAGTTTAAGCCTATGGCCATTTACTAGTAGTTTCCTTGTTGAATCATCTATAGGCTTAAGCTTGATTGTACCATTTCTGAATATCTCTTTAATTTCATAGGGTCCTAGCCATCTTGTCCTCAATTTACCTTGAAAGTCTTGGTAACGAGAGTCAAACAACAAGGCCCAATATCTTGATTGAAATGTACATGGTACAATGTGTTTATCATGCCATTTATTTCATTGTTGTTGGGTTATTTCAGTCCTATGTAATACCTCTAGTCTCCTTTCATCTAGAATGTTTAACTTTTCCAATCTAGCTTTTTGTGCTTTGTCCAAATTCATGTCAAGTTGTACCATTGTGCGAAGAGTTTCTATCTCAAATTCGATGGGCATGATAGCTTGTTTTCCATAGACCATTTCATAAGGTGATAATCCTGTGGTAGTTTTCCAAGTTGTGTTGTATGCCCATACAACTTCTTTCAATCTCTCAGCCCAATCACCCCTATTAATAGTTACGATTTTTGTAATGATCTTTTCAAGTTCTCTATTCGTAACTTCTACTTGTCCATTGGCTTGAGGGTGATATGGTGAGGTTTTCCTATGTTTTATTTGATAGATGTCAACAAAATGTTCAATTAATTTGGAGAGAAATTGGGTTCCATGATCTGAAACTAACTCTCTAGGTGCTCCAAAGCATTGCATAATATTTTCATAAAGGAAATCAACAACTGGTTCAGCTTGTGCTCATGGTAAAGCTTTAACTTCAGCCCACTTAGTAACATAATATGTACACACAAGTATGTGTTTATTACCTTCGCTTGGAGGGTCTATTGGTCCAAAAAATTCAATTCCCCATTTCTCGAATGGTTCAAACATTATCTATGGAACCAAAGGCATCTCCATTGAAGGGGTAGGCTTACTAGCTCTTTGACAAGCATCACATCTATCAACAAATTTATGGACATCTCTATTCATGGTAGGCCAAAAGTAACCAGTTTGAAGTATTTTACTAACTATCCTTTGGGTGGCATAATGGCCTCCATAGGGTTCTTCATGTGCTGCCCGAATGATGTCATATACATCCTCTTCTTGCACACATCTCCTAATTACTTGGTCGGGACATATTCTAAACAAGACTCCATGAATCCACATATAAGGAGTGCTTTGACGTATTAATTTTCTACGCTCATGCGGTGTATAGTTTTGAGGTATTTTTCCTATTACTAAGTAATTTACAATATCAACATACCAAGGAGTAAAAATAGAAAGAGCAAACAAATGTTCATCTGGGAAATTATCAAGAATTAACTCATCATCATCAAATATTTGCATACGAGATAGGTGATCTGCAATGATGTTATCTTTTCCTACCTTATCTATGATTGTGACATTGAAATCTTGTAGCAAAAGAAGCCATCTAACCACTCTACCTCCTACTATCGCTTTGTTCATTAAGTATTTAATGGTAGAGTGATCAGTGTGAACAAATACTTCATACCCTGTTATGTAATGTTTAAATTTATTGATGGCATGGACTACAACTAAAAATTCTTTTTAGTAACAGTGTAATTAAGCTCAGCTCCATGCAAGTTTTTACTTACATAATAGATAGCATAAGGTATTTTGTTCTCAACTTATTGCAATACTGCCCCTATTGCGTAACCCGAAGCATCACAATGTATGTGGAATGGTAATTCCCAATTTGGTCCTCTCAGGATTGGAGCAGTAATCAATTTATATTTTATAACTTCAAAGGCTTCTTGACATGCTTCAGTCCAATTGAATTCACTTTCTTTAGTTAAGAGCTTAAGCATGGGAGCAATGATTTTACTGAAGTCTTTAATGAATCTACGGTAGTATCCTGCATGTCCTAGGAAACTTCTCACCTCTATTTGTGTTTTTGGAGGTTGAAGGGATTGAATAACTTGTATTTTTGTAGGATCTACTTTAACACCCTCTTATGATATATAATGTCCTAGAACAATACCTCCTCTCATCATCATGAAACACTTTTCATGACTCAAAGAGAGGTTTTTCTCTTGGCATCTAACCAAAACTTTTTGCAAGCTTGACAAGGTTTCTTCAAAGGTATTACCATAGACTGTGAAGTCATCCATATAGACTTCTACACACTCATTTATTAAATCAGCAAAGATAGCTAAAACAACTCTTTGAAAAGTGGTAGGTGCATTGCATAATCCGAAAGGTAAGACTTTATAAGCATAGGTGCCTACTGGACATGTGAAGGTTATCTTTTCCTGATCTTCCTCAGCTATGGAAACTTGATTATAGCCACTAAACCCATCCAAAAAGCAGAAATATTTCTTTCCAACCAAGGTATCAAGAACTTGATCAATGAATGGCAAGGGAAAATAGTCTTTCTTTGTTACTTTGTTTAATTCCCTATAGTCCACACAAATCCTCCATTTACCATTATTTTTAGGGACTATCACAAGAGGTGACACCCATTGACTATCAAAAATTGGATATATAAATCCTGCCTTCAAGAGTTTAATGATTTCTTCTTGAACCACGTCTTTCATAGCTGGATTCAATCTTCTTTGGGGTTGTCTTACTGGATAACATCCTTCTTGGATAAAAATATGATGGGTACAAACATTTGGATGTATACCTTTCATATCCTCGTAGTTCCATGCAAATGTTGATTGATATTTCTTAAGCACGTCTATTAATTGTGATTCTTGTATGCTTGTGAGCTCATCACTGATATTCAAGGTTCTTCCTAGTGTGATATCTATTTGCTTGCATTTTTTATGTTTGCATCTATCCCCATTATCTCATGTTCAAGAATATTTAAGTAATAGTCATATGGTATCATTTGTTGAGACTAACTTGTGCTTGCCTCATTAATAGCCATAGTAGATTCAGATGAACAACCATTATCTTGACCTTGATCTTCTTTTTGATTTCCTAACAGTAATGGTAATGGTCCCTCAACCTCTTGTTGAAGATGTTCACTCAGAACATTGATTGATAAGGTTTGGATTTCATCAAAATCATGAGGGAAATCATACCATAATTGCTTTGGAAATTCATCTTCTATTGTTGATTCAGGGAATAGGCTAAGGTCTTTAGTATTCTTGCCATAAGAAATAGTCATATTTCTTGATCTACAACTAATGTAAGCATCAACTATTGCGAGCCATGGGTGCCCTAGAATTAAGGGATGTCCCCCTAAATTTTTCTTGGGTTGTAAGACTATAAAGTCTATAGGGTATTCCCATGAACTTACAGAGACTATAACATCTTCTAGTTTTCCTTCTGGCTTAATAGTAGACCTATCTACGAGTTGGAGTACAATAGAAGTTGATTGTAATTTATGTACCCCTAAATATTCCATTGTTTCTTTAGTCATGACATTAATAGTGGCTCCTAAATCGACCAAAATATTTTGCAAGGCTATGTCACCAATGTGTACCATGAGTATAGGTATTCCAGGATCTATGTATTTTGGTAATGACCTACCTCCCATTATTATCTCAGACAATTGTCCAATGACTTGAATAGTTTGGGCTTCATTCTTCTTTTTCCTTCCTAAATTTGTACATATATTTTTAATGAGCTTGGAATAGATGGGTATATCCTTGATAGCTTGTAATAAAGGGATCTTGATAGTAACATTTTCTAACTCCTGAAGGAAGTTAAAGGTTGGCTTAGATGGTTCTTTTGGTATTGCCAATATTTGAGGAAATGGTATCTCTACTTCCTTCCTTTGAGGAATTTGGATTTCTTGCTATTTTGTTGGAATGTTTTCTAGTGAATTTTCTATTTCCTTTTCATTGTTATCCTCCTTTTTGAACAAATATGTAGTGGGATTATCAAGCTCTATGAGAGTTACATTATTTTCCAATACTTTTCCTGATCTCAATTGAATTTGTTGACAAGGTGCTATAGATATAGAACATGTCTCACTAGTTTCATAGGCTTGTTGAATGTTCTTGTTGTTGTTAGGATTAGGGACTAGTTGAGCTAGAAGAGGAGGTTGCTTAGGAGGATTATTATTATTAACTAGAGGTGGAAGAAGTCTATTTTGAGGTAGATTTTGAGGGGCTTGTCCCCTAAATTGGTTTTGAAAGTTCTATTGTTGTGATGGATTTTGAGACCAACCAGATCCTCCCTGATTATATTGGCCATTAGTATTCCAACTATTTTGACTTGACATTCCTTGATTCCATGGAGGTGGATTTCCATAGGTATTGGCCATAAAGTGGGCCCATGGGGGTATGTTCCAGTCTTGATTATTTGAATAAGAGTTCCAATTTGTCTAGTTTGGTGCATTAGACCATTGATTAGGCCTTTGCGAGTTGGAATAACTAGGGTTTGACCAATTTGGTGGTCCATTGAATGGACCATTCCATATTTGAGCTACAAAATAAATATCTTCTACCTCTTCAACTTCAGGTTCCTTTATGGCAGCTTTAACAATGGAGATGTATTTGCAGTTTTTAGTTTTGTGATTCTTATCACAAATTTTACAAGTAGCAATGTTGGAAATGTTTGTAATGTTGAGAGGGCATTCTCTCAGGTTGTGCTTTTTCCTACATCTGTGATAGTAGATTTCTTCATTATCCTATTCTTTTGGCTTCCTATCCATTAAATCCAAATATGTAGTCAAGGTACTTAACAAATCAATTTTTAAACCTTCCAACATGTTTCCAATTTTTGCTCTTGTCACTCCTCCTATAGATGTATACTTATTACTCCTTAGAGGTTTGTTTCTTGAATAGTTTCTGCAAAGGTTTACAATCTCTTCAAACATCATAATATGGATATCTCCTTTTGCCATAAGGTTCAGAACCTCAAGGACATCTTCTTTTAGTCCTTTTAGAAAGAGTTCTTTTAAGATTTCTTCATCAAGGTCTATATTTACTCTAGACCCAACAAATAGAAATATCTCAAGGTAATCCTCCAAATATTCTTCTTTTTTTTATTCATGTGGAATAGCTCAACTTTCTTATCCCTAAATCTACAGTAATCTTGATATCATTCAAGGAATAGCTCTTTTAATCCATGTTCTCCATCCCATTGATTACAAATATTTTCTCCTAGACCCATGAACCATATTAAAGCTGCATATTTAAGAGTAGAGGGAAACAACCTTAGCTTTTGTTCATTGGTAGTGTAAAAGTAAGCTTGGCACACCACTTCAAATTTGAAAAGAAAAGCATCCAGATCTTCATGTGGTTTCCCATGGAAGGTGGGCAATACAAAAATAGATACTGACTTAGGTTCTCTTGTTGTCCCATATGTATGTAATATTGGGAAGGCAAATGTCTTTCTTTACCCATTTCTTCTTTGGTCTCTATTCTATCTTTGTTCATTCCCCCTTTGGTTCTCTTCTACTTCTCCCTACCCACTTTGTTGGTCAGCCATAACTGAATGTAAGATTTCAAGAATTGGACCAGGTATGGGTTCAGTAAAAATAGAAGAAGGATCTATGTGATTGTCAAATTCTAGTTTAGGTAATAAATATGAGTCGAGATCTTGTTCTAGGATTTTAGCTTGATTGGTTGATGTTGTTGTTTCAAATTCTTCTAACTTATAAATTCTAGGCTGCCTGCTAAAGTCTCTTTGGAAATTTCCTTCTGAGTTGTTGATCTTTATAAATCTTCCCTTAGAGTCTCTAGGTCTGCTCATGAATTTTCTAAGTTCTCTTGTTTTTGCAACACGTCTAATCTTCCTTGAATAGTCTATGAATATCGTTGATTGGATCAAGTTGTTCGGGTGTCATGAAGTGTTCCTATTCAAAATTAAAGTGGTCTATCACTAATTGAATCAATTGAACAAGAAAATCTTGTGTTGGAATGGGGTCAAGATTTCCAAATTGTAACTCACAACGTAAATCTTGACACAACTCCCTAAAGCGCACAACTCTAGGTATCTTGTGATATTTCTTGCTATATTCTAGGGCTACTTATCTCTTTTCTAGGTCTACAAGGAATTTGTGAATGAGGAGGGAGTCTTCAAAATATTGATTCCAAGGGTAAATTATTGGATTTACTATTGCTCTTCTATCCCAAAGCCAATGCTCACAACTCCTTCCAAGATCTAGATAAGATGAATGGTAGTTCATCCCTAGAGTTTTTGCTATGTCAATCCTTTTGATTTCCTTTAACTCATCTAATTTTTCTTTAATAATGTCAATGCGTTCATACATACACTCCCACTCCTTACTAGATGTTCTATTTCCTTGCTCAAAAAGAAGGTTAACTTCTTGTTTTATCAATAGTTCTCTAAGGTCTATAAGTGCAGACTGATTCAGACTATTTTCCACCATCTAGCAACTTATATTTTATTCTCCTTTCTCTCTCTTTGGTTTTGGTTTTGTTTGGGTTTTGATTTTGATTTTCTATTTTAATCCCACTGTTGTCAAGTTTAGATACAAATCACAACAAATGAATTTATAACTATCCTTAATACAACAGGGAAGAATTGAAATAAAATTTCACAACAATCCTAATGTTTTGCTAAAATTAGATGTGACTCACGTTCCTATGAATATTTATACAACCAATCTTAGCACACTAGGAATAATATGAAATATTGTTGAAAAAGTAAAATTTAACAATCCTAATGTTTTGCTAAAATTAGGTGTGACTCACATTCCTACAAATATTTATACATCCAATCTTAGCACATTAGGAGTAAAATGAAATATTGCTAGAAAAGTAAAATTAACTAGAAATAAAAGGTTAAACTATTACTATTTGTTTGATTGTTTAGGAGGGTTTCACTATGGTTGTGTCACTCAACCATACCTACTTCCTACTTCTTATAGGTCCTAAATATTTAGGGGTGTTTCACTATGACTATGCCACTCAGTCATACCTACTTCCTATTTTTCTCATAGGTCCTAAGTCAAACTAAACAATAATAATCACCCAAAGCTAGAAAATTTGCAAAATTGCAAAAAATAAAATTCTAACTTATGAAAGTAGTAAAATGATTCCTCAAGAGAAAATGAACCTAGCAACGTCGAACGAAGGGGCTTGTTGGGACCATATCATGCCACTCTGACTCATATGCACGCCAAGGACTCATACGTACCTCTTTCCTACATACAAGTAAGCCTCACCTTTTTGCACTACCAAACAACTTTTTTGATTAACCACTACGATGCTACTCTCCCCGACAATGATGCCAAAATGATCGGTTATAATAGCTTACATTTAATTTTATCAATCCGAGGGTAATCAAGGTTAGATTTAAAGAGTAGGAATCTAGTATAGATTGTACCATGGGGATCAATTCTAAGCTTAATTCAGATCTCTTTTAGTTTTAGGTTTTGTAGAAAAATAATAAACAAAAATTAAATTATGCAGGAATGAAAATAAAATGCAATTTATGATTTATGCAGTAAATATGATAATTACCTATTGATGATTTTATCTATTAGTGAGGATAACTAATAGTAATTACCTATTGATGAGTTGATCTATTGGTGAGGATCCTCATGCAATTAGTTTTAATTATCTATTCTGACTTTATATTTTATGAAAATGCAATTTAATTTATTTTATATTCTAAGGTTAATTAACTATTTCTAACCTATTGTAGGGGTGAGATATTAGGGACTAGCTATAGGAGTGGGCCCTACCTCCTAGAGGACAATGTAAGTCTTTCTCCCCTAAACTACTTTATCTCAGTAACTAAGATGCATAACTACTACTAACATTATTCTATTCTATGAATGCAGGAAAATTACAATTACAACTACATAAAAGAAATCAAGCAGTAAATACAAATGACACAGTTACCATATGTGAAGAATGAAGTGCTACTTTTATTGCTAGAAATTCAAATGTACATGTTGGCGCATTTCTTCAAAAATTGTACAGACACATTGAACATTCGATATTTCTCCCTTAAATTATTCATTAGACTATTGGACATTAGACCTTTTCAAAGGTCTCCCTATGTAATATATATTGTGACTTGGACAATTCTAAGTAATATTCTTCCACGTATTTTGCCATGTGGAGTTGTGGACTTGATAATGCGACAACTATGCACTAACGAGAATAATCTAAACTAACACAATTCCTAATTCTGCTTGGACTCAGTAAACAACCTAAGTGGTCCAAGTGGCACTTTATGAACTAACATAACAAAATAATACTAACTTAGACATTTTGCAAGATATAACACATAACTATATGCCCTTTATTCTGGGAAGGACATAACAATCTTGCGTCGGAATCTAATCATCCTAACAATATTCCAATTATACAACTTTATGAAATAAAGTTATAACAACTTTATTAATCACAATATCCTCATGAAGAATATGTGACAAGTCAACTAACTAAGCTGACTATAATCCTTTATTGCCATGTAAGAGTGCCATGTTGTCACTGATGTGGCATGCAACGTCGATCAACTAACTTGGTCAACTCTCTTTGATAACTTGGTAAAAGTTCTCTTTGGTAATAGTCTTTAGTAGCTACCTTCTACAACATACTTTGGTAACTATCTTTCGTAACATACTTCAGCTACCATATTCTGTAATAGTATTTAGCCACTGTTCTGTCACCGTGCCTAGAGTCTTCCTTAATCCTTTGTCCTTACGTCCATCTTCTCACGTCCGAGGTGTATCCCGAAGCTTGTGCTACTGCATCGTGCACCTATGGAACATCCTTCAATATTTCCTGCATAATTACTCACAACTTGGATGTATTTTACATGAAATGCACACATTTGTTAGATTAACTGCATCCATATTTTTAACTGATAAATCACAGAAATAAATAGAAATAACTTACTTAAAATATATTATAATCATAAATTAAATATAAAAATGAAACAATTTACTACAAAAATATATGCCAAATAATCACTCATCAAATCCTACTCACAAAAACTGCTCAAACATTCCCAATTCTTGCATACAAACAATTTCATATATCTTTCCCAAAAGTGCTTTCCTTGAATAAAGTAGTTTAGACATATTCTACCCAGAATTCGTTTAACCTCTTGAAAATATAGAGAATGATATGTACTATCAAATGCCCAATATATTCTTCACATTCACATGTCTCACGTTTATTACAATCAAATCATATCTCTTCTTCTTGCAAATTTCTTTTCAAATCAATCAAGGCTAGTGCATAAATTTGCTTCACAAAATTGGTCTCTAACACTTGCACATCCACTTTCAATGTTACTCAAACCAATGCTCAAATGCTTCACAAATTCATTCAACAATGCTGCACAATTTGTTCTCAAACCCTAGCACATGTGGTTCCAATTTTATTCAACAATGAAGCACAATTTTGTTCTCAACCCTAGCTCAAATATTTCCAACAATGCACACTAATCAAACATTTTATCTCCACCTTAAGAATGTTTCCTCAAAGCACAACCACCTAGAGAAGGAGCTATATAACCATACCTCAAAATTGCTTTGATGAAGATGTGCCCACAAAAAACTATCTCAAAAACAACTTATCTTTCTTGTGCCACTTCAAGGGTTAGATAGCAAAACACTTTTCAAGTCATCCACATGAAAAACCTTCTCAAAAGATGTGCATAGTAAAGCTGAAAATAATACTCTATTATTTCCTTTTGTCTTCACAAAAATACAACTTGTAGAACCCTTAAACCTTTTTCTTATGATTTGCAAGAATTACAAAATACAATGATCACAAGTACACCCTTTTCTCTCCTTTCTAATAATGCAATATTTCAATCCTCATACAATACCCAAAACATCTTAATGTTAATTTATTTCATGCAAGCATTACATAAATAAAACAATTTTATTACACCTTATGACTCCCTTCTAAACTTTCAACACTTCTAAAATATTTGCACAACCCTTATACCTCCTGTACACACATTTCTCAATAGCACTTTACTCTAACAAAGCTTTCAGAAATACTTGCTACACAACCACCTTTACACCTTACAAAAATTAAATAAATCAAACCTTATGCCTCCTAAATTTTTGAGCTCAATAAAAATAAAATACCTCTTATGCTGCCGCAACTCAAACTCTATCAACGCGCAAGACAACGCTCTCCAAAGTGCTCAATGATTGGTTGTTCTATCACGACTTGGTGACACAAAAGATGGCCCATGTAATTTATTTCAACTTTACCTCAAAAACAATGAAAACTCTTCTACCCAAAAATTGTCATTGAGGGGACTCGACCCCAAGACCTCTCTCTGCCCAGCGCTCTAACACACGACCATCGACCAACTGCACTATGTCAACAGGCGTGACGTCAACCAATGCTCCCATGGATATATTTCAAACAATGCACCTTAAAATATTTGCTACGTCTGTCGTTCGCTAGCTCTCTCAACGAATGGGAATCAATGTGCAATTCGAGTGATCATTTCCTAAGGTAAAACCTTGGGTATAAATATATGTGCCCTCCTTTACTTTGGACTACGTCGATGCTAGAAACAATTCAAATTTATTTTCTCTATGTGCATTTTTGGTGCCATCCTCCTTTTTGAAACTTTGCATTATAATATTTAAAAATATTATAATATTTATTTTAAAACCTTGGTCCATTTGTATTTTAAAACTTTTTTCCTCTTGTCCTATAAACCTTGGTCCATTGCATTTAAATATTTTCTCCTCTTGTCCTTTAAACCTTGGTCCATTGTCCTTTTTAAATCCTCTTTATAATATTTAAATATTATACTCCTTAACATATTTGCCTTCTTTTCTTTTTGCCAACCTTGTAACTTCATCCCTTTTGAAGAATATTCTATTTGCCTTGCTTTCTTTTTGCCAACCTTGTAACATGCTCTTTTTATCATCAAACCTTGGACATAAAATATTTTTGCCTTATGCATCCTTTGACATCAATGACAACACAATACTTTAATATTTCCAACAATTCTTAACGATTGCCTTATTTAGCATTCTATAGTCTATGCATAGCCTTAATGAACCATCTTAATTATTTACAAATAACACAGGTGCTCCCCAAGGTGATACACTTGGTTTGATTAACCCTTTTTCTAACAACTCTTGAAGTTGCACTTTTAAATCCTGCATTTTGATAGGGTTCATCCTATTGGGAGCTCTATGGATAGGCTCCATTTTTGGAATTAGCTCTATAGTGAAATAAAATTCACGCTTTGGTGGCAATCCGGGTAATTCATCAAGGAAAACATCCTAAAATTCTTACAAGAGTGGAAAATTTCTAATTACTTCTTCCTTTGGGACTTCTTTTTCCTTAAATTCGACCACATAAACCAATCCTATTTTTCTAATGGTTTCCTTTAATAGCATTGCAGATATTAGTAGTGGTTGAAATTCTCTCACTTCACTATACATCCTTAACATTTCCTTTTCTTAATTGCTAAACTCAATCCATATCTCTTGGAAATTTACCAAAGCTTTATGTGCCTTCAGCTAATCAATTCCCAAGATGATATCAAAATCATGTAAGGGTGCTACATATAGATGCCACCTAGTAGAGACATTGGATAGAGTGATTCTAGTTGGGGAAAAACATTGGTTAACATAGTATGTTTGTCCAGATCCCTACTCAAATTTCCATCCTTGTGCCAAAGATCTTGGTTTTTCTGGCATATCCCTAACTAGGTTACTAGAAATAAATCTATCAGTAGCCCCACTATCAATTAAAATTTTAACTTATTTATAAAAGAGTTTACCATTCAAGAGTAGAGGTGTAGCCTATCCCTCCAAGTTTTACATTGCTGTTGCTACATAGATCTTATAGTTATGCCCGTCTGTACTAGTGCTTGCACAAAGTGTGTAATTAATGGCATAATGTGGACCTCCACAATTAAAGCACTTAATTTTTTGGGCTGAATCTCCTTCTTGAACCTGTTTCCCTGCATCCACTGCTTGTAGCGAAACTGGATACTTTGGATCCTGGTAGTTTCTATTGTTGTTGTTGTTAGAGTGGTTGTGATGGTTATTATTTTGGTGAAATCCTTTCTTGAAATACTTTTTGCCCCCATTATTTTACTTTTCGAACCTTAGATTTCATTTGTTCTATTGACCATGTTTGTGTTCTCACTTCATCTTCTTCTAAAACTTATGTCCCTTGCTTGTCCAATTTATGGAATTATTATGGGTCTCAGTGGTTGCTTTGGTAGACTCTGTCTGTTGAGTCATATCATATGCTTCTTATATGGTCTTGCGATTGTGCACACCTATCACATTTATTATCTAAGGTTTCATTCATAGAATGAATTTTTGTATCTTCATCTCATCATCCTGGTCATATGATGAAACATACTTGAGTAGTCTCACAAATTGATCAAAGTATTCCTTCACAAACTTTGTTCCTTGTTGAAGCATAAGAAATTCCTTGTATTTATTCAGGTAAAATTGCTTTGTGAGAAATATCTTCTTGAAAGTGTCCACAAAAAATTCCCATTTCAACTTGTTTGGTTTGATATTATGTCCTTTTCTATAGGTGTTCCACCATGTACGTCCTGAATCTCCTATATGAACAATGGTAAATGTAGTTTTGGTTTCAGAGGAATAATTTCTCAGAGAGAAAAAAGTTTCCAATTCCTCTAGCCAAGAGTCAGCTGCATCTTCACCACCCTTTCTAGTGAATTTTATCACCTTAATATTCTTTATATCCTTACCCATTTTTGTCTCAATACGGGCCATGCCTTCTTGATCATCAGTATTCAAGGTCCTCATTCACATCATTAACATAATTTCCAACTCCGTAACTTTCCATATCAAGGTTGTTTTTGTTGTGTTGCGAACTAATAGTCTATAGAATTTGATTTATCTACCCTTTTAACATGGAGACAACAATAGTTAGGTTCTCCATATTCTTGTTGGAATTCCTTGAACTTTCTCCTATTTGTCTAGGCTTGGTACTATATGGACTAGCTTGTTGCAAAGTTTCCTTTCTCTTATCAAGTTTGTTGCCATGTTTTTCCTGGGGTAAAGAATTGTGTTAAATTTTATTCTTTTTCCATAGTTGAAATTCTAGATTACTATCATTTATTATATGATCTACATGCAGATTTCAACATAAAATCCCCAAGATAGTCTACTATTCCTAGGCTCACTCACTAGTTTATTCCGCTAACTCTGGTTGCCATTTATACACACTTGAAAATAAGGTTTAAGTGAGTCAAAAGACATAGATGTCGAATAATTTCCCAAAAGAGTCTAAGGTACACTGCTTAAAACCCATGAAATATGGAGGGTACACTTAACTCTTCCACTTTGAAATGACTATAGATATATTTGTGGGAGAAATAAACTTGACATCAGTAACCTAAAGTACTAACCTTGTCATTACCAAGTATGTATTGTTTAGAGTTATGGAACTTATGCTTTTAAGTTTCTCCTCACGGAAGCAGTTATCCCTACGAACTGTGCTCTAAAACCAACTGAAACAAACCCAATTGCTACTACTAACTATTTTTTTTTTACTTTAAAAAATTGGAGGATATAATGATTATCTGTCTTTGATATCCCAATGAATAGTAAGTAATCTGAGTAACAAAATATTAGAAGCACTGAGGTTAGACCCATGTTGCTCTTGAGTAGAACCACCAACTTCTACAAATCCATCATCCCATAACCAAATGGTATGAGGATGTTTCAATGGATATATCCATATTACCATCACCAAATGGTATGAGTATGTTTCAATGGTTATACCATAATAATAGGTGAACTATCCCTCACCAAAGGGAATCACCTCCTCTCCATACTATCCATGAAGACTAGTAATTAGGAGAATGACGTTAAAGCTAGATGATAAACCACCCTAGTGGCCATCCAATTCATGGAATTTTTCATCATCTTCATCTCCACGATGAGGTAGCCATTAATAATTATTTCTCATGACAACTTACTTAAGCCTTGGGATATTTGTCTTAAGCACCATTATATTCTCTACTCATTTACAAGGTGTGTAAGGTTTGTTTCTCGTCATCCAAAATGTGTTGTCTATTTGATTCATGGTTAACCTTACAGTTTATTGGTACATACAATAGTTTGACATAAATTGCCACTCTCAAGTTTTTATTATACACTATTCAACTAAAGAAAGACATGTATTTTCTATTCATCATCTATAAGAATTACAATTTTTAAGAAACAATATTCAAAAGTACTTCCATTTACTCTATAAATTCCATTTTAATGGGATGCATACATATCCTATAAATATCCAAGGTGAAGACTATATTATTAGGCCTTCATTCCTACTATATATGAGCTTATACAAAAACTACATCAAAGTCTTGGCAGAATAAACATCACTTATTCTTGCCGTTTATAATTACAATAGTATTTAATTTTGTGCACATTACAATAGTCTTTAGTGGTCTGGTATAGATCTTCTCTAGTTTTCTTGGTCTTCCTCGGTGTGAGAGATGATGGTGAAGGTATCAAGACAACTCAGATGCACATATGACAAATGCAAATCAAGCAAACCATGCTTATCTATTTTGAATGCAATCATGCATCAATAATTTGTCACAATATTTTACATTTCATTTCATAGATATCATTAGGCATGAATTCCCATAATTCATCCATCAATAATACTTATCATTACATGGATTATTTTCCTAATCCCATCCATCATAAGTGTCATTCATTTTGATAATAACAAAAATATGGAAGAGTCCCATACCTCTTCCAAGGATGGACACCAATCCAACCTTTCAAGACTAGAAGATCTACCTTCCATTATTCTAGTTGATTACCTTAACTTACAAAAATCATCATAAAAACTAGAATAGTTTACTCACTAAACATAGTAATTCAGTGCAAAGTCTATAACTTAAAATGTCCATTCAATTTGACTATCTAATTTTTTTCAAGCCTTTGTTCAAGTTATCCAAATTAATTGATTCCTATGACTTTACTGGGGCACTCAAATTTACTATCAATATCAAGAAAGATTATCATTTACAAAAGAAATTATATTATATACCTTAATTTTTAATTCATCATCAATTTTCTAGATTTTGTAAGGCATTCAAAATTAATTCCATAATACTCATCTTATTTCAAATTTACAGCCTCTAAAGTAGATAATCAAACTTACCTCTAAATTCCTCCTTACTCTACAAGTCTATGGTCCTTAAATATTCAGTATGTTTCTTTTCACTATAAAATCATAAGATTATAGTTTATGTCTAAAAACATTAGACGTAATCCTTCTTTACAAAATCTAGTTTCTAATTCTATGGTCATATAGCTAAATCCTTATTAAATATACCGGATAACATAGATATAACATAGAGTAATTCAATCAAACAAAAGAAAGGGGCTATACTCAAGCGACATCATCGGATAATTTATCCATGTTGGAATTACAATAGAAATCTACAAGGAGGACATTAAATATAAAGGTATGTGGTCAAACTACATCAACCATCAAGCTAGCACAACTATCGAGGAATACAAAGTAGTCTCCCCCTAGCAACCGAGACAAAATAAGAAATTAAGCCTAGAGTTTTGGTTATCATTATGTAGAGCTTGCATCACTATAAATCATGATAAATCTTACACCTTATGTAGGTGGGGTATCATAGAGGTGAACACCTCTCCCTTTAGTATATACAAAACTAATGTGCTATATGGCAGCGAAGGAAGATAACCACATGTTCGACTAGGGTTTGATTGACTCGTCTGCTAGGTGAGAATAAAGATTCATTGTGCTATCAAAGGGATTTTGACCAGACTGTGTATCCATTTTACTCCTTCATAAGAGAGGTGCAACTTCATGCCATGCTCTTTGAAGGTTTCAACAATTACAAGACCCATTACACCCGATCGAGATATCTCCCTCATAGTGTCCCGAAGGGTTGGTTAACCTTAATTCATAATTAATTTTAAGCATAGGACTCCTAGCGTTACTTAGTGATGATGAACTATAGAATGCATTTGATATTACAAAAGCTTCACTATATTTTTACAAAATGACATAGGCAGCCATAATACTCTAAACAAGTCATAATATTCCAATAAGGCTCATAAGTAGTTACGTGTTTGATGGAAGTCCATAAATCCAAAACAATATCAACATAGCATAGGTGAAGTCTATCGAGACAAGTTTGATCTATCATCGGGGCTTACACCCACAATAAGACATAAACATCCCAAACCCGTAGACTAAGTAGTATGTCCGTAAGCAAAGGTGTTAACTTCGTTCTAGGAAATGAATAGAGCATACAGAGGCTATCATCGCATAATTTTTGAGATTAAAGATCATCTCCTCATTAAGGTCTAACCTAATATAATTTTGGACTGATACTTATAACTTATCCCGATTTAAATGGTTGCCTTTATAAGGGAAAATTAAATGACCAAAAGGTTATCCAACACATAGTTCTAAGATTACTTATCTCAAAGTAATTTCATTTTGAAGTCAAGTATGACTACGACTACATATTATAATGTACTTACAAACTCCACTAAAGTAAACTAAACAACATCCAAAAATTCATAAATAAAACATAGTGGAAAGTTCCAACTTGGAACTCCTGCAATATAGCTTCTCTTGTAGACTCCTCGTGCCTTTCTTTCTCCTCTCCCTTCTAGCCTTCTTTAGCATAACTCTTTTCCAAAATCTAACCATTTATAGATATTTTTCTTCCAGACAAGAAAGATGCTTCTAAATATTTTATTTATTTTCTTTTTCTCTCCCCATGTGTAGGCTTCTATTAGAAATAATATTATAATGGGAAGGGAATCCATGGAGATAAGGTAAGGCTAGTTTATTTGTCTTGTGTCCCCCACTCCTAGGGCAACTACAAAATTACTACTATTAGGTTTATGGGTGATAAGGGATAAGACTATTAGAGATAATAGAGGAGTCTCATCTACCATTTTAGCCATCCTAAGGCAACCATGTGGAGGAGAGGATCATTCTTTAAATCAGTAAAGTAGTATTTTATTGCTTTGGTCCAATCAAAATTGAACAAGTTTATATGAGGACAATCCACCTAATTTATTTTCTAATATGGAAGCAATTAGATCAAATAAGCATATTCAAAAAGGTAAATCTCTACTTTAGAAATTGCTCAATTTAAATATTTCCACAAAATTACAATAAAGCTTATAAAATTTTATGACATTTTTCAAATGTCTATTAAATTATTTCTAAAGTAATTTGTAAGATGCAAACCCATTACTTAATGCGCATTTTCCAAGGTAATATTTAAAAATTCTAATCTCTTGCACAATTCCTTGGCAAACACAAGCAAATGATGCATGCTCAATATTCCTCATTACTATTTTTCCTTTGAGTGGGTATTTTAAGATGCTCGTAGTTATCACCACTCATATTTTAAGGAGACTAGTAATTATGAGAATATGAGCACTTACCTATTGAGTTATCATCATCATAATTTCCCTTCTCATATCTGGTGGTCAATCTCCACCTGCAAAAGTACCTATTCCTGTAGTCAAGTAATGCAATGCAACATTATTTTATCTTAACAGAAACATATATATTGCAAAAATATCAAGCATTGAAACCAATCATCAATACATAAATAATATCTTAAGAGATTTCTTCCAGGGTGGGATGTGACATTGGTTAAATGCTTCAAGTTAAACGAATTGGAATCAATCTAATCAAGATAGGAATACACCTCGAATCAATTCATGTCCAATCCATATGGAAATTCACCTCCATGGACTTAAGGAATCGCATGGCGAAATCAAAATGCATCTAGTTGGAATATGAGTGGCCAATATAATCAGATAGGACCTAGTTGGTCTCAAGGTCAAACCCAACAAAAAAACTTTGAAAATCAATTTAGGGGGCAAGTACCTTAAAACCAACCTCAAAATAGACTCCTTCCACTTCCAAATAATGTAAAAAATCCTCTTAGGAAACCACCTTTACTAGCTTAACCAGTACCTAATACTAATAATAACAAAAATATTCAATAGGTCTATGAAACAAATGAGTTATTCTCAATATCTGCGGTACCTTGCCAATATATTCAGTTAAGATCTAGAAAAATATTGAACAATACTAGAGCCACTCTCACAGAAATTGAAGAAACCACAAAAAATATGTCTAAAAATGTAAACAACGATGAAAGGCCTAAAGAAGAGATGGTAGCTTTATCAGAAAATATTCTAGCAAAAAAACAAGAAATCCAAATTCCTCAAAGAAAATAAGTGAAGATACCATTTCCTAAAATACTAGTAATACCAAAAAATCATCTAAACTAGCTTTCAATTTCCTTCAAGAGTTAGAAAACGTCACCATTAAAATTCCTTTATTGCAAGCTATCAAGGATATTTCTATCTATTCCAAATTAATTAAAAACATATGCACAAATTCAGGAAGGAAAAAGAAGAATGAAGCTCAAACCATTCAAGTTATTGGACAATTGTATGAGATAATGACTGGAGGTAGGTTATTACCAAAATATATAGATCCTAGAATACCTATACTCATAGTTCACATTGGTAAGATAGCCTTGCAAAATGTTTTGGTCGATTTAGGAGTTGCTATTAATGTCATGACCAAGGAAACAATAAAATCCTTAGGAGTACACAAATTACAACCAACTTCTATAGTACTCCAACTTACAGATAGATCTATTGTCAAGCCAAAAAGAAAACTAGAAGATATTTTAGTCTCTGTAAATTCATGGGAATACCTTGTAGACTTTGTAGTCTTACAACCCAAGAAGTTAGGGGGACGTCCCTTAATTCTAGGATGCCCATGGCTTGTAACAAATAATGCCTACATTAGCTGCAGATCCAGAAATATGACTATTTTTGATGTCAAGAATACTAAGGACCTTAGCCTATTTTCTAAATCAACATTAGATAGAGATTTTTTAAAACAACTATAGTATGATTTCCCTCATAATTTGGATGATATCAAAACCTTATCAATCAATGTTCTGAGCGAACACCTACAACAAGAAATTAAGAGACCATTATCATTGCTACTAGGAGATCAAAAGGAATATCAAGTCCAAGATAATAGTTGTTTATCTAAATCTTCTATGGTCATTAATGAAGCTAGTACAAGTCAATCTCAACAATTGGTACTGTATGACTATCACTTAAATGTTCTTGAACATAAAATGATGGGGATAGATGCAAATACTAAAAAGGGCAAATAGATAGACATCACATCGAGAAGGACTTTGAACATTAGTAATGAGCTTACAAGCATAAAATAATCACAACTGATAGATGTGCTTAAGAAGCATCAACTAGCAAGGTTATGCACAACAAAGAATATTCACCATTTGGGCTAATATTTGCATTTTCAAAAACTCAAATTTGTGAGTTTGGGGGACCCAAAGGTCGGCCCTTTCGCCCAAAATTTGTATATTTTTTAAGGTGTCGGTTTGCCATCTGTTGATAATAGTATTACAGATTTTTATAAAACTTCGCCATCATTTTTTTCCAGAATGATGATACTTTTCATCCAAAAATTTTAAAATTTTAAAATTAATCCTCTAAGTTCACCAAGTATACCACTATATAAAACTAACATGACAGTGATACTTTTCCACTTAAAACATTCAAATTATTATAGAATCAAGAATTCCGCCAAACTTCGATCGTATACAGAAACCAATTGATCTAGAAAAAACTCTACGTGGACCCAAACCAAACCTTGTTCTGCACCAGATCAACATCTGGATTATGGTTTACAATAGACCCAGTTCTGTAACAAATCGATATTCAGACCCAATTTTGTAATAGATCGATAGTTAGACCTATTTCTGCAACATACCAACATCTGGATCCATATTTACAATAAACTAATATTCAAACCCAATTCTAAAACATATCGATATCCAAACCTAGTGCTGTAATAGACCAGATCCAATTTTGCAATAGGTTAGACCTAGTTCTGCAACAAATCGACATTTAGATCCATTTTTGCAACAAACCGATATCCAGAACTAGTTTTGTAGCAGACCGAATCTAGTTCTGCAATAGACTGAACCTAGCTCTAAAAAAGACCGGTATCCAAACCTAGTTCTATAGTAAACCGAACCCAGTTTCGTAATAGATTAGACCTAGTTCTGTAATAGACCAGACCCTGTTTACTCAAGGCTAATTTTTGAACCTCTTTCTACATTAGGATTGACTGTCAGAACATGTTTTGCAATAGGTTCTCTATTTCTATTAAAAAATTATGAATATAGTAATAAGATTTGTTTTTATGTCAGCTAATTGTAGGTTTTTCTTCTGCTATTTTTTATCATTTATTAAAAATATTTCAATGCTCTATTTTCCATGTTTTTCTCTATTTTGCCCTGTTCTACATGTCTTTAGCACCAATATTTGGACCCTGTTTTACACCAATATAAATTATCAGACCGTGTCCTACACCAGGTTCTCTATTTTGCCCTGTTCTGAATGTTGTCTTCTATTTTTTTATCCTAAGAAAATTCTTTGATTCTTTGTTTCTATTCAGATATACTTTTCTATGGTAAGATTATAAATAGGTAAATATTTTGGTAAATACTTAATTTATGAATATATGTATCTCTAGTTATTTTTCGCATAGAGAACTTATTTTCTAAATTTAATTTGAATTTGTATATTGCATATTTGTCTGCTCTTATCAGTTACAATTGTTATCATCATAAGATGTAGTAGTGACATACACTAACAAAATCACAATAAAACATGGCAGAAAATAGGTTTTTATTTTCTAGTGATGACCATATGTTTATTCTAATTACAATATTATCTTAAGTTCTATGAGAAGTAACATATATTTAATATTTTATTACTTTTATAAAATAAAAAACACTTTCTTTACAAGTAAAATGTCACCCAACGAAAATGGAATGAAAGAGGTCAAATATTATGCTGAAAGGAGTATTCTTAAATATTTTAGTCATATGTCGAAATAAAACAAGCCATCGACATCAGTATAAATTCTAGGTACAAATGATTTTTGACTTATAAATAGTTGTATATTTTGTAATAATTTTCAATACTGTTTTTTCCTCAAATAGTTAGTTGTCAGTATGTGCTCAATGATATGAATTTTTTCTATCTGTAAGTTAGTTTTTTTAAATCCAAAAATGGTAAAGAATATTATTGTATGCTATTATGCAGAATGCCCTATTGACTAGGAGATGCCTTTTGAAGAAAATTCTCTTACCAATGACATCCAAAAATCACTTGAAGATATTCCTAGCCAAGATATGCAAGTTGAAAATGAAAGCGATAAATCAAATACACTACAAAATTCTTATGAATCTTCAGGAAAAAATTCTAAAAAGAGGAAGACATATTCTAATTGGATTATTGGAAGATCATTTAAGAATTAACGGGCATAAAAATTTCCCTGGATTGAGGCGGTCTTGATTGAAGATAACTAAGTCAATAAAAAATAATGCAGATGCAAAATTTGTAGTTGGAAACTAGGTAAGGATCACAGGCTACAAACTAAGAAAGATACAATAGAAAAACATGCTGGAAAAGTATATGTAAAATTTATAGGAAGTGATGGTAAAATTAAAAAAATTGTTAGGTGGAAGGATACATCAAAATGTATGTATGTCAGATATGCAATAGATTATGAGAATCACTTAAAACAACAACAATCCCTTGTTGAGAAAAGTGGAACGATTGAAACCCAATTTCATAAAATGCAGAAGACTATTTTAACTTCAAAAAGTTTGCAGTTTGATGTTGTATTTAGTATTCTCAAAAAGAGTAGACCCATGTCCAATTTTATTGGTTATAAACACCTTTATCAACTAGCTGATGTGCAAAACCTTCCTAGTTTCCATTGGTCAGATCGAAGTGGTTGGGAAATGGTAAAATTTCTATCATTAGTTGAGAAGGAAGACCTGAGGGAGCAGGTAAAACATGCAAGATTCATTTCACTTTCTATTGATGAGGTGATAGTTGTAGACAACACATCTTGGATTTGCATGCATGTGTAAACATTTCAAAATCATGTAAGAAGACCTAGTTTGCTAGGATTACATAATATGGTTGAAAGTTCAAATGCAGAAAATATATATAATGTTGTTTTGACCAATTTAAAGGAAATTATAGGAATGAATGATATTGACATAGCCACAAAGTTAATTTGCATTGGAGCTGATGGTGTTGCTATAATGCAAGGGTACATGAACGGCCTATGTGTTCAACTTCAAACTTCAATTGTCCCATCTATGATACCCATTCATTGCATGGCTCATAGAGTGAAACTTGCTTATAAAATTATGAGCACTTTTGAAAATATTGCTAAAGTGGAAGATCTCATTTGTGAAATAAAGTCTTATTTTTCTTGCAATCCTAAAATGTTGCAGAGTTTCAACAATTTGAACTAGGAGTTACAGAAGAAAAAAATTATTGAAAGATGTGCATACAAGGTGGAATTCATTGTATCAACCTACACTAAGAGTTTTTATAGAATATAAATCTTTAACAAGGTTTATGTATTCAAGTAGTAGAGCAATTGATAAGGCAAACAATATGTTGTTTCATTTGACTAACCTAGAAACTCTTTTAACATGATATGGTATTTTTCTAATGTTACAAGAAATGAACATATTGACTAAACTTGCACAAGAGAGATCCATTTATATCATTGATTTCATGAGGATGAGAAAGCAAATATGTGTGATTATTGACAAGTTATATGTGTTCGAACTAGATTTTACAAATCCTTTATTTGAAAGTTGGAAAACATTGACAAACGTGAAAGATGCAAATATTTTTTTGAAGTTTGACATTAATGATAATATTTGTATTAATGTTCATGAAAATATGATACCTTTATATTATTATGAAAGGCATTCAAGTGTAGTTACTGACAATGTTGAAAGAGTTTGTGTAATACACAATAGATATGAAGTTGTTTTACACAATAAAAAAAAATTGTTCAACATAGCAAAATATTTGACAAAAGAGATAAGAGATCCGTTTCAAAGACATGAGTTGTTTGAGGCCATGGGTGTTGTTAACCCTTTGTTTTGGGGTTCTTGCAATGATCATAAATCTACACAAGATTTGTTTATTAAATATATGGCTAACCTTATTGAGCATTTCAGTAAAAGTGTGGAAGTCAATGGTGTTGAAATAAAAGGTATACTCAACAAAGATATTTTAAGACAACAATCATAGCATATTGGAAGAACACTGGTTCATCAAGCGTCACTTTTGAGTAATATCCATGAGACTGGTTCCATTGCACGTTTGTGGAAAAAGTTGTATTCAAGTAGTATCTTACAATATACGATTAGTGAATACTTTTGTTTATATGAATTATGTCAAACAATGATTTTGGGATCTGTGGAAGATGAGAGAGTTTTTAGTGCATTATATTTTTTTAAATCTAAGCTCTGCAACAGGACAAACAAAAATCTAGAAAATTGTTTAAGAATTTATGTGTCATCATATCAACTGGACAAATTTCCATATGACAGAGCATTAGCATACTAGAATTCAATTGCAGACAAAAGGGGTATTATGAATACAATTGATAAGGAGGATAATGATGCTTTTAGTGATCAAATGATGTCTTCATAGATTGATTCTAGACAAGTTGAAACATGTTCATTTTAGCTACCTGAATTCTGATTTTCCAGTGTTTCACAACAATGTAACATTTGAATTTCTTTGTTATCAAATTTCACAACCTTTGTTCATTATAGATTTCACAATGTTGTTTCACAAGTTGAGAACTGTTCATTCCAAATTTTACAACTGTTCATTCTAGATTTCACAATGTTGTTTTAGATGTACAAGATTTCAAAATTTTACTTTTTCACATTATGCTTATAAAAATTGTATGTTTTATATCACATTATGCTTTTAAAAATTGAATGTTTTTTATCATACTATTTCAACTACCTTAATAAATTGTTGTCTTTTATTTTATATCACAATATTGGTATTGTATTGTTAATGTATCAATTTTGATCAACAAAAATATTATTTTGATGTTTGAGATGAAGATAGTAAATAATATTGACGATTAATACTAGAAAATCAACACAAAATTATAAATGCAAACAACCTTTGAATGACTGAAGACACAAATTTAGAAAATATAGTTTTCATTAATATGATTGAAAATATATTACATTGTAAAAAATTGTTGACTACAGTCAACTTCAAAATATTTTTACATTATAAAATATCTTATTTCGACATAGCTACATCATATTCACTTGCAACAATGGCTTCTTTTCCTTTATATCCTTGCTTGACTCATTGTTCTGACAGTGCACCAAGTTTATGTTGGAAATATGTTGAGTATTTTCCATGTTATTCTGGTGGGGTTAACACTAAAAGGTACTAGATGCTATGTACAATATACTCGTCGAGGTTTTTTAAGTTATATTTAGATCCATATGGGCTTTTAGGGTTACTATATTTGAACCCTTGCTTTTTCACCCATGATATTATAAAATTTGTGCATGTGCCTTTGTTATATATATCACACTTGCATTAGGGTTTGGGGAGAGATATAAAGAGAATATTATTGTATTGGAGACGATCAAGTTAATGCAATAATAAGATAATACTATGCTGGTTTTTTCCTGGTTGAGGATTTCTAGGATAAATATTGTGTAATGTGTGAATCTGTGATCTTCTTTTGATTTTGTTATTACTGCTTTTCTATTTTAGTTTATCAAGGCTATTTATTTCTCTTCTTTTAGTATCAGATCTAATTTTTAGCTTTGTTCAAGGAGTAAGGGTTTAAAACTTGTGATAAATTAATTATTAAGTGGGAGCTGTATGTGAAAGGATCTAGGCAAAGGAGAAATATGGGAAGCACATGAATAAAGATTGAAAAATTTAATGGATAAAATTTTGAGTTGTGGAAAATCAAGATGGAGGATCTGTTGGTTGATAGAGATCAGTGGATTATGGTCTTGAGAACAAAACCAACATCGATGACAGATGAGGATTGGTTGAAAATCGATAGGAAGATAAGAAGCTCTATCATATTGTGTTGATCTAATTTGATATTGTTGAATATATCTATAGAGACCACAATAAAATTGTTATGGGACAAGCTAGGAATATTGTATCAGACAAAGTCATTGGTAAATAAAATATTTCTTCGAAAGAAGTTGTATTCACTTTGGATGAATGATGGTGACTTTGTGGTTGAACATCTGAATGCTTTTAACACTGTGGTAAGTCAATTAACCTTTGTAGAAGTAAAAATGGATGAAGAGGAAAAATGTATTACTTTACTTTGTTCATTACCTAATTCATGGGATAACCTTGTTATGGCTATCACCAATACTATATCTACATTGAAAGTAGAGAATATAGTAGGAAATTTACTGTCTGAGGAGATGAGACAAAAATATTCTAAGGATTATCATCAAAAGGAAGCCTTGATTGTGAGAGGTCATTATTAAGAAAGAATAAAAAATAAATCAGGAGAAAAGAAATCAAAATCTAGGGGTAAATTTGTTGCCCCAAAAAAGAGGAAATGTTGGAATTGTGGTAAAGCAGGACATTATAAAAGAGATTGCAGATATAAAAAGGTTGATAATAATAGATCATATGATGAAGGAACTTCTATAGAAATGAAGATCACAAATGAATATTCAGGGGACTTATTCTTAGCTGCAACATGCTCAAGTGAATGCGATGACTCATGGTTGATTGACTCGGGTGCTTCTTTTCATATGACTCCTCATAGGGAGGGGTTATGTGAATATGAAAATATATATGGAGGTAAAGTATTCTTGGGAGACAATTCGACATATAAAATAATAGGTCAAGGAAGAGTCAAGTTGATTCTAAAAGATGGAAGAATTAAAACCCTTCCTAGTTTGTTGCATATTTCAGGTTTGGCAAGGAATCTGATATCTGTGAGTAAGATGAATTATGCAGGTATGAATGTGGTATTCAATAAGGATAGTTGCAAGATGGTCCATGGATCCTTGGTGTTGATAAGAGAAGTTCACACATAAACTTTGTTTAGACTTGAGGCTAGTACTGTAAGTATTAATTGCAATAACTTTTTAGTTGTACAGGAAAATAATACGATTGAAATGACTCTGAGTATTTTTACAATGAAGATAATGTTGTGGCATCAATGCATGGGGCATATTGGTGATAAAGGACTTTGAACATTGAAAATGAAAGGTATGGTTGAAGGAATTTTTGATTGCCCATTAAATTTTAATTTTTGTGAGCATTGTGTTTTCAGGAAACAAACTAGAGTCAAGTTTCCAAGTAGTGCTACAAGGTCTAAAGGAATTCTACATCTAGTTCATAGTGATGTGTTTGGACCTACAAAAGTGCCATCATTAGGTAAATCTATCTATTTTGTTACATTTATAGATGACTTCTCAAGAAAGACTTGGGTATATTTTCTACGAAACAAATATAAGGTTTTAAATAAATTTAAAGAGTTTAAGGCTCTTGTAGAAAATCAGACAGAGAAAAAGATAAATGTTTTGAGAAGTGATAATGATGGTGAGTATTGCTCTAATGAATTTGAGCAGTTTTGTAAAGAATTTGGAATAGAAAGGTAGAAAATAAATCCGGATACTCCACAACAAAATAGGGTTGTAGAACAAATGAACAAGACATTAATGGATAAGGCTAGAAGCATGCTAAGTGGTGCAAGATTAGAAAAGATATTTTGGGCAAAAGTTATGTTAATAGCTTGTTATCTCATCAGTAGATCTCCTACCTCAACTTTGGTGGATAAGAATCCACAAGAAGTATGGACTGGTAAGAATCCCTCTCTAAGATATCTAAGGGTTTTTGGTTGTGATTCTTATATATATGTTCGAAAAGAGAAAAGGACTAAGCTAGACAATAAATATGAAAAATGCATATTTATGGGTTATAGTACTAGTGTTAAAGGATATAAGTTGTGGAACCTAGAAACATAGAAGGTTGTTTACAGTTGTAATGTGATCTTTAGAGAAACAAAAAGGGTTCTAAAATAGGAAACGCAACCAATAAAAGAACAAAAAATAATGCAGGTAAAATTGAAATAGGAGGAAGAACCTATGGTAGAACCTAAATTACAGAGAGAGTCTGAAGAGGAATATTCAGAGGAAGAAGATGAGGAGGAAGCTGAAGATGCAGAACCTAGAACTCCAATTTTGAGGAGATCAGATCGAGAGAGAAGACTTTCAGACAGGTATAGTCCTTCAAATTTTTATTCTGCATTTAATTTATCAGTTACTGATAAAGATCCTAAGACTATAAAGGAGGCACTTCAGTCAAGTGAGAATAAGTCTTGGAAAATGGCTATGGAAGAAGAAATGGAGTCCTTGGATAAAAATAAGACATGGGACTTGGTGAAATTACCTCCTGGCAGAAAACCTATTGGTTGTAAGTGGTTATTCAAGAAGAAGTACAATGTAGAAGGAAATTTGGATAAGTACAAGGCTCTCTTGGTAGCAAAAGTATTTTCTCAGGTTGAGGAAATTGACTTTGGTGAGATTTTTTCTCCTATGGCTAAACTAACTTCAATCAAAATTTTGTTGGCTATTTCTGCTGCTTTTGATTTTGAAATAGAACAGATGGATGTAAAGACAAATTTTATACATGGTGAACTTGATGAAGATATATATATGTCACAACCAGAGTTCTTTAAAGTAAAAGGTAAGGAGGACCTGGTATGCAAGCTGAAGAAGTCTCTTTAGGGTTGAAGTAGTCTTCAAGGATGTGGAACCAAAAATTTGACAGGTTTGTCTAGATACTTGGGCTTGGAAAAAGCAAAGCAGATCCATGTGTATATTTAAAAAAGGAAGGCGAAAATTTTGTTATCATTGTATTGTATATGGATGACATGTTGTTAATTGGTATTAATAAGGAGATGATAAAGTTACTAAAATTTTATTTATCTTCTGAGTTTGACATGAAGGATAATTTGCTTTGGGTATGGAAATAATAAGGGATTGTGAAAATAGAAAGTTGTGGTTAAATAAAAGAAAATATGTTGATTTGATACTACAAAAGTTTAGGATGCATGATTGTAAACTAGTAAGTACTCCATATCCGGTTGGTCAAAAGTTATCTGCTGAACAATGTCCTAAAATAGATGAGGAAATTGAAGAAATACATCATGTTCCTTATGCTAGTGCTATGGGCAGTTTGATATATGTAATGGTTTGTAATGCTAGACTAATATTTCATCATTTGGTATATTTACCCCATTTCCTACATTAGGTAGATTTTATTTACCACATGGTAAAAAGTAGTTTGTTAATTTTTACCACTAGTATTTACTTTTCTACTTTCTACCATGTGGATATTTACTGTTCCAAATATCTAATGGTAAGTTCCTAAATATCTTAGGTTAAGAATCCTAAACCTAACACTCTACCTTCTATGGCATGTTAGTTAGTGTAGATGCATGAGTAGTTGTTATTATTTCTATTTTGTAATCTATTTAACATTAGCCTCATTGCTAATGTTTTGGTTAATACAATTATTCAATTATAAAACCTAATGGATCTCCTGGTCACATTGGCATCAGAGCCATTTTTTTTGCTCGCCCAGAGGACAAGTTGGTGCCATTTGGTAACCACTAAACCCACCTCGACAGGCAAGCTCAATGGCAGGAGTGGCTATAGGCCAAATGCTGGCCAAGTCAAATTGACCTGCCAAGGCCCAGCCCATTGTGGGGTTGATCAGCTGACATGATCACCGAGGCAATCATGATCCGATCGATCACCTGCACGTCCAGGATCTCAAATTTTTTAGGTTGAAGCCTATCAACCCACGATATCGTGGCCATCCTTGGCCAATCAGGACTACGCTGACTCCCGCAGACCACACATGGGATAGATCTATGCTATCTCCCATAGTCTACACATGGGATAGTTCGGAGGGCAGAAGTGCCCTCCCGATCCCATGTGGACATGGCCCTCACAGACTAAGAGAGCTGAGAGGGCAGGCGAGCCCTCCCCTCCTAGCTAGATGCACACACTCCAAACCACATCGAGATCTGATAGGGCGGGTGCACCCTGTGATTCCTAATAACCTCAACATACATGAGGGCAAGAGGCCCTCCAATATGCACATATCTGTGCCACATGGTGAGATCCAAATAAATCTAGACTACATGTACCCTGAGGTGTTGACCTAGATGCTCACTAGACCGACCACTTGACATGGACCTGACACATGGCGGACAACCACAAGATGACCTAACTCGATTGACATGTGGTGGATAGCCACTGGACGACACGACACGACAGACCCTTTGGCGCTATGTGGTAGCATAAAAAAAGGGTATCAGGTTGGACTGCGACTGCCTGTAAAAAATCACATCCCAAGGGGCATGCTACAACTTTTGAAGCCTTCAACATCCCCTGTGGGATACATGTGGGATAAATCCCACTGCAGTCTCGTGGAAGCCCACAGAATTCTTGAAATACTATGCATCGGGGCTTTTGCTCCAAGCCCTCCGACAGCTTGGTTGGCCAAGGCGGATGCCTTGGGCCCAGCGGGTCGTGTGTTCAAGCCCACACGATGCCCAAAAATTCTTTTTTGAAGGTTTTAAACTCTATTCTCTCAATTTTGTTTCCTAAAGTTTTTTATGCTTGATTTAAATATTTTTTTTAGTATTTTTTTTATAATTAAGTAATTTTTTTTGGATTTAATCGTCAATTAAAGCAAAACGGTTGATTTTTTTTTTTCAAAAATAAGCTTTATTATAAAAATTATTCAAATTTAAAAGATATTTTTTTAGCATTTTTAAGAACTAAGAGATTTTTGAAAGGAGACAAACAACACCTTCATTTTTTTTTGCAATAAATTCCTCTAAAGTTCTATAGTTTTCTTCACAAATTTTTGGAGATACAAGACATAGAAACTCAAAATTCTATTGCAAATCAAAGAAATTGAACACATTGGCAAGGACAAAGGTCATTTTTTCTTTGCAACAAAACTCCAAAATTTGCTTTTGTTTTCTCCTTCACAATGGAGATATAAGAGATAAAATTGCACATTTTTTTGTTGTAAAAATTGAGAAATATTTTTTGAACCTATTTGCTCCTTATGCTTGAGTGTTGAAGACAAAAACCAAAGTCATGTGTCGACTGGTCTGGAAGCCTTTCAAACGTGGGTCGTGTGTCGACTTGTCTTGGAAGGAGTGCTCAAATTGTTAATTTTGCAACATAGAGGGGGGAAGACAACATTGTACTTCTTTTGCAAAATTGTAAAACAAAGTAGGAGACATAAAAATATCAATTTTTTGCACAACACACATTAATATTTTGTTGCAAAAATTAAAAAGGTGCATTTTCGATTTTACTCGACACCTTCATTGGAAAATTAGGTGCATTTTCGGTTGCATCCGACACCTAGGTGATAAGAATTTTGTGGGCATTCTTGTTTGATTATTGCATTATTTCTTTTTGCAATTATAAGTCATAGAATCAAGAACACACTAAACCCCAAAATTTCACAAATTTGTGTAAATCCTTGCACAGATTTAAAGCCAAAATTCACTTGATATTCTCTCCTAAATCAACAAAACCCCTAAATTCACTCTTATTTGTTTGGCTTAATTTCCTCAAACTTTTCATCCTTCTTGAAGGGTGTTAAGGCAGGTGCCATTAAATATCTGTTTGAGTGAATTATCTTTTGGTACTCTTTTAGGGTATATCAAAAGAAAGAACAAGTTTTTTGAAAATAAGGAACCTTAAAAGTTGCAATCCTTTGCACTAAGGGGGGATAATTCCTTTCTTCCTTCAAACAAAAATTTTGATAAGAGGGAAATAAAACTTGTAAAGGCAATCATAAAAGTAGAAGTCATCAAAATCATACCTTTTTCTTTTAGACGTCATAATAGCAACCATGCTTGAAGAACTTGCAATAAGGAAGGATGATTTGGTGAACTTTTTTGATAAAATTGCCTCGAAAACAAAGTTTTGCACAAATTGTAAAAATGACAACCATGACACCATTCAGTGTTGGTTTCAAAACAAGAAAAACTAAAATGGCAAAGGCACACCATAGAAGCCATGTTTCTAGTGAAGTGTCTCATTCTGATTCTGAATCTGGTTCAAAGAGAGCACATAGAGTGCTCATGGCTAAAACAATATTATAGAGGGAAAACACATGTGTCACCTTGAGCAAAACACCATTTCCTCTCTCTCTTTTTTAGGCTTCATAAATAGCATAAGTTTTTGTTTGAAGTACTTGCAATAAGGGGTGATTGTACCTCTTTTAGGCTTCATAAATAGCAAACTCTCAATGTTTGAAGTACTTGTAACAAAAGGAGAGAATTTTCTGGTGTAAAATTGCCTAGGAGGCAATATTTGTAAAATCCTTCACAACACTCTTGAGTTGCACATATTTTGCAATTAAAGGGGGAAATACATTTCTTTTCTTCACAAATTTTTGTAAAAAGGGAAGGAGACTTATAAGGGTGCATTTTTGGTAGCGACTGACACCTTAGTCATACTTCTTTCAGAAATTAATTACAACATGTTTTGCAACAAGAAGGGGGGAACTTATAAGGGTGCATTTTCGGTAGCGACCGACACCTTAGCTACCTTATCTTTTGCAAACTCATATTGTAAATGAATGAACCTCGTATGAAGTGATCTATTCTACTACACCTAGTGATTGCAGTGGTTGGTTACCCATGCAATTTGGTTGGATGATGAGATTACTATAAGGACATTCGTTGATGTGAAGACAAAGTGAGGAATGACCCATTTTTTGCTTAGAAGCAACCAGAGCACTGTGACAGAGCAAGAACCAACAGATCGACATTTTCTTCCACTGTATTGGGGTAGTTATATACTTTACCCAAATATTGTTGTATAGGAGGATAGGTATACATTACCCAAATAATGTAATAAGGGGGGATGTTAGAGTAATATTTCATTATTTGGGATATTTACCCCATTTCCTACATTAGGTAGATTTACTTTTTACTACTAGTATTTACTTTTCTACTTTCTACCATGTAGATATTTACTGTTCCAAATATCTAATGGTAAGTTCCTAAATATCTTAGGTTAAGAATCCTAAACCTAACACTCTACCTTCTATGGCGTGTTAGTTAGCGTAGATGCAGGAGTAGTTGTTATTATTCCTATTTTGTAATCTATTTAACATTAGCCTCATTGCTAATGTTTTGGTTAATGCAATTATTCAATTATCAAACCTAACGGATCTCCTGGTCACATGTACTAGACCTGATATTGCACATGTAGTGGAAGTAGTTAGCAGTTATATGTCAAATCTAAGAAAGAAACATTGGAATGTTGTGAAGAGGATATTTAGATATTTACATGGAACTATAGATTATGCTATTTGTTATGAAGGAAAATACAAAGACAATGATAATGTAAATTGATAAGGGTTTATGAATGCTGATTGGGCTAGAGATCTTGATAAGAGAAGATCCATGAGTGCTTATGTGTTTAGGCTGTTTGGAGGGACAGTAAGTTGGATGAATAAAAAGCAATCAATTGTTGCTTTATCCACTATAGAAGCAGTGTGGCTACAAAGGTTATGTTCAATAGTTGGTATTAAACAAAAGGCTGTGAGAATTAACAGTGACAGTCAAAGTGTAATATTTTTGGTAAATAATCCTGGTTTTTATGATCGATCAAAACATAATGATATAAAGTACCATTTTGTGAGAGAGATGGTTAAAGAGAACTGAATGATATTGGAGAAAGTTGATATAGAGAAGAATACTGCTAATTTGTTAACAAAGGTTGTACCCGCTCAAAACATTTCTTAGTGTAGAAGATCTATGGGTATGGTTGCCCTTGATAGTTGACAATGGAAATTGTTAGCTCCTATGGAAAGTATTCAACAAGTGGAAGAATGTTGAATATTTTCCATGTTATTCTGGTGGGGTTAACACTAAAAGGTTCTGTACGTTGTGTACGATATACTCGTCGGGATTCGGGGTCGGGCCGAGCCCCAAATAGGGGTTCAAGGGTGGTAGCCCTCCGAAAAGCAGAGGTCCAGGGGCGGAAGCCCTCGACCAAATTTTTAGGGTTTTTAAAGTTATATTTAGAACCATATGGGATTTTAGGGTTACTATATTTGAACCCTTGTTTTTTTGCCCATGATATTGTAAAATTCGTGCATGTGCCTTTGTTATATATATCACACTTACATTAGGGTTTGGGGAGAGATAAAAGGAAAATATTATTGTATTGGAGATGGTCAAGTTAATGTAATAATAAGATAATACTGTGCTGGTTTTTTCTCGGTTGAGGGTTTCCAGGATAAATATTGTGTAATGTGTGAATTTGTGATCTTCTTTTGATTTTGTTATTATTGCTTTTCTGTTTTAGTTTATCGGGGCTCTTTATTTATCTTCAATATGACTATATTTTCTTGATCTTTCACAATACTTTCCAGCAATGCACTTTCTTGCTGGTTTGGATCTTTGAGTATTGTTGGAAGTTTTTCTTTTTCTTTCTAGTGCTATAGTACGATATCCAGATCTTAATGGAGCTTCTCCCTAATATATTTTCTCAAACAATTACTATTTGTCACTTTTAATTTTATTTTTTTCTTCATTTCCATTGCATTAAGCAATTTTTTTTTTATCGCATTGATATTAACTTGCATGTTGTTAAATTGTATTTTTAGGTTTTTAAAATTTGACTGCAAAAAATAAAATGGCAAATAATTCAAAATAGCTACATAAAAAATTCTTACTTGTTTTAAATAAAATTGAAATATGAAAAATAAATTGCAAAAGCAAATTGAAACATAAATAAATATTTTCTTACCTCAGCCACATCCCTGGTAGACTCAACAAGTGCAAATTTTTCTTTATCGAAAGCCCATTGGTTATAAAAATCTTGGGTTTTAGAATTAATATTCTCTAATCTACTGACAATAATATTTAAAACATCATCATCATAAATAATTTCAAAATTTACTATTCCTGTTGTGGCCTGACTCAACAGGCTGCTAAGCTTTTCTGGTTCATATTGAACCAAAGAATAGATTGAATCTCTTTTTGCATAATTATTATATCAAGCATTTATTTGCTTTATTAGAACCTTGGCCCGATATTCCCAATCCTTCATTTCTTGCAAATATTGAAGTATAATATGTTTCAATCTTTACCATCCGTCTTTTCAACCATTAAAATTTTTTCATTAAAATTAACAATGTCATCCTCAGTTTGAGGATGAGGGTCATTTTCTTCCAGAGCTAGAAATAATCTATGCTCAGGTGCAGGGGCTTCCTATTTTTGTACTTCACCTAGTGGATCTTGAAGCACATATGTTGCCTTAAAACCTAAAATATTACCTTGCAACAAAAAATCATCATCAAGTTGGATATTATCCAATTCAACAGATGACACTTCTGTTGTTTGTGAAGAAGTGTGAAATGTAAAAGATGATAACCCATGCTTGAAACTTTGTGTCGACTATGATATCTACAAAAAAATTTGTTTTCCAAATCCAACCCATGTTTGGCCTCTCATCTGTGTAGGCTATGCCTGTGCCTGTCATTGTTGTGAACGCAGATGCTATGGTGGAACCTGATGCTGCTGTAGTGGAAACTGTTGCTATTGTTGTTGATGTTGTTGTTGTTGGTGCTACTGTTGTGGTGGAAGTAGTAGTTGTGGTGGAAGCGGTGGTGCCATATGACCTCTCATTCTCATAGTTTGCCGTTGAGAGGTGGCTGAAAACATAAAAATGTTTTGTTAACATTATTCTAAAAATTAAATAAAATTGAAAATATCCATTATAATTAATTCAAAGTAAATACACATTTTTTACCTGAAGATGATGAAATCTATTGAATTTGGGCACCAATGGGGGAGGGTGTGGCCACACTAGATTCAAATTGCATATTTTGTGAATACCTAGGCATACGAGATCCACCAGATAAAGGAGCTTACCTCAAAAATTTTGGTACCCTCTATAATGGTGATATTTTTGATCCAGTGTCCTCAGAATCACCAGTTTGCTCTAGCCTATGGTTCCTATTGGCAGCTGTAGACACCTAAAACACGTCATGTGTAGGGGACTACTCATATGGGCATCCTAACAGACCATATGAATGATCTTGGACCATTCCAAGATAGAGCAGTGGTTTTAACCACTCAATTTAGGCAGCTTTGGCCTACTCAGCCTTAGCCACGGTTGACACCCATGGCTAACAGAGCTAGCTGCGCCTCAGAGCCGTGGCTAGCCCTGAAACTATTTTGAATTCTTGAGCCAAGCCAAATTCAGTTACAATGGCCATGGCAATGGATTTCAAGTGGTTTCAGGTGAGGAAGCATCCAGAACCTTCCTCCCAACTATTCCAACCTCCTGGTTCTTGATCTTGGCTTCCCAAGTAAGCCAAGATTAGGAATTGAGAGTGCTATAAGACCCCCCTTCAAATTGGGGAAAATTCTGGAGAGAGTGTCAATTTGCATGCAATGAAGCCCTACCGGATTGGAGAGCCATTTGCAACCCTTGAGGAGTGCCTATATGCTACCAATTTGGAAATCATGACTGCATGTGAAGCTATGGAGGTTTCAAGAGCTTGAAGAAGATCATTCATCCATAATTGAACCACTTCCACTGCCAATTCAAAGAATCTACATCGCCAATCAGTTCTAGAACATAGAGGTGACCCTTGATCATCAATTCCATGGAGGAAATTGGAGATTCAAGCCCTGATTACAAGAGAAAGAACACTTTCACCTCAACCACGGCTATTAGCCATGGCTAACAGTGCCAGCTACACCTCAGACCCACGATGAGGGTTTGATTCTCAATTTCCTTTGTTTTAGCCATAGGATTTCCATTTCAAACATGTATTTAGGTAGATCTGACATAGATTAGCTTTCCTTCATGCATTTGTGTGGTTAAATCTAGGAATTAGAAGTAGATTTGTTCTTCTTTCCTTGCATTTATCAATTTAGACTAGTTGCTTGGGATTTGATGCATTTCAAGTTTTAAATGGCTAATTAGGCTGTATAATTGCTAGATTTCTTGCTTTCTTTACAATATTTATAGTAATCTAGAGATTTCTTGCATTTATTTATAAGTTTACATGCTTTCTTGCTATATTTTTCATCATTTATGCAATTGCCCATCAAGAGCCTCATCAAGAGAGGCCTCCTTTGCTATTAACCCCTTTTATGTTGTTTCTTGAATGTAGGTTTATAGGATCTGAGCATTTCAAAGCATTCTTGGCAACATATTCCTCCAATCGAGTGAGAAGAAGGCTATCTTTGGTCTTGAGCAGTTCGTGTCCATTCTAGAGAGCCTACGGATTGCACCATCCCCATTTAGGGGCCTTCAAATTTGTATCAATTGTATCAAGAATTGGGTATCCCTAAGAGGGATGTATTTGTAATCAGGATTTGGCAAATATTTAATAAAAGAAACCTTACTTTCTTGTTCAATTCATTTGTTATTCATTTTTTGATGCTTTAATGCTTGATATTAATTGGTGCACTAGTTAGGTGTATGCTTTTTAGATCGGTACAGATGGCGATCATGGTGGGAACCCCACAAATTACATTGTAGATGACTGATTTTTCTATGTTTTTTGTTGTAGATCTTAGCCATGGTTAACAGCCATGGTGAACAGTCTTAGTCATGCTTGACAGCCATGGTGAATAGTCTCAGCCATGCTTGATAGCCGTGGCTAACAGAGAACAAAAAACAATAAGCAATCGGATCTACATCAGACTTGGATCTCAGGTAGGAGATAATTCTCTATGTTTTCCTATGTTTGTCTATGTTTTATTTTACTGAATGTAGTAGATGAAGTTGGTCTAAGTAGAAAACATAGAGAAAGATTAAAAGCAAAATTTTAGATTCTCTTAGGTTTTCTTCCAGTCGTTGCTAGGAACAGTGGACTTCTGATTGCAATCCGCCCTAGTCTCCAGCGATCTAGGTTATGTTTGTAGAGTTTGCTTGCTTGGGGCCCAATCAGTGGCCAATTATTATCATGTAAAATGCATTCTCTAAAATCTCATATAGTCAAATACATGCATCTTTCTGAATCTAAAATGCTTTTATTCTAGGCATATAGGAAAGATCATGTTTGCTTGGTGATGCATTTTTCATTTACATACAAGCTTAAAATGAACACACACACACCATGCAACACTTAAATGCTAGTGAGGTGGAATTCACACCCATCCACTAGTAGAGTTCAATGACGGTGGTAGTTATTTCCATCCATTGGCTCAACTCCTACGAACCTTGTTCTTTTGGCCAATACCGACTCCAAGATCCATCCTATCCATGCAAAATAGCCTGCATTCCTCTTTGGAGGGGTGTATCACTATGCACGATGTGTTGGGTGAGGATCGGTAGGACCTGTGCTCCCTACCTGGGTGTGGATTTCATCTCCACACTTTGGGGGGTTTACGTGACCATGACTTTCATTGTCGGTTGTCGAGATATGAGCATACAGGTGAAATACCTTAAACTATTTGAGCATTACATCAACAATTTCAAACACGATGAGAGTAGTTTAGATTTTCAACAAATTTCAAACACATCAAACCAGTTTAGGGCTCACAAAGAAATTTTAAAAGAGATAATCATCCTTGTTTGCTTTGTTTTCTCTAAAATCTACATACGAGATAATTCACATCATGGTTATTACATGGAGAGGCCGATCTCGATGCAGAATCGAGGTTGAAGCCGAAGCTCCACCTAATGCACAACACAATGCATCGAACCCTCAATCACAAGATCCTCTTGAATGATGTTCGATGAGCATTAGAGGGGATAACTCAATGCATGGAGGATTCTATTTAGAATACCCTAGTTAGAGGAGGTAATGTACACTCCTCGAGAGATAGATCGTTTAACTAAGGGTGGCTCAAGGCCCCCACCATCCCAAGATAGACAAATAGAAAATCTACCCAATCAGGGGTAGGAAGAGAGGGCTACTTCAGAGCGTAGGCCCATTCAAACTCCAAACAATAATGAACTTGATAAGTTCATAATTGACATAGCTAGACTTGGAGAAAATGGTACTCCACCAGATCAACCATGGAAGACAAGACAACTTGATGGTCTTGATAGAGTCCTAGGGCAATTAGGGTATAAACCATTAGTTGCACTCTCATTCTATGAGTTCACATAGTGAGGGCACATGTAGGACTATCAGAGAACCAAGAGAATGCTCTAAGCATTCTCGTAGTATACATGCCCCATCAACCCACATAGGCATAGATCATAGACAATAGTAGAATGTAAATGTCATCTATATAGACAAAGGCAAGAGCATGGCAGACAAGTCTATTGGGGGTCACACCAACAAAGCTGCCCGAATAGAACAAATCCACCAGAGACCACATACAGTCGATCTTCTAGATCGATCACAAAAATTGGTGTTAGAGCAAAGGCAATAGATCTTCCAAGATCAATTGGAAGATGTACATGTAGAGCATGAGTACCTAAAAAATGAGGATACTCAAAGATAGAGGTTGCTAAGGCAACATCTATATGAGCAATGCATGCATGAGCAATGCATCCTTGACCAAAAGGAGCATGCTGAGAGAGAGGATCGATTGGATCATGCTAATTTACCCCCTTAGAGTGAATATAGGGAGCACCCTCACAGATGAGCTGCTTCATAGCCCAAATTGTACCCTGAACACATTGGAACTCGTACTCACTACACGACCCAAAACATGGTGCAGTGCCAAGTGCTTGAACATCATGGGTATACGTAGTACGAGGAAGTAGCAAGAGATGAGCAAGAATAGGAATATCCTAAGATCTCCTTAGTGGACATGGAGGATGAGCCTAGTCCTCCACCTTGACCAAAGAAGAATCTACCTCCAAAGGCTCCTCAAGGACCTCTCAAGGAAGAGGAGATTCTATCTTTGAAGGCCTACAAGGCCTTGGTAGAAAAGGTAAGAGCAATTGAGAAACAAGGGATGGCTTATCAAAATCCAACCTTGAAAAAAATACACAATGAGCCTCTATGCCCTTCAGTGCCTACTCCAACGTATCCCGATCACTTTGAGATGCCAAAGCTGGAGAAATTTCAAGGAGAGGAAGATGCTCAGGAGCATGTCATGAGCTTTATGGATATGTGCTTTTAGATAGAAAGTAATGATGCTCTATTACTGAGAACCTTCATCACAACCCTTTCAGGCCCTACCCGAGAGTGGTTCAACCAACTTAAAAGGCACAACATAACCAACTTTGAACAGCTAGCCAATGTATTTCTTGAACGCTTCTCCTTCGGCATCAAGAAGAAGATAAACCTATCCGATCTGGCTGCTCTAATGCAATATGATGATGAGCCGATCATGGATTATGGGAAGATATGGAGAAAGTTGATGGCAAAGTTACCATTTTCCATTTCGACCATAGAACTGACTCGAATGTTTACAAAGAGTTGTGTGAAGCACATCTCATTACTATTATAGTTGCAATAATACCAAACATTTGAGGAGGCCTTGGCACAAGCCAAGGTAATTGAGGACATCAAGTTACAGGAGGGTAACTTGAAGCTCTAGAATAAGAAGGATTGGAACAAGAAGAACACCCAAAATCAAAATCACCAGGCCAAGCCAGCCCATGTGAATCAAGTGGTGTTAAACCTTCAGAAAGGGGATAAGGGGCAACAACAGAATTATCAGGCCCAACCTCCTCCTACGTGATACGACCAATGCAACAATAAGAAATAGGGTAAGAATAAAGAGCAACACCCTCCTCACCAGTTCACACCATTTTAGAGTCGATGACATCGATCTTCCATCAACTATGCGAGGCTAAGGCCATTAACTTACTAGAGATCAAGTTGCAAGACCCTAACCAACCCAAACCAAAAGGGTATAGGGATGATCAATATTGCTCATACCATAGAATGAAGGGACATGACATTGAAGGATGTTATAGTTTCAAACATGTGGTGCAAAACATGATCAAGAAAGGTGAGCTAATTATGGAAAACCCTTAGGCTCTAGACAACCAAAATATGGGGATCTTCAAGAATCCTCTTATCGAATCATGAGCCATCAAGGAACAATGTTGGTCAAGTGAATCAAGTGTGGGTGGAACCACCAACTCAAGGATTCATCGAAATGGTAAATGTTATCACAAGAAAAGGGAGGTATGAGTGACCAAATCCACCTCCAACTCTAATCAGAGTTCAAGTTGCACCCCACAAAGGCCAATGCAAAATAATATTCTAGGCCCACCAACTAGACCGGTGGTGACCATCAGGAGTAGGCTAGTTCAAAGCCTACAAACAACTCCAACAAAGTTGTCAATATATGAATTGATACAATAGTCTCCTAAGCATAGGGAGATGCTCATGGACATCTTGAGGTCTATTGAAGTTCAGTCCTAGGACCCTAAAGCATTTACAAATTTTATGGGACATGTGCAATAGTGTAGTGAGTCGATGATTCAATTTCATGATCATGAGATTAAAATGGTTTCTACTGCTATAGTGGATCCACCATTGCATATAATTATGTGTGTTAACCACACACCATTTAAATGGGTATTGATTGACATAGGGTCATCAATCAATATTATTACTACCAAGGCATTGGCATATCTAAAGTTGCCAAAATCACACATTGTACCTTCTACCTTCACTTTGAGAGCATTTAACGATGCACTATGCTCAATGGTCGGTACTATAGTCTTACCCATTTAGGTTGGATTGAAGACCATCCTAGTGATGTGTCACATAATAGAAGGTGCTATGCAATATAACATCCTCCTAGGGAGGCCTTGGATCAGAGAGATGCGTTGCATTCCCTCAATTTTACATCAATGTATTAAATATATACATGAGGGACAAGTTCACGTGGTTCCTTCCGATGAGGAACCATTTAAATATGTGAACCTAGCAGATTTTCTTAGAGATTTCATTCTCCCTTCAATGCACCTGGATATACGGCCAACATCACCCATCAAACATCCAGAAGGTAAACTAAAGGAATTGTGTGTAAACCTTCCACGTTAGCACCACAACTATCAGAACACACAACAATAGCTTTAGTAAAACCTGCAACATCCATGATGCTTCGGAATAACAAGAAGCTTAAAGTAGTTATGGGCAAAAAAGAGTCAAAGGAAGCATCCAAAGTAGCCACTATAGAGGTTCCTAGTCCCATGGATGAAGGAGATGCTCAGAATCAAGTCGAGGAGGCACCTCATCCTACCTCACCTGCTTCTTTAGTAGGGTCATCTGCACCGTAGGTGACCATCCATTTGGTTAATCCTAGGCTAGCGAAGTATATAGTGTAGAACATGACATTCACACCTTTTATCGAGACTGCATAGGACATGGGCAGACCTCAAGCCCATCACTTTCCCATAGGGATGGTGGTACCACTAGGGGTGCCACCCAACCAAACAAATTTCATCTATGGAGGTCTTGACCAACTTGCTAATCACACGCCCATAGATGAGGATGATGATGAACCATTCTCGATGAATGTTCATTATTTTTCTAACCTAGAGTTCACCTTGCACTATTTTGAACGTTACCATTGGCATGGTTACGGTCTAGGCTTATTCGAGCAAGGGTACCGAACTCCCTATGAACCACAATATCAGTTGCCAACTGATAGGTTCAGGTTGGGCTACCATATCAGAGGATAGGATGAGCTTTTAGCAACATCTCTCGATCATCTAAACCTTAGTTTAGGGGATAATGTGGATTGGAATCCTTATCACCCTAACCCTTCCTACATACAAAGGGGTAATAGGCTAGTGACCTACGTCTCTATAGAACCACCTGAGATCTATCACGATAACATCATGGTAGAGGTCAATCCAGGAGACATTCCAAGAGCTAACTTGGAGATTGAAAGTCGTGAAGTTGTCGATGACACTGGTATGCAAATCCAAAATCTGGGCATAACAATAGACACTGAATCAGAAGTTGCTTCTGAGGAAGTTAAAGCAGAATCCATTTTAGAAAGTGATGGACCAGAATGTGATTCTAGAATAGATGATGATGAGGAGTCCTCAAACGATGAACAATGTGAGGATGAAACTGAGTTGGCCTACTTAGGCCCTCTACATTTACGTCATCTGTTACCCATGGAGACAGTGGGTGAGAATGAGGGATTCTTCATTGATGATAGTGGCTATGAGGAGAGGGCCTACCTTGGGCCTCATCTTGCTAATCACCCAATTCTAGTAGGTAGGGGTGAAGGACTCATATATGATAGCGATGATGAGGATGAGATCGAGAGGGCCTATCTTGGGCCTCACTATTTACGTCATCATCATGAACCGTTCGACATCGATGAGATGTATCAAAGAGTCTATCCTAGCCCATACCTCATAGGGAGACCACCAAATTTAGATGTGATTTATCATATAGTCTTCCCTGATCCACCTACATATATGCAACTCCTTGAGCCTAATGATCCCATGTTCTAGTCTATTCATAGACCGGATCCAGAGATCCCCATACCCCCAGAGCCACATCTTGGGTATGCGAATAGCACTGATAATGTAGAGTTGCACACACATGGTCCTAGAGATCTAATCCATTCCATCAACATGATCTCCATTGATCTAACCACTCCACTCCACAACCCAGTCGATCCTTCCAAACCATTGTGTCTTAATCTAGATGCTATTGATTGGGATCACGCTGATTCACCACTAGAGCCTGAATATTTCTTCCCTAACGAAGAAATGTTACAACCATTTCCATTTTGCACCAGGTTGTGCACATGATGTTTATCATGCTGAGGGTAATTCTGATGTAGGACCTTTAAACCCAGTTGATGACATCCACTTGATCCCTACGCCTCATCAGCTTGAGGAGGGATCACACATGTCAATAGAGGAAACCTTTGATGTGGATATCAGTGATGATCCCACTAATCCTAAGAAGGTTAAATTTGGAGAGAGTCTATCTCCTGATGAGCGTGCCATCCTCATCCCTCTACTAAAAGAGAGACCTGATATTTTTGCTTGGACATATAAGGATATGCCAGGACTAGATCCAAAATTGGTTACTCATAACCTTTCGCTAGACCCCTCTAAAAGGCCTATCAAGCAGAAGCTCAGGAAGATGCATCCAACCATCACTTTAATGGTTAAATATGAGTTGTAAAAGTTGTTGGATGTAGAGTTTATTATCTCCATCGACTATCCAGAATGGGTATCAAACATGGTACCTATAGGAAAACCTGATGGAAGGATCCGTATATGTATGGATTTTAGAGACCTCAACAAGGCAACACCAAAGGATTCATTCCCGTTGCCCAACATAGATGCTCTCATAGATGCAACTACAGGTCATGAGATTCTCTCCCTTATGGATGATTTTTTTGGTTACAATCAAATTTGGATTAAAGCCGAAGACCAACACAAAACCGCATTCACAATGCCATGGGGAACATTTTGTTATAAGGTTATGTCATTTGGCCTTAAAAATATTGGTGCCACATATCAACGAGCCATGACATACATCTTTCATGACTACATGCACAAAATCCTTGAGGATTACATCGATGACTTATTGGCAAAGTCATTGCTATGAGAAGAGCATGTTGAGGTCCTGAGAAAGGTCTTCGATCACCTGATAGAGCATAATGTCAGGTTGAATCCCAAGAAGTGCGTATTTGGCGTAACTTCAAGAAAACTCTTGGGATTCATCATTTCTAAATGAGGGATCGAAGTTGACCTAGCAAAGGTCAAGGCCATACTAGAAATGCATCCTCCCACCAATATCAAAGAGCTAAGAAGCTTACAAGGTAAAGTAGCATCCATAAAGTGATTTATCGCACAATTATCGGACAAATGCCGACCCATGAATCGACTGCTACACAAGGGGGTCCCATTCAATTGGGACGAGGACTATCAAGTAGCCTTTGCTAAAATTAAGCAATACCTAGCAATGCCACCAGTGCTAGCTCCACCAAGACCAGATGTGCCTTTCCTGCTATATATATCGGCTACTGACTTTGCATTGGGAACCATGTTGGCCCAAAAGAATGTGCAAGACAAAGAGCAAGTGATATATTACATCAGTCGCACCTTGGTGAGTTATGAGCTAGGGTATGCATACATGGAGAAGTTGTGTTTAGCAGTGGTGTTTGCAATGAAGAAGTTGCATCATTACATGCTAAGTCATACGACGTATGTGATATCCAAACAAAATCCTTTGTAGTATATGATGAGCAAGACATATCATAATACACGTACTACAAAGTGGATCATGCTATTGATAGAATTCGATTTGGAATTCATCAACCAAAATTCCATCAAGGGATAGGTCATAGCTGATCAGCTGGTAGAGGCACCTCTCAAAGATAGTAGGCCTCTCATCATAGAGCTTCCTGATGATGTAGTCTTTGCGTTATCAGAATCTCCTAAACCCGAAGAACTAGATAACAAAGCTGACATGACTTTGTTCTTCGACGGTTCGAAGTGTGAGCAAGGGGGTGGTGCAGGAATTGTCTTCTTCACGCCACAAGGTGCTCCAATGCCCTTGTCATTTAAGCTAGACTTTCCTTGTACCAATAACAATGCTGAATACGAGGCCCTAATCTTGGGCCTCCAAACAGCAATCACCATGAAGATTAAAAGGTTAAACATCTTTGGTGACTCCCTTCTCATTGTCAATCAGGTTAAGGGACTGTTTCAATGTAGGTGTCCTATCCTAAAAGCTTATAAGGATCTTGCTGACACTTATCTAGCCTAGCTAGAGTGGTATGACATCGAGGCAATCCCTCGTACGTCGAACATATTCATAGACACTATGGCATCTTTGGGATCTTTAATCCCTCAAAATCTGTCTACCGATTTTACTACCATTCATGTAAAGATGCTATCGCATGTCGCGATGCAGCATGAGGCTTTTGATAATAAAGAATCAGTCAACATGATTCATATAGAACCAAACCATGAGTGGTTCTATAAAGCTAGAGACTTTCTTAAGAAGGCACCCTAGGGGTCTTTGATCTCGCAAGGTCCTATGGGGAATGGCACCACCATTCACCACAAGGTTGTGTCCCAATCTGCATTCATACACAACAAACCGTAAGGGGAACAAGTCATCTTGTCAGTCAAGGTGGAAGCTTATCAGGATTGGATGTCATAATTACATGACTTCCTTAAGCTTGGTTTAATCCCTCAGGGATTGTCGCGTGTCGCAAAACACACATTCAAATAGAAAGTGATAAAGTATGTCTTGCTAGGAGACATCTTGTACCATCGAAGCTACGATGGAGTTCTCCTTCATTGTCTTGAGCCCCAAGAATCAGCTTGGGCAATTTCGCAGGCTCATGATGGTACATGCGATGGCCATTTTAGTGGCATGGCCATCATCAAGTGCATCCTTCGAATGGGTTATTATTGGCCCACTATGGAGAAGGATTGCATCACGTATGTCAAGAAATGTATTAAATGTCAACATCATGCTAATCTTATGCACTTGCCATCGTAGGCCTTACAACCCATTCAAGTGGCTTGGCCATTTTCTCAGTGGGGTTTGGATCTAATCGGTAAGATCTCTCCCCCATCATTGGGTCGACATACATTTATTATAATGGCTATTGAGTATTTTACAAAATGGGTGGAAGCAATCCCTTTAACAATGACAACTAGAGCACGTATTGTGGAGTTCATACTTCACAATATAATAAGTCATTTTGGGATACCATCCAAGATAATCTTGGATAATGGAACGTCATTCAAGAACAAAAATGTGAGGGATTTAACGTCCAAGTACAATATACAACATAGTTTTGTGACTCCATACTATCCGTAGGCAAACGGGTAAGTTGAGGCTTCAAAAAAGATAGTGGTAGCCATATTGAAAAAGATGGTACAAGATAACCACAAATATTGGCACATCCAGCTGCCCCTTGCATTATGGGCTTACAGGACTAGCATACGGACACCCACTAGGGCAACCCCATTTTCACTAGTATATGGCACTGAGGCCATTATGCCCTTAGAGTTGGAAATTCCAACATTGTGCATCACATTGAAAGAGTTCATCGATGATGACACTGCATGACAAGCTCACCTTGATCAACTGATGCTTCTTGATGAACGTCATGTGAATGCCCTTGAGCATCTTCATGTTTATCAAGAATGCCTAAAATGAGCTTATAATAATAAATTCCATCTAAGAGACTTTAAATTTGGTGATCTTGTGCTAAAAGAGAACCAACAAAACTCAAACCTACCACTGCACTTGTGAGATAAATTTATGGCTAACTGGTTAGGTCCATATATCATCTCAGAGTAGATTGGACCTAGAACGTATCACCTAACATCGCTTGAAGGTGTTGAAGAGCTTGAACCTCTCAATATCCTTCATCTTAAGGCGTTCCACACATAAATTCAAAAAATTCAAAAACATGGAAAATTTTCAAAATCCATAAAAATCAAAAAGCAATAAAATCTAAAAATATTGCAAAACATCAAAATTCAAAAATATTTGCACCATGCATTGCATTTTGCACGTGCATTCATTTAGTTGCATTGCATTAGGCATTTCCATCCATTGCACTTGCATTAGGATAGGTTGTGTTTGCAATCTTACAAATGACACCACATTTGTATTTCAATCATGCATCTATGCATCATCATCATCCATCACCCTTGTGAGTAATTGTGTTTTTCAACACAACCCCTCCTATTGCTATGAAGAATATACTAGGGTTTTTCGGTCATTCAACCATACCTAGTGGTCTTCTCAAAATTTTGTAGAAAGCTTGCTTTGATTTTGAGGATGAGGTCTAGTTTTGATAGCACTTAGCATATCAAAATTCCATCACTAATAAAACACATTAACAATCCTAATTAGGGTAAGGAAAGATGAACACTACAAAGTGGTCATGGTCACCTTAAGTGAAAGGTTTTGTTACTTGCTCATTTTGTGATGCGCAATGGTCTAGAGTGTGGATCATTGGCAAAAGGACAAGTTCCCCCTACCCAAGAAATCCCTTGCTTACAAAAAGGAGCAAAAATCCAAAAATTAAATCAAATCCCTTGCTCAAAACAAAAAGAAAAACAAAAGTACAAAATAAACAGTGATTTTTATCACTATACATGAGCAAGTATCCCAATAAATTGAAGAAAAGAAGGGGGTGAAGAGCTTGAATCCCTGGAATGGTCAATACTCAAAAATCATAGAGTGATCCCCAATACAACAATGGGCTGAATGAATCCCGCATGACATTGGGGTAGGTCTAAGCAATTTACAAATGAGCTAGCTTTAGATGGCCTGTATTACCTAGTGGTCTAGTCCAACTAAGTCCAAACCTAGGATCAGGGTGAGCATGTGGTGATCCTCATTACAACAATGGGATGAATGAATCTTGCCTTGAAAATGAGGTAGTCTTATGTCTCATTTAATATATTCATTTGCACACATAGGGTAATGAATAGCTTGGTCTTTCACAACAAAAAATTTATCTTTCAGAAGTCTAGTATAGTCATTATACAACTTTTGATAAGTCAACTAGGGTGTTTGAGTTTCATGGAAAACCTCAAAAATTCCCAAATAGCAACAAAATTTCAATCAATCAATCATAAACTTATTTTTATGAGATTTTATTTATTAAAGGGTGTTCACAACATAGGATAGATACCGGATGGATATCAACAATGATATTTATATGGCCACTGACTATTTTGTGCATATCTTTTAATTTACAAAAGCTTATGAAGAGAAATGTTGTGGTTGATCCACAACACACCCCAAAATTGGGGACCCACCTTTTTGCAGGCTTGCAGAGAAGAATCTCGGTGACCCAGATGCTAAAATTGAAGAAAAGAGAAAAAAATGCCTAAGTGTTGAAAGGTGTCATGAAATCGTGACATGTCACGAAATCGCGACTGGTTGCGCCATCGCTGACGAAAATAGGAAAGTTGTCGCAAAATCGCGACATGTAGCTCCATCGCTACCAAGGAGGAGAGAAAAGAAAATTGAAAGTTGTCGCGAAATCGTGACATGTCGCTGAGGAGAAAAGAAAAGGTGTCACGAAATCGTGACATGTCGTTGAGAAGAAAATAAATGATGTCGCAAAATCGTGACACGCCGTTGGAAAAGGATGAGAATGGTCGTGATTTCGTGACGTGTTTTGCCGAAGCGTACGGGTGATGAAAAGTGTCACGATTTCGCGACGTGTTTTGGAAAGGTGTACGGAAGCGAAAAAACGTCACGATATCGCGACAGGAAACAGCTAAAGGACTCGAAGAGGAGAGACGTCGCGATTTCACGACCGATTGCAGCAAAGGTGTACGGACGAAGAAAATGGTCGCAATTTTGTGACGTGTTTTGGCAAACTGTACGGACGGAGAAAATGGTTGCGATTTCGTGACGTGTTTTGGCAAACTGTACGGACGGAGAAAATGGTCGTGATATCGCGACAGGTTTTGCCAAGGTGTGCGGAACAGAAAAATGGTCGCGATTTCACGACGTGTTTCGGGGAGGCGTACGGAAAGAAAAAGCGGTAGCGATATCGCGACAGAAAGCTGCATGAAGGTCCGAGTGGGAAAAACGTCGCGATATCGCGATTTTACATGAAGGTTTCTTTTAATTATTAAATAAATACTTCCTCACCAAGGAATTTTCAAGGTCCTATATGCTTTTCTATTGCAAAATTTTCCCAAGGGTAAAATCACCATTCAGGACAATACAGAAGATGACACTTCTTCCACACCAGTTCAAATGTGAAAGGATCCAAAAGAAAAGGAAAAGAGGATAAACATGAAGGCCCTCATAGTGATAGGAATAAGGTAAAAGTGGAAGGTACTCCCATGAGGAGTTCCAAATGTGGGAGCACATATAAAATTGGTCAAATGTGGAAGGGTGTTTGCCAAATGTAGGTCCACATTTAGAATTAGACAAATGTGTGTCTGCATTTTTGACTGTGTGTCAAAAATAAGGTAAAGAAATCTTTAAACCCTAAATTACCTAAAAATACCTAAAAATGCATCTACTAATGCATATCTAATCATAGATGTAAATTTTAGACTTTTGCATGATCTAAATATGAAAAATGAAGTCTAAAATTAAAAGTTTTAGTAACAATGCTAGTTGATAAAAGTGAAGCTCATGGCAATACTCTCGATATAACACAGCTCGCGAAACTCTATTCCATATTTCCTTATCTATAAGAACAACCTCTTGGTCTTCTACACAACCTAGGAACTGGTGCATAATGGCTGCATTCTCGAGGTATTCCTCGAAGGTGAATAACTCTGAAGATACTAAAGCTCTCCTATAGGCTAACCATCTATGGCAGGCTCTCTGAAGTTCATGATAGAAAACTAATTGATGAGGATCCAGGATTCTATCTAGGACTAGCCTCTTGATTTTACCAGCCATTAAGTTCTATTCATGCACGAAGATACACCTATGAGAACACCACTAAATCACTACCATCGTGCATAGTCATCAAGGTAGTGAGCATCGGTTTTGCCAAGGCGTACGAAAGATAAAAGCGGTAGCGATATCGCGACGGTTTGTGGCAAGCAGGTTCGGAAATAAAAGCGGTAGCGATATCGCGACGGTTTGTCGAAAGAGGGCAAGAGAATGATAATGGTCGCGATGTCGCGACGTAAAGTTGCCAAGGAGGCCCGAGAGAAAAACGGTAGCGATTTCGCTACGCCTTGTGGAAAGAAGACTCAAAGTCAAAACGGTAGCGATATCGCTACAAATTTCGTGAAGGCAGGCTTAAGGCCAAAGGTGGTAGCGAATCGCTACCACTTCGAAAAGAGAAGGGCTTAAAGAAAAAGTGGTAGCGAATCGCTGCCATTTCATCAAACAGGGCCGAAAGCCAAAATGGTAGCGATTCGCTGCCATTTCATCAGACAAAGCCAAAAGTGGTAGCGATATCGCTACCACTTCAAAAGAGAGACTCGAAGCTCGAGGTCGAAAGGTAGCGATATCGCTACAAATTTCATAAAGGCCAGTCTCAAAGTCAGAGGGTAGCGATAGCGCTACAAGTTTAGTGAGAGAGGGCTTGAAACAAAAATGGTAGCGAATCGCTACCATGTCACAAGGAGAAGGCTTGAAACGAAAGTGGTAGCGAATCGCTACCACATTTCAAAGGGACGCTGCAAGGCCAAGGTGGTAGCGATATCGCTACCACATTTTGAAAAGGGTTCAAAGTTAGAAAGTGGTAGCGATATCGCTACCATTCGAAGAAGAAGGCTCAAAATGTTAAAAGGGTAGCGATATCGCTACGAGAAGTTGCCGGAGGTAGACAAATGAAAAACGGTCGCGACATCGCTACGGGGAGCTGATGAAGGCGTACGACAGGAAAGCAGGTAGCGATATCGCGACATGTCGCGATTTCGCGACATGTCGCGATTTCGCGACCGGGAAGGTGAACAGGCGGACTTGCAGTTTTGTCGGGTTCTTTCGCAGGAAAGCGTTACAGGGGGCACAGAAAATGCGTGACACGTGGCGTGCAGGTGTCAAACTTGCAGAGGCGTTACATACAGAGGTGGATTTCGAGCGTTTAAATTTGAGCGTGAATCAAAAGCGATAAAAAGCGAGATTTCGGAAGGTCACCTGCAGGAAGGTGAAATGAAGCGACGGAGGAAATCGAAGAGCCATAGCAGTACTATAAAACCAGAATTGCAAATTGAAGAAGGGGTTGGAAATTGCCGAATACGGAGTTGCAGAGACGAGAGCTTTGTGCTATTCTGGGCCCGTACTTGGGCAATTTCCTTCTTTTTGTTCTGGGATTTTTTTTTACACCTGGAACATTTTTGAATGTAATCGAGATATCATTTAAATACAAAATACGAGAGAGTTGGCATCTTATTGGATGAGAAAGAAGGAGTTACTTCTGCATGCATGATTTAATGTCTATCTTTCCCTTCCAGATTTCTTAGGTTTTTAGGTGAAGTTAATGCAAGATCTCTTGGTTGCTTCATGCGAATACCTGAATTCGGAATTACAGTAGAAACCCTCGAGACCCGCACCCTGGCCTATTTGGATTGTGTGGATGTGCGGGTTCATTAGGTTAGGTTGCATGTAGAAAGCCTCGGTATCTTCGGTTTCATCCGATTAATGACAACTTTATGATTGTAATCTATTCTTATTGTTACTTTTATTTACTTTTGTCTTTGCTTTTCAAACCCATATTTTATTTTCAGCGGTTTAATTACATGTGTTTGAATAAATCACTGAAAATCCATCGAATTAAAGATTAAAACAGATTTTATTCATTTTAGAGTCCATTGAAATTTCAAAATTAAATAAACCACGGTGCCCCTTGTTAACATCCACTTGCAAACCCTAAGGTGTTCTTAGCATTTCATTTTAAACGACATCCTTGATAATCAATAATTAGCATAATAAGAACCTTGGAGAAATCGTTTTTCTTTGCAAGCAGAGGATTTAGGACTCGGATCCTACAGGAGAGTGTGTTTTCACAATCGGGTTAAAACACCACTCAACAGATTGGCGCTAGAAGGAGGGCCGAATTGGTTTATTCTACTTTGATGTTTCATATTTGAATAGTACGTTTTTGATATAAATTTTGAAATCATATCTCTTAAATCTCATAGACGGCTAAACTGCGGCATTTGTTTTTCGGTTGCAGGTATTCTTCGTGATAATCGAGAGTTTAGCCAAGGAGAGCCGAAGCGGTTTATGTTATCGTGAGGGCTAGGCACTGTTCTTAACGTTTTGACTGTTCATGCAGGAGTAATACGATTTGATTTGACTTTAAAAAAAAATAAAAAAAAATATAAAAGATAAAATAAAAAAAAATTAAAATGAATATAAAAAAAATATATATATATATATATAAATAATAATAATAATAATAATAATAAAAAAAAAAAAAAAGAGAAAGGAACTTTTGGCTATTAAAGTTATCTTCTTCAAAATTCACTAATGGCTATGTTTGCACCGTGGATGACAGGTAGCCCATTAAATATACCGGGAGTTCAGCATTATTTGCCCGTCGGTTTTGAGAGATGTCTTCCTCATTTTGTGTCTAATGGGACAAACACCGCAGAAGGACACATTCAAGCATTTAAATTTGTTGTGAACCACTTAACAAGTTGGTATGACGATGTCGCTTGTAGAATGTTCCTTTACACCTTGGACAAAGTGGCGTATGATTGGTTCACCAATCTGCCTTTAGGGTCTATCACTTCTTGGGCTCAGCTAGAGGCAGCATTTCTCAATCAATTCAACAAAAAGCAAGTTGACCCAATCCTCATGTACAATCAGTTCGCCTATATTAGAAAAGGGCCAAGTGAAAATGTGAAGTCATTTTCTGAGAGATTCTTTGGATTATATGCTCAATTAGTGACATTTTATGTTCTTCACGAAGAAGTGGCCCTCCAAATATACATCAATGCTCTTGATTCACCCATGTCCACATATTTGCGAGGGATGCCTCAAATCACATCTTTGTCACAAGCCTATACTCAAGCAATGGCAATTGAGCAGCAATTGAGTTGTCAAAATTTTGGTGTGGGTTTCGGATCATGTAATCTTCAACCATTTAATACCTCCTTTACCCACCCAATGATTTATCCACCTCAACCAAGTTCAAGTGTGAGTCAATTTCAGAGCCAACAATCATTCCCAAGCTTCAATCAAATTCGAAATCCTCAACCTACCATGCAACATCAACCGTCTTTCTTAAGTATGAATCAACTTCAAAATCCTCATCTTGATTCAAAAGATGTTGCTAAAATCAATTTCAATGATTTTCATAGGAATATGATTCTAGGCAAGGGAGGAATACTAAATCCAACTAGTAGGGAAGCATGGGATAGATTGGAAACCCTTGACTCACCAAAAGATGAATTATATGAGGATGAATCTGATTCGGATGACACATTGGAAGACATTGTTGAAAGCAATGGCCTAGGAGATCCACACCTTCCAAATTGTGATAAAATTGAATCATGGGTTACACATGTGGATTATGATAGCCTTATCTGTTTGAATACAAGCAATAACCCAATTTTGGAAGAAATTGAACCATTTAAGGAAGGTGAATATAAATTTGATGAGAAGCATGTTGATGAATTAAAGGATGAAGAAGAAATGGTTGAGCATCACAATTTGATTTTGAAAGATGATCATCATGATTCTTGGGAAGAATATGCTCACCCCAAACCTTCTAACGAAATTTGTGTGCCTATTGATATGCGAGGATGATACAATTGCCCTTTCACATGAGGATATTACGAGTCCTGTGCAATCTGAAAATGTTTTGGAAGAAGGATTGGAATCTCATCAAGGGTTTGAGAAGAATAATAATTCTACTACCATGGATGAAGAAGGAGAGTCGATTGTTTTTGTTCCTCTTGGGGGGCAAGAAATTAGGAAGTTTGATCCACCTTTTGTTTCTACAATGTCTATGCCATCTCAAGATGTTGAAATTACAAAGCCTAGGTGGTGTGGGTTGGATGATATTGATGATCTTAATGAAAATATGGATTTGGTGACGACTCAAGCCATTGATCATGGAAAGGTGTCACGTGACACATATCTTGAAAATTTAGGCTCTTGTTTTGAAAAATATGGACGCATGTTTGATTGGGTGCCTAACTTTGGTGTTTTTGAACAGGTATTGGGCGATGAAGAAGACAACGAGAAAAAAGAAAAGGCTACTAATACTCATCAAGTTATGATAAATTTTAATCATGATGGGTTGAGTATGGATGATAAGGGGAAATCTTTACCTTTGGTAGTAGCTACAAAAATCTCAAGTGATGGGTTACATAATGTCCTTTTGGATGCTAACAACATTAATGAGGAAATGCCAAATTTCGTTGATGTTTATCAAGTGTTGAATGATGCTGATGGTTTTAAAATCCTGGAAAATGAGTTGAAGTCAAGATTTTTAGAGATAGGCTCTTGTTTGCAACATCTCACATTTGAAAAGGATAGCCTACTTCTAAATCATGAAGGGAACGATGAAGCTTGCACTTTAAAGAATAGACAAGATAAAATTGAATATCAACTATTGTCTAATCAATTTGACTTGAATCTCACCTATGATGTTGGTAATAGAACTAAATCAAAGTTGAAGGATGAACATGGCAAGTTGAGGTGTGTTGCATTGCTTGGTCTGATCTTATTGTTGTTGGATTCCTATAAAATTTGGCATGTATATTGTGTCATATGTTTTTTGATATGTTCTTATCATGTTTGGGATCCAGGAAAATGATAATCCAAGCTTTGCATCATCCTGTATTATATTGTACATTTGTATATAGATTTTGGTTTTTTGGATTTTGGTTTGTGTTTTCAAAGTTTCATTTTGGGATTGCAGTTTGGTTTTGGATTGAACAAGTTTTAATTTACAGTTGTGTGTTTATTTTATTTGTCTATATATATAAAAAAAAAAAAAAAATGATGAAAAGAAATTTGAGATGTCAACTTATGCTTAAAGTTAGGAGAATATGAAATATGGGAATTATCTTGTAAAGGCTCCACCAATAACATAAAACATTTTAAGTTATATTGTCTGATTTTGTGATACATGAAAGAATCAGTTTTGCATGACAAATCATTTCATTTGCAAAGGTAATGCATTCATGTTCCATCTCACCTCACATACATTTCATTTTAGTTACATATGCATCTTATGTACAAGCCATTAAAGTATGTCAAATCCTCTTAGGGTTGTGTTATAACATGTATGTAAGTAGCTCCTAAGGTTGGAAACTGAGTCTTGAGATATCTAGAACCAAGCACGTCTCATGCATTAAAAAGGATCTTGAGCAAAATGATCAAAACCTAACTTGGAAGAAAGGGTTGGGCGAAAGTGGTATTTCATGTCTATCCTATTATGCAACATGATCCTTAAAACAGTGGTTTTGACCACTTCCATTAAGCTTAAAGCCTAAAATCAGAGTAGTAAGGATAGGGTTAAATCCTCATCGAACTTAGGTTGAGGATCCAATTCCCCAAAGCTTTGATTTGACCCACATGGAGTAGTAAGGATAGGGTATAAATTCTCATCTCGGTTGGTTGAGAATCTGATTCCCCAAAGCTCTTATGTCTCATTTCATAATCAGTCTTGGATTGTAAGGATCGTACTATTTGTCCTCTGCAAGGGATGGGTAGTCATCCCCAAGGTCTAAGTAACAAAATTAATATTTTCCATTCACATCTAAAGTTTGGATTGTAAGGATCGTACTACTTGTCCCTAACCAGGATGGGTAGTCATCCCCAAGGTCTAAGAATAAAAATAATAATAATAATAAATAAATAAATAAATTTTTCCCATCTCATCTTTATTTTGGATTGTAAGGATCGTACTACTTGTCCTCTGCAAGGGATGGGTAGTCATCCCCAAGGTCCAAAGAAATGGAGATAAGTTTTGGATTGTGGGGTTAGATATGCCCATGCATGGCATCATGTCTTGCCTAAAAAACAAGACCACTGATTGTCTAGAGGGTTAGACTAGCATGACCATTTCTTCCATAATTGGTTTAATTATTTTGCTTAAAGTGAGGTAATGAACTCTAAATCAGAATAGTAAGGATAAGGTTAAACTCTCATCTCGGTTGGTTGGGAGTCTGATTCCCCAAAGTTCTGATTTCACATTCACTTGCACATGGGTTCTAGATAGTAGGGACTCATAACCAACTTTGGGATACAATAAGATAATGAACTAGTGGATCCTAAGAGGGTTTGGCAATCTTGAATGCTTGTACATAGTATTAGAAGAAGTACCATGCCCTTTATGGAAGCAAATCTCCTTGCACATTCATTAGGGTACACAAATCATTCACCATCCCATATATGCATTCATGCAAAACTGATAATGGAATGTTGATCAATTTCAAACGATAGGGAATGAAAACACATTGCACACACTCGAGCTAATACTTGATGATTCGATGATTCATGTACTTCGATCTTTGGGCATTTGTTATTTTGCTTATGTGCTAACATGTATTTGCGAGTTTGTGATATGTTTCGAGTTGGGTTCTTACTAAAATGCTCAAGAGCATTTGACAATAGAGTCGCCATTTGTTGTGGTTGATCCACAACACACCCCAAAATTGGGGACCCACCTTTTTGCGAGGCTTGCGAGAGAAGGATCTCGGTGACCCGAGATGCTAAAAATGAAGAAAAGAGGAAAAAATGCCCAAGTGTAGAAAGGTGTCGCGAAATCGCGACATGTCGCGAAATCGCGACAGGTTGCGCCATCGCTGCCGAAAATAGGAAAGTTGTCACGAAATCGTGACATGTAGCTCCATCGCTGCCAAAGAGGAGAGAAAAGAAAATTGAAAGTTGTCACGAAATCGCGACATGTCGCTGAGGAGAAAAGAAAAGGTGTCGCGAAATCGTGACATGCTGTTGAGAAGAAAATAAATGATGTCGCGAAATCGTGACACGCCGTTGGAAAAGGATGAGAATGGTCGCGATTTCGCGACGTGTTTTGCCGAAGCGTACGGGTGATGAAAAGTGTCGCGATTTCGCGACGTGTTTTGGAAAGTTGTACACGGGGAGAGAGTGAAAAAGCGACGAGAAGAAAAGCGAACAGACAAGGCGTACAAAAAGCGAGTACCACTAAAGTTGCCAGGAGGCCCGACGAGAAATGGTAGCGATTTCGCTACCACTTACAAAAGAAGACTCAAAGTTCAAAAGGAACCAAATAATATCCTACAAATTTCATAAAGGCCTCTCAAAGTCGGAGGGTAGCGATAGCGCTACAAGTTTAGTGAGAGAGGGCTTGAACCAAAAATGGTAGCGAATCGCTACCATGTCACAAGGAGAAGGCTTGAAACGAAAGTGGTAGCGATATCGCTACCACATTTCAAAGGGACGCTGCAAGGCCAAGGTGGTAGCGATATCGCTACCACATTTTGAAAAGGGTTCAAAGTTAGAAAGTGGTAGCGATATCGCTACCATTCGAAGAAGAAGGCTCAAAATGTTAAAAGGGTAGCGATATCGCTACGAGAAGTTGCCGGAGGTAGACAAATGAAAAACGGTCGCGACATCGCTACGGGGAGCTAATGAAGGCGTACGGCAGGAAAGCAGGTAGCGATATCGCGACATGTCGCGATTTCGCGACCGGGAAGGTGAACAGGCGGACTTGCCGTTTTGTCGGGTTCTTTCATAGGAAAGCGTTACAGGGGGCACAGAAAATGCGTGACACGTGGCGTGCAGGTGTCAAACTTGCAGAGGCGTTACATACAGAGGTGGATTTCGAGCGTTTAAATTTGAGCGTGAATCAAAAGCGATAAAAAGCGAGATTTCGAAAGGTCACCTGCAGGAAGGTGAAATGAAGCGACGGAGGAAATCGAAGAGCCATAGCAGTACTATAAAACCAGAATTGCAAATTGAAGAAAGGGTTGGAAATTGCCGAATACGGAGTTGCAGAGACGAGAGCTTTGTGCTATTCTGGGCCCGTACTTGGGCAATTTCCTTCTTTTTGTTCTGGATTTTCTTTTACACCGGAACATTTTTGAATGTAATCGAGATATCCTTTAAATACAAAATACGAGAGAGTTGGCATCTTATTGGATGAGAAAGAAGGAGTAACTTTTGCATGCATGATTTAATGTCTATCTTTCCCTTCCAGATTTCTTAGGTTTTTAGGTGAAGTTAATGCAAGATCTCTTGGTTGCTTCATGCGAATGCCTGTTTTCTGGAATTACCAGTAGAAACCCTCGAGACCCGCACCTGGCCTATTTGGATTGTGTGGATGTGCGGGTTCATTAGGTTAGGTTGCATGTAGAAAGCCTCGGTATCTTCGGTTTCATCCGATTAATGACAACTTTACGATTGTAATCTATTCTTATTGTTACTTTTATTTACTTTTGTCTTTGCTTTTCAAACCCATATTTTATTTTCAGAAGTTTAATTAATGTGTTTGAATAAATCACTAAAAATCCATCAGAATTAAAGATTAAAACAGATTTTATTCAATTTAGAGTCCATTGAAAGTTCAAAATTAAATAAACCACGGTGCCCCTTGTTAACATCCACTTGCAAACCCTAAGGTGTTCTTAGCATTTCATTTTAAACGACATCCTTGATAATCAATAATTAGCATAATAAGAACCTTGGAGAAATCGTTTTTCTTTGCAAGCAGAGGATTTAGGACTCGGATCCTACAGGAGAGTGTGTTTTCACAATCGGGTTAAAACACCACTCAACAAGAAACAATATCATCATCTCATTTCACATATGGGTGTCTAATTGATTAATTCTTATGATATTTATCAATTACATTCATGATTGTTATACATTCTGTGGTGTCATCCATTAGATTGTATAACTCATATTGCATTCATTCCTTATGTTTTAAGTGATTAAAGCATACAGGTTCATTTACATTTGATCACATCATGTAAATAATGCATTAAATACATTGCATTCATCATATCATAACATCATAAATTAAATGAATACAAGTAAATCAAATTAAACATGCATTTAACATCTAAAAATTGCATCCATATGTATACATCATAGTAGTCCATCTACACATCTAGATCACAATATCTAGTCATATATCCATCAACTAGCTAGTGTATGTCATCAATACATCACATCATATAGCATCAAATCAATATCACATATAACCTTTGCATCCATATGCATCTCATAAACATGAAACAACAAAAAATGTACACATATAATGAGTCTCATAAATTTTTGATCATAAATATGTGTCAAAAAAAGTACATCCATATTAAAGGGAATGTGAGTATTAGTAAGATGGATAGGACTAGAAATGGGCAACCTCCTCCGAAGGATTTTGGAAAAGTCAATACTGATGGAGCCTCTAGAGGGAACCCTGGAAAAGCCAGTGTGGGAGGAATTGGTAGACTTTCGGATGGCTCCATCGTTTTTACTTTTCTTTGAGAATTTGGGTATTATTTCCAATAACCTTGCTGAGGGGTATGGTATCCTCGGAGGCCTTCGAGGAGGCTACTAAGGTTGGATGGGAAAAGGTGTTAGTTGAGTCCGAATCTCAACTTATGATTAATCTCTTGAAGACTCCTTCTAAGAATCATAAGGTGGATTGGAGAATAAAAAGAATTATTGAGAAGATTCAATTAATCCAGATGGGATTTTTGAAATTTGATTACAATCATGTGGTCAGAGATCAAAACAAGAGTGTTGATGCTTTAGCTAATTGGGCTTTGGACAAAGGTGATATTACTTGTTATGGCCACCCTCCTATATGGTGGGCTTCTCAAAATAGGGAAGCTCTTCTTTCTATCATTTCTTTGTATGGCTCCAGTTATGAAGGTACCTAGTTTCTTCTTGTTTTTTTTTTCTTCTCTTTGGTTCATTCAGTTTTTTTTATTTCCCCAGCTCATTCTATTATTTATTTTGTTTCATTTGTTGATTCTTGCATTAATAGTCTTCTGGTCTAGATAGGTAATTGTTATGTTCAATTTTTTTTTCTTTTTGTTTTTTTTTTGTTTAGTTTTTTAAGATGGGTGGGTTCTTTTGTTTTGTTTTGTTTTTGTGTTCTTTGTGTTGTTTTTTTTATTTTATTTTATGTTTTTTGTTATTGTTGTGTTTTTTTCATTCTTGTTCTTGGGTTTCTCTTTGTTTGTGTTATTTCGTGTTTTTATGTGTGAGTGTTTTCTATGTTTTTTTTTTTTGTTTATTGTCTGTTGTTGGTTATTTTTTATTTTTATTTTTTTAATTTTTTAGGTTTTGGTTGTGTTTATTTTTCATGTTTTTTTTGGGTTATATCTATGTAGTGTTATGTGGTTCTTGTGTTTTTCTATGTGGTTTGTGTTGTGGTTTATTTTATCTTATTGTGCGTGTTTGGTTGTGATTTTGTTTTTGACACACTCAAGGAGCATGTTTTTTATTTTATTTTATTATTTTTGTTGTTATTTACTTATTTTTAAATTGGTTTTGTGTGTTTGTTTGCTCCTTGAGTATGTCAAAGGTGGTAGGCCGGGTCCGAGTCCTGGGCATTTTTGGCAAAATGGATACCCCTTCCTCCTTGGGTCTTACCCGAAAGTGGCATCCCTTTTGGGATGTTTTCCACAAATTAAAAAAAAGTACATAGGCATGTGTCCAAAATGCTCGTAGGCTAAAACTGTGTAGGTCCTCAGACCTTACACTAAAAAATGGTACATAAATAAAAACTTGTACTACATAGGGCCTGCACACCCTACCTATGAGGCTCCTCCACCATCTCCACCATCTTGGTGAGTTCATCGGGAGATGGTACCTATGGTCCTCTCAAACCTATGAGTCCTATGGCTAGACCATGCTGACGACTGCCCTATCTCATGTGTCCTAGTCCCATGATTCCCTGGAGCTATGGATATCTTAGGTACATTACCACCACGTAGTGTGACCTCTCTATCCAAGAGAGTGATGTGGGTAGCATCTGATACGTGCTGCCTAACATGGGTTTGAACAAGAGCCTATAATCTCTGGATCTTCGTAGACATGTCCAAACCTGTTGGTCCCTATACAACTGGAGTGGTAGGAGCAACCTATGAAGTCGAGGTATCTCCCATCATGGATCATAGCAAGTTCTAATATGTGGTTACAACATCTAGCTGATCCTAGAGAAGATCATGCTATCGAGTGATATTATGTATCTCTATATCTATAGTGGCAATTTGTGCTTGGAGAGTTGTCCTCTCCTCTTAATATTCTCACCACTGCACCTATCCCTCTACTCGTTGATCTTGAGCTACCCTCAACTATGCTTGTAAGGTAGGCACAAAGGTGTCTCTATCTAGGATTTGAGTCCCTACCATCTGTAGTCATGATTGTAGGCTAGCCACCTGTACCCATAGTTGGGATACATCATCAACTGGCTCCTCATAACCCTTCTCCTTAGCCTAGGGCTCCTCCTCTACTACTAGAGCCTCTCCCCATCCACCCTAGGTACTCTGGCACACTCGTCATCCCTTAAGATCTGCTACCTCTACTGTCGCTCCATCCCCATATCTTCCTAGTGGGCCACCACTCTGCCATAACTTGGTAGTCCACCAGGCATCATAATCATCTATGCTACCTACATCCGCCAACCCTGAGTTCTAGAAGAAATCATCCTCATCTCCTAGTGGAGTCACCTAAGGCTAGGTCAAGTCTCTATCCACCTTAAGGTGATGGTAAATAGTTGGTTCTAGTGGTATGTCCTAAAAGATCCTGAACTACTTGGTGACATGGAAAAAGTAGAAGAACTCATGTATCTCAGGCTTACACCCAAGTAACCATCTCTCACATTGTGTCTACCTCACCCCATGCAGGGCAATCCATGTAGGGGCACCATCACACATGGTCGACCATTAGTCCTGTAAGGCAATCCAGGTAGTACTAGAGGTCCCCTGCATAAGACCCGCTCCTAAAACCCTCGGTCTCCCTGAGCCAGCGTGCTGTGTTGCACTAGGAATCATATAAAATATCACCAATCTCTAGTGGCAGTCCGCTAGGGTGATCAATAGTGATGTGCTCCCATACCCATATCTAGAGTAGTATGCTACAACTGACTCCAACATGGCCTTGCTGGGTGATCTGGTATAGTTCATCGTAGAGTTGTGCAAGTAGAGCACTCCGTCAGGATAGAATCAGAGGCTCCTATGTGGTGTTGGCCAGTAGGTCCTACATCCTAAACATGAGGTTCTAAGGGAACCTTGCTATAGAAGTATCAGGCAACACAATCTGTATGATCAACTGCATCAACATGATCGTCCTTCATAACAAAACCTACTCATGGTACCAATACTCAATCTGCAATCCATCGTGCTCAGAGTCCAACTGTACCTCATCACTCCTAGAGAAAAATATCCTCACAAAAACTACATCCTTCACCATGGTAGGTGAAGATGTGATGGCCTCGTAATTTGTGGGGATACAGAAGATACGATAGACATCCTCCAGGTTGACTGTAATCTCACCTGTCAATAGGTGGAAGGTGTTGGTCCACACATCCCAACGACGGGCCAAGGAAGTCATGTAGGCCTGATCGACCCAGATGGAAGGCAGTCACAGTACATATCCAAAGCCTATAGCACCAAACCATTCTTGATCGGTGTCAATAAAATCATTGTGGATCTCACAAAGGATATCAGACTCCCTCGCTGTAGCAGTTAACCTCTGAAGAGTAATAGTAATTAATAAAAATCACTTAACATTCCAAAAACATAAAAAATACACTTAAAAATGTAAACAAATTTAAAAAATACTTTAAAAAGGTAAAAATAATCACAAATATATTCAAAATGTTCAAAAAAACATCAAAATCTCACTTGGAAATTTTTAAAAAAATAAAATAATTGCATTAAAATTCCAAAAAAATAAAACATATTTAAAATTTCTCTAAGGTTCTTCAACCGCGGCTTTTACCCATGGTCGACGATAATGGTCAATTTTTTGACCGTTGGAATTTGAAGTTAGCTGCGGCCTCCAATTTGCCAATTGGGAGCCACAAATGCCACCTGCGGCTACAGGAAAGACCTTTTTTGAGGTTATTTCCCATTCCATGCACCCCAAAATCCAAAAATAATAAATACCCACCCACTAAGCTAGTCTAGTCTAAACCTAACTAGGGTGAGGTTCATTACCAATAGTTTAATGTGTTCATTTAGCCCATTAATTAATGTGGTTAATTTTAAGGTTGGTAAATGCGATAAGTGAGGTTCAAAGGGCTACCTTCGTAGCACCGAATCTACCACTAGAGGACGTCATTGGTTGGTTAGCCATGGGTGTAGGTAAAGTGCGGCAACATTTTGTATCAAGTATTCAACCTCACCTCTTAGAGCTCTCTTGGTAGCTGTAGCAAGTTGGAAAATAATGAATTGAAAATGATAGATTTTTATTTTATATTTCCAATTTGGACCTCATTCGCAGTTGGTAACCGTAGGCGTAGAATTAGGGTTTTTTGCCTGTGGGTATCAGTCGTGACTAAGGAATTTGCCAAAATTAGCTACGACAGAGACCTGCGGCTAGCAGCCAAAAATAAATGACCTTAAAATTTTACCATGAGGGAATTCAAAATGCAAAATTAAAACTATCCAATGGGCTAAAACCCTTAAAATTTTCAAAAATGATAAAAAAAATTCATATAATTCAAAATTCAAATACGCCTCATATCCAGCCATTTATTCTATACACTTAACGTTTGCAACGACTTGCGATCCATGAAATACAGCAAGATGAATAAATCACCATAAGGACATTTGGGGCAAATTAGTCATGGATTGAATTGAGATGCTTTAGTGCAGTACATCATTCTGCATGCGTATGGAATGGTGTTGAAATGAGGTCACACATCGTGATGGAGAGCCAATTCTCTCTTTAACACTGCAATTCCTAGCATTAAAACCTCAATCTCGAAGAAGGCCACAGTGGTCGAACTACTCCATAGGAATGAGGGTTTATCTCAATTCTTCTATGATATTTTCAGCAGATCATTGAAAATAGCGATTCAATACAAGTTGAATTGGAATTGCTATCATCTTTATTTTCTAAGAAGGCCATTATAGTTGGACTGCTCCATGGGATAGAAATGTATAATTACTATTAACAATTAAAATCACGGCTAAATCAGGCCTTGCCAAATAATAACAAAGTGTAAAAGTCTTCAATATTCCAAATTATTCATCTAGGTCAAGCGAGCGACTTGTCGCTTCATTAATTGTCCTACCCTCATCGACTCATCGCTTTAAGGGGTAGTCATAATATCAATAATCATAATCAAATTCAACAAGAGATCACTTGATCTTGTTAAATTATATGTCTTACGAATCATTGCCAACAACTATCATAATATTACCCTCTGTTGGGGCAAAAAGCAACTATGATAGTTAAGCTAGTAGCTCTCCAGCTATCGAAATGATTGTAGCATCGACTACTCGATCATCGTAGAGCTTGCAAAATATTTACAAATTAAGCCTTACCTAAGTTGGAAGTAATGATTCTAAGATGCTATCCTTTTGAAGGATTGGGCATCTAATGTTAATTAGATCAATGATCATCATTCGACCTACAACATGGTTTTAAAAGGTCTATTTTTGCTCAGTATTGTTTGTTATCACAACGCATCCCAAAAGGGGTATTTTTAGATACTTAAAACACGTCATGTGTAGGGGACTACTCATATGGGCATCATAACATACCATATGAATGATCTTGAACCATTCCAAGATAGAGCAGTGGTTTTAACCACTCAATTTAGGCAGAGTTGGCCTACTTAGCGTTAGCCATGACTGATACCTATGATAAATAGAGCTAGCTACACCTCAGAGCCATGGTTAGCCCTAAAACTATTTTGAATTCTTGATCCAAGCTAAATTCAATTACAATGGCCATGGTACTGGATTTCAAGTGGTTTTAGGTGAGGAAGCATCCAAAACCTTCCTCCTAACTATTCCAACCTCCTGGTTCTTGATATTGGCTTCCCAAGCAAGCCAAGATTAGGAATTGAGAGTGCTATAAGACCCCCCTTCAAATTGGGAAAAAGTCTGGAGAGTGTGTCAATTTGCATGTAGCAAAGCCCTACCAAATTATAGAGCCATTTGCAACCCTTCAGGAGTGCCTATATACTGCTAATTTGGAAATCATGACTGCATTCAAATCTATGGAGGTTTCAAGAACTTGAAGAAGAGAAATCATCCTAATTGAATCACTTCCACTACCAATTCGAAGAATCTACATCGCCAATCAGTTCCAAAACATAGAGGTGACCCTTGATCATCAATTTCATGAAGGAAATTGGAGATCCAAGCACTGATTACAAGAGCAAGAACAATTTCACCTCAACTACGACTTTCAACCATGGCTAATAGGGCCAACTGTGCCTCAGACTCACGATGAGAATTTGATTCTCATTTTCCTTTGTTTTAGCCATAGGATTTCCATTACAAATATGTATTTAGGTAGATCTAACATAAATTAGCTTTCCTTCATGCATTTATGCGGTTAAATCTAGGAATTAGAAGTAAATTTGTTCTTCTTTCCTTGCATTTATCAATTTAGACTAGTTTCTTGGGATTTGATACATTTCAAGTTTTAAATGACTAATTAGGTTGTATAATTGCTAGATTTCTTGCTTTCTTTACAAGCTTTACAATAATTTAGATATTTCTTGCATTTCTTTATAAGTTCACATGCTTTCTTGTTATCTTTTTCATCATTTACATAATTGCCCATCAAGAGCCTCATCAAGAGAGGCCTCCTTTGCTATTAACCCCTTTTATGTTGTTTCTTGAATGTAGGTTTATAGGATTTGAGCATTTCAAAGCATTCTTGGCAACATATTCCTCAACTGAGTGAGAAGAAGGCTACCTTTGGTCTTAAGTAGTTCGTATCCATTTAAAGAGTCTACAGATTGCACCATCCCCATTTAGGGACCTTCAAATTTGTATCAATTGTATCAAGGATTTGGGTATTCCTAAGAGGGATGTATTTGTAATCAGGATTTGGCAAATATTTAATAAAAGAAACCTTACTTTCTTGTCAATTCTTTGTTATTCATTATTTATTGCTTTAATGCTTGATGTTAATTGATGCACTAGTTAGATGTATAATTTTTATATCGGTACAACATCTTGTTTACTCCTTATTATGGCAGCCCTACCTTGCATTTAGATGAAAAAAAATTTAAAAACAAAAATATACTAAAATATAAAATATGTTTTTGATTGTCAAAGATGGACTGATTACCTTCAATTCATCTGGTATCAAGGCAATGGCTTGTAGTGTTGCATACACTATAATAAGAGTAGGAGTATCTTGCAAATTATGAAAAATTTCAAAATAAAGAGCTAAAATATAATTAACAGTGACCATAATGGACTATGTGTTGCTGGTTTGCAATTGCACCGCATGCAGCTCGATCTTGATGCGATATGCAATATAGGTGCACTAATAAAACCTCTCATAATGCTCACAATGAATAACATACGAAAGTGCCTAAAACAAAATTTTTGATCTTCCAAGCAGAATCAGTCTTACTTGGAAGAACTCAATAATGGCCTTCAAAGTTGGATTCTTAACATCGATGATTGTTAACCCTCTTTTTGACTTGGCGGTGGAAGCTGCAAAAAAAAAGATAATAATTTACAAATTTAAATTTTTTAGCATTAACAGATTCTAAGACACGATAATTGTACCTACCAAATCTTCTGTGGTGAGTTGGTATATTTTCTCGAGGTAGCCTTTCTCTTCTACAGAGAGCTGGAACTTCGTTGACACTGGAGGACAATCATCGAAAGGAAGATTTTTCAATCTATTAATATATGCAACTGTGATGGTGAATGATAGATTTCTATTTTATATTTTTAGTTTGACAATGGCCTTGTCATGGTCATAACCGCTAATAATATGTTGCAAGAGGACTTTATCAGTTTTGAAATGTGGCATTGACACCAAGGTTGTCAAACCTGCATCTTCTAACCATGATAAGCCCATACCTGGGGTTATTAAAAAATCTAAAATTAATGTGTAAGAAGGGTTATTGAACTTTGGAATAGGGGTGGAAGTGGCGGCCATTGCTAGAATTTAGAAATAGGAAAAACAGGAGAAACTGGTTGCTCAGTAACGGTTCGCCCTAGTTGGGTGCAATCGCATAAATGAACTCAAAAAATGATAGTGAAACCCTTTTATAGATTGAATGGATGGAGTCGATACGTGGCAAAATTGTATTGGACATGTAGTATGGGTGATCGATTGTGTGACACGTAGCAGTGGTCAACGACATACCATATTGTGCATTAGGTAAGGTACCAGACCATATTGTGCATCAAGATGAATACCAAACCATAAACTACATCAAACCCAATATCGAATCATATTTTACATCAGGCCCGATACCAGACCTTATTGTGCATCAAAACTTGACCCCTAACCTTATTGTGCATCAGACCTGGCACCCAAACCTTATTATGCATCAGATCCAACCCCAAATCTTATTATGCATTAGACCAAATATTGGACCTTATTATGCATTTGACCCAACACCCAGACCTTATTATGCATTGGACCTGACACCCAAACCTTATTATGCATCAGATATGATACCCAAACCTTATTATGCACAGGTCCGACACTCGAACCTTATTATGCATCAGATCAAATTTGAGCTTATTTATGCATCAGATTGGATGTGGGCTTGGTTATGCATCAGACTAGATCCAAACCTAGTTATGCATTAGACCATATTCAGACCTAGTTATGCATTAGATCAGAACCAGACCTAGTTATGCATCATATCATATTTGAAATGCTTTTTACATTCGATCCGACAAAAACTATCAAAGTCATCATTTTCCCCAAATTTTTTCCTAAAACCAAGGTCTTTCGCCATTGCCTTCGACGTTAGGTTGGCCATGATTCACTGCAATTTTGAAATAGATTCACCTATTTTTTACAAGTACGTTTCAGGTCTGACCCCTTATGCATAACCTTGTCAACTAGCATTTGCATGGAACTATGAGGACATGAAAGGAATACACCCAGATGTTTGTACCCATCACATATTATTCAAGAAGGTTGTCACCTAGTAAGACAACCCCAAAGAATATTGAATCCAACTATGAAAGATGTAGTTTAGGAAGAAATCATTAAAATTTTAAATGCAGGATTTATATATCCAATTTTCGATAGCCAATGGGTGTCACCATTAGTAATAGTCCCTAAAAAGAATGGTAAATGGAGGATTTGTGTGGATTATAGGGAATTGAATAAAGTGACAAAGAAATACTATTTTCCCTTACCATTCATTGATCAAGTTCTTGATACCCTAGTTAGAATGAAATATTTTTACTTTTTGGATGGTTTTAGTGGGTATAATCATGTTTCCATAGCTGGATCAGGAAAAGACAACTTTCATATGTCCTGTAGGCATCTATTATTATAAAGTCTTACCTTTAGAACTATGCAATGCACCTGCCACTTTTCAAAAGGTTTTTTTAGCTATTTTTACTGATTTGATTAATGAATGTGTAGAAGTATATATGGATGACTTCACAGTCTATAGTAACACCTTTGAAGAAACTCTATCAAGCTTACAAAAGGTTTTGGTTTGATGCCAAGAATAAAATCTTTCTTTGAGTCAAGAGAAGTGTTTCATGATAATGAGAGGAGGTATTATTTTAGGACATTACATATCAAAGGAAAGTCTTAAAGTAGATCCTATAAAAATTCAAGTTATCAAATCCCTCCAACCTCCAAAAACACAAACAAAGGTAAAGAGTTTCTTAGGACATGCATGATACTACCATATATTCATTAAAGAATTCAGTAAATTTGTCTCTCCTATGCTTAATCTCTTAACCAAAGAAAGCGAATTTAATTGAACTGAAGCATAGCATGTCAAGAAGCCTTTGAAGTTATAAAGAACAAATTGATTACTTCTCCAATTCTGAGAGGGCCAAATTGGGAATTGCCCTTTCATATACATTGTTATTCTTCAGGATATGCAATAGGGGCAGTCCTACAATTTATAGAGAATAAAATACCTTATGCTATCTATTATGTGAGTAAAAATTTGCATGGGGTTGAACTTAATTACATAGTAACTGAAAAATAATTCTTAGTTGTAGTCCATGCTATTAATAAATTCAAACAATACATAACAAGGTATGAAGTATTTAGTGACACTGATAACTCTGCCATAAGATACTTAATGAATAAAGCTATAGTGGTAGGTCGAGTGGTTAGGTGGATTCTCTTATTGCAAGAATTTAATTGTATATATTATTTTATTGCAAGAATAAAAGAATTTAATTGTATATATTATTTTATTGCAAGAATAAAGCTATAATATATATATATATATATATATATATATATATATATATATATATATTATTGCTAATATACCACTTGGAAAATGAAAGAATATTATCATGAAAAATCATTCTTTAAATATACTTCCTTTGTTTCATGATGGAGTTCCAATATCTACAATGTTTTCATATTATTTTTCATCAATCTTCAGTCTCAATATTATTTCAAAAAATTCCAAAGGAGACACCTCTTTTACTTAAATTAGTTTGAAAACTTGTAGGGAAATTACTACCACATCTTGCATAACACTTTGTTTGCTAAATAAAATCTAGGTGTTTTCAATCACTCAGCCACCACTAGTGTTTTAAGAAAATATCCATTGAAAATCAAACAATCCTTAGGTGCCATAAGTTCATGGTCAATCAAGTTTTCTCTTGGACTATGCATAGTATAATAAATAAAAACATTGTGAAGTTTGGAAAAGAATAACTCATGAATTATTATTGCCATAAAGTGAACGACTTCCCCTACTTATCCAATTATGTGCATGGTCTAGAAAGCTAAAGAATTGGTAAAAGGACAAGCTCCCTATTCACCCTTGAGAAAAAAAATCCCTTGCTTTCTCTCAAAATGAGCAAGAATCCCAAAAGCAATAAAAATGTCTCCTTGTTCTTCCTTAAAATGAGCAAGTACCCTAAAAAGAAAAAAAAAAACCCTTTCTCTTTCTCAAAATGAGCAAGTATCCTAAATAAAAACCAAAAAAATAAGAGAAAGGAGCTTGAATCCCTGGAATTCTTAGTGTTTCGAAAACCATGGGGTGATCCTCATTACAACAATGGGTTGAATGAAACATGTTTGGCAATAAGGTATCCTTAAACATGGCATCAAGTTTGTCACATTAGCGACCTTTTGTACAGATCTATGGATGCTCACGGATAAGCTAGCTTGTTGGCATAAGTGACCAATGGATTAGTTGATTCTTACTCATAATGAGAAATGAACATTCACTGTATACACAGTTGGTCTTTGAGATGGTTCAAACCACTAGGACACCTTAGCATCATATCGATTCATGAGATGAATAGATGAATTTGTTTAAGATCACTAGGATGTTTGAGTCTTTGTAAAACAACTCTAGATAATTTATACCAAATGCAAGCAAAGCTATAAGTAAGCTTCCATTCCATACACAGGTATTATAGTCCATTCCATCCTACAAAAATGTGGCTCAAATTTCCAAAGCCTTAATATTTACTTATAAAGACAAAGCAGTAAGGATAGGGTTAAATACCATCAGGACTTTGATAGAGTGGTTGGGAATCCAATTCCCCAAAGCTTTGAACCCCTATAAAAATAGCAAATAGATGCACATCTGTATAGAACAACGCCATCAAGATGATACCATAATGATTATCCTATTTTTCTCTTCCAAAACAAGTTTTGAAAGTACCTGACCCTTTGATGAAGATCTATTTTACAAAAATATTGATGACTGATATCAAGTTTAAATTCATTATTTTTCTCTCACATGGAACTCCTTAATGAAACTATAAGAAGTAAAACAAGAAAATAACATCTCTAGGGCATTGGAAGGATTTTTTAATAAGACCATGGGATATTTTATTTAGAAGCCAAGGAGGTAGTTACATTTTGCATAATATCTTTGCAAGAAGGTTTACAAGCCTATTTGATGGCTTGAATTGCATAAATAATACATAAGTAAATCCCCCATATCCTTAATTAAATAAATAAAACCATATTAAAATTATATATATAAGATTTGCCATAGTATAAACTTTTACAGAATAAAACCCTCTCTATCATGTTTTGGCTATATAGCCAAAAATACAGTTTGGGGGAGGTAAGTAAAATATTCATTCAAAATTCATAATATAGTTTGGGGGGAGAAAAAGAAAAAAATGAGGAATCAGGTAAAGTATTCCTTTGACTCTATAATTAAGTTAGTTTTTTGTAGACAAATTCTATAGACATTTTCTGTAGATAGTTTTCGTAGATATTTTTCGTATACATTTTCTATAGATATTTTTCATAGATACTTTCTATAGCATATTTCCGAAAATACACATTTCATAAAAAATTTCTAAGTATTAACGCTCATATTTATGCAAATTAAACAACAATTGTCAAAACAAAAGCATACAAGGAAATGATCAATAATTATTTATTTTATAAGGATTTTTATAGGAATAAGATAAATTTGCATGAATACTTAAAAATTTTACTGTGAACACCATGGCACGAGCATCTTTCAAACCTATGAATCACAACACAAAAATCGAAACACAGACTCAAAATTGAAAATAGTACATAACAAAATTAGACGATCAAGAATTGATTTTGGAAATCATGCACATAAGGTTCAGATTAACGAGCCAAGCTCTCTAATCTTTGCACGAAGAAAAATTGGAAATTACAAGCTGGAGCATGAAGTAATGATGCGTACATTTACGATTGATAAAAAAAGGTGTCGTGAACATGTTTCAATTAATCGCTTTGGGAGAAAGGTAAAGCACGGATAAAATGCCATTAATTTATGAACGAATTACATGGGCATTCATGACCAAAAGGCAAATAAAAAATAGAGTATTGTATGGTAAAGTCTAAAGTTCAAAAACATGATGAAAATGTTATGGAGAAGCCGACGCCAGACGAATAAGGTATGTGTATGACAATAGATGATAGGACGAAGGAAATGCATGTGTTAAGGCATTGCAATAGACATCAAACGAAGAGGACACACGTATATGAGTCCAAAGGGAAATCAAGATAGGGGGTTTAAGTTTTATTAATTAAATATAATCTTCCTTTAGCAACCGAACTTATAACCTAAACATCTAATTTATTAAATTTTTTATGCAAGGTGATGGGAAGGTATCGCGTGAAAGCATCAGATAAGTCGACCACCTCACGGCCCAAGTGTCGATCATTGACACTTGGTCATATGGACCAATGAGGGAATATGTCACGGATCATGATTTTAAACCATTGATTAAAGGAAAATAGAGGGCTAAGATCTTAGTTCAATTGAAACTACGTGACTTGGTAAAAACTTCCCTTGCAAGCTAGCACCCGATCACCATGCATGAAATATGACGATTAGCCACACTTGGCTACACGAAGCAAATGAGAAGGAGCATCGTGGATCGGATTTGTGAGTTGCTGATCGAGGAGGAACGAAGAGTTAAGATTTACCTATGTTTTTACTATATAAAGAAACCTAAAAATAAAATTAACCCTAAATTTAATCTTTTCGTAGCATGAGCTCTACATCTTCAACTAGAAATCCTCTACATGGTCGAAATATGAAACCACCGCGATCGAGAAATGAAACCACTGTGCGACAGAAGGAAATTATTGCAGAGGACGAAGAACAAAGAGAATTGTAGATAATAAATGAAGTAGACGATGATAGAAAAGCAAAATGAAGATAGGTAATTAAGGTGGTGAAACTATTTTGAAATAGGAAAATATATATATATATAATATATATATATATATATATATTACAAAAAAAATATTATAAAAATAAAAAATCACGAGAATATATTTTGAAAGAAAAAACAATTTTCCTTTTTTTAATCATGCCTATAATAAAATACAGGAAAATATGCAGAAATAAAATAAATGTACATGATAATATCGATGTTACATTTTGCATGGGTTGAAATAGGTAGAAATTTCTTTTATTTTATAACCTGAAGGGTCAAAATATACAAGAATTTGTTTGTTTGTAACCCATGCATGAATTGTTATAAAAATTATTTGTAGGTTTTTATCTCTCGGCCAAAGCAACTTCATGGCAAAATTTTAAGCAAGGGCCGAATCTTATTCCAAACCACCTTACCTTTCTAACCTCTAAACCCTACCTTGTCCACTAAACTTGTCACCATGCCTAGAACTACCTTCCATAATCAAAGTGAACCCTCATCGATCAGTACCTAGAACTCTAGTGATGCTATTTGAAAACTATTTCAGGAAGTCCAGTGGTGGTATTCCCTAATGAAATTCCAAGTGCATGACTAGGGTGTGGCACAATAGTTCATCATTAACTGCGATCCCACAACCATGATAACCCATGTGGGTAAAATCGAAATTAAAATCACTGCCAGCCTAATATTTGAAGTCCTGAGCCTTTCAAAAGTTGGTCAATGATACTATAAATCTACCTACAAAGGGGTGAATCAGATGGTTGAAAGATCTGGGGAAATATGCACTGTAACCTGAGACATATATGGGTGGATAAAAGGCATAGCTACTTCCTTGCTTCCTATAAAATGGTAGGAGGCAGCTACAATCCTAATGAAATTTTTTACGTTGGAAGGGATATTGTCCAATTGCGGGGGTTATCACCTCAAGATGATGCTAAATTTAAAATACCCTAGGCATGAGGATTTTATAATAAACCTCTCATACTTTCTCTACCACTCTGTAAAAGCTACAGTCACTCGAGTCCAACCTAAGAGTTTCAAAGACAATTCTAAGTTTCACTTAATCGCCCATCACGGGTTGATAAAATTGATAGTCTTACATAAAGAATTTTAAATTGGGATTCCATGGGATACTATAGTAGAAGAAGCCAATCTATCCATTCATTCTAAGCCGAGTGAGTCGAAATCTGCTAGGGATAGTGTGTTTGAGGGAAGTTCTAAATTTAAAAGTGAGGAAGAAGAGGAATCCCCTGTGTGCAAACGCCCTACCCGTTCCAAGCCATCCAAACCCTCTTGGCCTACAAGAAAGACTAGACATGACAAATACATTTTAAAATATTTAGAAACAGGATAGACATCCAACCCAAAAACAAACCCATTTACATCAGATCCATCCACAAAAACTCTTGGGCAAATCCAAATGCAGTAAAGTTTACTACATATCAAGCTAGATAGACTTAAGAATGAGTTTATCGAGCATGTTATCTTAGTGAGACATGCCCTTACTCTCCAGCTTGACATCCTCAAGTAGAATTCTATGAATAGGATTGTCAAACCAGTTGACCCAATCATCCAACCAGTAATTGTTAGTACCTCTCCCAACAAAAGCTCCATATCCGATAAAAAGCCAAAGAAATCGATGAATTTTAGCAAGGTTATTGATTTCACCAGAGTACTTAAAGAAGACAACTCGATTCTATTTGCCAAATTTCTTCAAGATAACTGCTCTCAAAGACCAAAACCATCCATAAAAATAGGGATACCTCAAACAAGATTATATCTTAACGTTGGGATGCCCCACGATATAGATGTAATAATCAACCGTGTCGTTGAAGCAATTGAACCTCCTCCTCCTACAAATAAATAGGATGTGTTGTATGAGTCATAGGATGGAGGATCTGTAAAGTTCAAGCATGTGAAGACAATATCTGTTGAACTGCCACTTGATCCCAAGGAGGCCAAAGAACAGGTGTAGAAGTTGAAGTGAGAGAAGAATTTATCGGTAAAGATACCAAAACCTACACGGGTTTCATCCTGACTTAAGTCTAAGACAAACATGGACATTCAAAAAGTCATAACAGACCTTTGATAAAACTTGTGTAGTTTATTTACAGACTTTATTTGATTTTAATGATGATGTTGATTTTAATTATTTCCATAAGTTTTTAATTATTCCATCTTTATATTTGCAATATTTTCCTTCTTGCATATCTAAAAACAGTTGTTATTTTCACTTTGCATTATGATATTTTTGCAAACTATCTGTGAATGAATGCAAAAAATTTAATGTATACTAATTTAGTATTTTATTTGAAGGAATTTATAGTCCCTTATTTGATAGGAATTATCAAAATATTTTTTACAACAATTGTAGTGTTTTACTTATACCTAAAAAATTATTTACATAACATTGCAATGTTTTATTTACTATGTCTAAAAAATTGTTAAAGTTGTTAAAATTTTGCTGCAAAAGTTTTATTGGACATACTATAATTATTTGTATGCATGAAGACATGCATATCCTTCATTTTAGGGAATGATGAGTGTTAAAATAATACATATTTTATGCAAGTTTAATTCATTTTCTGTCTATAAATTTATGAAAACAAATGTATTTTGATGATCATTTTATCTTATTCATGTGATTTATAAATGAATTTGATCCATAACAATAAAAATAATTTATGCTTGTGTTTTACGCAAAAGTATGCAAGTTTATGTGTTTTTGACAGGAGAACGTTGGAGCTTCGTAGGAAATGATGCGGTAAGGTATAGACCAGACAACAAGCATGGATAGACTAGCCGTGAGGATGGTATGTTAAGAAGACCCGTGGATGAATTCTATAAAAATATGTTACATAATATAGCTATGAAAAGTTGTTACAGAAAGCGTCTATTGAAAGGTGTTACAGAAAGAATATTGACCAAGTCAAACTATCTAATGTATTGTTATACCACATTCAGTGAAAACGTAGCATCATTACGAAGAATATATAGTCAACACAGTTGACTGACATGTTGGCATTATATACAAGATTTTATATTTATTAAATTTGTTATAAATTTTTTATTAGGAAGTTGTAAGATTATTACGTTGTTAAGATGTTTAAATTTAGACATAGGCCTATTTTATCCCTTCCTGAAATAAAAGACAAATAGTTGTATTGTTGCATCATTAGACTATTTAAATTAAGAAATTTTGTTATGTTAGTTCGTAAGTTTACCACTTGGACCATCATGATTGTGATAAAGTCCAAGGAGGTTACGAAATAGTATTAGTTTAGATTATTTTTGTTAAAATGTTAAGAGTCACATCATCAAACTGATAAGAAACATGGCAAAATATGTGGAAGAATTCCATTAAAAATGTCCAAACAACATTATAAAATATAGGAGAGACCTTTGAAAAGGTCTAATAGTCGGATGTATAATGTTCAAATATTTTGTATACAATTTTTGCTATTTTGAAGGCTTGATGTTCGAAGATCCTGTACATTTGAATTTTCATCAATAAAGTAGCATCACTTTTCACAATGAATTTGGTAACTGTGTTGATTTCATTATGATTTATTCGTTTATGTAATCTTTACTGTATTTTCTTGCATCCATGAATTAAAATAATGTTAGTAGTATTAATGCACATTAGTTACTAAAGTAAAATAGTTTAGGGGAGAAAGATTTACACTATCATCTAGGAGGCAGGGCCCACTCCTACATCCAATCCCTATTCTTGCCCCTGAAATAGGTTAGGATTAGTTAGTACATAACTTAATTTCAAATTATCAATTAAATTAAACTGCATCATTTTAGAATATAAGGTAAAAATAAATAGTGAAGTTAATAGGTTGCACGTGGATCCACACCAATAAATATACACAACATTTAATTAGTATAAATCATAAAATTGCATTTTATTTTAATTCAACACAATTTCTTTTCCTGTAACTTTTATTATTTTCTACAAACCTAAAACTAAGGAAAATATAATTAAGTCTGAGATTAATCATTGTGGTATAATCTATATTGGATTACTGCTCTTTAAATCGTTCACCCTGGATTGATAAATAAATGTAGAGTTTATAGCTAGACACAACCTTTATGGGTGTGTCACTTCTTGGCAACCTAAATATAAGGAAATTAATAATAGAGAGAGATTCACAAAATATCATTAATATTTTGAATGAAAAACATCCAGCAGGTTGGAATATAGCAGATATGATAAATGAGATTAACACTAAACTAGAGCTCCTTGAAGAAGTGCATATTATCCATGTCTATAGAGAGGCTAATGGGGTAGTTGACTATCTAGAAAACATGGGTGTACCTTTATATGAATTGCAGTGTTAGGATTTAACCTTCCCTCATAGTTTTCAAGAAATTATAAAGAGCGAACCCAAGGATGATGACCAAAATGAGATCAAAGATTAGATTTGCTAGGGGGATCTTAAAGATTTTATGGATAAAGCTTTATTGTTCATCTAAAGGGAGGAGTTTGAACAAACATTATTGCTACAAGTATCAGTTCAGGAATGAAGGAAAGAAAAGAGAACTTGACAGTGAGTATCCAACAATGGTGGATCTTTTATTTTGGAGTTTTAATCAGTGTTATTGGGCAAACAGGATTTTACCTTTGACAAACTCCACTCTCTGGTTTGGTCTACTCTACCCTTGGTTTTTTACTAATTATTATTTTATGAGCTACATGTTGTATCTAGTATTCTCAATGGGATTGAAGCTGGTATGGGGGGCTTCACTAAGTCCCAATACTCATGATTCTAAGTCCATTTGGAAAACATCAGTTATTATTTGTACTAGCAATAAAAGCATCAGAAGGAAATATAACATGCTCGATCTTGTTGAGTAATAAGTTTCCATAAGATTCTCATGCCTATCGATCATCTTCCTTCTATTTTTTGTGGAAGGGATAGAGGTGACTCAACATCTGGAAGTTTGATTCTGAGTTTAGAAGCATTATAGAAGGTGACAATATGTGACTACTGCATACTAAACTACATTCTGAAAGACCTTATTGACTCATCAAAATATTTGCTCTAATTCTTCTTGGAAAAATGAAAGAAGCAAAAAATCACTTGGAGGACCTAAAAAGGAGGATCTTGATGCTCAAGGCCTAGTAGAAAACACTGGACAACAAAGGGATGGTTTATCCCAAAGATAGTTTTTGGTCTTTGTTGGTTTAAGCTTTGTTTGGGTCTATTGATTGTTCATTGTCTATTACATTTTTTTGTAATCTTAAATGATCTTGAAGTAAAAAATTTTAGATAGTATAGATGTTGTTTTATCTTCTTATTTAAGGTCTAGAACAATTTTGGAGCGTAAATGTTATTCTTTGATGTTTATTGTAAAAGGTTCAGGGTCCCTTTCAAAACCCCTTATACCTTATAAACCTATATATATTATATTTGAAAATAAACCTACAATAATCTACATGCAAAAATTCTAATAAAATGAAGGGATAAATGAAACTTAGCTAAAAAATTCTATGCCTAGACATAATGTCCCACCTCACTGATGCCTAGCCCTCCATTGCTCCTCCCATCATCTGAAACTTGGTTGATAGATATATGCTTAGTTATTAAGTTCGAGTTCGTATTCGAGTTCGATGCTTTTAAAGTTCGAAAGAAATTCGACATATTTAAAAATTCGTAATAAAATTCGACATAAAATTTGATATATATAATAAATGTATATATATTTTCATATAATTTTATTTTTTATTTTTATATAAAATTTAAAAATCAAATATACAAAATTATAATATTTGTTTTTAATAATATATTTTTAAAAATATATACTTTAAAATATATTAAAATATTTTTTAAAATATAAACATTTTTATATGTTTATGTAAATATAGTAATTTTTTAACACATGAGAATATTTTTAAAGGTTAAATAAATAATTTTTTTGAAATATAAATTATAAATTTTCTATCAATTATAATACAAAATCATAAACAATTGTTCAGATCATGCATAAAAAAAAGCACCTAAAATATCTTATATTAAATTAGAAAAGTTTAATTTTAGGTTTCCTTATAAGCTAGGGTTAAAGAGAAATGTTTTTTTTATATTTTATTTTAGGGTTAAAGAGCAATGTTTTTTCTTTTATTTTAGGGTTAAAGAACAATGTTTTTTCTTTTATTTTAGGGTTAAAGAGCAATATTTTTTTTCTTTTATTTTGAAGAACTTGCAGATTATTTGAGACAAGGAGCATTTCAAATAGCAGGTGCAAAAATAATGAAGCCTCCAAATGGGAGATTTGTTTGTCAATTGCAAATTTTAGAGCTATTCATTCTCTCAAATGATGATAAAGAAATAAAGAAAACAATATCCCCATGAGGTTGAGAATATATTGAAAATGGTTGCTTTTGATAGTATCTGCAAAAAATTTCAAGCTTCTAAATTGCATGTTGTAGGAGGGTTTGTTCACATGTGTGTTTATAGCGCTTCCTGTGTATTTTTTTCAACACCTAAAAATGGATTTTAGGGTTTTGATGGTTTTTTTTCTCCCAAATTTTTTTGACTGAATTTAGGGTTTGTTCGATGAATTTATGTGATAGGGTTTTAAATTCGACAATTTTCAAATTTCATATAGAAAATTCAACAAATTTGATAATTAAGGATATATACAATTTTGTATCCCATGACTTGAAAAATCATCACTACCCTAGTTCTAGATGGTTGAATTCATAGGGTCATATATCCCTCAATACTATTCATATTCCTTCATATGACCACTCATTTTAAAGCACTTCAAATTCTACATAAATTGGTCCAAGAATGATCTAAATTGAATAATCCTTCACAAAGATATGGCTCCTAATAGATGACATGCTTTTCTAGAAAAATTTACCCTCATGTTACCCTTGTTCCATATGGTTGTCTTCACATGGTCGTACCTTCCTCAATATTGTTTGGATTCTTTCATATGACCAATCATTTCAAATCTCTTCAAATTCTACACAAAGTTTTATCATTGAAATAATTTAGGTAATAATTGGTTATTACACATTCCAATTTGTGTGTTTTAAGCATGTGACGTACTCAACTATTGAGTATAATTAGTGTTTTGTAATGATTATTCAACATCAGAATACATGCCCTTAAGCTTCTAATAATATAGTCTATATCATGACTATGACATGTTATGATTAGTGATAAAGATCAAATATCATCACCCATAAGGTGGCTATTTTAATTTAGAATCAAAATCACAACTGGTTACAAATCTTAATGAAGCATATATATGAAGTCTTCTCATTGATGGGTATATTTTGCAATGTCAAAAAGCACATATAACATAATATATTATTTTTTCCTACATTAAATTTTAATATTTTAATTTGTAAGGCAACCTTTAAAACATTGATAAATGGAAAATCCTTTTGGTTTCAAATTCTATAGATAAATATAATATAATTATATAATAATGAATAAATAAGTAATCTTGTTTGTGAAGTTTGGAGTGTTTAGTTGGGAGTGAATAATTCACATCATAAACCAAGTCTCCAATATCATTGATAAACTTTAACATTTTAATCAAATGGCATGAGCTCAATCACTTAAATAGCTCTACTTTTAAGGAGACTAGGTTTGAATCTTACCAAGTGATATAATGAGTAGTGTAATTCAAGTGGACCCTATATCAATCACATATAACTAATTAAAAATAGACAATTTTATCTTATGGTATGGTCTCAAGTGGTTAAAAGGTAAACTTCCAAGGTGAGGATCAAAGTCCAAATCTTGTGAGGGGATATGTATGTAACTCTTGAAGTGTTATTATGTTAATACAACTATTTGGTTGGTTGAACTTCCATAATAACTTGGTCATAATGTAATATGAGTGAAGTGTAATTATATTAATACCACTATTTGGTTGATTGAAACATGACAATAGTTTAGTCATGATGTAATATAAAAGTTGGAAAGGAAAGTAGATAAGCCATATGGGAGGATCCTAAATGGAGGATGTTGTTTACCCAATATGTGTTTATCCAATCACATGCCATATTAGATGATCTTCATGGAGGGTGTTTTTGACCAAATATATGTTTATCCAACCATAGGCCATATGGGAAGATCATCGTGGAGGATGTTGTTTACCCAATATGTGTTTATCTAGTTATAATGCACATAGTTTAGATACTCATCATCTAAGCATAGTGTACAACCCTTACCCATTTTAGATTCAAACCTTCAACCTCCTAATTGAAGTTCAAAAGTATTAATGGTTAGGCCCACTCAATTTGTTAAAAAAATAAAAATATTTATTTGAATATTTATCATCAAAGCATAGTGTACAACCCTATCCCCTTTTAAGTTCAAACATTGAATCTCCTATTTTGAGTTCGTTGGACCCACTTAAGTTGTAAAAAAATAGAAATATTCATTTGTTATGAAGGAGGGTTTGAACATTTTACCTTGTAGCTAACAATTACATACTTTATCCAATTGAGCTATTCCAACACTAACATTTGGGAAGTAGACTTTAACATCCACAAGACCATTGGCCATATGGAACAATCCTCATGAAGGATATGCTTATACAACCATGCTCTACTCAACTCAAAAACTTATCACTAGTGTATAGTTTATGATTGTACCCCTTTTTGGATTCAAATATTGGACCTATCATTTAAATTTCCAAAGTCTTCATTGTTAGGCCTGTTGTCGTCTTTGATTGTCTTAGTTGTTGGATGTGGTGTGGAATAGGAAGTTGGGGTAGATTTCACCTCACATGCAGTGCCACAAGAAGGCTAGTACCAAAAGCATGGGGTTTGACTCATTCAAGAGCCTCCAAGATTTTAATAAATATTGACTCCTTTATAGGATGGGATCTTTGACATAGATTTTCTAATCTAATAGCTTAAGGATAAAGGTTAAGAGAGAAAAATAAAAAATAAAAGTAAAGAACCTAAGATAAAAAAGTGGTGATGCGTCGAAGATCAAATAAACTCTCCCTTCACAATAGCTCTAGATGTAGTGTTATGGCATGAACACTTCCTCTCCTTGATATAGATAAACACAAAAATATCAAGATGCAAACACACACACATAAAAGAGACAAGTCAGGGTATGAGATCCATAGATGGACTCAAATTATATGTGTAGACCTCAAATATATATACGTGTGTATGTGTGTGTGTCTGTGTGTATTACAAAATATTATGCATGAGGGTTCGATTTACCACAAGACCACCCAAAAATGTGTACTGCTATACAAATAGAATTGAAGGGAAAGCTTTACAAACTTGTTGATGCTTTAAAAAGCCTAAATTGCTACTATTTATAGATTACAAGGAGGAGGATTCCCCTCTAAAAATCATGCAGATATTTCAAGATGAATACTGCTACTCTTGATGTTGGATCATGTCTTCATTTAAATTTTTGGCCTCTTTGAAGTCTCTAGATATGGAATCATAAATATCAAATGGTTATGAGTCTTTAGATGAGTAGCTACTACCCTTATTTCCATCTAACCCGTTTGGAGATTCCTATAATCTAGGTGCGAAATATTTCTTCATTTAATATTTCAAAATTTAGGGGGTGTTTTTGTTGTGGCTCTCATGCCACTGTTATTATTTCTAAGAGATACATCATATTATTTTTCAAAAAAGGACTATAATTCCTAGAAGACTATACACCTTGTCATAATATGCAAGGTTTGGGTTTTTTTATCCATCGAAAGTTTTCTCACCATCTATCATCGAGGCTTTTATCATTTTTTACTTCAAACTTTTCTTGCCAACTGACCACAATACTTCATGCATCAGGAATTTTGCCTCTCTTCTTTGGTTGAGGATATTTTAAACTTTTGACTCTTAGAGTTTAGCTTTCTTGCACCTCATAGGAATATTACCTTCCACTAATTGAAATTTTTATTTGCAATTGTTCGTTGCTTCAACTTTAGCTCCCTATCACCAAAATAATGCATCTTTTGAGTGTAATGAGAATTCACTACAGTTATGATGACTCGCAGGGGATATTTAGTTTGATAAAGATAAGGAACCCAAAGAAGTCAGTGCCTAGTGTTAAGAAATGATCCCATAACTAAAATAAAAGGGAGGTGGAAATTTTAGTAGTCAGTTTGCATCTTTAGATCTCTGCAGTTGTTAAAACTTCTATAGTGTTACAAGACTGGGATTACTTGCATATGTTACATATAGTATATATATACAAGGGTTGAGTGGGTGGCCTTTATCCATTGGGTATGGAGTTAAAATAGACCTCCCACTAGCTTCTCAAGTCCTTTATCTATTTATTTTTTTTTTTTCTTGGATAAAATATTTTTAAGAAACTGGGACTCTCTAATAGCATCTTTGGTTCATATGGACTAGTACCAAAGATGAAAAATATTCCTAGTGAAGTAGGACTAGTACTAGTGTTGAATCCCTTTATATTCTTGATCTAACTAGCCTACATATTCCACCTCTAGTTTAGATCCTTTACCTCTTTTGTACCCTTGGAGGGGAAAGGTCATTCCTTTTGGCTCAAAAAAGTGCATGCACTTGTTTGCTCAAAATTTTTGGAGGAAATGGGTTCCACTACCTCTACTATCCTTTGGTCCATTTGATTACTAGTCTAGTTTTAGGTCTCGTTGGATGCTACTTCCTTTACCTCCATGTATTCTTCTTCCTCATTACAGATTGTTACAATCTAGCTAGAAGTAGTAAGTTGTTAAGTGAGAGAGGATTGGGAAGTAACAAGCTAGATAACTTGAGCTAATTTCTCTCTTTAAATCCATCTATGAATAGGGGAGCAAGCTAGTCGCATTCAAAAATTGAGTGTGGAGAGAGAGTCATACTCCTTGTAAGATTTTCCTCTAAGTGATGCCACAAACAACCTCAAATCCATGTTCTACTTTGTGATATTGTGCAATTGATAAAAGTAGACCATATATTATAGATTTTTCCATGGGGTTGATAATCCTTCATCATTATAATATGGTAAGATTAGGAGTATGGACGTTAGAAAGTCATCCCAAACATTTGGTGGTATTGGAGGCCATAAGGGGTTTCTTTTACTCCATGCTAAAAAAATCATGAGGAAGGAAGCATCCATGTTTTGGCATGCAAATCTAGTGGTGGAATTTTCATAATCCTTTGGGTCCTTTGGCTTGAACAGATTTCCCAAGTGAATACATCATTTGCTTTGGAAGTAGGTAGATTGAGGCCATAATTGGAACCTCAATCTAGTGTCCTTCACAACAAATTCTTCTAGATGTTCATTCTTGAGCAAAATCACCAAGTGAGTTTGAAATGATTCAATAAGAAAAAATAGGCATCGATCCTCATCAAGTCTAATTCTAACTTTTTAATTACAATTACAAGATCAAATATATGTCAATGGGATCCCACCAGATATGCCATTAAATTATTATCCTATCTGATTATCCTGGTCATCAAACGTGGTGTGGATCCAATGGACAACTAGATTGCACCTCGTATGGAGTGACACAATAGTGCCAATCCTAAGATCATAAGATTTGGCTCGTTTGGGGACCTCTAGGATTTTGAAAAAGGCTTGCTCCTTTATAGGATGATATCTCTGGCACACATTCTAATCTAATAGCTTGGGGAGAAAGGATAAGAGAGAAAAATAAAAATAGTATAAGTAAAGAACCTAAGCTAAAAAGGCAATGATGCACCAAAAATCAAATAAGATCTCTCTACACAATATCTTTGGATGTAATATATCAACATGAACACTTCCTCTCCTCAATATATATATATATATATATATATATATATATATATATATATATATATATGCAAGCAAAATATATTACAAAAGACCATGCTAGAAGTGGGGGTTCAGTTACCCAAAAGACCACCCAAAAATATGCATACTGCTATACAGAGAGAAATGAAAGGAAAGCTTCACAAACTTGTTAATGCTTTATAATGCCTAATCTACTTCTATTTCTAGATTGCATGGATGATTTCCCTCCAAAATTCATACAGAGATTTTAAAATGATTGTTGCTACTCCTGATGTTGGGTCATGTATTCATTTAAATTGTTGGTCTCTTTGAGGTCTCTATATCTGGAATCATATATGTCAAATTATTTTGAGTCTCTGGATGGAGCAACTACTGCCCTTATTGCCATCTACCCATTTTTGATATTTTCATAATCTAGGTGTAGAAGATTTCTTCATTTAATACTTCAAATTTTAGAGGGGTTTTTTTGTTGTGGCTCCCATGCCACTATTGTTCTTTCTTAGAGATATACCATTTTATTTTGTAGAAAAGAATTGTACTTCCTAGAAGACTATACACCTCAGTATAATGTGTAGGGTCTGAGTGTTTTCAATCATTAGAAGTTTCCTCACCATCTGTCATTGGGGCTTTTTATCATTTTCTAACTTTAGAACATTTTTTGTCAACTAACCACAATACTTCATGCATCATGAATTTTGTCTCTTATCTTTGGTTGGGGCTTTTATAAAATTTTGATTCTCAGAGTCCAACTTTCTTGCACCTCCCAAGACTTGTCTTCCATTGATTGAAATTTTTATTTGCAATTGTATGTCGCTTCAACTTTATCTTTCTGTCACCAAAATAATGCATCTTTTGAGTGTAATGAGCATTCACTACAAGGCCCATTCAAATTTTATAACCAAAATATATTGAAGCTCATTTAAGTCCAATATAACTAATTAAAAAACACACAATTTTTTTTTTTTCTTTTAGTAATCTATATGTGGCTTCTATTTTGGGCCACTCTCATCAAATACCAAAATATTACATTTGTTGTTAAGTGAATTAAACCATATCCGAATTGCACTTTTATCTATGATATTCTTCATTTTCTTTTTAATCAAATATGTTCTTCTCGTCTTCCTCAAACTACTATATTTTCAAAATTAGCTTGTTGACTTCATTTTCATTAAAATAAAGCCTCACTTGGGCATTTGCCTTCTAAAATTTGAATTTTACCAAGAAAAATATTAATACTAAGATTGGCTAAATTATCTACTACCCAATTTCATTCTCTATAGATATGCTCACATTTCCAAGAGATTGCCTCCAATTGTTAGATTTTAATAGATTTTGACATCCTTTTTTTTAGAAATCATAAATAATTTATGTATCCCCTTAATTAAAATATATTTTCATCCATTTTCCAATTGTAATTTTGATCTATGTAAGAAGTGTCCTAGATTTTGCATAGTTGTAATTTGAAGTTTCATATGATTATGAGTAAGGAGAATTTTGTGGTCATCATTTTAAAAAACACCACCACAACTAACTTTTCCTAGATTTTCTTTGGAAGCACCATCAAAATTGCTTTTAATAATCCCAATTTTTAGACATTTCCATTTTACATTGAAATAATTTCTTTGTATTAATGTCAGTGTTTCAAATAACCTTCGATGTATATTCAAATTCTATAACCAAGAGAGTAGCACTTTTTCTTTTCTTTTTTCTTTTGGAACTTGAGGCTTCCTATGATAAGCACCATGTTCATAAGCATTTTGCAAGAGAGACCATAGTATGGTTCCAAACTTGAGCATAATTTTAAGGTTTATTTTTTAAAAATTTATTACTCCTTTCAAGCCATAGAATACATAATACTTAAGCTTTAAAATAACTAATCCAACATTCCATCAACTCTTTCAACATTGATGGAGCTACCCAATGTATTCTCATATTTTTTTTAAAAGCATCAAATTATGTAAACAAAGGGACAATAAATTAGTAAATGGTTTGAAGTCTCTAGATCCTTCTCACACAAGGCACATATTCCATGATATCTTCTTTATAGACTCTCCTTCATGCTTTGGACCCCTAACCAAAGGAATGTTGAGGCTTTAGTAAAGGCCTACCGTGACCAAACATACTTGTAACGAAAATATTTGAGAGTAGAAAATTTTGATTACTTTAAATCCTCAAATTTCAACTTAGTAGAATATCCACTATCTTTTGAAAAAATTCTAAACCAACTCATTCAAATGTATTCAAATGTATAAAAACAAACAAGTATAGCTCTTGAAGCATCTTTTGAAGCTCATATGCTATTTGCTTGAATTCCCCCAACTAAATTACTAACAAACATTTATAATATAAAGTTGTTTAAGCTCTCTTTAACTTTGGACTATACTTAAACCAATGATTTCCATTTTAAATTATGCTTAAATTCCCCTCCAACAAAATTACTAACAAAAATTTATAACATCGTGTTGTTTAGGCTGCCCTTAACTATTGGTCTATACTTAAACCAATAATTTGTACTTTGAATTAAAAATAAGAGGATCTCACTTCAACAAAACATCAACCAAAAATTAGTTAAAATTTTAAAATAATATAATTAGCTCACCCCGGAGCTAATAATTTTTCTTCGGCCAACCCCGACTATTTTCTTTTCTGCGTCGGCCATGGCCACCCTTACATGCTTGAGTTGTTCTAAACATATACACATTTTATATATATATATAGCATCATCTAAGACATTTGGAAAACAAGAGACTTTTCATTTGTTTCGTAGCGAATTTTAACTTGTTTCAGAATCCCAGTCGATAGACAGCATAAAAGGAAGGGTTCTTTTTGGGACTCGAGGTGTTTTTCCTTCCCTAAGGTTGTAATAAACCAATCTTTCTCTGTTTACATCTTAGTGCGTGAAAAACTCTAAAGAACTTCCAAAGATGGGAAAGAAGAGGGGAGCAAATGCAAATGCTAATGCTAATGCTAATCTTGCAAGCCACACTTCCAAAGGTATTTATCCTTTTTCTTCTAGAATTCCTTTTAAATTGATTATAGTAAATTGAAAATATTCATTTCATATTATAACATTTTAATAATTATATATAATTTTATATGTATTATATTGAATTATTTTAATAATTACGTATATATTATTTAAGAAGATTTAAATTTACAACATTTTGATAATTACATTCATGCTCTCCATCTTTAAAGTCTGTATATTTATTATTTGAACTCCAACTGTCTTTTTATATATTTTTAATTTATTATTCTTGTTTTTTTTTCCTATGGAATTCAATTTTGTACTGAGGCACTTAATTGTTTGCGTTCTGTTTAATTCAATTCAAATGAGAATCAAACCCCCTCCTTTTCGTCACTAAACTAATAAGAATATCTATGTTTGTTGAACTTAATTCAGATTATTTTGTGCTTGATTCTAGCCTAGAGTAATTTCATATGTCTAAACCTAAGAAGCCAACAAATGGATGTGATGAGCACTCAATCTAAGTGAACTTTGTATAGAACAGTAATTTTGAAGTAGTTTATTTTGATCTATGCTAGTTTTGAACTTACCAGTTTCAACTGACTTAAGTAATGTTGAGTCTGAAGCAAAATATAAATCACAGTTCTGATAATTTATGTTCATTTGGAGTGAAAGGAAGTCACTTCAACCGTTAAGGTGGCAAGACATCGGTCAAAATATACATATTGATTAAGTATGTGAAGCAGAAGAGTGTTGTGATGTTTTCTTTTTTACCCTAAACAAGGTTATCGTTGTTTGCTCTCAAAATCTGTGTTTGTCAAGTACCTTGGATATGGCTTACAATTTGTCTCAGTTGAAGGAATTTGTTTGCAAACATAGGTTTGCAGAATACTTGTTAATATCTTTGAGTTTGTATTTTGGAAATTTGTTTTCAATTTTTTTGGAGGGTTTATACTGTATGAAGGAGTTTCATGCACTAAAACCTAAAGATAGGATACAGTGATACAGTTTTTGGACGTCTTGGAGATGAGATCTTTAGGAGATATCTGTACAGGGCATTGGGAATCCCAAGATGTTTGCACTCTTGTTTATGATTTTTGTTAACCTTTATATAGGCTTATAAAATTTGTAATATGTCTGATCTGCACTCTATGTCATAATATATGGAAGAATTTAGATATTTCTGCCAATTTCTTGTTATGTGATTTTTGAAAATGAGAGATTCATTATAGTTCCCTCCAAAAAGTAAAAAATGAAATACCTGCCTACTTGCATAGTACAAATGGAAACACATTGAAAAAGACCAGAACAATAAAAGAAAAAAATTATAGTTTTGTTGAGATTATCTTTTCATACCACATTTAAAACCCTTCTTATGGATTTTCAATTTTTGGGATATTCTTGTTCTTCTATGCATTACAAAGCTTGTTTTAATTTCTCTGGCATTTATAAAGAGTCAAGACTACAAAAACCTTGACACATGCAACAAGCTAACAAGCTTCATATTTAATGTAGCATACCTAGAGCTTGATACATGCAAAAAGCTAACAATCTTGGTATTTAATGTAGGAGCTTGGTAATGCTACGCTTGAGATTATACTTGCATCCACATTATTTTGATTTTCAGATTTAAGCATACATTGCTTACATTGTGTAGGTGTTGCATGTATATAAAAGATTTCTATTTTTGAGATGTCATTATTTTATCTACTAACAGTTTCATATGTGAGATGAGCAGCAACCAAGAATGCTGTGGTGAAGGAGTTGATAGGAGTAGATGCATTGTTTCAAAAATATGCAGATAAAGAGAACGTCATAGGGTATGTGTTTTTCTTACCAGTTTGTTATAGTACACATGAATCTCTCGAAATACACAGTGTGGTGTTAAACCTGGGGTTAAAAATCACATCAAGGTAAACATTAGGATGAATTTTATACAGAACATGGGGTGGGCTTTGAATCATAATATGGTTAGATTCAATGACTACATCCTGTGTTCGTGTGGTAAAACTTAGGGTTAGGCTTAGGTCCATGCATTGCCAAAAGTTTGAATTCTATTAATGGTTCCATTCATGGGTGCTACAAGGTTCCTTTTTACATAAATGGAACTTACTTCATCTTGGCTACTGCAAGGCACCTCCCTATGGAAATGGAAACTACTCATTACTTTTTCTATTGCCTATGACAATTTGATGGCCTACCTTTCTTGATTTGATTTTGTTTTAGATGTACACTTTAGGTTACAGTTCCTTATCAGATATAAACCTTTGGGAATGGGCTAGCAAGTTTTGCCATGCCAAAACTGAATACTCTAATTTTCATCTTTCTATCATTCTAATAAAATGCTAGAATCCCTTTTCAAATATAGCAATCAATAATCTTACTTAAGAGAAAAAGAAGACAAAAGAGAGCTTAGAATGAGTATGTCCTTGTTCCTTATCCCCTTACTCCTATAGCTAGGCATCGATGTCATTTTCAAAATATTTCAGTCTTAATATCCATTCAAATAATAATCACATGTTTTGGTTGAAGCAAAAAATGAACCCTTCCTATTTCCAAGATGAAGGCTCATAATGTTAGAGGGGTTTCTTAGATCAGGGCATGGATTTTGTTTTGATTATTTTTATTGCAAATACCTTTTTTCATAAACTAAAAAATGCATTTAGTGCCCTATATTTTTATACTTTGTGATTTTTGTGAATGATGCAACTTTTGCAATGACAAGCAGCCCTGAAAAAATAGAAAGCCTGTGCATGGATCTGGGAATAGAAGCAATTGATGTCAGAGCTCTGATGCTTGCCTGGTAAGTGAATTGTCTTAGGGTTTGCTAGTCCTTATGATTTTATTTGGGCATTGGATATTGATGAACCAATCTTGTACTTCAGGAAGATGCAAGCTGCAAAGCAGGGATACTTTACATTGGTATGTTTGTTTGTTAAGCACAATTTAGAAAAAAAAAATTAAATTAAAATTGCTATGGATGTACCTCAATTACGGTCATTATTTTTTAATTGGATTACACACACATATATATTTGTTGTGCTACAGGAGGAGTGGCATAGAGGACTCAAGTCATTGAGAGTCGATACCATTGACAAGTTGAGGAAGGCACTTCCTGCATTGGAAAAAGAGGTATTTGTTTGCTGCTCAAATCTTTGTGTGATTACATCCACCTTTTAGAAATAGATATATACATGTTGAATATGGCTTATTTGATGGAGCAATCATTGGTATCCCCTTGCTGACATTTTACTGTATGTTACTATTAAGGTCATGGACCTTAAGAACTTTGAGGACTTCTACACTTATGCATTTAAATACTGTCTGACAGGTATTTCTTTTTCTACCTTTTTGAGTTTCATGTCATCCAAATATTGAGACCAGTTGTCGTATATTTTGTTACTATTTTTCATGTATGTTTTTGTCATGCAGAAGAGGGACAGAAATGGCTAGACATCGAAAGTGCCTGCATTTTGTTCATGCTTGTATTACCAAAGTGCTATCAAGCTGAAGTTGAATCCTTTGTGGAATATCTGAAGGTATTCTGGTTATTTATATTGTACCCTTAACCTGTAATTTCTAGAATAGCTCCTAATTGTTGTTGCCACTCCATACACATATAGAGTCTAATCCTCCAACATTTAGTAGTTTGTGTAGTATTTCCTTCTTGTACTGTAAAAGGATAATAAGCTACATCAAAAACACCACAAGGTTTAACATAACATCAAATGCTTCATATTATATTTTCTATTATCCAGGTCTTTATCACTTGAGCTTGTACTTGTATTTTCAACATTAAACTTTGTTCATTTTTTTCAGGATCAGAAAGTCAAAGCCATAAATCATGATCAGTGGCAGTCCTTTCTCCGATTTTGTAAAAAGGTAGTTTTTATATATGCATTAGTTTACATTGCTCTTTTGTTAAATGTTAGTCTAGACTCTTTTTGCGCTTTGGATAAATTTTGTGATTTTTATATCTTTATTCCCTTTGTTACAGTTCAGATATCCAGACTTCAAAAATTATGATTCATCACAAGCTTGGCCTTCACTTTTGGACGAATATGTTGAATGGGCAAAAAAGATGTGTGAAAGCTGATGGTTATGTTGATTTTGCATGTGCCATGCTTCATGACTCTAAAGTTTACTTGTAAATGCATTATGATTATGCCACATGCCTTTTGGGAAAAAAATTTCATACTCCCAACATAGGTCAATATGGTAATCAGAATGGGTAACTTTGTTCCTAGGTCTCTAGAATTATTGTAGAGATTTTTGCTGATTAGACTTGCAGTATTTTTTATAAAAAGATATCTCAGCAGTTTTTGGAATCATGGATGCAAAATACAAGGTTTTATCTTGGAATTTTTTTGTGCTTTTTTGTTTGTGCTTCTGTGTTTTGTAGTGTATTAACTTAATGTTGCTACTATTGCATTCTCAATAAAAATCTTGCAAGTGCTTTTGATTTTATTGTTAATTTTGCAAATGGATACTGTTTTTAAATTTATAATTGAATCTCCTTTTGTATGAATACTATTATTTGATTTGCAAGAGTTTCTAGTATTGGAATTCTTGTTTATGTTATTCTAACCTAAAAATTGATGTCGATGCTTTTTGTTGACTGTAGAAGACAATTTGCTATCAATTTTACCATTTTCAAATGCAAACTAAATGAAATACTATTTGCTTGCTTATGGGACTATTATTGTAGCAATACTTAAAAGTGAGTATTGTCTTGTGAAACCTCTCAGCCAAAGGCATAAAATTGGCATCTTAGTTCAAATTGCATAACAAGATGGTCAAATAAATTGAGTAACTTGAGACAACCTATGAACATGTTATGTTTCAGGTTTGTATTGTGTCCCCAAGCCTGTAAATTGGCATCTAATCTCACTTCTTGTCTATAGGCTTAACCGGGTTGTATGCCTGGTGCAAAACAAAACCTCAATGTGAGCAGCATAACACACTGGTTAAGCCTGTAGACCCTAGGCAAATCTTTTGTTTTATCCTTGTCCATTTCCTTCGTGTGTTTGCACTCTTTATTTGGTCAATAGGCCATGAGAGCTTTTAAATTGTTATCAGAGACAGATAAGAAGATTGAACATCTTCAGGTATATTCCACTTAAAGGTTTTTCCATCATTGAATTCTTTATAACCTTGCTAAACATTTTCTAGGCAAGATCAATTACCACTTCAGTATAAAATCAACAAGAGACTTTAGCTTCTCATTTGTACTTTCTAAAAATGACCTGAAATATTTTGTCATGCATTCTATATTTCTCTCACTATTACCCTCCCTTTGTAAACTACTCATTGTTGTGCACTTGATTGAGCCATGTCCATAGTGAAAATTGGTCAACAACGCTTGGTTAAGTCATGTCACTTATGTTATAATGGTTAACCGGGAAAAGTGAAAATTTACAAATTATCAAAGCTATAACGTTTGGAAAAGGAAAAAATTTTGATTGTGAAGTTAGTCATACAAACAATCATAAGCTTTGATCTCATTCAAAGTTGTTTTATGTTAAATTTCTGTCTTTTATAATACATTTTAATAGCATAATTTAATGTTAATATTATATTAGCATTTAGCTGAAGTTTTCCATAACTATTAGCATTTTTCTAAATGAGTTTGTGATAAATCTCTTCAAAAGAATATACAAAGACTAACCACAATTTCTATATAATTAAAGTTTTCAAGTAATTAGTAAATATGAAAAACCTATGTTTTTGAATTTAGTTGTTGCAAATTGAAATCGTTTAAGATATTATATAATCATGAAAATTTTATTGTACTTAAATAGTAATTTTTAAATTAGATTGTAGTTGTCATAGTTTTTAATTGTAATTAAATTTTATGTAAAATATATCTATAGATGAAAGTTAATGAATTTGTATAGGTAAAATGTAAAGTATTTTAATGTCTAGATAAACTATATGAGATGATCTTCATCGAGAATGTTGTTTACCTAATATATGTTATCAAAACAAATACGGAATCTATCTACAGATATACCAACAAAAAAATGAAAATTTAAAATTTGAATGCTATCTTTATTTAATTAAATATTAATTTTTTAGTTAATATCTTCTTAAGTTATAATCAAGTAATCTCAACCGATTAGATTCCTAACATTTAAGGAAGAGACCACATTTCAAATCTTGCAAAGCTATACATGAATAATATCCAAGCTTTGTTGTAATCCCTCTGTGTGGTGATGATGTAATACGGGTGGGACCCATTTCAATCCCATATAACCAAATGGAAAAAAATATCTTCAAAATTTTCAAATTTTTGAAAAAAAAAACTATAACTAAAACATCATTTCTAAAGCTAAGAAAAACCTAATTATATTTATATACAATTAATTTTAAATTTTGTTTTGGTAATTTTTTTCTTTGAGAAAAAATGATTGTACTTAGTCACCTACCCTTGACAAATCACAACTTTCTTCTATAAAGCTTGAGAGTTTCCAAACATATTTGATTTTTATCTCAATTGAGATGCTGTAAATCACAACTCTGTATTGTAAAGCTTGAGAGTTCACAAACATATTTGATTCTCATCTCAATTGAGATGTTGTAATGTAACTAGACATCTTTTTCACAAAAGGTATATATATATATATATATATATATATATTATATTTTTCAATTTTTTTTGTAAATACAAATATTTAACATCTTTTTTTGACAATTACCAACCCTATTCATGCTGAAAACTTAATTATTATTATTATTATTATTTTAATTGAATAAATACTAATTATACTTATACATATCCACCGTGGGGATTGAACCCGGGTCACATCACCGATAATGCAAGTGGCATCCTTGCCGGTAGACCACATCACGCGGATATAAAAACTTGATTATTAATAAAAAATAACTTTAACTTAATTTTGTGAAAAGTATCAATTTAATGGGTTTACAATAAATCTATCCAAAAATGTGGATGGGATATTTGTATAAAATTTAGATACTGATAGTGCCTTATCTATTTGAAGTGGGTGGTTCCCCCCATCCATCAAAGCGGTCCTCACCCTAGCCTGAAGCATGAATAATTGGAGGACGGGACCAACCAAAAATCTTCCCATGGCTGCCTGAAGCCCCCCAACCATCATTAGACATAGGCACAAATTGCGGAGTGATCACGGGCGCAAAATGTTGGGAGGTGTATATATCTGGCTATTGCAATGGGCCTCCATAGTCACGAGATCTACTCTGAGGAGGCTGACACCGTGCACGATCAGTGCATCGATGTGAACAAAATTTGGTTGGGTGATGAGGCGAACGATCAGGGGCGTCCCTACTGACAACAAAAGGGACATCACCTCAATATTTTAGCAAAGCCTGCAGTGTCCAACTCCATAGCCATATTTTTAGCTTGGTCATAGATCTGAAACCACACATCATGACAAACTTTGAGCTTGTCAGCAAACGAAAAATCTTGAGATGGATCAACCTGCTTGAAAATAATCTTGTTTCTAGATTTCCAAATATGAAATAAAAGGTAGACTCTGAATATTTGCCACACTTCCCTCAGCGGGAAAATAATCTTGTTTCTAGATTTCCAATATTCCAGCTTGCTTTCTACTTTGTTGATGACATAAGACCATAATTGGGATGGAGAGCCTTGAAAGGCAAAAGGAATGCCAAAGAATTTGAAGACTTCTCCAGGTTGAATCCAACTCCACTGCACATGCTGAAGCCAGTGGGGAAGAGGTTGTAGGGATTACCTATAACAAGAGGTTTTTCTCCATTGGATATTAGACCTGGAGGCTTTGCAAAAAATATCAAGACAAGACAGAGCTTCAGAAAAGGATTGTTCATCCTCATTCAGAGTAAGAAAGGAATCGTCAGTAAAATGATCGTTAATGAGTTGACCAACATTCCCAGGAAGGAAAATACCCTGAAGCATCCCAAGAGGAGCACGATGAGCCAAAAGATAACCAAATGCTTATGCTGCTAAAATGAATAGTGAGGGGGCCAAAGGACAACCCTACCTTACTGACCTATGCAAGCCAATAGCATTAGTTTGAAACTTGTTGAGAGAAAGCACAGCTGATGCATCCTAAAAAAGCATTTTAATAGAGGAAATAAAATGAGGACCAAAGCCAAGAGCTTCCAACATGGAAATAATGAAAACCCACTCAATTCGATCATAAGCCTTTTCAAAGTCAAGCTTGAGGAAGAGGGCTTGTTGACTGGACCTGCGAGCCCATTCCATCCCTTCCCAAACAATGAGAACGTTGTCCAAAATATACTGATTCTGGATAAAGCCAGTTTGCTCAGGTCTCACAATAGAGGGAAGCAAGGGCCTAATCCATAAAGTAAGTGCTTTGACAATGATCTTGTAGCTGACATTAAGCAAAGTTATTGGCATTCAATTTGTAATGATTTCTAGATCCCTGAAATTTGGGATAAACATGATATTGCCCTTATTGATAATAGCACCTAAGAAGCCAGACTGCAGGGCTTCTAAATATACTTTATGCAAGTCAGGACCAACAAACACCCAACAAGTTTTGTAAAATTCACCTATTACAATTTAGTTTTCAATAATTTTATTTTTCTCAATATTTTTACTTGGTTATATGGGATTGGAATATAATGTTTTGAGCTAATGTCATTTGATTATTTTTTCAACCTTTTTTTTCAATTTGGTTATATGAGATTGAAGCAATCCTACTTGTTCTACATCATCACCATGCAGTGGTGTTACAATAGAGCTTGAATATTATCTATGTATAGCTTGACAAGATTTGAATTTAGGAATGTTGACTCTAACCAATTGAACCAATGTTATTTGATCATTTTCTTAAAATTTATTTCAATGAGTACACAAGTTTTTATGAGGGGTCCTAGACCCCTTGTATTGAGTGGGGTTTGAACCTTCTCTCAAAGAGAGGCCAAAACCTACCATTGCAGTATGTGGCATGATGATGCAATCCCATGCCATGGAAGATGAAATTTGGGGTCAATAGTTTCACCCAAAAATTAATTTACACAAAATTAGGCTTAGGCATGGCTTGGTAATCATATAATAATTTATGTAATGCCTATACTATCAACACACCATGTGACCACCATACACTAGAATAAAAAATAATAAAATAAATAAAATGTATCTTCCAATGTCAAGCATGAGGGACACAACTACAATTGTTGAGTCTTATTGCTTGTCATCCTCTAGATTGATTCCAACTTTAGAAGGGGTAGATGGACAATTATATAACTATTAATGAAACTAATTTTTTAAAATGTTGAGATGTGTAATTGAATTTTATTGGTCAAGGTTAATATTGTATTATGTAATCATATCTATGACTATGGACATTCGTTATGCAATATAATTACCCCTATGGTCCATAGTTAAACCTTTATTATGGTTATCCTTATTATTATCTTATTGAGCATAATAAGTTAATGGACAAGGGTTTAGTAACTTTTAATTAATCTTGAGCCCATGTGTCCCTTTTCCTTCTCTAAAGGGATAGAGGTAGTCGACCAACATGGCACTATTGACTAGGGGAGTGGAGAAAAGATGTCTACACTTAAAAATTTGAAGGATCAAGGCTCAACATTGTTATTTTATGTTGGATATGAACATTGATGCATGGTATTTTTAGAAGTATAGATGACTCCCTTTTTGCTAAGAGGAAGGAGGGATTTATTGCTAGCTAGGAAATGTGGCATTGTTGACTAACATTGTTATTTTATGTTGGGCATGGAAATTGATAAGTGGTCTTTTTAGAAGTATAGATGACTCCCTTTTTGCTAAAGGGAAGAAGGAATTTATTTCTAGCTAGGCAATATGACTTTGTTGACTAGAGGGATAATGTAAGATATTGGTGACTAATAGGTTGAGTTCAAATCATGATGTTTTTCCTTTGTTGCTTCCATAATACTCTCAATATGTATGGTAATCAATGATTGGGTGTTGTTAGTGGACTAGGTGTAGCAATTATATTTCATGGCATCAGCTTGGTAGTTTGAGACTTCAGGTTCAAGTTTTTTGCCTCTCTAAATGAGCATTTTGTATCATTTGGCAAGTGTGGTATGATACTTGAGTAAACCCTTATCTCCTTGTTTTCAAAAAGCATGTTGGGCACTTGACCAATGCCAATTGTGTAAGGTGTTGGAAATGTAAGGGGTATGGGTTCAATCCTCATTGTCTCCACTTAATTTATGTTGCATACATTTTGGACAATGGTGGTTGACATGAACATTATAACAACCAATATAAAGAATTTCTAGTTATTTGTGAAGCAAAACTAATCAAATCATAATATGTGGCTCTTTTCATTGGTCTTTAGTGTACAATGGTGAATAGGTGGCACCAAACTAGTGGCAATAATCATCAACTTTGTGTTCTAAATGGTGAATTTCGGTTAGTTGTAAATTGAGGAGCTACCATCTATGTTCATTTGAGGAATATTACAATAAACTTTCTAAAGGCCATAACTTTTATAATCAAAATATTTTAAGCCCTTTTTCTAATTCACACAATTTTTTAGTTCTTCATGTTGGTGATATTCATTCAGGGATTTGCTACAACTTAGAAGTCATCTAATTGTATGAAATTCGTGTTGGAAGATACAATAAAATGATCTTATAAGCCAAGTTTTATGGATAATGATGTAATCCTATAGGAAATCTTGTGATCATGTAAGACTTCAAGAAATTTTTGTTTAAAGCTTACAAAAAATATTGTTGTATTCATCCCTTTTGGGATTGGTTAATCCACCTAGATGTTTATCTATTCACCTCTTGTAGGTTTTGTTAAACCATATTGATGGTTAACTAAACTAATTAAAGGTATAATAACTTGACTTAAACTTGAGCCTTATGTCAACCTTGCTTAATGTAATTGTAATTATAATTTAGGGATTAGGTATTTAGTAAAAATACCCCCAACCACTTATCCATTGGATCGATGTAAATTAATATATTCTTATGTGAGCTATTATTGTGGGTAACCACCTTGGGCAACTACCCCTCCTATTTTGTAGTCTTGATATTTCTATTTCTCTTCTTTATTTTCTTGCATACGGTTATAGTGAATATTAGGCTTCATTTTATTACTAGAAAGTATTGTAAATTCTAACATGGTATCAAATCCAATATGGAGGAACTTCACTCAGCTATATGGAGAGATTTATTTTTAATCAATTATTGAGGAAGATCTTGTATGACATTTTTTAGGATTTTGTCCTTAAAAACTCTATAGGGAGATTGGATCATAGGGATCTCTTATGTGATGGTGGTTGATTGGCTCAAGAGAAATATTCACCCTTAGGTTCACCATGTTTCCCTCCTTTGTATTTAAATCCATTTTACTGGTTACTTATTTTTATGGATTATTCCAATGATGCCATGAAGAAGCAATTTCTATGAAAATTGGAGGATTAAAATTTTGAGGTTTTTTTAAAACCCTGGTTGCCTTTTGTAAAAAATACATTTCCTTCTCTACTTCAGATTTTGTTTTAAAATTGATATATCACAAATGAGAGGGTGGTCTACATGGTTTCTAATGATTAAGAAGAGTCTGGAAATTTGATAGATCACTCTCAGTTTCTAGAAGAGCCATGGATAGGCTCTAGTGCATGCAAAAGATCTCCAAGCCACTTGAAAGGATGTTTGATTTTTTCAATGACATTTTATGTTGCTTTGGTGAGAGGATTGCTTGACAGGTTGTATTTCACAAAAAGGTTATACAAGATAAACCATGATAGATATGGATGAGACATTAATTTTTTATTCTTTGTAAAAATTTAGTGGGGGTATCAGTTTGACACTTTTGGTGAAATCATTATTTTGATGTTTGATTTTGTGTTTGGAAGAATTTGATAGTTTCCAACCAAAATTCAAAATTTAAAAATTTGAACTAGAGTATTCTATTGAATATGCCTTTGGCAACAAGAAAAATATAAAAAATATAGTGATTCATCATGTGGGTAAAATTTGGCACCATAGGAACATTTCTTTAAATTTTAGGAGTAATTTTCAATTGAAGCTAGTCGTAGTGGTCTAGCGACAAGGCATGTGGTCATTATCACCTAGGCCATAAGTTTGAATCATGCAAATTTATTTTTTATGGATATGAGTTTTACTTCTTGTTGCATGATAGCTTTGCAAAAAAATTATGTTCAAGAGGTTTGAAGTTCTACTCTCCTCGACTATTTTACATAATGCATCCTCAAGTGAATCTGAAAGTGGGTTCTAGTAAGGGACATTTTCTACTTTTTCTTGAGACATGCAGACAACTCTTTATTTTGAGGATCTTGTGGTGGTATTATTGTAAAAATGAGAACTAGTGTAAAGAGTTTCATGTCATGGTGTATGATAGTTTGGAAAAAGGTTGGTGTTCAAGAGATTTAAAGTTTGAAGCTCCCAACTATTTTATACAATGCATACTCAGATAAATCTAGAAGTGGGTTCCAATAATGGAGGTGGAAGGCCATATGGATATTTTTTTATGTATTTTTCATTTTTTTTTAGGTATGCAAGAAAATTCTTTTTATTTTGAGGTTCATGTGATGGCATTGTTGCAAAGATGAGGACAAGTATAGAAGTGTACAATTGAGCATCAAGTCAGAGCCCTTAGAAGTAGAGGCATGTGCATCGATGAAGAAAATTTGAGTCTTTTGATTCTCATCTATGGATAATATAATGATAATTTCATTCTCAAGGGTAGTCATTGTAAAAGTAGAAGAAATCTTGTGAACCAATATGAATAGCAAGGGAGAAGAAGGCATAAGTGTTCATGATTCATGCTGACTACTTGGATGGAAAGAGCGCAAGATTTTTTTGAGAGGATCCATTTGTTAGGTTTCATGGAAGTTTTGGTGTATGATGTGATCATAGAAGTGGCATGTATTCCACCCATGTTAAAAAAAAAAGGTTGGAGTCCTTCGAGAAAGTCCTCATATTTTATTTCTTGGTGCTTTCAACTACATCTAGTAGGTTTTGCATGGAATGGTGGAGTATAAGAAGGACATGGTTCTCTTCATGGGTTCTTAAGCTTCGCTAAGAGGAGCTAACCAAATATTGAAATTTACCTATGGTAATTTTTCCTTGAAGGGACTTTCAAAATTCTAAGCTCGATAATTTTAGCCATAAGGAATTCATGTTATGCACATAGTTATAGATAGAACAATAGACTCTTCTAGGTCAAAAGAAGCCAAGCAAATAAGAGCATGAGATGGACCTACATGACATAGCTCAAAGGTATTGGAAAATAAATATTTAATACCAAATCACATGGACCCAATACCTAGACCTTAGACCATTTTTTGAGAGGCTTTGAATAATTTTTTTTGGCATTCAAGATAAGTTATCGAGGTCTATGTATAAGATAGCAAGGGTGAGAGAGAAAGACATGATTGTACCATGGGTGCAAGGATCTCAATCATATTATTCTTCTTTTATACATGGTATAATATCTTGTTAACACCATAACAAAGTATTTGAATATTATGTAGTAGTTGTGTCTACCTGGTGGAGGAACTCTAGCTATTCATTCACTTTTTGGTAGTAAAAAATAAAAATATTAGTGTAATTTAAGGAGAGTGTGTTTGATACATGGAGGAAGTGAATTGTCTACTAGTAAAGTGGTTTAAAAATGTGATATCTTGTGTTCATATGGGTAAGGCATATGGAATTAATAAGTCAAGCATCCGAATATCAATGTTGCTTTATTTTGGCTAAATGGCATGAATAGTGCATATTTGTGGGGACAATCCAACATACAAGAGAGAGATAGTCGAATGCAAAGGAAGTGGATCCCACCATTGATGATTAGAGACCCATCATTGGTGTAGATTCATGGGTCATAGCTATAGATTGTATACTAGGAGGTGTCAAGTGCCTAGAACAAAGCATTATTTTTATTGTCAATAGAAACCTTTTCACTATCAATAGCATAGCATTGTATGGCATAACAATATTTAAAGTAAACATAGTTATTGACATGAGTTAAAATATTGTATTTTTGAGGAGGAAAAGTACTCATATATAGATTTATGAGTAGAAAGTATGATGTAATTTCGATAGAGTTATGTTATGTGGAATGAGGTGGATGTCTTTTAGGAGGAAAAGTACTCATATTTATAGCTTTTGGAGAGCTTAGGGGGGTGAGGTGTCCCTTGTGAGGTGGTATGAACCCTGGGTTAGATCCCAACCATGGTAAGGTTAAAGGGGTGAGGTGGAAGGTGAGTCATCCCCTCACATACCTTGAAGAGGAATCTCCTAAATATCTAGAAATATCCCATGTGCACACATGTGTGAGCAAAGGTTAGGATTAACCTTGATTAAGTAAATCCTAGGTTAGGTTATGGTTAAGTTAAGCATATTTTAAATATCTTAACTAAGTGATGGGTGCACACATGTGTGAGGATGAGATTAGTGTTAATCTTGATTAATCCTAACTAATCATGTGTTTAAGTCATAAAGTGCACTTTATCATAAAGTAACTTTAAATCAAGGTTAGAGTTACCATGATTAGACTTTTTGAAGGTGGTCGCATGAGAACCATGATTAGGTGTAGGAAAGGGCTTAGATGGCCTAAAGGAGCTTATGGATAGCCCTTTTGATAAATGTAAAGTGTTTTGAGATTAATTAATGCAATTTGGTGGCTTTTGCAAATTAATTAACCATGAAGAAGAAATGTATGGCCATGTGCAAATTTTAGGTGTCTACATTTACCCCTTTTTGTACTACAATGTGTGAAGACACAAGGTAGTGTAAAAATTTAATGACACTAGAAGATGATTTGGTTTTGGAAAGAAAAGAAGAATTGGTGATGGAATATTGTGGGTGATTGTGGCTTTCATAATACCACAATAATTGTTGAAAGAGTAGACATAATATTTCCTTACTATCATGATCAATATGAGATGCCCTAATTGTGGAGGGAGTGAATGTCCTTGAAACTTTTCCTTTGATACTTTGTTGAGCTCGATTTGATTTGATGAACTATCTAACCCTAGGTAGGTTTTTCTCAGGGGCTTCATCCATGAGTGGTCTTATGACTACCAATCTTGAAGAAGGAAATCCATGATCAATCTAATGACTCAGGTATTTTGGTCCATCAAATGTTCATTTGAATTGGAGTTTTGATGAGAAGAGAAGCTTTAATTTTATGTTGCCCTAGAAAAGGGCATAAAATGATCTTTGGAAAATGTTCTTGGACAAACACAATTTTTAGTATTGAGTGTTTGGTTATTGATCACACATAAAGTGGTTTTTGTGAGATGTCTACCCCCTCAAGCGATGAGGCGATGAGAGGTGAAAATGAAGTGACGATGAAACACTTGATAGATTGATTAATGAAGTGAGAAGAATGATGAAATGAGATAAAAATGATAGATGTATGCAGCAAGGGTATGCTGGAGAAGTGGAGAATCACCTTTGGGAACTTGGAACAAATTTTGATGTAGTTTGGGCTTGGTTGTTGGGTACTTAGTGATTGAAATGGGTTATTGGATACCTAGCAACCAAAATAAGTCGATGGGTACCCAGTGACAAAAATTTGCAAGTATAAAAGGGGCGATCGCAAGGTGCGCGCATCATTTGTGCACCTGTAAATTTCCAGAGAGGAGTGTGAGCAGAGGGAGAGTAGTAGAAAGTGATATGGACTACTACCAAAATCATGATGTGAGGGATGATATGGAGGGTCGAGCTGGAAAAGGTGACGAATGAGGGGTATAGGTAAGTGGATTTTAAAACCCATACAATATGAATTTTAGAAATTTTAAAAAGAACCCTAGGGCCTTTTATAGATGCACAAAATGGAATGAAAATGTATGTAGGATTGTATACTTATAAAAGTGAAACTGTATTGATGTCAGTGCATGTGTGCAATGTTTATTATGTGTTTTTGTTTTTCTGATTTTTGAGTTTAAAAAATGCATATTTTTCGAGAAGCCTATGTGTAAAAGCATTTTTACATTTTTTGTGTGTTTGTGAGCTCTTTTGTGTAATTTAGTTGTGATGTATGAGAAAATTAGCCAAATGGGTATGCAAAAATAGCATTTGTTTTTATTGCATGGTGTGGCACATTTTACGATGTGCATGTATGAGAGTGTGTTTGACATAGTTTTGAAAATTTTTGCCATGGGGTTGCAAAATGGAAAAATGGGTATTGAAAATTACCCATAACTGTCAGGTCACAAGGTACATAGCAACCAGATTAGGTCACGGGGTACCCTGCGATCGGGAAAAAAGTATGTTTTTTTAATGTTGCTTGGGAGGAGGCACAGAGTGCATGGATGAATGAATGAATTGAGTGTTAATTTGATTCAATTTTTGTGATTTTGACTAACGAAAAAATATGTGTGTGAAATAGACACCAGTGGAGATTGATCTTAGGCATTGATTTTGTCTAGTGTTGGAGGGTCTAAGGGAGCAAATAGGGGATGTAGACCTACAGTGGGTACAAAATGTGGGATTACATGGAGTGTATCAGATGAAAGTGATACACTGTGATCATACCTATGTGGAGGTATTGTGTGAGCGTTGAGATCTTGATCGCAACACCTTCCATATCCCAATAGGGGAGATGACAATTATATTAGAGGATGTGTACATGATATACAGGTTACCTGTAGAGGACTTGACTATGATCATCGTAGGACATAGGCAGTGAGATATAATATTATGGTAGTTTTTGGGTGATAGGTGGTAAGAGGTGAGAGTATCGAGTGGCAAAGTGTACTATGAGTATTTTTAGCAAGAGAGGAGGATCACTCTGAGGCACTTGGTGGCTATGATGTTGATAGCCAATAATGTGATGACATATGTGTTGGGATATCAATTCTTGTGGAGGATGATGGGTGTATTGTGTGATATGGTAGACCATGGGTATTGGTATGCATGGGCACCAACTTTGTTGGCGTAGACCTACAAGGAGCTGCATAGAGTGAGGTAGGCTAATCGATGTATTATTGGAGTAGGTGTGCTCCTCTAGGTGTGGGGATGTGATCACATTGTGGTAGAGTGACCTAAGGGACTATCGTATAGAGCGCATGAGTTGATGGGTACATATGTACCCTATGCATTATAATGGTAAACATATATGGAGTATCGATTGCATAGGCCACATGAGGGCTAGGGTTTGCATTATAGGGAGGTATTCAGCTATTTGAGGTTGGAGAAAATTTGTTGATGACCATGGAAGGGAGCACCCGATTGGGATGAGGTGGGTCACGAGTTGATATGCGTGAGACCGAACCGATGGGTTATTGGATATGATGTGACTCAGACGGAGTGGAACCTGTTCAACCATGTGTTGTGGTAGTTCGGTTTATAGTAGGAGGTATCGAAGGCACCTATCATGATTAGGTGGGTGAAGGGAGAGCCTAGATAGATGATAGTAGTGATACCCCTTGATTTGGCTATGGATGCTACCATAAATATCCCTAATGTAGATAATGCAAGGACTACCCTAGGGTATGAGGCATGGTGGGCGACTTAGAGTTGGAAAGAGTAGGCATGATAGACATATATGTAGAGGCTATAGCAGTTGAGATAGGAGGTGGCTTAGGATGGATTGGAGTGGATACCAATAGTAGAGTGAGTAGCCCTGGAGGATATCCTATGGAAGGGGTGAGTAGTCCACAATAGATTGTTATGGGACCAAATATTACAAGAGGTGTGGGATCGAGTAGTCCTCATCAGGTAGTGATGGACCCTTATGATGGAGAGGATGGAGAGAGTGAGGAGTCATATGGGAAGGTACTGTTATGGGTGAAGTAGCACATAGATAGAGGTGATGTCCCTATAGGGAGATGGGAGGATCTGATCATTGGCCCAAAGGGGTATGATGCACTTGCCCCAAGTAGGATAGACTTGTCTATATGTCTATGGAACAAAATGTATACATATGAGAATAATGATATATTGCGAGACAAAGTGTGATATGCAGAGAGTGATTTGACCCATGGGAGATGGCCTAGTTATAGGAGTGGGCCACCTTGATAGGAGAGAGGGATGTCGCAATGACGAGTTTCCTAGAGGTTGAGAGAGAGATAGCCTATGTGAGAGGGTAGATGAAGATTGTGGAGGTTTGTGTGGGGCTATTGTAGGAGGAGGTCGTACAAGAGTGAGTGTAGAGGGAGGTCATGGTAGCTAAGGTAGCTCAACTTTGAGAGGAGGCCACATAAAGAGAGGCTCTAGCAGTGGAGTTAGAGTATTTATGAGATGATGTTGCTCGAGAGAAGGGGCAAGGGAAGGCCTTGACGATCAATATGGATGTGATGCATCATGCTAAGGAGCATATGGAGGGTTTATTTCTTTTATAGGGGAGGAGGGCACATCTATCGGAGGTATGTTTGATGGCCCATAGGACTGGCATCCCAAATATTTTAGAGTTGGGATAATGATCCCACTAGAATAGGAGTGGGTGATCAGAGAGACAACCATAGGTTAGCGAGGTTAGTCCTAGTGACAACAACCAAGGTGGATCGAGGAGAGTAGATGAGCCTTCTGCCCCATGAGAGGGGAGTGGAGAGACACATGATGAGGTGCATAACTAAGGTAGCCTATGATAGTGTATTATTTTATGTTTTGTTGATGTGGCAAGAGTGCCATTGATTTTGTAGATGATAGCCCAATGTGGCAATGTACGATCGATGTAACCTATGGACGATGAGATTATGTATTGTGTACACATATTTTTTATATATAATGATGATTTGTTATGATTATATATTTTGTGTGTAGTGTGTATGATGTGATGAATATGAATGATGTATGCATTTGATTCGATTGATATGAGTGATACAAATGATGTGTGTATGTGATGTGAAATACAAATGATTGGGTATGCATGATGTGATTTAATTTAGAATAAATGTTAGGTAATATAAACTCAACGATTTCATGAAGATGCATAGATGAATGTGTGCCAATAGAAGATAGCGAGATGTGTGCATATATGAAATATGAGAATGTATCAGGTTATTAGTTTTTTGTGTTGTGTTTGAATTGTCTTACTTTGTAAGACCAAAAAAAATGAATGGGGTTATGAACTAATGACCCATATATGCAATGGGTAGGTATGAATTTCCTGGACTAACGTGTGTTTATAAGAAAAACATGAATGAAATGTATCTGAGGATGATATGTAACCATAAATAAGAGACACTTGCTATAAGTAGATGTAGCGATGATGTTGTTTAACCCTAATTCTAAAGCATGACAAACTTTTAAAAGAATTTCTAGACACTCAAACAACATAATATGAACAATCAAACTTGTCTAATAGTCATGCAATATCCTATAGATATTTAGACTAGACTAACTGAATCTAAGTCTATCATGGACCTGTGTGTGCACATGATGTTCATTTATCTATTTTGAGGGAGGTTGGACTAACTTGTTGTAAACTTAGCCAAAGTAGCTAGCTCATCCACAAGTGCATAGTGATCTGTACAAGAGAAGGTTGCTAATGTGATAGATGTGTCACCACTTGTAAGACTATTCCACTAGCTAGATAGGCTTGTTATTTTAGACCTAAGGACCAAAGAGATTCAAGTGTTTTTATGATACTCATGGAGGTGAAAGCACGAGGATACGAAAACAAAAAGGAAAAGCCAAGATGCGATGCAAACAAAACAAAAGATAACGCTAAATCCTATGAATTGAAAGTGCATGAAAGGAGAGAAGCATAAGCGAATAAAAACCAAATAGAAAGCCAATATGGAAGACAAAACTTTTTATTAATATGCTTTAGAACTCGATTACAATTTGCCTCCTCCATTTTCAGGGGCTAGGAGCGTTAAATGTGTTCTTGTCACATCAATGGATGCCATTCCTTCTTTCGCGTGCCCACATGTAAAGTGGGCGGACCAAACATCGCCGTTGCTTACGTTGATGAGTATTGACTCCTTGCTGCTCCTCTGATGTTAGGACCCTATGTTCAAGAAAATAGGAAACAGTCAGTAGTACTTGTAGATAAAATGAAACATGCAATCTCCACGCCTTCAATTAGTACATGCAAAATATAAATAAAATGATAACTGAAATAGATCCAAATGAACTGAAAACTTGATAGGGGCATAAAAACATCACAAGGAAGACACTGCAAATGGAATAGTCAAAAAAATTTGCCACAGATTCATATTCACTTCGGGGCAGGACGAATAGACCTGCAACAAAGCGTCAAAAAGCACTGTCCCAAATGTCACATCCGGGAAGCTCCAAATCAACTGCAAAGTTGGGGGTTAGCTAAATGGGGGTATTTTGGGAAGACCTAGAAGGTCATATTTTCCCAATTTGGCCTCTATCACCGGGAATTTGATGATGCAACTTGCATGTTAGTAAAGGCGAGAAATGATAAAAACATGATCAAAGCTGTTCAAAACGATGTGAAATTTGAATGACAACCTATCTAAGCAGAATAGAATCAGATGCAAAAATAATAGAAAGGAAATCTACCACATATTTCTAATCGCTCTGAGGCGGGGTGATTAGAACTGCAGTAGTGTGGGGGGCGCCCGGGGGAAGGACGCCCGTCGTTTGGGGCCCGATTTCAGCACCAATCCACTTGGGATGTTGAGCAAGGTGCAGCGACAGTATTGTCATTGTTGTCAACACAGTCAGATAGATCGGTTGATGCAGTGGACATGAGTTTAGAGGTTACTCAGAGTATGTACAGTGATGTTAAATGCTCATGAGGATGTTTTTGATGTTTGGGTGAAGTTGTTACAGAGTTGTCCAAGAAGACCGAAGTGGCCCATATGCAAAAGAGAAGCGAAAAAGCAAAGAGGAAAAAGTGTCGCGATATCGCGACATGTTGCATTTTCGCGGCCAAAAGAGAAGAGAAAATGCAAGGAGAAAAAGTGTCGCGATATCGCGACATGTTGCATTTTCACGGGCCAAGAGAAGAGAAAATGCAAGGAGAAAAAGTGTCGCGATATCGCGACATGTTGCATTTTCACGGCCAAAGCAGAAGAGAAAATGCAAGGAGAAAAAGTGTCGCGATATCGCGACATGTTGTATTTTCGCGGGCCAAAGCGAAGAGAAAGAGCAAGGAGAAAAAGTGTCGCGATATCGCGACATGTTGTATTTTCGTGGGCCAAAGCTAAGAGAAAGAGCAAGGAGAAAAAGTGTCGCGATATCGCGACATGTTGTATTTTCGCGGGCCAAAGCTAAGAGAAAGAGCAAGGAGAAAAAGTGTCGCGATATCGCGACATGTTGTATTTTCATGGGCCAAAGCAAAGAGAAAGAGCAAGGAGAAAAAGTGTCGCGATATCGCGACATGTTGTATTTTCGTGGGCCAAAGCAAAGAGAAAGAGAGAGAGAGAAAAAGTGTCGCGATATCGCGACATGTTGTATTTTCGTGGGCCAAAGCAAAGAGAAAGAGGAGAGAGAAAAAGTGTCGCGATATCGTGACATGTCGCATTTTCATGACTCAAAAGGAAGAGAGAGAAGGAGAAAAAGTGTCGCGATATCGCGACATGTCGCATTTTCATGACTCAGGAAGAGAGAGAGAGAGAACAAAAGTGTCACGATATCGCGACATGTCACATTTTCGTGACTCAAAAAAGGCAGAAAGGAAGAGAAAAAAAAGTGTCACGATATCGTGACATGTCGCATTTTCATGACTCAAAAAGGCCAGGCAGGCAGAGAAACAAAAGTGTCGCGATATCGTGACATGTCGCATTTTCGCGACTCAAGAAAAGCCTCAAAATAGAAATGAACAGGATCATGGACAAAGAAAACTAATGACTCATTGAAGATAGAAGATCTAATGTTAATCATCTAAGGAGAGAAACAAACGCATGCCCAAGTGGAGAAAATGAATCAGATGGAAGGAGAAAATGAACGCATGTAAAAGAGAAAACGAACAATCATAGAAGGAGAAAATGAACAATCATCAAAATAGAAACGAAAATCATTTTTCAGAAAACCAAAACGCATGCATGCACAAAGGAGAAAATGAACAGTCATGACCGAGAAGATGAACAGATCATGGTAGGAGAATATGGTGTCAATTCTTTGCATGTAACATGTTTGATGAAATGCCTACTCTATATATACAAAAGGAGTTACATAAAGAAGGCGTTACAATTGACAAGTGGCGTATGAGAAATGAAAGGAGTTACAACTGGAGTTACAAAGAGAAAGGATGGTTATAAAAGGAGTGTTGCTTGGAGAATTTAAGTGGGGATTTTATCTTGTGAAGTGCACGAGAGGAGCGCGAGAGGAGAGGCGAGAGAGGCGAGCGAGAAGGGTGTGTGTTGTGTGAATTGTGGGCGATGTTGAGTAAGCAATAGACCAGTCAAGGTCTTGTAAAAGTGAAGGCATTTATATGTCAATCTTCTAGTTTCAGAATTGAAGTCCAAGTTGGTGCTTGGCATCAGGGGTTGGTGCTCCTTCCAGTTGGTGCTGGTAAATCAGGGGTTGGTGCTCCTTTCTATTGGTGCAGATAAATCAGGGGTTGGTGCTCCTTCCAGTTGGTGTTGGTAAATCAGGGGTTGGTGCTCCTTTCTATTGGTGCAGATAAATCAGGGGTTGGTGCTCCTTCCAGTTGGTGCTAGTAAATCAGGGGTTGGTGCTCCTTTCTGTTAGTGTAGATAAATCAGGGGTTGGTGCTCCTTCCAGTGGGTGCTGGTAAATTGATTGTAAAGTTGTTGCTTTGCAAAGGCTGGATTTGGATGGGAGTCCAAACAGTCAATTTTTGAGGAGTAGCCAAATCGGTGAACCTCGGTACATCTTGTGTTGTGTGATGCTCTCTTGTTATATTTGCTTTATTTGGTTTTAAGTTTTCATTGTTTTGGCTTTAAGAGTTGAAGATTTAAGTTTTAAAGAGCTACACTGATTCACCCCCCTCTCAGTGTCATTGTGAGACTAACAATTGGTATCAGAGCCAAGTTCTTGAACAAGCTTAACCGGCTAGGGTGATCTTGGAAGTAACACAATGGCAGGTGGTGAAGGCTTCTCATCAAACAAAGCACCATTGTTGGATGGAACTAATTACACATTTTGGAGACTCAGGATGCAGACATATCTTTGTGCTTTGGGATACGACATTTGGGATTCAGTAGATAGTGGATACACAATACCCACCACTTCTCCAACCGATGTTGTCGGTAAGAAACTGTTTGAGAATAACTCAAAAGCAAAGAATGCTATCATGTGCGGATTAGTGGACAGTGAACTAGTAAAAATTATGAGTTGTAAAACGACAAAAGAAATATGGGACAAACTGAGGAGCATTCATGAAGGAGACGATAAGATCAAGGAGGCCAAGTTACAAACACATCGAGCTCAGTTCGAAGTATTAAAGATGAATGACGATGAGAACATAGAGGCATATATGTTGAGAGTTAATGAAGTAATTAATGCGATTAGAGGACTCGACGAGGAAATCGAAGATTCTGTCATCGTGAAAAAGGTATTAAGATCTCTTCCCCAAAGATTTGATTCTAAAGTTTCAGCTATAGAAGAAGCTAAAGATCTAAATTCTTTTAGTATGGATGAGATGCATGGTTCTTTGACTGCATATGAGATGAGAATAGGAAAATCTAAACCCACAGATAGAGAAGCTGCTTTTAAAGCCCATAAAAATATGAAAGCAAAACAAGAATCCGAGGAAGAAGAGACATCAGATGAAATGGAAGCAAACTTTGTTCGAAAACTAAAAATGGGAAAAGGAAAATACAGAGGAAAGTTACCGTTTAAATGTTTCAATTGTGGAGGCGTTGGGCATCTTGCAGCTAAATGTCCACTTAATGAGAAGAACAAAAGTGATGAAGGATCGCACCAAGAAAGAAGTGACTGGAAGAAAAAACCAAATTTCAGAAAAGGCAACTTCAAGAAGAAAAGTTTCATCTCCAAGAATGTCAGTTCATCAGAAGACAACTGCAGTGAGGATTCTGAAAAGGAAACAGGTGAAGCTCTTTTTATGGCACTCAAAGAAGAAAAAATAGAAAAAGAACAAGTATGTGATGAAAACCTTGAGGTTGAAGTAGATCTAGAAGGTGAGTTGATCGCTGCACTTGAAGAGTTGGGTATAGAAAGGAAAAAGAACAAAATATTGTCCAAGAAGTTGGAAGAATATGGGGATAATATTGAAGATCTCTTCTTACAAATTCATAAAGCCAAGAAAATAGAAGAAGCCTTGAAGTCACACCTGGATGATAAAGGCGATGTATGTAGCAAACGTGAAGAGGAATCTAACAAAGTTATTAGTGATCTAAAGCTGCAAGTAGAAGAGTCCAAAAGGATTGAAGAAACTCTCAGGTCACGAGATCAATGAGAAAGAGATTGTTTGTTGCAAACAAGAAGAGGAGATTGTTTTATTGAGGAAACAACTAGAAGAGGCCAATACAAATCTCAAATTTGAGAAGAGCACAGAGTTGCTAGATAAAATGATAAGGCAACAAAGAAGCCCCATGTGTAAGCTTGGTCTTGGATATGAAGCTGAACAACCTTCATCTTCTAAATATGCAGAGAAGAAGAAGTCCATTGTTGAAGGATCAAAGCAAGAAAAGCTTGAAGCTGAATCTTCAAAAGGAAGAAAATATCAAAGGAGATCTACAACAAAGCAACCACAACAAAAGAGGTTCTATCACTCTCACTTTATTCATAATAATGCTTTTAATGGCTATTGTTTTAGATGCAACCATTATGGTCACAAGGCAATTTATTGTGGATTGAATAATAGATCAAAGAGTTATGCGGGTATAAATACATATGTTATTACGGTTGAACACCATGTGCAATGTTTTAAATGTAATGGTCATGGGCACATAGCAAGGTTTTGTCCAAGAACTTTTGTATCTAATCTAAGGCAAGACAGTAGATTTCATCGAGACACAAAGAATGCAACACGAGACAGGGAAGAAATCATGTGCATCAAAGAAAGGAAAATAATCATCCATCAAGGATGCACAAGAGACAACCACCCAAGAGAAATGTTCAAGTTCACGAAAAGGTTCAAAATAGGGATGCAGTTGAAAAACTCAAGCCCAAGTTCAAGGAAGCTTGGAGAAAGAAAGAAGAGAGGAAATCATGTCTCCTTGGACTGAAGGAGACTACTCCTCTATTGCACTAAGCAACTCCAGGTAGCACATCCTCAGGGGGAGCAATCTTAAAGTTTTATTTTAATGCTCCTATGTATTTGTGTGGTTATCTGAGGATGAAAGGAAAGTAGTCGGGGAGTTGTCGTATAGTTGTCAAAGTGTGGTTCAGTTCATGTAGTTGTTTGTGGAGGTACCGTGAAGGGTGGTGATTAAATTGAGAGTTGTCACCATTGGTAGTATTGCTATATGTCAGTGTTGTACTTTTGATGGTTCTTACTGCCATTGTTCAAAGTTACGAAAAATTACAGTTCTGATAATTTGGTTTAGTGAAAGAGATGCTAAAAAAGTTCACAATGGAGGATTGTAAGCTAGTTAGCACTCCCATGACGACAGGTTGCAAGTTGAGCAAGGATGTGTAGATGACAGAAAGAGTACCAGTGGAGGTGCATTCTATCTTGGAGACAGGTTGGTCACGTGGCACAGTAAGAAACAAGAGTCAGTCTCCTTATCCACAGCAGAGGCAGAATATATTGCAGCGACAACGTGTTGTACACAGGAGAAAGTTGCGAAAGGTGAGGTTAAGTTGGATTTTGTTCCAACAACAGAGCAAGTAGCGGATATCTTCACAAAACCATTGCCCAAGGAAGTCTTTGAGTACCTTCGCAATAAATTGGGAGTGGTCACGCTTCCCAAGAATTGACTAGCTATCGGGACCACATTCTCGGGGGGAGCATTTGTGTATTTGTTTATCTTTTTGCTCATGTTTGTGATTTTTGCTAAGTGTAATAATTTTTGCCCGAGAATGTTGTGCATGGACTCGGGGGAGTTTACAGTAGCCCTTTTGGTATTGTTGTCAAAGGGGGAGAAGAGTTATAGGAAATTGCTCAAGAGTTATAGGAAATTGCACGTGTGTTGCCAACAATTCCAAAGGGGGAGATTGTTGAGCAAGGTGCAATGACAGTATTGTCATTGTTGTCAACACAGTCAGATAGATTGGTTGATGCAGTGGACAGGAGTTCAGAGGTTACTCAGAGTATGTACAGTGATGTTAAATGCTTATGAGGATGTTTTTGATGTTTGGGTGAAGTTGTTACAAGTTGTCCAAGAAGACCGAAGTGGCCCATATGCAAAAGAGAAGCGAAAAAGCAAAGAGAAAAAGTGTCGTGATATCGTGACATGTTGCATTTTCACGGCCAAAAGAGAAGAGAAAATGCAAGGAGAAAAAGTGTCGTGATATCGCGACATGTTGCATTTTCGAGGGCCAAAGAAGAGAAAATGCAAGGAGAAAAAGTGTCGCGATATCGCGACATGTTGCATTTTCATAGCCAAAAGAGAAGAGAAAATGCAAGGAGAAAAAGTGTCGCGATATCGCGACATGTATTTTCACGGGCCAAAGCTAAGAGAAAGAGCAAGGAGAAAAAGTGTCGTGATATCGTGACATGTTGTATTTTCATGGGCCAAAGCTAAGAGAAAGAGCAAGGAGAAAAAGTGTCGCGATATCGTGACATGTATTTTCGCGGGCCAAAGCAAAGAGAAAGAGCAAGGAGAAAAAGTGTCGTGATATCGTGACATGTTGTATTTTCATGGGCCAAAGCAAAGAGAAAGAGCAGAGAGAAAAAGTGTCGCGATATCGTGACATGTATTTTCACGGGCCAAAGCAAAGAGAAAGAGGAGAGAGAAAAAGTGTCGCGATATCGCGACATGTTGCATTTTTGCGGTCCAAAGGAAGAGAAAATGCAAGGAGGAAAAAGTGTCACGATATCGTGACATGTCGCATTTTCGTGGTCCAAAGTGAAGAGAGAAAGAGAGAAGAAAAAGTGTCGCGATATCGTGACATGTCGCATTTTCGTGACTCAAAAAGGGCAGGAAAGAAGAGAAAGAAAAAGTGTCACGATATCGCGACATGTCACATTTTTACGACTCAAAAAGGCCAGGCAGGCAGAGAAACAAAAGTGTCACGATATCGTGACATGTCGCATTTTCATGACTCAAGAAAAGCCTCAAAATAGAAATGAACAGTCATGGAAAAGAAAACTAACAGTCATGAAGAAGAAGACTAACAGTCATCGAAGGAGAAAACAAATGCATGCCCAAGTGGAGAAAATGAACAGTCAAAGAAGGAGAAAATGAACAATCGTGGAAGGAGAAAATGAACAGTCATGGAAGGAGAAAATGAATAGTCATCAAAATAGAAACAAAAATGCATGCATGCATAGAAAAGAAAATGAACAGTCATGCAAGGAGAAGATGAACAGTCATGACCGAGAAGACGAACAGTCATGGTAGGAGAATATGGTGTCAATTCTTTGCATGTAACGTGTTTGATGAAATGCCTACTCTATATATACAAAAGGAGTTACATAAAGAAGGCGTTACAATTGACAAGTGGCGTATGAGAATATGAAAGGAGTTACAACTGGAGTTACAAAGAGAAAGGATGGTTATAAAAGGAGTGTTGCTTGGAGAATTTAGGTGGGGATTTTATCTGGTGAAGTGCGCGAGAAGAGAGCGAGAGGAGAGCGAGAGGGGGAGCGAGAAGGGTGTGTGTTGTGTGAATTGTGGGCGATGTTGAGTAAGCAATAGACCAGTCAGGGTCTTGTAAAAGTGAAGGCATTTTTATGTCAATCTTCTAGTTTCAGAATTGAAGTCCAAGTTGGTGCTTGGCATCAGGGGTTGGTGCTCCTTCCAGTTGGTGCTGGTAAATCAGGGGTTGGTGCTCCTTTCTATTGGTGTAGATAAATCAGGGGTTGGTGCTCCTTCCAGTTGGTGCTGGTAAATCAAGGGTTGGTGCTCCTTTCTATTGGTGCAGATAAATCAGGGGTTGGTGCTCCTTCCAGTTGGTGTTGGTAAATCAGGGGTTGGTGCTCCTTTATGTTAGTGCAGATAAATCAGGGGTTGGTGCTCCTTCCAGTGGGTGCTGGTAAATTGATTGTAAAGTTGTTGCTTTGCAAAGGCTGGATTTGGATGGGAGTCCAAACAGTCAATTTTTGAGGAGTAGCCAAATCGGTGAACCTCGGTACATCTTGTGTTGTGTGATGCTCTCTTGTTATATTTGCTTTATTTGGTTTTAAGTTCTCATTGTTTCGGCTTTAAGAGTTGAAGATTTAAGTTTTAAAGAGCTACACTGATTCACCCCTCCCTCTCAGTGTCATTGTGAGACTAACAGGGATGGGTCCAAAACCTCTTGTGGGGTGTTGTCAAAAATTTTTGTAGGATGTTGTGGCCAAATGTCGGGTTTTGGTTTTGGATCTACGCTTCCAATAACCACCCTATGACCTCCCTTCCAAAAGAGATCAAGCATGTGAAAAGCACAAATCAAAAGGTGTGTGTGGATGTAAAATGACAGCACTTCGTTGCTCAAAATTCTCCTTTGTATATCTTGTGGTGAGAAAACTCACCAATTTATAGACCTGGAGGTCTCTTTGGATGAGCATGCAGAGGCGCCACTTGGAAATCATGCCTTCCCATGGGGGAGAATATTCCTCCCTGATTAGGGGCTCCATGACTGCCCATGTAACTACCTATAGCACGTAAAAATGCTCACTCACACTCCCATGCAATGAAGGAAGAGTTAAGTGGCAGATCTGAGCTGCCATTTGTCAAGATTTGACTTTTTTCCTGTCAAACTTGCTATTCGTCCCACCCTGGAGTGAATACTGCTAATCGTCCCTGGGTAGGGCGAATAGAAGTTTGTAATCATCCCTGGGGTGGAATGAGTATGAAGCAGAGTGCCTAAAGGTGCCAAATTGACTCTTGACCTTCCAAAACTGCTGTGAGAGTGGTTAGGACCACTGTTTAACCTCTGGGTGCTACCTTGGGGGCTGTGTGTGTCAATGCGATCAGTGATTGGTGTCGTTTTGGTGTCTATAGATGCCACTTTTTGGGATGCGTTGTGCGTGGCGCAGTGTTGAGCAAAAATAGATAACCAAAGCACTAATGATTAGGGTTTATCAGTAACCTAACCAAATTTTGATGCCCCGAGTATGGAAAGGGCATGCATTATTGAATCCTTGCTTCTAACGAGCGAAGGAACTCAATTCAAGTGTTAACCTTTTTCGATGAGGTGTTACTTGATCTTGGACATTGATCAGTCATGAATAGGCAAAGGGCGCAACCTTTTGTCTATGGGAACCTTGATTTCATGATTCACGAATGCCAAGTGTTTGATCAACTTGTGATTATTGCTTGTTTGCTTCCCTAAGCATGGGCGTGATTGTATTTGTTAGTGATTCTTTGAATGCATACCATTCCCATGATTGGGTGTGTATTTTTTGATTGGTGACTAAGTGTGACTACCCCCTCAAGCGATAAATCGATGAGGGAATGACCTACATGAGAAAATTGACGAGTCGCTTGACCCAATATGACTGTTGTAAGGGTGCCTGCAGTTGTTTATCTTTGAATGTGTGTGCAGTTTTCCGACATTTAGACCTATTTTTGGTGGGTGTTAACCCTTTTTGTGACGCTTTTTGGAGCTAAAATTGTCAAAAATTCATCTTCCCGTGGAGCGGTCCGGCTATGGTAGCCTTCTTAGGGAATAGGATAGTGACAATTTGTGACCCCAACGTCGATTTTGTATGCCAGTGAATGGCGGGCGCAAAGGCGCCTTTGTTCGGCAATTTTATTGCTATTTTTGGGTGGATTTTGACTCTTTTGGGACGCCGCTTGGGGATGAAATTCTCGGCAATCCGTCCTCCCGTGGAGCGGTCCGACTATGGTAGCCTTCTTAGGGAGTAGGATGGTGAGGATTTGTGACCCGGACGTCAGTTTTGCATGTTCGAAATGTCAGGTGCAAAAGCATTCTCATTGGACAGTTTTATGGCTTGTTTTTGTGCATTTTGGTGCATTTTTTGCTATTTTTGCTATTATTGTAGCCTGCGGGCATTTTTGATGATATATATATATATATATATATATACATATGAATTTATTTTATTTATACACGTGTTGTGATTTGATGTTATGCACAATGATTGTTGAATGTGTATGTATGCATGTTAATTTATGTTGATGGATGCATATGTTATGATGAATGCAAATGTTTCTAATTTTTATGATATGCAAATGGAATGGATGAATTGAATTTATGATTTTTGGCGGTGGCACCATAGACTGTTTAGAACTTATGGCTTTTTGTCCTAGGCGATTGCTATGGTAAATGACTTTTTTATGTATACATGTTATTTTTTAATATTTTCTGATGGCGATGCAAGGACGAAAGATATCACAATTGGTTTACAATGTAGTTAAGGTTTTTTGAGGCTCAGATGTTTTAAGTAACTAGCCATGACTGTACTTTTATCTTACAAGACTTTTGAACAAGGTATGAATCAGAATTGTATTTGACCAAGTTATGTCACCTCTCTGTGTGTGCAATTGAGTTCATTTATGTGGTATTCGTCAGGATACCACCAGTGTCAGATAGGGTGTCAACCAAACCTGTACTAAGGATCACCTAATTAGCTCCACTAACTCTGTTGTTTGTATTTAGTAAGATTAATCCATGGGATAATCTAAGGTACCATAAGCTAGTTCATCCACATTCAAACATTAATCTGTACACAAGTTAATGTGACAGATATATCATCATGCGAGAGGTTTACCACCAGTGACCGATAGGCTATCCACCAAATCGGTACTGAGGTTCACTTCATGAATTTTTGAATGCTGAGAGTTCTAGGGATTCAAGTTCAACTCCCTTATTTTCTTCAATTGTATTGGGATACTTGCTCATTTGTAATGATAAAAATCATTGTTTATTTTTTTTTTGAGCAAGGGATTTTGAATATTGAGTGATGAGAATTGATGCGTAGTCGTTATACCATCATTAATTCTCAATGAATCTATCAATCCAGGGTTGTGTACAAGGCTATCTACGAAAGAAGAAGTGAAACAACTATAACTTAGGTCAATCTAGAGCAACAGGTCTTATTGGTGGAACCGATTGTGTGGGGGGGTTTTAGGACATTCCTATCTCTAAATTGCATAAATTAAACCTTAATCTAATTGCAGAAATGGAAACTAATCATTAACTGCGTAAAATGAAATCCTGATTTACAATTACAGAATGAGACCTAATTATGTTGCAGAAATAATAGTTGCAGAATTGAAAGTCTGACTCTAATTACAGAAAGGAAATCTATTTACTTTTGCAGCAATGGAAATCTAATTATAGCATGGAAAATAAAATCCTGTCAAGGCTCTGTAACAGAAGGTTGTCAATCTTCTATGCAGGGGTTGACAACAAAACACAAAATGTAGGAAATTACAAAAAATAACAAATTCTAGAAATAACAAATCTAAATAAAATGGAAGCTTTGTTGAAAGTAGAGATTACAGACTAAAACATTAAGCACAAGATTAATCTAAGCATAAATAAACTAAGACTATAGATATTGTCAGCTGTTTACAAGCAATTGAAATAACAAGTTCTACAACTCATTCTCGTAGAAAAATCAAAATAAAACCCGTTGTTAGTCCTCCTCCTAGGTCTGGAAGTGGCCAGCCTCCTTGTCCAGAAGAAGGTATGAGTCTCTCTCTCTCTAGATCTTAATCACACTCATTTACAAGCAATATGAAATAGAACTGGTGCACTTTATTGATTAAAGAACATGATTACAATAATTTTGCTAAAAAACTGTTACAGGACTGTAACAGTCAATTTCTACCTATTCTCTATATTTTTTGCTTTCTCCTAGCTTCCTTACTCTTTTCACTACTTACTACCTACTAGGCTCAACCTGAATGGGAGCAATATTTATAGATGTCCTATGATCTAATTACAAACTGTGAATATCTCAAAAGATCTAATCCTACTATGCTACAACAAATCTTGGGTTTATTCTAGAAGAAGATAAAAACTTGATCTTTCCATTAATGATGGCTTTGGTCGGCAATGACGACAAAGACAGATGGAAGATATTTTCCTTTACCTTTTCCGACCTTTATTTCCCTTTTTCCAGCTTCAAAAATCGATCAACAAGTCAAAGCACATTCTGTTTTCATTCTGAAGATAAGTGGCTTCATTCCGAAGACAATGCAATTCTCATTCCGAAGATCGCTCATTATGAAGATACTGCAATTCTCATTCTGAAGATACTGCAATTCTCATTCCGAAGATCCGCTCATTCCGAAGATACTACATTCTTCATTTCGAAGATACTGCATTCTTCATTCCGAAGATTTGCTCATTTCGAAGACGTTGTGTTCTCTCATTTCGAAGATAATGTGTGCTTTTCTAGTGATTTCTTCTGCATCTCTCAGGTGGGTTATCTCCTAAGATCAAATTCCAATGGTCTTCATCTCTTTCCACATGTGAATTCCATGCCTTGCTATTTATGGACAGCTAGCTGGAATTTACATGGGAAAGACCAGTTTTTGCTGCACAACAACAGTTTGCTTGCACTGTTGCCAGATTTAGGTGAAATAAATGCTTGAGACAAATCAAAACATGATTAGTGAAATGCTGCTATTATTCTAAGCATATCCCATTTTAGCAAGTCATAGCAAAAAGAACACAAAACTATGCAAAAAGCTGTAAAAATCAGCATATAATATTCCAAATACATTGATCATGCAAAATGGTTAATATACAGCATATTGAATCAACTTAACTAACATATCAGATAAAACATAAGAGTTTATAGGAAATTTTAGTGTTCAAAACATGTTATGATTGAGGCATTTCCAAGCCTCATCATTTTCCCCCCAACTTATATTAATGCATGCCCTCATGCATTCTGTTGGGCTATGGAATCACATATGTCCATGTTTAGATTCCATGACCTGTAGAATAATTTCTTGCCTATATAATACCCCCTATTTTCTTGAATGTTTCTGAGCCAATCTTCAAACTGTTCATCAAGTTGGGCATCTTCCTCAAAGTAGAATGGAACTGGAGTAATGATGGTTGGAGGCCTAAACCTAAGACCTATCCAGTTATGTTGCATGATTTCAATCAGCTGGATTACACCTTCTGCTCTTCTTTTGGACCATTCTAAGTTGATGGGGGAGATGGGTTCTCTTTTTCACAAAGACATGGAAAGTTCATCCCATCTGTTTTTGCACACTGACAATGCTGGGAAAAAATTGTGATCACAAAATTTTTTGAATCTGGCCACACAGTCCCTTAAGTTGTTCAAGTACATCCTCTTTACATCATCCCTGTTCATCATTGAGAAGTGCTGTCTGGTGATAACTGGGTGGTTTGGCTGGATTTCTTGACTAACAATTCAGCCCTTGTTTCAATCTCTTTATTCTCGCTTTTTCTCTTGATCCCAGAAAGTCGATTCTACAAAGTAGACATAAATGCTCTCAACTGAACATCTCCAATGTAGATTTGAGGATGAAACTCTACTTCCTCTGGAATGAAGAAGCTGTGCAAAAATAGTTCACATAGGAGATTTTTTTGTTCTATGGGGCTATCAAAATATGCCTCCAAGAAATCTGTAGTTGTGTCCAATTTATATGGGAGGTTTGAACTAATCCTCATGACCTGCCATCTGAGGTATTTCTCCTTCAAAATAAGGCTGTAAAATCTGGTTGGTCGTCTAAATTGAACTAAAAATTCAGCAATTTGGCATAATTCGGACACCTTTTCTTTTAATGCTTGGTTTTCTGTTTCTTTTGCCTCTAGTTTTTTCCTTTCCAATTTGAATTTCTCGGTCTTAGTGGCAAGCTGCTCATATCTAATCATCCAATTGGCTATGTCTGCATTATATTTCTCTAGAGACACAGTATTAGGTGGTCTGACTACAAGGGGGAATCCTAGGCAGTAGATCTACCTGAACTCCTTTTTCTGCCACTTCCACTGGTTGACTATCTACCAATAATTCTACCTGTACCCCCTTATTTGCTATTTCTATTGGGTTGTCATCAGATAGTAATTCTACTTGTACCCCCTTATCTGCTATTTCAACTAAAGGTGTAATAGTTTGAAATACAGGGACCTCAATAGGAGTACTTACTTGAACATTTTCTTGTTGTTGGGACTGTTCTTGTGTTGGTGGCTCATCTTCAACATCCTTTGCTATGCTCTTTGTCATTTTCGAAGCATCTTCGAAAAAGAAGGCAATGCTTCAGAATGCTTTAGAATGAACAGGCACTTCTTTAGAATGAAGGGGTGCTACTTTAGAATGAATGCCCATGTCTATCTCAACAGAGTCATCTGCCTTTGATAGACCCAAAAGCAATTGAGCCAAATTATCTTCATCAATGGATACAGTTGGCTGTTTTTCAGACTGTGACAACATTTTTCTCAATTCTGCCACTTCTTGTTGTAGCTCTGCAATTTTTCTTTCTTGTATCTCAATGATGCTTTCTTTCTCCTCAATCCACTTGGTTTGTGTTCGACAACACTTCTTGCTGCCCTCACTACTCTATGATGTCTTCCATTTTTCTACCTCTAAATCATTTCTCACTTTCTTCTTCCCTTTGCTCTTGTTCAACAGTTCTATGAAACTACTTAATTGTATCCACCTTCCTTGCGTAGCCTCCTCATTATTGCGAAGGTAAGTCATCATTCCAAAGACAGATATTCATTTTGAAGACAGATCTTCATTCTGAAGATAGATCTTCATTCCAAAGATAGATCTTCATTTCGAAGATGATGCAGCAAGTCATCATTCCGAAGACAAAGTTTCATTTCGAAGACAAATCGTCATTTCGAAGACAAAGCTTCATTTCGAAGACAAAGTGCAACATTCATTCTGCTGTCATTCATGATGCAGCAAGTCATCATTCGAAGACAAAGTTTCATTCCGAAGACAAATTGTCATTTCGAAGACAAAGCTTATTTCTGAAGACAAAGTGCAACATTCATTCTGTTGTCATTCCGAAGACAATTTCAATCCGAAGATAATATAGCAGGCACTGTGTTTGGCATTCTTGTTTCGAAGATTAGGCAGAAATCAATATTTTCATTTTCAAAACATGTTTTAAGTATGCCAACTCTTATGAATACCTTTTATGCTAATGGTTAATTGTCATATACTATACACCAATCATTTTACAATGAAGAAATGTAAGAAATATATACCCGATAAAAATAGTTAATGCAAGTTTTGAAGAATGATTGCCTTTGTTGATGTTCTGCTGAGATTTTCTACAACATTTCAAAACAAGTGCACTTGGTGAATTTGTACAATGATGGTTCAGAAATTTCTCAAGGTTATGCATGCCAAAAAACTGGTTTTCATGCATACCAACCCAGTAGTGCCTTAAGAAAAGGTTTTCACTGCTGAGTTATTCATTTTTCTCTTTTTTTTTTCTTGATTTTCCCTTTCTTTTTTTTATTTTTATTTTTACCTCTCCTTTTCTCTTTTTTTTTTTTTTTGATTCTGACTATGCCCATGAAGGAATTTCATGATTTCCCCTGAAACCATGCCCATGAAGGAATTCATACTCAGAATTTATTCATCTTTTTGTTTTCTGTTTTTTTCTGATTTTTTTGTATTTTCTATTTTTTCTTGAAATCCATGATCATGCTGATTGTTTTGAAGTGGAAGAGGAAATTTCTTCCACCTGTTGTGTATCCAAACTATCAAGTTGCTGCAAGAATTTTTCTTTAGTCAGAGGTGTATGGTACACTCTGAGGCGATGTCCATTTACTACCAACTTTCTTTGTGATCCATCAATAGGAGATAGACGAGCTGCTCCATTGTCAAATACCTCTTCAATCCGAAGTAAGGTCCCAACCATCTAGTTCTCAGTTTTCCAGGGAAGTCCTCATAGCGAGAATCAAACAGTAAAGCCCAATCTCCTTGTTGAAGTTTCCTCTGCTGAATGTGACTATCATGCCACAGCTTCCTCTGCTCTTGAATTACCTCAGTTTGGTGCAGAGCATCCAATCTAAGTTCATCCAATGCATTCAGCTGCAGAATCCTGTTTGTCTATGCCTGCGACAATTCAATTCCAATTTCCAATGTTGTGCGTAATGTTAGTAGCTCAAATTCAATAGGTAAGAGGGGCTTTTTACCAAAGACTAGTTCATAAGGTATGAATTCTTTGTAGTCCCAAGCAAAAGCATGAACATGCTTCTGCAAGACAACTATCAATTTTTCTTCCTCTTCCCTAGTAAGTTGGCTGTAAATGTTCAAAAATTTGCCTGGCTGGACTTCTATTTGTTTTGTATTTAGAAGGACTGAATTCACTTCTTCATACCTAGTGATTAGGGGATTAAGAGGACATTGTTGAGATGGGAGAAGAGAAGCAGTTTCTGTTTTATTGCTGCTTGAGGGAAGCATATCTTGTATGGAATAGTGAGAAGGAAAAATCAGATGATGGTGCCATCCATGTGGTAGTGAAACAGAGTTTCCCTGTGATAGTACAGATGGTTCATCTTCAGATTTTTTATTCTCCTCATTACTTAACAACTGTTGGATATTTGTTGCTTCCCCTTCTAAACCTTGTTCATGCAGAACATTCATCAAGGTTGTTTCATTTTCTAAATTTTCTATGTCACTGAGGTCTTCTGTGTGTTCTCTTACTACTAAGGTAGCTAGTGTAGAAATGACCTCTTCTGGTTCTTCATCTGAGTCAGAAAACCATAACTGACCTAAAAATTTGCTAGATGGTTTTGTAGGAGGATATAAAGAAATCTGTTTCAGATCAATACCATTTGAAATAGTCATATTTCCAGATCTGCGAGTCTATGAAGGTTGCTGCAGTTGCAAGCCAAGGTCTTCCCAAAATAATGGGATATCCATGTGCTGAATTTCTTGGTTGTAAAACCAAAAAATCTGTAGGGAATTCCCAAGAAGAAACTTCTATAGGGACATCTTCAATGATACCTTCAGGTTTTGCAACTGACCTATCAACCATTTCTAAAACTATAAATGTGGGGCTGAGATGTTTGAGTTGTAATTGTTTCATTGTATCCTTGGTCATGACATTTATTGCAGCTCCTAGATCTACTAAGACATTTGATATTGGTACTGAACCTATGGTAACTGTGATAACTGGACTTCCTGGGTCACTATACTTTGGAGGTACTAGTTTTCTCGGATAAGAGATCAGCTATCTTTCCTTCAACCTACATAGTCTTGGGAAATGCTTTCTTTTTTCTTCCTGTTCTTTTAATGCACAAATTTTGGACAATACTGTTAATCTCTGGTATTTCCTTAATGGCTTGCAATAAGGGCAATGATATAGTTAACTTTTTGAGTTCTTTGACCAGTTTTGACTCAAAATTTTTTGGTATTGCATTGAATCTTTCAGGATATGGAATTATCCTTGGTAATTGTTCTGCCTGTGGTTTTGTCTCTTTCTCTATTGTTGGTTGGATTTTCTCTGGTTCCAATTTTTCTTCTGTCTCTATTGTTGGTTGGACTTTCTCAGGTTCCAATGATTCTTGCTCTTCATTTTCTTTAATTTCATTTGAAACTGGTTCAGGTACAACTTTTCCTGAACGAAGTTGGATGTTACTACAATCAAGAACATTAATTTCAACATTTTCTTCAGCTTTAGCCACATAGACACGAGGTGTCTGTCTCATGCTGTTTGGATTAGTGACTGGTTGAGTTAGCAGTTGAGGTTGTTTCACTTGTCGTGTTTGCTGCTATTTTTCTTGAAAATTTTGATTAGGTGCAAAGTTTGACCTTGATTCCTTTGCTGCCTTGGATAGGACTGGTATTGCTGACTCCACTGTGGTTGGTTTTGCATCCAATGTGGATTAGTCTGATTTTGATTCTAGGTTGGATTGTTTTGATTCCAAGATGGGTTGTTTTGATTCCATGAGGGGTTGTTTTGATTTGGATTCCAGGCTAGGTTACTCCAATTTGCTTGTGGCCATTCTTGGGAATTTGTCCATTGAGGATTATTCCAAGGACGTTGGGGAGGTTCTGGTTGTCCCCAAGGCATAGTACTAGGATTATGCCCCCAATTTGTAGGAAAACGAGGGGGATTTTGGTATTGAGAGAAATTTCCCCCTTGTTTTGGTCCAATGTAGTTGAGTTCCTCAGTCTGGTTTTCTAACACAGTTTTGAGTTGTGGTAGCAGGTGGCATTGATCAATTGAATGCCTTTTTGAACAGATACTACAAATGGCTGAGATAGATGTTTTATTCAAAGGACATTCCTGCAAAGCATGTTTATTTCTACATCTTGGGCAATAAATTGCCAAGGGTTCTATGTTTTTTGCTTTTGCAGACATTTCCCCCAAAGTAGTGTTTAGGTGCACTAGAATATCAGTTTTGAAATTTGCAAGTTCCTCTATCAAGTCCTTCACATCAGTGCCATTTGTGTGGCTTTTTCTTCTTCTCTGCTTAGTGCGAGAGTAATTCCTACAGAGATCCACAATTTCATCATTACTGAGAGTGGTTACATCCCCTTTTCCCATAAAATCCAGAACTTCTCTGGATTCATCTTGCAATCCTCTCAAAAAGATGGTTTTACATAATTTTGGTTCTACAAGTCCACATCTCCTTTGAACAAAGGAGAACCTATCAAGATAATCTTCCAATGTTTCATCATCTTCTTGCTTGATTCTGAATAACTCATCTTTTCTATTCCTTACACGGCAATACTCCTGATATTTATCTAAAAACACAGTTTCCATTTGATCCCAAGTTCTTATGGAATTTGGCTCTAAGCTCATGAACCAACATAATGTTGAATCCTTGAGTGTTGAGGGAAAAACCTTAAGTTTCTGATTGTCATTTATATAATCATAGGTCTGACACACTACCTTGAATTCAAACAAAAATTGGTCGGGATCTTCAGATACAACACCTCGGAAGGTTGGAAGTACTGAAGGTGAAATGGTCTTCATGGGAGAGTTTTGTGTTGGATTCAGATGAATAGGATATTCAAATGTTCTAGAAGGTTGGGGCATATCCTGATCATCTCCTTCATTATGGACATAGCCATGTTGGCCATCTATATTGCCTCCTTCTCGCCATAGTTTCCTGTTTCTTAGGAGAAGTTAAAGCTTTCCAAATTGTTCTCTCAAGAGGTCCAAGCCTCTCTGTTGATGATGAGTCTGATGAATTTTCTTCCTTAAGATATTCTGATGATGATAAAATTGGTGATTTTCCTTTCTCAAAATGTTCTAATGATGGTGAGACTGGTGATTTTTCTATCAATATTTCTGGTAGTTCAAACACAGGTGATTCACCCCTTAGGCATGAAGATCTCCTTAATGGAACAAGCCAGGGATCCTTTGGGGTAGTTCTACCTTTTTCATCCCTAGACTTACTCATTCATGTTTACTCTTGAATGACATAAATTAAGTCAATAGTTGTTACCTTCCTCAGCTGTTGTATTCAGATTTTAACCTGAATTTTCATAGCTTAGTCTGATTATAGCTATTGGACTATTTGTTTTCTTCTGGCAACACTATTCCCTGGCAACGGTGCCAAAATGATGCGTAGTCATTATACCATCATTAATTCTCAATGAATCTGTCAATCCAGGGTTGTGTACAAGGCTATCTATGAAAGAAGAAGTGAAACAACTATAACTTAGGTCAATCTAGAGCAACAAGTCTTATTGGTGGAACCGGTTGTGTGGGGGGTTTTAGGACATTCCTATCTCTAAATTGCATAAATTAAACCTTAATCTAATTGCAAAAATGGAAACTAATCATTAACTGCAGAAATGAAATCCTGATTTACAATTGCAGAATGAGACCTAATTATGTTGCAAAAATAACAATTGTAGAATTGAAAGTCTGATTCTAATTGTAGAAAGGAAATCTATTTACTTTTGCAGCAATGGAAATCTAATTATAGCATGGAAAATAAAATCCTGTCAAGGCTCTGTAACAGAAGGTTGTCAATCTTCTGTGTAGGGGTTGACAACAAAACACAAAATGCAAGAAATTACAAAAAATAGCAAATTCTAGAAATAACAGTCTGAAATAAAATGGAAGCTTTGCTGAAAGTAGAGATTACAGCTAAAACATTAAGCACAAGATTAATCTAAGCATAAATAAACTAAGACTGTAGATATTGTCAGCTGTTTACAAGCAATTGAAATAACAAGTTCTACAACTCATTTTGCTGCAACAAAATTAGAATAAAAACCTGTTGTTAGTCCTCCTCCTAGGTCTGGAAGTGGCCAGCCTCCTTGTCCAAAAGAAGGTATGAGTCTCTCTCTCTCTCTAGATCTTAATCACACTCATTTACAAGCAATATGAAATAGAACTGGTGCACTTTATTGATTAAAGAACATGATTACAATAATTCTATTGAAAAACTGTTATAGGACTATAACAGTCAATTTCTACCTATTCTCTATATTTTCTGCTTTCTCCTAGCTTCCTTACTCTTTTCACTACTTACTACCTACTAGGCTCAACCTGAACGGGAGCAATATTTATAGCTGTCCTATGATCTAATTACAAACTGTGAATATTTCAAAAGATCTAATCCTACTATGCTGCAACAAATCCTGGGTTTATCTTTTGATCTTTCCATTAATGATGGCTTTGGTCGGCAATGACGGCAAAGACAGATGGAAGATATTTTCCTTTACCTTTTTCGACCTTTATTTCCCTTTTTCCAGCTTCAAAAATCGGTCAACAAGTCAAAGCACATTCTTTTTTCATTTCGAAGATAAGTGGCTTCATTCCGAAGACAATGCAATTCTCATTCCGAAGATCGCTCATTTCGAAGATACTGCAATTCTCATTCCGAAGATACTGCAATTCTCATTCTGAAGATCGCTCATTTTGAAGATACTGCATTCTTCATTTCGAAGATACTGCATTCTTCATTCCGAAGATCCGCTCATTCTGAAGACGCTGTGTTCTCTCATTTCGAAGATATCTGTTCATTTCGAAGATACTTCGGAATGAACAAATGTGTGCTTTTCCAGTGATTTATTCTTCATCTCTCAAGTGGGTTATCTCCTAAGATCAAATTCCAATGGTCTTCATTTCTTTCCACATGTGAATTCCATGCCTTGCTATTTATGGACAGCTGGCTGGAATTTACATGGGAAAGACCAGTTTTTGCTGCACAACAATAGTTTGCTTGCACTGTTGCTAGATTTAGGTGAAATAAATGCTTGAGACAAATCAAAACATGATTAGTGAAATGCTGCTATTATTCTAAGCATATCCCATTTTAGCAAGTCATAGCAAAAAGAACACAAAACTATGCAAAAAGCTGTAAAAATCAGCATATAATATTCCAAATACATTGATCATGCAAAATGGTTAATATACAACATATTGAATCAACTTAACTAACATATCAGATAAAACATAAGAGTTTATAGGCAATTTTAGTGTTCAAAACATGTTATGATTGAGGCATTTCCAGGCCTCATCAAGAATCACTATTGTATGTGATTGTTGATGTATGCACTTTGGTGGTGATGTCAAATTTTTTTGGAGTTTTGACTTTTGCAAATTTTTGATGTTTTGCAACTTTTTGAGAACTTGGGATTCTTGGGGAATTGGGTAGGGAATATGCTTGTCCTTTTGCCAACTCTCAACATTCTTGGGGTCATTCACACAGGGGGATGAGCAAGATAATCGTTTCGCTTATGGTGACCTGGATTGCTTTGCAGGTTTCATATTTCGTTCATACAACTTGGGAATTTTTTTGTGTTTTAACTTGTGTTGAGATGCTACGTAACAAGGTGTGATCCAAGTAGAACTCTACATTTGTAAAATCTATCTGAATTTGTACATTATGTGGCTAGAAAGCTAATGACAGCTGAATGACAAAAACTCTTGATACATTAGAAGACAACCGACTATGATATGGCAAAAAATATGTGAATGGCATTTATTTTTGATGGACTATTTATAGAATGGAGAAATGTGTAAAATGATGGCTTTGCCAAGTAATTACAGTCTATGGTGTCGTGACCTTTATGACCACAAATATGTAGTGTATGGATGTGATGCTTAATGCAGCTATTATTTTTGTGTTTTTGATGGATTTATTTTTGTGAGTATGAAGATGAGATGCAAAAAGAGCTCTTTATTGTTGTGATGATTTTGAGCATGCATGGAAATGAGATGTGAATTTTTTTATTTTTGATGATTTTATTGTTTTTGAATTTTCTTATTTTTGACCAAGCGATTGTGAGAACCCTTGGAGCTTTTGGTTTGACCAAAGGGATGATGGGTACCTTTGGGGCATTTGGGATTTGACCAAGCGATTATGGGAATCCTTGGAGCATTTTTTGGCTTGACCAAAGGGGTAATGGGAACCTTTGGGGTGTTTTGGGGTTTGACCAAGTGATTGTGGGAATCCTTGGAGCTTTTGGTTTGGGCTATGGATCTTTTAAATATGGAATGGCCACAAATGATTGATATTCAAGGGTTCTAGTTCCTTGATTCCATAAAGAGAGGCTAGCCGGTATGTTCCAGGTCCTATTTTACTATTGATGACATAAGGACCTAACCAGTTTGCCGCAAACTTGTCCATTAGATGGGGCGACAAGTTAGAATTTTTTTGGTTCTCTTTTAAGACTAAGTCACCAACCTGAAAGTCCCTCAGGTGAACCTTCATGTTGTATGCCTTCTTAAGTCACTCTTGATAGATACGTAAATGCTCGAGAGCATTAACGCGTCATTCGTCGAGCAACGTAATTTGGTCTAACCGGGTCTACTACGTAGTGTCATCATCGATGAACTCTTGCATTAATATGCGCAGGGAAGGAATTTCCAATTCGAGAGGCATGACAACCTCGGAGCCATACATGAGTGAAAATGGAGTTTCCCCAGTGGGAATCCAAATGCTAGTGTGATAAGCCCATAGGGCAAGTGGGATCTGAATGTGCCAATCCTTATGACTGTATGCGACTATCTTTTTGAGGATAGCAACTAGCATTTTGTTTGATGCATCTACTTGCTCATTTTCCTGTGGATAATAGGGTGTTGAAAAATTGTGCTAAATTTTGTACTTTGTGGTCAAAGCATGCACATATTTGTTCTTGAATGATGTCCCATTATCCGAGATTATCTTGGATGGAATACCAAAATGACATATGATATTATGTAAAATGAACTTCGAGATGCGGGTTCCAGTCGTAGAGGTAAGCGAAATTTCTTCCACCCATTTGGTGAAGTACTCTGTGGCCATTATGATAAACATGTGATGGCCTGACGATGCAGGGGAGATCTTTTCGATTAGATCTAAGCCCCACTGTGAAAATGGCCAAGCCAATTGGATCTATTGCAAGGCTTGATAAGGTATGTATGTCAAATTGGCATGGTGTTGACACTTCACACACTTCCTTACATACGTGTAAAAATCTCACTCTAAATATGGCCAATAATAGCCCATGCAGAGAATGCGCTTTGTGATGGTCATACCACTGAAGTGGCCACCACACGTACCATCGTGTGCTTGGATGATCACCCAAGTGGACTCTTGCTGGTCCAAGCAACGAAGGAGGATTCCTTTGTAGCTCCAACGATACAAAATGTCTCCTAACAAGACATGCTTTTCTGCTTTCTATTTTAATGATCATTTTGTAGCATGCGTCAATCCAAGTGGGAGGTTACCTAACTTGAGGTAGTCCCTTATGGGTGTATACCAGTCCTGCTGATCAAAAACCTTGACAATCTGAATAGCCAATCCCTCTTGAATTTCATCCCTAGAAAAAGCTAAGCGAGAAAGAACTTGTAAGAATAGTGTTGTGTTGCTATTAAGGGGAGTAGGGGAGAACAAGGACCCCCAGTTGGCGTGATTCAAAAAATTGTGGATTTGAGAGAACTTTTTCGGGGACGGTTCAATCTGGATCAGGTGGATTCCTAGCGTTAAGTCAGAGCTTGCACGCTCCATCGCAGATTGTGATAGTGTTTTGACTTGAATGGTTTTCATATCACCAAAAATGTCTTATGAGATTAGTGACCCCAAGGAGGCCATCGTATCCACAAAATAATTCGATGACTGAGGGAGTGCCTCGATGTCGTACCATTCAAGCTTTGCTAGGAATTTTTCCATAAGGGCTTTGCAGGCCTGCAGAACTGGGAATTTACATTGGAATACCCCTTTGAATTGGTTGATAATTAATAGTGAAACACCAAAGATGTTCAATCATTTGATGTTCATGGTGATTGTTGTTTGAATACCTATGAGCAAGGCTTCGTATTCTGCATTGTTGTTGGTGCACGGGAAATCTAATTTAAATGATAGAGGCATTGGATCCCCTTGCGGTGTGAAGAATACAATTCTCGTGCCAACCCCTTGCTCACATTTAGAGCCATCAAAAAATAGGGTTATGTCAGCCTGTGACTCAGGCTCATCAAAATTTAAATATTTTGAGATGTGGAAGACCCCATCATCGGATAATTCTATGACTAGAGGCTGATCGTCTTTGAGAGGAGCCTCTGCTAGTTGATCGGCTATGACTTGACCTTTGATGGATTTCTATCCAATAAACTCTATGTCAAACTCCGTCAACAACATGATCCATTTCACCGTGCGGCTACTATGATAAGTATGACTCATCATGTACCGTAATGGATTCTCCTTAGACACAACATACGTCTTGTTGCTCAGCATGTAATGGCATAGCTTTTTGGTAGCAAACTCCATTGCCAAGCAGAGCTTATCGACGTATGCATAGTTAAGTTCATAACTGACCAGGGTGCGGCTAAGATAGTAAGTAGCCTCGTTATTTATGTAGTTCATTTTTCTAGGCTAGCATGGTGCCCAGTGCCACCTCAGTAGCTGAGATGTATAAGTAGAATGACACTGCTGGTCTAGGTAGTGCCAATACTGGCAGTGAAGCCAAGTATTGTTTAATGTCGTAAAAGGCTGACTGGAACTCGTCATCCCAGTGAAATGCGACCCCCTTGTGTAATAATTTATTCATGGGTCGACACTTGTCGGATAGCTGTGAAGTGCTTGATTGACGCGACCTTTCCCTGTAGGCTTATGAGCTGCTTGATGGTAGTTGGGGGAAGCATTTCAAGGATTGCATTGACTTTGTTTGGGTCCACCTCGATGCCTCATTTTGAGACTATGAAACCCAAGAGTTTTCCAGATGTGTAGCCAAATATGCACTTCTTAGGATTCAGTCTGACTTTATGTTCCATGAGGCGATCGAGGATCTTGCTTAAGTCATCGAGATGATCTGGGCACAAAAGAGATTTGGCCAAAAAATCATCCATGTAATCTTCCAAAGTTTTATGCATGTGATCGTGGAATATGTACATCATGGCACATTGGTAGGTGGCACCAACATTTTTAAGGCCAAAGGGCATGAACTTATAGAAAAATGTCCCCCAAGGCATTGTGAACACCATTTTTAGTTGGTCCTCGAGATTGATACGAATTTTATTGTATCCCAAGAAACCATCCATGAGGGAAAGCATTTTGTGACCCGCTATAGCGTCTACCAATGCATTGATGCTCAACAAGGGGAAATCATCCTTAGGACTCTCTTTGTTTAGATCTCAAAAATCAATGCATATGTGAATCCTCCCATCAGGCTTTTTGGTAGGCACCATGTTGGACAACCATGGTGGGTAATCCATGTAGATGACAAACTGTGCATCCAACAACTTTTGTAATTCATTTTTGACCATTAAGGCCACTGTTGGGTGCATCTTGCATAGTTTTTGCTTAACTGGCTTGACTGTCGGATCAAGCGTTAGATTATGCATGACTAGTTGTGGATCTAGCCTCGACATGTCTTTGTAGGACCATACAAAAACTTCCTTCTTCTCTTTGATAAGGGAAATGTAGTCGGCTTGCTCTTCGGGGGATAGACTTACCCCCAGCTTGATAATCTATGGATTCATTAGATCCGAGCCGATGTCTACGTCAGTCGTCTCCTCAACTGACATGTGTGATCCATACTCCAACTAGTGTGGAGTTGGGATTAAGTGGATATCATTTGCTGAGTTTAGATCATCGTTAGGAACCTCGGGTCCCTCTTCAGCATGGAAGATATCCTGAGTTGGCCCTAGGGTGAAATGAATCATCTCATCGAAAGGCCAGTACTCTGATGGGGATGGTGGTGAATTGATGCGATCCCAGTCTATGGCATCTATGTCTAGATACAATGACTGTGTTGGATCGACCAGATTGTGGATGGGGACGGTTAAGTCAATGGAGATCATGTTGATGAAATTATTTTGGTCTCTATTACTATGGGTGTGATGACTCAAACATTATGGATGTTATTTGTGCTTCGAATCTGGCTCTAGAGGTATGGGCATGAATGGATCGGCCCTATGTGCGGATAGGAAGACAGGGTCTACCCTCGACACTGATATCTCTATAGGGTCTCTAGGCGGAAGGTGTTCTCCGTATGCCCAAAGTGGTGGATTCAAAACTTGGTCCCACTGCATTGGGTTTAGGTGCCACTCATGCCCTGACATTATGTTTAGTTGTTCAAGCATATCGTCAATATCCAAAGGGTATTGTTGCTGCATCTGCCGCATGTGATTGAGATATGCCATCTCAGTTTCATCTTCATAATCACTATCAAAGATCCAAAGGCCTTTGTTGGTTCCAACAACTATTTGCGATGTTAGAGGCTCGTCTTGCTCGAGAAAATTGATCTGGCTCCATTGGGGTTGTTCTGCTCTCTATGGGGGGACCTAATTTTCTTGAGGTGGCACTTGCTCGATTGGAGCATCCAAAGGGAACATTGCCAAGAGGCTTTCTTGATAATCATCCATGGGGGTCACTTGTGAGTGATTGCTATCCGATTCAAAGGGGTCCCATGGTGCTACCTCATATTTTGACTCATCTTTTGAAGATCCTTCTTGACCTTGTCTATACCTCTCTTGTAGGTGAGTTCTTGAACTTTCTCCTCTCTCGAGTGAAGGGAAAGGGTTGTTGAGGTCAACAAGGTTGGTTGTCAACAATGGGAGATAATCCCCCAGTGTATATGTTATGTTAGGGTTGGCATATGGATCTAATGCCAACCCATCCTTGTTGCCTATCCCTAGGCCTTGCATGTTCTCTACCAAGATGTCCAAGGGTAGAGGGTGGTTGAACCCTACCCCTGATTTGTTGTATGGCATTTGATACCTTGGTTGGCAAAGAACACGCACTCCTTGCTCATATTTGCCTAACCCATATCCATGCCAATTGCATTGGCCAAGATATCTCAAAGCGAAATCTAGGTTGGACAAATAATTGACATCTTTTGCAAAGGGCTCTTCATCTTCTTCCTCTTGCATGTATGGTTCAATACCATGATCAAGGCCCCCATACACAAAGTTTGTCTGGTTTGGTGGGTAGCCTAGAGGAACAATAGTGCCTATGGGGAGACGAGGTCTCCCCATGTCCTGCATGGACTCAAGTGCGGGCATTGCTACAATGTTCCGCACCAGATACTCCCCCATGCCTGTATTGGCCATCTCAACGGTGATTTTTGGCGGTTGAGGGGGAGGGAACAAAAGTTCTTCCTGAGTCCATTCCATGTTAGGTGAACTAGGAGCCTCGAATTCCATTCTACTACGCATATCCTCAGTAGATATGGTTGATACTGTTGTAATCACAGTGACACTAAGAGGGGGGTGAATCAGTGTGGTCTTTTAAATTTTGGATATATAGCTTTAAATCCAACAGCAGTTTAAAAATAATAAAAGATATATCAAATACAGCAAGAGAGCATGACACACAACATAGTAATTTAACGAGGTTCACCAATGTGGCTACTCCTCAAAACGACTGCTTGGACTACCATCCAAATCCAGCCAATGCAAAGCTACAACTTTACAATATCTTTTACCAAGGACCAACCGGAAGGAGCACCAACCCCTTAGATTTTTCTCGTACCAAACAGAATGGAGCACCAACTCCTAATTTACCAAAGACCTACCGGAAAGAAGCACCAACCCCTTATGCCAAGCCGCAACTTGGACTTCAATAAAAATAGAGAAAATTACGGAATAATACTTTCACCTTAATTCTCACAGTCTGTAGTTTCTATGCATTCTGCTACTTCTGCGCAAACGCTTCGCATTATCCGACTGCTTCTTGAATTTCTTCACACTCTCCGCAACCAGCATGATCGATCACTCTCGCTATCCTGTGCTATCACTTCGCATTTAGAACTCAACCTCTGCACCCCACGCTCTTGATTCACGCAATTACTATACGCACAATCCGCTTCGACTCAAACGAACTACGACTTCGCACTCAGCTCGAATCGATACGACTCAACATTTGCACCCTACGCACTTAATTCGCACAAGTTCGATACGACTCGCTCTCTGCTCGATGCAGACTTCACTTGCGCACAACACACTTCACACTTCATTATCAAACTCCAAATAGCCCTCCTTTTATAGAAGAAATTTCAAGATCAAATCTTAAACACTAGCTCGGACCGTAACCCTAAGAACGCTGCGGCTACAAAACCCTAGAAATTTTCGGCTCCAAACCCTAGAAATTATCAGCCGCAAACCCTAGAAATTGTCGTCGACTCAAAACCCTAAAATCTCCATTGGCCCGAGATTCAACTTTGTCAGCCTCAACTACTACTGCCACCTCTGTCACCTTCCTATAACTATTGTCGTGAAATAATAACATGTCGCGATATCGTGACACTTTTTGTAGCCGTACGCCTTCTTTAACTGCTATCGCAAAAATGTGACACTTTTGGCCTTTGTTAGCTTTGCCACCGTTCTTGTCACGAAATCGTGACACTTCAAACTTTCACTGACGTCATCCTCATTCTTGTCGTAAAATCATGACGCTTTCAGCTTCCAGAGGCTTTACTTGCAACCTATCACGAAATCGTGACACTTTTCGCCTCTTTGTCCTTTTCTAGGCTTGCACCCACGAAAACATGACATGTCACGAAATCGTGACACTTCTCGCTGCCGTACATTCTTCACCGCATCCCTCAGCGAAATCGAAACATGTCACGAAATCGTGACATCTTTTTGCCTTAGCGCTTTTCTTTGCCTATCGCCCGAAAACGAAACATGTCATGAAATCGTGACATCTTTCGCATCCGTACAATTCTCTCTTCATGCACTAGTGAAATCCCAACATGTAGCGAAATCGCTACAACTTTTCAACTTGGCACTTTCTCTTTGCTTCGACCAGCAAAAATCCAACATGTAGCGAAATCGCTACAACTTTTCACTTAACGCTTTCTCCTTGCTTCGACCAGCGAAAATCCAACATGTAGCGAAATCGCTACAACTTTTCCACTTAACGCTTTCTCCTTGCTTCCGAAAATCCAACATGTAGCGAAATCGCGATAGTTTCTCGACTTAGCTTCTTGGCCTCCAACATGTCGCGAAATCGTGACAATTTGCCTTGCGCCTTCTCTCTCCTCGGCCATGTCATGAAATCATGACAATTTTCTTTGCGCCTTCTCTCTCCTCCGACATGTCACGAAATCGTGACAATTTTCTTTGCGCCTTCTCTCTCCTCCGACATGTCACGAAATCACGACAGAAAACATGTCGCGATATCGCGACAGTTTTCTTACTTGTCTTTTTCTTTGATTTTTTGAATCTGGGTCACTTCTATTTTCCTGGAATTGCACTTTACAAGATCTAACTATCCTTTGAACTTCGTCCTCTCGCATCTGAATGACTCTCGAACCGTCTCGTCCACTGCATCATTAGATCTAACTGCCTGTGTTGACAACAATGACAAACCTCTTGCAACACCTTGCTCAACAATCTCCCCCTTTGGAATTGTTGGCAACACCTGTGTACATTCCTATAACTCTTCTCCCCCTTTGTCAATAATACCAAAGGGCTGCTGCAGACTCCCCCTGAGTCCATCCTCACAATTCTCAGGCACAATTTGTTGCATCTAGCACAAATTATGATCATGAGCAAAAGAGTAGTCAAATACTCAAATGCTCCCCTTGAGAAAGTGATCCCTATAGCTAGTCACTTCTTGGGAAGTGTGACTACTCCTAATTTTCTTTGAAGGTACTCAAACACTTCCTTGGGCAATGGTTTTGTAAAAATATCTCGCTACTTGTTCCGTGGTTGGGACAAAATCCAATTTAACTTCTCCTTCTGCAACTTTCTCCTTCAAGAAATGATACCGTATAGCAATGTGTTTTGTCCGTGAGTGCATTACTAGATTCTTGGAGATGTTAATTGCACTGGTGTTATCACACTTAACTGATATCGGTTCACTAAAATTAATACCAAGATCTTTCAAAGTTTGTTTCATCCACAAAACTTGTGTACAGCAAGTTGTTGCTGCAATATATTCTGCCTCAACTGTTGATAAAGACACTGACTCTTGTTTCTTGTTGTGCCAAGCAACCAACCTGTCACCAAGATAAAAAGCACCTCCACTTGTACTCTTCCTATCATCAACACAACCTCGCCCAATCCGCATCCGAATATGATATAAGAGTGAAGTCTTTGCCTTTTGGATACCACAACCCATACTCCATGGTGCCTTTGAGATACCTAAGAATCCTTTTTATGGTCGTTACATGAGTCTCTTTGGGACCGGCTCTGAAATCTTGCTACCATGCAAACCGCCTAGATAATATCGTGTCCGGTAGCCGTTAAATATAGTAAGCTTCCTATCATTGATCTCGTACATGGTTTGATCTACAGGTGGAGATTTGTCTTCTTTACTCAACTTGCGACCTGTTGTCATGGGAGTGCTAACTGGCTTACAGTCCTCCATTGTGAACCTTTTTAGCATCTCTTTCACATATTTGATTTGGGAAATGAAGATGCCTTTCTCATTTTGATTAACTTGTAGCCCAAGAAAATAAGACAGTTCACCAATCATAGACATTTCAAATTCATTCTCGCATCTTATGTGCTAAGTCTTTACAATATTCATCTTTGCTATTGCCAAATATGATATCATCGACATAGACAACAAGAACTATGAGATGCCCACCTTCTGTTTTCACATACAGATTACTGTCGACCAACCCTTTCTTGAATCCCTGTTGAGAGAGGTAGTTGTCTAGCCTTGCATACCATGCCCGTGGTGCTTGTTTTAATCCATATAATGCTTTCTTTAATTTGCAGACAAGGTTAGGATCTTCACTAATTTGAAAGCCATCCGGTTGTTCAATATAGACCTCTTCTTCGAGTTTCCCATTTAAAAAGGCAGATTTTACATCCATCTGATAAACTCTGAAGTTCTTGTGGACTGCTAAGGCCAAAAATATTCTAATTGCTTCTAATCTGGCCACTGGTGCAAAAGTCTCTTCAAAATCAATGCCTTCGACCTGTGCATATCCTTTACAAACCAGTCTTGCTTTGTTCCTAATGACCTATCCGTCTTCATTTAATTTGTTTCGAAATATCCATTTGGTGCCGATTACATTCTTATTCGCAGGTCTAGGTACTAATTCCCAAGTTCTGTTCTTTTCAATCTGATCTAACTCTTCATTTATTGCCTTCATCCAGCTATCATCTTTGCTTGCTTCATCTATGTTTTTGGGCTCAATGTCGGATAAAAGAGAGTAATTACTTATTACTTTCCTTCTTGTCCGAATACCAGCTGTGGGATCTCCAATTATTTGGTCTCTTGGATGATTTTTCTCGCAATTCACTGCTTTTGAATTTCTTGTTTTCTTGCACCTCTCGAGTCATCGATTAATTCATCTCGAATCAAACGTAGATTTATTTTCTGTTTCATTCACCTCATCTCCTTCAAAGACTTCTTCATAGATTGGGTAGTTTTCCTCAAAGTCAGCCTAATCGTTTCCCACCTTCATCGAATTTAACATCTCGCACTCGTCCACAATTTTCTTGAGTCTCTTGTTGTAGCATTTTTAAGCTTTGCTTTTTGATGAATACCCAACAAAAACACCTTCATCTACTCTATCTTCAAACTTCCCAAGGTTGTCATCAGTTTTTTTGATGTAGCACCTACAGCCAAATACTTTGAGATGTTTTGTTGTTGCTTTTCTACCAAACCACAACTCATAAGGTGTTTTGCATTCATGAGTTCTTAACATATATCTGTTTTGGATGTATACTGCAGTGTGAACTCGCTTCTTTCCGTAATCTGTCTCGCTATTTTGTTTTCTCGCAAGATGGTGCGTGCCATTTCCCGTATAGTTCTGTTCTTTCTTTCTACTACACCATTCTACCGGGGAGTTCTAGCCACCGAATATTGTCTCCTGATACCATGTTCTTCATAAGTATTCTGTAAATTCATTCGAAATGAATTCTCCTCCTCTGTCTGATCGTAAACATTTGATCCTTTTTCCTGTTTCATTCTCAACTAGATGTTTGAAGGATCTGAACATTTCAAAAGCTTCTGTTTTATCTTTTAAGAAAAATATCCATGTCATTCTGGAATAATCATCGATACACAGCATAAAGTATTTGTCGCCATTTATGCTTTGAGTTCTCATGGGTCCACATAAGTCAGTATGAATAAGTTCCAAAGGCCTCGCTAGTGTGGTACTCTTTTGTTTTGAATGAGACTCGGTTTGCTTTCCCTTCCGACATGAAGCACAAACATTGTTTGAAGGTTTTTTAATGGTTGGAATATCTCTCACTCGCTTGTTTCGAGCTGATTTTCACCAAATTATCAAAACTTATGTGTCCAAGCCTCTTGTGCCACAACCACTTCTCTTATTCTTGTCCAATGAAACACGTACCTTTTGATTTTTCTGAGAGTGTGTACAGGTTGCCAGACGTCCTTGAACCAGTTGCTATCAATTTCCCACTCGTTTATTTTTCTGACTTCACAACCCCGCTTCTTGAAGACTACTTCATGTCCTTTATCACAGATTTGACTCGACACTTAACAAAGTTGTGTTTCAAACCATCCACAAATAAAACTTCTTCTGACTTGATTTTCCCTTCACTAATTTTGACAGATCCTTTTCCTATTATTTTGGCTCCATCATTATTTCCAAACTTCACAGAGCCACCCTCATATTTCTGTAGTTTTTCAAATTTCTTTTTATCACCTGTCATATGACTTGAGCAACCACCGTCAAGAATCCACGATACACATTTATTCTGAGCCCTGAAAGTTGTCCGCACTATTAAAGATTCCTTTTCTTCCCTGAGCTGTTCTTTCTGTTTCCACTCTGTTTTGACTATGGTATTGGGCTCTAGCTTGGATTTTCCCTTTTCAATATTTTGAGCATAACTTTCGGAGAGATTTCTATTTTGATTTGCCCTATATGGTTGAACTCTTCTTTTTTGAGGTTGATTCGAAACAGAGGTACTACGACAATTTCTAGCAATATGTCCAAAGTTGTGACAATTAAAGCATTCTACTGCATAATTTATAAGAGGAGCAAAAGAATTTCTGCTAGTGAAACTTCTTGGTCCTACATTGTACTTGCAGTCTGCAATTTTATGTCCATAGCCATTACATTTGAAATAGAAACCATAAAAGTAATGATTGAACCTGAAAGATGGTCTTTGCCAGGTTGTTGCAGGAGCCATAGATCTTCTCTTCTTCTGATGTGTGACCTTGGTAAAGCCATCATTGTCTGTTCTCCTTTCGGGTCTGGCATTACTGCTTTTCTTTGCCTCGATTTGTTTTTCCTATATCACCTTGTTTCTTATCTTCACTTCTTACAGATTCAACATTTGTTCCGTTTGATGATTCTCCTTAATAAAGCCCAGGAAAAATTTGATGCCTGTAGGTCTTTGATCACTTAATATTTTATCCATATTCATTGAACTTTCTTCACGTTTGTAATGGCAACTAATTTTTCGATCCAGCTCTTGTATCTGCATTCGAAGACCAACATTTTCTTCTTCTAGTTTGCAGCAATGATCTATCTTCGTGGTTACCTGAATTTCTAGATCTTCGAACATTTTCTTGTATTCTTCTGTCTGTATTTTTAAACTCGGTTATAATGTCATTTGCATCCTCAAGCTTTCTTGAAAGTTTTTTATTCTTTCTTTTCTCAGATTTCCATTCTTCAAGAGCAGAAACCAGCTCACCTTCTAAATCAACTTCAGCCTCAACTTTTTCAATAGACACTTTAGAGTTCATTCCTTCTCTCTTTTTTGGGTTTTCTGCCTCTTCTGATTTTTCTACTTCAAACGCCATAAAGAGAGCTTCACCTGTTCCTTCTTCAGAGTCTTCACTAGAGTTGTCCTCTGAAGAATCTCCATTTTGGGAGATAAAACTTTTCTTTTTGAAATTGCCTTTTTTGAAGTTTGTTTTCTTCCTCCATTCACTTCTTTCTTGATGCGGAGTTTCTTCACCTTTGTTCTTGTCATTGAGAGGACATTTGGTAGCAAAGTGTCCAATGCCTCCATAGTTGAAACATTTAAAAGGTAGCTTTCCTCTAGTATTTTCCTTTTCCTTTTCTTAGTTTTCCGACAAAATTTGCTTCCATTTCATCTCGATACATCCTCTTCTTCAGACTCTTGTTTTGTGTCTTTGCCTTTTAGAGCTTTGAAAGTTGCTTCTCTATCTCGTGGGTTTTGACCTTCCTATTCTCATTTCAAAAGCAGTCAAAGAACCATGCATCTCATCCATACTAAAGCGATTTAGATCTTTAGCTTCTTCTATGGCCGAGACTTTCGAATCAAACCTTGGAGGGAGAGATCTTAATACCTTTTTCACAATCGTAGCATCATCCATATCTTCGCCGAGACCTCTGATTGAATTTGTGATTCCGTTGACTCTTAGCATGAAAGCCTCTATGTTCTCATCATTGTCCATCTTTAAGGATTCGAATTGAGCTCGGTGTGTTTGAAGCTTGGCCTCCTTGATCCTATCGTCTCCTTCATGAATGTTCTCTAGTTTATCCCATACATCTTTTGCGGATTCACAGCTTATGATTTTGACTAGCTCACTGTCCACTAATCCACACATGATGGCATTTTTTGCTTTCGAATCATTTTCAAATGCCTTCTTGCCGGTAGTGTCTCGTTGGAGCAAGTGGCGGGAGCTTTGTAACCATTAACTACCGCACCCCGGATGTCAAAACCCAAAGCACGGAGATATGTCTGCATCCTTATTTTCTAGAAAGCATAGTTAGTTCCATCAAACAATGGTGCTTTGTTTGAGGAGAAACCCTCACCACTTGCCATTGCGTCACTTCCAAGATCACCCTAGCTTATTGAGCCTATTCAGGAACTTGGCTCTGATACCAATTGTTGTAATCACAGTGACACTGAGAGGGGGGTGAATCAGTGTGGTCTTTTAAATTTCGAATATATAGCTTTAAATCCAGCAGTAGTTTAAAAATAATAAAAGATATATCAAATACAACAAGAGAGCATGACACACAACACAGTAATTTAACGAGGTTCACCAATGTGGCTACTCCTCAAAATGACTGCTTGGACTACCATCCAAATCCAGCCAATGCAAAGCTACAACTTTACAATATCTTTTACCAACACCAACTAGAAGGAGCACCAACCCCTTAGATTTTTTTGTACCAAACAAAATGGAGCACCAACTCCTAATTTACCAACACCTACTGGAAAGAAGCACCAACCCCTTTATGCCAAGCTGCAACTTGGACTTCAATAAAGATAATGAAAATTACAGAATAATACTTTCACCTTAATTCTCACAGATCGTAGTTCCTATGCATTCTGCTGCTTCTACGCAAACGCTTCGCACTATCCGACTGCTTCTATGAATTTCTTCGCACTCTCTACTGCAACCAGATAATCGATCACTTCTGCTATCTACGCGCTATCACTTCGCACTTAGAACTCAACCTCTGCACCCTGCGCTCTTGATTCATGCAATTACTATACGCACAATCCGCTTCGACTCAAACGAACTACGACTTCGCACTCAGCTCGAATCGATACGACTCAACATCTGCACCCTATGCACTTCATTCGCACAAGTTCGATACGACTCGCTCTCTGCTCGACGCGGACTTCACTTGCGCACAACACACTATCACACATCATCATCTCAAACTCCAAACAACCCTCCTTTTATAGAAGAAATTTCAAGATCAAATCTTAAACATTAGTCGACTGTAACCCTAAGAACGTCGACTGCAAAACCCTAGAAATTGTCAACTGCAAAACCCTAGAAATTGTCAACTGCAAAACCCTAAAATTTATCGACCCAGATTCAACTTTGTCGGCCTCAACCGCCTCTGCCACCTCTGTCACCTTCCTATAACTATTGCCGCGAAATAATAACATGTCGCGATATCGCGACACTTTTTGTAGCCGTACGCCTTCTTTAACCCGCTATCGTGAAAATGCGACACTTTTGGCCTTTGTTAGCTTTGCCACCGTTCTTGTCGCGAAATCGTGACACTTCAAACTTTCGCTGACGTCATCCTCATTCTTGTCACGAAATCGTGACGCTTTCAGCTTCCAGAGGCTTTTCTTGCAAGCTGTCATGAAATCATGACACTTTTTGCCTCTTTGTCCTTTTCTAGGCTTGCACCCACGAAAACAAGACATGTCACAAAATCGTGACACTTCTCACTGTCGTACATTCTTCACCGCATCCCTCAGCGAAATTGAAACATGTCACGAAATCGTGACATCTTTTTGCCTTAGCGCTTTTCTTTGCCTATCGCCCACAAAACAAACATGTCACGAAATCGTGACATCTTTCGCATCCGTACAATTCTCTCTTCATGCACTAGCGAAATCCCAACATGTAGCGAAATCGCTACAACTTTTCAACTTGGCACTTTCTCTTTGCTTCGACCAGTGAAAATCCAACATGTAGCGAAATCGCTACAACTTTTCACTTAACGCTTTCTCCTTGCTTCGCCACGAAATCCAACATGTAGCGAAATCGCTACAACTTTTCCACTTAACGCTTTCTCCTTGCTTCGGCCAGCAAAAATCCAACATGTAGCGAAATCGTTACAGTTTCTCGACTTAGCTTCTTGGCCTCCAACATGTCGTGAAATCGTGATAGTTTGCCTTGCGCCTTCTCTCTCCTCGCCATGTCGCGAAATCGTGACAATTTTCTTTGCGCCTTCTCTCTCCTCCGACATGTCATGAAATCATGACAATTTTCTTTGCGCCTTCTCTCTCCTCCGACCTGTCGCGAAATTGTGATAGAAAACATGTCGCGATATCGCGACAGTTTTCTTACTTGTCTTTTTCTTTGATTTTCTGAATCTGGGTCACTTCTGTTTTCCTGGAATTGCACTTTACAAGATCTGACTATCCTTTGAACTTCTTCCTCTCGCATCCGAATGACTCCTGAACTGTCTGTCCACTGCATCATTAGATCTAACTGCCTGTGTTGACAACAATGACAAACCTCTTGCAACACCTTGCTCAACAGATACTGATGGCGATATCTCTTCCAGGGGTTTCTTCCCTTTGTCCTTCGATGTAGCCACCATAGGTGGCATCGTCGATGAAGGATCAAACAATGAAGATGGACCCGGCTGGGGATTTGATGGACTTGTTAATAGGGATGCCTACAAAATCGGACCCTATTTAGCTGGATTCAACTAAAAATCCAAATGCGTTGATGGCAGGGTCGATTGCAGCATCAGCTGCACTACATTGCAATACTTGAAGGGTTCCAAGTCCGTCGGGACTACATGCACCTGCCCTTCGAATGTATACTTTAAGCACTGATGAGCTATTTAAGGGATACACTTCATGTCCCTGATCCATGGTCGAACCAGTAAGATGTTATAGGCCATCTCACCCTCCAAGATGTGGCACAATGTAGGTATAGTCTTTTGTCCCACTTGGATGGGTAGGACAATTGTGCCAACTATCGAGCATATTGCATCATCAAATGCTCGTAGTGTATAGGTGGAGGCCACTATGTGAGATGTGGGCAAATTTAGGTGCTTCAAGGCCACTGTCATAATGATATTATTGGATGAGCCAGTTTCCACCAATACCCTCTTGTATGAAATCCCATTGACCCACGCGATGATGTGCAGGGGTGGATCCGCCATGTCACCAGCTACCGATTTCAATTCATCCTCTCGAAAGGTAATGACTGGCTCAGTGCATCATTTGACATGTCCCACAAAGTTGTTGAAGGAGTTTGCTTCGTGGGGCTGCAACTCGATGGCTTTTAGTATCTCCATTAGAGCCTCTCGATGGGGCGTTGATTGTTGTATGAGATCATAGATGGAGAGCCTAGCCGACATGGTCCTCAAAATCTGGGTGATTTTGGTCCAAATTTTGGCCACTGGTCTAGGCAGAGGAGGTGGTGCAAGGTGCTTTTGCAGTTGTGACGTTGTTGGCACCTCTCCTATAGCTACCATGGGGGCAGTTGTGCTCAGGTACCTCTTGTTCTGAGTCACTATACTGATCATCCCTACATAACCCTACATGGGCCAGTTATGTGTGACCTCATTGAGTTGTAGGGTCTTTGCCTACGCATCATGGGCAGGCAAGGGGTCTTTAAAGACCTCCATTTGTTGATTGCTTTGTGCCACGGGGTTATACACCACTAATGTCTTGTTATCTATTAAGTCTTGCACCAAGCCTTTAAACTTCCAACATGCATTAAGGTCATGTCCCTTCCGTCTGTGGAACCTACAATACAAGTCTTCCCTATAGCCCTTAGGTTTTGGTGCATTGGGGTCTATGGGTTGAATCTCGGGCAGGTTGATCAAGTTTGCCACTGACAAGAGGTCAAATAGGGAGTCTTTGGACTCTGTGTAAGGTGTGAATTGTCGCCTAGGGCGACACTGTTGATTTTGTTCTTGCCTCTGATTTTCTCTGTCATAACTGTTAAGAGGCACTGCCTGATAGTTAGACTTTTGGGGTTGTGTTGCTTGTGTAGGCTTAGGGATGTTTATAGCAACCTGATTGACTGCAGTAAGTTTTTGTTGCGTGGTCCCTATTTTGGTGTTCTTAGACCATTCTTTCTTCTTTGGCTTGGCTATCTTGCCATCCTGAATCTTGATCTCCTCAATGATTATGGCTTGCACCAGAGCTTCCTCTAAAGTGGCATATTGCTACAGCTGCAATAGCACAGAGATCGATCTCAAACAGCTCTTTGAGAACATTTGGGTGAGGTCAAACATAGGAGGGAGGTAGGGTAGCTTGGAAAGCAAATTCCTCCATCGGTTCCCATAGGCCGCCATGTTTTCTTCCTCATACTTCCTGAGGCTGGCTAGGTCACTTAGTGACGCATTCTTCTTGGTGTTGAAGGTGAAGCATTCGAGGAATGCATCCACTAGCTGATCTAAGTTACTAATCCTGTGCTTTGGCAATTGAGTGAACCAATCTGAGGTAGGGCCTGCGAACGTGGTTATGAACATTCTTAACAGCAAAGCATCATTGTCCTGAATGCCAAAGCATTGGCTCAAGAATCTAGTCACATGCTCTTGGGCATCTTCCTCCCCTCTAAAGATTGCCAACTGAGGCAGTTTAAAGTGTTCAGGGTAAGGGGGTGCCAGCACTGACGGATGCACAGGATGACTGCAGAGTTGGCGTAAAGTGGGTTTTTGGGGCCCAAAAGTCTTGGTCTCCATAGAATCCAAGTGCTCTAACAACACTTTATATGCATCAGAAGATTTAATATCTTCCTCCTTAGTTTGCTCCCGTTGTGGGTTGTGGGAAACTTGAGGCCTATGGAGGGGTGGTCGGATAGTAGCCCCTCTGCCTTGGTAGGGCATGTCGGCCCATTTTTCTTCTTGCTCATACTCCTCATAGGCTTCTTAAGGAGTTTCTGGATGAGACCTATAACCATGGGTGGGTCCCCACGGGGGGTGCACATCATTGTTCCTGGGAGTGGCCTCCTGCTTAGGTCTAGGAGGTCTCGGAGGTAGCACTTGGTAAGGTCATGGAGACCTGTCTCGAACCAAGGGGTTGCGCCTCTCATACGGTTCTACACTTTGGGTGTGAGGGGTTGGAACCCTCTCAGGCATAGTGTTATGGAGTAACTCATCTGTTTGGTGCCAAATGCGCTCTTTGCTAAGGCGATATAGATGCTCTAGTTACTATTGATCTTGCTCAAGCTGCGTGATCTACGCTTGGCGGGTGACATGTCTGGCAACTGCCAGGTCAATTTGTTCTACCATATTGAGTCTAGGAGGCCTAGATGCCTCTCCTATGCATTTATCTTGGTCATGATGATTCGATATCTCTATAGGTCACTTCCCTCTGTCGAGGTTGGCGATATTCACTCGAGGCTCTGGCCTCAATAGGTGATTCTGGTAGATAGTAGGTGCGAAGGCACATTTCTCCCACACTGTGTATTGCTATTAAGGAATGTAATGGTCTTCCTCATGCTCCCTTTCATATATGTGAAAGGGGTGGGCAGAGTTGGCTTGCCCTATTTGAAGAGCCTTGTGCTCTGGATTTGGCTTATTATTCCTAACAGTGATGGGGGATAAATGAGAGATGACATAATCATGTGGCCTCTCCTCATGGACCCTATGCTATTCTAGCGCTTCATCGCATGGTGGCCACTCATACCGAGCTTCTAAGGGAGCCTTCCAGTTTATATTGAGTGCCACGTGTAAGGACACCTCCTGAAAGGGTCTATGTTGGACGAGAGTGCCCCTCGAAGGGGTGCCTCTATAGTCCCATTCTAAAATGGCACGATGTGGACTCTCTTGTGGGTCAAGCTGCCAAGGTGGTATGACCAAGTCCTTGGGGCTATAGCGGAGGCGACTTGTGCCCCCTTGTACACTCTCCATAGCTCCTGCCCATGATTGGGCTTGGCTACAGGTGTACACCATGGTGGTGTTTTCTTACAAGATGCGTAGATTTTTATTTATTTTTTTTATGATTTTTATGCTACACTAAACATAAAATATCACACACACAAAGCAATGATTATCTCGTTTAAATATTAAAAGTGTGCCCTAAATCTGGTTTAGTGTGTTTTGATTTTTGTTTTGAAAGCTTTTGTAAAGAACGTTTAAATGCAATATGATGGCTCTTATGACTCCCAAAAATGGTCACCCCTTCGATATACCATTGCCAGGCCGATATACCAACCTATCTATATACCCGCCCTTATGTGAGGGAAACTATTGGTACGTGAGAGCAGATGGTATGTGGAATGTAGGCGGTACGAAAGGGGAATCACCCTATTTTTGACACCTACCATAGAAGACTTATCCTCATGCATTGGGAATCACCCCATCTACACTTGGTCAGATTTCATCAGGATTTACATCTAGCAATAGTAGCGATCGTGTTTATGGATGCAAAAATTCAAGCCAAGGTGGTGATGAAATCCACCTTTGATCTTGATCAAGGGTTGGGGTTTTACGACCAGCTCCTTGGTGTTTAAATTGCCACGTGATGTGTGGGGTTATTTTTATTTTTGCATAAGAGAAAACAACATGCAGTAAAAAAACTTTCCCTAAGCAAGCAAATAACCAGAAAACAAAAAACATAAAGCAAAAAATGACAAAAGGTTTTTAGGACCCCTACCTCTTTTCTACCCAAATCAGCTGGTTCTAAATTTCTGTCCTGAAACTTCCCAAAGAGTTATTCATCCTTGGGTGGGATGAATAATAGAAATGTATTCGTCATAGGGTGGGATGAATGCCCATTCGTCCCTGGGTAAGACGAATTCTAGCTCTGTATTCGTCATAGACTGGAATGAATAGCAGTCCAGCGTTTGAAAACTTGGTACCTACAAGCAAAAAAAATCAAGTTTTGATCAAATTTATGATATTAAAAATAGAGGACAAGGGTTCCACCGTGATTGCAACTAAAAGCACGAGGATACGGAAAAAAAAAGGAAAAGCCAAGATGCGATGCAAACGAAACAAAAGATAACGCTAAATCCTATGAATTGAAAGTGCATGAAAGGAGAGAAGCATAAGCGAATCAAAACCAAATAGAAAGCCAATATGGAAGACAAATTTTTTTATTAATATGCTTTAGAACTCAATTACAATTCACCTCCTCCCTTTTCAGGGGCTAGGAGCATTAAATGTGTTCTTATCACATCAATGGATGCCATTCCTTCTTTCGCGTGCCCACATGTAAAGTGGGCGGACCAAATGTTGTCGCCACTTGCGTTGATGAGTCTTGACTCCTTGCTGCTCCTTTGGTGTTGAGACCCTACATTCAAGGAAATAGGAAACAGTTAGTAGCACCTATAGATAAAATGAAACATGCAATCCCCATGTCTTCAATTAGTACATGCAAAATATAAATAAAATGATAACTGAAATAGATCCAAATGAACTTAAAACTTGACAGGGGCATCAAAACATCACAAGGAAGATACTGTTATGGAACAGTTGGAAAATTCACCACAGATTTGTATTCGCTCCGGGGCAGGATGAATAGACCTGTAACAAAGCGTCAAAAAGCACTATCCCAAATTTCACATTCGGGAAGCTCCAAATCACCTACAAAGTTGGGGGTTAGCTAAATGGGGGTATTTTAGGAAGACCTAGAAGGTCAGATTTTCCCAATTTGGCCTCTATCACCGGGAATTTGATGATGCTACCTGCATGTTAGTAAAGGCAAGAAATGATAAAAACATGATCAAAGATGTTCAAAACGATGTGAAATTTGAATGACAACCTATCTAAGTAGCATAGAATCAGATGCAAAAATAACAGAAAGGAAATCTGCCACAAATTTCTAATCACTTTGGGGCGGGGCGATTAGAACTACAGTAGTGTGGGGGGCACTTGGGGGCAGGACGCTCGCTGTTTGGGCCCCGATTTCAGCACCAATCCACTTGGGATGGGTCCAAAACCTCTTGTGGGGTGTTTTCAGCAAATTTGGTAGGATTTTGTGGCCAAATGTTAGGTTTTGGTTCCAGATTTGCACTTCTAATAACCACCCTATGACCTCCCTTCCAAAAGAGATCAAGGATGTGAAAGGCACAAATCAAAAGGTGTGTGTGGATGTAAAATGATAGCACTTCATTGCTCAAAATGCTCCTTCTATGTATATCTTGTGGTGAGAAAACTCACCAATTTATAGACCTGGAGGTCTCTTTGGATGAGCATGCAGAGGCGCCACTTGGCAATCATGCCTTCCCAGGGGGGAGAAGATTCCTCCCTGATTAGGGGCTCCCTGAATACCCTTGTAACTACCTCTAGTGCTCAAAAATTCTCACTCACACTCCCATGCAATGAAGGAAGAGTTAAGTGGCGGATCTGAGCTGCCATTTGTCAAGATTTGACTTTTTGCCCGTCAAACCTGCTATTTGCCCCACCCTAGAGCGAATACTGCTAATCATCCCTGGGTAGGGTGAATATAAGTTTGTAATCATCCCTGGGTGGAATGAGTATGAAGAAGAGTGCTTGAAGGTGCAAAATTGACTCCTGACCTTCCAAAACTGCTGTGAGAGTGGTAAGGACCACTGTTTAACCTTTGGGGGCTGCCCTGGGGGTTGTGTGTGTCAATGTGATCAGTGTTTGCAGTCACATAATCGGATTGGTGCCATTTTGGTGTCTACAGGAGGATTTTCCTTTTTTTTTCTGCCCCTCTTCCTTTTGATTCTCTTTTTGTGGTGCTCTTTTTCTCTTTTTTTTTTTTTTGTGAGTGTTGGATTTTTTTTTCTACCCATTTTCTGTGTTGCTTATGCTTGTCCATTTGTTTATGCCTAGGTTTATTTTGATCATGTAAGTGATAGGATGAAAAAGGGAAACCATTCGCTAAATGGCTAGGATTACACAAGGTGTTGTCCTCCCTAGAATCAAAATTTGCTTAAGATGTGAATGTGTGAGTGGTCCATGAATGACATCAATACAACTAGGGGTAGCCTTAAAATCTTGTAGAACTTGATGATATTCAATACATATTGATTAGATTGACTATGAATGGTTGAGCAATAGAAAATATTCCCATTACCATGCAACTAAGAAAAGTACTAGAGACCACAACAATCATGCTAGCAAATGATATTTTAACTTCTCAAAATAGTACTATATGCAAACAATGGATGGTCGATACACAAAAGGTATGTAGACATGATGGTGAATAATGCTGATATTGTGATATGTACAAGAGGACCTAACATAATAAAATGCCTAAAATTCATGGTGGTATATGTCTGACATATGTGTGGGAGATCCAATGCAAGTGATATAGATAAATTAAAGGCGGTGCGTCCAAGTATGATGTTCGATGTGTTGGATGTGATTATGTAGGTGTATGTAGAAATGTAGTAAAGACAATGTCAATTTATGGTAGTAGAAACCATGGGTGATATGTGTGAAACAGTGATGGGATTAACCCAAATGTAGTAGAGGCCTTTGGAATGAGTGGAGAAATTAAGCAAGTGTGTGATATGAACACAAAGTGATATATCTTCATATGATGTCCAATGTAATGGACCAAAGCGAACATATGGGAAAGAATATACAAACAAAGTAAAAGAATTCCAATGTAAGGTTGTAGCAAGTGTGAGTGATATGTTTGGATGTGCATGAGAGAGTATCGTTATGATGAGTAGGTAAATGTAAAATGCGACTAGGAGGCCCTGATGATCAGGCAGGTAAAGAAATAAAGAAGACAAAATAGAAATGGGGAAAGAATAAACTAAACCAAAAGTATGTAGCCGCTCATAGTGTGACCATACAATAATGACATAGGGTGAAAAAAATAAAGGAAGATAATAAAAGAATATTGAACCAAGTTAAATGTATGTAGCCGCTCAAAGCATGACCATACAACATTGATATAATTCTAGGAGAAGAGGTGGGAAAGTGGTAGAAAGAAGAAAGAAATGAAAATAAATGCTAAACGTAATATGTACAGTGTGAAAGAGGGGGATGAGAGAATGAAACTACCCCCCAATATTGGGGAATGTGGGAAGAGGGAGATGAAACTCCCCCCTAGTATGATGAATGGGTTAGAAGAGGATGAACTCCTCCTCCCCCAATATGTACAAGAGAAGCAAATATGAGGAAATGTTGATAAGCAGTGAGGGAATGTACATATGCAAATAAAGCAAAGGAAGAGAAATGAATACCATAAAGTAGGTGAATATGCTAAGTATGTGGAGGACACTATCATGAATATTGTGACAGGCTAGCTGTAAGATCATTATGACTACCATATCGATAAGAAATGTGGTCATGGACATGATAAACCTGGTGATATCTAGATGAAGATGATGACGTGCTACTGTGTGATCATGGTGGCATGGTATAGGGTGATAAATCTAGAGATGTGCCTTAATAATGAGTGGAAGAGATATAATGATGTATGTATTGCAATTTATCTTCATCCATTATGTTATGAACTAAGTGTTCAAAAATACAAGTGTTGATATCATGCCCTTGTTGGTGATGATAAACACAAAATTGATGCTCATTGTAGCCTTTTGGTCTCAGGAAACATGGATTAACTAGTTTGACCTCAAGAAAAACTAGAAGCCCTACATGATGCAGTAACTAGAAAGTATGGGATACGAGCTCAAGGAGAGCTGGTGTAGTATGAGTGGAGCATATGAGCTACGATTATCAAGTGTAGGATGGACTAAGTAGGGATGGAATGGGTGCTTTTCTAGGTTGTGTAGGACCTTGTGCTGGAGGAAGTAGGATAGGTGTAAGTGGAGGCATCATAGAATATGTCATGAATGAGTTATGAGTGGATCCATGACATTTACAATGGCTAAGATGTAACTCAAGATTATTGAGACGTGCCAATATGGGTTGTAATTCGATGGATGAATATGATGATGGAGATGGTGGTGTAAAGGGGGATGAGTGGGAATGCCAGTCATGGTATATGGTGGCTGATATAAAAGTGAATATGAAGATGAATGAGAGAAAGAAAGTGAGAATGGAGGATAACAAGATTACGATGGCATGGATGCATGTTGAGTGATGTAGAGTAGAAATCATGATGAAGAAATAGGAGGAGAAGGTGATTCTTGGGTAGACTGAAAATAGTGTAAAGAAGATATGAGTGGAGATGAGAGGATGGGGCTTGCATGTGAGCTTGTAGGTGAAATAAAATGACTAGCCTGGTGCCTAAGATATTGCTCATAGGATGAAATTATATTTCTTGATCCATGAGGTGGGATTAAAGGATGAAGGGTAAGTTATGGGGCTTTAATACTAGTGCAAAAAGAGGTAGGTGGATGTTTATTATTGATATGGAGAGGAGTAGGTGGGTTCATATTGCTCAAATTAAGATCATCATCACATTGAGAGAGGACCAGTGGTTGTTGGTCATGTGGATGAGGGGAGATAGGTGGAGTACCATAATTGGAATGGAAGACATGGATGAATGTCGAGAATGAGTAGATATGTTGTCCTCTAGATGTTTAGGAAAATGATTTTGAAAGGAAGTAGCATAGGAAGAGCCTCCATAGCTAAGAATGTATGTATGTAGGATTTAGCCTTAGATGTGGGGAGCCTATTTTTATGGATTTTGCAACCAATTTTTATGTGTTTTGTGAGAGAAATCCAATCAATGACAAGAAAAAATACATACAAACTAAAATTTTATAGCGTGTTTTGATTTTGGAATATCCCTAAAACTAAAATAAAAGAGGGTGTGACGGATATATCCTTAAAAAAAGGTGTGTCATAACATAGAACCTTTTAAAACACCTAAAAGTGCTTAAAATAAAACTGTGTCCAACAGGAAAATGGTGAGTAAGTGGAAGGCACAACAAAAAGATACCTAAAAGGAGGAACTCAAAATGCTCTGATGAGTTCAAAATCCTCTTACAAAAATAGGTCATGCTATCTAATGTGCTGCTACTGGCCCATTCAGGTGTTCACTTAATCCTCACATTTAAGGCATGCACAGTAATGACAGTTGCATCCACTAATTATTTGTAAAGCCCTATGGTAAATGGGCTTGCTAACCTACCCACTCTAAGGGTCTCTCAAGAGTAGGGGATGTTTTGGTGATGAAGTCTAGAAAACCACTCATGGGGGCTACTAAGGTGTGTAGTGTATGATCTGGTGGAATGATATGAAAGCCAACGTCACCAGTCTCAAGTGGGAATTGATGAAATCCAATATTGCCACTGTTTAAGTTGAACATTAAGTGTGTGTGTTATAATATAGGAAAGTAGGAAATGTTTTTTAAAAGTGAAATGCTTTTTTTTTAGAAAGAAAAGAAACACAACAAAGGATGAAGCAACCTTTTCCTTCAAATTTTCTTTTGTTTTTGAAAATGAAATACTCTTTGCAAACCAAAAGAAAATGCAATGAACTATGCACAAGTGAGTTTTGTAGCACTAGATATATTCACAAAGTATAAACAAGATGATCTACAATCCCTTCAAATTTTGCTATTTTTGAACTAAATAGAAAGGTTTTTACAGAGTTTACCTGTATCTCTAGCTCCTATAAGTCCTTTTGGATGGATTTCAATGATTTAATTGCACTTTTTCTTAAGTCATTGAGTACCTAATGACTAAATTGGGATGCACCCTACCTAGCGACTATGCTATAAATGCACTTTCATATAGGATATAAGTTTTAGGGCAGTGAATCTTGTTGTAGACAGGTACCTGAAACCACAAAAAATAGTAAATCACCTTCTATGGATAGAATAAGCATCTAAACAAGCTAAATATGAAGTAAAAAAAATCTTGCAAAGGTGTCACAGTGTTGAATATTGCAAGAGTACAAGATATAGCAACTTTGCAAAGGTGGCACGGTGCCGAATATTGCAAGAGTACAAGATATAGCAATTTTGCAAAGATGGCACGGTGTCGAATATTACAAATAGTCTTACAAGGTGGAATGGTGCTGAATTTTACAAGGCTAGAAAAATCCAAGTTTTAGTGAAATAACATGATATCAAGTTATGCTAAACACAAAATTGTATCCATATCATAAAGGTGATGCGGTGTTGAATATTGTAATCACACCTACAAGGTGGTATGGTGTTGAGTTTTACAAGAGGCCAAGAGAATCAAGGTGATGCGGTACTGAATATTACTAAAAATAATCTCACAAGGTGGCATGATGTCAAATTTTTTAAGGGTTCTATATTCACAAAGAAGGGTTGATTATACCTTTTGATGATGCCAATTTATTTATGTGGTTTATAGCTGTGATGATTGTAATTTTGGTAAGGGGTATAACACTCCCATATAGGGGTAAATTAGGACCCCAGACTTACCTACAACACTATAGTTGTTGTGGGTTGTACCAAAAGTGGCTTTTACACCATTTCCATGAGTTTTTGCTTCAATCTCTAGGTACCTAGTGACTGGATTGGATCACACCCTACCTAGCGATTGAAATTTGTAGACAAAAAAAATAGGTACCTCAAGTTGGAACAATATTTTTAGGGTTTTGTAAGCTTCCAAGTGGTTTTTGGAGGTTTGGTAATACAAAAACAATCAAAATTAGCTAACCAATAAGATGAGATAACTAACACGAAATAAAGCATGTGGGGTCCCACCGATCGTGCTAGAATAAACTCAGCGAAAAATGAATGTAAAGTCTATGAAATTGTATAAATATTAAAAAGGGGTTACAAAATTTTATTTTTATAGATTTACCTTAGAACGCTACAAAACAAGGGTTCAACATGGTGAATGTCCCTTTTATTGAAGTTAATTGTTGATTACATCTTGTATTGGTCTTTCAATTATCCTCAAGGGGTGGTGGACCTGCTACAAGTGTGCCATCATTAGTCAAACTATCCTCTAAATATGTCTGACCTACAAAATGGGGTTAGTGTGTTTGGGTATCTATCATGAATCATATACCATAGTAATGAAGACAAATAACACTGAATAAAGCAATAAAAATCATGTAAGAAGTTACTATAATTGCCTAAAAATGATAAAAAATAGTAAAGTATACTTGTAGGGAGGGTTTTGTAACTTTCTATCTATTGGAAATGCACTCTGGATAGAGTCACACCCTACCTAGTGATCATATTGGGTCACTGGATATCTAGCAACTCATACTGTAACATTATTTTTTTGGATATGTAGAAGATTATGTTGTCCTATGGTTGTAGCAACTTCTAGTCGACGTTGGATGTATTTTTGTACCTATCAAGACCTATCAAATGAAGAACACAAGCTTATACTGAGATGGGGGTGAACAGTATAAGACCACTTTTTACTTTTTTTTCCAAATAAATATCAATTAATGTCCTTAATTGCAATAACCAAATATAGAAGTGTGCATTAATAACTCAGATAGCAGTAGTAAGCAAGAGCACAAGTCACCACACACAATTGAGACACAAGATTTAACGTGGTTCCCCCAATGTGGGGTACTCCACCAGATAATCTCCTTATAATATTTCACACATAAATAAGGATCCTTATCCAATACAATGATTTCTTTGATCTGCTCAAAGCTAGGCAATAACAAGTTCACACAGAACTTGTCCAAATCTGAATAACAAGCTCACACAGAACTTGTCCAAAACTGAATAACAAGTTCACACAGAACTTGTCCAAATCTGAATAACAAGCTCACACAGAACTTGTCCAAATCTACTCCAACAAGCTCACCAAGAACTTGTCCAAATATGCTCTAGCAAGCTCACCAAGAACTTGCCCAAATCTGCTCCAACAAGCTCACCAAGAACTTGTCCAAATATGCTCTAGCAAGCTCACCAAGAACTTGCCCAAATCTGCTCTAGCAAGCTCACCAAGAACTTGCTCAAATATTGCTCTAGCAAGCTCACCAAGAACTTGCTCAAATCTGTCCACAAAGCTGTCCACAAAGCTGTCCACAAAGCTGTCCCAAAACTATCCACAAAGCTGTCCCAAAACTGTCCACAAAGCTGTCCCAAAACTGTCCACAAAGGCTGTCCCAAAACTGTCCACAAAGGCCTTCTCAAAGGCTCAATCAATCATGCTCAAGTAGCACTCAAATCTCATCCACAAATCTATCAAGGCAAAGCTCAAATATGAACTCAACAATGAATGGCAATGTACTCTTCAATGGATGACAACAATGATCCACAATGATCTCAACTCAACTCAACTCAAATCAACTCATAGAAGCATAAAGAGAATTGTTAGAGACTCAATATGTTCTAAGCTCAATCTCAACTCAACTCAGAATTATGAATCAATCTCAACTCGACTCAATCAACTCATAGAAGCATAAAGAGAATTGTTAGAGACTCAATATGTTCTAATCTCACTCTCAAATCAACTCAACTCAACCAATCACCACAAGGGACTACTCTTTCTCACAAAAACCCTAGTCCAAGCATGTATCAACCAACTCAAATGTTTCCAACAATGCTCAACCACAAATCTCACATAACAATGATACTCATGTTCTTTTCAAGTTCTTTCACAACCAATGGGCTTCAACAACTATGCTTATAAAACAAGGTTTAAACACAACTCTCAAACTAGAAAACCTTGAAGCATTCAACCAACCACTTTCGAAAAGGAAACCACAATCAATCCTTTTCACTCCAATGATATTTCAGAAATCAACCACCATAAACAATCAATAGGAGAATGTGCCCATACCTTTTTGATGCCAAGAAGTTGTCCACAAAATCTGCCACACTAAACACAACTTTCCTTTCCAATCTCAATAAGGGTTAGTGGACTTCAAATAATAATCACAAGATAAGCATAACTCAATTTACACCTTTTTACTCCAACTTAATAAACACATCCACCAAAGTCCTTTTTAATAAAAACCCTTATCAAAAATAATAATCAATAAGGCTCTCAAAAATATTTTATAACAACTCCTTATTTCTCCTAAATCTTAATTTTCAATTTCATGAATATCAAAATAAATCAACAACTCATCCACCTCTGAAATAATAATCACAACCCTTATAAAAATAAATTTTAATTAAAAACTTTAATTATTCCTTAACCACCTTATAACTCCTATCCTAGGGCATCAACGAAATTAATTAGAGCAAAACGTAATTACCTCCTCAAGGGGATTCGAACCCCCAACTTGCACACACCACGAGCGCCTTAGCCACGGCTAAGGTTGCCACACGAGCTAGCCACTCGTTCGAAAGGAAAAGGCACGACGTGCCTTAAGTCCTTCCTCCCTTCCACGCAAACCAAAAGCGCTTCGAGCACTTTCCTTCCAATGCCTTCGAATGCAGTCAAGGAGATTCGAACCTTGACGTAAAGCACTGCCACACACCTTAACAAAAAGCCAATTGCCAATGCGCCACTCTGCCCACAATGTCTTGGGCTTTCGACCAACCTTGGATTTATTCGTTGTCTCCCTTTTCAAAATGATTTTCGCACGAGCTCTCTTCGGATGCTTAGCCAACGATTAACACGAGCAAGGATTAATTTCAAATGAACCTTAGGATCCCCATTTATATAGTCTTCTCCTCATTTTCGATGACGTCGGTGCATTATTGATTTTCCCTCTTTCTTTAGACGTCGGCGCTAACTTTAATTTTAATTTTAAAATTTAAATTTAAATTTTAAATATTAAAATTTAAACTAAATATTTAAAATTAAATATCTCCATCACCGGGGCACCTTTTTCGATGAAACGAAAGGCCAACCTGGGTTTTAAGAAAAACCCATTTCAAATATGCCATCCATGGTTTTAAATAAAACCTTTTATTTTGCCTGCCTTGGTTTTCACAAAAACCCTGAATTTATCCATGCTTTCCAAAATATCATTTGCCCATCAAAACTCAATGTGATCCATATGACATCAATGATTCATGTGACATCAATGACAACATAAAATAACTCAAATTGCCAACAATATCCCCCTTTGTCATTGATGGCAACACCTCTAAAGCAAAAACCACAATCACTGCAAAAACCATCTCTGAGAATCAAAGCTGCTCCCCTGACTCAATACTCTCTATGGAGGCTGCTCCCCCTAACTCAATGCTCTCTTTGGAGGCTGCTCCCCCTAACTCAATGCTCTCCCCCTTACTCAAATCTCTCCCCCTTTGACATCAATGGCAAAAGGGACACCTATGGGGCTAAAATATATGACTCTTAAGCATAGCCCCCTCACCACCTTCTCTCTTGAGGTGATTAATTTTGGGGTGGGAGTACCTTTACTCCCAGATGTTCTCTTAAACACTCAAACGCTTCTCTTGGTAATGGTTTTGTAAAGATGTCTGCAATATGATATTTTGTAGGAACATATTCCAATCTTACTTGTTGCTCTGTAACCTGTTCTCTTAAAAAGTGATACTTGATTGGAATGTGCTTTGTTCTGGCATGCATTACTGGATTCTTCGAGATACTTATAGCACTAGTATTATCACACAGAATAGGAATGGGATGATCATGTTCTATGCTGAAATATTTAAGAGTCTGTTTCATCCATAATACTTGTGAACAACATGTTGCTGCTGCAATATATTCTGCCTCTATTATGGAAAGTGACACTGATGGTTGTTTCTTACTTAGCCAAGAAACTAGGCAATCACCAAGAAAGAATGCTCCTCCGCTTGTGCTTTTTCTATCATCAATATTTCCTGCCCAATCTGCATCTGTGTAGGCTATGAGAGTAAACTTACTGCTTCTAGGATACCATAGACCATACTCCATTGTTCCTTTGAGATATCTGAGAATTCTTTTCACTGTTGTCACATGTGATTCTTTTGGAGCTGCTTGAAATCTTCCCACTAAACCAACTGCCTGTATTATATCTGGTCTTGTGGCTGTAACATATAATAGGCTACCAATCATAGATCTGTATAGAGTTTGATTTGCATCAGGAGATTCATCATCTTTGCTTAATTTACACCCTATGACCATTGGAGTACTAACTGGCTTACTATCTTCCATTTTGAATTTCTTCAACATCTCCTTTATATACTTTGTTTGTGAAAGAAATATCCCTTTTTCTAATTGTGAAATCTGTAATCCGAGGAAAAAGGTTAATTCACCAAGCATAGACATTTCAAACTCATTAGTCATGTTTCTTGCAAATTCTTGACACATTCTATCATTGCTACCCCCAAAAATGATATCATCCACATACACTTCCACAATCATCAAATCATTTCCCTTATTTTTAATATACAGATTGCTATCAACTGTTCCCTTTCTGAAACCTTGCTCTCGAAGATATTTATCCAGTCTTGAATACCATGCTCTAGGGGCTTGCTTTAAGCCATAGAGAGCCTTTTTCAATTTACACACATAATCTGGCTTATCTGCTTGATTAAACCCATCAGGTTGTTCAATGTAAACTTCTTCTTCTAAATGACCATTCAGAAAAGCTGATTTGACATCCATATGATATACTTTGAAATTCCTGTAGCTTGAAAGTGCCAAAAACATCTGTATAGCTTCCAATATTGCAACTGGTGCAAAGGTCTCATCAAAATCAATTCCTTCTACTTGTGCATATCCTTTACACACCAATATTGCCTTGTTTCTGATGACTTGACCATCTTCATTTAGTTTGTTCCTGTAGACCCATTTAGTACCAATTACATTTTTTCCTTTTGGTCTTGGAACTAATTCCCAAGTCTTACTTTTTTCAATCTGATCTAGTTCTTCCTTCATTGCCTTAATCCAACATTCATCATTTTCTGCCTCTCTGAAATCCTTTGGTTCTATCTTGGATAATAGTGAAACATCTGCTTGTTCTGTTGAGCCTATGATTCCTCTTCTTGTCCGTCTTACATCGGGACTGCCAATGATCAAGTCCTCTGGATGATTTTTTTGAATATATCTTGATGTAGTTTTGGAAGGTATATTCTACAAATCTTCTTCATCTGAATCTTCACCCATTTCTTCCTGACAACTTTCTTCTTCTTCAGGAATATCTTCCTGAGGTGGCTCATTTATTCTTGTTCTTTCATCAACTCTGACATTTATACTTTCCACCATGGTATGTGTTCTTTTATTGTAGCATCTGTAGGCCTTACTTTTTGTAGAGTATCCAAGAAAAATACCTTCATCACATCTAGGATCAAACTTGCCCAAGTCCTTATTCTCTCTTTTGATATAACACTTACTTCCAAAAACTCTGAAGTAGTTTACCGTGGGAGGTCTTCCTTTCCAAAACTCATATGGAGTCTTATGTTGCTTTGTTCTAACTTGAGCTCTATTCATAACATAGACTATTGTACTGATTGCTTCCTTCCAAAATCCATCTAAATTTTTTGATTCATTTAGCATTGCTCTGGCCATATTCTCAAGAGTTCTATTCTTTCTTTCTACTACTCCATTTTGTTGAGGAGTCCTGGCTATTGAATATTCTTTTTTGATTCCATGTTCTGCACAAAACTCAATGAATTCTGTAGAGATGAATTCCCCTCCTCTATCTGATCGCAAACACTTGATCTTCTTTCCTATTTCATTTTCTACCATTTCTTTGAATACTTTGAAATGCTCAAATGCCTCCGATTTCTCTTTCAGAAAAACAACCCAAGTCATTCTAGAATAATCATCTATGAACAACATGAAGTAGCTTTCACCTTGTAGACTTTTAGTTCTCATAGGCCCACATAAATCAGTATGAATCAATTCTAATACCTTGGAAGAGGAATATTCTTTTGCCTTGAAACTTGATCTTGTTTGCTTTCCATACTGACACTGTGCACAAATTGTATTTGAAGGTCTTTTTATCTTTGGTAGATCTCTGACAATTTTTTTGTTGCTTATCCTTACTATGTTATCAAAGTTCAAGTGACACAACCTTTTATGCCATAACCAACTCTCTTCTTCTTGAGATAGAAGACATTTTTCCTTTTTTATTTCACTGAACATGTAGAGATTGTTATTGGTTCTTTCTGTAGTTGCAACAAGCTTCCCTATTTTTGTTTCCCTGATTTTGCATCCTGTAGAGGAAAAAGTAACTGTGTACCCTCGATCACAAAGCTGACTTACACTCAGTAGGTTGTGTTTTAGACCCTCAACATAGAGTACACCTTGTGTAGTTGTCTTTCCATCATCCAAACTTAAAGTTCCTTTCCCTTTGATTTTAGCTGAAGCATTATCACCAAATCTCACAGATCCATTGTTGTTTCCTTTTAAAGAAATGAACTTATTCTTATACCCAATCATATGACTAGAGCACCCACTATCAATATACCATTTGTCCATCCTGTAACCCAGTAGAATCTGCCCTCAAGTTGTTAGCCTTTCCGAAGGAACCCGCTCTGATACCAATTGAAGAACACAAGCTTATACTGAGAGGGGGTGAACAGTATAAGACCACTTTTTACTTTCTTTCCAAATCAATATCAATTAATGTCCTTAATTGCAATAACCAAATATAGCAATGTGCATTAATAACTCAGATAACAGTAGTAAGCAAGAGCACAAGTCACCACACACAATTGAGACACAAGATTTAACATGGTTCCCCCAATGTGGGGTACTCCACCAGATAATCTCCTTATAATATTTCACACAAAAATAAGGATCCTTATCCAATACAATGATTTCTTTGATCTGCTCAAAGCTAGGCAATAACAAGTTCACACAGAACTTGTCCAAATATGAATAACAAGCTCACACAGAACTTGTCCAAAATTGAATAACAAGTTCACACAGAACTTGTCCAAATCTGAATAACAAGCTCACACAGAACTTGTCCAAATATACTCCAACAAGCTCACCAAGAACTTGTCCAAATATGCTCTAGCAAGCTCACCAAGAACTTGTCCAAATCTGCTCCAACAAGCTCACCAAGAACTTGTCCAAATATGCTCTAGCAAGCTCACCAAGAACTTGCCCAAATCTGCTCTAGCAAGCTCACCAAGAACTTGCTCAAATATGCTCTAGAAATCTCACCAAGAACTATCCACAAATCTGTCCCAAAACTATCCACAAAGCTATCCACAAAGTTGTCCCAAAACTATCCACAAAGTTGTCCCAAAACTATCCACAAAGCTGTCCCAAAACTATCCACAAATTTATCCACAAAGGCCTTCTCAAAGGCTCAATCAATCATGCTCAAGTAGCACTCAAATCTCATCCACAAATCTATCAAGGCAAAGCTCAAAGATGAACTCAACAATGAATGGCAATGTACTCTTCAATGGATGACAACAATGATCCACAATGATCTCAACTCAACTCAACTCAAATCAACTCATAGAAGCATAAAGAGAATTGTTAGAGACTCAATATGTTCTAAGCTCAATCTCAACTCAAATCAAGTAATTATAGAACCATAAAGAGAATTGTTAGAGACTCAATCACCTTCACAATCACTTGACTAGGCTCAATCAACTCAACTCAACCAATCACCACAAGGGACTACTCTTTCTCACAAAAACCCTAGTCCAAGCATGTATCAACCAACTCAAATGTTTCCAACAATGCTCAACCACAAATCTCACATAACAATGATACTCATGTTCTTTTCAAGTTCTTTCACAACCAATGGGCTTCAACAACTATGCTTATAAAACAAGGTTTAAACACAACTCTCAAACCAGAAAACCTTGAAGCATTCAACCAACCACTTTCGAAAAGGAAACCACAATCAATCCTTTTCACTCCAATGATATTTCAGAAATCAACCACCATAAACAATCAATAGGAGAATGTGCCCATACCTTTTTGATGCCAAGAAGTTGTCCACAAAATCTGCCACACTAAACACAACTTTCCTTTCCAATCTCAATAAGGGTTAGTGGACTTCAAATAATAATCACAAGATAAGCATAACTCAATTTACACCTTTTTACTCCAACTTAATAAACACATCCACCAAAGTCCTTTTTAATAAAAACCCTTATCAAAAATAATAATCAATAAGGCTCTCAAAAATATTTTATAACAACTCCTTATTTCTCCTAAATCTTAATTTTCAATTTCATGAATATCAAAATAAATCAACAACTCATCCACCTCTGAAATAATAATCACAACCCTTATAAAAATAAAGTTTAATTAAAAACTTTAATTATTCCTTAACCACCTTATAACTCCTATCCTAGGGCATCAACGAAATTAATTAGAGCAAAACGTAATTACCTCCTCAAGGGGATTCGAACCCCCAACTTGCACACACCGCGAGCGCCTTAGCCGTGGCTAAGGTTGCCACACGAGCTAGCCACTCATTCGAAAGGAAAAGGCATGACGTGCCTTAAGTCCTTCCTCCCTTCCACGCAAACCAAAAGCGCTTCGAGCGCTTTCCTTCCAATGCCTTCGAATGCGGTCAAGGAGATTCGAACCTTGACGTAAAGCGCTGCCACACACCTTAACAAAAAGCCAATTGCCAATGCGCCACTCTGCCCACAATGTCTTGGGCTTTCGACCAACCTTGGATTTATTCGTTGTCTCCCTTTTCAAAATGATTTTCGCATGAGCTCTCTTCGGATGCTTAGCCAACGATTAACACGAGCAAGGATTAATTTCAAATGAACCTTAGGATCCCCCTTTATATAGTCTTCTCCTCATTTTCGATGACGTCGGTGCATTATTGATTTTCCCTCTTTCTTTAGACGTCGGCGCTAACTTTAATTTTAATTTTAAAATTAAAATTAAAATTTTAAATAATTAAAATTTAAACTAAATATTTAAAATTAAATATCTCCATCACCGGGGCACCTTTTTCGATGAAACGAAAGGCCAACCTGGGTTTTAAGAAAAACCCATTTCAAATCTGCCATCCATGGTTTTAAATAAAACCTTTTATTTTGCCTGCCTTGGTTTTCACAAAAACCCTGAATTTATCCATGCTTTCCAAAATATCATTTGCCCATCAAAACTCAATGTGATCCATATGACATCAATGATTCATGTGACATCAATGACAACATAAAATAACTCAAATTGCCAATATCAAAAGGGGAGACAAGAGGGTACAAATGATATAGTTATCATGGTGATTTGATGGTTGCTTGATGAGTAGAATTTTGATGTAATTTTGGTAGAGTTATGTTATGTGGGATGAGATGGATGTATTTTAGGAGGAAAAGTACTCCTATTTATATATTTTGGAGAGCTTAGGGTGTTCAGGTGTCCCTTGTGAGGTGGAATGAACCTTGGGTTACATCCCAATCATGGTAAGGTTAAAGGGGTGAGATGGAAGGTAAGTTATGCCCTCACATACCCTGAAGAGGAATCTGCTAAATATCTAGAAATATCCCATGTGCACACATGTGTGAACAAAGGTTAGGATTAACCTTGATTAAGTAAATTCTAGGTTAGGTTATGGTTAAGTTAAGCATATTTTAAATATCTTAACTAAGTGATGGGTGCACACATGTGTGAGGATGAGATTAGTGTTAATCTTGATTAATCCTAACTAATCATGTGTTTAAGTCATAAAGTGCACTTTATTATAAAGTAACTTTAAATCAAGGTTAGAATTACCATGATTACACAAATTGAAGGTGGTCGCATGAGAATCATGATTAGTTATACCAAAGGGCTTAGATGGCCTAAAGGGGCTTATGGATAGCCCTTTTGATAAATATAAAGTGTTTTGAGATTAATTAATGCAATTTGGTGGCTTTTGCAAATTAATTAACCATGAAGAAGAAATGTATGGCCATGTGCGACTTTTAGGTGTCTACATTATGACCTTGTGAAAGGTGATAAGTTGGAGATCTCTTTCTTAGTGGTTTCTATCTCCATATATCAATTATTCCTTGGTTGATAATGAGGACATATGCATTTCTTTGTTGAGCTAGTGGTCTAAAAGGTGCTTAGGTGGTCATTCAAAATTATTTTGATTAGTTATGGAAAGGTTTTTTACATATATTTATACTTCTTATTGTGCATGTCTCATCAATAGATGAAGAAGATAGATTGTATTCCTAGTCACCATCCTAGTTAGCAATAGTAGTTGAAGAGGATATATGATAGTATTTTTTATTTCAAATTTTGTGATACATAGTGCCTTCTAATTTGTCATAGGTATTTATCTAAAAATTTAAATTTCTAATTTTTGGCAGTTTTATCATTGTGTGGAAGGCAAAATTATGAAATCCATATATTTCATATGCAAAAACATGATCATCCCATTTTTTAAAATCATATGATTTCTGAGCTCTTTGTAGTAGTTATAGTTATCTTGTTTTGTTTTGCTAGAAAAATTTAATAGTTTTATAGGATTGATATGGACCACTCATGCCACTTTTGAGAACCTATTTTGTAGAGGTTCTTTATAATGCAAGAGGAGTAGGTTTTGGATAATTAAAATAGAATATGCCTTGTTCCTATGAGTTCATTTCTAACCATGGGGGATTATTATTCAAAAATCTACATTTTTGTTAATGACTCAGCTATTCTCTATTATTATATCAAATGATAGATTGTGGTCACTATATTGCATGTTGAAGATCTTCCCAAGGGTGTTGAAATTCAAAATATTTCTAAAAATGAATAAAATAAAAACATTCACTCCAATATTATATAGAAAACATAAAGGATGAAAGAAAGAGAAAAATATGATGGGTTCCCTTTAGCACCATAAGTAATCCTTATCTATCGATTATATTGCCTAAAACTCCAATGAAAAATAAGGAGTCTGAAGTGGTTATTTATAACCACACCAAAATCCTAAATTACATCATAAAGTTTAACCTAAACTAACATAACATGTGGGATCTAGGTTAATTATAAATATTAAATAAGGTTTAACCATAACAAGGTTAACCATGGCCCATTAGGCCTACATAATAAAATTTTACAAAATATTAAATACATTGTACAATGATATGCCATTAGGCCTATCCAATACATCACACAATGTTAGCTCTTAGCCATGAATTAGATTATAAATTCAATACCACCAATAATCTAAATAGAGTGTAGACACGAAAAATTGACTCACCCGGATGAGTCATTTTTCCATGGAAATGTCCCCCTCATACAAAGCTTCCAAGAAAACATGAATGATTGTGCATATTTATTCAAAAAATTCACAAGAAGTTTTTTAGCGATCCAAGAAAGAACATTCTACCACACAACGATAACACCAAGGATATAGTAAATTGTTTGATGGTCTTTATATCTTTGTTTGGACTAGATTAGTTCTTGTTGAACATAGACAATGATATAGATATACCCAGCCTATGTTTTATTAGGTTTATAGATTTCCAAGTGGAAGTGGCAGACATGTTTGGTGGGATATCTCTTTCCATTTTATGACACATCAGAGGATCATACTAGGGATAATTGACTCAAAAAAAGTTATGGCCACATGGCTAGGATTTCATGTAGGTTTCTTATTTTTTGGCCATCGCAACCACATATTTAAAAAATGGTGTACACATAGATTTCATTAATGCATACAGGAGGTGCATAAGAATAACTACATCAAAAAAATCTATGCATAGGTAGTGCACAGTGCCTTAGTATAAGAGGCATGCAAGCGTCACATGGCACACAAGTCATGCCCCCATTGCAAGTGCACCATAGGTACACAGGCACGCATAATAATGTGCATCCCATAGCGCACAATCAATGTACACAAGATGCACCACATAGCACCACAAGCATGTACAACACAAGCGTGCAACACAGGCATGTGCATGCGAGACACACATGCATGCAATACCACCTAGCCACAAGCATACACGAGCAAGCAGATCAAGCATGTAGCATAGTATCATGACTATCACATATCGTAGTCCTTAACGAAAGCATGTTACCATAATCAACGATTTATTATGCCCTTGTAGACATAGACCTCGGATGCCTATGGAATCTACCTTTCATCTCTATGCAGTATCACTCAATTGCCTCCCATCTACAGTGTCATATGCTATTGTGTGATTGAATATGAGAAACCAATTATTCTCATCATAGTCAACAATATGGCCACATTGTGCATTTTAAAAGAGATTTTTTTAAATCCTCTATGGTCCCATGTGAAGAGTGGGGAGGTTAACATAGCATTTAAAAAATTTGTTTTTTCAATATATTCAATATAGTCAAAAATCAAGGTGGGTCCACATGCAATGTTTTAAAACCATGTATTATTTTGAAGAATATTTTCAAAATATTTTTTTGGAGGAAAAATATAATGTTGTAGAAACTTCCAAATTGATCATGCTGGAGGAAAAATACCTTTTATTTTGCTTCCTAGGAGATGCATGTTGTTGTTTTCCCCCAAATCAAGGCTTGATTTATATCCAATTATAGTCTTACATGTAGTCATTGGAAATAATTTTTTGATCCAGACACAATGGAGGTGCAGTTTTGAGGTCATTTCATATGTTTTTTTGAGCCTCAAAGTTTGTTGTAACATGGAACGTAATTTTAGTTGAAGCTGACACTCCATCAATCCAATTCAAGCATTGCATTCCCCTCCTCTCCTATAAATAGCAGAGGTTATTATTGAGAGAAAATTATACATAAATAACAAAAGGAGTCAGCGTTTCCTTTCTATAAGCCCTAATATCTTCTTATATGTACTCATTCATTGATAATATTCATAACCTCTTTTGGTTCTATCAAAGTCACCGTAGGATCTTACTAGAACTCTAGTTCATCACTTGTTCTCACCTCTGAATTTGGGTCTGGTCATTAGACTCTTGGGATTGCTTTTACCCAAAAATTTACTTGGAGGTCCATTTAGCTTGAATCTTATTGGTACCACCCTTACAAAGATGGCCAAGGCATTACTCCTCCTAAGTGTAGTGAGAATTCACTACATTAACATAGACATTCGAGATATTGTTTTAGCATGTATTGGTTTATTTTGATATTCTGAAATCAATTATATTAGATAGAGGTTTCAAAATCATCATGCGTTTCTATCGATGCTATGAGTTTTTATTGGCACTCATCTAGACCACTCAACTACCTTTAATTCATATTAATATTTATACATTAAGGTGGTTAACAAGATGTTAATACTTAATATAGATGTACAATATTTAATCATTCATACTTGTAGGTGGATAATTTGTTCCAAATTCAGTATTCATAAAAGCAAGCCTTCTTTCCAAGCATATCTTAGATTTCATTCTGTTGGTTTTTAGTATGTAAATTCCATATTAGACTAATAAAGTGGAAAAATTTTAGTTCCTATAACATCCAACATGTGCATTTCTAATTTAATACATGTATTGAAGTATTAACAATTAAAATACAAGAAGCACCAAGATTAACATTGCACCTCTTATAAATTTTAAGTCATAGGTAGGGTTATGCGTAAGGGGTTGACCCTAAAATGTATTTATAAAAATAGGGTGAATCAATTTTGAAATCCAAATTTTTTTATAATTTCAAGGTGAAAAGGTCCCCTATTATTAGGGGTAATATTGGATATTTAAAAGGATGAGTCTACCATTTTTTTTGGCTAATGGGCCCCAATCAAGGGTCCCCAATATTAGCCAATTCTAAATTTCAAAAATCAAAATATTCATTAATTAACGATAATTAGCCGTTATGCATAATCCTGGTCATAGGCTATTATTGGCTACATCTTCAAAAGGAACACTTCTTTATACCACACTAAAAGATCAGTGCTATGGCCCTTATATAATTTTATATGTAAAATATAAAATTATTTATTCTTGATTTTCCACTACATGTGGGAATGCATCTTGTCTTAAATGGAAATCCTCTCAAGTTATATTTTTGTCCTTGCTTGAACTATAAATAGTGTAATACCTAATAAATTTAGACTTATATTAGTTGATTTTAGTTGGCCCATACTAAATTATCAATTCCTTATGCTATAGTCTATATATTCTTTTACACATAATAGAAAATAATTTCTTTATTCTTGATTTTCTATTGTATGTAGGAATGCATCTTGTCTTTGTCACAAATCTTCTAATACAATATATTTATCCCTTGATTGATGTAATAATACTTAATTATCTAGTAGATTTAGACCCATATTAGTTGACACTATCCTTAAAAAATTGTTTTACACATGACAAAAAAGTACATGTTTATTCCCAATTTGCTACTATATGGGGGAATGCATCATATATTTGGAAGAAATCATCTAAGACAATTTGTTCCTCCATTGCTTGAACTAACATTAGTGATTCATAATATGGGCCCTAAGATGCATTGGCATGGAGGACAACTCATAATACTAGTATGTGGTATCTACAATTATAGTTGGAGTTGCTTTGTTGAAATCAAGGTTAGAGTATAGTTCTCTTGTAAGTAGCAAAGATGTGTACAAGTACAATAAATGATCATTAAGATGATGATACAAATACACTCTATAATATAAATATCTTATATTAAATATAGAATAATATTACAAATGTTTAATACAAGGGTGCATTACTACAAGGTGTAGGTCATTATTTTTTGTTGGGGAGGCCAAAGATAGCCTAAAGGGGAACTACAAGAAAAGAAGTAGAAACTATAGGAAGAGAAAGAGAAATTCAAAGACCAATAATAATAAAATATTTTTCACACTAAGCTATATACAAGTTCTATACATAAGTTATAGATTAGTTTGATGATGAACTACTTTAGATCCTAAGATATTATGAAGTAGTTTAAAATTATCTCTTCAACTTCCTTGTGTTGGGCACCAATCACTGGATGAACAAGTGGTTGAATTGGTCTATAAACAAAAATGCTAGACATTGATCATTTCTATGTGATTTGTCATGTTGAGGCTAAATGGTGACACATATAGTAGGTGTCTATAGTGACAAGTCACTACTTTGGTAATTTTATAATTTTAGAAGGTTATAAAATAGTTGGAATCAATCAATTAAAACCTTCCAAAACCTCCCAATTTTTTCTAAGGACAAGGATTGATTTTATCTACAAAGGTTAAGTAATTACATCTGCTAGCAAGAGAAAGTGATTGGCTCATAGAAGTAAAGCACTAGCAAAACAATGGGAAATCACTATTAAATTGGAGTATCACTCATGGATCAATTGATGGGAAAAAATATGAGCACACATAATAAGGAAATTTGGAAAGTGATATTTTAGCATGTCATGGTACCATAACTTATTTTAAAGGTCTTATAATCCCTTTAGAGGTATGTAACACTTGGAGGTGCATCATTTTGTTAAAGATACCCCTAAATATTTAATTTTGCTAAGAGCCATAGTTTTTCATTCCAAGTAAATCAAGGGTAAACTTTCTTATAAATAGAAGCCATGGAGTCCATTGTAAACATCATTTGGCCTAAGGAATTTATAGCTACAATTTGTGAAACCCATATTGTGCTCTTATAAATCATGAAATTCATGTATCTTTTGCACTCCATTAGTGGAACTACCCTCCTAGATTGTAGAATGTGGCAAAATCCTTTTTCCTATATTGTCATTCTTTTCATAATTTCAACTCATTTGAATTGGAATATATTATTTTTATTAAAAATTCTCATTCATTGATATATTGCACACTCTTCTTGCTATGTTTTGGATCATATTTACATATAATATTTCACCCAAAATTTTACAATTTACTTTTTTGAATTTTATTTTTTGTATTTAATTTTGTATTTTAATTTTTTGCATTTAATTTCATGGAACTATATTAGATTAGTTTATAATCTAGCAAGGATAGTGGGTATCTAGCCTAAATTTAGAGGTTAGAGGAGACCCTAAACCCTCCCATATAACTTTGTTAAAATTAGAATTATGGACACATAAGAAGTTGCATATTTTCACAATTCAGCGAGGTTTTTGGCACACTAGTTGGGCATTAGTTGTTTAGTTTATCATTTGGAAAAATTTATTGATTTTAGCACTAAAATTATGTTTAAAGTGTAATATAACTCATGGCCAAGTAAACATTGTATAATGTAATATTGATAGGCCTAAGGGCATTCATTATGCAATGCATTGAATTTGTTGTATTTTATTATATAAACACTATGGGTCATAGTTAACCTTGTTATACCCAGGTGTTGTAGGTGAGTTGGAGAGGAGAGGGCAATCCTCGAAGGGAGGTCCCAGGTTTGAATCTCCACCCTACCAAAAAGCTAAATTGGGTACCCAAAATCCAATTGATAATATTGGTGCGGGTAGGGGTCAGGTGCGACTCCCGGGTGACTTTGACGGTATAGAACCCCCTACTCGTGGTCTCTCAGACCAAGGTGGCCTCGCAAGGGGTTTTTTGCTTTAAAAAACAAAATAGTTAACCTTGTTATGGTTAAACCCTCTTTATAACTTGTAATTAACCTTAATTCCTCTTTTTATGTTGGCTTAGGTTAGACATTATTATTTAATTAGGGTTTTTTTTTTGTAAGATACCCCCACCACTTCTTATTTGATTATTGGTGTTGTGAATCTTATCTATAGATAATATAATGATTATTTATCATGCCTATGGGCATATCCTAATATTTGTGTCTTTTTTTCTTTTCTTTTGACCTTTTACACTTTTGTATAAGATTTGAGTAGATTGATTTCTTATATTCATTTATGGAAAATATTATGAATTCCAACATGGTACCAGAGTGGGTATAGAGCAACATCACTTGGTCATAGAGAAAGCTAACTTGGAGCCTATGATTTTTCTTCAAAGATCTATGACAAGTTATTCCTCAACTTTTCATAAGCATTTTCATAAAAGAAACAAAAAGAAAAATTGTTTTTGCAACATATTGCTTATTTTTTCAAGAATCAATGAGATCTATTTACTTTAATGTTATTGAGTTAACCCTAATTTTCTACTTGCAAATCTAATTTTTTGTTTAGAGAAAAAAAAAATTGTCTCTATTTTTGGTGACAAGAGTTTTGAATTTGATTTACATATTGATGCATTCACAAATTTGTTGTGTGCCTTCAAAAATAGGATCACGATGGGTCCTCTTCATCATGGTAGGTATAATATAAGCAACAACTATGGAACTACTTTGATGGCTAGTCAATGCATATGTAAGGCTTACAGTAGGGAGGGTTGCAAGATCAAGCCCTTCTCACTGTTATTTAATGCAAGTAAGGAAGGTATTGAATATGTGTCATCACATGAGGGACGGGTTTTTATTTTTGGATGGTATACCCATCAAATTTCAAGAAATTATAGGTTTGTTTGTCATTTAGTGAGATTTTTCCTATTGGTGAGTGTGCCTTTGCTAAGATATTAACAACTGAAAGCACCTTGGTTTGAGTTTGGGTGGGGCGTGTTTCTTTTTACATCAATTTTGGAGGCACAAAGAGTATTTTAATTTATCAACATATTTCCTCCAATATGTGCAACAAAAAACATTGGTTAGAGCAACACTCTTAATAGGTAAGCAATGAGGGTTCGATTCCCACATGCATACATTTTGATAAAACTTAAATGGGCAGTATTCTTGGCCAATATGGTGTCCAATGTGGCAATCTCACACATCAAATAATATACCTTTTTACATATATATTAACTCAACCAATAAAAATCAACCAAGTGTCATTGTTGCATAGGTTCAAAGGTGGTGATGTGGTAGATAATCATATTTGCTTTCCTAAGGTTTGAAGTTTTAATTTTTTATTTTTGGGGTCCATTAGGGAAAACATTTTGGAGGCCATAATTTTTGCATACAAGAGTAGTTTGAGCTATGTTTTTTTCAAATTGCATGAATTTTCAAGCTTTATGCATTGGTGGTATTAGTTCATAAACATGTTATGGTGTTAGGGTTTAAATTGTACAAGCTGGACCATAAATCCCTAATTACTCACCTTAACAAGAAATTACAATATATGGTTAATCCAATTGATTGGCATACTACGTTGTAAGAACCTATTGTGCACCTTTTAAGAAGATAAAGCATCAATCCTTAATGAAGAAACTTACCACCAAAGAGAAGAAGAAGCTCTTAGCCTATTTTCCTTAATGATTGAACAAGAGTTAATTTTCCACATCAAAGAGAAGAGTGACCTTATAAAGGTATGGTCAATATTACATGATTTATTTGGAAAATTTAATAGTATTGAAGTAAATTAATTGGAAATAGAGCTCTCTTTTCTTAAATTGGTTGAGTTTAATACAATTGAGGATTATATTACAAGATTCAAGGTATTAGGAGTAGATATTGCATTTTCTAGAGGAAAAAAGAAAGATGATGTAAAATGCATGACAATTGAACCTGATAATATTTCCCTTTATTTTTATATGTTGAACCTAATGGTTTATATGATTCCTATATTTTTGGAATCTCAAAAGACTCTTACTCTTGATCAAAATTTTTCTCTCCTAGTTCATTTTTAGGTGCAAAGGAATTATGGTGGGCACTCCACATATACAAGCTCATGGAATGGAATTTAAATATAAGGATACTGAAACCTAAGGGCCCGAGGGCCATGCTAAGTTTTAAAATAAGTCAAATATTATTTGTAGATATTACAAGAGGAAGGGGTATTCAGTGAAGAATCACTTACTTAAATTGCAAAGGATTGACATTGTGTTTCTAAATATGGATAGATGACTCTAGATGATGAGGGAGATTATGAAGGATACGCCTCAGTTGTAAAACCCCACTAGAGAATCCATTATGCATGGATGATATTATTATCATTAATGTCTTCTCTCATTGGCCCCTTAGTTTAGATTGTGGGGGTGTTGAAAATATAATTTGATTCATGGAAAAGGTTGACATTATATGATGTAATATTAATAGGCTTAAGGGCATTCATTGTGTAATATATTGAATTTATTATAATATTTTTTATGTAAATTTTGGTTAACCTTGTTATGGTTAAACCCTATTTATAACTTGTAATTAACCTTAGTTTCATGACCCACCTTGGCATGATTCATTTATGAGATAGATTATGTATAGACATGTGATTATTTAATGCTTAGCTTTTGATGCATTTGGATGGTTATATGCATTTGTTGTTTTGATTATTTTATACAAGGATATGGTACTACTGATGTCCTATATGGTTGTCATAGAATGTACAAGGTCTCAACAGGGCTATAAGACATATATCAGTACAAACGTTGAGAAGAGATAATCACCTAGATAATTTGCTATTACAAGAGACAAAGGTGGTAGAAGCAAACTTAGCAATGGTTAAAGATAATATTTGGATAGGAGTAGATTTTGTTGCTCAACCCTCAATAAGATCCTTAGGAGGAATGATGTGAATTTGGGACCCAAATAAATTGGAAAGACAAAAAATTATCTCAAATGATAGATTTTATGCTATCCACTTCTTTTTGAAGGAGGATAATTCCCACTCGACCATTACAAATGTCTATGCACCAATTACTATGGTTGGAAGATGAAGGTTATGGAGGGAATTGAGTGAACTCAAGAATTTCTTTGTAGGTATCCCATGGATCATTGCAGGGGACTTCAATACCCCTCTATATCTGTCTGATAAGAAGGGATGCATTGGAGGATATTCAGAGAGTATGACTGAGTTTGGTTATTTTATAAATTCAAATGCTTTGATGGAATTGGAGCTTAGACAAGCAAAGTTTACCTAGACTAATAGGTGGTTGGGGAGTCAATTGATTCATATCATAATGGATAGGGTGTTAATTTCTCAGGAGAGATTAGTGTTTTTTGGGGACACTACTCTCATTGCCCTCCCAAAAACTGGCTCAGATCATAATCCTTTGATTTGGAAAATAGCGAATAGGAGAAGGCTCTTTGCTACCCATTTTTGGGTTTGAAAAGATGTGGATCCCTCATTTTTATTTAGAGAGCAGGATTCAATCGTAGTGGTAGCAATATTTTTTTAGGGATAGATTGACTCAAGTAGCAAAGAAACTGAGATTTTTTAAGCAAAACTTAAAACTGTGGAACAAATAGGTGTTTGGAGATATTATGGTTAAAAATGTAACTTTACAACAACTCATGGAGTTATAAAAGTCTTTGCATTTGGAGGAGTATTCGGAGGAAGTCTAGACTAGAGAAAATGATCTTCTATGTGATTGGCACAATACTTTGGCATGAGAGGAGGCTTTCTGGAAGCATAAATAAAGAGGTTTTTCCATGTTTCAACTCTCAAGCATAGAAGTTTTAATAAAATCTAGGAGATCAATATTGTTGATGGTTCTTCTACAAGGGATCCTTTCCAAATTAGAGGGGAATCTGTTCAATTTTTCCAAGACATGTTAGGAGTGGATTCGAAGCTGGATGAAGAGGCGATGAACTTGTTGTTAGGCCATTTTCCATTAAATATTACAAATCGTATAAATGGCTATCTTCTAAAGTCCTTTTCGGATGAGGAAATTAAAGAGGTGGTCTTCTCCATGAAGGGAGACAAATCTCCTGGTCCAGATGGATTTTCGATGCTCTTCTATCACAATTTTTGGCACATCATTGGTAATGAGGTCACATTGGCAGTTAAGGTGTTTCAGACCTCTAAAAGGATCTCTTTTGATGTGAATTGTACGTTCTTAGCCCTCATCCCAAATATTTCAAGTGCTAAATCTTTGTAGATTACTACCCAATTAGCCTATGTAATACTCTCTACAAAATTATATCCAAAGTCCTTGCAAACTGACTGAAGATGGCTCTCTCTTTTATCATTAACAAACACCAAAGGGATTTTGTTCAGGGATGATAGATTCTTGATGGGATCATTTCGATCCATGAGATCCCACATTCTATATCTAAATAAAAAAAGGAAAGTATGTTTCTTAAATTGGATATGAATAAAGCATATGACAGAGTTTCTTAGAATTTTTTGATCAAAGTTATCCAACATTTTAGTTTTCATGAGGATTGGATATCTATGATGAAAACTGCATTTCCACAGTGATGATCTCCATCTTAGATAATGGGTTTGTAGTGGGTTATTTTCCTAGCAAGATGGGGTTGAGACAAGGACACCTCATGTCCCCTTATCTATTTATAATTTTATTTGAATCTATGGGTAGAGCATTCACAACAGCCATGGATAGAGGAGACATAGAAGGTATCAATCCAGCTTCCACTCTGGAACCGATCTCTTTTCAATAGTTTGTGGATGGAGGATTGGATATCTATGATGAAAACTGCATTTCCACAGTGATGATCTCCATCTTAGATAATGGGTTTGTAGTGGGTTATTTTCCTAGCAATATGGGGTTGAGACAAGGACACCTCATGTCCCCTTATCTATTTATAATTTTATTTGAATCTATGGGTAGAGCATTCACAACAGCCATGGATAGAGGAGACATAGAAGGTATCAATCCAGCTTCCACTCTGGAACCGATCTCTTTTCAATAGTTTGTGGATGATACTCTAATTTCGATAAAATCATATCTTCCACAAGCAATACATATTAAGATGATTTTGCATTTCTATGAGTTGGAAGTAGGCCAAAAGGTAAATTTTAATAAAAGCAAGCTTTTTTTTTCTGAATACCTCCAGAGCTCTCCAACTGCAGATAACAAGAATTTTCAACTATGGCATAGGTGATTTGCTAGCAACCTATCTAGGGATGCCTTTATTTTTTGGGGGTATGGAGGAAGCCTTGTGGGATCCGGTTATTGAACGTGTTACAAAGAAACTGTCTTCCTGGAAAGGCTCTCTTCTTAATCAGGAAGGAAAGGCCCAAATTGTGAAATCCTACCTTTAAAGTATACCTATTTACTTCATGTCAATTTTTAAAATGCTAGTATCGGTCTGGAAAAAAATTGAATAAATCCAAAGGATATTTCTGTGGTTTGGGACTGAGAAAAAGAAGAGGATATCTTTACTTGCTTGGAATAAATTTTGTAGCTCTAAACAATATGGGGGATTGGGACAAAGAACTCTTCCCAAAATGAAAAAATATCTAATGGGAAAGTTGGGTTGGAATTTGGCAAATGAAGAAGACACTCCTTGGTGAAAATTGTAAAAGCTAAGTATTTACGTAATTCCTCCTTCCTGGAAAACCTCAACTCCCCCTAAGGGATCTTGTTTTTGAAATAGCCTTCAATAGGTAAGACCTCTGATCCAGTAGGGTTGTAGATGGTAGATTGGAGATGGTGCTAACATGATATTTTGGTAGGATACCTGGCTCTTTAACTCTTCCCTTTGTGAGATACCAAGGTTTACAAACTTAAGAATAATCCTGACTCCTATTTATGGACTGTTGGTTCGGGATTATATGGTGGAAGAAAATGACATCAAGAAGTGGAAGCGGATTTATGCTGATAACATCAATGAGGACTTGCTTCCACACTTGGAAAGTCTTAATAGATGCCTTAATGCCTACATCCTCATCCATTGGCGATCGAGTAATTAATTTATTTGGATGAAAACGAAGAGTGGAGATTATTCTGTGAAGTTTGGTTATAACTTGGTTGAAGGTGTAGGGGTAGTGTGACCCCATGTAAAGGTTTGGGATAAAGATCTCATCCCTAATATTACTATTTTTTAGTGTCTGGTTATGCATAATAAAATTATGACCCATGATAATGTGAAAAAATATGGTTTCTCCTTATCAAATATATGTGTTTTGTGTGGAAAAAGGAGGAAAATATTGATCATCTACTTCTTAAGTGCTCCTTTACCAAAAACTTGTTTTATTAGCTCTATAGTCAATTTCAAGTTCAATGGGTTTTCCCTAGAACTATCTCAAACTTGAACTTGCAATAGGAGCCTCTTTTTAAAGGCAGAAGAATCAGGAAGTTGTGGCTTCTAAGCCTTGTACATATCTGGTGGAGATTCTGGAATGAAAGAAACCACAAAATCTTTGAGGACTTGAAGATGGATTGGGAAATGGTTTGGAACCGAGCAATAAGTCTCTTGATGGAGAATTTTAAAACTATTTGCTTCAAGGAGGGATGGGAATAAGAGTAGAAAAGGCAGATATTGGAATGTTGTTGAGTAAGAGAGAAATTAGCAATACCTCGAGTTCATCCCATAACTCATGAAAAATGAATAATACTATCAGTTGGATGGCTCAAATTAAATTTTTATGGGGCCTCGAAAGGTAATCCCAGGCTGGCGGGAGCTAGAGGGGTGATCCGAAATCATCTAGGTAAGGTAATCAAAGCCTTTTTTGAACCATTGGGTGAGCAGACAAGTCATTTTACTGAAGCAAGAGTAGCTTATGTAGGAATTTATTTGGCTATCAATTGCAATCTAGATAAGCTCATAGTTGAAGGAGACACAAAATATTGTGACCATTTTAAAGTGAGGATAACCTGTTGCCTAGACTATTGATTTAATGATGGTGGAATCTTGAGCTCTTTTGGATAGACTCGATAATGTGTCTATCAATCATATTTATAAAGAATTTAATAGGGTGGTAGATGGTATTGCTAACGAAGGAGTTATGGCAGATTCCAGAAAGGAATGGGGGAATGATATCCTAGTGCACATAAATAATATAGTTGACAATGATAATGCCATAGGAATTGAGAATGGGGATCAGTAGGAAGAGGTTGTCAGGATAGCATAGAGTATATGATATTTAGATATGTAAGGTGTATGCTGGTTTTCTAGTTTTGGATATGGTTAGTGAAGTGTGTTTGTTGTTACATGGTTGGTATAGGCTTTATGCCAATGATAAATCCTTCTTGGTGAAATGGACAGTGATTGGCCATATTTGTTGATGTAAAAGGTTAGCATTCCTTCTAAAAATGCACTTTTCCAGCTTAACAAAAAGAAAATAAAAGCATGGGGTCAAGTTGAGCATGGCCAGTTGAATATTAAAAAGGGGTATTAATATTTATAGGAGAAATATTAATACCCAATATCTAAGTTTAATCCTAAATATTAATTAGGGTGTTTTAATATTTAAGAAGAAATATTAATACTTAATTAATATTTAAAATAGGGTGTATTAATATTTGTAAAAATAATACTAAAGCAATATTTAAGATTAAAAATTAGATTTAATTATTTAAGGTAAAAGGGGTATTAATATTTATAGGAGAAATATTAATACCCAATATCTAAGTTTAATCCTAAATATTAATTAGGGTGTTTTAATATTTAAGAAGAAATATTAATACTTAATTAATATTTAAAATAGGGTGTATTAATATTTGTAAAAATAATACTAAAGCAATATTTAAGATTAAAAATTAGCTTTAATTATTTAAGGTTACCACTTATTTATTGCAAGAAACGTTAGGGGATAATATTATTGGGAAACCCTAAAATTAGTTGTGTTGGTATGCAATTCTTTGGTAAAGTGCTTCTTTTCTCTCTCCTTTAGTCGATGAGCAATAACAAGTGGGAGAGTAAAGGGGACTTTCTCCTTTTGAATCGAGAGAGATATTAAAAGGGGAAGGGGTAGCTAAAAAGAGGGGTTGGCAGGTGGAAAGGAGAGTAAGGAAGCTCGCAGTGGGTGCAGTGGGTGAAAGAAATATTGGAAGCCACTGCTGAAGAGGTACCTCCTTGGTTAACTACTTGTTGGGGTAGCTTTCTCATTTTTAAAGATTTCTTTTTGCCTAGAAGATTAAGAGAAAACTTACATTTTTCTTTGTAAAGGTTGCCTAGAAAATTAAGAGAAAGATTACATTTTTCCTTGTAATGGTTGCTTGGTAAATTAAGAAAAAACCTACATTTTTCTTTGTAATGGCTGCCTAGAAAATTAAGAGAAAACTTACATTTTACTTTGTAATGGTTGCCTAGAAAATTTAAGAGTAAACTTACAATTTTTCTTTGTAATGGCCGCTTGGAAAACTAAGAGAAAACTTGCATTTTTCTTTGTAATGGCTACTTGAAAAATTTAAGAGTAAACTTGTAATTTTCTTTGTTGCATTGCTTGTAGCTTCAGATGCCTTCTTTTTGCTTTGTAAGGTGTTTTGAAGGCCTTATTTTTGCTTTATAAGGTGTTTCGAATGTACATTGCACTACCTATAGCTTCAAACACCTTCATTTTGCTTTGTGAGGTGTTTCAAATGTATTTTATTTATTAAGCTTTGATTTTATTTGTTTAAATCAAGTGTCATGTTTCTAGATAGATAAGCTTTGATCTTATTATGTTTAATTTGAGTGGTATATTGTTGGTTTGATTTATGGGGCGCCTCCATTTTATTTATTAAGCTTTAATTTTATTTGTTTAAGTTGAATGCCATGTTTTTGGATAGATTTGTCGAATGCCTCAGTTTTATTTATTAAAGCTTTGATCTCCTTATGTTTAATCGAGCGCTATGTTGTTGGTTTGATTTGCAGGCACCTCGATTTTATTTATTAAGCTTTATTTTATTTGTTTTAATTCAATCTCCTTATTTATATGCTAAGTTTGACTTAAGTGTTGATTTAATTTCAAGCTCCTTATTTACATGTTGAGCACTTGATTTAAGTGTTGATTTAATTTCGAGCTCCTTATTTATATGTTGAGTGCTTAATTTAAGTGTTGATTTAATTCTAGCTCCTTATTAATATGCCGAGCGTATGAGTTATTTGCTATTTTGAATTATATTAAAATGCTTTGATTAATTGAGTTTTAATAAAGTGCTTTAATTGTTTTGAATTAAATTAAAATGCTTTGATTAATTGAGTTTTAATAAAGTGCTTTAATTGTTTGAATTTAATTAATGTGCTTTGATTAATTGAGTTTTTTTAAGTAATACTTCTTATACACATCCACCATGGGGATTGAACCCGGATCACATCGCCGATAATGTAAGTGGCATCCTTGCTGATAGACCACACACTCATGGGGATTAATTGAGTTTTAATAAAGGGATTTAATTGTTTGGATTTAAAATAAAGTGCTTTGTTTTATTTATATTTAATAAGGTACTTTAATTGTTTGGATTTAAATTGAAGTGCCTTGATAAATACTTTAAATGTTTATGATTTAATAGAGCACTTTAATTATAAATGATTTAATAGAGTACTTGGATTATAAAGTATTTAATTGAGTTTTTTTATTAATTAAATACTTTGATTATTATGGTTAATAAAGTACTTTATTTTTATTTAATTATAGATTGTTTAATTAAGTACTTTGATTATTTTATATTTTATATTTTATTATTTTTAATAAGGTATGTGGGGCTTCTATTGGGGGCCACTCCCTTTACAAAATCAAAACATTACATTGCTCTCATTACATTTCTAACAAGTTAATTAATGCATACCCATATTTGCATTTTTATCAAAGATATTCTCCATTCCTCAAACTGTTAAATTTCCATAATCAACTTTTGTTTTTGAAGAAACTAAAAAAAAAAGAACAACTCTTACATGACACAACTCCAGTAGATAGAAGGAAAACAAACATAACAATCATCCATCAAAGAGAAAATTGGTTTGATTATTTTTCTTTCATAGCAAAGGCTCTTCCTCCTTTAGAGTGGCAAGATTTGAGAATGCATTTTTGCACTTTAAGCTCCTGAGGTAATATCTAGTTGTAACATATTTTGTAGGATCTTCATTTTTAGAAAACTAACCATCATCAATTATTTCATAATTAGCTTCAAGAATACCATATGAGGTGCTAATATTTTCCATGGAACCATTTGGATGGTCTTTAGTAACCATTTGGATTTTATCAATGATCTAATTCAAATTCTTCTTTTGGGGTTGAGTCTTTTGTTGCTTGCATGATTCTTGTTGGACAATTGGTGCATCTAGAGGATGAGTTTCTTTTTTTTAAACTAGGATATTTTAATATTTTGAATCATTCACATGTAGAGTCTTCTTTTCCACTAAGGAGGAATCAAAGCATGATCAGATGATTAAGCATCTCTTCTTTAGGTGGTCATATTTTTGATAGCCATAACATCTTAGGGAGAAGTTTTCATAATTATTATTTTGGATCCATTCCCCTTTTCTTGAGAAGATAGTAATGGAATGTGATCTAGGAACTGAAACATCCATCCAAACAACCAATCTTGCTTTACTCATATTAATTTTATTCGATAAATTTTCCTCTGTTTGGGCATCCATATACTAAAATGCGCTAATGGCATTACCGATTTTGATGAATATCTTCTCTCATCAAAACTCCACAATGAGAGCATAAAGATTCACCCAGATTGGGAAGCCATTAAATTCTTCTATAAAGGGGTTGAAACTAGGAGTCCAAGGTCTTATATAGACACCCCTTTGTCTAAAAAACCAATTATATCTATAATCCATTACCCTATCTCTATCCACTAAATTAGAAAAGGAAATAGAAAATAATTTTTTGGGTAGGAGAGTTACTTGGAATTCTATACTGGTCCACCAATATTTAATGTATCCTTTGAGCTCCTCTAGGCCTGGTCTTTTTCCCTTGAGTTTGTAGATAATTGTTTGAGCTTCATGATCAATCATATCCAACCCAAATTCATCCTTCAAAATCCTAATAGAGGAAAAAGGTCCATCCACTCGTGAACCCAAAGATCCTTGAGAGATATTTCTTTTGATCAAAAAGGCTTTCTCACATATTGAAGAGACGGTCTGCAAATAATCCTCTTCCTTCAATGCTTGATTGCACCTAAGGTTTGCATCCCTTTCGTAAAGACTATAGCCAAATTTGTCGCTTTGTTCCATCGTTTGACTGCACCTAGGGTTTACACCCCTTTTCATTCTTTGATTATTTTATTTAATAAAGTATGTGCTTATATTTAATTACTTTGATTATAGTTGTTTTAATAAGGTACCTTTGCTTATAGCTAATATTAGCAAGGTACTTTGGTTATAGTTTATTAAAGTATTATTCTAGTTTTGAAAGAGAAACTACTATAATGATATTTGAGACTCTTGTGAGTTAGGGAATCATTATAAAGAGAAGTATGTGGTTATCTTGCATGAAATTGTTATGTTTTTTTTGTTTGAAAATATATTATTATAATGATTCCTAAGATCTGTGTGGATTAAGGGATCATTATAAATAGAAGCGTGTGATTCTCTTTGATTGATTGTTGAAATGATAAACTATTTTGGGAAGATATTTCCTTGTAATTGATAATAGTGAGAAAACAACTTTGGGAAAGAATAGATGGGGAATCTATTATTGGTTAAGTTTTGATCATACTTAATGGGAAAGAATAAATGGGGAATCTATTCTTAATTAAGTTATAAACATGCTTAATGGGAAAGAATAGATGGGGAATTTATTATTAATTGAGTTTTGAACACACCCTTTGGGAAGAATAGATGAGGAATTTATTATTGAGAGGAGTATGGGATCCTCTCAATTAAATTCTATGAGAATTGATATTGAAAGATGTTTGAGACAAAGCTTTGTGACATATATACTTGGTTTTTTTAGGAAGATATATACATTGAAAATTGAGAATACACCTTTTTGGATGAATACATGAGGAATTTATTTTTGAGAGGAGTATGGGATCATCTCAATTGAATGATATTTGAAACTAATGGGTGGGGAATCCATTCATGAGAAATTATGGCTTTATATTTGTATAAGGGGAGATTTATACATTTTGTGGAAAAATGACTATTTGAGAAGAATAGATGGGGAATCCATTCTTGATGGAATTATGGGGTTTCCTCTTTATGGTGCTTTTTGAAAACTAGATGATAAATGCATGGTTGCATTGTGGCATTCATTTAGCTTATGCATATGTTGCAAAATGAAAGAATTCTTAGTAATTGCATATGTAGTTGCATACTACATGAAAACAAGAGTTGTCCTGATGCCTTATACCATCACCATTGAACAAAGGAGAGACCCGAATAGTGGACTAGAGAAAAAGAAACTTCAAGATATTATTCTTTGATATTATGATTATTCTTTGTATAGAATCTCCTTATGTAAAATGAAAAGGTTATTGTAAACTTAAGTTCTAGAATTGAACTTGATGAAAGATTAATTTGTATAAGATGTATTATTTCATGCTCTTTGAAAATGGTAGATCAGGACAAAGATACCATTTATGGAAAAGGAATGGAACATGAAATGTTTTTTTTGATAAGTTATTCATAAAATAAAGTTGATGTATTATAAGCTAATTCAAGATTAAAGGATATGTTACATTTGTTTATGAGAGTTGAAAAGCTTATGATGTCATGATGAAATGACAATACTTTAGACAAGGTTTACTGTTACATGTGATGCTTTATGATTAATGAAGTAGATAGACTTTATTATTGTTCATTTATAGCATGTAAGCTTATTACTATCTTGTTCATGAATAGAAATATTAAGGTTCCCTTTGTAGACTCGTGGGTTTATGAAAAAGGATCTATCTTAGTTTGAAACTTAAGCTTCATTAAAATCCTAGAGTCGGATGATCCCAAAACTTGAGGGGAGTTACGATAGGCAACACTCAAGATTCTTGTGAATGATTACATATAGAGTGGTGGAGCTCAGTTGTATTCCCAAAAACATGGAGCTTTTGAGAAGGTTCTTAATCATGGAGCTTAAACCACAATTCCTATCGTAGAGGTTAGAAATTCATGCAGAACATGAGCATGTGATGATGCTTCGATCGAGAAGCATCAGGTGTCCATGCATACTATCATATATAGTGATAATACCCTTAATGAGCCCATCGTGAAGGTGGTCATTAAGCACTAAGTGTTAGTTGTCTCATCACGAAGATGAGATATCTGGACTTTAAGGTAGTAAACTTGAGAACACCAAAATAGAACGAGTTATGTTTGGTGAGGGAATTAGAGTCCTCTTCTCTAAATATTGAGAAGGGATAATCCCTTATGCTATGGTTGAAATTCCCATACTCACATAGAGTATATGAAATGTAGGAAAACCATTGAAGGCATCTTTTCTATCTATGGAAGTATAGAAAACTTAACCCCAAAAGTAGGTATGGGATGTTGGTCTGTCTTGTCCACTTGAGTGTCATTGGAAGCGACAAGAACTCAAAAGTGGTTATGCCTTAAAAATGTTAAAACAAAAAGTATGGGAATATATTTGTGAATCTTGCTTGTGAATCTATTTTCAAAAAAAAATTACTCTCTTGGGATGGTTAGAAATTGGGTTGTTACACTTAGGCCCTCTTGTTATGTTGTTTTTTTTTAATTGGTTATATGGGATTGAAATGGGCCCCACCTATATTACATCACGACCACATAGTGGTGTAGTAACATAGTGGTATTACTACAATTTGGAAATTTTGCACATATCACTTGGCAATATTCAAACCTTGGTCTTCTCCTTTAAAGTTTAGAAATATAACCATTTGTGCTAATTCCATTTGATTGGTATGTTGTCTTAGGTTAAACTACATTATGTAATTAGGGTTTGGGTATTGGTATAAATACCCCCACCACTTATTTGATTTTTGAAGTGTATATATGAATAATACAATGATTTTTATGGTGCCTATGGGCACCCCCAAATATTTGTCTCTTTTCTTTTCTTTTGTTCTTTTATGCTTCTTATATAAGATTTAAGTAGATGGATTACTTTTACTTATTTATGAAAATTATCATAAATTCTAACAAATTACATTATGCCATAGGTGGGAAGCATTTGAACTGATATTCAGGGTTTTTTGCCAAAATCCCCATTTAACTAGAGATTCACTCCAAACTTGGAGTGATTTTCTCCACTTGAGGTTAATTTCTTGAAAGATATTAGAAATATCCTAAGTAAATTTTTTGGAGTGATTTACTTTGCTAAGCTAGTAATTCATTCTAAATTTACATAATTTTCATAACTTGAATCCAAAGTGATTTGTTAGATCCAAAGACTTGATTTGTCAACCCTAAACCCAGATTGACCTTGAATTTCACATGTTTTATTATATGTGTTTAATTTTTGTAAGCACTTTAAGAATAACAACTCCATTACAAACTTTAAAATCATAATTTTCTTACAAGGTGAAGCAACACTACACCAAAAATGGGCTTTAACAGCGGCTAAAATAAGGCGGTTTTTTACAATGATAAAAAACAACCTTAATAGATCCTAAGAGGGTGGTATTCATATAGAAAATTGAAAATATTTAGAAAATGAAAATCAAGAATTCAAACATTTTATGTAAAATGATGTAGGTTTCTAACTATAGCATGTCAATTGAGACGAGAAGTGTATTTATTTATAACCCAAGTACAACCCCTTATTATGTAGCCAAAAAAAAAACATAACATGATAGAACCAAGCATTGTTGACCAATTTTCACTATGGACATGGCTCAATCAAGTCCTATACACTTTTTTTTATTATACTAGAGGAAGTATTAATTTTCTATGCCTCTTCGTGGGTTCGAATCTTGCTCCTTGTCACCACTATAACTTCCAGTTGCATTAGGGTAAATATTTTACGTAGCCGACAACGCTGATGCAACACATTCACCAGTTTTACGGGACCCGAGGAATTGGAACCCTAGTCTCTGCGCTCCTACATAAATATTTTGACCATTGAACCAAACCCTCGAACCCCAAATCCTAAACACTTTAATATCAATGAAAAACATATTTATTTTTTTACGAGATTGTAATTTTGGCATGCACCTACATAAAGTTTTATAGAAGATATATCTCATGCTTTGGTATGAGCTTTAAACTCTGCATTTTTCAAAGATAATATGACCCAAGTACTCTTATACAAAATCTAACAAAAGTCACAAAACACAATTTAAAATAATTTTTCACAAGCTTTAACAAGAAGTGGGGCTAAACCCACGAATTAAAAACAAAAAATAACAATGAAAATAATATCTTGAAATATTAAATGAATGAATAAGAATCTTAAAAAGAGTATTAAGCAATTGAGACGTTATTATAGACAAGATATTTATGATATAAAAGATGAGTAGCAAATATTTTAGGGAGTTGATTGTGAAAACTTAGTAGTGAGGAAGATGGAGAATATCTTTGATAGAAAGGCAAATGAGAAATATCTAAGATAGAAAGGTAAAGTTGGATATATTTTAATTAACTCGTTAGAAATGCAACAAGAGCAATGTAATGTTTTGTTTTTTAACGAGAGAACTTGTTAGAAATGTAACAAGAGCAATATAATGTTTTTTTTTTAAATGAGAGTGTCCCTCCATAGAAGCCACACATAGCTTATTTAAAAAAATTAAAAAAATATAGAATTGACTTAATAAGAATATATTGAATTTACTGTGATTTGGATTTTATTTAGGTTAAAAATTAAGAATTTAGAGTAGCAAAAATTTACAATTGGAGTGTGTATTATAGATAATTATAATTGAAAGAATCTCCAAAGAATTGAAATCCCATTGATAAGATATTAGACTAAGAAAGATCCCATCAAGGTTCAATTTCCATGAGTGTCATGATAACATATTTTTGTTGGAATACCATGATAATATGGTTTGTAGAAATATTATCAATAAGCCCATCAATAATAATAATAAATTCTTATTTTGGTTATAATAATCATTAATATCCGCGTGCGTAGAGCAGTTGGTAAATGCCCTGGGTGCTGGTTGTGGCCGACCCAGGTTCCATTTCCACTGCCTCCACCCTGCTGGATATTGTAGGCATAGCTGGTAAATGTCTTATGTGCTGGTAGAGGCCGACAGGGCTCCATTTTCCCTATGCCCAACCTGTGGATGTATTAATAATTCAACCCCCTTGTGACTGATGCCATGTGGTATACCCGGATGGGACAACTACGATTGGCCATAGAGCTAGGTTCTTGGGACTTCTAAACTACCCAACTTTTATCCGCGTGCGTAGAGCAGTTGGTAAATGCCCTGGGTGCTGGTTGTGGCCGACCCAGGTTCCATTTCCACTGCCTCCACCCTACTGGATATGTAGGCATAGCTGGTAAATGTCCTATGTGCTGGTAGAGGCCGACAGGGCTCCATTTTCCCTATGCCCAACCTGTGGATGTATTAATAATTCAACCCCCTTGTGACTGATGCCATGTGGTATACCCAGATGGGACAACTACGATTGGTCATAGAACTAGGTTCGTGAGGCTTCTAAACTACCCAACTTTTGGTAGAAATCAAATTGAAAAAAAAAGCAGAAAGTTATGCAAGTGCAATATTAGATTAAATTTTGAGCGATGGCAGGAGTAGGAGCAGGAACGGGAGCGGGAGCGGGAGCGGGAGCGGGAGCGGGACTGGGAACAGGTTCAGATGCTGGTGCAAGTCCCAGGGCGGGAGCTGGATCGGGATCGGGGTCGGGCACGTCGGGGCCCGGGCCCGGGCCCGCAGGACCCTCGGCGGTCCCAGAGGAGGGCTCAGAGGCTGAGCAGATTGGCGGACAGGGTGGGGACGGTATCTTGGGCCCAGGACCCCCTCCCTGCCTTGATGCAAGCGTAGACCTAGGGAAAAAGCCTCCAGATCCTGGGCAGGGTTCTGCCCCGGGCGGGCCCAAACCCTCCTACCAACAGATCCTGGCTGGTATCAGGGCCCAACCGCGGGCCCTGGGTTTAGGGCTTTCCCTTGAGGGCACCCACATCTCCATTCAAGAGGAGGTTTACTCCTCCTTTGTCGCTGGATCCTCTGCTTCCCTGGTTGGGAAGTTCCTGGGAGGGTGCCCGGACATGGAAACCGTTCGCAGATGGGCGGCTACCAAATGGAAAGTTTCTGGTCATATTCAGCTGGTGGCCCTCACCAAGGGATTCTTCATCATCAAATTGAATAACAACGATGACGCTGAAAAGATCCTATCGGGCGGGCCCTAGTTTCTGGGATGCAAAAGCCTCTTCCTCAGGCATTATGGAGCTGACTTCCACCCCAGCACTCAAAGCATTAACTTTGCCCCGGTTTGGGTCCGACTCCTTGAGCTTCCCTTCCATTTGTGGCATGAAGACGTCCTAAGGCTTATTGCCCAGTTGGTCGGGGAACTGGTGGCCTTCGATCCCGCTACCAAGGCAGGCTCCCGTATGGTTCATGCCAGATTCTGCGTCAACGCAAATCTAGAATCCGAACTCCCCTCTTCTGTGACCATCTCCTCTGGGTCCTTTTGGTGCCAATCCCTGATCTATGAAAACAAACCTGCTTTATGCCCTCTTTGCTGCACTCAGGGCCACCTCCCCCACCAATGCCCTGGATCCAAGAAGGTTGATGGCCCTTTCCCCAAAATCCCTTCTCGACCAGGCCAGGCCCCCTCCCGAGGGCCCCCTCACGATGGCCACAGATCTCAGGCTTGGACCGCCAAGGAGGCTCCCCCTTCTGTCCCAAAGGAACCCCATGCGGGCCTTGGCCTGGTGGACGCTCTTCCCTAGGGTTCCCCTTCCCCTGCTCCCCTCCCTGGGTCTTCTTCTAGGGCCTCGATCCCAGGTTTTCCCCCCGCCCGATGCAAATCCCTCCCTACAGGCCCCTGCTTGCGCCCCCCCAGACCTGTGAGCCACCCGGGCTCTCTTCCCCATCGGCTCCCACCTTCCCGTCTTCCTCTGTCAGGGTTTCCTCCTCCCCCCAAACCCTCGTTATCCCCCCCTTGAACCCCTCCCACCCCTCCCGGTGGTCCCTGCTAGCTTCCCCCCTTTAGAGTGCAGCTCTGAGAGGTCTGACGAAGAGGTTGAGGGCAGTTCTCCATCTGGGCCCGATGAAATCAGCCCCAAGATGACCCGCAGCAGGACTTTCGCCACATAATTTGGCAGCAAACTCAAGCGATGCTGGCCCACCCTAGGCGACCAGAGAGTGAGGATCACTGAAGATGACATAGCCAATGGCTCCTAGGCAACCCTCTCCGACATTGCTATGAGCTTCTCCAAAACAGAAGCCCTTCAACCCAAACCCCTTGCTCATGCCGGGAAAGGGGGCAAGCGACCCCACAAGGGTTTCAAATGAAGCTCATCACCTGGAATGTTAGGGGGCTCAATGGTGCCCCCAAGAAAAGGATCCTCGGCAACTCCGCAAGGATCACCGCTCGTCCTTCCTCCTCCAGGAGACCAAAATATATGGCGTCGTTGCCCAGAGACTCGCCCAAGCTACCTGGCGCAACTGCGAGTCCCTGTCTACCCCTACGGCTGGCTCAGTCGGGGGCCTGCTGTGCATGTGGGATCCTCGGTCTTACAAGGGGAGGCTCATATCTTCTTCTCCCAAAATAATCAACATTCTAGTCCATTGCGTGAAGACAAGGCGGTCGTGGATCCTGTCTAACGTCTACGCTCCTAACAACCCGGTTGAGAAAGCCGCCTTATGGAAGGATATCAGCTCGATGAGAGAAGCCTTTGCCCCCCTCCCCTGGATCCTGGCAGGGGACTTCAACAGTCCCCTATTCCTTTCTGACAAAAGCATGGAGGACTTTGGCGCCTTCACCTCCCTCAACGAGCTCATGGACGTCAGCCTAAAAGGAGCCAGGTTCACCTGGTCAAACAGAAGAACGGGAGCAAGCCATATCCAGGTCAGGTTGGACAGAGTGTTCCTGTCCAAGGAAGCCATTCCCATGTTTGCCGACGCAACCTTGCTGGGCCTCCCAAAAATTGGGTCTGATCACAGCCCCCTCCTCCTCAAAACCGACCATCGCTCCTCCCTCAAGCGACCCTTCCAGTTTGAGTCCATGTGGCTGCATCATCCCAATTTCAGGGCCCAGGTTGGCTGCTGGTGGGCTCCCCCAGTCCCTGGGCGCCCCGTTGAACAAGTTTACCACAAGCTGAGACGCCTCAAAGAGCAACTCAAGGTATGGAACAGAGAGGTGTTTGGCAACATCTTTGAAAATAAAGCGGCAGTTAAGAAAAAACTCGAAGACCTTGAGCTTAGATTCTAGGCAGGCTCCCAAGACCCGAGGATCAGGGAAGAGGAACGCTCAACCCTCAGTGAGTACCATAACATCCTGGCCAGGGAAGAAACATTTTGGAGACAGAAGTCGAGAGCCCTATGGCTCCAAGAGGGCGATGCTAATACGAAGTTCTTCCACACGTCGACTCTCAGAAATAGGGGCTCCAACAGAATTCCCGAGTTGGTGAGCAGCGACGACAAAATTCTCAAGGACGAAGAGGACATTCGGACCGAAGCCATCAACTTCTTCCAGCAGCTCCTTGGTGGCAGTCCTCTCATGTCCCCAAAAGCAACAGACTCCCTGCTGGAACATATCCCTACCTCAGTCTCGGCCTTGGAAAATGAGATGCTCGTGCAGCCCCTGTCTGACTCTGAAATCCATGCTGCCACGTTTTCCATGAAGGCTAAGGCGGCCCCGGACCCGGACGGGTTTCCCCCCCGCTTCTTCCAATCCTTTTGGGACATCGTTGGTCAAGAAGTGTGCGCAACCATCCGGGACCTCCAGACTGCTAGCTCCATCCCCAGAGGTATTAACTCCACCTTCATTGCCCTGATCCCCAAGTCTCAGGCAGCCAGATCCCTCGCTGATTTTCACCCCATCAGTTTGTGCAATGTTTTATACAAAATACTGACCAAATCCATGGCCTCCCGCCTCAAGGATATCCTTCCCCTGATCATTGCCCCTTGCCAGGGGAGCTCGGTCAAAGGAAGGCTAATCACAGATGGAGTTATCATCATGCATGAGGCCATCCACTCGGCCTTCCTGTCCAAAAAGGCCTCCTATCTGCTCAAGCTGGATATGAACAAGGCCTTTGACAGAGTTGCCTGGGAGTTCCTTTTCAAGGTCCTCCTCAAGTTCGGGTTCCACCCCTCATGGGTCAGGCTCATCAACAACTGTGTGTCCTCCCCTTGGTTCTCTATCCTCATCAATGGATCCCCCGTCGGGTTCTTCCCCAGCTCCAGAGGCCTGCGCCAAGGCGACCCCCTATCCCCGATCCTCTTCATCATCCTGGCTGAGGCCCTAGGACGAACCATCTCGAGTGTTGTTTTCTGCGGACTCATTTCGGGCATCAGGCCTATGCCGGGCCTACCTCCTGTGTCCCATCAGCAGTTCGTGGACGATACCATTCTCGCCACTTAAGCTTCGATCCCTCAAACCAAGGCCCTCAAGCACATCTTGACCCTATACGAGGAGGCGGCCGGGTAGAAAATTAACCTTCGAAAAAACAAAATCTTCTTCATCCACACCCCCCTAGCTAGGCAAATCAGAATCGAGCGGATTCTGGGCTGTACCCCTGATTCCCTTCCCTCCTCTTACCTTGGGCTTCCCCTTTTTATAGGTGGCCAACCAATTTACAGATATTTCAAATATACGCAAATCCCTACCCCTTTCGACCTAGAATCATCCCAAGCGCTGCTAATGTGGCTACTAAGCTATTGATTCAAGTTGGAGGAGATTGAGATTGGTTAAGTATTATCCAGATCGCGTTAAAATGATGACATGGATCAGATTCAGAGGAAGCTAGCCCCCTGGAAAGGCCACCTCCTCTCTCAGGTTGGCAGAGCCACCCTCCTGTCGGCAGTCCTTCAAAGCATTCCGGTATATTTCATGTCGGTCTTTAGAATCCCGGCCTCCATTGCAACTCACATCGAACAAATCCAGAAATGCTTTCTCTGGTCGGGCAACGAAGATAAGAAGAGGATTCCCCTAGTTTCCTGGCCCCTGGTTTGCTGCCCTAAAGGCGAGGGAGGGATCGGGCTAAGGCGGGTGATCCTGATGAACAAGGCCCTTTTGTCCAAGCACGCCTTGAAGGTGTTCACCAACGCCCCTGATGAGTGGGTCAGTATCGTGCTCAGGAAATACTGTCACCTCCACCCCTTCCTCAGCGAATCCCAGCCCAGAGATGGATCAGCCTTCTGAAAATCCCTAATTTCCACTAAAGACATCATTCGAAAAGGGACCATATGGATCCTTGAGGACGGAACCAAGATCGAATTCTGGGAAGACAGGTGGATCCAAGATGAGGCCCTGACTGCTGACAACGATCTCCTCGTCCTTAGACCGGGCCTGGCGGGCAGAGGGCCCAGTGTGTCGGCCTATCTTTCTCAGAACCAGGGGCGGGTTACTTGGAAGCCCATCCTGAATCCCAGGCACCCACTCCAAGCCTCCAGGCTTCAGCGCCTCCTCAAGGTGACAGTGATCCCATCCTCCGGGGGGAACGACAGATGCGTTTGGCACGACACTCCCAGCGGCGTCTTTTCTGTAAAATCTGCCTACAACCTCCAGTAGTGAAGTGAACCCGAACTAGATGAAATCCAAAAATAGAAGATAAATAATAGGTTTGTAGCAGACCTCTTCCTAAAAGATGAGTTTTGACTTATTCTTTTGTATCCTATTTTGATAGGAGTTGTGGGTAAAATTTTAATTATTAGTTAAAAATTGGCTAATATCTTCCTTTTAAAAATACCAAGCTATAAATTCCAATATGGATTGTGAATTTTGCATAACAAACAAGTAAATTATAGGAAATACCCACACAACCTATAGGAAGATATTTGCAAAACTTTAACGAGTAAATTTCTATACAAGAAAAAGCTATCTTGATTCCTAATTGGAGAAGTTTTGTCCACCATTTATCTCAAAGAACTGTGGCCTAAAAGAGATCCATTTTTAGAGGTATCTCTCATAAAATATGTTTTTGCTTTCCCAAACAAATTAAACAACCAACAAAGAAAATAAAAATATGGCAAAATCAACTTAAAAGACAAGCAAAGCTATTACAGGCGAAAACTAATTGAAGAATGGGCATAATCAAACTTTAGGTTCTATGGATGAATAACTAGCACCTAGTTATGCGGCCAATTGCTGAAAACCCTTCATCTTTAAACATTTTAAAACTATCATGAGGAAAAGAGACTAGGTTGTTGATTCAATGAAGATAGTTTTGGTGCACAACAATGAGTAGTTTACAAAGGGAGGGTAATAGTGAGAGAAATATAGAATGCATGACAAAATATTTCAGTTCATTTTTAGAAAGTACAAATGAGATGCTAAAGTCTCTTGTTGATTTTATACTGAAGTGGAAATTGATCTTGCCTAGGAAATGTTTAGCAAGGTTATAAAGAATTCAACGATGCAAAAACCTTTAAGTGGAATATACCTGAAGATGTCCAATCGTCTTATCTGTCTCTGATAACAATTTAAAAGCTCTCATGGCCTATTGACCAAATAAAGACTGATACCACATTAAGGAAATGGACAAGGATAAAACAAAATATTTGCCTAGGGTCTACAGGGCTTAACCAGTGTGTTATGCTGCTCACATTGAGGTTTTGTTTTGCACCAGGCATACAACCCGGTTAAGCCTACAGACAAGAAGTAAGATTAGATGCCAATTTACAGGATTGGGGACACAATACAAACCTGCAACATAACATGTTCATAGGTTGTCTCAAGTTACTCAATTTATATGACCATCTTGTTATGCCATTTGAACTAAGATGCCAATTTTATGCTTTTGGCTGAGAGGTTTCACAAGACAATTCATACATTTAAGTCTTGCTACAATAATAGTCCCATAAGCATGCAAATAGTATTTCATTTAGTTTGCATTTGAAAATGGTAAAATTGATAGCAAATTGTCTTCTACAGTCAACAAAAGGCATCTACTTCAATTTTTAGGTTAGAATAACATAAACAAGAGTACACACTATAAAGTTGTCAATGTCGTGCCTAACTTGAATTCCAATACTAGAAACTCTTGCAAATCAAATAATAGTGTTCAGACAAAAGCAGATTCAATTATAAATTTAAAAACAGTATCTATTTGCAAAATTATCAATAAAATCAAAAGCACTTGCAAGATTTTTATTGAGAATGCAATAGTAGCAACATTAAGTTAATACACTACAAACCCAGAATCACAAACAAAAAAGCACAAAAAAATTTCCAAGATAAAACCTTGTATTGTGCATCCACGATTCCAAAAAATGCTGAGATATCATTTTATAAAAAAATACTGGCGAGTCTAATCAACAAAAATTTCTACAATAATCCTAGAGATCTAGGAACAAAGTTTCCCATTCTGATTACCATATTGACCTATGTTGGGAGTATGAATTTTTTTCCCAAAATGCATATGGCATAATCATAATGCATTTACTAGTAAACTTTAGAGTCATGAGGCATTACACATGCAAAATCAACACAACCATCAGCCTTCACGCATCTTTTTTGCCCATTCAACATATTCATCCAAAAGTGAAGGCCAAGCTTGTGATGAATCATATTTTTTGAAGTCTGGATATCTGAACTGTAACAAAGGGAATAAAGATATAACAATCACAAAATTTATCCAACGCGCAAAAGAGTCTAGACTAAATTTTAACAAAAGGGCAATGCAAACTAATGCATATATAAAAAATACCTGCTTACAAAATCGGAGAAAGGACTGCCATTGATCATGATTCATGGCTTTGACTTTTTGATCCTGAAAAAAATGAACAAAGTTTAATGCTGAAAATACAACAGACTGCTGACAAAGTAGAGCCAAGACAAAACAAGCTCAATTGATAAAGACCTGGATAATAGAAAATATAATATGAAGCATTTGATGTTATGTTAAATCTTGTGGTGTTTTCAATGTAGCTTATTATCCTTTTACAGTATAAGAAGGAAATACTACACAAACTACTAAATGTTGGATTATTAGATTTTATATGTGTATGGAGTGGAAACAACAATTAGGAGCTATTCTAAAAATTACAGGCTAAGGGTACAATATAAATAACCAGAATACCTTCAGATATTCCACAAAGGATTCAACTTCAGCTTGATAGCACTTTGCTAATACAAGCATGAACAAAATGCAGACACTTTCGATGTCTAGCCATTTCTGTCTCTCTTCTGCATGAAAAAAACATACATGAAAAAAAGTAACAAAAGATAAGACAACTGGTCTCATAATTTGGATGACATGAAAGTCAAAAAGGTAGAAAAAGAAATACCTGTCAGACAGTATTTAAATGCATAAGTGTAGAAGTCTTCAAAGTTCTTAGGGTCCATGACCTTAATAGTAACATACAGTAAAATGTCAGCAAGGGGATAACAATGATTGCTCCATCAAATAAGCCATATTCAACATGTGCATATCTGTTTCTAAAAAGTGGATGTAATCACACAAAGATTTGAGCAGCAAACAAATACCTCTTTTTCCAATGCAGGAAGTGCCTTCCTCAACTTGTCAATGGTGTCAACTCTCAACGACTCGAGTCCTCTATGCCACTCCTCCTGTAGCACAACAAACATATATATATATAATCCAATAAAAAAATAATGACCGCAATTGAGGTACATCCATAGCAATTTTAACTAAAAAAAATTCTAAATTGTGCTTAACAAACATACCAATGTAAAGTATCCCTGCTTTGCGGCTTGCATCTTCCTGAAGTACAAGATCGGTTCATCAATATCCAATGCCCAAATAAAATCATAAGGACTAGCAAATCCTAAGACATTTCACTTACCAGGCAAGCATCAGAGCTCTGACATCCATTACTTCTATTCCCAAATCCATGCACAGGCTTTCTATTTTTTCAGGGCTGCTTGTCATTGCAAAAGTTGCATCATTCACAAAAATCACAAAGTATAAAAAAAACAGGTCACTAAATGCATTTTTTAGTTTATGAAAAAAGGTATTTGCAATAAAAATGATCAAAACAAAATCCATGCCCTGATCTAAGAAACCCCTCTAACATTATGGGCCTTCATCTTGGAAATAGAAAGGGTTCATTTTTTGCTTTCACCAAAACATGTGATTATTATTGTGAATGGATGTTAAGAATGAAATATTTTGAAAATGAAATCAATGCCTAGCTATAGGAGTAAGGGGATAAGGAACAATGACATGCTCATTCTAAGCTCTCTTCTGTCTTTTTTTTCTCTTAAGTAATGTTATTGATTGCTATATTTGAAAAGGGATTCTAGTATTTTATTAGAATGATAGAAAGCTGAAAATTAGAGTATTCAGTTTTGGCATGGAAAAACTCATTTTTTTTTGAAAAAGAGGGTAAAAATTTATTAACTCAGCAAAACATCCAAGATACAAAGAAAAAGAAGAAGCTATTCAGACATATCAGCTCTCAATAAAGAAGAGAGAGATTGAGAGCAATCAGAAGAAAGTTGAGACCAATTTTGAACATCCCAACCATCCTGAAACTCAGAAGCCCATTTAGCTAACAAATCCGCTACCCCATTCCACTCTCGGGGAATATGCACAAAAGAAATGAACTCCAAGTGAGCAGAGATATTGAGAATTTGCCGAGCAATCCAACTCAACCGCCAACTCCCATGAAGACTATCCCCAGAATTCAACAAATTTATAACAATCTAAGAATCAGATTCACAAACAATCCAATGCCAACCCAAAGCATACCCTTGCTCCAAAGCATATAAAATCGTAAGGGCTTCCATGAAGTTATTAGAATGATATCCCTTAAAGCAAGAGAAAAAAAATTGGACAGTACCACTATTGTCCCGTCCCACACCACCAATACCAGCATTACCCGGATTACCCCGGGAAGATCCATCCGTATTAATCTTCAGCACTCCTGGAGGAGGCGGATTCCATTTACCAGCCCTCCGCACCCGATTACTCTAACCCATCCGTCTACAAGAGACATTAGGACTAGGACCATTAACCAACAAACCTAATCTTTCCATGATCTGACGTTCCGCTTGGTCCACAAGAGAAATAATCTGACATTTTGCAGATAGTTTCTTGGATCATTCGCAAAATCCTTTGCCAGACCTAAGAAGCAGTTAACTCCTTCCCTTGGAAAATCCAGCAATTCCGTTCAAGCCAAATCTGCCAAAAAATGCATGAAGGACCAATGCTCCACCAAACTTTTAAAAAGAAAGCCCATGCAGGAGGCCACCCCATACTCCTCCAAAAATCAACTACAGATGAAGCATGCGAGCAAGGTTGATTCCACAATCCCCACCAATAATGCCAGAGTTGACGAGCAAAGTCGCATTGGAGAAGTAAATGCCCAACAAACTCCTCATCCTTCCCACAATTATAGCATAAAGAGGGGCCAGCAAAACCACGCTTTTGAATATTATCCCAAGTAGGACACCAATTATGAGTAGCCAACCACACATAAAAACTACACTTAGGCCAAACATACTTATTCCAAACTTGCTTCCACCACGGGACCACATCCTCCCCAAATCGTTGTCGATCCAAAACACAATAACCAACAACAACTGAAAATATCCCTCTATTATCCCTCCCCCATGCTATCACATCATCCCCAGGCAGAGAAGAGCAGGGACAGCTAGCCAAAATACGGGCCAGTTCTGCCCTCGCATCCATAGTGCCACCAACAGGTCATTCTCGAGGATCCTTCCACTGGAAACTAACCATCTGACCAAAGGACTTAACAGTTTTGAAATCCGCCACCTTCACCCATCCAGCATCCAAAAAACATTGAGCAAGATCTTGAAGATGGGGAAACTTGCTAAGGAGAGGAGAAAAGTCATCCCAAGAATCATGCCAAAAAAGAGCCCGAGACCTAATATAACAAATCCTGAACAACCCCTTCTTAACCAACTCTGCACCCTTCTTCAGAGTATTCCAAACAAATGATCCTCGACCAGTCAAGCTGTATCTAGGAATCTCAGAACCTTCGACCCCCCTAAGATACGTGTGGGAGATAATCTTGGCCCAAGTTTGCTCCTGATTACTACATCGACGCCAATACAGCTTAGCAGCCAAAGTAGTCCCAAAAAATAGAGCTTAGGCGGAGACCCAATCCCCCTTCCTGCTTTGGTCGACAAATAGTCTTCCAATTAACAAGACTCCATTTTGAGGAATCAAGATTACCAGCCCACAAGAATTGCCTAGAAAGAGAATCCAGATCATGAAGAAAACTTGTCGGAGCAATCTGAATAAGGCATCTATACACCGGTAAAGCCTGAACAACCGACTTCAAAAGTAAAACCCGACTAGAGAATCCACTCAATCCAAGAAGGATCAAATCCAAAGGCCAAGAGGATTTTGTGAAGAAAATACCATTTCACCCTGTCATAAGCCTTCACCATATCCAACTTCATAAACATAAATTTATCCTTAGAAGTGCTCATGGAATGAATAGCCTCGGAAGCAATAGCCACCCCGTCCAGAATCTGCCGACCAGCCACAAAGCCACCCTGCTCATCAGAAACAACTCTATCCAGCCAAGGCTTGAGATGCTCTGCAATCAGCTTTGTAATAATTTTATACACCACATTGCAGAGAGCAATAGGCCGAAACTGATCAAAAGAGCTAGCCCCCTCCCTTTTAGAATTTAGAACCAAAAAGTGGAATTAAAAGCTTTCAACAACTGATGGTTATGAAAGGACTCTAGAACAACCTTCAAAAGATCAGATTTAATAATTTCCCAAAAGTGTTGAAATAACTCAACAGGGAATCCATCGAGCCCCGGAGCTTTCCCAGTCTTCATAATGAAAACTACCCTTTCGAGTTCATCAATGGAAATAGGTTGAAGAAGACGAGCATTGATGTCTTCTGAAATAACAGAAGGAATACAACGCAAAATAGTATGATCATCAACGTGATCCACACAAGAATCCTCGGAATATAAGGAAGAAAAGAACCGAACAGCCTCCCGAGAGATATCTTGAGAAGCAGACAACTGAATACCTTGAGAAGAAATAATCGAAGAAATACCATTGCCATGTCTTTGAGCCTTAACAATGTTAAAGAAAAAAGTTGTATTTCGATCTCCTTCCTGTAACCATTCCACTCTGGCCTTTTGCTTCCAGAAAATTTCTTCCCAAAGATCCCACTCTTGAAGCTCGTGAAAAGCTTCAGACTCCTCCTGCAGATTCTACTCCGTAAGCCCATAATCTCTGATATGTCTGGTGATAACATCATGCCTACTTTGGGCCAAATCTTTAGCCTAAAATAGATTCCCGAAACACTGCCTGTTCCACTTTTTGAGTTGAAATTTCACAAATTGGAGTCTTTTAACAAAAGAGTACATAGCAGTACCGTAGGAAGGACAACCTTGAATCCACCAGACTTTCATCAAGTCGTACAAAGAGGGATCCCTAAGCCACATTAACTGAAATTTAAAACTTGGATTATGACCCATTCCTTTCCGAGAGATAGCAAGTTTAATAGGCCAATGGTCTGATCCCCTCTAGTCAAGAACCTCTGAATTAATAACCCAAGAATTGCTAACCCAATATGAAGAAGTAATAAATCTGTCCAACCTCTCAGAGATCGAGTTAGAATCACACCGCCTATTCGTCCAAGTGAACACAACATTCGTCGGCTTAATATCTACAAGATTAAGAAGCTAAATATTATCATTAAGGAGCCTAGAGGTAGGCCCCAAAGTACCCACACCTCCCCGCTTCTCATCAATACTAGATATAGCATTAAAATCCCCTGCCATAATCCAAGGATAGAACGAAACCAAGGCCCGAACACTTTGAATATGGTTCCAAAGCAACACCTTCCCAGCAAGATCCGAGGGGGCGTAAATGTTGGTTAATAAAACCACTTCTCTAGACTCATGGCAAGAAGCTATCATAGAAAGAGCTGACTTATTCGAGACCCACCAAAGAGGAGTAAGCTTCTGCGGATCCCAAAGGCTAACAATCCCCCCAACACTACCCACAGCCCCAACACACTGACAAAGACCTCGAGCCAAGAGTTTAAAAGCAATACTAAATAAAACCTCCACTGATAATTTAGATTCTTGAAGAAAAACAATATCCGGCTTATGCACCTACACCAAATCCCGAATAGCTTTTTGACGAGGTAAGCTATTCAAACCTCTCACATTCCATGAAAGAACAATCATTTAGAGAGAGAAGAAAAGTGAGACTCCAGGGGTTTAACCACCCCACTCTCAACCAATGTTTCTCCCTCCATATGAAGTTTATCTGCATCTTTCTTCCTACCCACCTTAGCCGGCTTCGCAGGGGCCCCTTTTTTAAGGTCTTTTGGAGCAACCCTAGAGAAGGACCAGGATTGGAATCCTTTCCTCTACCAGTATTCAACAAATCAACCAAAATAGGGTCATCCCCTTTCACTCCATCATGCCGCACCTCCGAAACAGGAACAATTGCCAAGGTTGTGTCCAAATCAGGATCTGTTACTTCTTGTTGCCCATTATGGGCGAGCACCTCAGTCACATTTTGAGCATCCATATTCAAATTACCATTCATTCCTTCATCAGGAAATGCCAATTCATCCAAGGCATCAAACTTACTATGTAAGCCATCCATTTGTCTATCAGTAAAGGTCCGCTTCAACCCTTTTCCCTTGTTACGAGTCTTAACCGGAACAAATCCTTCTTTATCCGCCCCACTAACATCCATGGGACCACTCCCCTGACCAGGCCCAACATCTTGCGTAATTGACTTCCCATCAAAAGATTGCGGATTTAGATTTTTAGAACCAGATGATTTATTCTTAGGCATTTTAGGGCATTTACATTGAAGATGCCCATACTCATGACACAACCAACAACGGAAAGGAAGAGTTTCATAGTCTAATTTTTGAACCCAAGAAAAAGACCCAACACATATTTGCATAGAATCAAGCAGAGGCTTAGCTAAATCCAACTCAACACAAATACGGGCACATGAGACTACCTTTTTTTCTGAAGTTTGTTGAGACGGTCCCACCGGTTTGCCTAACAACAATGCAATCATGTGCAAAATATCCGTCCACCAAAACTCCAAAGGTAGCCACGGAAGCCTAACCCACACGGGAACTCGAGAAGGAATCTCCTCAGTCGGATTAAAACCCATGTGTCAAGGTTTAATAAATAGGCCAATCTAGTTGTAAAAGTACGGACCCCCCTCAAAAGCCCTATTCCGGTCTTCCAAGCAAGAAAACACCACCAAAAAGAAATTATTAGCTCCCCTCATGATTTCCATGTCGCCAATAGGGTTCCAAGTACTCCTTGCCCACATTTCAAACGCCAAGAAAGGGACGCGAATACCCAAAAATTTGCATATTAAAGCATGATTTTGCATATAATCCACATCCTCTGCAATTGACTCAGGCTGAATCACAAGAACCGGCCGCTCCCCAACCCTTTCCAAGCATCCATTAACTCGCTTTGCATGAAACCCTCCTTCCAAAGAAGGACCACCTGGGCCTGAAGAGTTATCATCCGCATTATGCCAAACAAAATAAGAGCTCGAGCCACGAAGGGCTTCCTTAAACGAGACATTATTCCGGCATTGGATACCTCCAGGCAAAGCCATGACTATCCCACACTCGGATCAGGAAAAGACACTCTCGCGCAGCAACAACCCACCCCAAAAACTGATAAAATACCCACCCCCGCAATCAGAAAAAGCCACCGAATCAAAAGAAGGAGAAAACTCCCTCATGTAGGTACTCGTAGAGGCATGCAAGCGTGTGCGAGGCTCATGTGGCGCCCAGCATCTCCTTGGCATGGGAAAACTTGCTAGACCATTCCCAAAGGTTTATATCTGATAAGGAACTATAACCTAATGTGTATATCTAAAACAAAATCAAATAAAAAAAAGGTAGGCCATCAAATTGTCATAGGCAATTGAAAAGTAATGAGTAGTTTCCATTTCCATAGGAAGGTGCCTTGCAGTAGCCAAGATGAAGTAAGTTCCATTTACGTAGGAAGGAACCTTGTAGTTCCCATGAATGGAACCATTAATAGAATTCAAACTTTTGGCAATGCATGGACCTAAGCCTAACCCTAAATTTTACCACACAAACACAGGATGTAATTGATTCAAAGCCCACCCAATGTTCTGTATAAAATTCATCCAAATGTTTACCTTATTGTGATTTTTAACCCAGGTTTAACCCCACACTGTATTTCGAGAGATTCATGTATACTATAACAAACTAGTAAGAAAAACACATACCCTATGACGTTCTCCTTATCTCCATATTTTTGAAACAATGCATCTACTCCTATCAACTCCTCCACCACAACATTCTTGGCCGCTGCTCATCTCACATATGAAACTGTTAGTAGATAAAATAATGACATCTCAAAAATAGAAATCTATTATATACACGCAACACCTACACAATGTAACCAATTATTTTCTTTTATTGTTCTGGTCTTTTTCAATGCGTTTCCATTTGTACTATGCAAGTAGGCAGGTATTTCATTTTTTACTTTTTGGAGGGAACTATAATGAATTACTCATTTTCAAAACTCACATAACAAGAATTTGGCAGAAAATTCTATATTCTTCCATATACTATGACATTGAGTCCAGATCAGACATATTAAATTTTTTATAAGGCTATATAAAGGTTAAAATAAATGCTAAAAATAAGAATTTGAAATGATTTTAACAAAAATCATAAACAAGAGTACAAACATCTTGGGATTCCCACTGCCCTGTATAGATATCTCCTAAAGGTCTTCTCATCTCCAAGACGTCCAAAAACTGTATCACTGTATCCTATCTTTAGGTTTTAGTGCATGAAACTCCTTCATACACTATAAACCCTCCAAAAAAATTGAAAACAAATTTCCAAAATACAAATTCAAAGATATTAACAAGTACTCTGCAAACCTATATTTGCAAACAAATTCCTTCAACTGGGACAAATTGTAAGCCATATTCAAGGTACTTGACAAAGACAAATTTTGAGAGCAATAACAATAGTGTTTCTATTCCTTACAAGGCCATCTATTAATTCAAATTAAATCTATTAGTTGACATCAAAATCATAAGGTTAAAGGTATTTACTGCTTACACTAAATAAAAGTGCAAACAACGATAACCTTGTTTCGGAAAAAAAAAACATCACAATACTCTTCTGCTTCACATACTTAATCAATATATATATTTTGACCGATGTGTTGCCACCTCAACGGTTGAAGTGACTTCCCTTCACTCCAGATGAACATAAATTATCAGAACTGTGATTTATATTTTGCTTCAGACTCAACATTACTGAAGTCAGTTAAAAATAGTAATTTCAAAAGTAGCATAGATCAAAATAAACTACTTCAAAGTTAGGATTTGAGGGGGAATTACTGTTCTATACAAAGTTCGATTGAGTGTTCATCACATCCATTTGTTGGCTTCTTATGTTTAGACATGAAATTACTCTAGGCTAGAATCAAGCACAAAATCATCTGAATTAAGTTCAACAAACATAGATATTCTTATTAATTCTCGTGGCGTAAAGGAGAGTGGTTCGATTCTCATTTGAATTGAATTAAACAGAACGCAAAAAATTAAGTGCCTGAGTACAAAATTAAATTCCATGGAATTAAAACAAGAACAATAAATTTTAAAAAGATATATAAAGTGACAGTTGGAGCTCAACTAATAAATATACAGACTGTGTTTGGTTCTCATTTGAATTGGATTAATGGAATTTAAACAATTAAGTGCCTGAGTACAAAATTGAATTCCACAGAAAAAAAACAAGAACAATAAATTAAAAAGAGACAGTTGGAGTTCAACTAATAAATACACAGACTTTAAAGATGGAGAGCAGGAATGTAATTATACCATAACACAGATATAATAGGTTTAAATCTTCTAAAATTATATATACTTAATTTTTAAAATATATCAATGTAATATATATATATATATTAAAATGTTATAGTAGGAAATTTCAATTTCACATTATAAGAGGAATACTAGAAGAAAAAGGATAAATACCTTTGGAACTGCGGCTTGCAAGATTAGCATTAGCATTTGCTCCCCTCTTCTTTCCCATCTTTAGAAGTTCTTTAAAGTTTTTCACGCACTAAGATGTAGACAGAGAAAAGATTGGTTTATTGCAACCTTAGGGAAGGAAAAATACCTCGAGTGCCGCAAAGAACCCCTCCTTTTATGCTGTCTATCGACTGGGATTCCGAAACAAGTTAAAATTCGCTAGTTAAAATTCGCTACGAAACAAATTGTTTTCCAATGTCTTAGATGATGCTATATATATAATGTGTATATGTTTAGAACAACTATGGAAGGGTGGCCATGGCCATCGCCATGGCCGACGCTGAAAAGAAAATAGTTGGGGTTGGTCGAAGAAAATATTATTAACTCCTGGGTGAAGTAATTATATTATTTTAATATTTTAAAAGTTGATGTTTTGTTGAAGTTTTATTATTATTATTAATAAGATGGAAAAGAAGATGTTTTGAAAGGGTTTGAGAACCTTTTAACATATAAACAATGCTAATAGATCAAATCAAACAAGGCTAGCCCGCAATCCAACAAAACAAAATGGAACTAATCTTGACAAAGGACATTGTAAGGAGCACAAAAACAACAAAAAGGGCCCAACAACTCTGAAGCCCAACAACACGAATACCAAACAAGGTCAAATAAACAACACGAGTAGATCATACCAAATAGAGAACCTTTTAACAAATTAACACCTTTTAACAAATAAACAACACGAATAGATCAGACCAAACAAAACCAGCTTGCAATCCAACAAAACAAAAAGGAACTAACCTTGAGAAAGGACACTACAAGAAGCACAAAAATAACAAAAAGGGCCCAACATCCTTGAAGCCCAAAAAGAAGCAGAGGACACCTAATCCTTAGAAATTTCAATAGAATTACATCCTCCAACAAAAATTGAAGCACGAAGCTCACCTTAAGATTTTTTGCCTCATCTTAAGTTTTTCTTCATGGAAGAAAGAAGTTTGCAATCCGAGGAGGGATCATCAATTTGGCTCTAGGCCGGGAAAGCAACGCTTGTTACCTTCAATTTGAGTCTTCTCGCGCTTGTTACCTTCAATTTGAGTCTTCTCTCTTTGTTGGCAGCGCAACACTTGTTACCTTCAATTTGAGTCTTCCCTCTTTGTTGGGAGGGCGGTGTTTCTTACCTTCAATTTGATTCTTGTGTTTCCATATTTGGAGGTCCCATAGGCATGTTTTGGGTCTCTCGGACATAATTAAAATCTTTCAAATATTTCATTTCATTTCTGGAAACCTTCATCTAAAGCCTTCTTCTTGCATCTTGGACACTTGCATCCTAGCTTTAACCATCCTATTTTTTATTCAAAATGAAAATCATTGGTTTAAATATAATCCAAAGGTTAAGGACAACCTAAAGAACTCGACATCTTAAATTTTTTTTTAGTAACCTAGTTGAAGGAGAGGAATTCAAGCAAATAACATTATTGTTGTTGTCCATCAATTGCCATTGGAGGCAATCTCTTGGAAATGTGAGCATATCTATAGAGAATGAAATCGCGTAGTAAATAATTTAGACAATCTTACTATTAATCTTGGTAAAATTCAAATTTTAGAAGGCAAATGCCTAAAGTGAGGTTTTATCTTAATGAAAATGATGTCTAGAAGGTAATATTGGAAACATAGTAGTTTGAGGAAGATGAGAAGAACATATTTGAGAGAAAAGAAAATGAAGAATATCTATGATTAAAGGGCAAGTTGGATATGGTTTAGTTCACTTAACAACAAATGTAATATTTTGGTATTTGATGGGAGTGGCCCCAGATAGAAGCCACATATAGATTACTAAAAGAAAAGAAATTGCGTGTTTTTTAATTGGTTATATGGGACTTAAATGAGCTTCAATCTCTTTTGGTTGTAAAATTTGAGTGGGGCTTGTAGTGAATTCTCATTGCACTCAAAAGATACATTATTTTTGTGATAGGAAGCTAAAGTTGAAGCAATAGGCAATTGCAGATACAACTTTTGATCAACGGAAGACAAGAGTCTCGAGAGGCACAAGAAAGTTGAAGAGTCTCGAGAGGCACAAGAAAGTTGAACTTTGAGAGTTGAAAGTTTATACAAGCCCCAACCAAATATGAGATGCAAAAGTCTTGATGCATGGTATGCCCCAACCAAAGATGATATGCAAAAGTCTTGATGCATGAAGTACCACGGTCAATGGGCAAAAAATATTTTGAAGCTAGAAAATGATAAAAGCCCCAATGAAAAATGGTGAGAAAAATTCTAATGATTGAAAACACCTAGACCCTGCATATTATGCTGAGATGTACAGTCTTTTAGGAAATACAATCCTTTTCTACAAAAGAAAAATGGTGTATCTCTAATAAAAACAATAGTGGCATAGGAGCCACAACATAAACACCCTCTAAAATTTGAAGCATTCAATGAAGAAATATTTTGCACCTAGATTACAAAAATTCCAAAAATGGGTAGGTGGCAATAAGGGTAGTAGTTGCTCATCCAAAGACTCAAAACCATTTGACATTTATGATTCCATATCTAGAGACCTCGAAGAGACCAACCGTTTAAATGAAGACATGACCCAACATCAGGAGTAGCAACAATCATCTTGAAATATTTGCATGAATTTTATAGGGAAATCCTCTTTTTAATCTAGAAATAGTAGTAGTTTACGCATTATACAACATTTACAACTTTGTGAAGCTTTTCCTTCATTTATCTCTGTATAGTTGTATGCATATTTATAGTCGATCTTGTGGGAAACCGGATCCCAACTTCTAGCATGGTCTTTTGTAATATATTTTGCTTGTATATCTATATCTATACATACATATATATATATATATATATATATATATATATATATACACACACACACACGAGGCCTACACATCTACTTTGAGTCCATTTGTGGATCTCATGCCCTAACTCGTCTCTTTTATGTGTGTGTGTTTGCATCTTGATATTTTGTGCTTATCTATGTTGAGGAGAGGAAGTGTTCATGCTAACACATTACGTCTAGAGCTATTGTGCAAGGAGATATCATTTGATCTTTGGTGCATCACCACCTTTTTAGCTTAGGCTCTTTACTTTTCATATTTTTATTTTTCTCTCTTACACATTTCCCCTAAGCTGTTAGATTAGAAAATGTGTGCCAAAGATCTCATCCTCTAAAGGAGTAGGTCATTGTAAAAACCCTAAAGCCCCTCAAATGAGATAAACCGTATGCTCTTAGGACTGGCATTGTTGTGTCACTCTATGTGAGGTGTGATCTACCTCATTCGTCAAGTCCACATCACATTTGATGACCAGGACAATCGAAGAGGGCAATAATTTAATGGCATGTTCGATGGGATCCCATTGACATATATGTGGTCTTGCAATTGCAAATAACAAATTAGGATTAGACTTGATGAGGGCCTCTACCTATTTCTACTTGTTGAAGTGAACTCACTTGGTGATTTTGCTCAAGAATGAACATCCAAAATAAGTCATTGTGAAGGACACTATATTTAGATTCCAATGAAGGCCTCAATCTACCTATTTCCAGAGCAAATGATGTATTCACCTAGAAACTCTATTCAAAGCAAAGGACCTAAAGGACTATGAAAATTCTACCACTATATCTTCATGCCAAAGCATGGATGCTTCCTTCCTCATGAGTTTTTTAGCATGGAACAAAAAAGCCCCTTGGGACATCCAATGCCACCTGATGTTTGGAATGATGTTTTGACATCCATACTCCTATTATTTCTATATTACAATGGTGAAGGATTGTCAATCCCATGGGAATATCTGTAAGATATGGTCTAATTTTATCAATTGCACAATATCACAAAGTAGAACATGGATTTGAGGCTACTTGTGGCATAACTTTGAGGAAAATATTTCAAGGGGTATGACTCTCTTTGTCCATGCTCAATTATTGAATGAGACCAACTTGCTCCCTATTCATAGATGGATTTAAAGAGATAAACTAGCTCCGGTTATCTAGCTTGCTACTTCCCAATCCTCTCTCACTCAATAACTTGCTACTTCTGACTATATTGTAACAATATGGAATGAGGAAGAAGAATACATGGAGGCAAAGGAAGTAGCACCCAAAAAACCCCAAAACTATACCAACAATCAAATGGGCCAAAGGATAGTAGAGGTAGTGGACCCCACTTCCTTCAAAGTGTTCGAGCAAACAAGCATGTACACTTTTTTGAGCCAAAAGGAAGGACCTTTCCCCTCTAGGGATACAAAAGAGACAAAGGATCTAAACTAGAGGTGGAAGATGCATGCCAATTGGGTCAATAATATAAAGGGATTCAACACTAGTACTAGTCATGCTTCACTAGGAATATTTTTCATCTTTGGTACTAGTCATGCTTCACTAGGAAGATTTTTCATCTCTGGTACTAGTCCATCTACATCAAAGGGGCTATTGGAGAGTCCTAGTTTCTTAAAGGTAAAACTCTTTTATCAAGGAAACTAAAAAAAGAGAAAAATGAAGGGACTCAAAAAGCTAGTGGGGGGTCTCTTTTGACTCCATGCCCCATGGATAAAGGCCACCCACTCAAACCTTGTATATATACATTATATGTAACATATGAGAGTAATCCCAATCTTATAAAACTGTGGAAGTTTTAATAATTGTAGAGATCTAAAGGTCTAAATTGACTGCTAAAATTCACACCTTCCTTCCATTTTAGTTATGGGATATTTTCTTGAATCCATGCCAAATGGACTAGATATCGACTTCTTTGGGTTTCTTATCTTTAACTAGATAAATATCCCTTGTGATTCATTAGAAATATAGTGAATTCTCATTACACTTAAAAGATGCATTATTTCGGTTGTAGGAAGCTAAAGTTGAAGTGATGGACATTTTCAGACAAAAATTTTGATCAGTGGAAGGCAATAGTCATAGGAAGTGCTATAAAGCTAAACTCTAAGACTTAAAATTTTATAAAATCCCTAACCAAATATGAGAGGCAAAATTTCTAATGCATGAAGTATTGTGGTCAGTTGGTAAGAAAAGTTTTGAAGTCAAAAAACGATAGAAACCTCGATGATGATGATGAGGAAACTTTCAATGGCTAAAAAAACCCAAACCCAACACATTATGCTAAGGTGTAGTCTTCTAGGAAGAACAATCTTTTTTTGAAAAAGAAGGTGGTGTATCTCTCAAAAATAATAACAATGGCATGGGAGCTACAACAAAAACACCCCCTAAAATCTGAAGCATTAAATGAAGAAATCTTATGTACCTAGATTATAGGAATCCCCAAAAAGAGGTAGATGGAAATAAGGCTAGTAGTTGCTCATCCAAATACTTAGAACCATTGTACATTTATGATTCCAGATCTAGAGGTCTCAAAGAGACCAATAGTTTAATTGAAGACATGGCCCAACATCAGGAGTAGCAACAATCATCTTGAAATATTTGCATGAGTTTTAGAAGGAAATCCTCCTCCTTGTAATCTATAAATAGTAGTATTTTAGGCTTTGTAAATCATAGACAAGTTTGTAAAATTTTCCCTTCATTTCTCTCTATATAGCAATACACATGTTTTTGGGAGGTCTCATGGGAAACCGAACCCTTGCTTCTAGAATAAATTTTTGTAATACATTTTTCTTGCATTATATATATATATATATATATATATATATATATATATATATATATATATATATATATATATATATATATATATATATATATATATATATATATATATTGTGAATGCGAAACAAAATACCAATACAATATATATAAAAGTAACAAAAGCACAAGTAAATAACACATAATTGCATAGAACAGATATTATTTTATTGAATGTGGGTAGATCTCCTAGTTGTACAAATAATGTGTCCCAATGTGGGGATTTTACAATGATCTTAGTACAACTTTTACAAAAGTTAGGGTTTTCGAGGCTCTAAGCCAATGAATGTTGGTGTCTTCTTACTCGTATTTGATCTCAACAATGTAGTGGGTGGGCTTGCGTATCCTCAGTACGGCCACCTGAGCTTCAATAGCTTCAATAAATGTGGTTCTTACACTTGCACACAACTAAACAATAACAAGGATCAGTAATATATGTGATGGCTCCATTGTGTGAGACCCTCAGAATAAATAAAATAAGTAAACCCTAGTATTGTAATGGAAGCTGTAAGCAAAAGCATAAAAATATGAAATAAGAACAATGAACTTTTACCTTGTCGAACAATGTTGTTTTTGTCTTCGTCGTTGATGTAGGGAATGATTATGTAGATGCCCTAATGGTCGCCTAAGGGTCGTAGGGCTACATATCTGAACAAGAAATTCCCGTGGGTGCTCAGTGATGACCAAAAATACCCAATGGCACTCTAGAGACTCCAATCGGTGCTTGAGAAGCTTAGGAGGGGTTTAGAGGCTGAGGAGAAGGTTGCATAACCAGATCTGGTTTGTGAAATATAGGAGGTGACGGATGTAGAAGATGCATATGGCAGCGACGTGATGCGAGGATGGATATGATGGAGCTAGAGTTTTTGAGACCTTTTAGAGTTAGAGATATCAAGAAATCAAGGGGGAGGAATGGGGACTCAAGAATGGTAGGTAATTTAGAAATCAGAGAACTTCCTTAAATAGCTAGAGTTAGGGGTTGAATCATCAAAATGAATCCTCTTTATAATATTCCCTTAGACATATTAGGGTTTCAACAACACAATTTGAGTGACCAAGATTAAAACATGAGGAAGAGTGGATATTAAATCTGGGTAAGTGGTACGGATTAAGGCGGATGAATGGCTAATATTATATCATGATGAATGGTTGGGATTAATTCATATAATTATATATATATATATATATATATATATTAGATATATAAATATAATATATAAAATATTATTATTTAAATATATATTAAACAAATATATATAAATAATAGATAATTGCGGTAGGAAGCTATGGATGGGCGAAAAGTGGCTAGATTTGGGTGTCTACAAATGCTCCTTTTTGTACCATGTTGCATGAAACACAATGTGGTGCAAAAATACGAGACACCTAGTTTGGCCTGATGAAGATGCATCTTTCTTTCATTGGAATGCAAAGATGATTTTGGAAGACGAAAGAATTTGGAGTGTGTAGCTTACCCCCTCAATTGGTGAATGAGTGAAAAATGAGTCTCACAAGCCAATTGATTGAATTGTGGGGTGAAAATGTGGTTGAATTGTGCAAGTGTAAATGTTGGATGTGAATGCGGATGATATGAATGATGTAAAATGTGATATCATTTTTTCCCCAATGGTGGAAGGGGGTTATTGTAAAATGTAAATGATTGACTCATTTTTTGCCCTAACAAAAAAAGGGGGTTTTACCAAGTGTAGATGCCATGATCATGTAAGATGTACCCCATTGTGGGAATTCAAAATCAAATTTTGGTTGCCCAAAATTTGGGGTGATTCCATATTATTGAATAACATACCTTTTGGCATCATTGAAATGCAAATATATATGCAAAAGGAAAAGAAAATAGTCTTGCCCTTGGGGCCACTCATGATTGCAACTAATTCCCACATGGAATTCCTAAATGGTTGCTCAATAACTTTACTCGACCTACATCCTCGGAGACTAGTGTAATTGTAAATGAAATGATGAAATTTATCCATGTTGGGAACCCCATGGAAAAGGGCATCAATGACAATTGTTGAGCAAATTGGTCTTGGCATAGTCTCACTCAAAAGATGAGGTACCAAAATTAATTTTATTTTCAAACAATGAGATATTGGATTATGAATATGACCAAGTGTCCTTATGGTGATTTATTCATCTTATTGAATTGCATGGATGCAAATCACTGCAATTGCCAAGGAGATAGAATATACCACTAGATACGAGATTCACTTGAAATTGTGTATGAACTTTGCAAATGTGATAATGCAATAATTTATGGATGAAAATGATGGAGAAATGATGGTGAGGAATGCATTGATGATGAGAATGATGATTATGATAATTTTGTGAAAATGTGGATCATTTTGGAGCATTTTGAAGAGTGAGACGAGATTTTACGTCTTTTGGGCATAAATAAATATTAAGTGTCCAAATTGGTTTAGAATTTCACAAAACATGATATTATGATGAGATGGATGTATGGATGAAATTTGGAATGATTTTGTGGAGGTAAGCTACCATTTTGGTTCAGTTTGGTCTTTTTTCAATTTTGACGCCAAACGTCGGTGGGCGCCTACTGCATGTGTAAACGCTCATCAAAGTTTGTTGTTCTCCACATGTAGGGATGCATTTCAATGCACCTAGAAATGCCCATGGGCATTTCAATGCACATGAAATAGCTATAAATAGCCTGTAGAAGGGAAATCAGATTCATTCTTGCATTCGTGAATTCTAGAAGCTGCATCTGAGGGAGTGAGGGAAGTGGAGTGGAGTGAGTGAGTGAATGGTTGTGGAAGCTATGGTGATGGAGGGTGTGGGTGCGACAGTGGGAGCAGATGCATGTGTGGCTAAGGTAAGTGTTCTTGAAGCTTTTTGTTGACTTGTGTAAAATATTTTTTTGCATTTATGCAATGTATGTGACATTATTGTTTTTACCTTTATGTATTGTGCTACAGTTGAGGATTTTGGAGGCTTGTCATCGGTTCTCGCATATCATCCCTGGGATGAGGAAGGCAATGTGATAGGACCAATGGTAGTGGTTGGAGGCTATGGGGTTGGTTGGGGTAACTCAGATAGATGTGGTGAGGATGGATGAGGTGTATCCCTCTACCTTGGAAGAGAGATGGGATCCAGATGGGGGGACATTTCAAATTCCTACTGAAGATATGACCGTGACACTTGAGGATGTATACCACATCCTCAAGTTGCCAATGGAGGGCTTACGTATCAAGGTTGGAAATGATAAGGAACATGAGATGAGCCTCTTGTTCAAATATGGGTGGCAAGATGTGGATGTGATGGGAGGAGGGATAACATACTTGTCCATGTATGTGGACAAGAAGTTAGATAACCTTCCTACTTTGGTGATGTTCATGTTGGCCAACATAGTGGCCTTGAACATCACTAGTTGTCGATTCCCATGGAAACTTATCGAGATGGTATGTGATATGATCGCTACACCTCAAGTGTATGCATGGGCTCCTTCTTTATTGACATAGTTAGACCAAGATTTGTATGAGGTAAGGAGGTAAAAGCAAAATGGGCTGGGGTGTAGTGTGCTACTACAGTATTGGGGCTAGGAGCACTTCAGTGTGGCTTGTCTTGTGGGTTTACCGACTATGACATGGGGTAGAGAGCATCCTTATGCTATGAGATAGCCAATGGTAGAGGAGGTGCAGTTGAGTCATTTTATTTGAACGAGACAGTGGTATAGGGATATATAGGTAGGATTAACATATGCTCAGGTGATATGGAGGCCATGGTAAGGTTCCATGTGGATAGGTGATGGGGAGCATCTATGGAGGATTCTGTAGGCTAGGTGGATAGTTGGTAGGCATAGGAGTGAGGTGGAGTGCATCTAGTTCTCACAGGTGCTATGACAGTTCGAACTAAGGCAGGGAGTTCCAGAAGCACTAGTGCTCTACATACATCATTGGGATGAGATGGGTCTACTTTGTATCGAGGCATGGAGGACCACCTATGAGGACAATGAGGAGATGAATATCCTTGATGTGGATGATGCGAGAACTACTATATATTATGATGCATGGTTTAAGATACAACCATCATGGATACTAAGTCTGATAGTATATGAGTATGGGGATGAGGTAAAGGCTAAGGAGGCAGACTAAGGGTATAGTAGAGCAGACTTCAAAGTTTGGAGGTGATGGAGATGATGGAGATGACAAAAATGAGGTTCTAGATGGACCTCTAGGCTGGAGTGAGGAGGATTGGGTGGGGCTGGAGCAGTTTGTGGTAGAGTAGGATGCTATGGTAGCAACTTGGGATGCAGAGGTAGCTCAACTACGAGATGTGGATATGGTGTCTCGGGATGCAAAGATAGCTTAGTTGTAGGAGAAACTAGAGGTTTGGCTAACTACAAGTGGAGGTGAGGACAAGATTACAAGGCTCCAAGTAGAGCTGCTAGAGAAGAGTCATTGGTAGAGATATGATGTACAATACCTTTGGGCTCAGGATGGATACATCCGATTACTGGAGGATGGCTATTGGAGCATGATATTGGGCTTCTAGATCCACCCTCCTCATCCATATCTAGGTCTGTTAGGCCTAGTGAGTATAGGCATAGCTCTAGGTCTAGGGCTCCTTCAGGGTCATAGGGGTCCTCTTATAGGTATTAGCTAGTGCTTAGATGCAGTATTTGTATATGAGCTTTGGTGCTCCATTGTATAAAGCCTTTGGGCATTAATTGTACATGCAATATACAAATATATATACATGGCTTATACTTTTGTGTTATGGTTTTATTTTGATGCTTTTATGTAGATGCATGTGTACATGGATGATTAATACAAATGATGATATGTTATAGATAAAAATTTTGTAATGATCATTTATGGTTTAGATTTTGCTTGGACATGTTTAGCATTGTTGTTTAATCAAGGACACCAAACTGGTGGCATGTGAAATGGAAGAATCATGAAATGATATGGATGTTTACATGGAAGAATATATGGATGTTGACATGGAAGAAGATATGGATGTTGATATGGAAGAAGACATTGATATTGATATGGAAAACTGACTGTTTTGCAGACTCAGACATACTAGTGGTATTAAACAAACTCACTAAATACTATCTAATTTCTTTAAGATCAAATGTGTGTGCAGTGAATTCATTTACCAAATCATGAGCATGGTAATTACTCAAGGTAATCAAGAACCGATGTGTGTGCAAGTGAGTTCATTAACTCATATTGAGTAAATTGGATGAAACTTGTTATGGAGAATACCAAGAAGCTAGCTTGTCCTTATGTGTGATAAGAGGTCTCTTTGAAAGAGACGTGTCACCATGCATGAGAATACTCCACTGTCATTCAAGCATTTATAGCCCTGGTGGAGATTAGCTCCATAGTCCAATAATTTGATCTCTAAGTTTTGGGTATGACTACCTAACCGTCTAACTAAAAATGTAGTACTATCCTTACAACTTGAGGATCTGTGGTGTGTGATGTGTGATGTGTAAAATATTTAGTTTTTTTTTTGGGGGGGATTTTACCCTACTCTTTCTTTTATTTGGAAATTTTGATAGTAGTGAAAACCACTATTTTTGTGAACGATGTGCATAATGGGACAAACAAGGAATAACCTTTTCACTTCGAGGTACAACCTAAGTATGGTGTTATCCCTGTTTGACACAAGATGTTTTTAAGATGTGTGATTGTGTTTGGTTCAATAGTGTTTAGATTCAATTCCCAAAACTCAAGATTTTCTTAGTAAAAATGTGTCTTGGTCCTAAAGAAAACTTCAACATGTATTTCGAGGTTGCTAGAAACACTAGGAGTTCCTGAGTGACTAAAAACATCTAGATATTATGGACATGTGGTTTGCAAATGATAATGTTGACTTTATGAAATGGTGCAATGAAATGGATGATGGTTTGAAGGTGCCCTTGATTAAGGTAACATGAATTTATTAAACCAATTAATATCTAAGCTGAATAAATGACCCCTAATATGAAATGAAATATGTATGAAATGGAATGTATGTAATGCAAAGGTGTAAAATGAAATGTGTGCAATGTATAAAATGGAATGTGTAAAATGTAGTATATGAAATGAAATGTATTCAATGCAAATGTGAAATATAAGGTGTGACATGCAATGTGTAAAATACAATACGTTATATGAAATGCAATGTTGTTTTTGTGTAATAGCCATGTATACATACATATATATAAAATCACATTAAGCATAGAATTCTCTCAAATGGATAACATTAAGTGGTTTGGGCTCTTCAACTCCCTCTATAATGGCAAGCCTATAAGTTCCTTTACCCAATTTTTTAGTAACAATGTATGGACCTAACCAATTAGCCGTAAATTTATCACGAAGATACGACGATGCATTGGTGTATTATTGATTCTCTTTAAGGACAAGATCTCCTACTTGGAATTCATGTAGATGAACTTTGGCATTATAATAATGCTTGAGGTAGTCTTGATAAACTTGTAAATGCTCTAAAGCATTGAATCACCTCTCGTCAAGAAGTGTGAGTTGGTCAAGACGTACTTGTATATCAGTGTCGTCATCTATGAATTCTTGCAATGAAATTCGAAAGGAAGGGATCTCAAGCTCAAGAGGCATGATTGCTTCAGCTCCATAGACAAATGAAAATGGTGTTGCCCCAGTAGGTGTGTGGATGCTTGTTCGATAAGCCCATAATGCCAAGGGGATTTATGTATGCCAATCTCTATGATTTTCTTTAACAAGTTTATTGAGAATACTAATTAATGTCTTGTTGGTAGGCTCAAGTTGTTCATTTGCTTGTGGGTAATAAGGAGTCAAGAAACTATGTTGGATACTATATTTCTCGTAAAATGCTTGAACATCCTTGTTCTTGAAAGACTTACTATTATCAGAGATGATTTTCGAGGAAATACCAAAATCACAAATAATATGATGAGGTATAAAATCCATAATTCTTGGTCCTATCATACTGGTTAGAGGAATTACCTCAAACCAATTTGTGAAGTATTTTGTGGTTGTGATGAAAACTGTATGTTGTCCTAAGGAAGGAGGTGATATTTTTCCCATTAAATCTAGACCCCATTGTAAAAAGAGGCAAAGGCTTTAAATAGGCTGTAATGTTTGTGATGGCACATGAGTTAAATTAGCATGCTCTTGACATTGCTTACAATTTTTTCCATCTGTGCAACAGTCGCATTCCATGGTGGGCCAATAGTAACACATACATAAAATACACTTTACAATGGCCATTCCACTAAAATGACCACCACAAGTACCATCATGAGCTTCAACTATGGCTCTTTGTGCCTCTGTAGACTCGAGACAACAAAGGAGAATTCCATCATAACCACATATATACAACACGTCCCCCAAGAGAGTAAAACAAGCTACCTTTTGCTTGAAAGTGTGTTTAGCAGTCCGTGACATGTCTTATGGGAGTGTTAAAAACTTGAGAAAGGCTATTATTTGGTTTGAACAAGGCTCATATGGCTTTGAATGGATAAATAAAACATCATTTTCATCCTTAGATTTAACATGAACAATTGCATATTTAGAGATCATTGTGATAATGAGAGATTGTACCTATCCTAAGGTATCCTTTGGAATCAGTGATCCAAGAGAGGCCATTGCATATGCAAATCTATTAGTCAAATGTGGTAAACTATCGATTTCATATCAATAAAATTTGGTGAGCAATTTCATTGCTACTTCATGGTAAAACTTTATGGTAGGTTCTTTGCATTGGTATTCTCTATTTATTTTTTCAAAAACAAGTTGAGAATCACCAAATATCCTGATATGATTTATGCCCATAGCTATGGTTGATTGAAGATCTAATATTAAGGCTTCATACTTTGCATTGTTATTTGTGCATTGGAATTCAAGTTTGAATGATAAGGGGATAGGCACCCCCTAGGGTGTATGAAACACGACTCCAACACCTTGATATTTTTTGCACTTAGAACCATCAAAGAATAGTGTGATATCAATATCTTCCTCTGGAATGACATCTTCTTTTTGTTCAGTGACAGTGAATATCGATTCATCTAGGAGCTCAATAATCAAGGGTTGATCACTACGAAGTGGAGCTTTCACAAGTTGATCGGCTATGACTTAACCTTTAATGGATTTTTGACTGATGAACTCAAGATTGAATTTAGTTAAAAGCATTATCCATTTTGTGGTGCGAGTGTTATTGTAAGTGCAAGACATCATATAATGCAGAATATTTTATCTAGCTATGACATATGTGTTGTTGGAAATTTGAGTTGTTTTATGTTGTCATTGATGTCACATTAATGTCACAAGGTAACATTGAGTTTTGATGACCAAAGCATTCATATTTCGGAGAGCATGGATATATACAAGGTTTTTGTGAAAACCAAGGCAGGTAAAATAAAATTCTTTATTTAAAAACATGGATGGCATATTTGAAATGGGTTTTTCTTAAAACCCAGGTTGGCTTTTTGTTTCGTCAAAAAAGGTGCCCCAAAAATGGAGATATTCAATTTTGAATATTTGGTTTAAATTTTAATAGTTTAAATTTAATTTTAAAATTAAAATAAAATTTTAAATTTTAAAATTAAAATTACCTCAGCACCGACGTCATCATCAAAAATAAATTAATTTAAAAGCGTCGCCGACGTTTGCAAAATTAAAGGGAAGTTGCATATAAATGCAAAGGCTTTTATTTCAAAAGCCTTGGAATCGAATGCAAAGGAGATAAGATGAAAAGCACCGAAATATTTGTGTGGTAGCGTGGTCCAACGGCTAGCAAGGGGAGTGCAAATGTTTTTGCTTGCAAAAGAGACGAGGTTTGATTCCCACGGGTTAAAGTTTCAAGAAAGAGAATTGGCCCACGTTTTTGTTGGCGTGAGCAAGGGGGGAAAGACAAAAGTGCATTCTGCGCTCTTCTTCCTATGCGAGCACGTAGCTCGCATGGTCTTTGGTGCCGTGGTTGAGGATTGTTTTTGCAGAGACGAGGGTTCGATTCCCTCTAAGAGGCAAGTAATGTTTTTATTAATAAATGTTTTATTATTGCCTAATGTTGGAGGAATAAGGTGATGAGGGTTGATTTGATTTTTTATTGGAAGGCAAGTTTAAAAGCACTTTTAGAAAATAAGATATTTCTGGTATTTTCATTTTATAAAAGTATATCATATTATATATCGTTGGAAAGATTATTTCAAGGGCTATTCATTTAGAAGGATAAATAAGGTGTATGTAGAGAGATATTTTTGTTTTTGTAAAGGGGTTCAAAAGTGAATATTGTTGTGCTCTTTTTCAAAGTGTGTTGAGTGTGGCATATTTCCAAAGGGGTTTCTTCACTTCATAAAAGGTATGGGCACATTCTCCTATTGATTGTTTATGGTGGTTGATTTCTGAAATATCATTGAAGGGAAAATGATTGTTTGTGGTTTCCTTTTCAAAAGTGGTTGGTTGAATGAATCAAGGTTTTCTGAATTGAGAGTTGTGTTTAAAACCTTGTGTTATAAGCATAGCAGTTGAAGCCCATTTGTTGTGAAAGAACTTGAGTTAGAAAAGAACATGAGTATCATTATTATGTGAGATTTGTGGTTGAGCATTGTTGGAAATATTTGAGTTGGTTGATACATACTTGGACTAGGGTTGTGTGAGAGAGAGTTGTCCCTTGTGATGATTGATTGAGTTGAGTTGATTGAGCCTAGTCAAGTGATGTGTGAAATGATTGTTAAAGTTCTATGAAAAAAATTATTCCATTATTCTCTGTTGAGTTGATATTGAGGTTAGAACATATTGAGTCTCTAAAAATTCTCTTTATGCTTCTATGAGGTTGATTTGAGTTGAGAGTGAGTTTAGAACATATTGAGTCTCTAACAATTCTCTTTATGCTTCTATGAGTTGATTTGAGATTGATTTAGATTGAGAGTGAGATTAGAACATATTGAGTCTCTAACAATTCTCTTTATGCTTCTATGAAGTTGATTTGAGTTGAGATTTCCATTCATTGTTGAGTTCATTTTGAGTACTACTTAAGCATGATTGATTGAGCCTTTGAGAAGGCCTTTGGGACAAATTTGAGGACAGTGTTGGGACAAATTTGTGGATAGTTTTGGGCAAGTTCTTGGTGAGCTTGCTAGAGCAGATTTGGGCAAGTTCTTGGTGAGCTTTCTAGAGTAGATTTGGACAAGTTCTTAGTGAGCTTGTTGGAGCAGATTTGGACAGGTTCTGTGTGAGCTTGTTATTCAACATTGGACAGGTTTTGTGTGAGCTTGTTATTCAACATTGGACAAGTTCTGTGTAAGCTTGTTATTCAACATTGGATAGGTTCTGTGTGAGCTTGTTATTTAGCATTGGACAATTTCTATGTGAGCTTGTTAAGCAAGTTCTGTTTGAGCCTATTGAGAAGGTTTTTAGTTAGCCTATTGATAGAGCTTTGGAGGTGACAGAGTATAGAGGATAGAGTCTCAGTGGATAGAGATCCAACAACCAACACAGTTGAAGACAGATATGAGTTAGGAGTCTTCAAGTGGAGAGAGGTCCACCAGTTAGTGAAGCAGAGAGACAAAGTTTTCTATAAGATCACATAGCCAGAGCAGAAGGGGAAAGAGTTCTCCTTTGGATAGAGATCCATAAAAATTGTAATTGGGAGTGATTCCCAAAGATATTTATTGAGAAATTTTTAGTAAAATATTTTCTTCGTGGAGTAGCCCACATTGGGTGAACCACGTAAATTGTTGTCTCAATTGTGTGGTGACTTGTGCTCTTGCTTACTACTATTATTTTAGTTATTAATGCACACTGCTATATTTGGTTATTGCAATTAAGGACATTAATTGATATTGGTTTGGAAATAAAATAAAAAGTGACCTTATACTGTTCACCCCACTCTCAGTATAAGCTTGTGTTATTCAATTTGTATTAGAGCAGGTTCCTTCAAAAAGGGTAACAAATTGAGGGCAGATTCTACAAGAACACATATGGCTTCACAGAATGGATTATCTTCAAATAAGGCTCCATTATTTGATGGTAACAATTATGCTTTTTTGAGCATGAGGATGAAGAACTACTTGATATCACAAGGATATGAGGTATGGCAGATGGTTGAAAAATAATATAGGGTTGAAGGTGATCCCGAGGAAGATAAGACTACTAGGAAATTGGTTGAGATAAATGCAAGAGCAATGAATTGTATTTTGAGTGGGCTACGTGAGACAAATTTTGCAAAGGTCATGGTATGTACTTCAGCTAATGAAATGTGGACCAAGTTGCAGAATACTTATGAAGGAGATTCCAAGGTAAAGTTGGCAAAACTACAAACTCATAGAAAAATATTTGAGGAATTGAAAATGGAAGATTATGAAGATATTGCAAAGTTTTTACTTCGTGTTGATGAGATTACTAACACCATGAGAGACTTAGGTTTTGAGATGAAAGAATCAAAAGTTACTCAAAATGTTTTTAGATCACTTCCCATGAAATATGATTCTAAGGTTTCAGCAATAGAAGATACAATGGATATCAACAAGCTAACAATGGAAGAATTGCAAGGTACTCTCACAACTTATGAGATGAGAGTAAGTAAGCATCAGGCTCCAATAAAAGAGATTGCATTCAAGGCTTCAAAAAAAAGAAAGATAAAGTTTCAAAAATGGATAGAGTTTTAGAAAATTATGAGGAAGCTAACTTCATCAAAAGGAATAAGGACTCAAGGAATTTCAGAGATATAAGGAAAGTCAGATGCTACAAGTGTGGTGATCTTGGTCACTACGCATACAAGTGGCCACATGAAGAAAACAATTATGATAAAAAATAGGGTCATAGAAGAAAAGAAGATAGAAAGCATAAGCATGACAAAGATGACAGATGCAAGCAAAATAGGTATGAGAAGAATAAATTTTTTTGTAAGGCAAAGAAATATTACTACATTGTAGAAGCAAGTGATAGCTCAGATTACAGTGGTAGAGACAAATCATATGAAGAAGAAAGTACATTCTTTGGAATAAGTGAAGAAATACAAGAACACCTATTCCTAGGAAATGAAGTTAAAGAAGAGGATAGATCTATTGAAGAAATACATGAAGAGCTTGCCATAACCATTGAGCAAGCAAACAGGTATAAGAAGGGTCTAAGGATACTAAAATGCTTCATATGCAGATATTTTGGGCATATAGATGATGATTGTACATAATACAACAATTGCAACAAGGAAAGATTATTTGAAAAATAAAGCAACAGTTCTAGTGACAATATCAGTGACAGTGAAAATAAAGAAGTCTCACTTTTGGAAATAGAAAAAGAAGAGGATGAGCTAAGTAAAAAAAAATCAGAAATCAAAAAGCTAAAAGAAGAATATAGGAATGTTGAAAACAAGATTTGAACAAATGTCAAAATCAGAGAAGAATTACTTTAAACAATCAGTAATCTCAGAGAAGAGCTTCAAAATGTAAAAAGGATAGAAGAAAGGATGAATGAAGAACTAAGGGTACCCACGACAAGACATGATACATTATATGAAAAGGTTCAAAAAGGAGTGGAAACTTATTTTAAGGTTGTATCTTACTTCCAAGAAAAGTCACACTCATAAGGAAAGGAAGTTCTAAAATATGAAAGCAAGGAAGCAACTAAGATTTGTGAGGAAAGTTCCAAAGTTCCTATGGCTCCAAATATTCAGTTTGGTTCTTGTTTTGAGATAAGTTAATCAAATTCAAAAGGAAAAGAAACTCTTGAAGAAAAAAGCAAGGAAGAAATTAAGGAAGAAGATTTAGATGCTACAAAGAAGGTTCAAGGATGCAATGAACAAGTTGAAGATGATCATAGGGATAATGGTCAAGAAAAGGATGAGGAACCAAGGCATGAAAAAATGGTTTTTCAAGGACGTTGCTTTTCTTGTAATAGATTTGGACACAAGGCTATACATTACAGAGTTTATGGATCAAAGAAGTTTGATTTTGCTAGAAGAAACTTCAAAGGAAGGTGTAATTTTCAGGGACATTGCTTCTCATGTAAAAATATTGGTCATAAAGCTTTTCAATGCAAAGGAAATGAGCAACATGGTTTTGGTTTTAGAGCTATACAGTTCAGAAGTCATGGTAATAATGGTCATGGATAAAGAGCTTCACAATACAGGGTTTAGGAAAGAAATGGAAATGGAAATTACTTCAAGAAAAAAATTTAGGACATGGGCACCATCCAAAGGCTACAATATCAAGTGTTTTAATTTCAATAACTTTGGGCATATTTCAAAATGGTGCAGGACTCAATTCCAAACAGGTTCAAGGCAAGAAGGTCAAACAGGTTCAAGGCAAGTAGGTCAAATAGGTTCTAGACAAGAAGATCAAGTAATTCATTAGGAGAAGGATATCAAAAAAACATGGAAGGAAGTTGATAGAGGAAATAATCAATGTAATATGGGAGTAAAGGTACTCCCACCCCAAAATTAATCACCTCAAGAGATAAGGAGGTGAGGGGGTTATGCTTAAGAGTATTATCTTTTAGCCCCATAGGTGTCCCTTTTGCCATTGATGTCAAAGGGGGAGATATTTGAGTAAGGGGGAGAGCATTGAGTTAGGGGAAGCAGCCTCAAAAGAGAGTATTAAGTTAGGGGAAGCAACCTCCAAAGAGAGCATTGAGTTAGGGGGAGCAGCCTCCAAAGATATTATTGAGTCAGGGGGAGCAGCTTTGATTCTCAAATATGGTTTTTGCAGTGATTGTGGTTTTTGCTTTAGAGGTGTTGCCATCAATGACAAAGGGGGATATTATTGGCAATTTGAGCTGTTTTATGTTGCCATTGATGTCACATTAATGTCACATTAATATCACAAGGTAACATTGAGTTTTGATGACCAAAGCATTCATATTTCGGAGAGCATGGATATATATAGGGTTTTTGTGAAAACCAATGTAGGTAAAATAAAAGGTTTTATTTAAAACCATGGATGGCAGATTTGAAATGGGTTTTTCTTAAAACCCAGGTTGGATTTTTGTTTCGTCGAAAAAGGTGCCCCAAAGATGGAGATATTCAATTTTGAATATTTGGTTTAAATTTTAATATTTAAAATTAAAATTACCTCAGCACCGATGTCATCATCAAAAAGAAATTAATTTAAAAGCACCACCGACGTTTGCAAAATTAAAGGGAAGTTGCATATAAATTCAAAGGATTTTATTTCAAAAGCCTTGGAATCAAATGCAGAGGAGATAAGACAAAAAACACCAAAATCTTCGTGTGGTAGCATGGTCCAACGACGAGCAAGGGGAGTGCAAATGTTTTTTCTTGTGAAAGAGACGAGGTTCAATTCCCACGGGTTAGAGTTTCAAGCAAGAGAATTGGCCCACATTTTTGTTTATGTGAGCAATGGGATAATGACAAAAGCACATTTTGCACTCTTCGTCCTATGCGAGCGCGTAGCTTGCATGGTCTTTGGCACCGCGGTTGAGGATTGTTTGGGTAGAGACGAGGGTTTGATTCCCTCTAAGAGGCAAGTAATATTTTTATTAATAAAATTTTTATTATTGCCTAATGTTGGAGGAATAAGGTGATGAGGGTTGATTTGATTTTTTATTGGAAGGCAAGTTTAAAAGCACTTTTAGAAAAGAAGATATTTCTGGTATTTTCCTTTTATAAAAGTATATCATATTATATATCGTTGGAAAGCTTATTTTGAGGGCTATTCATTTAGAATGAGAAATAAGGTGTATGTAGAGAAATATTTTTGTTTTTGTAAAGGGTTTCAAAAGTGAATATTATTGTTCTCTTTTTCAAAGTGTGTTGAGTGTGGCAGATTTCCAAAGGGGTTTCTTCACTTCATAAAAGGTATGGGCACATTCTCCTATTGATTGTTTATGGTGGTTGATTTCTAAAATATCATTGGAGGGAAAAGGATTGTTTGTGGTTTCATTTTTGAAAGTGGTTGGTTAAATTCATCAAGGTTTTTTGAATTGAGAGTTGTGTTTAAAACCTTGTGTTCTAAGCATAGTGGTTGAAGCTCATTGGTTGTGAAATACCTTGAGTTATAAAAGAACATGAGTATCATTGTTATGTGAGATTTGTAGTTGAGAATTATTGGAAACATTTGAGTTGGTTGATACATACTTGGAATAGGGTTGTGTGAGAGAGAGTTATCCCTTGTGATGTTTGGTTGAGTTGAGTTGATTGAGCCTAGTCAAGTGATGTGTGAAGTGATTGTTCAAGTTCTATGAAACAAATTATTCCATCATTCTATGTTGAGTTGAGATTGAGGTTAGAACATATTGAGTCTCTAAAAATTCTCTTTATGCTTCTATGAGGTTGATTTGAGTTGAGAGTGAGTTTAGAACATATTGAGTCTCTAACAATTCTCTTTATGCTTCTATGAGTTGAGTTGAGATTGATTTGGGTTGAGAGTGAGATTAGAACATATTGATTCTCTAAAAATTCTCTTTATGCTTCTATGAAGTTGATTTGAGTTGATATTGCCATTCATTTTTGAGTTCATTTTGAGTAATAATTGAGCATGATTGATTGAGCCTTTGAGAAGGCCTTTGGGACAGATTTGAGGACAGTTTTGGGACATATTTGTGGATAGTTTTGGGCAAGTTCTTGGTGAGATTTCTAGAGCAGATTTGGGCAGTTCTTGGTGAGCTTACTAGAGCAGATTTGGGTAATTTCTTGGTGATATTGCTAGAGCAGATTTGGATAAGTTCTTAGTGAGCTTGTTGGAGCAGATTTGGACAGGTTCTGTGTGAGCTTGTTATTCAACATTGGACAGGTTTTGTGTGAGCTTGTTATTCACATTGGACAAGTTCTATGTGAGCTTGTTATTCAAAATTGAATAGGTTCTATGTGAGCTTGTTATTTAGCATTGGATAATATTTGTGTGAGCTTGTTAAGCAGGTTCTGTGTGAGCCTATTGAGCATGTTCTTAGTGAGCCTATTAACAGAGCTTTGGAGTTGACAAAGTATAGAGGACAGAGTCTCAATGGATAGAGATACAGTAGCCAGCACAGTTGAAGACAGATCTTAGTGAGGAGTCTTCAAGTGGAGAGAGGTCCACCAGTTAGTGCAGTAGAGAGACAAAGTCTTCTATAAGATCACATAGCCAGAGCAGAAGGGGAAAGAGTTCTCCTTTGGATAGAGATCCATAAACATTCTAATTGAGAGTGATTCCCAAAGAGATTGATTGAGAAAGTTTTAGTAAAATATTTTCTTCGTGGAGTAGCCCACATTGGGTGAACCATTTAAATTGTTATCTCAATTGTGTGGTGACTTGTGCTCTTTCTTACTACTGCTATCTAAGTTATTAATGCACAATACTATATTTTGTTATTGCAATTAAGGACATTAATTGATATTGGTTTGGAAATAAAGTAAAAAGTGGTCTTATACTGTTCACCCCCCTCTTAGTATAAGCTTGTGTTCTTCATGTGTTGTGACTAAGCATGTAATTTCTAAGTTTATTAATGGAAAAAACCACTTCTAAGCATAATTTTTCCATGTAAGCGTATCTGGTTTCATAGCTTACCAATATTAGACTAATGTAATAGATATCTTGCTCTATATTGTTTTCATTCCTTTGTGTGAGAATTGTACCTAATGCAAATTTTGTTACTGAAACATAAATATGGAAGGGGATACCAGACGAGGAGGAGTTAAGACTGGTGGAGAAGCCAGGTATTTCTTAATGTCATCAAAGGCTTTTTGGAATTCATCTATCCATGAAAATGGCACCCCTTTTGTAACAGGTGATTGAATGACCTGCATTTATCAAAAATTTATGTAATGAAATGATGGATTGATTGAATATTTCCTTGTAAAATATGCAATTCCTTCAAGTGTGTTGGGGGAGGCATCTCCATGATAACCTTGAATTTGTTTGGGTCCACCTCAATACCTCTTTTGAGACAATGAATCCTAGTAATTTGCCTGAGGTAACACCAAAGACACATTTCTTGGTGTTCAACCTTACATTATTCTCTAGAATTTGATCAAAGACTTTTTCCAAGACACCAATGTGCTCTTATCGAGTTTTAGATTTTTCCAAGAGATCATCCACATAATATTTGATGATATTATGCATGTAATCGTGGAAAATGTATGTCATGGTATGTTGATAAGTAGCACCTACATTTTTTAGGCCAAAGGGCATCACCTTGTAACAAAATGTTCTCCAAGGTGTAGTGAATGTTGTTTTGTGTTGGTCATCAGGATTTATTTGAATTTGGTTGTATCCTAAAAAATTGTCCATTAAAGAGAGCATTTCATGGCCAGTGCAAGTGTCAACAAGAGTATCAATGTTTGGAAGAGGAAAATCATCCTTAGGACACACTTTGTTAATATATCAAAAGTTAGTGCAAATACGTATCACCCTGTTAGGCTTGTGAACGAGTACCATGTTTGAAAGCCACTCAGGATAGTCAATGGGTACAATGAAAACCATATCTAATAGCTTTTGAAGCTCTTCTTTGACCATGAGGGTAGTGGTAGGATGTATCCTTCTCAATTTTTGTTTGACTAAATTGGCATCATATGCAAGGTGAGATTATGGACAACCAAGTTAGGGTCAAGGTCAGACATGTCTTTGTAAGACCATGCAAAAATATCTTTCTTATTATTAAGGAAAGCAACTAATTTATCTTGTTCATCTGTGGATAAAATTTTACCAAGTTTGATAATTTGGGGATTGTTTGCATCTAAACTAAGGTTCACATCGATGTTATCTTCAATGGACATATAAAGCCTTCCTCAAGTTGATGGGGCATTGGGATCAGATGAATGTCATATATGATATTATCAAACTATTCTAACTCAACATCATTTATGTCTACCTAGAAAATCTTAGGATCTGAAGGTGAAGGTGGAGGGGACGAAGGAATGTAGTTGGATGAAGCCCTTAACAATTCCTTGAATAGGAAAAATTCATAAAAGGATGGAGGCGAGGAAATTTGGTCCATATCAATAAGGCTCATGTAAATTGGAATTGGCTTTGCCAAATCATATGGATTGTGGAGGGGAGTAGATAAGTCAAAAGGATTCATGTTGACTTATAGGGGGAAATAGGTGATGGTAAGGAGGATGGATGGATGAATGGGAGGATCCTATTTTCTAGAATCGATGCAAGAACTCTGCTAAACCTAAACAGTAGCAAGCAACACAAATAAATGTAATGTACATGTAATGCAATATATTTTTTATATTTTTTTATTTGTGTTATGTACATATATTACAAATTTGGTCGATGATGTGGATCAATGAAGTGGAGGTGGTGGTTCATCGGTTGGTTCAGCTTGATCTTGTGGAAGAAGCAAGCAAAATATGGGCTCATGGATAGGGAACATTCTGAGGTAATACTCATCCTGTTTAGTGTGTGGAATGATGGGCTCTGATTCCTCCTTGAATTCATCAGAAATTATCGACATAAGATCAAATACTTCATAAATTTCATCTTTAGAGTCATTAGGGTGATGGTATTCTTCTTCTGAATTCAAATTAAGCCTTTGAAAGGCTTGTTCAAAAGAAGATATGGAAGAAAATGGATGGTAGTATAGAATTGAATGATCATGCACTTCTCGATATGGAGTATCAATTAGCTTATGTACTCCTTGTTCATATCAGCCTAGGCCATTTATTTACCACTTATATCAATGAAAATAATGGGATGGAAAACCCAATATTTGCTATATATTGGTAGTTGTTAGTTGCTTGGGTTCATATGGAGGAGAAGGATTGGACAATGGCTCAATTCACACATACACAAAATTTATGCTATTTTACATGGAACCCATATTATACATCACTCCTATAGATAAGGGTGGGTCACGTGGGTGACCATAATCCTTGGAAGTTTGGGTGTTGAGTTGTGTGACTATAATATCTTGGACAATGTATTCACCAATACTAGTATTATTAAGGTGGACCTCAACTTGGGATGACATGGATGACTCATGATTGGCTTGGGGTATGGACTGAGATGGTGTCTCACAATCTGTTAACTCGACTTGTGAGATATTGGCTAATGTGGATGAAAATGGATTTGGCTGGGGTGATTGTTGAATGGGAAATGATGAGGAAGGAATAATTATGGAGGATAATGATGTTGATGATGTGGCTAATGTGTATTGAGTTTGACTACATGTTCATGTAGTCAAAGGTGATGAATATGGGGGCATGGATGTGGAAACTTGATGAGAATTGGTGATGGGAAGCTTCTAAAAAATGGGAGCTTTAGATGATGATATGGATTGAGTGGATGATGAGGTAGCTGATGATGTGAGAAATAGATGAGTGGAAGGAAGCATGGATTCATAGGTATTGGATATGAAATTGCAATACTTGAACGATTAAACATCCACTAATATGCAATGGACTTTTGTCTCATGTACATATTTCAAGAATTGATGTAGTATAGAAGGGACATATCTCATTTCCCTTATCCAAGGATGTCCAAGGAGTAAATTATATGCCATGGATCCTTCCAAAATTTGGAACATGGTATGCAAAATTTTGACGCCCACTTCAATGGGTAAAATGATAGTGCTAACTATGGAGCAGAGAGCATCGTTATATGCTTTCAAGGTGAAACTGGATTTGGTGATGTGGGATGGAGAAATATTGAGATGATGAAGAGTAATTGTGGTGATGATGTTAATGGAGGAATAAATATCAACTAAAACTATTTTGAATGACTTCCTATCAATTTGAGCCATGATGTTTAATGGAGGGTCCACTGATTCTGACGGTATTGGTTTGATCTCAAAATCATAGAATGTAATGGAAGGCTCCATACATGTTTGAATACTCCCAAAAAAATTGTTAAAGGCATTAGCATCTTGAGATTGTAATTCAATGGATTTTTAAATATCCATTAATGCCTCACAATGTGGGGGAGATTATTGAATGAGCTCATATATAGACAGTTTGGTTGAAGCTATTTTAAGGCTTGTGGTTAACCAGCTACTCAAAGAGATGACTGGCCTTGATGGATTATTTATGTGATGAATGGGAGGATTTGGATGACTTGGAATATGGATGGGTTGGGAAGGATTGGCAAAAATTTGGACGGGTGGTGATGATGTGGTAGGTTGAGACACACTTTCCTGTGGTGGAATGGGTGATTATACAAAATTTTATTGAGTATTTTGTTGATTAGTGCGTTGTTGTTGACCTCAGATTACTACATACTAAAACCCATAGAACCTTGGTATTGTTGTTCATGATTGACTTGATTTGGAGGGGTTTTGGTGTTATACCCTCTTGTTGTTGGTTGCACCTCCTCATGATGAGGAAGTGGTGTTTGATAAATTTTAAGGTTTTGGTTTTGTTGAGCTAAGAGACTATCAAGCTTGATTGCCCCTAATTCAATGAGATCTTGTACTATATCCTTAAATACATGGTAGTTGTTAATATCATACCCATTTTTCCTATGATAGGGGTAAAATAAATGTTCTTGATAATGTTTACCATGTTTGGTGGGATCATCTGGTTTAACCTCAGGAAAGACAAGTTGTTTAGTATCATATAACCTAGAGAAAATGGAAGCATAAGATTCAACCAATGGGGTGTACTGACAGTTTTGTCAAACAAATTATCGACGTGGTTAGTTTTCCATAGCTGGCATTGTGTTTTGACTTGATTGAGATGGTGAAGGAACTGCATGATATAAAATTTATTGTGGTTGTTATTGCACAAGTTGTTGTTGAGCCATTACTGTTTGGCTCATGATGACTTGATTAACTTGGTTAGCTTGGTTGGTTGGATTGGCCTGATCTAATTTTGATTGGCCAGAATAACTACCTTTATATTGGCCCTTGTTTTGCCATTCTTTCTTTTTATGCTTAAGCACGCTCTCTTGGATTTTTATCTCCTCAATTGTGCTAGCCTGGGTAAGAGCTTCATCAAATGATCTATATTGTTGTAATTGTAATAACCAAGAGATGGGTTTTAAGCAACTCTTAGTAAACAATCATATCAAATCCTCCATTGGTAGGGTGAATGGAAATTTGGTGATAAAGACCCTCCAACAAATTCATAGACAGACTCATCATAAAATTGTTTTAGACCATATATATCAGATAATGAGACTTTATTTCTAACATAAAGGGAAAATATCTCAAGGAATTGGTCAATAAATTGCTCAAAATTATAAATACTATGATGATGCAAGCGATTATACCATTCTACAACATCTCTCCCAATGTTTGAGAAAATTTTCGAAGCATTAGAGCATCATTACTTTGGATTCTAAATCATGAATGGATAAATATGCTCACATGTTCTTTAGAGTCCTTAGCCCCTTTAAATTTATCAAACTTTGGTACATTTGGGTGTACCAAGTAGGCCAAAGTTTTACTTTGAGTTAAGTATTGCCTGAACTTCTTTAATGACTTCATTAAAATAAATACCTATCTTTCAATAAAATTGTACTTTGTCTGATATTCATGCAAAGTTTGAATCCAAAAGAATATGGGGCTCTCCTCTCCATTCTCATCCTTTTTTTTATAAGTGACATTTTATATACAAGGGAGTTTTTTAAAGGGTCCCAAAATCTTATTACAGTAAAAGCAGTAGACAACAACAAACCAAAAACCCCGTTAAACCAGACCAGGGGTGGACATTACTAAAAATAGTGGGATCTAAGATCCTATAGATGCCACGCAATCCTCCTATACCAGGGATGGGGTAAACCCAACCAAAACAAAACCCAGGGGGGGAGACGGGACAAAACCCCAAATGCCTTGAATAGGAAGAAAACGCACCTGCAAAACTGTTGCACATACTGGGCTCCTCGTTAATAGAACACCACCACCACAATTGACCAGGTGAGGGAAGCCCCCTGGACCAGGACTAGGATGACTAATTGTCCCCATTAGACCCATCCCTGAGCCTGCACCGAATTACCTTGAAGATATGCATCGAGGTTGACGCTGTATTGGCAGTCGACATAAGGGAATTGATCACCATGTCTAGAAGTATGCGAATGGGGAAGGTCCCTAGATCATCTTTAGAGTCTGAAATTACCTCCATGGTGGGTTTCGTATTTGGCTTCTTGAGGCAATTGTAAGATTTGTTCCTACGAGGGGCACCAGGGCCACCAGGGGCCAAGACACCTGGGGTAGGGGAGTCATCGAGAGTTGGAGCACTAGGGGCGTTGCTATATCTAGGGTCCTGAGATGATGCCCACATATTCAGTGTGGGTCTATGCTTCTTGGGAGGGGGAGAGATGTCATCATTGTTGGGGCTATCCTCCTTGGATTTATGCTCAAAATTGGAAGCGATCGAGGAGGTGGTGGTGGGATTGGTGGAGAGGGGAGAGACACGTTGGGTAGGGGGCTGGTTGGAAAGGGTGTGGTGGTAGAGAAAATACATGAGTCCCTGATGAGAGGGATGGGTGTGAGATTTTTGGGCTTTCTAGATCGATATGGTTAAGGAGTAAAGTAGGTAGTGGGGGGTACACAAGAGGATAGCTCTACACAGGTAATTGACAAAACTAAGGTGCAAGCTACAGAGCTTTTGATTAGGATCATCATAGGTCACAAACTGCATGATGGGCATGAGAGCCTCATCATAGGGTTTAGGGATGTGTTTCCTATACAGGGCGGTCTTGTCCCAGGAGTGATCCAAGAAATGAACGAGCTCCTCCTCCCAATTATATCTATCACAGTGGATGTATTTCCATTTCTCTTCATGGTGGAGCCTAGTGACATCGAACATGATCTCCTTGGTCACTTTGAATTGAACCCCTTTCATGACCACCTCATCATCGTCCCAGGTGTCGAGGAATGCCTGCATAATTTCTTCATTCAGACCTACAAACTTGAGGAGGAATAGAGTGAGGGACCTAGCATCCATGACAAATTTAGCCAAAGCAGTGAGAACGAGAGACGAGGGCTCAATGTACAGGAGTTTACCAGAAGACATGGTGGGGGCAAAGGCCAGCAACAAAGGGATGAGGTAGAGGAAGCCAGGGACCACCAGGGAGTGCTCTAGCAGGGGACAAACAATAGAAAATTGAGCAGAGAGGGAGTGGTATAGCATGCTCGAGGGGGAATAAATAGGCAAAATGGGAGCTGGAAGGACTCTGAAGAGCCACATGCATTGGGAATCGACAACAAAGGGTACTGAAGACACGCACGAAGGGTGGCAAATACGAGGAAAAGGGTGATGGTTCAGATGAAGCATATGAGGCATGACCGGATTGGGCCAGGTGGGCGGTATGCATGGCATACCCAAATTGATAAGAATGGCTGCATAAAGGAAATGAACAATGAGATTGGAGAGCTTGGGTGGCGGTTGGTTGGACTGAGCAGTGTTGGGAAGGCCAGCGCAAAGGTAGAGGGGTCTAACAGGATATGATGTGGTACTGATGTGGTTGTTGTAGAAAGGGCCAGCTAAAGCGGTGATCTTAGGGATCCTCAGGCACAAGTCAATGCCCACCAAAAAACCAGAAGGGTCCCTACGTCTCTAGGTCAGTGTGGTGTTACGATCAAGCAATTTAGATTTTAGTGCCAACATCATGGATCGGGAGGTAATATTGGGATGCGACGTCTCGAAGGGCACTAGGAAAGGTAGCATGCCACATGCGAAGGTCTACAAACATCATCGTTGAGTTGGCCATGAGGTCTGTGAGCTTGTTACCTTCTTAGTAGACATGGAAGATGGACGCTTGAGGGAATTCTTGGATGATGGAACGTGCTTCTTGGACAATGTTAGAAATATGCCATGATAGCTCTCCTTGTTTGGTCACAACATTAATGATGTTGAGGGAGTCACCCTTGATGATCACCCTTCCTAGGGAATCCTAAGGAACTCTAATCCCATAGAGGAGGGCCAAATATTTTGTAAATTTGTTGGTTTGGAATCCTAGGGGCTCTGCATAAGCAAGAATCAAGTGACCAGAGTGATCCCGATGACCTCGCCTATGCCTGAGGTGCTGAGATTCCCTTTAGATGCCCCATTGAAGTTCAATTTAAGCCACCTAGGGGGGCAACCATCTAGTTGAGGCTCTAGGAGGGGGGGGAGGAGGGTGGGGGGAGTGTATGCACTCTGAGGTATTTGAGGAGGGTTAGCTTGCTAGCTCACAGTGGGAGGGGGGGATAGGGGGAAGGAGCAAGAATTCTCGGACACAAAGGCGAGCGCTTTGGCTACCATCGCTCGGGGGTCCTGGGGTGTGGAAGAAAAGGCTTTGCTATTGCACTCAAGCTAGATATGCCAGAGAAGGTGGGGGAGGCAATAGGCCCAAAGGAAGCAGAGGGAGGGGTGGGAAAAGGGATTGGTACATTAGATGAGGAGGTTCAAGATGGATCCAAGAAGGGCCCACTAGATGGAGAACTAGGCAAGGAGATGCCCAAGGGCCTCGAAGGAGAAAGGACACCTTAAAAAAATGTGGGAGATCGATTCCCAATATTTGCAGCACAGGTAGCATCTGTGAATAAGGAAGCCTCTCTTTACTAGGTTGTCGATGGTGAGAATATTGGATTTGGTGGCCATCCAGACGAAGAAGCAGATCTTGGGGATTAGTTTTTTGAGCCACACTTGCTTAACCGATAAATGGCCTACCCGGGGATCCCTTAGGAGGGCATAGGCAAATTTGACCATGAACGATCCACTGCTGGTACCTTTCCAGACACACCTATCCTCTCTTGCCTATGAGGGAATGATAGTCGTGCGAAGCAAGTTTGAGAGACTACCAGCTTGGCAAGGGAAATAGGGGGCTTCTATGGGCCCCCAACCTACTCTATCCTATCCCCTAATGATGTAATCTACCACATTGGGCCCCTAGGGAGGCTCCAAGTGATGCCTCAGGTTTAGAAAATTAGGATCTGATCTCAGGGCCTCATCCCAAAGCCATCTATCATTCCAAAATTCAATGCTGGTCCCATCCTCGAGGATCCACCTGGTGCCTTTTCGGATGAGGTCCTTAGTGAGGATCAGGTATTTATAGAAGGTATATCCATACTGGGTCTAGTGATGACTAAGGAAAGGGTGGTGTTGGAGATATTTTCTTTTAACGATGGTCACCCATTCAACCAAGAAATTGGAGAAAACTTTCCAAGCATGCTTCACCAAAAGGGCCTTATTCATCAGGAAACCCGAAGAAGGCCAATTCTACCCTCGACCCTGGGGTGGCACACCAAGGGCCAAGTTACTAAAGGTATTTTTGTCTTCTCTTCACTGCCAGACCATAGGAAATGCTTTTGGATCTACTCGATGCGAGCACATATCAAGGTTGGGATTCTGAAGACGAACATGAAGTACATTGGGATGCTTTGGAGGTAGGCGAAAGTAAGGGTGGCTTTGCCAGCCTGGGAGAGGAGGTGACCTTTCTAGGAGGCTATATTTTTTGAATTCTCTCCACTAAGGAGCTCCACATGGCCTTGGAGGGAAAACCCACAAATAGGGGGAGCCCTAGGTAGGTGGTGGGGAGGGTGTCGGGGAGCATCCCAAAATCTGGGCTATCATTGCCTATCTCACCAGGGGAGTGTGGATGAAAAATATTTTGCTCTTTCGAAGGTTGATTTTTTGCCCTGCTTCTTCCTTGTAAATATGAAGGATCTAATTGATGACTTTGGCTTGGGCTACCAAAGCGGAGGTGATCAGGATAGTGTCATTCACAAACTGGTGATGGGACACCAGGGCCAAGTTTGAAGCAGGTTTAATTCCAAAGATGAATCCACTTCTAGTTGCGCTCAAGATGGTGCGACCCAAGGCCTCTGATAGGATGATGAAGAGTATAGGGGATAGGGGGTTGCCCTGTCGGAGCCCTCTGGCATTGGGAAAAAACTTGGCCAGGGATCCATTGACCAAGATGGAGAACCATGGTGATGACACGCATCTGTGGATGAGAACAACCCAAGAGGGATGAAAGCCAAACTTGAGGAGGACCTTGGCAAGAAACTTCCAACTGATGCGGTCAAAGGCTTTGTTCATGTCCAACTTAAGGAGGAAGACTAGTTTTATGGCCAGGGTGGTAGAGTGGAAGATCTCATGAATTAGGACTATCCCGTCTGTGATCACTCTCCCTTTGACAGAGCTTCCATGGGAGGGGGCAATGATAAGAGGGAGGATGTATTTGAGCTTGTTAGCTAGGGATTTGGTGAGGACCTTTTAGAGGACATTGCAGAGACTAATGGGGTGAAAGTCAGAAATGGATTTGGTTGTTGAGGACTTGGGGATCATAGCGATAAAAGTGGAGTTGATACCTCTGGGGATGGATCTAGCGCTCTAGAGGTCACAAACAACAACACATACCTCTTGTCCGAAAAGGTCCAAAAAGGTTTGGAAGAAGCAGGGGGGAAGCCATCGAGGCCAAGGGCTGCGTCAGCCTTCATAAAGAAGAGGGCCGATCTAATCTCCTTTTTGGTGAGAGGGCTGAGGAGTGCCTTGTTGGCATGGGGGGAGATGGAAGAGGAAATATGGTCAAGGAAAGCTACGGCAGCTTGGGGGGTAGGATGGGGCTCGGTGCCAAGGACCTCCTGATAAAAACTAGTTGCCTCCAACCTGATTTATTCCTCATCCATTATTAACCTACATTCACTACAAATGAGCTTAGGGATGCGATTGGTGCTCCAGTTTCTAAGGGTGGAGGTATGAAAGAATTTGGTGTTGGCATCTCCATATTTGAGCCAAAGGACTCTTGAATTTTACCTCCAAAAGGTCTCTTCTCTGGCTAAAACATTGTGATATTTAGCTAAGAGCCTTTGTTCCTCTTCCCTCCAAACAAGATCAGTTGTTCCTTCCTGGACGTTGGCCTATAGGTCTTCCAACTTTTTCTTCAAGATTTCTGTGCTCTCAAAAATCTTTCTGAATACCTTTCTATTCCAGGCCTTAAGGTTGTCCTTTAGTGTCCTTAACTTCTGGTGAAGAAGGGAGGTAGGGAATCCCGAGGTGGGGAGGCTCCACCATTTGCCTACTTGATCCTTGAATTTGGTGGTGGTGGAACCACATCGACTCAAACTAGAAAGGTCATTTATGGGGGGGCACCTGCCAGCTTCAAAAATAAGAGGACTATGATCCGACGTAATGCGAGGGAGGGCCAGGAGGGTGGAATCCACAAACAAGGGAATGGCCTTCCTAGAGAGGAAGACCCTATTGAGTTTGACCTAAATGAGGTTGGCCCTTGCTCATCTATTGCTCCACATAAAATTGGCACCTTTCAGGGGGACATCCATGAGCTCGTTGTCCTCAGTGAATTCATTGAAGTCCTTCATGCTTCTAGATATTAGGACTGATACTACGTGTTTGTTTGAGCAAAAGAGGGGGCTATTGAAGTCACCTACTAGGATCCAGGGGAGAGGGGCGAAAGCTTCTCTCATGAGACTGATTTTGTTCCATAGAGAGGCCATGTCGACCAGATTGTTAGGTGCATAAATGTTGGAGAGGATCCAAGTTTACTTGGAATCCAGACTATGGAATATGACGTTGATGATTTTGGGGGAGGACAAGATCAATCTACCTTCAACCATGCCAAGATCCCACACACAAATCAGCCCCTCAACGGATCCAAGGGTCGAGGTGGAGAGGGATTTGCCATTGTTCCAAATTGCTCTGGCGATCTTGGGGGATGAAGTTTCATCCAACTTAGTTTCTTGAAGTAGCAAAATCAAGGGTTTGTTATCCCTATGTAACTAGGCTATGGTGTGTCTTATGGGGGCTCCATTAAGCCCTCTAGCATTCCAGGTGATGATATTCATTTGACACCCTTAGGGGGTCGCTTGTCTCCCTTTCCCTGTTGGGCGGGAGGTTTGGGTCTGAGGGATTCTTATGGCAGGAAGTTGAGGGTATCACCTAGGAGGGTTGACTGGAGGCTATTGGCAATCTCGTCCTCTGCTTGCTTGATCCACTGTTCATCAAGCATGGGCTAACGTCTCTTCTTCTTGCTTTCAAAATCTGTTGCAATTTTTTTGTTGTGAGTCTATTTGGGGATAAAACCCTTAGGGGTGGAATTGGATAAGGTAGGGCTGCCATCGTCATCTCCCTTCGATGCCTTAGAACCAAACTTAGAGTAGGCCTAAGTGGGGAGGGGTAGGATCAGGGGGGGTTATGGATTCAACAAGAGGTGGGAGGTCAACAGAGGGGGGGTGAGGGGAGCCCCAGGAGGCTATCTGGGCTAAATACTGAGGCTGGGAGAACCTCCTCATGGGGATGGGAAGGGGGGATCGACCAAGGAGGTCATCTAGGAAAGGGGAGGATTGGGAGGGCCTGCAAGCTTTAGGGGGAAGGCTCGAGACCTCACAAAGATGTAGAAGGAGCTTTTGGGATGGGGTTAGGGGTGATGCATACTTGGTGTTGCTCATCCGTCGAGATGGGGTCCGCCTTCTACTTTCCTTTGTCTGCTGGATGGCCCCACCACTCTTGGGATGGGTAGCCATGGGGGGGTCACCCTCCTTAGGGGGCCCACGGGAAGGGCCCCTTTCATGATATGATGCCTTTTGGGGAGGATCCTCAATGGCAAGAGCTTCTATATTCTTGGATAGGGGGCATTGATTAGGGAGGTGACCTTGGGAGTTACAGAGGGTGCAGAACACTAGCTTGTTTTCATAAACAAGGGTTTGGTACCAAAAATAGAGCCTCGACGAGATGGTGACCAAGGAGGGGAGCTCTATCTCCAAGTTAGCAGCAACACATATCCTGACATGGACCATGTGGGATCCCGCCTTGGTGGTCGAATCAAAAGCAACTAGTTCACCTATGGCCTAAGTAATGAGTCTGATCACCCCATCCTACCATAGATGGAAGGGGAGGTCAGGAAGTCTAACCCAAATTAGGGTAACATTTATGATTTGAGTATTGGAGTTGAAGTCGGTGACCCAACACCACAGGAAGAGGCTTATGCGGCCTAGGAACTAGGGCCTGCCTGTGAGAATCTTATTGGTGTCCTATTTATTTTTCAGCTTTATGAGGAAGAATCCCTTTGATAGGGCAATGATCTGCATGTTTCCTGAGGTCTTCCACTTGGAGAAAGCCCACCGATGAATGGTTTCCATGTCTGGACGGACCAAATGAATTTCCCTACCAGGGAGAAGGAGGAAGCTGAGACAAAGGATGAAAAAATGTCATCCTTGATGGAGATGTGCATCCCTGCTAAGGAAAGCCTCAAGGACAAGGCTCAAGGGTGGCTGGGTTATCTCGTAAGGATCTGCACATATAAGGGTTTACTGGGCCCCTCGATGGCAGATTCTCCAGCACCCTTGTCAGGGGGCTCCTTGTGGGAGGGGCCCTCGGGGGCACCAATGGCCCCATCAGATCTTGGGCCTGAAGGCGGATGGGTCCTAGTGTCAGGGCCCCCCTGGCCCTTGTCCATCCCTAGAGGAAGGTCTAGAATTGATTTTGATCTATCTAGATCTATTGCCATCCCATTTTTGGAGATTGCATGTTCGAATAGTTTACCTTCATGAACAATGATGAATGATTTCTTTGGATTAAAATATATGTCAAAGTATCTGTACTTATAGAAAAATTTCTCTAAATGTTCAAGATGTGATTCCTTCCTATGAGAAAACACTATCATATCATCCAAATAAATCAGAATAATTTTATTAATCAGCTCACCAAAAGCGTAGTCCATGGCCCTCTAGAATGTGGCTCCTACATTGGATAGATCGAATGGAATTCTCTGATAAGCAAATGTGCTCCACTTGGTGGTGAAGGCTATTTTAACTGATCTTCATCTTTAACCCAAATTTGGTTGTACCTAGAGAAGCCATCCAACGAGGAATATATTTTCACTTTTGACACCATATGCAAAATCTTATCCATTTGAGGAAGTGGATAATGATTGTTTAATGAAGCTTTATTCAAGTTCCAAAAATCCACACATAACTAAATATATCTATTCTTCTTTATCATTGGGACCAAGTTGGCAACCCATGTGGAATTCTTGATAGGATAGATGATATTCCTTTTTAGAAGCTTAGTCAATTCTTGCCTCATTATGGACTCAATTTTTGGTTTCACAAGTCTTTTGTCTCTACTGAAAATGTTTCACATTAGGCTCCAACTCAATGGTATGTTGGATGACCTTCTTATCATAAACTTTGAGGTCCTCATATGACCAGGCAATGATGTCTAGGTATTTAAAACATAATGCTTTAACTCCCTCAACTTCTTCCATAGAACATCTTATTCCAATATTAATATTCTTATTTTTTCCCATTTCAATTTCACTATAAATATTATCATCTATTTCATAGTCCTTGACTTCTTTTTGTCCTCATTATCAAACAAGATTTCCAATGTGATCAGGCCTTTGGGAATGTGATTATTTTTCAACTGAATAACATATTGTTGATCTATTTCTTGGAAAATCTCTTCTTGCACATTGGCTAAACAAGCCTATCTAACTAGAAAGTCAATTATCTGCTCATCATTGTCAAAAACCTTCCAGAAGATTTGTCTATCCGGGACTGTTGGTCTAAAGACTAATTTGACTCTTTTACTTGCATCTGAACCAAGGTATGAGGAAGGATTAAAATTAGAACCTTTAACTACCAAAGAATCGACCAATGTATTTTGTTCTCTAGGGATAGAGTGGAGATTTAGTGCATCAAATGATTTCATCAAGTCCCATACTCTGTTCCTATACGTCTTCGAAAAGTGATGTTTAATGCTGCACTTTTTTTACTTGGTTGACCACTAGCTCTAAGTTGCCATAAATATCTAATATCCTGATTTCCATTTTTTCTTCTTGCATCAATCCTAAGCATAGAGCTTCATATTCCACAACATTGTTAGTATAATCCCAAGTGAATATTATATAAAAAAAAATCACTCCTTCTGAAGGAGACTTCAATACTACGCCTGCTCCAGTTCTATTTGTACATCTTGCTCCATCAAAGTGCATTATCCAGATCTTTGTCTTACTGAGTGACTAGTTAGAAATGGAAAGGACATTATTTTTAGTATCTACAAAGATACTGTATGTACCCAACCCAGTTTTTGATAGGCTATAATCATCCTTGAAAGGTAAATCATCTTCTATCTCTAAATATTCCAAGATTTCTATCAACTCTGGTTCTTCCATCACTAAATGATTATACAAGTTTTCTTCAATTTTTCCAATGTGGAAGAACATAGGCTTTTTTGGGGTTATTCTTATACTTTTGCCTTTGTAGGGGACTATCATAGTGGAGTAGTCTAGATACATATATCTTGCCATATTGGCTATGAATTCTCCTAAAATGCAAATACCAAAATAAGGATCCAGATCTACTACCATAATTTCCTAAACAATGGTAATTTCTGGGGCTTTGTGCAACCTCATTAACACATCCTTTATGACTCCCACAATATTCACAAGGGTACCATCAAGTTGTGAAACCCCCTAACAAGATCTTGTATACTCCATACCCATCTCATCACAGACTGCTTTTGGCATAATAGTTGTTGAGGCGCTTGAGTCTATCATACAATTGTGGACCACCCATCCTTCCATTTTGCAAGAAATGTAGAATAGAGGGGACTTGTTATTTAGGGTGGTGGGATACATATTTTATTTATATTATGTCACATTAAAAATAGTGGTGGTTTCTTTTCCTTGAGACCTCTTATGCAAAGAGGCTTTCAACTAATCTATTTGTCTTGGGAGAAAAAGTGTATCATATAGGCTTTCTCTATATGGAACTCATTTTAACTCATCCAAAATGTTATATTCTGCCTAAATTGGTGAAGGTATTTCATACCTTTTTTTTGGTTCTCCATAGTTCCTTCTATATTGTTTAGTAGCTTCAATTATTTGGATTTTCATAATGGAAGGGAAACTTAGTTTTTCTTGGACCTCCCTCATAGCACTTTCTTGATATTTACTCCTTTCCTTTTCGAGTATGCCTCCTCTTGGAATGCCTACATCCCTTTCTTACCTTCTGGGTGCTGCATTACTTTTGTCAGCAACTTGCAGAATAGGAAATTTGTCATTCCATTACAATGGTGATTCCCTCTTATTATGTGAAGGTACTTGGAAACTACCCATATTTTGTGGCTCTACTTACAAGGGTTTCTTTTCAAACCTGGTCATGACCAAGACTTGTTCTTCTTTAGGAAAGTCTTATCCAGTCATGACTTGGTCATACTACCATAACATGTTAACTCTTCCTTTCTGATTTCTTTCCACCCTTTCCATGGCCTAATGCACATGGTGTTGGTACATAGCACAATATTATGAATCATGAGAATCATTGCACATGAGACACCATACATTAACAATACTAGTCTCAGGGGTATATTCTTGATCTTTTTGATTCACATTAACTCTGATTCCTACACTATTTATGATACTAGGATTTTGATCTCTATTAATATATGGTAATCTCCTTGGTTGAGACCTTTCTATCTCTTTTTTCTTCATCACATTCATATTATTATTGAGTGTTTTTAGAGTACTCTTAATATCAAGTAGGATGGTGGATTCTTGAGGTGCTTGAGATGGAAGTGGTAGAAAGGGGATTTAAGAAGATGGTATTTTAGGAGGTAAAATTAGAGCCATTTAAGGGAGTGGTTATGACAAAGAGGAGGGTCCATGTAGGAAGATGTATTTGACAGACTTTAGATATTAGGAATCTCAAAATAATAAGGCATGATAATTTTTGTAGGTAACCTTCCTACATTGATGAGGATATTCTCAGCATGCACAATTGCATTATAAACCTGGGGGAAGGTGTAGACTCTGAACTGTTGAGTTTGTAATCCAAGTTATGACCCCAAAGCTTTGATATAGTACATAAAAGCAAGGGGGGCAGTGGGCTTGTATTCAGGTGGAATTCTTTTCCAGGTTCTACTGGATCTGAGATTAAAATCTGAAACTGACTCTTTATGATACTTTTGCATGAATGTGAACTAGTTTATGAGAGAAAATGGATCAGCATACTCATTGAATTCTTCTACAAAAGGCTCATCTAATTCAATCAATGAAGTAATGTTGTTGTCTTCTAAGGTCCTAAACCAATGAAGGATTTTACCTCTAAAAGATAGGGCTATAATTTTGACAATCGCATCCTCATTTTTGATGTTATGAATGGATACTAGATTTAGGATATCTTGGTAATGCTCGTACGTATTTTTTCCAGATCCATCATAAGTTGGTATAGCTTTGGATACAACTTGAGGGATATCATGCATGTGAGAAAGTCTCAGGGGATCAACTATATTCCAATTGGGGTATTTCTACAAAGACTAGTTTGGAGCCACATTCATCATATTTCCAAGTATTGTTCTTGCTGAAGGTGATTTTGGAGGTACTTCAGGGGGTGATCCAGTTGGATTCCCTTCTGATTGAAAATATGAGGGTAAATTTCTTATGATAGTAGATTCTTTTAATGGGAGCTCATAAAAGATAAAAGCATCTGGGTTATTATTTGCAGACGACCTAGTATTCATAAAAAATATGAGCTATAGGAATGGCTTTTCTAGTTTCTTACATTTATGGGAGTCACCAAGTGAATTTACTGCTCACCGTTTAACGAAGTCAAGATAATTTATTGAATCTTGATTCCTCTAGGAGGGATAAAAGAAATGAAACTTTGTGGGTTAACTAATGTTCTTGTAAACAGGGTCCCATTGGGAATGCCAAAACTGTTGGGCTCTAAATTGACATCAAGGAAAACTTGAACTATGACTATGAATCTATGACTTATGGGAGGCACATACCCGCTAACAACAACTCAAAATATAACATTGGATGGATCAAAGATTACTTCAATCCAACCTCTAGAGTAGGTTTGTATACCTTATCAACTATTTAAGTGTTGAATCAATTAAGCTCAAATAAAAGTGTAAGTTTAGGGATAGAGAAGAGATAAGGGTTAGAAAATAGTTGAATGAATAATGGTCGAATAAAGCTAACATCATTGAAAATTTTTAAGAATTTTTCGATCAATCACATTTCCAGTATGTTACACTTAGGACTAAAAATATTCAAGACTTATTATCTTCACCATTAAAATAATAAAATACTCAGGGAACTATTTCAAGCATCTAAAATGCTAATAATCCAAATAGCAGAATTAGATCAACACTTAGACTAACAGAAACAAAAGCCCTCTCAACTCTTAATCTTGATTAGCTTTTTCCTCTCCTAGTTCATTTTTAGGTGCAAACGAATTATGGTGGCACTCCACAAATACAATCTCATGCAAATGAATTTAAATCTAAGGAGGCTAAAACCTAGGGGCCTGAGGGCCATGCTAAGTTTTCAAAGAAGTTATAGATTATTTTTAGATATTGCAAGAGGACGAAGTATTCAATGAAAAATCACTTAAATTATAAAGGATTGACAATGTGTTTCTAAAGATTGATAGATGACTCTGGATGATGAGGAAGATTATGAAGGATATGCCTCAGTTGCAAAACCCCACTAGAGAATCCATTATGCAGGGATGATATTATTATCATTAATGTATTCTCTCATTGGCCCCTTAGTTTAGATTATGGGGGTGCTGAAAATATAATTTGATTCATGGAAAAGGTTGACATTGTATGATGTAATATTAATAGACTTAAGGGCATTCATTGTGTAATATATTGAGTTTATTATAATATTTTTTATGTAAATTATGGTTAACCTTGTTATGGTTAAACCCTCTTTATAACTTGTAATTAACCTTAGTGTCATGACCCACCTTGGTAGGACTCATTTATGAGATAGATTATGTATAGACATGTGATTATTTAATGCTTATCTTTTGATGTATTTGGATGGTTATATGCATTTGTTGTTTTTATTGTTTTGTATAAGGATATAGTATTGTTGATGTTCTATATGGTTGTAGGACTAGGTACTATCATAGGTGGACAAGGAAGTTGACCACTGGGAATGAGACAACAATAAAAGGAAATAATGCCAGACTATAAAGTTTGTGATATCTCTAAGGGTAATTGATACCTCATCTAGTTGCATTTGCATAATTGTGTGTGTTTAGAGTGTCATTATACCACTAGTTGGGAATGTGCTTAGGTAAGGGAGTAGTCTTAATTGTTAGGTGATGGCGGGATGGTCATAAAATAGCTTATTAATTAAGAACAAGTGGTGGCATAATGTTTTTGCAATGATTTATTTTAATGTGATGATTCTATGCATGTGTTTATGCAAAGAAAAGAGATTTGGAAAAAAATCCACTAAGGAAGGTATTAGTGGCTTTATTAATACCTATGTGATAATTTTAGGGCTAATAATTAATATTAGCTTGTGAAGTTAATTAAATTAATTAAGGATGCAAATGATTATCATATTTTGTGTTAATATTTTATTTATTCTTTAACATTAGAGAAGAAAATTCTATTATTAATAATGCGGAATTATCAATTAATTAGTTTTTTGTGCTAATGCTATATTTATGCTTTAATATTAGAGAAAAAAATTATTAATGAGGAATTATTAATTAATCATATTTTTGTGTTAACGTTATATTTATGCTTTAACATTAGAGAAGAAAATTAATAAGGAATTATTAAATTTCTATTATTAATAACGTGAAATTATTAACTTTGGGAAAAACATGAGTCGAGCATGGCCAGTTGAATATTAAAATGGGGTATTAATATTTATAGGAGAAATATCAACACTCAATATCTAAGTTTAATCCTAAATATTAATTAGGGTGTATTAATATTTAAGAAGAAATATTAATACTTAATTAATATTTAATATAGGGTGTATTAATATTTGTAAAAATAATATTAAAGCAATATTTAAGATTAATTATTAGCTTTAATTATTTAAGGTTGTCATTTATTTCTAGCAAGAAATGTTAGGGAATAATAGTTATTGGGAAACCCTAAAAATAGTTGTGTTACTATGTGATTCTTTGGAAAAAGGCTTCCTTTCCCTCTCCTTTAGCCAATGAGCAATAACGAGGAGTGGGAGAGTAAAGGGGTTTTTCTCCTTTTGAATAGAGAGAGAGAGAGATTAAAAGGGGAAGGGGTAGCTAAAAAGAGTTGGTAGGTGGAATGGAGAGTAAGGAAGCTCGCAATGGGTGAAAGAAATATTGGAAGCTGCTACTAAAGAGCTACCTCCTTGGTTGACTAGTTGTTGGGGTAGCTTTCTCATGTTTAAAGCTTTCTTGGTGCCTAGAAAATTAAGAGAAAACTTACATTTTTCTTTGTAATGGTTGCCTAGAAAATTAAGAGAAAACTTACATTTTTCTTTGTAATGGCTGCTTGGAAAATTAAGAGAAAACCTACATTTTTCTTTGTAATGGCTGCCTTGAAACTTTAGAGAAAACCTGCATTTTTCTTTGTAATGGCTGCCTAGAAAATTTAAGAGTAAACCTGCAATTTTTCTTTGTAATGGCTGCTTGGAAAATTACGAGAAAACTTGCATTTTTCTTTGTAATGGCTGCTTGGAAAATTTAAGAGTAAACCTACAATTTTCTTTGTTGCACTGCTTGTAGCTTCCAATGCCTTATTTTTGCTTTGTAAGGTGTTTTGAATGTGCACTGAACCCTTATTTTTGCTTTGCAAGGTGTTTCGAAAGTGCATTGCACTACCAACATAACAAACCATTTATTAGGATTTGCAGAGTGAACAAACCATTCATTTAGAATAATTTGTTCACCTAGATCTAGCATGTCCAACATAACAAACCATTTATTAGGATAATTTGTACCACCATATTTAGGTTCTTTAGGGCAAATTTTTATTCCTAACCAAATCCACTGTTTTGCTTAGAATTTACAAGTATTGGCCAATCAAATATGGATGCAAAGTATACAAGGAAACACCTCGGGTCAAATGCCAACTCCAATAAGTTAGATACTACAAAACTTGCAATAATGTTTTACTTTTCAAAAATGATAAATCCTTCCAAAGGGCTTGTACAATCCTCCACTTTTCCCAAACATAGAGTGAACTATCCATGGGCTTCTCCTAATCCACCAATTCTTCCTTTTCAAATACCAAACTTTCATTTCTAGGAATACCCTCAAATGCCTCCATAAACAACTTCACCTCAAGGATATGAGGTAAATCCCTATTTGATAGGGATTAATATTACCATAATTATATTTTTCAATATATTATCCACATATAATAATGTTGCCATAAATAACTGGATAAGCATATGATAATGTTTCCATGGATAACTGGATAAGGTTTCTAATTATTCAACCTTATCCGATCATTGTATTGGCATTGTAAAAGGTATTTCATGCCTATAAATATGTATGCATTCTCAATGTATTATATTTAGATTATTCAAATTTTTGAAACTTGATATTTGTATCAGTCATAGTTGAGAAAATCTGCAAAAAAATTACGATTCGATTCGATTTTTCCCAATTCACAGGCTAGCCGATTTTTTACCGAAAAATTCATGTGTGCATCTTACATGCATTTTAACAATAGCAATAAAATAGTTGAGAAAATTTGCAAAAATTCTGATTTGATTTTTTCCGATTCATAGGCTAGTAGATTTTTTGCTGATTTTTTCTCGATTTTTTCCCATACCAATTCTGATCCAGTTACGATTTTCTCAACTATGGTATCAGTTTGGTATCAAATCACCCCCAATCCATTGTGGGTTTGCTCCTATTCTCAATTTCGTGTTAGGCACCATGCTACTGATACCATCTCATTAATTAGATGAAATCTCTTGACGATCCAGAGACATCTATGCCAAAATCCAACATATCCAAGTTGTCATGATGGAAGAAATGGTAGCTAAAGAAAATCTTGTTAAAGAAGAAATTTTTCCTAATGAATGAAGATGATAGGAAATTGATGGAGCCTATTACTCTAGAAGAAGTTCATTTAGCTCTTTTCTCTTTTAATAAGGATAAATCCCCAGGTCTAGATGGGCTCTCTATAGATTTTTACCAACATAATTGGGATATAGTGAAGGATTATTTACTGGTGGCAGTAGAATAGTCTAGGGTAAAACAATACATACCTTATAAAATAAATGCAACACATATTACCTTAATTCCAAAAGAGAAGGATGCTAATTTTTTATTCTTTTAGACCCATAAGCCTATGTAATATGACATCTAATATCATATCCAAAGTGATGGCAAATAGATTAAGGCCGTTGTTAGACAAAATCAATAACTTCAAGAAAAGAGAAAGTAATGATCTTAAAACTTGGTATGAGTAAAGCCTATGATAGGGTTAAATGTAATTTTCTTTGGTGAAAAAGAGCAAGTTGTGTGATGATAAAATTAGGGGAGGTCTTGGTTTAAGAGTTCTTACGAATGCAAAATTAGCTCTTAAGGGAAAAGTATACTGGAGATTATACAAAGAGAGTCAAAGATAATTTGCAAGAATTCTTCTAAGTATGTTGATCCCAATGACCCAAGTTTAATATTTACTGCATTTTCTCTTCCAAATAGTTCTGCTCTTTGGAATGGTCTAAAAAAATGTATGGATCTTATGATTAAAGGTTTAAGATGGGTGGTGGGAACTGGAGAAATTTTTTCTATTTGGATGGATTTTTGGTGTGATAAAAAACCACTCAATTTAGATCCAATTTTGAAACCTTGTATGGGATTGCTTCAATACAAATATGGTGATAGGGTTTCAAACATTTTGTACAAGGATCAGGAAGGAAGATACAAATGGAAGGAAGATTTCTTTACAAGTATACAAGACATTGATGTTAGAAGAAAATTGAGTAGAAAGATAACAAATGTGATTATTACAAGGAGAGACAAGGATAAATTGGTTTGGGAGTTGAATAGCTCAGGAGAATACACAACAAGAAGTGGATATGATGTACAACACCAACAAAATAATAATATCACTAGAATATGGAGAGATATTTGGGATAGCCCAAGCATTCCTAAAGTCAAAATGTTTGTTTGGCTAGTCGGTCATAGAAGAATTTTATCTTGGGATAACCTTGTGAAAAGGGGTTTTCATGGCCCCTCTCAATGTGTTTTTTTATAAAAATGAGAGTATAGACCATCTCTTGGGATATTGCTCAATAATTTGGAATCTATGGCAATGGATTCTTAATATGTTTGGTAAATGCATGGTGATGAATAGTAGAATTGAAGATTGGTTAAAGTAATGGTAGAACACTTATAAAGTGAGGCTTTACAAACAATACGAGATATATCAAAAGAAATAGAAGAATATTTAAAAGAAAATAAAGTAGTTTAGAGGTAATGAAAAAGAAGATATGTTTAGCCATAGAGGAGTCTAAACCAACCCTATCAACTCACCCAATCCCTAATCTAGAAGTAGAGAGCCTTGATAGATGGAGTCAAGTCATTAAATGGAATTATGATGTTGGGTACAATAGAAGCAAAAAGAAGGCAAATAATATAAAATGGAAACCACCAAATTTGGAGTGAGATAAATTGAATTTTGATGGAGCATCTAAAGGAAATCCAAGACTAGGAGGAGGAGGAATAATTAGAAATAATAGAGGAGAGATTTTGTCTCATTATGCTTTCAATAGTGGATTTAAGATAAATAATGAAGCTGACACTTGGGAAACTTTAGAAGGGTTAAAGATATGTAAACAAATGAAGTGGAATAGAGTATGGATGGAAGATGATTCTCTCATAGTAATAAATACAATTTTGAGGAAAACAAAGGCTCCATGGAACATACAAGAGATAATTGTGGAAATTCAAGATCTTGCTAAAGAGTTTGAAGAAATCAGGTTTACACATATATTAAGGGAAGGAAACAAATGTGCATATAACCTAGCCAATAGAGAGGTTTTGATTAAAGATCGTGAAGTTAAATTCTCCTTTCCATGGTTAGAGGAAGTAGTAAGTTTAGTTGAAGCTAACAAGAAAATGTTAATTGCCTTATTCAATTAATTATTAAGATTTACTTTAATGTTTCCCATTGGTAACATCTACTTTATTTTGTAACAATAATGTGTTTTCATTTAGACTATTAATTATAATTTTTGTGGTTGCACTTGTGTTTCAAGAAGGAAACTAGTAATCTAGATTTGGTAAAGCTAAATATGATAGTGTGATATATTGGAAATATTACTCTACTAAGATGCAAGGCATAGGTAGTAGAGGTGAAGTTTTGGCATTGTGAAGGCTACTATAGTAAAATGTCAAGAAAGATGCTAAATTTTGGAATAATTGTATTCATATAGAAAATTGAAAAGATCTAGAAAATGAAAATCAAGAATTCAGACATTTTATGTAAAATGATGTAGGTTTCTAGCTATAGCATCTCAATCAAGATGAGAAGTGTATTTATTTATACTCTCAAGCTCTAAAGAAGAGAGTTGTAATTTTTCAAGGATGGGGGACCCAAGTACAACCCCTTATTATCTAGCCAAAAAAAAAAACATAAGTAACATGGCATAACCAAGCATTGTTGACCAATTTTCACTATGGACATGGCTCAATCAAGTCTTAAATACTTTAATATCAATGAACAAAACATATTTATTTGTTTACAATACTGTAATTTCGGCATGCACCTACATAAAGTTTTATAGAAGATATATCTCATGCTTTGGTATGAGCTTTAAACTTTGCATTCTTCAAAGATAATATGACCCAGTTACTATTTTACAAAATCTAAAAAAAGTCACATAACAAAATTTTCATGTCCTTCCATTATTATATATTTCAAAAATATTTTATAAACATTATATAATATACAATAATTTTTCACAAGCGTAAACAAGAAGTGGGGCTAAACCCACAAATCAAAACAAAAAATAACAATGAAAATAATATCTTGAAATATTTAGATGAATGAATAAGAATCTTAAAAAAAGTATTAAGCAATTGAGGCGTTGTTATAACAACATATTTATAGATATAAAATATGAGTAGCAAATATTTTATCCATTCACAATGTTGAAATTTATCTTGATAGAATTTAAATTTTGGAAGGCATTTGATCTAAAAGGAGTTGATTGTGAAAACTTTGTAGTGAGGAAGATGAAGAATATCTTTGATAGAAAGGCAAATGAGGAATATCTATGATAGAAAGGCAAAGTTAGATATATTTTAATTAACTTATTAGAAATGTAACAAGAGCAATGTAATGTTTTGTTTTTTTTTAATGAGAGTGGCCCGTAGAAGCCACAAATAACTTATATAAAAAATTTAAAAAATATGGAATTGACATAATAAGAATCTCTTGTATTATAGACAATTATAATTGAAAGAATTTCCAAGGAATTGATGTCCCATTGATAAGATGTTAGACTAAGAAAGAGCCCATCAAGGTTCAATCTCCATGGGTGTCATGATAACATATTTTTCTTGGAATGCCATGATAATATGGTTTGTAAAAATATTACAATAAGCCCATCAATAATACTAATAAATTCTTATTTTGGTTATAATAATCATTAATAAAATAAATGAGCTTATGAAATGTAATGGCTTAAGCTACAACCTTGCTTCAACTTGGATGGTAAGAATCTAAATAATTGAGTGAATGAGGATAGTGAATATTTTGTTCTTTCAGTGTATGTACAATGAGATGTTTCCTCTTATATCCGCACAAAAATAAATTATGTTGAATAAATCACTATATTTGAATATAAATTATTCATTTTGAAGACATACAACATAAGTTAGGAAATGCATTTGTAAACTTGCTAAATACAACCATTCTTCAATAGTGAAGTAAACCCAATGAACTAGATGATATCAAAAAATAGTGGATAAAGAATAGGTTTGTAGCAAACCTCTTCCTAGATGAGTTTTGATTTATTCTTTTGTATCCTTTGTCAAAAATTGGCTAATATCTTCCTTTTAATAATAACAAGCTAAAGGTCCAAGAAAGTTCTAACAGGTTTCCTTACCAATTGAATAGATTCCCCAGACCTCTGTATGAAACCGATAAGGATTATAACAAAGGCAAAGGACCTGAAGTAAACATTTGTGACTTAGCTTTACCTAATTGGTGTAGGATTCATGTAACAACCCAACACGAGGAATTTGATTGTCTAGAGTTTTGTAATGCCTTTGAAGCTTTGTTTGGTGAGTTGAGTTTTCTTAAGAATCAAAGGTATGCTGATGGTTTTGATTCATCCAAATCATAGTGTTGCTATGGTTTTGGATTCATTCATTTTCCTAAATGAGTCAGAAAATGTTGCAAATGCCTATGGATGAAGTGCAAGCTTTTCAACAGTTTAGAAGAGATAATTACAATCTTAGGAACAAAAATCCAAATCCCAACACTACATCTACACCTTCGAACAACTCTTATAGTATCCAGAGCCCAACATTTCAATTAGGCGAAAACTAAGTGTTCATACAAAACCAGATTCAATAATAAATTTAAAAACAGTATCCATTTGCAAAATTAACAATAAAATCAAAATCACTTGCAAGATTTTTATTGAGAACGCAATAGTAGCAACATTAAGTTAATACACTACAAACCCAGAAGCACAAAACAAAATTCCAAGATAAAACCTTGTCCTGTGCATCCATGATTCCAAAAAATGCTGAGATATTATTTTATAAAAATATACTGGCATAAATTCTAGAGACCTAGGAACAAAATTTCCCGTTCTGGTTACCATATTGACGTATGTTGGGAGTATGAAATTATTTTTCCAAAATGCATATGGCATAATAATTATGCATTTACTAGTAAACTTTAGAGTCATGAGGCATGACACACGCAAAATCAACATAACCATGAGCCTTCATGCATCTTTTTTGCCCATTCAACATATTCGTCCAAAAGTGAAGGCCAAGCTTGTGATGAATCATAATTTTTGAAGTCTGGATATCTAAACTGTAACAAAGGGAATAAAGATATTACAATCACGAAATTTATCCAAAGCGTAAAAGAGTCTAGACTAAATTTTAACAAAAGGGCAATGCAAACTAATGCATATATAAAAAATACCTGCTTACAAAATCGGAGAAAGGACTGCCACTGATTATGATTCATGGCTTTGACTTTCTGATCCTGAAAAAAATGAACAAAGTTTAATGTTGAAAATACAACAGACTGCTGACAAAGTAGAGTCAAGACAAAACAAGCTCAAGTGATAAAGACCTGGATAATAGAAAATATAATATGAAGCATTTGATGTTATGTTAAACCTTGTGTTTTTGATGTAGCTTATTATCCTTTTACAGTACAAGAAGGAAATACTACACAAACTACTAAATGTTGGAGGATTAGACTTTAAATGTGTATGGAGTGGCAGCAACAATTAGGAGTTATTCTAAAAATTACAGGCTAAGGGTACAATATAAATAACCAGAATACCTTCAGATATTCCACAAAGGATTCAACTTCAGCTTGATAGCACTTTGCTAATACATGAACAAAATGCAGACACTTTCGATGTCTAGCCATTTTTGTCTCTCTTCTGCAAGACAAAAACATACATGAAAAAAAGTAACAAAAGATAAGACAACTGGTCTCAATATTTGGATGACATGAAACTCAAAAAGGTAGAAAAAGAAATACCTGTCAGACAGTATTTAAATGCATAAGAAGTCCTCAAAGTTCTTAGGGTCCAGGACCTTAATAGTAACATACAGTAAAATGTCAGCTAAGGGGATACCAATGATTGCTCCATCAAATACGCCATATTCAACATGTACATATCTATTTCTAAAAGGTGGATGTAATCACACAAAGATTTGAGCAGCAAACAAATACCTCTTTTTCCAATGCAGGAAGTGCCTTCCTCAACTTGTCAATGGTATCAACTCTCAATGACTCGAGTCCTCTATGCCACTCCTCCTGTAGCACAACAAACATATATATATATATATATATATATATATATATATATATATATATATATATATATATATATATATATATATATATAATCCAATAAAAAAATAATGACCGCAATTGAGGTACATCCATAGCAATTTTAACTAAAAAAAATTCTAAATTGTGCTTAACAAACAAACATACCAATGTAAACTATCCCTGCTTTGCAGCTTGCATCTTCCTGAAGTACAAGATTGGTTCATCAATATCCAATGCCCAAATAAAATCATAAGGACTAGCAAATCCTAAGACATTTTACTTACCAGGCAAGCATCAGAGCTCTGACATCCATTACTTCTATTCCCAGATCCATGCACAGGATTTCTATTTTTTCAGGGCTGCTTGTCATTGCAAAAGTTGCATCATTCACAAAAATCGCAAAATGATCAAAATACAGGCATGATCAAAATACAGACCACTAAATGCATTTTTTAGTTTATGAAAAAAGGTATTTGCAATAAAAATGATCAAAACAAAATCCATGCCCTGATCTAAGAAACCCCTCTAACATTATGAGCCTTCATCTTGGAAATAGAAAGGGTTCATTTTTTCCTTTCACCAAAACATGTGATTATTATTTTGAATGGATGTTAAGACTGAAATATTTTTAGAATGACATCTATGCCTAGCTATAGGAGTAAGGGGATAAGGAACAATGACATACTCATTCTAAGCTCTCTTCTGTCTTCTCTTTCTCTTAAGTAATGTTATTGATTGCTATATTTGAAAAAGGATTCTAGCATTTTATTAGAATGATAGAAAGCTGAAAATTAGAGTATTCAGTTTTGGCATGGCAAAACTTGCTAGTCCATTCCCAAAGGTTTATATTTGATAAGGAACTGTAACCTAATGTGTATATCTAAAACAAAATCAAATCAGAAAAGGTAGGCCATCAAATTGTCATAGGCAATAGAAAAGTAATAAGTAGTTTCCATTTCCATAGGAAGGTGCCTTGCAGTAGCCAAGATGAAGTAAGTTCCATTTACGTAGGAAGGAACCTTCTTGTACCCATGAATGGAACCATTAATAGAATTCAAACTTTTGGCAATGCATGAACCTAAGCCTAACCCTAAGTTTTACCACAAGAACACAGGATGTAGTCATTGAATCTAACCATATTATTATTCAAAGCCCACCCCATGTTCTGTATAAAATTCATCCTAATGTTTATCTTAATGTGATGTTTAACCCCACACTGTGTATTTCAAGAGATTCATGTGTACTATAACAAACTAGTAAGAAAAACACATGCCCTATGACGTTCTCCTTATCTGCATACAATGCATCTACTCTGTTCAACTCCTTCACCACAACATTCTTGGTCGCTGCTCATCTCACATATGAAACTGTTAGTATAAAATAATGATATCTCAAAAATAGAAGTCTATTATACACACGCAACACCTACACAATGTAAGCAATGCACGCTTAAATCTGAAAATCAAGATAATGTAGATGCAAGTATAATCTCAAGCATAGCATTACCAAGGTTCTACATTAAATACCAAGCTTGTTAGCTTTTTGCATGTATCAAGCTCTAGGTATGCTACATTAAATATCAAGCTTGTTAGCTTGTTGCATGTGTCAAGGTTTTTGTAGTCTTCATAAATGCCATAGAAAATAAAACAATCTTTCGAATGTATAGAACAACAAGAATATCCCAACAATTGAAAATCTATAAGAAGGGTTTTAAATGTGGTACGAAAAGATAATCTCAACAAAACTATAATTATTTTATTTTATTGTTCTGGTCTTTTCCAATGCGTTTCCATTTGTACTATGCTAGTAGGCAGGTATTTCATTTTTTTAACTTTTTGGAGGGAACTATAATGAATTACTCATTTTCAAAACTACATAACAAGAATTTGGCAGAAAAATCTAAGTTCTTTCATATACTATGACATAGAGTGCAGATCAGACATTAAAATTTTTATAAGCCTATATAAAGTTTAAAATAAATGCTAAAAATAAGAATTTGAAATGATTTTAACAAAAATCATAAACAAGAGTGCAAACATCTTGGGATTCCCACTGCCCTGTACAGATATCTCCTAAAGGTCTTCTCATCTCCAAGACGTCCAAAAACTGTATCACTGTATCCTATCTTTAGGTTTTAGTGCATGAAACTCCATACACTATAAACCCTCAAAAAAAATTGAAAACAAATTTCCAAAATACAAACCCAAAGATATTAACGAGTACTCTGCAAACCTATATTTGCAAACAATGTCTTCCGGGAAGCAAACATGGCAGCTGATAGGCTGGCAAATGAAGGCATTGTAGCAGCAAATTTGATCACGTGGACTGAAAATATTCCTCATGCAGTCTCAATGGTGATAGATAATGAAAAACTTTAGATTGGAAGGCTCAAAGTGGATCAATGACAGAAAATGGGGGCATTTTTAAAAAAAAAAATTTTGAACCTTATAATGGATTTTGTCATATTTGTTTTTTTTGTTCATGTGACTAGTGTTTTTTGCAGCTGGTGGGGCACTGATATAGGTTTTTTATCTACAAATTCATGCATGGGAAAAATCTGCTTTGGCCTCAAGTATTTCCCAAGGTGTGTTTGGATTCGATGTCGCAAAAAGGCCCTAGCAAGAAATAACAAAGTGTTGGAGATCCCTGACAATGAGGCACCAGACCCCACCATAATAGTCTTGGAGAAGATGACAATTTCATCAGCCTCCAACAATATCAACCAGTTGAAGAGTCTGTCCGGCCTCATCGGTGCAGTTGTTGATTTGTGTGATTCCTTAAATCTTCTGTTTTATAGCCAGCAGTTCCGGGGCACAAGGAGTCAAAGGCAAAATCTAAATATGATGGCAAGAACGATGATAAGAAGTTAGATGAGGACTACAAGGAAGACTGCTTGGCCTCTTGGCTGTCCATTCCATGGGATGTTTTTTTTTTTTTTTTTGACCATATTCTATTATTTTTATATGGGCACAAGCTACTCGGCATGGTGCTTGCATGATTAGTTTTTGTCTTTGTTAGTTCTTTTTTGCGTCTTTCTTTCTCGATGGCCATAATATTAGGCTTCCATAGTTTAGTTTGGCTGTATTCTAATGGAAGAGTAGGTCTTGGCCATTTTTGTTGTCAGTTTAAACTTTTAGGGCTTGGCCTTTGTCCAGTTGGTCAGTGGACCCTATTTTGTAAAATGGTTTTGGGTCAACCAGTTAAAACCCGGTGTTAATTATAATATTCTCTTACTTACCAAAAAAAAAAATATTTGCAAACAATGTCCTTCAACTGAGACAAATTGTAAGCCATATCCAAGGTACTTGACAAAGACAGATTTTGAGAGCAATTCCTCACAAGGCCATCTATTAATTCAAATTAAATCTATTAGTTGACATCAAAATCATAAGGTTAAAGGTATTTACTGCTTACACTAAATAAAAGTGCAAACAGTGATAACCTTGTTTCCAAAAAAAAAAACATCACAATACTCTTCTGCTTCACATACTTAACCAATATATATATATTGACCGATGTGTTGCCACCTTAACTGTTGAAGTCACTTCCTTTCACTCCAAATGAACATAAATTATCAGAACTGAGATTTATATTTTGCTTCAGACTCAACATTACTGAAGTCAGTTGAAAATAGTAATTTCAAAATTAGCATAGATCAAAATAAACTACTTCAAAATTAGGATTCGAGGGGGAATTACTGTTCTATACAAAGTTCACTTAGATTGAGTGTTCATCACATCCATTTGTTGGCTTCTTAGGTTTAGACATATGAAATTACTCTAGGCTAGAATCAAGCACAAAATCATCTGAATTAAGTTCAACAAACATAGATATTCTTATTAATTCTTGTGACGAAAAGGAGAGTGGTTTGATTCTCATTTGAATTGAATTAAACAGAACTTAAACAATTAAGTGCCTGAGTACAAAATTAAATTCCATGGAATTAAAACACGAATAATAAATTTTAAAAAGATATATAAAGTGACAGTTGGAGCTCAACTAATAAATATACAGACTTTGTTTAATTCTCATTTGAATTGGATTAAATGGAACTTAAACAATTAAGTGCCTGAGTACAAAATTGAATTCCATAGAAAAAAACAAGAAAAATAAATTAAAAATATATAAAGAGACGGTTGTAGTTCAACTAATAAATTAAAAATTGATTGCATTAGTCTTCAAAAGTGCAAAAAGGAAAGTTCTTTAAAATGTTCATTTTGCACATTAATTAGGAGTTGATTAGATCTCAGAACTACAACTATCTATCAACTACCTATCATCTACTTTGGAAAAAGAAAAGAAGACTAAGTCCTACAACATTGCTTGTAGTGAATTTGTAGAATAATTCTTGAAGGTTCATTTCAGATTATTCTTGATTAGTCACAGTAAATTGATTAAGTGCATTGATAAGTTATTTTGAGAGTTGATTGGAGTGATAAGGTGAGAATTTTTAGTGCATTAAAAGTAAAATATTATTAAGTGTATTTGCACTACTCTATTGCTCTCAAAATATTAGCCTTTGTGTTTTTGAGAAGGGCACAAAATCAGATTTTCTCAAAGTGTCTAAAGACACTATTAGTGCACCAAAATATGCAACTTTTAGTGGCCAAAGGAAGCCATCAAAACAGGTTAGAATCCTCCAAAATTTGGAGAAAATAGCAACTAACTAAAGTCAACAAAGGAAGCTTCAAAAAATTGAGACTTGGTGAGTCTAAAATCCAAAGCATTACAAGGTTATTTGCAAGGTGAAAGTGCAGAAAATTACATCAAAGAGAAGCTTCTATCTACACCATTATAAGTTTGGGATTGTTATCAAATTACCCAAGCAAAAATGGTAAATATGTATATTCAAGAACACCACCTCAAATCCCCCATTGCATTCAAAAATCTACCACAAAACCAGAAAATTAGACCTACAAAAAGAGTGCAAGAAAGGGTGCAATAAAAAGATTTTTATATACAAATAGTGTTACATGGTATTGCACTTCTCTAATATGTTCTAAGTAGGAAGAGGGAAGATTTTAAGGTGCCTCAAAGGCACATTATTCTCAAGAAGAGCACAGTCAAATACTAGCACACTCCAAGCATAAAGAAGCCTCTCAAAATGGCTCACATCATGCACGGGTTGGACAGCCATAATAGGTAACCTACAAAGCACAAGAAAGGTGTCACATTGCTCACTAAAGAAGATAAATCCAGCAACATATAAGCAAGGTAAATCAAAGCAAGCAAATTGGAATCATACGTCCAATCAAGGAGCATTCAATACCATCATTGGAGCATCAAAAAGACTCCACCAAAGTGCTGCCATTCGAACTCCATTCAAAAGCCACCAAAGCTCCTCCAAATTTCCACCAAAGCTTCACAATTAGCATTGCTTGGATGGAAACATCTCAGCACCAACGAAGTACAACAAATAACAAGGTGGAAAAATATGTTGAAGGACTTGCAAGAAGGTGTTGATAAGATAAGGGCATGCAAAGGAAATAAGGTGCCACTTTTCATTCTCCAAAAGAACCCTAAAATGCCCATAAAGGAACGCTGAATTTTACACATGTGAAAGGAGACGTTACAACATTGTTTTGGTACCCATATTCCATGTGGAAGAGGAGTTAATTTTAGCCAGAAGCGTTACAGTAAGAGGCCTTACATACGTTGAAGCAGATAAGCCACTTAGATAATGCAAAAAGAGGGAATAAAAACGTTCCAAGCAAAGGTGACACTTGTAACAGGTGTTAGAACATAGTTAGTGACTCCACCAAGTGTCCAAAGCATCCTTGGAGTGTTGAATGAAACCGTTGTGACACTTTTCACTTATCAAAATATTGATCGCCTATTAAAGGCACCTTGGACTAGGGAGAACATAGCATTCGGGAGCATTCAAAAGCAACAAAGAGAAGTGTAAGAACTCTTGGTCAAACAGGTCAAGGGAAGCATTAAAGAAGGGTGTTGAAGCCAAGGAGCACGTTGAAGAATCTATCATTACTCATAGCATCCAAGAAGGACAAATTACAACCATACACATCCGATTTCATAAAGGTGCAAATCTTTATTAAGGTAAAATTACCCCTATCTAATTTGCTTTCATTAACAAGGGAGTTATAAGTTTATATTCTAAGGTTGAAGTATTAAAGGAAATCAATATTTATTTGAAAGCAAAACTTAGGAAAATTAAATATAAAAGTAGTCTAATATTTGCAAAACACAATCTAGGAGAAATAAGGGATACTACTTGGATTTGTTTTTTGAATTTACATGGTGGAATTGGTAGCCACCACGAATCCGAGGCAAGTTGTTCGACTTTTATGGCTGCCATAGTATTCTGCATTGTTCGCCTCAAAAGCCACCACATAGATCTTCGCATAGTCCGCCCCTATAACCACCATGCCACAATACTACTTGGAATTAATCCATCGATATTTGCAAATATTATTGTGTTCTAATTTTCTATATTTGGGAGTTATAAGGGTTACAACACCAAACTAGGTTATTGAAAATTAGAAACACTAAAATCAAATTCTAAGGGATATTAAAAGGGGTTTATTAAAGATTTTCTAAAGTTGGAATATTATCAAAATATTTGTCTCAAAAATTCACAAAAAGGGACAAGGGGAAATCCAACATTAGACCTCTTCAATATAGAAAAGTGCATAGTTCAATAGGAGTAATAAGGAGAAGTTTAGGTTGATTTTAGGATTCTCAAAACTTTACAAAATCAATCCAAATTCGAACTATATTTCACAAAAGCACTTATACATTTTCAAAAATATTAGCATTTAAAAAAAAATATCAAGTTCTAAATCTATTTGGGAGATATAATATTTCTACAAAACCTAAAATTCTATATACTAGGGAGACATAAGGAAGTCCACAAAAAAAAAGCTTCATAAAGGTTCTATAGAGTTTAAAAAGGAGAAGAAGAATCATCATGACGTCAAACAAATTATTTCTTGTAGAATCTCAACTTCTTAAAGGTCCAAACTATTTTATCATGGAAAATAAAAGTAAAAGCAATCATGGTATATGAGAAGCTCTTGGATATAGTCATAGGATCAACAAAAAGACCCGAAACAAGTGATATAGAGATTATAAATTTTGAAGAAAATGATTCAAAAGCTCTAATGATAATAACATTTGCTATTAGTGATGAAATACAAGCTTATATTAGCTCAACAATAACATCCACTAAGCTTGGACAAGCTTAGAGAAAATATTCAATGGAAAGAATAAATCCACCATTCTTCATATTTAAACACAACTACATTCCTTGAAAATGAGTAGTGGGAAAAGCATAGAATTATTTCTAAGGAAGGTAGCAGATATTAAAGGAAAACTATTAACCCTTGGACAAGAACCTAAAGATGAAATTCTTACTCAAGTAACCATGAGAGCACTTCCAAACAATTATAAGCATTTGGTCACATCTTTACAAGTCTTAAGTAAAGATACTTCTTTTGATGACCTAGTCAATATACTTCAATAATATGAAGTGGAAAACACTGTGAAATGTGATATGACTAACACTAGTTGGCATACAAAGATAGTCCACAGGAAAATATTGCTTCATTAGCAAGAGGACGAAAAATATTGTATTATTAGATATGCTGAAAGAAAAGTCATAGTACCAGCTATTGCAAATACAATCCCAAAAACCAGAACCAAGTAAATCAGATGAACAATGGGAATCAATTTCAACCATGAAAATATTAAAGGAATCCTCATCAACAACAATATCAATGACCAACAAATTATCCTCAACTGGAATATCTAAAGAGAAATAAAAAAGGACACCTGGTTTAGAGGATAGAATAAATTGAAGAACTGGAAGAACCCGTAGAAGACTATGAGGTGAAAGCTCTATCAAAAATAGTAACACATTATATAGACACTAACTATCTGCTTGAATAGGTTACAAATAATGCAAAGGAAGATTTCAAAGTTCAATATGAAGAAGAAGATCCATATTGAAGACTAAAGTCTTCAATACCCAAATAATGTAATACAGGGGGGTGTTAGAAATAGATTATATTACATCATTTGGATCATGTAAATGTACCTTCCTAGGTACATACTTAGGACATTAGATTAATTTAGGGGGAAGTTATCTAGTTACTTCATGCAATGTAATAAATTCACAAGTGTTAATGTGCAAGTTTTATATGTGCAAGGTGTCCCTTGCACAACTAGATAGAGTGTTGGCCAAGGAATCTATCTTCCTATATAAGAAGGGCCTCATTGTAACAAGTAGAATATATAATATCAGAGCATATTCATAGGTAGTAGCATAGTGTTGTGTAGATCACCATATATTGGTGATGGATGCAATGTAGTCTAGTAGATTTGTTCATGGAGTGTCTATTTTCTCCATAGCTACATTGTATTCATTTTCGTCATTTCTATTTATAGCATATTTTAGTCATCTTGTAGATTTACTTTCTTTCATATTATTCTGCATATTGATATTGCTATATTCCATTGCATATTGCATAAAACTCTAACAAAAACCTTATACAAAATGCTCCAAGAGGAGCTAGACATCTAGCAATCCCAGGGAGGTCACCCAACTAAAAGAAAAAACATAACTGGAATCAACCCAACATAATCCAACCAACCTACGAACCTACTTACAAGATTAAAAACCATATGCACAAGGAAAAACAACTAGCAATCTACCCAACAAGTACCCATCAAACAAAATGCAAAGATGAGGAGCCAACCAAATTCCTGAACCTAGAGCTTAACTAACGCATCCCTAGCCTCAATTTTTCTTGTGGCTGAATCCTATAGGATCTGACCCATAAGACAATTCACCTCCTTAGTGAACTCCACAACAATCTTGAGGGTTCCCAAGATTGACCACTACTTGTCCTCAACCAACTTGATCAACTGTAAGTGCTTACATGAGCCCTTAGTGCTGGGAGTAGAGTGAAACTCCACATCCGTAGTATTTACCTTTTTATTTACTTTGGTCAAGTCCCTCAAATTAGAGTGGTCCACTATGATCAGTGAATCTTTTATTTTATTTTCAAACAACCTTCTTGAGCCTCTCTCCTTTCACCCCCCAAACTCCTTTGGAAGTCACTAATACCCCTCGATATTCTACCACTACCAACTATTTTGAATAAATCAAAGGAACTCTCTACCTGGTTGGATTCGAAAGAGTTTGAGTGTGACCTTTTGAAGCTATGCAGTCTACCACCTCACACTCCCTTAGAGGAATTTGAGATTCCACATGTCAACCTTTCATTTCCTACCTCTTTGGGAGAGGAGACAGGGCTCTCTCTTTCACCCGAGTCTTCAGAATCATTGGAATTGGATAGAGTCATCTCCTAAGTGGAGATGGTAGGCGGGAGGATAGGTTGGGATTCTAGCCTTTAAAATATCTGCAACTTCCACACCTCTCTTTTAGCCATATATTAAAAAATTAACAATGTTAGACCCTAGTGGAGAGGGTCCAGTCCTCTCCCATTCCTCACATCCATCATTGATTTCTGCATTGAGTGAAACAAATTCCTCTCCTACTCCTTGCATCCATCATTGATTTCTACATTGAGTGAAACAAAAATGTTGGGATTTTCATCCACCTCTCTCTTCTCAACTAATTAAGAAACATATCATGGTATACTTTGTTAAGTTAAAATTTGAGAATTTAGGGTAATCAAAATTTTCTCCTCCAAAAGATTCATAGTAGGCCCTCCCTAAAACCTCAACATTCCTTTGGTTAAGAGTCCAAAGCATAAGGGAGATTCTACAAAGAAGAGGATATCATGGAATATGTTCCTTGTGTGAGAAGGATCTAGAGACTTCAAACCATTTACTAATTTATTATCCATTTGTTTGTTTACACAATTTGATGCTTTTTTAAAATATAAGAATACATTGGGTAGCTCCATCAATAGAAAGAGTTGATGGAATGTTGGATTAGCTATTTTAAAGCTTAAGTATTATGTATTCTATGGAGGATTGGTCATGTAATGATTTTTTAGAATCTATGGCTTGAAAGGAGTTATAATTTTTTTTAAAATAAACCTTAAAATTATGCCCAAGTTTGGAACCACATTATGGTCTCTCTTGCAAAATGCTTATGAACGTGGTGCTTATCATAGGAAGTCTCAAAGTTCCATAAAAATAAAATAAAAAAGCTAGTCTTTGACTCTTTTGGTTATAGAATTTGAATATACATTGAAGGGTCATTTGAAATAATGACATTAACACAAAAATTGTTTCAATCTATGGTAAAATGAAAATGTCCAAAAATTGGGTTTATTAAAGTAATTTTGATGGTGCTTCCAAAGAAAATCTAGGAAAAGTTAGTTGTAGTGGTGTTTTTTAAAATTATGACCACAAAATTCTCCTTACTTATAATCATATGAAACTTCAAATTACAGCTATGCAAAACCTAGGACACTTCTTACATAGATCAAAATTAAAATTGGAAAAATGATGAAAACATATTTGAATTAAGGGGAATACAAAAATTATTAATGCTTTCTTAAAAAAATGGATGTGGGAATTTATTAAAATTTAACATTATTGTTGTTTTCCATCAATTACCATTGGAGGCAATCTCTTGGAAATGTGAGCATATCTATAGAGAATCAAATTAGGTAGTAGATAATTTAGATAATCTTAGCATTAATCTGTCTTGGTAAAATTAAAATTTTAGAAGGTAAATGCCCAAGTGAGGTTTTATCTTAATGAAAATGATGTCAAGAAGCTAATTTTGGAAACATAGTAGTTTGAGGAAGATGAGAATAACATGTTTGAGAGAAAATAAAATGAAGAATATCTATGATTAAAGGGCAATTTGGATATGGTTTAGTTCACTTAACAACAAATGTAATATTTTGGTATTTTATGGGAGTGGCCCCAAATAGAAGCCACATATAGATTACTAAAAGAAAATAAAATTTGTGCTTTTAATTGGTTATATGGGACTTAAATGAGTTTCAATCTATTTTGGTTGTAAAATTTGAGTCGGCCTTGTAGTGAATTTTCATTACACTCAAAAGATGCATTATTTTGGTGATAGGAAGCAAAATTTGAAGTGATAGACAATTGCAAATACAACTTTCAATCAATGAAAGACAAGAGTCTTGAGAGTCACAAGAAAGTTGAACTCTGAGAGTTGAAAGTTTATACAAGCCCCAACCAAAGATGAGATGCAAAAATCTTGATGTGTGAAGTACCATGGTCAGTTGGCAAAAATATTTCGATGTTAGAAAATGATAAAATCCCCAATGACAAATGGTGAGGAAACTTCTAATGATTGAAAACACCTAGATCCTACACATTATGTTGAGGTGTATAGTCTTTTAGGAAGTACAATCCTTTTCTGCAAAATAATATGGTGTATCTCTAAGAAAAAACAACAGTGGCATGGGAAGCATTAAATGAAGAAATCTTTTGCACCTAGATTACAAAAATTCTAAAAATAGGTAGATGGCAATAAGGGTAGTAGTTGCTCATCCAAAGACTCAGGAGAGGTGTAGGATAGACTTTAGAAGACTCTTTTTTTTAAGCAATACTAGTAGTAGTCTAACATCAACTAAAACATAGGTGCTCAAATAACATCACCAAAGGAGGGATGTTTTTCGCAGGACTGCCCAAACTATCGAACTCGTTTCGGCCATATCTCACTCATCCGGACTCGGATTGAGCTGAAATTTTGAGGGTAGATGCCTGAAAAACCCTAGAACGTCTCCACCAATTTTCATATCATTTGGAGCAACACAGATCCTAGCGCATCCCTATGTGTGAACGAGATATTTGGCAAGCGGCTATGCGAGGGTTTCATCTCGGGTTGAGTGCAAGCAGCTCCAGAGGTTGGTTTTTAGGGCCTTCGGGCCCTAGCGGCCAATATTTTTGTGGTTTATGCTCAATATTTTAGCAGGAAATGTTGCAGGGGATCCAATATGGGTTAGAAATTTGTCTTTCAATAGATCATACTATGAACTTGAGTGACAACGGCTTCCAATTTGCTGCACAAAAGAAAAGTGAAAACCATACCTTTCCACGACGTCTAGGGCAAGGATTAAAGAGATCACGAAACAAGTTTCAAGCAGTTGATCAAAAAATGGCTCATATCTCAAGTGAATCTGGTGCTAAGGTGCACCCACAAAATAATTCTACTATGAAAACCCCTGTCAAGGGTAAGAATTTCGAAGACTCAACCCCAAAAATGAATTTTAGGGATGCCCTCCATGGTGGACAACCTCAGCCCAATGCTAATATCAATCTTAGGGCTTCCCATAAACCTCTAAGAATGCCTAAGATTGATCCCAGGAAAATGGAGTCAGGATGTCTTAAAGCAACTGATGGAACTCCTATTGTTAAGCTTGATATGGGTAACATTCAGACTGGCATTGAAGATTTGGAAAAAAGAGGACTAATTTGTCGGTTCATGGGTTTTCGTCCGAGTCTATCTGCTTTCAAAGTCTGGGCTGCAAAAAGCTGGAAAACTAAAGGTGAGTTACAAATCTCTATTTATCCAAATGGTTATTTTCTTGTTTTATTTGCTAATAATGAAGATAGAGAGAAAAACTTTTCAAGGGGGTCCTTGGTTTTTTGGAAGGGCAGGGCTTTTCATGAAGCCCTGGCATACTAAATTTAAAGCCGAAGAAGAGATGCCTTCTATAGCTCCCGTGTGGGTTAGACTCTTTGGCCTCCCTATTGAATTTTGGAATCCTACTATTTTTTCTTCAATTGGAAACTCTTTAGGAACTTTTATGATGACTCGCTGATTGTACTCAAAATTTTGAACATATTATTTATGCTCGGATTTGTGTTTTAATGGATTTTGACAAACCCCTACCTAAAAATATCACATTACAATTTGGGGAAGACACTTGGGAGCAAGTAGTGGACTATGAGAACATTCCTTTTCATTGTAGAATTTGCCATGAATATGGTCATTTGGCCAGTGCTTGCCCAAATAAAATTCCTGATCAAAAGAAAGAAGATATAAACTCAACGAGTTTCCAAATACCTAAGAAGAAGAACACTCAAAAAAACCAGTTATGAAGGATCAATCAAAGTCATCTCGCTAATATGTTTGAAATCCTTTCCACAAATGATGTCCCAAGTGAGGAAGAGGAAATAATGGAAACTGAAATCTTAGAAACACAATTTAAATATGAAGGGAAGAACTCGGAGACAAACCAACAAATCAAAGGTTTTCAATAGAAAAAAAGGGAGAAAATTTACACAAGAAAAACAATCTTTCAAATGTCAAAACTTCAAATAATGCAGGTCCCAATATAGACTCCGTTGAACCATCTAGTAAAATTTTGGTTGTGTACGAGCATTCTTCAAGGTTAGAAGCCATCTCAGATTCAATTGGAATAAGTCAAGAAACAGGGAAAAAAATTGAAGATGGATTCTAATAAAAAAGCAGGTCGCAAGACCAATCAATATCATATGGTAAAAGAAGGTGAAAAGCTTGTAGAGGAAGGTAAGATTAATGCCCTTCCCAAATTTTTTAGCCCCGGTATTAATGAAGATCATCACTTGGAATATTAGAGGACTCAAAGGGAGTCTTTCAAAACAAAATGAAATTAGAAGAATGATTCAGATAAATCATCCACATCTTGTTTTCCTTCAAGAAACAAAGATGTCAATGGAGGATATGGACTCAATTGCCGATAAAATTTGGCCAACTGGAAAAGTGGTTTCCCTCGCTCCCAAGGGACTTCTGGTGGCATTGCTTGTCTTTGGGACCCAAAAGAGGTAGTTATTCACCATATGGTTGGCAGTTGGGGTTTGTTGGCTATAGCTATTCAAAGTAGACATTCCAACCAAATTATGCTCTGCATTACTGTTTATGCTCCGACTTCTTTGGAGGAAAAAAGAAGACAATGGAAGGATATTACTCATATTATCTCTCATTTTCCTGAAGCTTGGATCTTGATCGGAGGAGATTTCAATACCATCCTCTCTCTGGATGAGAAAAGGGGGGGAAATAGAAATTTGGACAAAAGCACTGACCTCATGAGCGAATATATTGCAAACCTCCATCTTGTGGATATCCAACCGGATAATGGCCTTATGACTTGGTCTAACAGAAGGCAAGGCTTAGCTTGTATAATGGAGAGATTGGATAGGTTTTTGCTCTCTAAAAATTTCTTAATCCATGGTCACATTCCTAAAGTGAAGACTCTTAATAATGCTGGTTCGGATCATTGGCCAATCATGGTGGAAATGTGGAAAACCAATGTGAGTTTCTCTCCTTTTCATTTTCAATTAATGTGGCTTAGAGACATTTCCTTCAGACCTCGTGTGCAACAATGGTGGAAGGAAGGTAAACCTAGGCATGGGACTAAGATGTTCTATTTTGCCAAAAGACTGCAATACATTAAATCCAAAATCAAGACTTGGAACCGGAAAGAGTTTGGGGATGTTCATAAAAAAAACATGAAGTTATTGCTCATCTTGAAAATTTGAATAAGAAAATCCATTTAGATGGCCTCACAGAGAAGAGAAGTGCAGATGAAATTAAACTCACAACTCAGCTTGAGGAATGGGAAAAAAGAGAAGAAATCTTATGGAAGCAAAAATCTAGAATTCAATGGCTCAAAGAAGGAGATCGAAACACAAATTTCTTCCACAAATCTCTTCTAGCTCGAAGATCTCACAACTTTATTTCTTCCTTAAAATCAGATTCTGGAGATGTTGTTTATACTTGGGATGGCATGAACTCTATTGTTGTTGATTACTTTTCCAATATTTTTGTTGCTACTCCTCTTGACTCAGCTTCACAACAAAATGTTCTTCAAGCAATCCCTTCTCTTATCACTTCCGAGGAGAACTCTATTTTGACTGCTCCTGTTACTATCAATGAGCTTCAACAAGTAGTTTTTAAAATGCAAAAAGGGAAAACCCCAGGTCCCGATGGTTTTCCCATTGAGTTCTACCAAGAGTTCTGGGATATCCTTCATGTTGATTTATTAGAGGTGGTGGAAGAAGCCAGGAAAGCCAAAGAAATTTTGAAGGTTATCAATAAAACTTATATTACTCTTGTTCCAAAAGCTCAAGAGGTTGATCATATCTCAGCTTTTAGACCTATTGCTTTATGTAATGTTCTTCTCAAAATCATTACTAAAATCATGGCAAAAAGGTTGAAGCCTCTTTTGCATAAGATTATTTCCCCAGAGCAAGGGGGTTATGTGGAAGGACGTCAAATAGTAGATGAGATAGTTCTTGCTCAGGAAGCCATCCATTCCATGGATATGCAAAAATCTCCTTCCATGTTCATTCGGTTAGACTTATCCAAAGCTTATGACAGAGTGGATTGGCACTTCCTTATCAAAGTTTTGAGGCAATTTGGTTTCTCTAAGGATTGGATGGATTGGATTATGGGATGTATCTCTTCAGTTTCCTACTTAGTTCTTATCAATGGCAGGCCTTCTCAGTCATTCCTAGCTTCCAGAGGTATTAGGCAAGGTGACCCGCTATCCCCTTATTTATTCATCATTCTTGTTGAATGCTTGGGTAGGACTATAACCAAAAAGAGGGAAAACAAAACCCTTGAGGGAGTTACCATTGCTCATGGAGCTAGACCTATCTCTCATCTTCAATTTGTGGATGACTCTACTCTTTTAGGTAAAGCTACAGTTAAGGAAGCTTCTAATATTAAGCAAATCATTAGCTATTTTTCTAAGGCTATCGGGCAGCTTGATCAATGAAGACAAATCTAAAGTTATTTTCTTTCATCGCTCTGCTAGACAGGAATCCATGGTCTTGGATAAATTAAGATATAAGAAGACCTCCCTTCCAATCACTTATTTAGGTATTCCCATAAATATTCAAAGGCAGAAAAATAAATATTGGAATTGGTTGTTGGACAAAGTCAAGAAGAAAATTGGAAAGTGGACCAACAAGTGGCTTTCTTCTGGGGGTAGAATCACCTTGGTAAAATCAGTCCTTCAAGCTATTCCTATTTATGTTTCTTCCATTTTGAATATCCCAAAGGTTGTTCTTCGAGAATTGGATCAAATCAGTCATCGTTTCCTTTGGAGTGGTACTAAGGAGAAAAGAAAATGGGCCTTGGTGAAATGGGATACTTTATGTCTTCCTAAGAGTGAAGGGGGGTTAGGATTCCGGTCTTCTATTAATAACAACAAAGCTTTAGCTGCTAAATTATATTGGAGGATGTTGCATAACCCCAATGCTCTTTGGGCCAATAATCTCCGTGCTAAATATGCTGAGAACAAAAGTCCCGAAGACCTTGTTCGCTATCAACTTCCTACCAAAGGTTCTCCCATTTTAGCAGTTCTTAAGACCGGTGAGGATTTGATAAAGAAAAAATTATTTTGGATCATTCATAATGGTCAACAGGCAAATTTTTGGATAGATTCTTGGGATGGTCACAAGCCTTTGATAACTCAGTTTCCCGATTGGAGGCCTTGGATGGAGGAGCTTCACCGAGCTAATTGGATAAAGGTGGCTAATTACTGTCGGTACCATACTGGTAATTCAAAGGTTGGTAGATATTGGATCCCTATTGAGGACTGGCCTATTCAAATCCCAAAAAGGCAAAGACAAGATATCCAAGGCATCCTTCATATGAGATCCCTCTCTTGGTCCCATGAAAAAGATTGTTTTGGATGGAACAACACTACTAAGGGTGAGTATTCAGTTGCTCAAGGTTATTTGACCTTATGCCATAATAATCCCAACCATTCTTCTGACATATTTTCTCGATTGTGGGCTCAAAAGCTCTGGCCTAAGGTGAGGTTCTTTAATTGGCTTTTATTGCATCGTAGGGTGCTTACCGGTGAGCAACTTATGAAGCGTGGTTTTCATGGCCCTTTTAGATGTGAAATGTGTGAAGAGAATGTAGAAACTCTCAACCATATTTTTATTGAGTGTACTTTAGCCTCTGAGCTATGGAGGAGAATGGCCACTTTACTTGGCTTATAAGTGGTCCAATTTTTTTACTTTTGAACAACTTTGGAGGGATTGGCCTAATCAAGAGGGTGTTGATCATTTTATTAGGCAGTTAGTTTGGATGGGTTCTACCATTCTTCTTTGGAATATTTGGAATGAAAGGAACAACCAAATTTTTAATCAAGATAGGAAGGATATTCACTATATTTGGCAAAAGACCATAGCCAACTTAGTTGAATCAGTCCATCAACTCCTTAATCACCCCCAAAACTCCCACCAAATATGGGATCAAGTGATGCAAATATTGAAGATTAAATCTTCTAAGGGCAACCAACTTAAAGGGAATGTGAGTATTAGTAAGATGGATAGGACAAGAAATTGGCAACCTCCTCCTAAGGATTTTGGAAAAGTCAATACCGATGGAGCCTCTAGAGGGAACCCTGGAAAAGCCAGTGTGGGAGGAATTGGTAGACTTTCAGATGGCTCCCTGGTTTTTACTTTTGCCGAGAATTTGGGTATTCTTTCCAATAACCTTGCTGAGGGGTATGGTATCCTCAGAGGCCTTCAGGAGGCTACTAAGGTTGGATGGGAAAAGGTGTTAGTTGAGTCTCACTCTCAACTTATGATTAATCTCTTGAAGACTCCTTCTAAGAATCATAAGGTGGATTGGAGAATAAAAAGAATTATTGAGAAGATTCAATTAATCCAGATGGGATTTTTGAAAGTTGATTACAATCATGTGGTCAGAGATCAAAACAAGAGTGCTGATGCTTTAGCTAATTGGGCTTTGGACAAAGGTGATCTTACTTGTTATGGCCACCCTCCTAGATGGTGGGCTTCTCAAATTAGGGAAGCTCTTCTTTCTATCATTTCTTTGGATGGCTCCAGTTCGAAGGTACCTAGTTTCTTCTTTTTTTTTTTTGCTTCTCTTTGGTTCATTCAGTTTTTTTTAGTTCCCTAGCTCATTCTATTCTTTATTTTGTTTCCTCTGTTGATTCTTGCCTTAATAGTCTTCTAGTCTAGATAGGTCATTGTTATGTTCATTTTTTTTTTCTTTTTTTTTGTTTAGTTTTTTAAGGTGGGTGGGTTCTTTTGTTTTGTTTTGTTTTTGTGTTCTTTGTGTTGTTTTTTGTTGTTCTTGTGTTTTTGTTGTTTTGTGTTTTTTTTTATGTTTTTTGTTATTGTTCTTGTGTTTTTTTTGTTCTTGTTCTTGGGTTTCTCTTTGTTTGTGTTAATTCGTGTTTTTATGTGTGAGTGTTTTCTATGTTTTTTGTTTTTGTTTATTGTCTGATGTTGGTTGTTTTTTATTTTTATTTTTATTTTAATTTTTTTAATTTTTTAGGTTTTGGTTGTGTTTATTTTTCATGTTTTTTTTGGGTTATGTCTTTGTAGTGTTCTGTTGTTTTTGTCTTGTTTGTGTTTTGTTATGTGGTTCTTGTGTTTTTCTATGTGGTTCGTGTTGTGGTTTCTTTTATCTTATTGTGCGTGTTTGGTTGTGCTTTTGTTTTTGACACACTCAAGGAGCATGTTTTTTATTTTATTTTATTATTTTTGTTGTTATTTACTTATTTTTAAATTGGTTTTGTGTGTTTGTTTGCTCCTTGAGTATGTCAAAGGTGGTAGGCCAGGTCCGAGTCCTGGGCATTTGAAGACATGATCCAACATCAGTAGTAGCAACAATCATCTTGAAATATCTACATGAATTTTAGAGGGGAATCCTCTTTGTAATCTAGAAATAGTAGTAGTTTAGGCATTATAAAGAATTAACAAGTTTGTGAAGCTTTCCCTTCATTTCTCTCTGTATAGTTGTATGCATATTTATGGTCGATATTGTGGGAAACCAAACCCCTACTTCTAGCATTGTCTTTTGTAATATATTTTTCTTGCATATATATATATATATATATATATACACACACACACACACTAGAGGCCTACACGCCTACTTTGAGTCTATTTGTGGATCTCATGCCCTGACCTATCTCTTTTATGTGTGTGTGTTTGTGTCTTGATATTTTGTGCTTATCTATGTTGATGAGAGTAAGTGTTCATGCTAAAACATTACGTCCAGAGCTATTATGCAGGGAGATATTATTTGATCTTTGGTGCATCACCACCTTTTTATCTTTGGTTCTTTACTTTTCATATATATTTTTTCTCTTACACTTTTCCCTTAAGTTGTTATATTAGGAAATGTGTGCCAAAAATATCATATTATAAAGGAGCAATTCTTTGTCAAAATCCTAAATATCCCCAAATGATAATAAACCTTATGCTCTTGGGACTAGCATTTTTGTGTCACTCCATGTGAGGTGTGATCTACCTCATTTGTCGAGTCCACACCATGTTTGATGGCATGTTTGATAAGACCCCATTGACATATATTTTGTCTTTAAATTGTAAATAACAAATTAGGATTAGACCTGATGAGGGTCTCTGCCTATTTCTACTTGTTAAAGCATTTCAAAATCACTTGGTGATTTCGCTCAAGAATGAACATCCAAAATAAGTCATTATGAAGAACACTAGATTAAGGTTCCAATGAAGGCCTAAATCTACCTACTTCCAAAGCAAATGATGCATTCACATGAAAAATCTATTCAAACTAAAGGACCCAAAGGACTATGAAAATTCCACCACTAGATCTTCATGTGAAAGCATGAATGTTTCCTTCCATATGAGTTTTTAAGCATGGAATAAAAAGAGCCCCTTATGACTTCCAATGCCACCAGATGTTTGGAATGATGTTTTGACATCCATACTCCTAACATTTCCATATTACAATGGTGAAGGATTATCAACCCCATGGGAACATCTATAAGATATGGTCTGCTTTTATCAATTGCACAATATCATAAGTAGAACATGTATTTGAGGCTACTTGAGGCATCACTTAGAGGAAAATATCATAAGGGGTATGACTTTCTTTGTCCATGCTCAATTATTGAATGAGACCAGCTTGATCCCTATTCATAGATGGACTTAAAGAGAGCAATATTTTAAATGAATACATGATCCAACATTAGGAGAAGCAACAATCATCTCGAAATATTTGCATGAGTTTTAGAGGGAATTCCTCCTCCTTGTAATCTATAAATAGTAGTAGTTTAGGCTTTATAAAGCATAGAGAAGTTTGTAATGTTTTCCCTTCATTTCTCTTTGTATAGCAGTACACATTTTTTTGGGAGGTCTTGTGGGCAACCAAACCCTTACTTCTAGAATAATCCTTTGTAATAAATTTTTCTTGCATATATATATTGAAGGACTACATATCTGCTTTGAGTCCATCTATAGATCTCATACCCTGAATCGTCTCTTTTATGTGTGTGTGTTTGCATCTTGATATTTTTGTACTTATCTATGTCGAGGAGAGGAAGTGCTCTTTATAACACACTATATTTAGAGCTATTGTGAAGGGAGATCTTATTTGATATTTGGTGCATCACCACCTTTTTATCTTAGGTTCTTTACTTTTGTTATTTTTATTTTTCTCTCTTACCCTTTTCCCCCAAGCTATTAGATTAGAAAATGTGTGTCTGAGATCTCATCCTATAAACGATTCAATCTTTATCAAAATCTTAGAGGTCTCTAAATGAGTCAAACCCTGCACTTTTGGGACCAACCTTGTTGTGTCACTCCATGTGAGGTGCAATCTTCCCCATATACCTAGTCCACTGAGACAATCAAAGAGTACAACATGCCTAACAATGAAGACGTTGGAACTTTAAATGAGAGGTCCAATATTTGAATCCAAAATGGGGCACAATCATAAAATATGCTCTAGTGACAAGTTTTTGAGTTGAGTGGAGCATGGTTGGATAAGCACATCCTTAATGAGGATCATTCCATATGGCCAATGGTCTTATGGATGTTAAACTCTAATTTCCAACTTTTAGTGTTGGAATAACTCAATTAGATAAAGCACATATTTGTTAGCTACAAGGTCAAAGGTTCAAACCCACCTATATAAAAAATGAATAATTTTATTTTTGTACAACTTAAGTGGGACTAGAAAACTCAAAATAGGAGATTCAATGTTTGAACTTAAAAATGGTATAGGATTGTACACCATGCTTTGATGATAGATATTCAAATGAATATTTTTATTTTTGTAACAACTTGAGTGGGCCTAACCATTAATGCTTTTGAACTCCAATTAGGAGGTTGAAGGTTTAAATCTAAAAGGGGTAAGGGTTGTACACTATGCTTAGATGATGGATATCTAAACTAAGTGCAATATAGTTGGATAAACACATATTGGGTATATAACATCCTTCACGATGATCTTCCCATATGGCCTATGGTTGGAAAAACATATATTTTGTAAACAACATCCTCCATGAATATCATCCCATATGGCCTATGATTGGATAAACACATATTGGATAAACAACATCCTCCACTAGGATCCTCCCATATGGCTTATCTACTTTCCTTTCCAACTTATATTATACATCATGACTAATATATTGGCATGTTTCAATCAACCAAATAGTGGTATTAATATAATTGCACTTCACTCATTTACATTATGATCAAGTTGTTATGGAACTTCAACAAACCAAATAGTGGTATTAACATAATAACACTTCACCAATTACATACATATCCCCTCAAAGGATTTGTACTTTGATCCTCACCTTGGAATTTTACCTTTTAACCACTTGAGACCATACCATAAGATAAAAATTATGTCTATTTTTAATTAGTCATATGTGATTGATATAGGGTCCACTTGAATTACACTACTCATTATATCACTTGGTAAGATTCAAAGCTAGTCTCCTTAAAAGGAGAGCTATATAAGTAATTGAGCTCATGTCATTTGATTAAATGATAATTTTTATTAATGACATTGGGAACTTGGTTTATGATGTGAAATTATTCACTCCCAGCTAATCACTCCAAACCTCATAGACAAGATTGTTTATTTACTAATTATTATATAATTATATTATTTTTATCTATAGAACTCGAAACCAAAAGGATTTTCCAAGTATCAATGTTTTAAAGGTTGCCTTACAAATTAAAATATTAAATTTTAATGAAAGAGAAATTGATGTATTATGTTATATGTGCCTTTTAACAATGCAAAATGTACCCATAAATGAGAATAATTTAGATCTATACTTCATTATGATTTATAACTAGTTATGATTTTGATTCTATGTAAAATGGCCACCTTATGGGTGATGATATTTGATCTTTATTGCTAATCATAACATGTCATAGTCATGATATACGCTATATTACTATAAGCTTAAGAGAATGTATTCTCATGATGAATAATCATTACAAAACACTAGCCATGCTCAATAGTTAACTATATCATTAAAACACATAAATTGGGATGTGTAATAACCAATCATTAGCTAAATAATTTCAATGATAATTTTTTGTGTAGAATTTGAAGAGATTTTAAATTATTGACCAATTGGAATAATCCAAGCAATATTTAGGTAAATACGACCATATGAATACAACCATTTGGAACAAGGGAAACATTAGGGTAAATTTTTCTAGAAAAAATCTCATCTTTTAGGAGTCGTATCTTTGTGAAGAATTATTTGATTTAGATGATTCTTGGACCAATTTATGTAGAATTTTAAGAGCTTTAAAATGACTAATAATATGAAGGAATATGAGTAGTATTGAGGGAGATATGACACTATGAATTCAACCATCTAGAACAATGGTAGTGATAATTTTTCAAGTCATGGGAAACAAAATTACAGACATCTATCAACCAAGGTTCAGATGATGAGACGAACAATAGAGGGCTAAGCATAAGTGATATGGGATATTTTTTTTTATGGGCATATAATTTATTAGCTAAGTTTAATTTATCCCTTCATTATATTAGAAGTTTTTCATGTAGATTATTGTAGGTTTATTTTCAAATAATATAATTGCTATAGGATATACTAGTAAATTTTAGTAGATATCAAGTTATAGTTTCCTTCCCATGGATCAATTTATAGCTAAATCCTTAGAATTATCTCTAATAGTAGAGGTTAGAGAAGACCTCATAGAGCAACGATCCTCACTGCTCAAAGATAATACAATCATTAGTAAATGTAATTGGTCTTGGCTATGATAAAATAGATTAATAGGACTCTTCCTTACCCATTGGTATGAAGGCTTTGTACCTAAAAACATAAATCTATCCCTAGTACAAGTCTAGGTCAAGAAGTATGTGAATTTTAGGAAATGTATACCTTCAAGGTAATAGGCAAAACTCTAGAATAATTCCTTTATATTTTAGAAGCTAAAAAATATGGAGTCCTGTATAGTTATGCCCAAATATTGGTCTTGATTGATATCAATAAACCTTCACTAGAATCAATCACTCTTAATTATGGGGGTAAGTTGTGGATCCAAACCATGGAATATGAAAACATATATTTTAGATGTAGAAGATATCATGATTTTTGGCATATTTACATATCATGTATTAAGAAGATTTCAATAAAAATATATGTAGAAAACCTCAAGAGAAACTTACAAATGGATATGGATGAGGATGGTTTTCAACTTCCAAAAAATAGGTCCAGACATATGAAAGTAAATAAACACTGGAGACTAGAAAGTAAGGATATTGGAAGAAATACTAATTCTTTTGAAGTTTAGCCTATGAAGAAAAAATAGATCACAACTTAGAGGACATGATACAATAGGATCAAAATTTTAACAAGGAATTGTCTACTCAATATAATGCTAATTTAGGGATGAACATTCCTACTAAACCTAAGGAATGTGCCTCATAAAATTTTGAAGACTCTCTTGAAGTACCATGCACCATTTAGGATAAGGAAAGTGGTAGAGAAATTTTAGTGTTAGATGGTAATATGTCTATCATTAACAAGGAAATACCAAAAAATAAGTCGGATAAGTCAAAATCTTCTTTAGCAGAGCTAGGAGAAAATAAATCTAAATGAAAAGGAAAGTTGTGAAAGCATGTTGAAGAATATAATAGTAAGACCTACTACCAATAATAGCAAGTAAAAAGAGGAAAACCTTAAAATTATCAAGTGAGAACTAGGGAAGCAAGATTAAACATAGAGAAAGGAACACAATATAAGTTGGTTGAACTTCTCTTTACCAAAAAACACAATAATATTGGTAATTCACAGTAGGGGTGAGTAACCCCTAATGAGATATGATTACCATATCATGGAATATAAGGGGTGTTGATTCTCCCTCAAAGTAGAGGTGCATCAGGTACCTCTATTTAAGGAAAAAGCCTAATATTATTTGTATCTAGGAAACTAAAATGACAAAGGAAGAAGTTTCCAAAACTATGAAAACGGTATGGGAAGATGTGAATAGGATGTTGTGGATTCAAAATGATTAGCAAGGGGAATTATAACATGTTGGAATCCAATTAGAACCTCCTATAAAACCTTTCATATACTAGGCATTGGATAGCCTCATTAGTCACTATAGATATTTATTTCATCCTTATCAATGTGTATGGACCTACAAATCAATAAAGCAGATCAAAATTATAGAGTGGGATTGAATCCTTAATGAGATGTAAAAACCAAGAAACTCAATTGATAATCATAGGAGATTTTAATGTTATCAATCTACTACCATTTCCTTTGGATATTAATCTCAAATAATCTCATGATATTTCAAATATAAATATCATAATAATGAATATGAAACACATAAAAAATTATTCATATATATGTACCAAATCAATGCACAAATGCAATTCTTATTCAAATACTTGTTACATGGATTTATATTCAATATATAAATACATGAGAATCTTCCTTTCACATGACCTTTGACATTTACACTTACATATACTCTTCATCTCCTTATACTCAGGGGTAAAGAAAAAATCTCTTATGATTGATCATAATTCCTCACTTATAAATATGACACATAACCTAAACAACTCACATTTACTAACTTGACACCTCATATAATAGCTCCACACTTATTTACATGGCATACAACTACTCTTAATAGCATGACACATACTATAGAATCAAACATTAAACACAACACACACTAATATAAAATATTTACAAAGGCCCTTGCATTACTCATGCAAGGTACCAAATAATATAACACCTCTATAATTGAATGCTATAACCAAGCTAGATGAAAATTTGGGGGAATTAGGAAAATAACCCAAAGTACAAAGATTTCTCAGCTTTTATTCAAAATTATTTCCATGGAAGGTTGAGTCTGAAGGGGATGAATATACATGGACAAACAAAATATAGACTAGAACTTGATAGCAAAAAAATTATATAGATGTATACTCTCAAATCATTGGCTAGATGAAGACACTTGTGCTAAAATTAATACCTTGAAAAGGACTGGTTTAGATCATTGGCCAATAAGAGTTAAAATGGTGGTAAGTGGATTAAAAAATATCATATTCTAAATATAAGTAGATGTGGGAATACCATTCTCAATTTATTGATATGATAGCACAAAAATGAAATTCTTAGGAAATAGTGGGATGTATACACTTCCGAGACAAATTAAATCAATGACATCTAGATTAAAAGAATGGAACATGAACACTTTCAGAATCATTTTTGAGAAGAAATTACTAAAAGTGAAACTTTCAAAATTCTAAAAATGTGAGTACAATAATCCAAGCTCAAAGGAAAGGGAGTTTATTAGTGGGTATCATAATATTTTGAGCAAGGAAAATAAATTTTGGAGGTTAAAATCGTGATAAATTAGTTAAAACAAGTTGATAAAAACACAATTATTTTTCATAGGATGGCAATAGTACAAAGATCATCATCTAGAATTGGTAGAATTAAATCACTAGAAGGGGTTTGGATTGAAGACTAGAGAAAAATTAGAAAGGAGGTAACTTTTTTTTTTACTAGAAGGTTCTAGTACTAGAGGAGATTTAAGTTCTTAATGATAAACTATTGCAAGAACTACCTCAAGTTATAATAGATGAAGATAATAGCAAATTGATAGAGCCTATTAATCTAGAAGAAGTTAATTTAGCCTTTTTATATTATGATAAGGATAAATCCCCAAGATTGAATGGAATCTACCAACATAACTAGGAAATAATGAAGGATTTTTTACTGGTGGCAATGGAACAATATAGGGTAAAACAATACATACCTTTATAAAATACATGCAACATATCTTACTCTAATTCCAAAAAATGAGGTAGAATTGTGTGATTCATTTAGTCCCATAAGCCTATGTAATATGACATATAAGATAATATCCAAAGTGATGGAAAATTGGTTAAGACCACTATTAGATAAAATAATTTTATAAGAGCAAGAAGGATTTGTGAAAGGAAGACAAATTCTAGATAGGATCATAGTAGCTCATGAAGTAATGCATTCAACTACTTGTAGAAAAGAGAGCAATGATTGTAAAACTTGATATGATTAAAGCCTATGATAGGGCTCAATGAGATTTTATTTTTGCAATCTTAGAAAAGTTTGAATTTGAGAAGAAATGGGTTAGATGGATTAAAGTTTGTGTCTCTATAGTATCATATTCAACGTTGGTCAATGGGTTAGTAACATAATCATTTAAATCCAAGAGAGGTCTTAGATAGGGATATCCTCTATCACCATATATGTTCATTATTATGGTAGAGGTGTTGGGAAGAAGCTTGAAGAAGGCATACAAATATGGGATAATATGTATAATTAAGGCTAGTAATAACATTGACAACATCACCCATCAATATTTTATAGATGATACAACATTTTTTAGGAGGGCATGGAAAAATAAGGCCAAAACTTTGAATAACTTATTAAATGAATATGAAAAAGCATTAGGGAAAAACGTTAATAGGAAAAAATCCAAAATTTACTTCATAAACACTCCAACTAGAGTCAAAGCAAGGATATACAAGTTACTTAAAATAGAGGAGTAAATTTGCCAACAATATATTTAGGGATACCCCTATTTGAGGGGAGAATGAGGATAGAATTGTGAAGTACAATTATAAGTAAAATTTAGAATAAACCATCGAAATAGAAATGCAGATGATTATCATTAAAAAAATAGTGTATCTAATTAAATCAATCTTATAGGCCATTCCAACATATAATATGTCCTTGTATATTATGCAAAAAATAGTAGAAAAAAGGTGAATGCTTGTTATGTGGTTATTTTTGTAGTAAAAAATTACATGATAAAAGAAAATTTCCTTTGATGAAATGGAGCAAGGTGTGTGATGATAAAACTAGGTGAGGTCTCAGTTTAAGAGTTCATACGGATGTAAACTTGGATCTAAGGGAAAAAATAATTTGGAGATTATACAAAGAGATTCAAAGACAATGGGCAATATTTCTTTTAAGTAAGAACGTTGAGCCCAATGACCCAAGATTAATATTTACTACATTATCACTATCACATGGTTCTGTGGTATGGAACAATTTAAAAAAATCAATTGACCTAGTAATTAAAGGTCTAATATGGGTGGTGGGAACTGGAATTTTTTTTTAAATTTGGATGGATACTTTGGTGTGATAAGAAAACACTAAATCTAGATCTAATTTTGAAGCCATGTATGACATTAATTCAATATAAATATGGTGATAGCATTTAAAACATTATGCACAAGGATAAAGAAGGAAGATACCAATGGAAAGAAGATTTGTTGTATAAGTATACTAGACATTGTTGCTAGAATTCAGTTGAATAGAAATATAACGACAATAATTATTCTAAGGGGAGTTGAGGATAAGCTAATTTAGGAGTTGAATAGCTCAGGAGAATACAAATCAAGAAACAAATATAATATAAACTACAAACAAAATAGGAATACCATATAAATATGGAGAGATATTTGGGATAGCTTGAGCATTTTAAGATTCAAAGTGTTTGTATGGCTAGGTCATAGAAAATTTTATCCTAGGATAACCTAATGAAAAGGGGTTTGCAAGGCACTTCATAATGTGTTCTATTTAAAAATGAGGAGGATAGTATATACCATATATTGGGATATTGTTTAATAGTCTATGAACTATGGTAGTGGATTCTTAATATGTTTGGTAGCTATATGGTGATGAATGCTAGAATTGAAGAATGATTAAAACAATGGCATAGTACCTTTAAAAGTGAGGCATTATAGAAAATTTGGGATACAAAATAAGGTACAATACTTTGGACTTTATGGATGGAATGAGCAAAATAATATTTAAAGAAAAGGAAATTCATTTAGCAGTAATGAAAAGGAAGATTATTTTATCCATAGAGGAGTCTAAACAAATCTTATCAACTCACCCAATACCTAATATTTAAGCAAAGAGCCTTTATAGATGGATTCAAGTCATCAAATAGAATTATAATTTTGGATATAGGAGAATCAAAAGGAAGGAAAAGAATATAAAGTGTAAACCACCAGAAGTGGAGTTGGTCAAATTAAATTTTGATGAAGTATTTAAAATAAATCTAGAATGAACAAGCGGAGGAAGAATAATTAGAAATAACATGGGTGAAATTACATTACACTTTCAGTAATGGATTTAAGATAAATAATGAAGTTGAAGCTTCAACAAATTTGGAATGGTTAAAAATTTGTAGACAAGTGAAATGGAATATAGCATAAATGGAATGTGATTCATTAATAGTAATAGATACAATTTTAAGGAAATCAAAGGCTCCATGGAACATACAAGAGATCATTGTGAAAATACAAGACCTTGCTATAGAGTTGTAAGAAATTAGGTTCACACATATGTTAAGGGAATAGAACAAATGTGCAGATAATATAGCTAATAGAGGGTTTTTAATAGAGGATCATGAAGCTAAATTATCTTTTCCACTGTTAGAGAAAGCAATAAGTTTAGCTAAATATGACAAGAAAATATTGAGTGTTTGAATCAAATAATGTTTAATATTTACTTTAATTTTTTCCATTGGTAATATTCATTGTATTTTAAAATATTAAAGTGTTTTCATATGAACTATTTATTATAGTTCTTATGGTTGCACTTATGCTTTAGGAAGTAAACTAGCAATCTAGCTCTGGTAAAGTGGACTATGATAACATGAAGCTTTGGATATATTACTTTACTAATATGTAGTGTATAGATAGTAGATGTGGATATTTGGTATTGTGAAGGTTATTGTAGAAAAATTTCAAGAAGGATGCTAAATTTTGGAATATTTATATTTACAAAAACAATTGAAGACCCAAAAAATAAAAATCAAGAATTCATACTTTTTATGAAAAAAGATGTAGGTATCTAGCTATAACAACTTAATTGAGATGAGAATTGAATTTTTTTGTAAGCTCTCAATATCTAAAGGAGATATTTGTGCTTTATAAAGGGTGGGTGACCCAAGTACAACTTCTTGTTTCTCTAGAAAAAAAAAAAATCAATGATGATCACCCATAAAATGAGATAAACATACCACTAGTTACCCATTGAAAACATGTATATGAAAATCATTAAAAAACATGTATATGAAAATCATCAAAACAACCCTAGATGGGAGTTAACATAATCATACGATCTTATTTTATGAGCACATAGTGATTTACATGATCTAAAACTAATTAGTTATTATTATTTATAAAGCTTCCAATAATAACTCTTAAGGGATCTATACTTTCCTTGAACATCAACAACTCTATGAAAATATATAACACCCCAAAGAACAAAACCAATCCAAATATCCACACATTTTTTAATAACCAAACATATTTGGAGATCCATACTTTAGACAACCATATCATCATAGATAATCAAACCTTATCAAATAAATAAGTTGATATAAAGAGTCAAACCTCCTTGGAGATGAGGTTGAAGGCTCATGATCATATATAAAGGATTTTACCTTTATGTCCTTATAAGGTAATGACATATTCTTCTACATAAAAAATTTGCCAACTATTGAGTAAATACTAAGCAAAGTGAACCTTTTCTCATTTGTACTTTTAGTATTAATTAGAAATTTTGTGTCTTGTTTATTCTTTTCATATCACCACCTCTTGTCAAACTAATATTCCTAATCAATTTGAAACAAATGAAATGTGTTTGTCCATTGCTTCATCAAACATATTATAAAAATATTGATTATAAAAAATATAAAAACGTTATCATGATAAGCATTGTTATAAATTAAATTATTAGAATTACCATCATTACTTGATAACCACTTTAGGAAAGCATCAACATCAAAAGAATAGGGATGATTAATCTCATCATAACCTATAGGAGGTTCATCATACTATAGAAGCAAAAACTTGGTTTTTATTATCAAAAGTAACATCAATATATGAGAAAAAAATTTGATTCATGATCAAGTATAATGGGGTTGCTCAAGTTATCTTCACTATTGACACAAAAATCCATTGGAAAATAAAAGATTTTCCATAATGGTACCACCTTCCAAATCAATGCCACAACTTGACATAAGCAACAACAACACCTTTTTCTTATAATTGATGCCAAAATCCATGTGTTGATACTAATGTCATCACTATGTCAATGGAAGCACCAACATATTTGATGCAATACCAACACAAACAAGAACTAAGCACTAATGTATGGCATCAATTTTTTTTATAGTAGAAGCATTTCCACATGTTCACCAAAATAAGTGCACCAATTGTCAATGCAACTAATTATGTCACTTTACCACTTGGAACCATAAAACGTCATGATTAATCTTATAATATTATCCATTATAACTATGTAATTAGAACCCCCAAAATTATAATTGTTTTCACTCTACTAGGGATATTTTAATGACATTACAAATTTTTGGATATAGGGTTTTATTAAACATAGACAACACTTTCTTGAATTTTTGTAGCATTTTTTTATTAGATATAGAAGGGATTTTGAAATGGTATCCGAACATTTTATAATAGGAGAAGCCCTAAAAAAATTGGCTTAAGACCATCAATACATGGTCAAGAACAACTATAAAGCAATACAACTAGCCACCCATCACCAAGTGAACCAACTACAACTTGATACAAGAAATAAAATTAGAACAACATTGGTGAGCTTTAGAAAAACCTAGAAAAAAATTCTAGCATTGCTTCTCTAATTTAGGTATGAATTTAAATCAAGTGAATTAGGAATCAAGGCATCAATCTCCTTAGTGTTCCAACATGTACCATTGCGAATTAATGACTATATACTATAACATAGTTTTGATACTATTTTTAACTATGTTACATAAGGGGGATTTATTTTTTGTAATATCTATAAATTATTATTTTTGTGTTATTTACATGCTTTTTACTTTCCTAATAAACTTCTCTTCTTGTTATTTATATTTTTCATCTATGATCTTATGGTTTGAAGAAGTACCTATGATGCCCTATTTTGTTGCATAAGTTTGAAACACAACTCATATATCATTATTCAAGTGAAATAGTTGTCCTATATGCCATCATTATGGGTCCCCCAAATCAACAATATTAGATAAATCATATTTCTCCTACCTTTGAATCCACTATTATGTCCTATTATTGCTTCTCACTTCTTCATTCAAGTTTAATCCTTTTAGTATTTCAACATTGAATGTTAGCTCAGATACACTTATGATACTAAAAGGAAGATGACACATCTATTTTAATATATAAGTACCCAATAAAATATACCTTGCATTTAAATATGGACAATATTGTATATTTATTTTCCAATGATTCCAAGATCACCCCAAATATCTAGATACTTGTCTAAGATACACAAGAAGAATAGAACACCACTCTATTTGGATAAATTCATGATCTCATAATCCAAGTGGAAACTTTGACCATTATCACTCTTTTATTTTTCTAGAGACATAAACCTAGAAAGTGTAGATCAATATTGGCATTCAATTTTTTAAGAAAATATCAATATCAAGGAGTTGGCTACTAGGATTTGATAACTATAGCCATGTTACATAACCAAAATATGTTTTGTAATATTGAAGATGCATTAATGATTCTTGTATTAATTTTAAGTCGTAAACATAAAAAATAAATAAGATGGTGATCCCATCAAAACCTAGCAGACATTTTTGGAACTTATGCAAACTTGTTACACTCTTAAACTATTATAAGAATAAGTGCATGCATTTCCACTAGTTGTGACATTGATATGAATAACCTTTTAAATAATAGACTAATAAATTAAATGATATCATCTATCTAAATATCAATTATGAGGAAATACCATGTTCTCAAGTACATAAATGGTCTTCACTAACACATCTACTCTAATATGTGTTTTGGTGAATGCTTTGGTGCAAACCTACAAGTTTTTGACCAAGTTGAAATATAAGTCTAGATAAAGGTAAAAAGGGGTTGTGCCATCACCAATTAAGACTTAATATGAAGCATAGTGAAAATTGCTTGCACTAATTCCATCATACCCTCAGACACCATAGTTGAAGGATTCCTTTATCCAATGGAATCCAAATCCTACTATAGCCAAAGATAAATAAGAGAAAGGTGGGAGAAAGTTTATCAAACCATCACCAAACTCATAGTTACTAAGACTAAAAAACCTAATAGAAATTGCACTCAAATGTTAGAGAACAAAAAGGAATAATTTATCTTCTATTTGAGCACCAATGCTCAAAATTCCAATAATACCTCAACTTTAAATGTGTTTAAAGAAATTCCTAGTAGAAAGTCTCATTACATCATCAATAAATTCAAAATTCAAAAGAATATCATCATCAAAGATATTATTAATTTCTTGATATTTGAAATTAAAGCACACCATCAACCCTATTCCCTTGAATGATTTTGTCCAATAAAGATATCTCAAGCTAAGTTACATTGCACTTTTTAAGTGTGGGATCAAACCCATTTCTAATATTATCACCTATAATATAGCTCCATTATAGATTTTTGATATCTTACTTTAAAGGTTTTACTTCTTTTATAAAAGTGATCTACTCAAATGATCCTGAATAATAATTTGTATATGTTCATGACATGACATACCATATTGCAAAGTACTTGTCCAAAAAATTTAATGTGTTTCTTACCTAACCAATGTAAGAAATCGATTGCTCATTATAAAATAATATTTTACGCATGTTCTATCCTAAGACACCTTAGAATAATAATATTTACCTTATACCATAACATTCAATCACTTTTAAATTTCCCACCAATTAGACACACTATTTTAGCTATATTTTGATGTTTTTAAGGCACCGCAAGGATTCCTTCTCTACTTTTTTATAGAATACTAGACTAACCTAGTCCCAAGGCCACCCATGCTTTATCATCATTTTTGCCAATATTCCATTTGGAAGAATGATCAAATTCAATGTTAGATACAAGAGTTGATTAACCAAGGGAATAATTATCAAGCTCATCTCCCTATAGCAGTATTATCATCCTAATTCCAAATAATGATGATATGATGCCTATGCATAAACTATAATTCCATTAATAAGAATTTTATAAAGAATAAGCATTTGAAACTGCACATAGATAATGTTTTGTACTAGCTCCAAGACACATGTGACATTATGAAAATCAACCTCAAATTAAGATATCACTATGTTTTCATCAACAATAAAGATATAAAGTAAAGGAGATTTTAATATCTATTAGGCCATAGTCCATATGAGGTGATGTGTCTATCCAACGCTTTATTCACCCACACTAGAGTATGGTGTATAACCCCCTTATATATTCAAAACTTGAACCTCCTATTAGAAGTTCCAAAGTCTTAATTATTAGGCCCACTCAAGTTGTACAACTTTAAATACTAAGGAGATTTTGTGTGAGTGGTTGACTATGCTTATTGGTCTAACCAACATGTAAGCATATGCATTCACCTAATGAATGACATCTTGAAATCATTCATGAATTTATTTTTACTTGTCCACTTAGATGGCATCCTATTATATAATAAAACATAGGAGAAGCATGTTGAATATGCATAGTAAGGCCTAAATACCTTGCATTAACACAATTTGTAAGTCAATATGGTCAAGTATACTTTTAACTTCTTAAAAATGTAGTACCTAAGCTACATCATCAATCATTATGGCATGCACATAGATCTAAAGAAAATCATATACATCCAAGAATGGCCTATTCAAACTAAATTGACTAAGTTTAGAATATTTTAGGCTTTACCAACTTATATCATCATTTTCTTCTTGAATTCTCACTTATTTACTAGCCTTTCCACTAGATCATGTATAATAGAGCCTATTTCAAGTGGATTACCACTTAACATTAGGGTTTTTATAAATAAGTGACTTTATATGACCCTAATGCTAGAAACTCTAAATATCATTCATCCATTTGAATTTGAGACTAATGCATCTAAGTACATCCTTGGTATTATTCTTATTCAATATGGTTACCTTATTTCATATCACTTCAAGACTTCCAATGACAAGTTATTTTGTGCTACTCTACCTATAAAGGATAAATTTATGTCATTGCATAAGTTATTTGATAATGGTACCACAACATAAATTTTAAAGATACTATCATCCATATTGATCATAAACCTCTTTAATTTTTGTACACTCAAAGCAAGTTGGATAATGTGCACAACATGAAATGGATGATTTACCTCAAATAATTCCACCTTAAAAACAAGCATTGGAATGACAAGCAAAATCATGCAATTGGTTCTCATTCACCCACAAATCCACACACTCATCATAGTAGTATGTGTATGGCCACTCCAACAACTATGATTTACTCTATTAATTATTGTAGCTAGTACAAGGTAAGTGAAACTCTAATGACCATCTTAATGGTTGAATCCTTTATTGACTAGGTCACATTTGTGTCCCATACAATATGTTTTATCAGTGCCTAATATGATAGGTATACTATTCCAAAGTAGCAATAAACTTTGGTGTTAGTAAGACCATCATATCTAGCCATACATACTCCAATATGTAGAGCTCCATATCAAATTGTGTGTTTCATGCAATATTACCAAGCTAACAAACATGAACCTTGAACTCTACTCTCCCTTATTAGTTATTTCAAAGATTTCAAAATCCACCAACATTGATATATTTTAAAAACACCTTCAAGTAAACAATAAAACAATTATATTTTTCTTTGTTGATAGATTTTTAAATGTGTCATCATGGTAATGATTAACAAGTTATAAATGTAACTATTGGGGATCAAATATAACTCTAGCCCTTGCCCCAACACAAAGACCACTCACTATGGTTGTTGAGTGTGTCTGGTACCTACACGTCACACAAGGCATACAATCTAGGAAGTTTTGGAAGCATGGTATGTGGCTCTAGAGATGACCTTCGAGGTTTTTTTACCAAGGTTGACTCATTGTATGGATGTCCTTTTGGTGCACTTCTCTCCTACTCTAGCCTAGACTACCTAACTCTATGGGTGAAAAGAGTTGGAAGAAATGTAGTAAATGAAAGAAATTAAATACCTATCTATCCTAGAGTAAATATGATGATGCACCAAGGATATGGTCCTACATGTAGTGAAGGGATTAGTGAACAAATGAGATACCCATGCCAGGAAGGTGAACATATCTTGCTACAACATGAAACTCTATATTATGAAGCTTGCATGAAGAAGGGACAAATGCTAGTCATGAGGTTCCCATGCAAACTTGCACACATACAAAGAATGGGATAAAAATAAAATAGCCACATCTCTTATATGTGTGTGTGTATGCTAAAATCTCAATAAATTTCATGTGTTACAACAACAGGGCTCAAAGGGACCTATACACAGAATGAAACGAAGTTCAAGTCTAGATCACTACAAAAGAGAAGATGAGAGAAAAACTTCTCTTGGGCCAGATACTAGGCATGAATAATTATTTCATTTTACCCTACCTTTATAATGAAGAATACCTTAATATTTATAGATAAAATTAGTAATTCCCTCCCAAGATTCAAAATGCCTCTTTCAAAAATCTTGCTCGAGTTCCTCTACATTGATGGTGCATAATCCTAAGATATTTGAACCTAGATCTATTGGAGGTGATATCTTGATGCCCATGATAGACATTATTAGACATAAATATCTCCTATCACTAATGTTATCAGGTCCATGGTCACTCCTCAAAAATCCTTAGGCTAGAGCCTTCAATGTTGTACTTCTTTGCAGGAAAAAAACTATACACCCAAGAAACTTGAACACTTGAGCATAATGTATGGGGCCTAAGGTTGTGATCCTAGTTGGGGGGTATGAGGGGCCAATGACCCTCCATGCAGGGGTTGGAGGGTAGTATTTCCTAGAGAAAATTTGACCTCCTAAAATATTGGAGCCTGGGTGATGCTAGTAGCTAGTCTAGAACCTGGTAACCACTCTTTTGTGAGGTATACTTCCTCAAGATCTGACTATCATTTTGGTTTCTACCTTTTGTGCATTTCACACTCTAGTTGGTATCCCTTGTAGATGAATTTATATTTTCTTTTTTCTAATGTTCTAGTTATTATTACTAGTCCTATGATAATAAAAAATTTAAATGGATGAGTGTGCCCAAGCCATTCTTCCTTCTTGTTTGCACCCAATTTTGCCTTGGAATCTTACCAAAAATTCAAGGCATCACTTTGCTATCAATTATCACTTTGGGCTTTGATCACTAAACTCTTGGGATTATTTTTATCCAAATTATTTTCTATATGTTTGGTTAGCTTGAATCTTGCCAAGGTCGCCCTTTGAAAATATGGCCAAGGCACTACTCCTTCCAAGTGTAGTGATAATTCACTATAATTTTTATGACTCATAAGGGATGTTAATATTGATGAAGACAAGGAACCAAAAGACATAACTACCTTATTTATTGGATATGGAGTCAAAAAATAGGGGTGAAAGTGGGGGTAAAAAATTTAGTGAGTAGTCTACGACTTCACACCTTTGTAGCTTCACAAAAAGAAAGATTACTTGTAAAAACTAATATTTTCTTGCAAAAAAATAAAACTATAATACATTTATATAATGGTTGTGGGTGGTCTCTATCCATTAGGCTTGGAGTCAAAAATCCACCCAATGGCTAACAAAGCTACTTTGTTTCTTATTTTTCCATTTCCTTGGGTAAAACACATTTACCCTTAAAGAACTAGGGATCTTGATCATCACCTTTGTTGTAGGTAGACTGGTACCAAGGGTTAGTAATTTTCTTGGTATAGGTGGGTTGGTACTAATGTTGACTCACCCTTCATTGTTGACCTTATCAAAGCACATATTCCACCTCAAACTCAGATCCTTGGCCTCACTTATGTTCCTAGAAGTGGAGAGGTTCCCTTTTTTCGATCTGATAAATACCTGTGCTTGTTTGCTTAGACACTTTAGATATCTTCAACTTCACTACCTATGTTGCCTAAAAACCATTATGAATTTTTATTCTAGTTTGGTAGATGGTCAAGTAGTGGAGCACATACTTCCTTTAACTCCATGTACTCATATTTATTCTAGATTATAGTAATTTGGTTGGATATAATGAGCTAATATGTATGGGAAGGCTAGGGAGGGGTAGGTGGGGTGATTGGGGTGATTTTCCTTTCTCCTCTAAATGCATCCATAAATATGGTCATGAGTTGATATCATTAAAATATGGAATGCAAAGGAAGAGATTTGTATCCCTCATGGACCTTGCCTTTAAATGATGTCACTAGAAACCTTAGTGTTATGTTTTGCTTGGTGATATTGTGTAGTTGATACCAGTAAACCATATCCCTTAGATGTTCTAGTAGGATCATTGTATCTTCTTAGGTGTAGCATGGCATGACTTGGAATACCAACATTGGAATGCCATCCCATACTTTTTGTGGTAATGGAGGCAATAAGGGGTTATTATTTCTCCATGCCATGAAGATATAGGATGGTGGAGTGGCCATCAGAAACAAGGATCTTGTATCAAATATTTTTATTCATAAGTCTTGGTCCCTTTGCTCTAAGTGGAGTCACCAAGTGAATATTACATTGCTCTTCAAGATGATAAATTTATATATTCACTAGAATTCCAACCTAATATCCTTCAAATATGGCTTCCTTTGGATATTCGTTATTGAGTAGAGTTTTCAAGTGAATATTGGAGATGCCTCAGTAGGCGACAAATCAATATCTTTAAAAAAATTTGGATTAAATTTCTTCTTGATGTGATTGATCCCACTAAGCATGATAAAAGACTTATTAAGGATTGGATCTAACTCTAGCCCATGCCCTAACATGGTGGCCACCCACTGTGTTGTTGGTGCATCTGGTGCTTGCACCTCACATGAGACATATAATCTAGGAATTATGGGTAGTTTGGGATATATATCTAAGGATAAACTTTATTTTTGTTACCAAGGATGACTCCTTGTCTAGATGTCATCTTGGCACACTTCTCTCCTACTCTAGCCTAGACTACCAAACTCTATAGGAAAAAGGGTTAGAAGGAAAGTAGTAAATGAAAGTAAGTAAATACCTCTCTAGCCTAGACTAAATTTGGCAATGCACCAAGGATAAGTTCCTATGTATAGTAATGGGTTTAGTGAACACATGAGACACCAATGCTAGGAAGGTGAATACATATTGCTATAACATAAAACTCTATCTTATGAAGCTTGCATAAAGAAGGGACATATGCTAGTTATGAGGTTCCCATGCAAACTTGCACACACATACAAAGAACAAGGAATAAATAAAATAGCCACAACTCTTATATGTATATGCTAAAAACTCAACAAATTGCATGTGTTACAATGAAAGGGTTTGAAGGGGCCTATACATTTAATGACTTGGGGTTAGAGTCTAGATTAATATATAAGAGAATATGAGAGAAAAAATTATCTTGGGATAGATACTAAGCATAAGAAAGTACTTCATTTTCCCCTACCTTTAAAATTAAGAAGACCTTAATATTTATAGATAAAATTGGGAATTACTTCCCAAGATTCAAAATACCTCTTTCAATGAACTTGCTTGAGTTCCTCTAAATTGATGGTGCACAATACTGATGTCTTTGGACCTAGAGCCATTGGAGGTGAGAACTTGTTACCCATGCTAAAAATCTATAGTGATTAAATGTAGAGATATCCTATCATTAATGTTATTAGGTCTACAACCACTTCTCGACAATCCTTAGGCCAAAGCCATCAATGCTATACATATTTTCAAGAGGATATATGTACACTTGGTAAAACCAAACACCTTAGCGCAATGTGTGAGCCCCAGGATCATGATCTCATCTAGGTGATATGTGGGTCCAATAACCCTCCATGTAGGGGTTTAGGGGTAGGAGAACTTATAGCAAATTTGGACTCCTAAAATATCATAACTTGGGTGATGCCAATAGTTAGTACAAAACATGGTGATCACCCTTTTATGAGGGATACTTCCTTCATATTTGACTACCATATTGGTTTCTTCATTTTTTATATTTCTTTCTCTAGCTAATATTTCTTGCAACTAACTTTACCTTTGCTTTTGTTTGATGTTCTAGTTATTACCGCCAGTCTTGTGATCACTAGATATTTTAATTGGGTGGGTGTACCCAAGCCTTTATTCCTTTTGGTTCCAACTACTTGTGCCCAACATCTATTAAAATATTAATGTGTTTAATGTGCACTTGCCTATGATTAGGGTTAGGGTTTCCTTTCTACAAATCCTAATCTCTTCCAAACCCTAATCTCTTCTTATATGTACTCATTCATGAATAATAATCATAACCTCTTTTGGTTCTATCAAGTGGTATTAGAGTGGTAAGATATACCATGAATCACCTATGAGGAGGGATTTACGTCATGGAAATATCCCCCTCATACAAAGCTTCCAAGACAACATGGATGATTGTGCATCTTTCTTCAAAATATTCGCTAGAAGTTTTTTAACGATCCAAGCAAGAACATTCTACCACACAATGATAACACCAAGGATATAGTAAACTATTTGATGATCTTTACAACTATGTTTGGACAATATTAGTTCCTATTGAACATAGACACTAATCTAGATATGCCCAATCTATATTTTATTAGGTTTATAAATTGCCAGGTGGAAGTGGTAGACACGTTTGGTGGGATATCTCCTTCCATTTTTCCACACATCAGAGGACCATGCTAGGGAGAATTGACTCAAAAAAAAGTTTTGGCCACATGGCTAGGCTTTCATGTAGGTTTCTTATTTTTTGGCCATTGCAACCACATATTTAAAAACAATGGTGTGCACATAGATGCCATTAATACACACATGAGGTGCATAGGAATAACTACATCAAAAAAATCTATGCATAGGCAGTGCACGATACCTCAGTATAAGCAGTGCATAAGCATCACATGGCATGCAAGTCATGGCCTCATTGCACATGCACCATAGGTACACATACGTGCATAAAAATGTGTATTCCATAGCGCACAATCCTCAAGATGCACCAACTGTTAGTCTTACAATAACACTGAGAGGGGGGATGAATCAGTGTAGCTCTTTAAACTTGAATTTATAGCTCTTAATACCGCATCAATTAAAACTTATTACTAGATACAGCAAGTATAAAAAAAGAGCATCACATAACACAAGATTTAACGAGGTTCACCAATGTGGCTACTCCTCAAAAATTGACTGCTTGGACTATCATCCAAATCTAGCCTTTGTAAAGCAACAACTTTACAATCAATTTACCAGAACCCACTGGAAGGAGCACCAACCCTTGATTTATCTGCACCAACAGAAAGGAGAACCAACCCCTGATTTACTAGCACCAACCCCTAATTTACCAGCACCAACTGGAAGGAGCACCAACCCCTGATGCCAAGCACCAACTTGGACTTCAATTCTAAAACTAGAAGATTGATAGTAAGATACCTTTGTTTTTGCAAGACCCTGAATGGTCTTCTTCACCTTTGTGTTCTCTGTGCACTCTGCTTTCTCTGCGCAATAACTTTGCACACTCTGCTTCGCTACAGTCAAACTTCATGATCATCTTCTCCCTTTTGCGCACTCTGCTCTCTTTGCAAATTTTGCACTTAGCATGATTCGACATGACTTGCTCTCTGCGCACAACAACCGTATCTCACACACCTTAAACGAATCACCAATTCTCCAAAATAGCCCTCCTTTTATAACAATATTTTTTTTATGATGAAAACTCTAATCTTAGTCGGCTGTAAATCCTAATCTTAGTCGGCTTTCATAACAACTGTAAACCCTAAATTTAGTTGGTTGTCATCGATCTTCGTCGGCTTTAACTCAACCGTGAAAATACAACATGTGATATCGCGACACTTTTTCTCCTTGCATTTTCTCTTCTCTTTTGGCCGCGAAAATGCAACATGTCGCGATATCGCGACACTTTTTCTCCTTGCATTTTCTCTTCTATTTTGGCCATGAAAATGCAACATGTCGCGATATCGCGACACTTTTTTCTCTCTCCTCTTTCTCTTTGCTTTGGCCCATGAAAATACATGTCATGATATCATGACACTTTCGCCTCTGTACGCTTTCTCTATTCTTTTATCGCAAAAATGCGACATGTCGCAATATTGTGACACTTTTGTTACTCTGCCTGCCTGCCCTTCTTGAGTCACGAAAATGCAACATGTCATGATATTTCGACACTTTTGTTACTCTGCCTGCCTGCCCTTCTTGAGTCGCAAAACTGTGACATGTCATGAAATCGTGACACTTTTACTTCTCTGCCTTCCTGTCCTTTTCGAGTCGTGAAAATGTGACATGTCGCGAAATCGTGACACTTCTAATTTTGAAGTCTTGCTTTCAGCTTTTGTCACGAAATCATGACACTTCTGCCTTTGAAGTCTTCTTCTCTTATTTTGTCATGAAATCGTGACACTTCTGCTTTCATACTTTACTTATTTTCTTTTGTCATGAAATCGCGACACTTCTGCCTTCGAAGTCTTCTTCTCTGCTTTTGTCGCAAAATCATGACACTTTTGCTTCTATACTTTACTTCTTTGCTTTTGTCATGAAATCGTGACACTTCTGCTTCCAAAGTCTTGCTTTTTGCTTTTGTCATGAAATCATGACAGTTTTGCTTCCGTACGCTTCCTCTCTTTCTTTTGTCATGAAAATGCGACATGTCGCGAAATCGCGACACTTTTCCAACTTACTTTCTCTCTCCTATTTTAGTCACGAAAATGTGACATGTCGCGAAATCACGACACTTTTCTTACTTGTTCTCTTTCTTTGAACTTGTGAAATCATGACACTTTTTCTTGATTTCTCTTTCTCTTCCAACATGTCACGAAATCACAACAGTTTTTCCACTTGCCTTTTTCTCTTCCAACATGTCACGAAATCGCGACAGTTTTCGTACTTGTTCTCTTTCTTCGAACTTGTCGCGAAATCGTGACACTTTTTCCTGCTTTCTCTTTTTCTTCCAAAATGTCGTGAAATTGCGACAGTTTTTCCACTTGCCTTTTTCTCTTCCAACATGTCGTGAAATCGCGACAGTTTTTTCTGCTTTTTATCTCTCTTCCAACATGTCGCAAAATCGTGACAGTTTTTCCACTTGCCTTTTTCTCTTCCAACATGTCACGAAATCGCGACAGTTTTTCCTGCTTTTTCTCTCTCTTCCAACATGTCGCGAAATCATGATAGTTTTTCCTGCTTTTTCTCTCTCTTCCAACATGTCACGAAATCATGATAGTTTTTCCTATTTTTTCTCTCTTCAACATGTCACGAAATCACGACAGTTTTTCTTGCCTGCTGTATATGTCACGATATCGCGACACTTTTCTTACTTGTCTTTTTCTTTGATCTTTTGCATATGGACCACTTCGGTCTTCTTGGAAAATCACTGTACATACTCTGAATAACCTTTGAACTCCTGTCTTCTACATCTAAATAGCTTTTGAATTTCCTGTCCACTGCATCAACAAATCTATTTGACTGTGTTGACAACAATGACAATACTGTTGTTGCACCTTGTTCAACAATCTCCCCCTTTGGAATTGTTGGCAACACATGTGCAATTTCCTATAACTCTTCTCCCCCTTTGACAATAATACCAAAGGGCTACTACAGACCCCCTTGAGTCCATGCACAACATTCTCAGGCACAATTTATTACACTTACCAAAAATCATGAACATGAGCAAAAATATAATCAAATACTTAAATGCTCCCCCTGAGAATGTGATCCCTGTAGCTAGTCAATTCTTGGGAAGTATGACCACTCCCAATTTATTTCGAAGGTACTCAAAAAATTCCTTGGGCAATGGTTTTGTGAAGATATCCGCTACTTGCTCGTAGTTGGAACAAAATCCAACTTAACCTCACCTTTCGCAACTTTCTCCTTCAAAAAGTGATACATGATAGCAATGTGTTTTGTGCGTGAATGCATAACCGGATTCTTGGAGATGTTAATGGCACTGGTGTTATCACACTTAATTGATATTGGCTCACTAAAGCTAATACCAAGATCTTTTAGGGTTTGTTTCATCCATAATACCTGTGTACAACATGTTGTCACTGTAATATATTCTGCCTCTACTGTCGATAAAGAAACTGACTCTTGTTTCTTATTGTGCCACGTGACCAATCTATCTCTAAGATAGAATGCACCTCCACTGGTACTCTTTCTATCATCTACACATCCTACCCAATCTGCATTTGAATATGAAATAAGGGTGAAGTCTTTACATTTCATATACCATAACCCATACTCCATAGTACCCTTGAGGTATCGAAGAATCCTCTTCACTGCTGTCACATGAGTCTCCTTGGGATTAGCCTGAAATCGTGCTACCATGCATACTGCCTGCAAAATATCTAGTATGGTAGCTTTCAGGTACAGTAAGCTTCCAATCATAGATCTGTACATGGTTTTATCAACAGGTGGAGATTTGTCATCCTTGCTCAACTTGCAACCTGTCGTCATGAGAGTGCTAATTGGCTTACAATCCTCCATTGTGAACTTTTTTAACATCTCTTTTACATATTTAACTTGAGAAATAAATATGCCCTTCTTATTTTGATTAACTGGCAACTCAAGGAAATATGAAAATTCACCAATCATTGACATTTCAAATTCTTTCTACATCTTATTTGCTAAATCTTTACACAATTCATCTTTGCTGCTGCCAAATATGATATCATCTACATATACAACAAGAACAATAAGATGCCCATTTTCTGTTTCGACATACAAATTACTATCCACCATACCTTTCTTAAACCTTTGTTGAGTGAGATAGTTGTCTAGCCTTGCATACCATGCTCGGGGTGCCTGTTTTAAGCCATATAATGCTTTCTTCAACTTGCAAACCAATTTGGGATCATCACCAAGTTGGAAACCATTTGGTTGCTCAATATAAACCTCTTCTTCAAGTTTCCCATTCAAAAATGCTGATTTCACATCCATTTGATAAACTTTGAAATTCTTGTAGACTGCTAAAGCCATAAACATTCTAATTGCCTCTAGTCTAGCTACTGGTGCAAAAGTTTCCTCAAAGTCAACGCCTTCAACTTGTGCATAACCCTTACATACCAATATTGCTTTATTTATGACTACTTGTCCGTCTTCATTCAATTTGTTTCAAAAAATCCATTTAGTCTCGATTATATTTTTATTTGTAGGTCTAGGTACTAACTCCCAAGTTTCATTTTTCTCGATTTGATCTAATTCTTCATTTATTGCCTTCATCCAACTTTCATCTTTGCTTGCGTCAGCAACATTTTTGGGCTCAATGATGGATAATAGAGAGTAGTTACTTACTACTCTTCTTCTTGTCCGAACACCAACTTTGGGGTCTCCAATTATTTGCTCTCTAGGATGATTTTTCTGCACTACTCTGTTTTGAATTTCTTATTTTCTTCCACTTCGAATCACAACTTAAATCATTTGAGTCAATTTTCTGTATCTTTTCCATTTCATTTTCCTCATCTCCTTCAATAACCTCTTCATAAATTGGGTAGTTCGTTTCATAGCTAATTACTCGTTCTCTACCTTCATAAAATTCAACATCGGCACTGTCTACAATTTTCTTTAGCCTCTTGTTGTAGCATTTGTAAGCTTTGATTTTTGATGAATAACCAACAAAAATACCTTCATCCGCTCTATCTTCAAACTTACCAAGATTATCTTCAGTTCTTTTGATGTAGCACTTGCTGCCAAAAACTTTGAGGTATTTTGTTGTTGCCCTTTTATCGAACCACAACTCATAAGGAGTTTTGCTTTCATGTGTTCTCAGCATATACCTATTTTGGATATACACCGCAGTATGGACTACTTCTTTCCAAAATCTATCTGCTACTCTACTTTCAGCCAACATAGTCTATGCCATTTCTGCATTGTCCTGTTCTTTCTTTCTACCACTCCATTCTTCTGAGGTGTCCTGGCTACTGAAAACTGTCTCCTAATACCGTATTTTTCATAGTACTCTATAAACTCCTCTGAAATGAATTATCCTCCTTTATCTGATATTAAAAATTTGATCCTCTTTCCTATTTCATTCTCAAATGAGTGTGTATTAGTTCCAAAGGTTTGCTTGTGTAGTACTCTTTTGTTTTGAATGTGACTCTAGTTTGCTTCCCCTTTTGGTATGAAGCACAAATGCTATTTGTAGGTTTGCTGATGGTGGGAATATCTCTCACTGCCCCTTTTGAGCTGATTTTTACTAGATTATCAAAACTGATATGACCGAGTCTCTTATGCCACAACCAATTTTCTTCTTCTTGTCCAATAAAACAAGTTCCTTCTGAAGTCTCTGAGAGCATGTACAGGTTTCCAGATGTCCTTGATGTCCTTGATCTAGTTGCTATCAATTTTCCACTGTTTATTTTTCTGAATTCACAACCCTGCTTCTTAAAAACTACTTCATGACCTTTATCACAAATCTGACTTACGCTCAACAAGTTATGTTTCAAACCATCCACAAACAAGACTTCTTATGACTTAATTTTTCCGTTACTCATTTTAACTAAAACTTTGCCAACTATCTTAGCTCCATCATTATTTCCAAACTTTACTGAACCACCTTCATATTTCTGTAACTTCTCAAATTTTTGTTTGTCACCTGTCATATGACTGGAGTATCCACTATCAAGTATCCATGGTACATATTTATTCTGTGCTTGAAATGCTATTTGTACGATTAAGGATTCTTTTTCTTCCTTAAGTCGCCCTTTTTCTTTCCACTCCGTATTGATAGTAGTTTTGGGCTCTTGTTTTGCCTTTCCCTTATCAATAGCTTGTGTATGTTTTTTGGGAAGTTTTCTATTTTGTCACATCCTATTTGGTTGAAATTTTCTTCCCTGAAACTGATTTGATGCAAATGTACTTCTACAGTTTCTTGCAATGTGCCCAAAATTATGATAGTTATAACATTCTATTGTATAATTCATCAAAGGAGAAAAAGCATTTCTAATGGTGAAATTCCTTGGTCTTACATTATATTTGCAGTCTGAGATTTTATGTCCATAGCCATTGCATTTAAAACAAAAACCAGAAAAGGGATAATTGAACCTGAGAGATGGTCTTTGCCATGTTGCCATAGGAGCCATAGATCTTCTTCTTCTTTGATGTGTGACATTGGTGAATCCATCATTGTCAATTCTCCTTTTGTGCCTGGCATTATTGCTTTCTTTTGCATGAGACATTTTTCCTTGATCAACCTGTTTCTTATCTTCATTCTTTGTGGATTCTACATTTCACGGCCTTTGATCCATTTGATGATTCTCCTTCGATGAAACCCAGACCAAATTTGATGCCTGCAGGCCTTTGATCATTTATAATATTATCCAGCTTCATAGAACTTTCTTCGCGTTTGTGATAGTAACTAATTTTACGATTCATCTCTTCTATCTGCATCCTTAAACCAATAGTCTCTTCTTCTAGCTTGTTGCAATAATCTATTACCATGGTTATTTGCACTTCGAGATCTTCAGCTATTTTCTTGGATTCTTCTATCTGTACTTTTAGACTGGTTATGATTTTGTTTGCATCCTCAAGCTTTTTTGAAATTTTCTTATTCTTTTTCTTCTCTATTTTCCACTCTTCAAGTGCAGAGATCAACTCACCTTCTAGATCTACTTCAGCATCAGGGTTTTCACCACATACTTTAGATTTCACTCCTTTCTTTTCTAATTTTACTTCCTCAAATGCCATTATTTTACTTCCAAGATCACCCTAGCCGATTAATCTTGTACAGGAACTTAGCTCTGATACCAATTGTTAGTCTTACAATGACACTGAGAGGGGGGGGTGAATCAGTGTAGCTCTTTAAACTTGAATTTATAGCTCTTAATACCACAATAATTAAAACTTATTACTAGATACAACAAGTATAACAAAAGAGCATCACACAACACAAGATTTAATGAGGTTCACCAATGTGGCTACTCCTCAAAAATTGATTGCTTGGACTACCATCCAAATCCGACCTTTGCAAAGCAACAACTTTACAATCAATTTGCCAACACCCACTAGAAGGAGCACCAACCCCTGATTTATCTGCACCAATAGAAAGGAGCACCAACCCCTAATTTACCAGCACCAATTGGAAGGAGCACCAACCCCTAATTTACCAACACCAACTAGAAGGAGCACCAACCCCTGATGCCAAGCACCAACTTGGACTTCAATTCTGAAACTGGAATATTGATAGTAAGATACCTTTGTTTTTGCAAGACCCTGACTAGTCTTCTTCACCTTTGCGTTCTCTACGCACTTTGCTTTCTCTAAGCAATCACTTCGCACACTCTACTTCACTACAGTCGAACTTCACGATCGTCTTCTCCCTTTTGCACACTCTGCTCTCTTTGTGAATTTCGCACTTAGCATGATTCGACACGACTTTCTCTCTGCGCACAGTGACTGTATCTCACACACCTTCAACGAATCACCAATTCTCCAAAATAACCCTCCTTTTATAACAATATTTTTTTATAATGAAAACCCTAATCTTAGTCGGTTGTAAATCCTAATCTTAGTCGGCTTTCATAACAACTGTAAACCCTAAATTTAGTCGGTTGTCATCGGTCTTCATTGGCTTCAACTCAACTATGAAAATACAACATGTCGCGATATCGTGACACTTTTTCTCCTTGCATTTTCTCTTCTCTTTTGTCGTGAAAATGCAACATGTAACGATATCGTGACACTTTTTCTACTTGCATTTTCTCTTCTCTTTTGGCCACAAAAATGCAACATGTCGTGATGTCGTGACACTTTTTTCTCTCTCCTCTTTCTCTTTGCTTTGGCCCGCAAAAATACAACATGTCGTGATATCACGACACTTTCGCCTCCGTACGCTTTCTCTATTCTTTTGTCGCGAAAATGAGACATGCCGTGATATCATGACACTTTTGTTACTCTTCCTACCTGCCCTTATTGAGTCACAAAAATGTGACATGTCGCGATATCGTGACACTTTTGTTACTCTGCCTGCCTGCCCTTCTTGAGTCGTGAAATCGCGACATGTCACGAAATCGTGACACTTTTGCTTCTCTGCCTTCCTGTCCTTTTTGAGTCACAAAAATGTGACATGTCACGAAATCGTGACACTTCTGCTTCTGAAGTCTTGCTTTCTGCTTTTGTCGTGAAATCATGACACTTCTACCTTCGAAGTCTTCTTCTCTGCTTTTGTTGCGAAATCATGACACTTCTTCTTTCGTACTTTACTTCTTTGTTTTTGTCGCAAAATCCCGACACTTCTACCTTTGAAGTCTTCTTCTCTGCTTTTGTCGTGAAATCGTGACACTTCTGCTTCCATACTTTACTTCTTTGCTTTTTTCGCAAAATCATGACACTTCTGCTTCTGAAGTCTTGCTTTCTGCTTTTGTCATGAAATCATGATAGTTCTTCTTCCGTACGCTTCCTCTCTTTCTTTTGTCATGAAAATACGACATGTCGCAAAATCATGACACTTTTCCAACTTACTTTCTCTCTCCTATTTTAGTCGCGAAAATGTGACATGTCATGAAATCGCAACACTTTTCTTACTTGTTCTCTTTCTTCGAACTTGTCGTGAAATCGTGACACTTTTTCCTGCTTTCTCTTTCTCTTCCAACATGTCGCAAAATCGCGATAGTTTTTCCACTTGCCTTTTTCTCTTCCAACATGTCGTGAAATCGCGACAGTTTTCTTACTTGTTCTCTTTCTTCGAACTTGTCTCGAAATCACGAAACTTTTTCTTGCTTTCTCTTTTTCTTCCAACATGTCGCGAAATCGTGACAATTTTTCCACTTGCCTTTTTCTCTTCCAACATGTCACGAAATCGCGACAGCTTTTTCTCTCTCTTCCAACATGTCACGAAATCACGACAATTTTTCCACTTGCCTTTTTCTCTTCCAACATGTCGCGAAATCGTGATAGTTTTTCCTGCTTTTTCTCTCTCTTCCAACATGTCGCAAAATCACGACATTTTGTCCTGCTTTTTCTTTCTCTTTCAACATGTCACAAAATCACGACAATTATTCCTGCTTTTTCTCTCTTCAACATGTCGTGAAATTGCGATAGTTTTTCTTGCCTGTTGTATATGTCGCGATATCTCAACACTTTTCTTGTCTTTTTCTTTGATCTTTTGCATATGGTCCACTTTGGTCTTCTTGGAAAATCACTGTACATACTCTGAATAACCTTTGAACTTCTGTCTTCTGCATCTGAATAGCTTTTGAACTTCCTGTCCACTGCATCAACAGATCTATCTGACTGTGTTGACAACAATGACAATACTGTTGCTGCACCTTGCTCAACACCAACTAGCACCACAAGCATGTACAACACAAGCGTGCAACACAGGCATGTGCATGCAAGACACATATGCCTGTAGTGCCACCTAGCCACAAGCATACACGAGCATGCAGATCAGGCATGTAGCATAGTGCCACGACTACCACAAATCGTAGTCCTTGATGAGAGCATGTTACCACAATCAACTATCGATGATGCCCTTGTAGACATAAATCCTGGATGCCTATTGAACCTACTTGTCATCTCTATGCAGTATCACTCAATTGTCTCCTACCGGTAGTTCCATATGTTACTATGTGATTGAAGATGAGCAACCAATTATTCCCAACATAGTCGACAATATGGCCATTGTTCATTTTAAAATGGTTTTTTTTTAAATCCTCCATGGTCCCACGTGAAGATTAGGGAGGTTAACATAGCATTTTAAATTTTTATTTTTTCAATATATTCAATATAGTAAAAAATCAAGGTGGGTCCACATGCAATGTTTTAAAACCAAATATTATTTTGAAGAATATTCAATTTTTTTTTGGAGGGAAAATCAAATGTTGTAGAAAATTCCAAATTGATCCCACTGGAGGAAAAATACCTTTCATTTTGCTTCCTATGAGAGGCATGTTGTTATTTTCCCCCAAATCAAGGCTCAATTTGTATTCGACTATAGTCTTACATATAGTCATTGGAAATAATTTTTTGAGCCGGACACAATGGAGGTGTCCATTCTTAGTTTTGAGGCCATTTCATATGTCTTTTTGGGCCTCAAAGTTTGTTGTAACATGGAGTGCACTTTTAGTTGAACCCAACACTCCATCAATCCACATCAAGCATTGCATTCCCCTCCTCTCCAATAAATAGTAGAGGTTATTATTGGAGAACATTACATATAAATAACAAAATGAGTTAGGGTTTACTTTCTATAAACCCTAATCTCTTCTTATATGTACTCATTCATTAATAATATTTATAACCTCTTTTGGTTCTATCAACATCACCTTGGGATCTTACTAGAACTCTAGTTCATCACTTGTTGTCACCTCTGAATTTGGGGTCTGGTCATTGGACTCTTGGGCTTGCTTTTACCCAAAGTATTTCTTGGAGGTCCGTTTAGCTTGAATCTTATTGGGGCCACCCTTTACAAATATGGCCAAGGCATTACTCCTCCTAAGTGTAGTGAGAATTCACTACATTAACATAGACCTTCAAGATAGTTTTTTAGCATGTATTGGTTCATTTTGATATTATGAAATCAATTATATTAGATAGAGATTTCAAAATTATTATGCTTTTCTATCGATGTTATGATTTTTGATTGGCACTCATATAGAACACTCAACTACCTTTGATTCATATTAATATTTATAGATTAAGGTGGTTAACAAGATGTTAATACATAATATAGATTTACAATCTTTGATTATTCATGTAGGTGGATAATTTATTCCAAATTCAATATTCATAAAAGCAAGCCTTCTTTCCAAGCATATATTGGATTTCATTCTATTGGTTTTTAGTATGTAAATGCCATATTAGACTAATAAAGTGGAATAAAATTAGTTCCTATAACATTCAACTTGTGCATTTCTAATATAATACATGTATTAAAGTATTAACAATAAAAATACAAGAAGCACCTAGATTAACATTGTACCTCTCATAAATTTTAAGTCATAGGCCGGGTTATGTGTAAGGGGTTGGCCCTAAAATGTATTTATAAAAATAGGGTGAATTAGTTTCGAAATCCAATATTATTTATTATTTCAAGGTGAAAAGGTCCCCTATTATTAGGGGTAATATTGGATATTTAAACTTAAAATGGTCCAATTATTATTCAGACGAATCTACCAAAAAAAAATTATACCTAATTTTTTTGGCTAATGGGCCCTAGTCAAGGGTCCCCAATATTAGCCAATTCTAAATTTCAAAAATCAAAATATTCGTTAATTAATTATGATTAGCCGCTATGCATAAACTTGGTCATAGGCTATTCTTGGCTACATATTCAGAATGAACACTCCTTTATACCACACTAAAAGATCAATCCCTTGTGCTATGGTCCTTATATAATTTTATATGTAAAATAAAAAAATATATTTATTCTTGATTTACCACTACATGTGGGAATGCATCTTGTCTTAATGGAAATCCTCTCAAGTTATGTTTTTGTCCTTGCTTGAACTAGAAATAGTGTAATACCTAATGGATTTAGACTTATATTAGTTGATTTCAATTGGCCCATACTAAATTGTCAATTCCTTGTGCTATGGTCCCTATATTATTTTGCACATGATAGAAAATAATTTCTTTATTCTTGATTTTCTATTGTATGTAGGAATGCATCTTTTCTTTGTCAAAAATATTCTCATATAATATATTTATCCCTTGCTTGAAGTAATAATACTTAATTATATAGTATATTTAGACCCATATTAGTTGACACTATCCTTAAAAAACTGTTTTACACATGTTAAAAAAGTACATGTTTATTCCCAATTTGCTACTATATAGGAGAATGCATCATATATTTGGAGTAAATAATCTTAGACAATATGTTCCTCCATTTCTTGAACAAACATTAGAGATTCATAATATGGGGCCTAAGATGCATTGGCATGGAGGACAACTCATAATACTAGCATGTGGTATCTACAATTATAGTTGGAGTTGCTTTGTTGGAATCAAAGTGAGAGTATAGTTCTCTTGTACGTAGCAAAGATGTGTACAAGTATAATAAATGATCATTATGATGATACAAATACACTCTAGAATATAAATATCTTATATTAAATATAGAATAATATTATAAATATTTAATACAAGGATGCATTACTACAAGGTGTAGGTCATTCTTTTTTGTTAGGGAGGCCAAAGATAGCCTAAAGAGAAACTATAAGAAAATAAGTAGAAATTATAGGAAGAGAAAGAGAAATTCAAAGACCAATAATAAGAAAATATTTTTCACACTAAGCTATATACAAGTTCTATACATAAGTTATAGATTAGTTGGATGATAAACTACTTTAGATCCTAAGTTATTAAGAAGTAGTTTGAAATTATCTCTTCAAATTCCTTGTGTTGGGTACCAATCACTGGATTAAAAAGTGGTTGAATTGGTCTATTAAAAATATGTTAGACATTGATCATTTCTATGTGATTTGTCATGTTGAGACTAAATGGTGACACATATAGTAGGTGTCAATAGTAACAAGTCACTACTTTGGTAATTTTGTAATTGTAAAAGGTTATAAAATAGTTGGAATCAATCAATTAAAAACTTCCAAAACCTCCCAAATTTTTCTAAGGACAAGTATTGATTTGATCTACAAAGGTTAATCTATTCCATCTGGTAGCAATGAAAAGTGATTGGTTCATAGAAGTAAAGCACTAGCGAAACAATGAGAAAGCACTGGTAAATTTGAGTATTTTGCTCACCTTCTAAGTGAATCAGTCATGGATCAATTGATGGGAAAAAATATGAGCACACATACTAAGGAAATTTGGAAAGTGATATTTTAATATGTCATGGTGTCATAACTCATTTTAAAGGTCTTATAATCCCTTTAGAGGAATGTAACACTTGGAGGTGCATCATTTTTGTTAAAGATACCCCTAAATATTTAGTTTTGCTTGGAGTTATAGTTTTTCACCCCAAGTAACTCAACGGTAAATTGCCTTATAAATAGGAGCGATGGAATTCATTGTAAACATCATTTTGCCTAAGGAATTTATAGCTACAATTAGTGAAATCCAAATTGTGCTCTTATAGTTCATGGAATTCATGTGTCTTTTGCACTCCATTAGTGGAACTACCCTCCTAAATTGTAGAATGTGACAGAACCCTTTTTCCCATGTTGTCATTATTTTCATAATTTCAACTCATTTGAATTGGAATATATTGTTTTTATTTAAATTTCTCATTCATTGATATATTGCACACTCTTCTTGTTATTTATTTTATCGTATTTACTTTATTTTTTGTATTTAATTTTGTATTTTAATTTTTTACATTTAATTTCATGGAAGTATATTAGATTAGTTTATAATCTAGCAAGGATAGTGGGGATCTAGCCTAAATTTAGAGGTTAGAAGAGACTCTAAACCCTCCCATCTAACTTTGTTAAAATTAGAATTATCGACACATAAGAAGTTACACATTTTCACAATTCAACGAGGTTTTTGGCACTCTGGTGGGGCACTAGTCTTTTAGTTTATCATTTGTAAAAATTTATTGATTTTAGCACCAAAATTATGTTTAAAGTGTAATCTAACTTATGGACAAGTGAACATTGTATGATGTAATATTGATAGGCCTAAGGGTACTCATTATGCAATGCTTTGAATTTGTTGTAATATTTTATTATATAAACACTATGGGTCATAGTTAACCTTGTTAAGGTTAAACCCTCTTTATAATTTGTAATTTACCTTAATTCCTCTTTTTATGTTAGCTTAGGTTAGACATTATTATAATTAGGATTTTTTTTTTGGTATAAATACCCCTACCACTTCATATTTGATTATCGGTGTTGTGAATCTTCTCTATAGATAATAAAATGATTATTTATCATGCCTATAGGCATATCCTAATCTCTATGTATTTTTTATTTTCTTTTGACCTTTTAAACTTTTGTATAAGATTTGAGTAGATTGATTGCTTATATTCATTGATGGAAAATATTATTCCAACGTGGTACCAAAGTGGGTATAGAGCAACATCACTTGGTCATAGAGAAATCTAACTTGCAGCCTCTGACTTTTCTTCAAAGATCTAGGACAAGTTATTTCTCAACTTTTCATAAGCATTTTCATAAAATAAACAAAAAGTAAAATCGCTTTTGCAACATATTGCTTATTTTTTCAAGAATCAATGAGATATATTTACTTTACTTTTATTGAGTTAACCCTAATTTTCTACTTGCAAATCTAATTTGTTGTTTAGAAAAAAACTTGTTTGTCTCTATTTTTGGTGACAAGAGTTTTGAATTTGATTTGCATATTGATGCATTCACAAATCTATTGTGTGCCTTAAAAAATAGGACCACGATGGGTCCTCTTCATCTTGATAGGTATAAGATATGGAAATACTTTGATGGCTAGTCAATGCATATGTAAGGCTTACAATAGGGAGGGTTGCTAGTTTGAGCCCTTCTCACTGTTATTTAATGAAAGGAAGGAAGCTCTTGGCCTATTTTCCTTGATGATTGAACAAGAGTTGATTTTCCAAATCAAATAGAAGAGTGACCTTATAAAAGGTATGGTAAACATTACATGATTTATTTGGAAAATTTAATAGTATTGAAGTAAATTAATTGGAAATAGAGCTCCCTTTCTTAAATTGGTTGAGTTTAATAGCATTGAGGATTATATTACAATATTCAAGACATTAGGTGTAGATATTGCATCTTCTGGAGGAAAAAAGAAAGACAATGCAAAATACAGGACGATTGAACTTGATAATCTCTCCCTTTCTTTTTAGATGTTGAACCTAATGGTTTATATGATTCCTATATTTTTGGAATCTCAAAAGACTCTTACTCTTGATTAGTTTTTTTTCTCTTCTAGTTCATTTTTAGGTGCAAAGGAATTATGGTGGGCACTCCATAAATACAAGCTCATGGAAAGGAATTTAAATCTAAGGAGACTAAAACCTAAGGACCCGAGGGCCATGCTAAGTTTTCAAAGAAGTCAAAGATTGTTTGTAGATATTGTAAGAGGAAGGGGTATTCAGTGAAGAATCACTTACTTAAATTGCAAAGGATTGACATTATGTTTCTAAATATGGATAGATGACCCTAGATGATGAGGGATATTATGATATGCCTCAGTTGTAAAACCCCATTGCAGAATCCATTATGAAAGGATGCTATTATTATCATTAATATCTTCTCTCATTGGCCCCTTAGTTTAGATTATGGGGGTGTTGAAAATATAATTTGATTCATGGAAAAGGTTGACACTGTATGATGTAATATTAATAGGCTTAAGGGTATTCATTGTGTAATGTATTGAATTTATTATAATATTTTTTATGTAAATTGTGGTTAACCTTGTTATGGTTAAACCCCTCTTTATAACTTGTAATTAACCTTAGTGTCATGATCCACCTTGGAAAGACTCATTTATGAGATAGATTATGAATAGACATGTGCTTATTTAGTGCTTAGATTTTGATTCATTTGGATGGTTATATGCATTTGTAGTTTTGATTGTTTTTTACAAGGATATGGTACTGTTGATGTCCTATATGGTTGTAGGACTAGATACTCTCATGACAAGGAAATTGACCACCGAGAACGAGAGACCACAATAAAGGGAAATTATGGCCAAACTATAAAGTTAGTGATAGCTCCAAGGGTAATTGCTATCCTCATATAGTTGCATTTGCATAATTGTGTGTGTTTAGAGTGTCATTATACCACCAGTTGGAAAATTGCTTGGGCAAGGGAGCAATCTTAATAGATAGGTGATGGTGGGATAGTCATTGAAAAGCCTACTAATTAAGAACGAGTGGTGGTATAATATTTTTGCAGTGGTTTATTTTAATGTGATGATTCTATGCATGTGTTTATGCTAAGAAAAGGGATTTGGCAAAATATCCACTAAGGAAGGTATTAGTGGCTTTATTAATACCCAAGTGATAATTTTAGAGCTAATAATTAATATTAGCTTGTGAAGTTAATTAAATTTATTAAGGATGCAAATGATTATCATATTTTGTGTTAAATATTTTATCTATGCTTTAACATTAGAGAAGAAAATTAATAATGAAAAAATTATGAATTTTAATTATTAATAATGTAGAATTATCAATTAATTATATTTTTGTGCTAATGTTATATTTATGCTTTAACATTAGAGAAGAAAATTGTTAATGAAGAATTATTAAATTGTTAATCATATTTTTGTGCTAATGTTATATTTATGCTTTAACATTAGAGAAGAAAATTAATGAGGAATTATTAATTTTCTATTATTAATAAGTGGAATTATTAACTTTTATAAAAGCATGGGGTCTACAGGACACAGGTGCAGGACGTAGGTGTGTAGTGGGTTGCACAACGGAAATCCTTGCACACAATGGGTAGAAAAAATAACAAATGAAGTTGGAAGCAATGGTGGCCAGTGAGCAACAACAGTGGCAAAAAAATTTGCTCAAACCTAGTTGATGGGAGTAGCAGGTAGGGCGAATAACCAACGAGGGATTGAAACTTGAAAAGGGAAAAAAGGAAAACCCATAAAATAGGGTTTTCAATTATTTTCAACCCATAAATGGGTGTTTGAGTTAAATAATAGAACAACTAGGAAAAGGAGTAGATGGACCAGTGTTTTGAGTGACCAAAGATGATTAGGGAGTGACTAGCATAGGAATCGTATTAGGACAGGGCCATACCGGGGCCTTAGAAGGTACGTCAATGGATGGGGCCTTGGATGAAGAGATAGAGAATGTATTTCAAGGAAGAAAAATCCAAGAACCTCCCAAAAAATCAGTCCCATAAAAGGGGCAGGATGAATCAGAGGCATATAGTGGTCAGGAGAATCGAACCCCATAAGTGGGACAAAAACACTCTTGGGTCCAGGTGGTACATGGTTCTAAACTTGCTACTACTCTTCCTCCATTGGTAAGCCACTTAAACTTGAGAGTTAAATATGGAATTCTCAACATTCCCTCGAAGATAATTTTGAACATGAAGGTAGAAGGGGAACATAATTTGGTGGGAAAGTTTTTGGGACAAGATCAGATATATATACTATTCGAAGGTGGGCCTTCACTAGATGGAAACTAGTGGGTTGCAAGGAGATTGTGGCACTTCAAAATGGGTTCTGCATGATCAAAATTACTAAGGTAAGTGACATGCAAAAATTCTAGGTGGAGGACCATGGTCGATGGGGAAGCATAGCCTATTTCTCAAAAAATGGGATGTGGATTTTAATCGTCACACCCAAAGTCTCAACACAGTTGTGGTTTAGGTAAGATTACCTCACCTTCCATTTCGATATTAGCATGATGAAGTTTTAATGTATATTGCAAATGGTATTGGTACCTTTGTTACCATTGATAGAGTAACCATGCTAAAGTCTCGTATGGTGTTTACCCGAATATGTGTTAATGTTGATCTAAATAGAGAGATTTCAAAAACAATATACCTAATGTCCCCAATGGGTACCTAGACTTAGAGGTTGGAGTATGAAAATATTTTACCCCTTTGTGATATTTGTAAAGGGAGAGGTCATATCTCAAGCTTCTACCCGAAGAAGAAGAAATCTCCAAATAAGAAAGTCTGGTAGAGGAAGGAGAGTAAATATGTAGAGCAGGGTAAAGGCATGTATCTTGTGGTGGATAATTAGAAGGAAGCAAGCACCTCATACCAGCAAAATGTGGTGGCTAAGGAGGAACACATGGAATATCTCTCTTATGGAGTTGTGGTAGTCCAGACCCACCTGGAGCTGTGGAAACCCTTGACTTTGCAGACCCTAAATTTTTTGCTTGCTTGAGAGGATTTAAAGAGGATGAAATGGGAGATCCAACCAAAGTTGTGGAATTTGTGGAGGAGACACAATGGGTAAATCATGAGGGGGTACAATAGGAGAGTGTAAAACCTCTAGAAGAAGATGTAGAGGTTAACCCTATTGACACGATTCTTACAAATCAGGATAGATAGGATGAAGCTGGAAAAGCATTAAGGGAAGATAAGTAGATCCTAAAAAATATAGAGGTGAAGCCTATAACTCCAATAGAGAGGATTATGGTTTAGAGGAGGTTTCTATGATGCCATCAAGGGTGACTAGAAATTAAGCAAAGAGAACTCCCCTAAATGTTTGTAAGGAACACACTGTAGGTAGACCCCCTTTAACGAAGGTAAGGAAGAGGGAAATAATAATAGAGATATCTAGAGGAACATAAACCATCATAAATATGGGTGGGGGAGGGAAGAAATCAGCTAAAAATAAAAAATAAAGGTTTTATCATGGAATGTACGAGGTCTCAATGGGGTTAGAAGACATAGATCAGTACAAACATTGAGAAGAGATAATCACCTAGATATTTTACTATTACAAGAGACAAAGGTCATAGAAGTAAACTTAGCAATGGTTAAAGTAAAGATTTGGAGAGGAGCATGCTTTGTTGCTCAACCCTAAATGAGCTCCTCAGGAGGAATGATGTGTATTTGATACCCAAATAAATTGGAAGGACAAAAAATTATCTCAAATAATAGATTTTGTGCTATCCACTTCTTTTTGAAGGAGGATAATTTCCACTGGATCATTACAAATGTCTATGCACCCACTACTATGGTTGAAATATGAAGGTTATGGAGGGAATTGAGTGAACTCATGCATGTCCTTGTAGGTATACCATGGATTATTTTAGGGGACTTCAATACCCCTTTTTATCCATCTGATAAGAAGGGAGGCATTGAAGGATATTCAAAGAGTATGACTGAGTTTGGTTATTTTATAAATTCAAATGCTTTGATGGACTTGGATCTTAGACAAGTAAAGTTTACCTGGACTAATAGGCAGCTGGGGAGTCAATTATTTCAAATCAAAATGGATAGGGTGTTGATTTCTCAGGAGAGCTTAGTGTTATTTGGGGACACTACTTTTATGGCCCTCCAAAAAATTGGCTCAGACCATAATCCTTTAATTTGGGATACAACGAACAGGAGAAGGCTCTTTGCTACCCCTTTCTAGTTTTAAAAGATGTGTATCCCTCATTCTGATTTAGAGAGCATGATTTGATCTTGGTGACAATAATATTGTTCGAGGATATATTGACTCAAGTAGCAAAGAAACTGATATTTGTTAAGCAAAACTTAAAACTGTGGAATAAAGAGGTGTTTGGAGACATTATGGTTAAAGGTAACTTTACAACAATAGCTCATGGAGTTAGAAAAATCTTTGCGTTTAGGGAAGTATTTGAAGGAAGTTCAGACTAGAGAAAAGGATCTTTTATGTGATTGGCACAATACTCTAGTGTGTGAGGAGGCTTTCTGGTGGTAGAAATAAAGAGCTTTGTGGTTAAAGGAAGGGGACATGAATATGATATTTTTCCATGTTTCAAATCTTAGGCATAGAATTTTTAATAAAATCCAGGAGATCAATATTGTTGATGGTTCTTCTACAAGGGATCCTTTCCAAATTAGAGGGTAAGTTGTTTGATTTTTCTAAGACATGTTAGGAGTGGATTTAGATTTGGATGAGGAGGTGATGAACCTATTGTTAGGCCATATTCCCTTAAATATTACAAACCAAATAAATTATTATCTCCTCAGATCCTTTATGGATGAGAAAATTTAAGAGGTGATCTTCTCCATGAAGGGAGACAAATCTCCAGGCCCAAATGGGTTTTCGACGCTCTTCTATCACAATTTTTGGCACATCACTAGAAATGAGGTCACCTTGGTAGTTAAGGAGTTTTAGACATCTAAAAGGACCCCTTCTGATGTGAACTGTACATTCTTAGCCCTCATCCCAAATATTACAGGTGTTATATCTTTTGCATATTACCTCCCAATTAGCCTGTATAATACTCTACAAAATTATGTCCAAATTCCTTGCAAACCGACTGAAGATGGCTCTCCATTTTTTCATTGACAAACACCAAAGGGATTTTTTTCAAGGATGACAATGTGATCATTTCAATCTATGAGATCCTGAACTCTATCTCTAAATAAAAAAAGGAAGGTATGTTTCTTAAATTGGATATGAATAAAGCATATGATAGAGTTTCTTGGGATTTTTTGATCAAAGTGCTCCAAAATTTTGTTTTTCATGAGGATTGGATCTCTATGATGAAAAATTGCATCTCCATAGTGATGATATCCATATTAGTTAATGGGTTTGCATTAGGTTATTTTCCTAGAAAGAGGGGGTTGAGACAAGGGGACCCCTTATCTATTTATAATTTTAGTTGAATCTATGGGGAGAGCCTTCACAACAGCCACAGATAAAGGAGACATAGAAGGTTAGACCAGCTTCCACTCTGGAACCAGTCTCTTTTCAACAATTTTTGGATGATAATATAATTTCAACAAGATCATATCTTCCAAAAGCAAGCCATATTAATATGATTTTGTATTTATATGAGCTGGCAGCAAGCCAAAAGGTAACTTTTAATAAAAACAAGTTTTTTTTCTGAATACCTCTAGAGCTCTCCAACTATAGATAGAAAGAATCTTCAACTATAGCATAGGTGATTTTCTAGCAACCTATCTAGGGATGATTTTGTTCCGTGGGAGTATGAAGGAAGCCTTGTGAGATTCGATTATTGAACATGTTACAAAGAAACTTTCTTGGAAAGACTCTCTTCTTAGTCAGGCAGGAAAGGTCCAACTTGTGAAATCCTACCTTCAAAGTATACCTATTTACTTCATGTCTATTTTTAAATTACCAGTATCGATCTGCAAAAAAATTGAACAGATCCAAAGGATTTTTTGTGGTTTGAGGCGAGGAAAAGAAGAGGATATCTTTACTTACTTGGAACAAATTCTGTACCTCAAAATAATATGGGGGATTGGGACTGAGAAATCTTCCCAAAATGAACAAAGCTCTAATGGGAAAGTTGGGTTGGAAGTTGGCGAAGGAAGAAAACACTCCCTGGGTCAAAAATACAAAAGCTAAGTATTTACATAATTGCTCCTTCCTAGAAAACCTCAACCCCCATAAGGGGTCTAGTTTCTAGAATAGCCTTCAATAGTTAAGACCTCTGATCCAGCAGGGCTATATATGGCAGATTAGAGATGGTGCTAACATGAGATTTTGGTAGTATACTTAGCTCTTTAACTCTCTCCTTTGTGAGATCCCAAGGTTTGCAAACTTAATAACAATCCTGACTCCTATTTATGGACTGTTGGTTCAAGTTTATATGGTGGAAGAAAATGGCATCAAGAAGTGGAAGTGAATTTATGCTGAGAACATCAATGAGGACTTGCATACACACCTGGAAAGTCTTAATAGATGCCTTAAAGCCTACATCCTCAGCCATTGGTGGTTGAATGATATATTTATTTGGATGAAAATGAAGAGTAGAGATTATTTTGTGAAGTCTGGTTATAACTTGGCTGAAGGTGTAGGGGTAGTGTGGTCCCATGTAAAGGTTTGGGACAAATATATCATCCCTAAGATTACTATTTTTTAGTGTCTGGTTATGCATAGTAAAATTATGACCCAGGATAATGTGAAAAATGTGGTTTCTCCTTACCAAATAGATGTGTTTTGTGTGAAAAAGAGAAGGAAAGCATTAATCATCTACTTTTTAAGTGCTCCTTTACCAAAAACTTGATTGATCAGCTTTGTAGTGAATTCCAAGTTCAGTGGGTTTTCCCTAGAACTATCTCAGACTTGAACTTGCAATGAGATCCTCCTTTTAAAGGTAGAAGAATCAAGAAGTTATGGCTTCTAAGCCTTCCACATATCTAGTGGAGAATCTAAAATGAAAGAAACCACATAATCTTTGAGGACTTAAATATGGACTGGTAAATGGTTTGGAACCGAGCAAGAAGTCTCATGATGGAGAATTTTAACACTATCTGCTTCAAGGAGGGATGGGAATCAGAGTAGGAAAGGTGGATATTAGAATGTTGGGGAGTTAGAGAGAAATTACCGATAACTCGAGTTCATGCCATAACTCGTGTAAAATGGATACCGCCATCGGTTAGGTGGTTCAAATTAAATTTTTATGGGGTCTCAAAAGGTAATCCTGAGCTGGCAAGAGCTGGAGGGGTGATTAGAAATCTTCTGGGTAAGGTAATCAAAGATTTTGTTGAACCACTGGGTGAACAAACAAGTCATTTTACTGAAGCAAGAGCAACTTATGTAGAGATTTCTTTGGCTATCAATTGCAATTTAGATAAGCTAATAGTTGAAGGAGACTCACAAAATATTGTGAGCATTTTAAAGGGATGACAACCATTCACCTGGACTATTGATTTAATGATGGTGGAAGCTTGGGCGCTTTTGGATAGACTCAAGAATGTGTTTATAAATCATATTTATAGAGAAGCCAACAGGGTAGCAGATGGTCTTGCTAACGAAGGAATTATGGAAGATTCCATAAAGGAATGAGGGAATGATATCCCATTGCACATAAATAATTTAGTTGATAATGATAATGCCATAAGAATTGACAATGGGGATTAGTAGGAAGAGGTTGCCTAGAAAGTATAGAGTATATGAATTTTAGATATGTAAGGTGTATGCTGGTTTTCTAGTTTTGGATGTGGTTAATGAAGTGTGTTTGTTGTTACATGGTTGGTATAGGCTTTATGCCAATGGGAAATCCTTCTTGGTGAAATGGACAGTGATTGGCCATATCTGTTGATGTAAAAGGTTAGCACTCCTTTCAAAAATGCACTTTTTCAACTTGAGCATGGGGTCAAGTTGAGCATGGTCAATTGAATATTAAAAAGGGGTATTAATTTTTATAGGAGAAATATTAATACCCAATATCTAAGTTTAATCCTAAATATTAATTAGGGTGTATTAATATTTAATAAGAAATATTAATACTTAATTAATATTTAATATAGGGTGTATTAATATTTGTAAAAATAATATTAAAGCAATATTTAATATTAACTATTAGCTTTAATTATTTAAGGTTACCATTTATTTCTTGCAAGAAACCCTAAAATTAGTTGTGTTGGTATGCAATGCTTTGGAGAAGCACTTCCTTTCCCTCTCCTTTAGTCGATGAGCAATAACGAGTGGGAGAGTGAAGGGGACCTTCTCCTTTTGAATCAAGAGAGATATTAAAAGGGGGAGGGGTAGCTAAAAATAGGGGTTGGCATGTGGATTTGAGAGTAAGAAAGCTCGTAGTGGGTGCAGTGGGTGAAAGAAAGACTAGAATCCACTGTTGAAGAGGTACCTCCCTAGTTGACTAGTTGCTGGGGTAGCTTTCTCATTTTTAAAGCTTTCTTGCTGCCTAGAAAATTAAGAGAAAACTTACATTTTTCTTTGTAATGGTTGCCTAGAAAATTAAGAGAAAGCCTGCTTTTTTCTTTGTAATGGTTGCTTGGTAAATTAAGAAAAAACCTACAATTTTCTTTGTAATGGTTGTATAGAAAATTAAGAGAAAACCCACATTTTACTTTGTAATGGTTGCCTAGAAAATTTAAGAGTAAAATTGCAATTTTTCTTTGTAATGGTTGCTTGGAAAATTAAGAGAAAACTTGCATTTTTCTTTGTAATGGTTACTTGAAAATTTTAAGAGTAAATCTGCAATTTTCTTTGTTGCGCTGCTTGTAGCTTTAGATGCCTTCTTTTTGCCTTGTAAGGTGTTTTGAATGCCTTATTTTTGCTTTGTAAGGTGTTTCAAATGTGCATTGCACTACCTATAGTTTCAAACACCTTCTTTTTGCTTTGTGAGGTGTTTTGAATGTATTTTATTTATTAAGATTTCATTTTATTTGTTTAAATCAAGTGCCATATTTCTAGATAGATTTACCGAGTGCCTTGATTTTATTTATTAAAGCTTTGATCTTCTTATGTTTAAAATGAGTGCTATATTGTTGGTTTGATTTATGGGATGCCTCGATTTTATTAATTAAGCTTTAATTTTATTTGTTTAAATTGATTGTCATGTTTCTAGATAGATTTATTGAGTGCCTCAATTTTATTTATTAAAGCTTTGATCTCCTTATGTTTAAATCGAGCGCTATGTTGCTGGTTTGATTTGCAGGCACATCGATTTTATTTATTAAGCTTTGATTTTATTTTTTTTAATTCAAGCTCCTTATTTATATGCTAAGTGTTTAATTTAAGTGTTGATTTAATTTCAAGCTCCTTATTTACATGTTGAGCACTTGATTTAAGTGTTGATTTAATTTTCAGCTCCTTATTTATATGTTGAGTGCTTGATTTAAATGTTGATTTAATTCAAGATCCTTATTTATATGTTGAGCACGTGCATTATTTGTTGATTTATTTGAGCACCATGTTTTAAAATTAAAATGCTTTGATTATTGAATTTTAATAAAGTGCTTTAATTATTTTAATTAAATTAAAGTGTTTTGATTAATTGAGTTTTAATAAAGTGCTTTAATTGTTTTGAATTATATTAAAATGCTTCGATTAATTTTTTTTTTAATCGAAAAACCCCTTACGGGGCCACCTTGGTCTAAGAGACCATGAACAGGGGGTTCTACACTGTCAAAGTCACCCGGGGTCGCACCCATCCCTGCCCATACCAACATTATCAATTGGATTTTGGGTACCCAATTTAGCTTTTTGGTAGGGTGGAGATTCGAACCTGGAACCTCCCTTGGAGGATTGCCCTCTCCTCTCCAACTCACCTACAACACCTGGGTGAATGCTTTGATTAATTGAGTTTTAATAAAGTACTTTAATTATTTTGAATTAAATTAAAATGCTTTGATTAATTGATTTTTAATAAAGTGCTTTAATTGTTTTGAATTAAATTAAAGTGCTTCTATTAATTGAGTTTTAATAAAGGGATTTAATTGTTTGGATTTAAAATAAAGTGCTTTGTTCTATTTATATTTAGTAAGGTACTTTAATTGTTTGTATTTAAATTGAAGTTCCTTGATAAAGTACTTTAATCATTTATGATTTAATAGAGCACTTTAATTATAAATTATTTAATAGAGTACTTGGCTTATAAAGGATGTAATAAAGTATTTTGATTAATTAAGTACTCATTATTATGGTTCATAAAGTACTTTGCTTTTAATTAAGTACTTTGATTATTTTATTTTTTAATTTTTATTCTTTTTAATAAGTTATGTGGGGCTTCTATTAGGGGCCACTCCCATTACAAAAACAAAACATTACATTGCTCTCATTACACTTCTAACAAGTTAATTAATGCATACCCATCTTTGCCTTTTTATCAAAGATATTCTCTATTTTCCTCAAACTGCTAAGTTTCCATAATCAACTTTTTTTTTGAAGAAACTGACAACAAGAACAACTCTTACATGACACAACTCCAACAGATAGAAGGAAAACAAACATAACAATCATCCATCAAAGAGGAAATTGGTTTGATTATTTTGTTTTTGTAGCTAAGGTTCTTCCTCCTTTAGAGTGGCAAGATTTGAGAATGCATTTTTGCACTTTAAGCTCTTGAGGTAATATCTAGTTGTAACACATTTTGTAGGATATTTATTTTTATAAAACTAACCATCATCGATTATTTCATAATTAGCTTCAAGAATACCATCTGAGGTGCTAATATTTTCCATGGAACCATTTAGATGGTCTTTAGTAACCATTTGGATTTTATCAATGATCTAATTCAAATTCTTCTTTTGGGGTTGAGTCTTTTGTTGCTTGCATAATTTTTGTTGGACAATTGGTGCATCTAGAGGATGAGTTCCTTTCTTTTGAACTAGGACATTTGAAGGTTTCTAACCATTCACATGTAGGGCCTTTTCTTCCACTAAGGAGGAATCAAAGCATGATTGGATGATCAAGCATCTCTTCTTTAGGTGGTCATATTGTTGATAGCCATAACATCTTAGGGAGAAGTTTTCATAATTAATATTTTGGATCCATTCCCCTTTGCTTAAGAAGATAGTAATGGACTAAGGCATAGGAACTGAAACATTCATCCAAACAACCAATCTTGCTTTACTCATATTAATTTTATTCAATAAATTTTCCTTTTTTTGGGCATCCATATACTAAAATGCACTAATGACATTACCGATTTTGATGAATATCTTCTCTCCTCAAAACTCCACAAGGAGAGCATAAAGATTCACCCATATTGGGAAGCAGTTAAATTCTTCTATAAAGGGGTTGAAACCAGGAGTCCAAGGTCTTATATAGACACCCCTTTGTCTAAAAAACCAATTATATCTATAATCCATTAACCTATCTCTATCCACTAAATTAGAAAAGGAAATAGAAAATATGTTTTTGGGTAGGAGAGTTACTTGGAATTCTATACTAGTCCACCAATATTTAATGTATCCTTTGAGATTCTCCAAGCTTGGTCTTTTTCCCTTGAGTTTGTAGATAATTGTTTGAGCTTCATGATCAATCATATCCAACCCAAATTCATCCTTCAAAATCCTAATAGAGGGAAAAGGTTCATCCACCCGTGAACCCAAAGATCCCTAGGAGATATTTCTTTTGATCAAAAAGGCTTTCTCATAGATTGAAGAGATGGTATGCAATTAATATTCTTCCTTCAATTCTTGACTGCACCTAAGGTTTGCATCCCTTTCACAAAGACTATAGCCAAATTTATCGCTTTGTTCCATCACTTGATTGCACCTAGGGTTTACACCCCTTTTCTTTCTTAGATTATTTTATTTAATAAAATACGTGCTTATATTTAATTACTTTGATTATAGTTGTTTTAATAAGGTACCTTTGATTATAGCTAATCTTAGCAAGGTACTTTGGTTATAGTTTATTAAAGTATTATTCTAGTTTTGAAAGAGAAACTATTATAATGATTTTTGAGACTTGTGAATTAGGGAATCATTATAAAGAGAAGTATGTGGTTATCTTTCATGAAATTATTATGTTTTGTTTGTTTGAAAATATATTATTATAATGATTCCTAAGATATGTGTGGATTAAGGGATCATTATAAAGAGAAGCATGAGATTCTATTTGATTGATTGTTGAAGTGATAAATATTTTTGGGAAGAGATTTCCTTGTAATTGATAATAGTGAGAAAACAACTTTGAGAAAGAATAGATGGGGAATCTATTCTTAATTGAGTTTTGAACACACCCTTTGTGAAGAATAGATGAGGAATTTATTCTTGAGAGGAGTATGGGATACTCTCAATTAAATTCTATGAGAATTGATATTGAAAGATGTTTGAGACAAAGCATTGTGACATGTATACTTGGTTTTTTAGGAAGATCTACTCATTGAAAATTGAGAATACACCTTTTTGGATGAATACATGAGGAATATATTCTTGAGAGGAGTATGGGATCCTCTCAATTGAATGCTATGTGAAATAATTATTTGAAAATAATGGGTGGGGAATCCATTCTTGAGGGAATTATGGGGTTCCCTCTTTGATTTTGCTATATGAGAAATATTTGTTAGAAGCATGGTTGCTTTGTGAAATCTCTTATGGCTTTTGCATGATGTGGTTTTCAAGAAGATTTACTAAATATTTGTATAAGGGGAGATTTATAATTTTTGTGTAAAAATGATTATTTTAAAATAATGGGTGGGGAATCTATTCTTGATGGAATTATGGGCTTTCCTCTTTATGGTGCTTTTTGAAAACTAGATGATAAATGCATGGTTGCATTGTGGCATTCATTTAGCATATGCATATGTTACAAAATGAAATAATTCCTAGTAATTGCATATGTAGTTGCATACTACATGAAAACAAGATTTTTTCGGATCCCTTATACCATCACCATTGAATTAAGGAGAGACCTGAATAGTGGACTAGAGAAAAAGAAACTTCAATATATTGTTCTTTGAAATTATGATTATTCTTTGTATAGAAGCTCCTTATGTAAAATGGGAAGCTTATTGTAAATGTAGGTTCTAGAATTGAACTTGATGAAAGATTCATTTGTATAAGATGTATTATTTCATGCTCTTTGAAAATGGTAGATCGGGACAACAAATACCATTTATGGAAAAGGAATGGAATATGAAATGTTATTTTTGAATATTTATTCATAAAATAAAGCTGGTGTATTATAAGCCAATTCAAGATTAAAGGATATGTTACATTTTTTTATGAGAGTTGAAAAGCTTATGATGTCATGATGAAATGACAACACTTTAGACAAGGTTTATTGTTACATGTGATGCTTTATGATTAATGAAGTGGATAGACTTTATTATTATTCATTTATAGCATATAAGCCTATTACTACCTTGTTTATGAATAGAAATAATAAGGTTCCATTTGTAGGCTCATGGGTTTATGGGAAAGGGTCTATCTTAGATTGAAACTTAAACTTCATTAAAACTCTAGAGTCGGATGATCCTAAAACTTGAGGGAAGTTTCAATAGGCAACACTCAAGATTATTGTGAATGATTACATATAGAGTGGTGTAGCTCAGATGTATTTCCAAAAACATGGAGCTTTTGATAAATGTTCTTAAGCATGGAGCTTGAACCACAATTCCTATCGCAAAGGTTAGAAATCATTCAAAACATGAGCATGTGATGACACTTTGATCGAGAAGGATCAGGTGACCATGCATATTATCACACATAGTGATAATACCCTTAATGATCCCATCGTGAAGGTGTGGTCACTAAGCACTAAGTATTATTTGTCTCATCACAAAGATGAGATATCTAGACTTTAAGGCAGTACACCTGGGAACACCAACATAGAATGACTTATGTTTGGTGAGGAAATTGGAGTCTTGTTCTCTAAATATTGAGAAGGTATAATCCCCTATGCTATGGTTGAAATTTCCACACTCACAGAGAGTATATGAAATTTAGGGAAACCATTGAAGGCATCTTTTCTATCTATGGAAGTATAGAAAACTTAACCCCAAAAGTAGCTATGGGACGTTGGCATGTCTTGTCCGCTTGAGTGTCATTGGCAGCGACAAGAACTCAAAAGTGGTTATGCCTTAAAAATACTAAAACAAAGAGTATGGGAATATATTTGTGAATCTTGCTTGTGAATCTATTTCAAAAATAAAATTACTCTCTCTTGGGATGGTTAGAAATTGGGTTGTTACACTTAGGCCCTCTTGTTATGTTGTCTTTTTTTTAATTGGTTATATGGTATTGAAATGGGTCCAACCTATATTACATCACAACCACATAGTGGTATTACAAAAATTTGGAAATTTTGCATATATCACTTGGCAATATTCAAACCTTGGTCTCCTCCTTTAAAGTTTAAAAATATAACCATTTGAGCCAATTCCATTTTATTGTTATGTTGTCTTAGGTTAAACTACATTGTGTAATTAGGATTTGGGTGTTGGTATAAATACCCCCACCACTTATTTGATTTTTGGAGTGTATATATGGATAATACAATGATTTTTATGGTGCCTATGGGCACCCCCAAATATTTGTGTCTCATTTCTTTTCTTTTTTCCTTTTATGCTTATATAAGATTTAAGTAGATGGATTACTTCTACTTATTTATGAAAATTATCATAAATTCCAACAAATTACATTATACCATAGGTGGGAAGCATTTGCTCTGATCTTGAGGGATTTTTGCCAAAGTCTTCATTTAAGTAGTGATTCATTCCAAACTTGGAGTGATTTGCTCCACTTGAGGCCGATTTATTGAAAGACGTTAAAAAGAACCTAAGTAAATTTTTTGGAGTGATTTACTTTTCTCAGCTAGTAATTCATTCTAAATTTACAAAATTTTCATAACTTGAATCCAAAGTGATTTGTTAGATCCAAGGACTTGATTTTCAACCCTAAATCCAAAATGACCTTGAATTTCACAAGTTTTATTATATGTGTTTAATTTTTGTAAGCACTTTATGAATAACAACTCTATTACAAACTTTAGAATCATAATTTCTTACAATATGAAGTTAAACTACAACAAAAATGGGCTTTAACAGCGGCTAAAGTAAGGCGGTTTTTTATAGCAGTAAAAAACCACCTTAATTGATCCTAAGAGGGCGGTTAAAAACCACCCTCTTAGGATAACCACAATCTTAGGGTCACCCTAAGACAGCGGTTATGAACCGCCATTTTATGGATAAGAGGGTAGTTTATAATCGTTGTCTTATGGATAAGAGGGTAGTTTATAACCACCGTCTTAGGGTCACCCACCCTTCTATCCCTAAAATAACTCTTTATAACCACCGTCTTAGGGTCACCCTAAGACGGTGGTTATAAACAGATATTTTAGGGATAAAGGGTGGTATATAACCGTTATATTAAGGTCATCCTAATATGGTGGTTATAAATTGTTGTCTTAGGGATACAATGGCGGTTATAAACCGCCATATTAGGGTGACCCTAAGACGGCGGTTATAAACCGCCATCGTAATTTTTTTTTGAAAAAATAGTGGTAATAATGACATTTGTAATAAGATCATTGTATTGGCTATGCCAAATGTCAATATTACCAATATCACGAAAAATGTTGCACAAAATTTACACATACATTTGAGGCACTCTGTGAAGGGAATGTCAATCAAAGCACCCATGTAGTGAGGGATTCAACTTTCGCGTAAAATTTACACATACATTTGAGGCACTAATCTAGAAGCAAAGAGTCAAGTCATTAAATGGAATTATGATGTTGGGTTAAAAAGAAGGCAAAGAATATAAAGTGGAAACCACCAAATGTGGAGTGGGTTAAATTAAATTTTTATGGAGCATCTAAAGGAAATCCATGACTAGGAGGAGGAGGAATAATTAGAAATAATAGAGGAGAGATTTTTGTCTCATTATGCTTTCAATAGTGGATTGAAGACAAATAATGAAGTTGATGCTTGGGTAGCTTTAGAAGGGTTAAAAATATGTAAACAAATGAAATGGAATAGGGTATTGAAGGAAGGTGATTCTCTCATAAATGAGCTTGTGAAATGTAATGGCTTAAGCTACAACATCCTTGCTTCGACTTAGATGGTAAAAGACAATACGTACTTTTAAGTCTTGCTATAAAAATAGTCCCATAAGCATGCAAATAGTATTTCATTTAGTTTACATTTGAAAATGGTAAAATTGATAGAAAATTGTCTTCTACAGTCAACAAAAGGCATCTACTTCAATTTTTAGGTTAGAATAACACAATGTTCCACAAGCCTGGGGGACGGGGGGACGTGGGGACGGGGGGACAGGTTTCGGGGGACGGCGGGGGACGACAAGTCGATTTTAGGGGACGGCTCGGGGACGGCTGGGGGGGTGGCTGGTATAATACTATAAAAATTGAATTTTTTTAGAAATTTAGAATAATCTACACATTTAGAATTCTACACCCAACAAAAATGATATTAGTAATCAATTATGTAAGTGCAACCATTCATATTCATATTAGTTACTAACACATAAGTGGTATTAGGATATTCATATTAGTTACTAAGTGCAGCCATTTAATTGTTTCAATTTCAACAACTATAACTTGAAGGTTCAGCCAAGGATATCAAGTGCAAACAATGTTCAAACAGTCATCATTTTGAGTATTAACAGTCATCATTTTTTCAGCCACCAATGTTCAAACAAAGACTGTCATTTTTTTATTTTTTCAGTCACTAACTGTTCAAATATGACAACAATCAAAAATATGAAATACTCATAGTATCAATGCTCATTTACAACAAAAAGACTCAAAAGAGTATACAATGTACATCATAAAACTAAATTAGTAAATACTAAAATAGTAAAAATAGGAATGAGTGAATATAAAGAGATGACAAATCTTTTCTTTTTTTTAATATACCCCTCATTTTTGGGTACATACTGGGAGCATGTTTGTTGTTTTGTATTAACAAGGGTATTTAATGAGTGGGAGGGTTTCCATACTTGGATCTTTGGCTGTGAAAATCTGCATTCAGTGAAAACCTGCGAGTGTAATTCTTGAGGGGGAACGTCCAAAGGTATGTATACAACAATTATATATACTGTAGAATTGAATGTGTATAAATGAAATAGGCTACAATCCCCAACATGCAGTGTATGTGGAAAAAGCTTGAACTTTTGACCCTCAGACCTGCCATGGAGTTTTCCCATCCAGTTCATCTTCCACCATACATTTTCAACACTTTTAAATGAACGCTCAAAATTAATCTTAGTTTCTTGAACCAAGATGACATCAAATTTGTTCCATCAATTGCAGGTTAAATTAAATTTTTATGGAGCATCTAAAGGAAATCCAAGACTAGGAGGAAGAGGAATAATTAGAAATAATAGAGGAAAGATTTTGTCTCATTATGCTTCAATAGTGGATTGAAGACAAATAATGAAGTTGATGCTTGGGTAGCTTTAGAAGGGTTAAAAATATGTAAACAAATGAAATGGAATAGGGTATTGAAGGAAGGTGATTCTCTCATAAAATGAGCTTGTGAAATGTAATGGCTTAAGCTACAACATCCTTGCTTCAACTTGGATGGTAAAAGACAATACTTACTTTTAAGTCTTGCTACAATAATAGTCCCATAAGCATGCAAACAGTATTTCATTTAATTTGCATTTGAAAATGGTAAAATTGATAGAAAATTGTCTTCTACAGTCAACAAAAGGCATCTACTTCAATTTTTAGGTTAGAATAACATAAACAAGAGTCCACACTATAAAGTTGTCAATGTCGTGCCTAATTTGAATTCCAATACTAGAAACTATTGCAAATCAAATAGAAGTGTTCATACAAAACCAGATTCAATTGTTAATTTAAAAACAGTATCCATTTGCAAAATTAACAATAAAATCAAAAGCACTTGCTAGATTTTTATTGAAACTGCAATAGTAGCAACATTAAATTAATACACTACAAAACCCAGAAGCACAAAACAAATTCCAAGATAAAACCGTGTATTGTGCATCCATGATTCCAAAAAATGCTGAGATATCATTTTATAAAAAAATACTGGCGAGTCTAATCAACAAAAATTTCTACAATAATTCTAGAGATCTAGGAACAAAGTTTCCCATTCTGATTACCATATTGACCTATGTTGGGAGTATGAAATTTTATTTCCCAAAATGCATATGGCATAATCATAATGCATTTACTAGTAAACTTTAGAGTCATGAGGCATGACACATGCAAAATCAACATAACCATCAGCCTTCACGCATCTTTTTTGCCCATTCAACATATTCGTCCAAAAGTGAAGGCCAAGCTTGTGATGAATCATATTTTTTGAAGTCTGGATATCTGAACTGTAACAAAGGGAATAAAGATATAACAATCACAAAATTTATCCAAAGTGTTAAAGAGTCTAGAATAAATTTTAACAAAAGGGCAATGCAAACTAATGCATATATTAAAAATACCTGCTTACAAAATCGGAGAAAGGACTGCCATTGATCATGATTCATGGCTTTGACTTTCTGATCCTGAAAAAATGAACAAAGTTTAATGTTGAAAATACAACAGACTGCTGACAAAGTAGAGCCAAGACAAAACAAGCTCAAGTGATAAAGACCTGGATAATAGAAAATATAATATGAAACATTTGATGTTATGTTAAACCTTGTGGTGTTTTTGATGTAGCTTTTTATCCTTTTACAGTACAAGAAGGAAATACTACACAAACTACTAAATGTTGAAGTATTAGACTTTATATGTGTATGGAGTGGCAACAACAATTAGGAGTTATTCTAAAAATTACAGGCTAAGGATACAATATAAATAACTAGAATACCTTCAGATAGTCCACAAAAGATTCAACTTCAGCTTGATAGCACTTTGCTAATACAAGCATGAACAAAATGCAGACACTTTCGATGTCTAGCCATTTCTGTCTCTCTTCTGCATGACAAAAACATACATGAAAAAAAGTAACAAAAGATAAGACAACTGGTCTCAATATTTGGATGAAATGAAACTCAAAAAGGTAGAAAAAGAAATACCTGTCAGACAGTATTTAAATGCATAAGTGTAGAAGTCCTCAAAGTTCTTAGGGTCCATGACCTTAATAGTAACATACAGTAAAATGTCAGCAAGGGGATACCAATGATTGCTCCATCAAATAAGCCATATTCAACATGTACATATCTGTTTCTAAAAAGTGGATGTAATCACACAAAGATTTGAGCAGCAAACAAATACCTCTTTTTCCAATGCAGGAAGTGCCTTCCTCAACTTGTCAATGGTATCAACTCTCAATGACTCTAGTCCTCTTTGCCACTCCTCCTGTAGCACAACAAACATATACATATTCCAATTAAAAAATAATGACCACAATTAAAGTACATCCATAGCAATTTTAACTAAAAAAAAATCTAAATTGTGCTTAACAAACAAACATACCAATGTAAAGTATCCCTGCTTTGCAGCTTGCATCTTCCTGAAGTACAAGATTGGTTCATCAAGATCCAATGCCCAAATAAAATCATAAGGACTAGCAAACCCTAAGACATTTCACTTACCAGGCAAGCATCAGAGCTCTGACATCCATTACTTCTATTCCCAGATCCATGCACAGGCTTTCTATTTTTTCAGGGCTGCTCATCATTGCAAAAGTTGCATCATTCACAAAAATCATTAAGTATAAAAATGCAGGCCACTAAATGCATTTTTTAGTTCATGAAAAAAGGCATTTGCAATAAAAATGATCAAAACAAAATCCATGCCCTGATCTAAGAAGCCCATGAATGGAACCATTAATAGAATTCAAACTTTTGGCAATGAATGGACCTAAGCCTAACCCTAAATTTTACCACACAAACACAGGATGTAATCGGTTCAAAGCCCACCCCATGTTCTGTATAAAATTCATCCAAATGTTTACCTTAATGTGATTTTTAACCCCAGGTTTAACCCCACACTGTATTTCGAGAGATTCATGTGTACTATAACAAGCTAGTAAGAAAAACACATACCCTATGACATTCTCCTTATCTGCATATTTTTGAAACAATGCATCTACTCCTGTCAACTCCTTCACCACAACATTCTTGGCCGCTGCTCATCTCACATATGAAACTGTTAGTAGATAAAATAATGACATCTCAAAAATAGAAATCTATTATATACACGCAACACCTACACAATGTAACCAATGCACGCTTAATATGAAAATCAAAATAATGTAGACGCAAGTATAATCTCAAGCATAGCATTACCAAGGTTCTACATTAAATACCATGCTTGTTAGCTTTTTGCATGTATCAAGCTCTAGGTATGCTACATTAAATATCAAGCTTGTTAGCTTGTTGCATGTGTCAAGGTTTTTGTAGTCTTCATAAATGCCGGAGAAAATAAAACAAGCTTTGTAATGCATAGAACCACAAGAATATCCCAGCAATTGAAAATCTATAAGAAGGATTTTAAATGTGGTATGAAAAGATAATCTCAACAAAACTATAATTATTTTCTTTTATTGTTCTGGTCTTTTTCAGTGCGTTTCCATTTGTACTATGCAAGTAGGCAGGTATTTCATAATTTTACCTTTTGGAGGGAACTATAATTAATTACTCATTTTCAAAACTCACATAACAAGAATTTGGCAGAAAAATCTAAATTCTTCCATATACTATGACATAGAGTGCAGATCAGACATATTAAATTTTTGATAAGCCTATATAAAGGTTAAAATAAATGCTAAAAATAAGAATTTGAAATGATTTTAACAAAAATCATAAACAAGAGTGCAAACATCTTGGGATTCCCACTGCCCTGTACAGGTATCTCCTAAAGGTCTTCTCATCTCCAAGACGTCCAAAAACTGCATCACTGTATCCTATCTTTAGGTTTTAGTGCATGAAACTCCTTCATACACTATAAACCCTCCAAAAAAATTGAAAACAAAATTTCAAAATACAAACTCAAAGATATTAACAAGTACTCGGCAAACCTATATTTGCAAACAAATTCCTTCAATTGCGACAAATTGTAAGCCATATCCAAGGTACTTGACAAAGACAGATTTTGAGAGCAATAACAATAGTGTTTCTATTCCTCACAAGGCCATCTATTAATTCAAATTAAATCTATTAGTTGACATCAAAATCATAAGGGTAAAGGTATTTACTGCTTACACAAGTAAAAGTGCAAACAGCCATAACCTTGTTTCGGGAAAAAAAATGAAAAACATCACAATACTCTTCTGCTTCACATAATCAATATATATATTTTGACCGATGTGTTGTCACCTTAACGGTTGAAGTGACTTCCTTTCACTCCAAATGAACATAAATTGACAGAACTGTGATTTATATTTTGCTTCGGACTCAACATTACTGAAGCCGGTTGAAAATAGTAATTTCAAATCAGCATAGATCAAAATAAACTACTTCAAAATTAGGATTTGAGGAGGAATTACTGTTCTATACAAAGTTCACTTAGATTGAGCGCTCATCACATCCATTTGTTGGTTTCTTGGGTTTAGACATATGAAATTACTCAAGCACAAAACCATCTGATTTAAGTTCAACAAAAATAGATATTCTTATTAATTCTCGTGACAAAAAGGAGAGTGGTTCGAATCTCATTTGAATTGAATTAAACAGAACGCAAACAATCAAGTGCCTGAGTACAAAATTAAATTCCATAGAATTAAAACAGGTATATTAATTGTAAAAAGATATATAAAGTGACAGTTGGAGCTCAACTAATAAATATACAAACTTTGTTTGATTTCATTTGAATTGGATTATATGGAACTTAAACAATTAAGTGCCCCAGTAATTGAATTCCATAGAAAAAAAACAGTTTATATACCGTTGGAGTTCAACTAATAAATATACATGGAGAGCAGGAATGTAATTATACCATAACACAGATATAATAGGGTTTACATCTTCTAAAATAATATATGCTTAATTTTTAAAAATATGTCCATTTAATATATAAAACTATATATAATTATTAAAATGTTATAATATGAAATGAATATTTTCAATTTCCTATAATATATTTAAAAGGAAAACTAGAAGAAATACCTTTGGAAGTGCGGCCGGCAAGATTAGCATTAGCATTTGCTCCCCTCTTCTTTCCCATCTTTAGAAGTTTTTAAGAGTTTTTCACGCACTAAGATGTAAACAGAGAAAGATTAATTTATTGCAACCTTAGGGAGGAAAAACACCTCGAGTCCCGAAAAGAACCCTTCCTTTTATGCTGTCTATCGACTGGGATTCCGAAACAAGTTCAAATTCGCTACGAAACAAATGAAAAGTCTCTTGTTTTCCAAATGTCTTAAATGATGGTATATATATAATGTGTATATGTTTAGAACAACTCAAGCATGGAAGGGTGGCCACGCTGAAAAGAAAATAGTCGGGGGTTGGCCGAAGAAAGGATTATTAACTCCCGGGTGAAGTAATTATATTATTCTAAAATTTTAAGTAATTTTTGGGTGATGTTTTGTTGAAGTTTTTATTATTATTATTATTATTATTATTATAATAATAATAATAATAATAATAATAAGATTGAAAAGAAGGGGTTTTGAAAAGGTCTTCAAACCTTTTAACAAATAAATAATACGGATGGATCAGATCATACAAGGTTAGCTCACAACCCAATAGAACAAAGAGGAATTAACACTGAGAGAGAACACTGTAAGAAGCACAAAAACAACAAAAAGGGCCCAACAACCCTAAAGCCCAAAAAGAAGCAGAGGACACCTAATCCTCAAAAATTTCAATAGAATTACATCCTTCAACAAAAATTGAAGCACGAAGCTCGCCTTAAGATTTTTTGCCTCATCTTAAGTTTTTCTTCATGGAAGAAAGAAGTTCGCAATCCAAGGAGGGATCATTAGTTTGGCTTGAGGCCTTGCTCTCTTTGTTGGGAGGGCAACACTTGTTACTTTCAATTTGAGTCTTTTGGCAGCCTTCATCTAAAGCCTTCTTCTTGCATCTTGGACACTTACATCCTAGCTCTAGCCATTTTATTTTACCTTCAATTTGAGTCTTTTTGCAACCTTCATCTAAAGCCTTCTTCTTGCATCTTGGACACTTAAATCCTAAGCTCTAACTATTTTATTTTTTATTCAAAATGAAAATCATTGGTTTAAGTATAGTCCAAAGGTTAAGGACAACTTAAACAACTTGACATCATAACTTTTTGACCTACTTGAAGGAGAGGAATTCAAGCAAATAGCATATGAGCTTAGATGGTTCAAGAGTTATACTTCTATGTTTTTATACATTTGAATGAGTTGGTTTAAAATATTTCAAAATAATAAAAAAAAAAAAAGATGAGGGTTTTGAAAGGAACCCCACAACTTTATACAAAATGCTCCAAGAGGAGCCAAACAATCAGCTTTCCTAGGGAGGTCACCCAACCAAAAGAAAAAACATAACTGGAATCAGCCCAACAAAATCCAGCCAACCTACGAACCTACTTACAAGATTAAAAACCACCCGCACAGGAAAAACGACAAGGAACCTGCCCAACAAGGACCCATAAACCAACATGCAAAGACGAGGATTCAACCAAATTCCTAAATGTATGGCTTAACTTATGCATCCCCAACCTCATTCTTTCTTGTGGATGAATCCTCTAGGATCTGACCCATAAGACGATTCACCTCCTTAGTGAACTCCACAACAATATTGAGGGTTGCCAAGATCGACCACTACTTGTCCTCAACCAGCTTGATCAACTGTAAGTGCTTACAGGAGCCCTCAATGTTGGGAGTAGAGTGGAACTCCAAATCCACAGTCTTTACCTTTTTCTTTACTTTGGTCAGGTCCTCCGAATAGTGGTCCACCATAATTGGCAAATCCTTTTTTATTTTCTTTTTAGACAACCTTCTTGAGCATCTCGCTTTCCCCCCACCAAAATCCTCTAGAAGTCACCAAAATATCCCCCGATCTTCTACTACTACAAGCCACTTTGAATGAATTAGAGGGGCTCTCCACCTAGTTGGATTTCGAGATTTTGAGTGGGACCTTTTGGAGCTGCATAGTCTACCACCTCGCATGTCCTTATGGGAGACCGAGATTCTATGCGTCAATCTTTCATTTTTGACCTCCTTAGGAGAGGAGACATGGCTCTCTCTTTCGCCCGAGTCTTCAAAATTGTTGGAATCAAACAGAGTCATCTCTTGAGTGGAGATGGTAGGTGGGGGATAGGTTAGGATTCCATAGCCTTTAAAATCTCCGCAACCTCCACACCTCTCTATTTAGCCATATATTAAAAAAATAAGTCCTCTCCCTCTCTGTTTAGCTATATATTAAAAAATTAAGTCCTCTCCTGCTCCTCACATTAGTCATTAATTTCTACATTGAATGAAACAAAAATGTTGGGATATTCTTCCACCTCTCTCTTCTCAGCTAATTAATGAACATAACATGGTAACTCCTTAAAATATAGTGGATACTTTGCTAAGTTGAAATTTGAGGATTTAGGGTAATCAAAATTTTCTCCTCCCAAAGATTCACAGTAGGCCATCCCTAAAAACTCAACATTTATTTGGTTAAGAGTCCAAAGCATGAGGTTGAGTCTACAAAGAAGAGGATATCATGGAATATGTTCCTTGTGTAAGAAGGATCTAGAGCCTTCAACCCATTTATTAAATTATTGCCCCTTTGTTTACACAATTTGATGCTTTTTAAAGAATATGAGAGTACATCGCATAGCTCCTTAAACGGAAAGAGTTGATGGAATGTTGGATTAGTTATTTTAAAGCTCAAGTATTATGTATTCTATAGAGGATTGGTCTTGCTATGATTTTTTGGAATCTATGACTTGAAAGAAGTGATAATTTTTTTAAAAATAAACCTCAAAATTATGTCCAAGTTTGGAACCACATTATGGTCTCTCTTGCAATATGCTTATGAATATGGTGCTTATCATAGGAAGTCTCAAAGTGCCAAAAAAATAAAATAAAGGAGCTAGTCTTTTGGTTATAGAATTTGAATATGCATTGAAGGGTCATTTGAAATAATGAAATTTACACAAAAATTGTTTCAGTCTACGATAAAATGAAAATGTCCAAAAATTGGGTTTACTAAAAGTAATTTTGATGGTGCTTCCAAATAAAATCTAGGAAAAGTTAGTTGTGGTGGTGTTCTTTAAAATGATGATCACAAAATTCTCCTTACTTATAATCATATGAAACTTCAAATTACAACTATGCAAAACCTAGGATACTTCTTACATAGATCAAAATTGCAATTGGAAAAAGGATGAAAACATATTTGAATTAAGGGGAATACTAAAGAACACAAGCTTATACTGAGAGGGGGGTGAAAAATATAAGATACAACTTTTTTCTTTTCAATCCAAATGATAACAATAATAATACCAATTGCAATAATGAAATAATGCACAAATCACCACACACATAAGAGACACAAATTTAACGTGGTTCACCCAATATGGGCTACATCCACGGAGAAATATTGCTTATAAATTTCTCAATAAAATTTGTGGGCACCAACCCATAGGAGACACCAATCCCCTATTACAATATTTGTGGACACCAATCTATAGAAGACACCAATCCCCTATTACAATGTTCGTGGAAACCAATCCACAAGAGACACCAATCCTCTCTGCTCTAGTTCCTATACACCAATCCATAGGAGACACCAATCCCCTCTGCTCTGGTTCGTGGACACCAATCCATAAGAGACACCATTCCCCTCTTAATTTCATGGACACTAATCCACATGAGACACTAATCCCCTCTACTTAGGTTCGTGGACACCAATCCATAGGATATACCAATCCCCTCTCAAGTTTGTGGATACTATGCTCAAGTTTGTCCTAAAATATTGCTCACAAACACTACTCAAATCTACTCCAAAACTTGCTCATAAACCTGCTCAAATCTGCTCCAAAACCTACTCAAATCTACTCCAAAACCTGCTCAAACCTGCTCATAAAACTTGCTCAAAATTGCTCATAAAACTTGCTCAAACCTGCTCCAAATATTGTATACAAACAATCCTCATCTATTCCCAAATATTGCATACAAAAAATGCTCATCTATTCCCAAATCTTGCATAATGATGTCATTAAGTTCTTCACCTATTCTTCAATGTGCTTTCCTCAACTAAAGCAATTCAGACATATCCATAATTATTTTATCTTCATGAACATATAGAGAATGATATGCACTAACAAATGCCCAATATGTTCTTCACATTCATTAAGTTTGTTGCTTCCACATGTCTCACATTTATTACATTAAAAGGTAGCTCTAGTCTAGCACTTGATAACTGACCTTGTAATAGCTGATTTGCACCTTTCCTTCCCTTTTGTAGATAGCTGAAAATGTCCTTATTTTTAATTGAATCCTTTCACACTATCCTTGCACTATGAGAAACTTTGAATTGATTTAAAACAACCCTTCTATTTGTGTGAGACTATACTATATTGCTTATTTCCACATTCACTTCAAAACCAATCACAATGCACATCCAATAATTCCTTATACCTCCCACAAAAATATTTTTCTTCAAATAATAAACTCAAAACAACAAGCTCTCTTTTCTAACTCATTTCAATGCAATGTATTCAATAATTCCTTATACCTCCCAAACAAAAATATTTTTCTCAATTAATTTCAACCACATTGAGAAGGAATTAATTTATCATACCTTCAAATCTGCTCAACAAAAATTCTTGCATGTGCAGTCAACTCACAACAGGTCAACAAGTCACCCGAACTGCGCATATATCCTCCAATCAATGGTTACACTACAAATCACTCATATTTTGCCACGTGTCTTGCAAGACGACAGTGCACTCCAACTGGGCGAGTTTGTGTATGATGCACAAAGGGTCAGCACTCTCCAACTGTGCATCGTGGGAACCGTGAGGTGCTCACAATTCTCCTATTGTGCACAGGCTCTTTTAAACTCCTTGACATCCTTTGTAGGGTGGATGTGGGATTTAAATCCTCAACACAAACACAAAGCCAAACTCTCCCAACACGATGATGTCACTAACCTTTGCAAAAATTAAATAATAAATTTAAATTATCTCTTGCCTATCATTGCACTCGCAAACCTTCTATGATGTCTTTGCTCGAATGGTAAATCCACAACATTTGCCTCTAATGCTTATTACTCTTTCTACTGCGTGGGTCTCGCAGTCGAGATATCAATTTTGCTATCCAAGATTTTCTTTTTGCTGCCATCATTTCATTTGCTTGCAATGCATTGGAATCACATAGACATTTGAACAACCACTACTTCTACCACACTAAAAACCTCTATCACCATCATGCGTAAGTTCTTCAATACTTTCGATCACTGGTTCTAGTATACTTCATCATGTGCAAGCTTTTTAAACTCCCAATCACTGGACTCCTACCATGCGTAAACCTTCGTCGTGCTCAAACTCCCATCGTGTGCAAACTTTCTTCAACTTCCAACAGTTGGTCTTCTTCACATGGTTCACACTTCAATTATGTCGCATATCTCTCATTATCTTCATTTTAGAAACTCCAATATGCATAGATGTTGTGATGCCTCTTCCTCTACTTTGTAGCTGCCCAAAGCTATCACAATATTTACTACGGTGGACATTGTCTTTGGCTCCTCCTTAGGGACCATGAGCTTCTTCGTCTCTGGTGTAGCGTAAATATTGATGGCTTTTCGCTTGCAACGTTGCACTCTAATTTGCGGGATCTCCACGTTCTACTCCTTTCTCACAATAAGCTTTTTACTGGTTCTAAAAGCTTTTCACTCGATTGCACTCCGTTTGCAAGTTCTCCACGTTCTACGCTTGTCTCACCATAAGTTCTTCGATGGTTCCATAAGTCCTTTTCTTGATTTCACTCCAATAAAAATCTTGTGCAACGCACACGAAGGCACACTCTTCGAAGGCACTCACTCTATGAACATGAACGAAGGATCTCACTCTTTCTCCGAAGGTAAAAACGAAGGTGCTTAATAATCACACTCAACCAAAATGTTTGAACCATATATATGAAGAATAATTTTGAATCTCAACCATAAGGGTCGGCCCTTACATTATTTTTCAATTTATATTTAAATCCTTTGATTTAAATACATCCCACTTTTAAAACATTACTTTAATATTTAAATATTTAATTTAAATATTAAAGTATACATCACCACTTAATATTTGAAATGTACATCACCATTTTATTTGCTCAAGCACCTTTTGATAATATGACAACTCACAATTTCATCCTTGAATATATTTCTGCCTTTGACATCATTGATAATATTGACAACTCACAATTCCATCCTTGAATATATTTCTATCTTTGACATCAATGACAACTCAATATTTCTAACAAATACAAAAACTATTAATGCTTTCTAAAAAAATGGATTGGGAATTTATTAAAATTTAACATTATTGTTATTTTCCATTAGATACCATTGGAGGCAATCTCTTGGAAATGTGAGCATATCTATAGAGAATGAAATCGGGTAGTAGATAATTTAGACAATCTTAGTATTAATATTTGTCTTGGTAAATTTAAAATTTTAGAAGGCAAATGCCTAAGTGAGGTTTTATCTTAATGAAAATGATGTCAAGAAACTAATTTTGGAAACATAGTAGTTTGAGGAATATGAGAAGATCATATTTGAGAGAAAAGAAAATGAAGAATATATTTGATTAAAGAGCAAGTTGGATATGGTTTAGTTCACTTAACAACAAATGTAATATTTTGTATTTGATGGGAGTGACCCCAAATAGAAGCCACATAGATTACTAAAAGAAAATAAATTATGTATTTTTTAATTGGTTATATGGGACTTAAATGAGATTCAATTTTTGGTTGTAAAATTTGGGTGGGACTTGTAGTGAATTCTCATTACACTCAAAAGATGCATTATTTTGGTGATAGGAAGCTAAAGTTGAAGTGACAAAAAATTGCAGTTACAACTTTCGATCAATAGAAGACAATATTATCGAGAGGCACAAGAAAGTTGAACTATGATAGTTGAACATTTATACAAACCCAACCAAATATGAGATGCAAAAGTCTTGATGCATGAAGTACCATGGTCAGTTGGTAAAAAAAGTTTTGAAGTTAGAAAATGATAAAAGCCCTAATGACATATGGTGAGGAAACTTCTAATGATTGAAAACACCTAGACCTTGCACACTTTGCTGAGGTGTACAATATTTTAGGAAGTACAATCCTTTTCTGCAAAATAATATGGTGTATCTCTAAGGAAAACAACAGTGGCATGGGAGCCACAACAAAAACACCCTCTAAAATATGAAGTATTAAATGAAGAAATATTTTGTACCTAAATTACAAAAATCTTAAAAATGGGTAGATGGAAATAAGGGTAGTAGTTGCTCATCCAAAGACTTAGAACCATTTGACATTTATGATTCCATTTCTAGAGACCTCAAAGAGACCAACAATTTAAATGAAGACATGACCCAACATCAGGTGTAGCAACAATCATCTTAAAATATCTACATGAATTTTAGAGGGAAATCCTCCTTGTAATCTAGAAATAGTAGTAGTTTAGGCATTATCAAGCATTGACAAGTTTGTGAAGCTTTCCCTTCATTTCTCTCTGTATAGTTGTATGCATATTTATGGTCGGTCTTGTGGGAAACTGAACCTCTACTTCTAGCATGGTATTTTGTAATATATTTTGCTTGCATATATATATACACACACACATTGGAGGCCTACACGTCTACTTTGAGTCCATTTGCGGATCTCATACCCTGATCTATCTCTTTTATGTGTATGTGTTCATATCTTGATATTTTGTGCTTATCTATATTGAGGAGAGGAAGTATTCACGCTAACACATTATATCCAGAGCTATTGTGTAGGGAGATATTATTTGATCTTTGGTCCATCACCACCTTTTTAGATTAGGTTCTTTACTTTTTCTATTTTTATTTTTCTCTTACACTTTCCCCTTAACTATTAGATTAGGAAATGTGTGCCAAAGATCTCATCCTATAAAGGAGCAAGCCTTTGTCAAAATCCTAAAGGCCTCCAAATGAGATAAATCTTATGCTCTTAGGATTGACATTGTTGTGCCACTCCATGTGAGGTGTGATCTACCCATGAAGTTACATTAGTAAAGAGCCAAATGATATAATATATTCCAACACCCCCCTGTATTACATTATTTGGTTTTGAAGACTTTAGTATTCAATATGGATCTACAATTTGGTACTAAAGTTTGCACTCTCCTTCATGTTCAAGTAAATAGTTAGTGTCTTCATAAGGGTCTATCCTTACTGATAGAGCTTTAATTCCACGTTCATTTGTAGGTTCTTCCATTTATTCAACTTCTTGAATATTTTGGGCAATGTGTCCTTTATGATTTCCTCCATGATATTCAAGTTGAGGGTATTGCTTTTGAGAAGGATATATCCTTTGGAATTGTTGTTTTTGAGGTTGATATCGCTTTGGCTGAAATATCCTAATTTTTTTTATTTCCATAGGATGTTTGATTTCCTTGACCTTGATTCTTTGGATTGAATCTGCAATACTTTGTATTATGCCTTTTCTTTCTGCATATCACAATATTTGTTATTCCAAGGTCCTCGTCCTTTTGAGGATGATGCTATATTTCCTTGTGGATTGTATTTTGTCACCAAAGCATTGTTAGTCATCTCATATTTAACTATATTTTCTACCTCATACTCTTGGAGAACATTGACTAACTCATCAAAGGAAATATCTTTACTTAAGATTTGCAATGAGGAAACTAGATGCTTGAAATTTTCAGGAAGTCCTCTCATGGTCACTTGAAAAAGAAATTTATCCTTGACCTCTTCTCCTAATGTTAATAATTTTCCTTTGATATATGCTACCTTCCTTAGAAATAGCTCTATACTTTCACCATTGTTAATTTTTAAGGAATGTAATTGAGTTTGAAGGTTTAAAATGGTAGCTTTGTTCTTTCCTTCAAATATTTTCTCTAAGGATTTCTAGGACTCTGTAGATGTTTTTGCTGAATTGATATACAATTGTATTTCATCTGTGATAGCAAAGGTTGTTGGAAATTTTGAGTAGTTTTGTTGTCATTAATGTCAAACGAATATTGGTTTAATTTCGTCATCATTAAGGACATCAAGTAGTTTTTCCAAAAGCAAGAAAGTCTTGAAAATGAATAGGATATAATAATATTTTTAATATTATATGCCTAAAAAGGGCCCAAAGGATGAAGACCCAAGGTAGGAGAAGCAATTTTAAATTAAATAATAATATTTTATTATTATAATATTTCGGGCCAAATAACAAGGTGAAGAAAAACAAAGTCCAAAGTAAAAATACCCATGAGCAATTTTCAAAAGGTTTAATTTAAATTAAAATATTTTAATCTTTGATTAAAATTTTAATTTAAATTAATAATGAAGGCAAAGTTATTTAAATTTAAAATTTAAAAATTAAATTCGAATTATTAAATTCAAAAATGGGCCAACATGAGAAGTCAAAAGATAATGTGTTTTTATATAGGAAATGATTTTCATTTCCTAAAGTTTACTACACACCTTTGAATGCGAGAAAAGAGAATATCAAGCATTGCATCTAAGAAGAAGATAAATTGCATTTCAAAGAGCTTGGAGGAAAACGAGGCAACGAAGGTTGTGAGGTTATTTGACATCCTACCGATGGCAGTAGCGCAGGTGGCAGTTCGAAAAGTGTTAAGGCTTACCTGGAGAAATCGTGGTTCGATCCACACGATCAACGTTTTGCGTGAGGAAGAGGCCTTCATTTGACTTGCTTGGTGTTTTCGTGAGGTAGCTTTTTGGGACAGTTGCACCGTTGGTCTCATGTGGGTACACAACCCACTTGGTGGTGCAGCTTGGAGCTAGGGTGTTGGAAGTGCAAGGTCACATGGTCGAATTTGCCGAAGATGGTTTTTTAGTGGGCAAAACAAATTAAAGGTATGCCATTCAATTTTATTCTCGAGGGTGCTGAAAATTAGATTGTTTTGAGATTGTCATAAGTGCTAAGTGCTTGTGTGAGTTATAAAGTAAAGAAAATATTAAAATATTTTATTTTTAAATTTTTGATGATTGAAACTTGTGAGTTTGGATATTATAAGGTGTGCAAGGGAAATTGTTAAGTGTTTTGTTATGGTGAAATTATTGAGTTAAATATTGTGAGTTTGGAGATTATAAGGTGTATAAGGGAGATTGATGTGCATGTTGTTTTAATGAAATTGTTGAGTTAGATATTGTGAGTTTGGAGATTATAAGGTGTACAAAAGGATTTGATATTTTATATGAAAAATAATCTTTGAAAAAATTATTTTGTGGAGATCTTGAGTTGAAGGAAAGTGTGGTAACCTAACCCTAGTGTTGGCAAAGAAAAATTGATTGTGGTTAAGACAGGTTTTGAAGACATATCTCCATAAAAATAAAAGGTATGGGTACATCTTCCTTGTGAGTAAAATATTGTTGGATTGGATGTTGTGAATGCTAAGTTGGAGTGAAAATTATTGTTTGATAAGCATTATTGATATTGGTTTTGAGATACCCAGTATTGATTAATGAAGGTTTTTCTGGAATAAAGGTTGATGATAAAAACCTAGTTTGATGTCCCATATCTTTTTTGAAATGGACTCACAATAAAAATTATCCGAGTTGTCAGTCTTCGTGGATGCTGCTTGGAAATAGCACAAAGACTAATATGGATAGTCACATGTCAGATAACATGGCTCCTAGTCATCTTAGTAATTTGAGGTTGGTTGATAATTACAAAGAAGGAAAGAAACAACAATATAAGACTTCGAACCAAAGCCACGTGGACCACCAGATAGCCACCGCCATAAATCTAGCCAGCAGGTTCACTTCTCCAAGGTTGATTGACCAAGAAGGGATGTGGTACCAAAGCATGTCATATATGAAAGAAAGCAATTACCAAAGAATTATTAAGAGTAACTGTCAATACAGAGCTTGTGGGAGTTTTTTTCAGTACTTTGCTATGTGTGTCTACAACTTTTTGTTTCTCCATTGTCTCAAGGAAGGGATCTGTGTCTGTTTCTTTTTTGTAATTATGATGCAGGTGTGTTTTCTCGGGGTATACCCAAAATGTTGTATGGGAAGTTTCTTTATGATAACAGGATATGTGCCTTACCGGATGTAATGGCTTTGGCGGCATTTAGATTTTACATATATAGGATACTTAGTAAGGACATGTTCATCAACAACCCCGGGCTAATTTTTGTAAAAGATTTTGGGTCAACCTGTAAAACTCGATATTAATGCTATAGTATCTTATCTACCAAAAAAAAAAACCTTGTTTGATTGGCATTATTGGAAATATTGAGTGAGCCTTCATGTGCATGATCAGGGTTTGTAAAAGATCATGAGTATCATTGTTATGTGAGGTTTGTTTGATAAGCATTATTGAATAAGCTTTCATTGAGTGTTTGGTTGAGAGGAGTTGATTGAGCATAGTTGATTGAAAGTGTTGGAGTGATAGTTCAAGTTTTGTAAAAAAAATTGTTCTTTATTTTTGGATTGAGTTGAAGGAAAGATTGAAAGTGATTAAGCATTATTGTGAGAAAAATATATTGAGTCTCTAACAATTCTCTATATGTTTCTATGGTAAAAACAAGAGAGAGATTGATTAAGCATTGTTATGAGTGTGAAGCATATTAAGTCCCTGTAGACACCTAAAATGTGTCATGTCGAGGTGACTACTCATATGGGACATGCTAGAAGACCATATGGAAGATCTTAGATAGATTTCAAGGTATAGCAGTGGTTCTAACCACTCATTTAGGCATTTTGGCCTAATCAATGTTGGTCACGGTTGACACCCATGGTTAATAGAGCTAATCGCGCCTCAAAGTCGTGGCTAGACTAAAAATTAGTTGGACCTCGATCGATCCAAAATCGGTTATAATGGCCAATTGGTTGCAGATTCGAGTAGTTGGGGGGTGAAAGTTCCAGAAGTTTCCATTCAACTGTATTGTATTATCAACCAACCACTTAATATTCCATTGATCATTGTAATATATAAAACAATTAACGCCTAACTTAGCCCGCATTCGTAGGATCTAATAACAATTTAGTCCTTGAAATATATAGGCTAATGTTAGGTCTAACAAATAGTAAATCTAACATACGCTAACAATAGTTGTTAGCATAACTAACCTAGGGTAGGAATAATAACCAAATAGGGTAATAATATAGTTACCATAGGATGGTAACTCTAACAAACTGCCCTAGCTATCCCTTCTTGATCTTGTCTTCTCTATGAAGCTAAGACATGGCCTCCTCAAATGCTATAAAATCCCCCCTCTAAATTGGGAACGATATGGAAGAATCTCAAGTTGAAGAGTAGCGAAGCCCTGTTGAATTGCATACTCACTTGCATACATTGAGAGGAGCACTTTTGCTACCCAATTGGAGATCAAATGGCATTTGAAACCAAGAAGGCTATGAAGGGCTAGGAGGAATCAAGAAAATCAATTGAGCCCAATCCATCACCAATATGAGCAATTCAATAACCAAATCTATTAGAGGACATCGTGGTGACCCTTGATCATAAATTCATCAAGGAGAATTGGAGATATAAGACTGGCATTTGAGGGAAATTTCATTTCCAGCTCAGCCACGACTATCAACCACGGCTAACAGTGCCAACCGCTTCACAGACTTGTGGTCAAGGTGTAATCTCCTTTTCCCTTGGTTTTAGTAGTAGTTTAAATTTTACTTGCTTTAGATTAGATACATTTGATCTAGATTTACTTTATTAGAGATAATTGTGCGGTAGAAATAGGGATTTAAGGTTTACTTCCCTCCTTTCTTGTTATTTAGTAGCTAGATTGGCTATGGCTAATTCTCATGTTCTTATGCTTTCAATTGCTTAATTAGAGCATTAGATAGATTGATCTATGTTTCTTTTACATTTCTTGATGGTCAATTATCATGCTTAAAGTAGATTTCTATGCTTTATGTACTTTATTGATTTCAAACTTTCATGACAATATTTTGTATAATTTCCTCTAAAAGCCTCATCAAGAGAGGCCCCCTTTGCTTCTAATTGCTTCTTGTTGTTTCTTGAATGTAGGGTTAATAGGGTCTTGACATTAAAACCAACAAATGCCTCTAATCATGGAGAAGGCTACATTTACCTTAGAGAAGTTCGTGTCAACCTAGGAAGCTTGTAGATTACACCTACCCTTGCATGGGGATTGTTTCTTGATTGTAAGAGGGATGGATTTGTAATCGAGTTTCATTGGAAATTTAATAAAAAGAATCCCTTCTTTGTGGTTATTTGCAATTTTTTCTTTATTTCATGCTTTATGTGATGTTCCAATTATTATTAGCTTAGGTGTATGCATTTTGGATTGCTACAAAAGACGATCATGATGGAAACCCCAAAAAATTTATGATTACTGATGTTTTTTCTCTGTGTTTTTATTGTAGGTGCGAACCGCGGTTAATAGCTATGGTTAATAGTTGTTGCCACACCACAGAACCACAAGCAACAGTTGTAGCCACACCTGATAGATGTGGTCAATAGAGAACAAAAAAAAGTAGACATCAGACACCATCATCAGACTTGGATTTGAGGTAAGGTCGTTTTTCCTCTGTGTATTGTTTTGTCTGTGTTTTTACAGAAGTAGAATGCAATATATGGATGTTAATTAGAAAAACATAGTGAAAAGTAAAATGGGGAAATCCTAGATGCTTTTTTAGTTTTCTACTAGTCGTTGCTAGGAATAGCGGATCTCTGATTGCAGTCCGCCCTAGTCTCCAGCGGTCTAGGACATTGCTTGTTTAGAGTTTGCATGTATGAGGCCCAATCAATGGCCAATTTATTCATAGATAGTTGCATTCTTTGAAAAATCATTTAGCATAGTCGTGCATTTTCTTAAAATCAAATGTTCTTTTGAAAAGCATGTAGGAAAATCATTCGAATTTTGTTTTATACATTTTATTTTCATGCAAAGTAAAAGGAACCACACACACCATGACATATAATAAACACTAGTGAGTTGGAAGTCACATCCAACCACTAATAGGGTTCAATGACGATGGTAATGAATACTATTCATTGGTCCAACTCCCTCGATCCTTTTGTTACTAGACCAATACCGGATCCAAGATGTCATCATAGCCCATGGAAAATTTGCACGTATCTCTCTTAGGATAGGTATATAGCTGACTACGGGTGAACAGGGTGAGGACTAGGAGGACCTATGCTCCATGACCGTGTGTGGACTTCATTACCACATATTATAGGTGGGATTACATGGCCTGGATTTCATTGCCAAGTTGTCGAGTTGTGAGTATACAGGTGAAAATCATTAAACAATTGAGTATATCATCAACATATTGAAAACATGATGAGAGTTACTTTTTGATACAATAAATATTAAAGCACATGAAAATAGTTTAGGGCTCACAAACAAAAAAATTAAAAGAGATAATCATTATTGTTTACTTTGTTTGACTTAAAACTTACATACGAGATAATATAATATCATGGTGCATACACAAAGAGGCTGATCCAGGCATAGACTCGAGGTCGAGGCCGAAGCTCCACCCAATACACAACAAGACGTGCATAGACATCAACCATAGAATCCTATCAAACATCATTCGATGAGTATTGGAGGAAATAATTATATGCATGAGGATCCTATTGAGAATACCCTGATTAGAGGAACCACTAGACACTCATCGAGACATAGATCAAAGCATAAGGATTCCCAACATGGGGTCCCAAACAGGTTAGCATTCACCATGATCGTATTTCGTATGTTTCCATGAGATATGCTAAAGAGTATGTCATAGAGGGATCCAGATTGGTACCCCTTCGACCTATAGCTAAGGGAGGCTCAAGGACCCCACCATCTGAGTATAGACAAGTCTGAGATTCGTCCATTCAGGGGCAAATAGAGAGGGATGCTTCTGAGTGCAGACCCATGCAAACTCTCCATAGAGGTGAACCTTGTAAGATCACCATAAATATGTATAAAGTGGGAGAAAATGGTATGCCACCTCATGAGCCATGGTGTAGTAGATAGTTAGATGGTCTAGATAGAGTCTTAGGATAGCTAGGTTATAAACCTACTCTTGTGCCTTCTCATTCAGTGAGCATGTGTAGTGGTAGTACAATCAGGACCATTAGAGAACCTGGGGAATACTCTAAGCATTCTCATGATATGTATGCCCCTGCATCCTAGGTGGGCACAGAGTATAGGTGACCGTTGAACGCAAATGCCATCTTCACATACAAAGGGAAGAGCATAGAAGACTAGTCCATTGGAGGACACACTCACAAAGCCGCTCGAACAAAGCGCACACACCAGAGGCCTCATACAACTGATCACATAGATAGATATCACAATATGATGTCAGAGTAGAGATTTTAGATCCTACAAGACCAATTAGAAGATGTTCATGCAGAGTGAGAATGCCTTAAAAATGAGAACACTCAAAGGCAAAGGTTCATAAGACAATGCTTATACAAATAACGCATGTACGAGCAACACATCCTTGATAAAAATGAGCATGTTGAGAGGGAGGACCGATTGGCTAGTGTCGTTTTACCTCCCCATAGTGAGTACGAAGAGAGCATTTACAGGTGAAATGCTTCACAGCCCGATTTCCACCCTGACCATATAGACATCCATACTCGCCATATGACCCAACACAGAGATCTGTGCCCTGTATCTAAATATCATGGGCATATGCAGTATGAATAAGAAGTGGGAGATGAATTAGATCAAGAATATCCTAAAATATTCCAAGTCAAAGTGGATGATGAGCCTAGTCCTCCACCTTGATCAAAGAGGAACATACCTCCAAAGGTGCCTCAAAGGCAATCCAGAGAAGAGGAGTTCCTATATTTGTAGGCGTATAAGGCCTTGGCATACAAGGTTAAAGCTATCGAGAAGCAAGGGATGACTTATCAAAATCCTACCTTGAATAAGATTCATAATGAACCTTTATGCCCATCAGTGCCTATTCCGGCCTATCATGAGCATTTCGAGATGCCTAGGCTGGAAAAGGTTAAAGGAGAGGAGGACACTCAGGAGCATGTTATGAGTTTTTTGGACATGTGCTTTCATATTGAGAGCAATGATGCCTTACTCCTACAGACCTTCATTATAAAACTCTCAAGCCTAGTCTAGGAGTGGTTTAATCAACTCAAGAGGTACAACATCACCAATTTTGAGCAACTGGTCAATGCATTTATTGAATGCTTCTCCTTTGACATCAAGAAAAATATGAACCTATCTGATCTAGTTGCTTTAATGCAACATGATGATGAACCAGTTATGTATTATGGGAAACAATGGATAAAGATGATGACAAAGCTACTGTTCTCCATCCCTGCTTCTGAATTAACTTGAATATTTATGAAAAGTTGTGCAAAGCACATTTCATTATTATTACAGTTGCAACAATATCAAACCTTCAAGGAGGCTTTGGTGCAATCCAAAGTGATAGAGGATATCAAGTTATATGAGGGTAACTTGAAACTCAGGAACAAGAAGGAATGGAACAAGAAGAGCATCAAGAAATAACAGACCAAGCTAGCCCACGTGAATCAGGTGGTTCTAAACCTTCAAAAAGGGGATAAGAGGCAACAACAATGAAATTATCAAGCCCAACCTCCTCCTATATAGTATGAGCAACGCAACAACAACCAGAAGGGTAAGGATAAATAAATACATCCTCCTTGCATATTCACTCAATTATCAAAATCATTGACATTGATTTTCCATCAATTGTGTGAGGCAAAGGTAATAAACTTACCAAAAATAAAATTAGTGGACCCTAATCAACCCAAGACTAAGGGGTATAAGGATGATCGGTATTGCATATTTCATCAAACGAAAGGTCACGACATAGAGGTATGTTGGTCGTTCAAAAATTTAGTGAAAAATATGATCGAAAGAGGTACACTTCTTGTGGAAAACCCACAAGCACCTGACAACCAGAATATGGGGATTTACAAGAATCCTCTACCCAACCATGAGGTACCAAGGAATAATGTTGGCTAGGTCAATCAAGTACGCATTGAACCACCAACCCACAAGTTCATCGAAATGGTCAACGTCGTCATAAGACATGCGAGGTATGAAATACCAAATCAACCTCCATTGCCCATTAGTGTCCAAGATACGCCTCATTGACGGCCAACCTAGAATTCACCAAGCCCACGAACTAGATCGATGGTGACAACCAAAAGTAGATTAGTTTAAAACCTATAGATGACTCTAGTGAAGTTGTCTATTTATGAGTTAATTTAGCAGTCTCCCAAGTACAGGGAGACGCTTATGGATATTCTAAGGTCCATAGAAGTGTATTCCCAGGATCCTTAAGTGTTCACACACTTCATGGGATACGTGCAATAGTGTTAAGAATTGACTATACAATTTTATGGTCATGAAATCAAGATGGTTTCCACTGTCACAGTGGACCCTTCGGTTCATATCATTGCATGTGTAAACCACAAACCTTTCAAGTGGGTTTTGATTTATATGGGATCATCAATCAATATAATCACAACTGAGGTATTAACATACCAAAATTTACCAAAGACGCATATCATACTTTCTGCCTTCACGTTGAGAGCTATTAACGATGCATTATACTCAACTGTCGGTACTATAGTTTTACCCATTCAGGTGGGACTAAAGACCATCCTGGTGATGTGTCATGTGATTGAAGGTGCTATGCAAAAAAATATACTTCTAGTATGGTCTTAGATAAGAGAAATGCATTATGTCTATTCCATTCTCCATCAGTGTATTAAATACATGCATGAGGGACAGGTTCACATAGTACCTTTAGATGAATAACCATTCAAATACATGAATTTAGCAAATTTGTTAGGGAAATTCATGCTCCCCTTAATGCACTTGGACATACAGCTAGTGTTGCCGATCAAATAGCCAAGAGATAAAATGAAATAAGTGTGTACCAAAACTACAATGTCTGTATCTCAATGATCGAAGCACACGAAAACTAATTCTACTAAACCGTCTACATCCATAATGCATTGGGATGATAAGAAGCTTAAGGAAAATATGGGTGAAAAAGAGATGAAGCGAATGCCAAAAATAGTTTTCATCAAGGTCCCTACTCCCATGGAAGTAGAGGATGCTCGAGAAGAAGTCGAAGAGGCACCTTGGCCTGCTTCGCTTGCATCTTTAGCAGGGTCATCTATACCGTAGGTGACTATTCACTTGGTTAATCCTAGATTAGGGAAATATAGTGTGCAAAATGTGACATTTATGTCGATCATCAAGACTACATAGGATATGGGTCAACCACAAGCCCATCACCTTCCCATAAGGACAATGGTATCTCTGGGGGTACCTCCTAACCAAACCAATTTTATCTATGGAGTGATCGACCAGCTTGAATCTCGCACTTCCATGGATGAGGATGATGATGAACCATTCATTGTGAATGTTCATTATCTTTCTAACCCGGAGTATGCCTTACGATATTTTGAGCATTACCATTGGCATGGTTACGGTCTCAAATTATTCAAGTAGGGCTGTAGGAGGCCTTACAAACCTCAATATTAATTACCTACAGATAGGTTTGGGTTAGGATATTATTTTGGAGGACAGGACGAACTCCTCATAGCATCTTTAGATCACCTGTACCTTAGTCTAGGGGTGAAGTTGAATTCAATCCTCATCATCCCAATCCCTTCACCTTTTGAGGGATAATCAGTCAGTGTCTTACGTCACTATAGAACCACCTAAGATATATCACGAAGACATCTTTATGGAGACCTATCCAGAGCACATACCAAGAGACAACTTGGATGAACAAATCCATAGGGTAGCCGATGACATAGGATTGCAGGTTCAAAATGTTAGCACAACAGAAGATTTTGAGTCATAAGATCATTCTGATGAGGACATGGCATAGATCATCTTTGAGATAGGCGGACCGAGTTGCATGTATGAGAGTGATGATGATGATGAGTCCTTGAACAATGAGCAATGTAAGGATAAGACTGAGGTGGATTACCTGAGCCGTCTTAATTTAAATCATCTGTTACCCTTGGATATAGTTGTCGAGGATGAGCAATCCTCCATTGATGATAGCAATTATCAAGAGTGGGCTTACATGGGGCCTCATATTCCTGATATCCTAGTTCCATTAGGTAGTGGTGAGGGTCTTCATTATGATAGTGATGCCGAAGATGAAATAAAGATAGCCTATCTGGGACCTCCCTAATTACATCATCATAATGAACCATACACCACATCAGATATGTACAAAGATATCGATCTCCACCCACACCTCAGAGGAAGAGATCCTAATATGGATAGAATTTATCATATGGTCTTATCTGATCCACCAACATTCAGAGAGATCATAGAGCCTAGAGATATTTTTTTTGAGTCTGTCCATATACCGGATCCAGAGATCCCTATACCCCTAAAACCACATCTCAAGGATGGAAGATATATAAACTTAGAGTCACATGCACGTGGTCCTAGAGACATGATCCATTCCATCAATATGATCTCCATTGATTTGACCATTCCACTTCATAACCCAATCGATCCCTCCAAACCATTGCATTTTGATGTAAATGCTATTGATTAGGATCGTGCTAAATCACCACTAGATCCTGAATATTTCTTCCCTAAGGAATAAATGTTGCAACCTTTTCATTTTGCACTAGGCTATGCACATGATGTTTATCATGCTAAGGATACTTCCAAAATGGAACCCATAAACCCAGTAGATGACATCCACTTTATCCCTGTGCCTCACCAGCTTGAGGAAAGATCTCACATGTCAGTAGAGGAAACCTTTGAAGTGGATATTAGCAATGATCCCACGAATCCTAAGAAGGTTAAATTTAGAGAAATTTTATCTCGTAATGAGCATTCCAACCTCATACCTCTACTGAAAAAGAGACTTGATCTTTTTGCTTGGACTTATAAGGACTTGCCGAGTTTAGATTTGAAATTGGTTACTCATAACCTTTCACTGGATCTCTCAAAAAAACCAGTCAAGAAGAAACTCAGGAAGATGCATCCAATAGTAGCCTTAATGGTTAAATACAAATTGCAAAAGTTATTGGATGTAGAGTTTATCATTTCCATGGACTATTCAAAATGGGTATCAAACATGGTGCCTGTAGGAAAACCTAATGGAAGGATCCGTATTTGTATAGATTTCAGAGACCTCAACAAGGCAACACCAAAGGATTCATTTCTATTGCCAAACATAAATGCGCTTGTAGATGCAACTATGGGTCATGAAATGCTCTCCTTAATGGATAGTTTTTTTGGTTATAGCCAAATTTAGATTAATCCTAAATACTAGCACAATACCGTGTTCATAACACCATGGGGAACATTTTGTTATAAGGTTATGCCATTTTACCTTAAGAATATTGGTGCTACATATCAGCGGGCTATGACATATATCTTTCATGACTATATGCATAATATATTGGAAGATTATATCGATGACTTTTTGGCCAAGTCATTATTGCATTCAGAGCATGCAAAGGTCCTGAGGAAGGTCTTCGATCACCTGATAGAGAATAATGTCAGGTTGAATCCTAAAAAGTGCATATTTTTTGTAACTTCAGGAAAACTCTTGGGATTCATCATTTCAAAATGAGGGATTGGAGTAGACCCAACAAAGGTCAAGGCCATTTTAGAAATATGTCCTCCTATGAATATCAAAGAATTGAGGAGCCTTCAGGGTAAAGTAGCATCCATAAAGTGATTTATCGCACAATTATCGAACAAATGTTGACCCATGAATCGATTGCTACACAAGGGGATCCCATTAAATTGGAATGAGGACTATCAAGTAGCCTTTGCTGAGATTAAGTAATACTTGGCGATATTGCTAGTACTAGCTCCACAAAGACGAGACGTACCATCTTGCTATATATATCAGCAACTAACTTTGCATTAGGGACCATGTTAGTCCAAAAGAATATGCAGGATAAAGAGCAAGTCATATATTACATTAGTTAAACCTTGGTAAGTTACGATCTAGGATATGCCTACATGAAAAAGTTGTGTTTAGCAGTAGTATTCACTAAAAAGAAATTACGACATTATATGTTAAGTCATAAAATGTATTTTATATCAAAACAAAAGCCTTTGCAGTATATGATGAGCAAGATGTATCATAATACATGTACTATGAAGTGGATCAGGCTATTGATAGAATTCAATTTAGAATTCATTAGCCAAAAGTACATAAAGGGATAGGTTATAGCTGATCAACTGGCTGAGGTGCCTCTAGAGAATAGTAGGCTTCTCACCATAGAGCTACCTGATGATGTGGTTTTTACATTATCAGAAGCACATGAACCCGATGAACTAGATAACAAAGCTGATATAACCTTGTTCTTTGATAGTTCAAAATGTGAGCAAGGGGGTGGTGCAAGAATAGTGTTGTTCATGCCACAATGTGCTCCCATGCCCTTTTCATTTAAGTTGGACTTTCCTTGCACTAAATATAATGCTAAATACAAAGCCCTAATATTGGGCTTCCAAATAGCTGTTGCCATGAAGATCAAAAGATTAAATATCTTTAATGATTCCTTTCTCATTGTCAACCAAGTGAAGGGACTCTTTCAATGTAGGTGTCCTATCCTAACAGCCTACAAATATCTTTTTGATACTTATTTATCTCATTTGGAGTGCTATGACATCGATGCAATTCCTAATTCATCAAACATATTTGTAGATACTATGACATCTTTGAGATGCTCAATCCCTTAGAATTTGTTTGTCGATTTTACTACCATCCACATTAAAACATTGCCATACTCTGTCATGCAATGCAAAGCTTTGTATAATAAAGAGTCAATAAACATGATTCATATATAACTAAACCATGAATGGTTCTACAGAGCTAGAGACTTTCTCAAGAGAGCACCCTGGGGATCATTGATCTCATAGGGTCCTATGAGGAATGGTAATACCGTTCACCATAAGGTTGTTTTCTATTTTACCTTTAAAAATGTTAAACTGTAGGGCGGACATTTTGTCTTGTCAATTGAGACTAAGGTTTATCAGAACTGGATGTCATGGATACATGACTTCCTAAAGCTTGGTGTAATCCCTTAGGGATTATCACGTTCTATGAAGCACACATTTAAATATAAAGTGACAAAGTATGTCTTGTTAGGAGACATTTTGTATCATCGAAGCTACGATGGAGTTCTCCTTCATTGTATTGAGCCCAAAGAATCATCTTGGGCAAATTTGAAAGCTCAAAATAGTATGTGCGATGGCCATTTCAGCAACATGGCTATCATTAAGTGCATCCTTTGCATGGGCTATTATTGGCCTACTATGGATAAGGATTGCAATGCGTATGTCAAGAAATGCATTAAATGTCAGCATCATGCTAATATTACGCACTTGACATCACAAGCCTTACAACCCATTGAAGTGGCTTGGCCATTTTCTTAGTGGGTTTGGATCTAATCGGTAAGATCTTTCCTTCGTAATCGGGTCGACATACATTTATTATTATGGCTACTGAGTATTTTACTAAGTGGATGGAATAAATAGTGTTAACAATGACAACTAGAGCGTGTATTGCTGAGTTCATACTCACCAATATCATAAGTCATTTCGAGATACCATCCAATATAATTTTGGATAATGGAATGCCATTTAAAAATAAAACTATGAAGGCTTTGACGTCCAAGTACAGGATTGATGCGTAGTCATTATACCATCATTAATTCTCAATGAATTTGTCAATCCAGGGCAGTGTACAAGGCTATCTACGAAAGAAGAAGTGAAACAGCTATAACTTAGGTCAATCTAGAGCAACAGGTCTTATTGGTGGAACCGGTTGTGTGGGGGGTTTTAGGACATTCCTATCTCTAAATTGCATGAATTAAACCTTAATCTAAGTTGCAGAATTGGAAACTAATCATTAACTGCAGAAATGAAGTCCTAATTACAATTGCATAATGAGACCTAATTATATTGCAGAAATAACAGTTGCAGAATTGAAAGTCTGATCCTAATTGCAGAAAGGAAATCTAATTACTTTTGCAGCAATGAAAGTCTAATTCTAACATGAAAATGAAAACTGTCAAGGTTCTGTAATAGAAGGTTGTCAATCTTCTGTGCAGGATTTGACAACAAAACATAAAATGCAGGAAATTGCTAAAAAATAGTAAATTCTGGGAATAACAGTCTGAAATAAAGTGGAAGCTTTGTTGAAAGTAAAGATTACAACTAAAACATTAAGCACAAGATTAATCTAAGCATAAATAAACTAAGACTGCAGATATTGTCAGCTGTTTACAAGCAATTGAAATAACAAGTTCTACAACTCATTTTGCTGCAGAAAAATCAGAATAAAACCTGCTTGTTAGTCCTCCTCCTAGGTCTGGAAGTGGCCAACCTCCTTGTCCAGAAGAAGGTATGAGTCTCTCTCTCTCTAGATCTTAATCACACTCATTTACAAGCAATATGAAATAGAACTGGTGCACTTTATTGATTAAAGAACATGATTACAATAATTCTGCTAAAAACCTGTTACAAGACTGTAACAGTCAAATTCTACCTATTTTCTGCCTTTTTCTAGCTTCCTTACTCTTTTCTTACTACCTACTACTACCAGGCTCAACCTGAATGGGAGCAATATTTATAGATGTCCTAAGGTCTAATTACAAACAAAGAATATCTCAAAAGATCTAATCCTACAATGTCTGCAACAAATTCTCGGTTTTATCCTAGAAGAAGATTAAAACTTGATCTTTCCCTTAATGATGGCTTTGGTCGGCAATGACGGCAAAGACAAGATGGAAGATCTTTTCCTTTACCTTTTCCAACCTTTATTTCTCTTTTTTCGGCTTCAAAAATCGGTCAACAAGTCAAAAAGCACATCCTGTTTTCATTTCGAAGACAATGCAATTCTCATTTCGAAGATCGCTCATTCCGAAGATACTGCAATTCTCATTCTGAAGATACTGCAATCCTTCATTCCAAAGATACTGCAATCCTTCATTCCGAAGATACTGCAATCCTTCATTCCGAAGATACTGCAATCCTTCATTTCGAAGATAATGCATTCTTCATTTCGAAGATATCTGTTCATTCCGAAGATACTTCGAAATGAACAAATGTGTGCTTTTCTAATGATTTCTTCTGCATCTCTCAGGTGGGTTATCTCCTAAGATCAAATTCCAATGGTCTTCATCTCTTTCCACATGTGAATTCCATGCCTTGCTATTTATGGACAGTTGGCTAGAATTTACATGGGAAAGACCAGTTTTTGCTGCACAACAACAATTTGCTTGCACTGTTGCCAGATTTAGGTGAAATAAATGCTTGAGACAAATCAAAACATGATTAGTGAAATGCTGCTATTATTCTAAGCATATCCCATTTTAGCAAGTCATAGCAAAAAGAACACAAAACTATGCAAAAAGTCTGTAAAAATCAGCATATAATATTCCAAATACATTGATCATGCAAAATGGTTAATATACAACATATTGAATCAACTTAACTAACATATCGGATAAAACATAAGAGTTTATAGGCATTTTTAGTGTTCAAAACATGTTATGATTGAGGCATTTCCAGGCCTCATCATTTTCCCCCCAACTTATATTAATGCATGCCCTCATGCATTTGTTGGGCTATGGAATCACATATGTCCATGTTTAGATTCCATGACCTGTAGAATAATTTCTTGCCTATATAATACCCCCTATTTTCCTGAATGTTTCTGAGCCAGTCTTCAAACTGTTCATCAAGTTGGGCATCTTCCTCAAAGTAGAATGGAACTGGAGTAATGATGGTTGGAGGCCTAAACCTAAGACCTATCCAGTTATGTTGCATGATTTGAATCAACTGGATTACACCTTCTTGCTCTTCTTCTGGACCATTCTAAGTTGATGGGGGAGATGGGTTCTATTTTTCTCAAAGACATGGAAAGTTCAGCCCATCTGTCTTCGCATACTAACAATGCTGGGAAAAAATTGTGATCACAAAAATTGTTGAATCTAGCCACACAGTCCCTTAAGTTGTTCAAGTACATCCTCTTTATATCATCCCTGTTCATCATTGAGAAGTGTTGTCCCGGTGATAACTAGGTGATTTGGCTGGATTGCTCCGACTAACAACTCAGCCCTTGTTTCAATCTCTTTATTCTCGCTTTTTCTCTTGATCCCAGTAAAGCTGATTCTGCAAAGTAGACATAAATGCTCTCAACTGAACATCTCCAATGTAGATTTGAGGATGAGACTCAACTTCCTCTGGAATGAAGAAACTATGTAAAAATAGTTCACACAGGAGATTTTTCTGCTCAAAAGGGCTGTCAAAGTATGCTTCCAGGAAATCTGCAGTTGTGTCCAATTTATATGGGAGGTTTGAACTAATCCTCATGACCTGCCATCTGAGGTATTTTTCCTTCAAAATAAGGCTGTAAAATCTAGCTGGTCGTCTAAATTGAACTAAAAATTTAGCAATTTGGCATAAGTCAGACACCTTTTCTTTCAATGCCTGAATTTCTGTTTCCTTGGCTTCTAGCTGTTTTGCTTCCAATTTGAACTTTTCAGTTTTAGTGGCAAGCTGCTCATATCTAATCATCCAGCTAGCTATGTCTGCATTGTACTGCTCTAGAGACACAGTATTAGGTGGTCTGACTACAGGTGGAATCCTAGGTAGCAGATCAACTTGAACTCCTTTTTCTGCCACTTCTACTGGTTGATCATCTATCAATAATTCTACCTGTACCTCCTTATTTGCTATTTCTATGGGGTTGTCATCAGATAGTAATTCTACTTGTACCCCCTTATCTGTTGTTTCTACTGAAAGTGTAATAGTTTGAAATGCAGGGACCTCAATAGGAGTACTTACTTGAACTTTTTCTTGCCGTTGGACCTGTTCCTGTGTTGGTGGCTCATCTTCAACATCCTCTGCTATGCTCTTTATCATTTCTGAAGCATCTTCAGAACAAGAAGGCAATGCTTCAGAATGAGATGGTGCTGCTTTAGAATGAACAGGCACTTCTTCAGAATGAAGGGGTGCTACTTCAGAATGAACACCCATGTTTGTCTCAACAGAGTCATCTGCCCTTGATAGACCTAGAAGCAATTGAGCCAAATTGTCTTCATCAATGGATACAGCTGGCTATTTTTCAGATTGTGACAACATTTTTCTCAATTCTGCCACTTCCTGCTGAAGCTCTGCAATTTTTCTTTTCTGTATCTCAATGATACTTTCTTTCTCCTCAATCCACTTGGTTTGTGTTCTAACAACACTTCTTGCTGCTTTCAGCTGCTCTGTGATGTCTTCCACTTCTGTTTCTGCTTCAAGCTGATGCAGACAAATCAACTACAGTTGGCTGCTCAACCAATATCTCTTCTTCTGCAACAATTTGTTCTTGTTCAGGAGGCTCTATAAAACTGTCTATAAGGGCATCTACCATATCTGTAGCCTGTTGAACTGTAGCCTCCTCCAAACCATCCTGCCTAGTTTTTGCCTCAACTATCTGTTCAAGGAATTCTAGAAAGTTTTCAAGGGCTGGTTGTATCTCTGTGACATCTGGGCTGCTTGGTCTATCTTCTTCCTCCATAACCTGTTCTGCTATTTCTTTCAAATGGATTCTTGTAGACCTCCTAGTTCCAGATGCAAACTTCTTCTTTTTGCTCTATTTTTTGGTGACAGTAGGGGTCATGGGGTCAGTTTCAGATGCCTCTGTTTCCCTTGTTGTTTCTTCCTCTGTTTGGTTAAGTGCTTCACTTCTCTGTTCTGTCAAATTAGTGGTCACTCCAAAAAAATGAACCTTCTTTTGTTTTTTTGCTCTACTGCCAGTTCTAGATCCTCTTTTTCTTTGTTTCTTGGTTCGTGAAGTTGAGGGTTCAGGAGCAAGGTTTTCTGCTGCTGTTGTTGGGTGTGGTTCTAGTAACAGCTTCAGTAGCACCTTCTATAGTTTCTTCTACAGCATCTTTTGCAACATTTTTTGTAGCAATTGTTTCTTCTTCTACAGCAACATCAACAGTATCTGGTTCTTCTTCTTCCTCATCTTCATCCCTAAAAATGACATCATTTAGGGTAGAGTAAAACCTATCAAAACTCCTAAGGTTTCCTCTAAAATGGTGTTGGCAAACTAGTTTGATGAGGCCATGATGGCGAAGGCTTCCTTTACCCTCCTGATATCTCTTTGCCATGTTTTTTAATTCTTGATACGGATATACAGGGGAAGATTTACCCTAACTTTCGGTTGTTGCTCACCATGTCCGAGATGGTTCAAAATTCGTAGATGATGCCCTGACAACAACACATACTGCCCTTCACAGGTTAGGAATTTAATTACCCAAGTGGCTACTTCATCCCGTGGTTCCTGCAGGTTGGCCCTTTTTAACCCTTTGCATGTGTTGTTATGGGTTAAATACTCTGGCTCTCTATCATTTTCTTCTACAAACTGATTCACTACATTTGCCAATGTATTCTTGCCAGATCTAGAAATTGAAATCCCTTCTAATGGTAGCTCAGTAATCTGACTTAAAATTTTAGGGGTTACCTCAATAGTCATGTCGTTAACATGTGCTCGGTTGTTTCGAATGTATGGGCGAACATGCCAGCCAAATCTTCAGAAGACCCATTAAACTTATCCAAAAATGGCATAAACCCTCCATCTTCAAAAATCTGCAGGACTGCCAGATTTTCTCGGAGGTAGGTGGTATCTGTAGGTTCCATTCTGATCTTTCGCCCCATATTTTCTATTTAAAAACCATTCACTGCTGCTGCTATTCCTTTGCTGGATCTCTAGTTTTTTTTTATGTTGCAGATTTGTAGGGTTTTAGTTCGAAATCTTCGCTTGCCCTGTTTCTCGTCTTCTTCTTCAGAATGAACCGTAACCTGAGCACTGTACTTCGCAAACACGTCTTCGAAAAGAAAGGTGGCACACATTTCTACTATTGCACCGAACACCTGTCCGTCAATGATTGCTTGGACGTCCTTGCCATCAGATCCACCTCATTTGGTTTTAATTTTTCTGTTCAGTCCATAGATTCTCACGTGCATGTTTATTGGCATTAAAAATTGGTGGCATATGGTTGGTCACGTCCTCCGTAATTCTGGTACTTTCCAATGGGTGCAAAAACAAACCATGTGCTGACTGACACGTGTTCCTTTATCGTATGCAACTAAAAGAGTTTGATTTTGTCGTACCTTGTCTTCTTGGATGCCACGTGGAAATGCTCTTTCCGAAGATTATAACTTATTGTGCAAACAAAACTTCATTCCGAAGATTATGACTTCATTTCGAAGACGAGTCTTCATTCCGAAGACAAATCCTCTTTGCAAATTTAAATCTTCATTCCAAAGATTAATCCTCATTCCGAAGATCAATCCTCATTCTGAAGATCAGGCTGTATTGCGAAGGTAAATCGTCATTTCGAAGACAGATCTTCATTCCGAAGACAGATCTTCATTTCGAAGATGATGCAGCAAGTCGTCATTCCGAAGACCAAGTTTCATTCTGAAGACAAATTGTCATTCCGAAGACAAAGTTTCTTTCTGAAGACAAAGTGCAACATTCATTTTGCTGTCATTCCGAAGACAATTTCAATCCGAAGATAATACAACAGGCACTGTTTTTGGCATTCTTGTTCCAAAGATTAGGCAGAAATCAATATTTTCATTCTCAAAACATGTTTTAAGTATGCCAACTCTTATGAATACCTTTTATGCTAATGGTTAATTGTCATATACTATACACCAATCATTTTACAATGAAGAAATGTAAGAAATATATACCCGATAAAAATAGTTAATGCCCGCTTTGAAGAATGACCGCCTTTGTTGATATTCTCACTGAGATTTTCTCGCAACATTTCAAAACAAGTGCACTTGGTGAATTTGTACAATGATGGTTCAAAAATTTCTCAAGGTTATGCATGCCAAAAAACTAGTTTTCATGCATACCAACCCAGAAGTGCCTTAAGAAAAGGTTTTCACCGTCGAGTTATTCATTTTTCTCTCTTTTTTTTCTTGATTTTCCCTTTTTTTTTTTACCTCTCCTTTTCTCTCTTTTTTTCTCTTTTTTTTTCTTGATCCTGACTATGCCCATGAAGGAATTTCATGATTTCCCCTGAAACCATGCCCATGAAGGAATTCATACTCAGAATTTATTCATCTTTTTGTTTTCTATTTTTTTTAATTTTTTTGTATTTTCTGCTTTTTCTTGAAATCCATGATCATGCTGATTGTTTTGAAGTGGAAGAGGGAATCTCTTCCACCTGTTGTGTATCCAAACTATCAAGTTGTTGCAAGAATTCCTCTTTAGTCAGAGGTGTATGGTACACTTTGAGGCGATGTCCATTCACTACCAACTTTCTTTGTGATCCATCAATAGGAGATAGACGAGCTGCTCCATTGTCAAATACCTCCTCAATCCAGTAAGGTCCCAACCATCTAGTTCTTAGTTTTCCAGGGAAGTCTTCATAGCGAGAATCAAACAGGAAAGCCCAATCTCCTTGTTGAAGTTTCCTCTCTCGAATGTGACCGTCATGCCACAGCTTCCTCTCGCTCCTGAATTACCTCGGTTTGGTGTAGAGCATCCAATCTAAGTTCATCCAATGCATTCAGCTATAGAATCCTGTCTGTCTGTGCCTGCGACAATTCAATTCCAATTTCCAATGTTGTGCGCAATGTTAGTAGCTCAAATTCAATAGGTAAGAGAGGCTTTTTACCAAAGACTAGTTCATAAGGTGTGAATCCAGTAGTGGACTTCCAAGTAGTATTGTAGGCCCAAACTGCTTTAGGTAATTTATCTAGCCAATTTCTCCTATGAAAAGCTACTATTTTTGTCAAGATGCGTTCTAGTTCCCTGTTTGTTACCTCAACCTGGCCATTTGCTTGTGGGTGGTAAGGTGATGATTTCCTATGTTTGATTTCATACAATTCTGTAAATGCCTTTATGACTTTGGATGCAAATTGGGGTCCTTGGTCCGTGGTGATAGACCGTGGAGCTCCAAATCTCTGAAAAATCTGAGTATACAAGAAATCAACGACCTTCTCTTCACGAGCATGTTTGAAAGCACGCACCTCTACCCACTTTGTCATGTAATCAGTGCATACTAGAATATGCACCTTTCCTTGAGAAGGTGGATCAATAGGTCCTACAAAATCAAGCTCCCACCTCTCAAATGGTTCTAAAACCATTTGAGGCTGCAGTGGCATCTCATTTGTATGAGTGGGTTTCCCCATTCTTTGGCATGCATCACAATGCCTGATGTACTTTTTCACATCCTTGTGAAGAGATGGCCAATAATATCCTGTCCCTAGGATTTTCCTAACTATGCTTTTTACAGAATAGTGTCCACCTGAGGGTTCATCATGACAAGCTCTAAGGATATCATACACTTCATCCTTTCGGATGCACCTACGTAACACATGGTCAGGACCGCACTTAAAAAGCATACCCTTAATCCATTCAAAAGAAGAACTCTGTTTGATCAATTGTTTTTTCTAGTTTTGAAGTGAAATGTGGAGGAACTTTCCCTGTGACCAAATAATTGGCTATATCTGCAAAACAAGGTGATTGGACTGATATAGCAAATAGTTTTTCATCAGGAAAAGTGTCATCAACTAATTCCCCTTCATCTCGTGTTCCCGCAACCTGGACAAGAAATCTGCCACAACATTAGCTTTTCCCGGTTTGTTGATTATAGTGATATCAAATTCTTGCAAGAACAACAACCAACGAATAATTCTTGCACTTACCATAGGTTTATTCATCAAATACTTAATGGTTGTATGATCTGTGTGAATAAATATTTGATAACCTGTGATGTAATGCCTGAATTTGTTGATGGCATAAATTACTGCTAGGAATTCCTTCTCAGTTGTATAATTTTTCTTGGCTCCTGTCAAGTTCTTGCTAATGTTGTAGATGGTATAGTGTTCACCATTGTCAATTTGTCCTAATGCTGCTCCAATTGCTGTATTGGAGGCATCAATCTATATGTGAAATGGTAATGTCCAATTAGGTCCTCTCGAGCACAGGTGGAGTTATCAATTTCTCTTTCAGGAGCTTCAAATGCTTCCTGACACTTTGCAGTCAAAGAGAATTCAGAATCTTTAGTCAATAGGGCAAACATAGGACCTGCTATTGTACTAAAGTTGGGAATAAACCTACGGTAAAAACCAATGTGTCCTAGGAAGCTTCTGACATTAGTCTGAGTTTTAGGAGGAAGGAGATTCTTGATAATTTCCACCTTCTTTGGATCAACTTGGATCCCTTCAAGAGAGATGTGATGACCAAGAACTATCCCTTCCTTCATCATCATGAAGCATTTTTCTGGATTCAAGGATAACCGGTATGTTTCACAGCGAGTTAAGACTTTGTCAAGATTTTCCAATGTAAAATCAAAAGTCTGTCCACATACTGTGAAATCATCCATGTATATTTCAACACTTTTGGTGGTCAGATCAGCAAAAATTGCTAGGACTGCTCACTGAAAAGTTGTTGGGGCATTACACAAACCAAAAGGTAAAACCCTATAGGCAAATGTTCCCCATGGACATGTAAAAGTTGTTTTCTCTTGATCTTCAGGTGCAATCTGAATTTGATTATATCCACTAAATCCATCAAGAAAACAAAAGTATCTTTTTCCAAGCAAGAGTATCTAACACCCGATCTATGAAAGGTAATGGAAAATGGTCTTTGTATGTCACCTTATTCAACTCTCTATAGTCTACACATACTCTCATTTTTCCATTTTTCTTAGGAACTATTACCAATGGAGAAACCCATTGGCTATCAAAAATTGGGTAAATGAATCCTACTTCCAGAAGTTTTTCAATTTCTTCTTTCACAATATCTCTTAAGGCAGGATTCAATCTTCTCTAGGGGTTGTCTAACTGGCTTGACTTCTTCAAGATAGATTCTGTGGGTACATATATCAGGATGAACTCCTGACATATCTTTGTAGTTCCAAGCAAAAGCATGAACATGCTTCTGCAAGACAACTATCAATTTTTCTTCCTCTTCCCTAGTAAGCTGGCCGTAAATGTTCAAAAATTTGCCTGGCTGGACTTCTATTTGTTTTGTATTTAGAAGGACTGAATTCACTCCTTCATACCTGGTGATTAAGGGATTAAGAGGACATTGCTGAGATGGGAGAAAAGAAGCAGTTTCTATTTTATTGCCGCTTGAGGGAAGCATATCTTGTATGGAACAGTGAGAAGGAAAAATCAGATGATGGTGCCATCCATGTGGTAGTGAAACAGAGTTTCCCTGTGATAGTACATATGGTTCATCTTCAGATTTTTGATTCTCCTCATTACTTAACAACCGTTGGATATTTGTTGCTTCCCCTTCTAAACCTTGTTCATGCAGAACATTCATCAGGATTGTTTCATTTTCTAAATTTTCTGTGTCACTGAGGTCTTCTGTGTGTTCTCTTACTACTAAGATAGCTAGTGTAGAAATGACCTCTTCTCGGTTCTTCCTCCGAGTCAGAAAACCATAACCGACCTAAAAATTTGCTAGATGGTTTTGCAGGAGGATATAAAGAAATCTGTTTCGGATCAATACCATTTGAAATAGTCATATTTCCAGATCTCAGCCTATGAAGGTCGCTGCAGCTTGCAAGCCAAGGTCTTCCCAAAATAATGGGATATCCATGTGCTGAATTTCTTGGCTGTAAAACCAAAAAATCTGTAGGGAATTCCCAAGAAGAAACTTCTATAGGGACATCTTCAATGATACCTTCAGGTTTTGCAACCGACCTATCAGCCATTTCTAAAATCGTAAATGTGGGGCTGAGATGTTTGAGCTGTAATTGTTCCATTGTATCCTTGGTCATTACATTTATTGCAGCTCCTAAATCTACTAAGACATTTGATATTGGTACTGAACCTATGGTGACTGTGATAATCTGGACTTCCCGGATCACTATACTTTGGAGGTACTAGTTTTCCAGATAAGAGATCAGCTATCTTCCCTTCAACCTGCACAGTTTTGGGAAATGCCTTCTTTTTTCTTCTTGCTCTTTTAATGCACAAATTTTGGACAGTACTATTAATCTCTGGTATTTCCTTAATAGCTTGCAATAAGGGCAATGATATAGTCAACTTTTTGAGTTCTTTGACCAATTCTGACTCAGAATTTTTTGGTATTGCATTGAATCTTTCAGGATATGGAATTATCCTTGGTAATTGTTCTGCCTGTGGTTCTATTTTTGTCTCTTTCTCTATTGTTGGTTGGATTTTCTCTGGTTCCAATTTTTCTTCTGTCTCCATTGTTGGTTGGATTCTCTCTCGGTTCCAATGATTCTTGCTCTTCATTTTCTTTGATTTCATTTGAAACTGGTTCAGGTACAACTTTTCCTGAACGAAGTTGGATGTTACTACAATCAAGAACATTAATTTCAACATTTTCTTCAGCTTCAGCCACATAGACAGGAGGTGTCTGTCTCACACTGTTTGGATTAGTGACTGGTTGAGCTGGCAATTGAGGTTGTTTCACTTGCTGTGTTTGCTGCTATTTTTCTTGAAAATTTTGATTAGGTGCAGGCAACAAATGCTGAGTTTGACCTTGATTCCTTTGCTGCCTTGGATAGGACTGGTATTGCTGACTCCACTATGGTTGGTTTTGCATCCAATGTGGATTAGTCTGATTTTGATTCCAGGCTGGATTGTTTTGATTCCAAGATGGGTTGTTTTGATTCCATGAGGGGTTGTTTTGATTCTCGATTCCAGGTTAGGTTACTCCAATTTGCTTGTGGCCATTCTTGGGAATTTGTCCATTGAGGATAATTCCAAGGACGTTGGGGTGGTTCTGATTGTCCCCAAGGCATAGTACTAGGATTATGCCCCCAATTTGTAGGAAAACGAGGGGGATTTTGGTATTGAGAGAAATTTCCCCTTGTTTTGGTCCAATATAGTTGAGTTCCTCAATCTGATTTTCTAACATAGTTTTGAGTTGTGGTAGCAGGTGGCATTGATCAGTTGAATGCCTTTTTGAACAGATACTACAAATGGCTGAGATAGATGTTTTATTCAAAGGACATTCCTGCAAAGCATGTTTATTTCTACATCTTGGGCAATAAATTGCCAAAGGTTCTATGTTTTTTGCTTTTGTAGACATTTCCCCCAAAGTAGTGTTTAGGTGCACTAGAATATCAGTTTTGAAATTTGCAAGTTCCTCTATCAAGTCCTTCACATCAATGCCATTTGTGCGGCTTTTTCTTCTTCTCTGCTTAGTGCGAGAGTAATTCCTGCAGAGATCCATAATTTCATCATTACTGAGAGTGGTTACATCCCCTTTTCCCATCAAATCCAGAACTTCTCTGGATTCATCTTGCAATCCTCTCAAAAATATGGTTTTACATAATTCTGGTTCTACAAGTCCACATCTCCTTTGAACAAAGGAGAACCTATCAAGATAATCTTCCAATGTCTCATCATCTTCCTGCTTGATTCTGAATAACTCATCTTTCCTATTCCTTACACGGCAATATTCCTGATATTTGTCTAAAAAGACAGTTTCCATTTGATCCCATGTTCTTATGGAATTAGGCTCTAAGCTCATGAACCAGCGCAATGTCAAATCCTTGAGTGTTGAGGGAAAAACCTTAAGTTTTTGATTGTCATTTATATAATCATAGGTCTGACACACTACCTTGAATTCAAACAAAAATCTATCAGGATCTTCAGATACAACACCTCGAAAGGTTGGAAGTACTTGAAGGTGAAATGGTCTTCATGGGAGAGTTTTGTGTTGGATTCAGACGAATAGGATATTCAAATGTTCTGGAAGGTTGGGGCATATCCTGATCATCTCCTTCATTATGGACATAGCCATGTTGGCCATCTATATTGCCTCCTTCTGCCATAGTTTCCTGTTTGTTGGGAGAAGTTAAAGCTTCCCAAATTGTCTTCTCAAGAGGTCCAAGACCCTCCGTTGATAATGAGTCTGATGAATTTTCTTCCTTAGGATATTCTCGATGATGATAAAATTGGTGATTTTCCTTTCTCAAAATGTTCTAATGATGGTGAGACTGGTGATTTTTCTATCAATCTTTCTGGTAGTTCAAACACAGGTGATTCACCCCTTAGGCGTGAAGATCTCCTTAATGGAACAAGCCAGGGATCCTTTGGGGTAGTTCTACCTTTTTCATCCCTAGACTTACTCATTCATGTTTACTCTTAAATGACATAAATTAAGTCAATAGTTGTTATCTTCCTCAGCTGTTGTATTCAGATTTTAACCTGAATTTTCATAGCTTAGTCTGATTACAGCTATTGGACTGTTTGTTTTCTTCTAGCAACACTATTCCTCGAAAACGGTGCCAAAATGATGCGTAGTCATTATACCATCATTAATTCTCAATGAATTTGTCAATCCAGGGCAGTGTACAAGGCTATCTATGGAAGAAGAAGTGAAACAACTATAACTTAGGTCAATCTAGAGCAACAGGTCTTATTGGTGGAACCGATTGTGTGGGGGGTTTTAGGACATTCCTATCTCTAAATTGCATGAATTAAACCTTAATCTAAGTTGCAGAATTGGAAACTAATCATTAACTACAGAAATGAAGTCCTAATTACAATTGCAGAATGAGACCTAATTATATTGTAGAAATAACAGTTGCAGAATTGAAAGTCTGATCCTAATTGCAGAAAGGAAATCTAATTACTTTTGCAGCAATGAAAGTCTAATTCTAACATGAAAATGAAAACTGTCAAGGTTCTATAACATAAGGTTGTCAATCTTCTATGCAGGATTTGACAGCAAAACATAAAATGCAAGAAATTGCTAAAAAATAGTAAATTCTGGGAATAACAGTCTAAAATAAAGTGGAAGCTTTGCTGAAAGTAAATATTACAACTAAAACATTAAGCACAAGATTAATCTAAGCATAAATAAACTAAGACTACAGATATTGTCAACTGTTTACAAGCAATTGAAATAACAAGTTCTACAACTCATTCTGCTAAAGCAAAATCAGAATAAAACCTCGCTTGTTAGTCCTCCTCCTAGGTCTGGAAGTGGCCAGCCTCCTTGTCCAGAAGAAGGTATAAGTCTCTCTCTCTCTCTAGATCTTAATCACACTCATTTACAAGCAATATGAAATAGAACTGGTGCACTTTATTGATTAAAGAACATGATTACAATAATTCTACTAAAAACCTGTTACAGGACTGTAACAATCAAATTCTACCTATTTTTTGCTTCTTCCTAGCTTCCTTACTCTCCTACTTACTACTACTACCTAGAGCTCAACCCGAATGGGAGCAATATTTATAGATGTCCTAAGGTCTAATTACAAACAAAGAATATCTCAAAAGATCTAATCCTACAATGTCTGCAACAAATTCTGGTTTTATCCTAGAAGAAGATTAAAACTTGATCTTTCCCTTAATGATGGCTTTGGTCGGCAATGACGGCAAAGACAGATGGAAGATCTTTTCCTTTACCTTTTCCAACCTTTATTTCTCTTTTTTTGGCTTCAAAAATCGGTCAACAAGTCAAAAAGCACATTCTGTTTTCATTCCGAAGATAAGTGGCTTCATTCCGAAGACAATGCAATTCTCATTTCGAAGATCGCTCATTTCGAAGATACTGCAATTCTCATTCCGAAGATACTGCAATCCTTCATTTCGAAGATACTGCAATCCTTCATTCCGAAGATAATGCATTCTTCATTCCGAAGATCCGCTCATTTCGAAGATATCTATTCATTCTGAAGATACTTCGAAATGAACAAATGTGTGCTTTTCTAGTGATTTCTTCTGCATCTCTCAGGTGGGTTATCTCCTAAGATAAAATTCCAATGATCTTCATATCTTTCCACATGTGAATTCCATGCCTTGCTATTTATGGACAATCGGCTGGAATTTACATGGGAAAGACCGCTTTTTGCCGCACAGCAATAGTTTGCTTGCACTGTTGCCAGATTTAGGTGAAATAAATGCTTGAGACAAATCAAAACATGATTAGTGAAATGCTGCTATTATTCTAAGCATATCCCATTTTAGCAAGTCATAGCAAAAAGAACACAAAACTATGCAAAAAGCTGTAAAAATCAGCATATAATATTCCAAATACATTGATCATGCAAAATGGTTAATATACAACATATTGAATCAACTTAACTAACATATCAGATAAAACATAAGAGTTTATAGGCATTTTTAGTGTTCAAAACATGTTATGATTGAGGCATTTCCAGGCCTCATCAAGGATCAAACATAGTTTTGTGACTCCATATTATCTGCAAGAAAATGGGCAAGCTGAGACTTCAAACAAGACAATGGTGTCTGTATGCCCAAAATGGCCACATATGCTTAGAAGAATTTTGAATACTTTACTGAGACATGAAAGCTCCATTCTGCATGCATTCCAGTGTATTTTGAAGTGGATCCACAACAAAGGTGAGAAGTCTGCCCACAATTAGTCAAATTTTGCACTTGGTGAAAATCTGCATCACATCCCTTGTTTTTGGCTCTAGATTAGCAACACAGGATTTGAATCCACAAAAGTTTTTGGAGAAAGGTGACATAAGCATAAAATATACGTGGATTGGCAATCACTTTGCATTTTTTTAAGTGGCTAAGTGTTGGAAGATAGTTTCTGGGAGACTTATAGAGTATTTGGCCCAAAATGGTGATATAAGGCAAAAGATGATGTAAAGATGTGCAGATTCGCAAAGAAGGCAATTTTGTCTAATTCTTCAATGGAATGGCAATAAGTAATATTTATCTAAGGCCAATGTAGAATGAAAACATAGTTGTTTACACTATGGCAGAGCTGGAATTGAAATTCATGACTAATGCTCTTGTCTAGGTCCAAAATGGAATCCATAGGATTTTTAAGGGAAATGTGATGTCATCAGATTGTTTATGCGGATTCACTTCAACATCAATGCTAAAGGAAAAGAACAAGGAATAAGTGGTAGATTCTATCCCACCCTATTTACAATGCATTTTTATGCGGATTGGCGTTCTAAGGTTTTTGAAGCATGGAGGATGATGTCATCAAATATTTTTAAAGCAGAATGGCACAGTGATCTTTTCCTGTCATTTATCAAAGCTTATTTCAAACATATCGTAGCCATACGATGGAAAAGATCGATGAATAAGAATTGTTGAGCAGAATGAAATAAAATAAAAGCTTTCTTACTAGGACTGAAGAACAGTTAGTTGGAGAAGGAAGCAAAAGTGTCGAGGGTTTTAAGAAGACCAGAACTAGATACGGTTATAGGTCGACGATGATAGGAGGTTTCCAAGAAAGACCCATGATGCAGATGAGGTCTCCAACAAACAAAACTCCAGTTCAAACCAACAACCAGCAAGTTGCAAAGGTTTCCAGTTGCCATGGTGATTTACTTGCAATGGATTTCCTGGGGATTGAACCAGTAAGATGATGCTAACTAAGAACTCTCTGTTGAGTTGTGAAAAAATAATCCTTGTAATGTTCCACAATGTTTTTAATTTTACAAACTATAAATAGAGGTCAAAACCTCATTTTCAAAGGTCAGTTCTATTGTGTTTGCCTGTACCACTATAAATGTTTCATAAGTTAATGAAAGGAGCATTACATTGATTTTCATATCAATTCTTGTTTCTTCATCATCTGATATCAGAGGTTCTAATATTAAAGCTAAATTTCTATGAATACTTGAATAGTTAGTTTGACAGGCTTATTGACTAATAGAGTAATTGAAATCTACTTTGGATTGGTTCTATATTGTTAGGAGCATATTTTTGTAAAATATGGATAGTGATTAATTGTGTTATTTGGATTATCATTATTGGGGTATTGGAATTGTTTTCTACAATATTTATCTACTGTTCTTGTAAATGTGTGAGGGTGTTTAATATTTGTGATAATGTTGATCTAAGTAATGTATTCTGATATAATTTTTGGAGTTTTTTGTTGTGATATCAATGTTGTTAACCTATCCATCCAACTATTGTTCACTTTTATAACCCTAATCTCTCTACCTAACCCTAATCTCAAAAACCTAAGTGAGAATAATAATGTCAACATCTTGTTTAAGTTAACAAGGAACCGACCTACTCTGGAGGTTAGATCGAGAACTTTATTCTGGTCTATACCAATGTTGAGTGCTGAGCTGCAACTATCAGGTGCATGCCTAAACAAAAAATAGGAAGATAGAAAACTATAGTGTTGAGTAAATCTTAAACGCAATTTAGTTCCCAATAGTGTCCATCTTAAAAAATATATTGGCACATCCAGTTGCCCCTTGTGTTATGGGCTTATAATACTAGCATTCAGACACCCACTAGGGCAACTCCATTTTCACTAGTATATGGTGCTGAGGCCATTATGTCCCTAGAGTTGGAAATTCCAATGTTGTGCATTGCATTGAAAGAGTTCATCGATGACAACATTGCACAACAAGCTCACCTAGATCAATTGATGCTACTTAATGAATGTTGCGTGAATACTCTTGAGCATCTCCATGTTTATTGGGAGTGCTTAAAACAAGCTTACAATAACAAAGTACATATGAGAGACTTTGAGGTTGGTGATATTGTGCTAAAAGAGAACCAACAGAACTCAAGTCTACCACCAAAATTGTGAGACAAATTTGTGGCTAATTGGTTAGGTCCTTATATCATCTCTAAGAATATTGGACCTGGGACATATCGCTTACCATCGCTTGAAGGTATTGAAGAGCCTGAAACTCTCAAAATACTTCATATTAAAGAATTCTATACCTAAAATGATCAAAATGCTCCAAACGCATCTGTAAGCCCTTTGGTCATCCAATAAAAATCTCCAAAGGTTTCTGTAAGCCATTTGGTCAAATCAAAATTTTAATAAAAATTGAAAAAGTAATAAAATCTAAAAACATTGAAAATTTTCAAAAATTTAAAAACATTTACATCATTGCAATCCATTTACTGCATGCATTTCATTTTGCACATGCATTTCACTTTGCATTGCATTAGGCATTTCCATCCGTCGCACTTGCCTTTAAAATAAGTTGTATTTACAACCTTACAAACGACACCACATTTGTGTTTCTATCATGCATCTATGCACTATAATTATCATCTGTCACCCTTGTGAGTAATTGTGTATTTCAGCACAACCCTTTATGTTGCTATGAAGAATATACTAAGGTTTTTCGATCATTCAACCATACCTAAAGGTTTTCTCAAGAGTTGATAGAAAGCTTGCTTTGCTTTTGTAGATGAGGTCTAGTTTTGATAGCACTTAGCATATCAGAATCCTATCACTAATCAACAAACTAAACAATCCTAATTAGGACAAGGGAAATATGAAAGCTACAAAGAAGGACCAGGTATCCTGAGGTGAAAATTTTATCTTGCTTATCCCCCTATGCGGATGATTCGGGAAATGTTGACAATTAGAAAAAAGACAAGTTTCCCCTACCCAAATAAATCCCTTGCTTACGTCAAAAGAAGAAAATTCCCAAAGCAAATTCCTAGAGCAGAATCCTAGAATGAAATACCAGAATGAAATCCTAGAATGAAATCCCAGAATCAAGTCAAATCAATATCAAATTTAAAATAAAATAAAATCAGTATCAAATCCCTTGCTCAAAGAAAAAAAAAGAGAAGTATAAAATAAATAGTGGTTTTTATCACTAAAAGAGAAGTACAAAATAAATAGTGATTTTTGTCACTATACATGAGCAAGTATCTTGATAAATTGAAGAAAAGAAGGGAGTGAACTTGAATCCCTAGAATTGTCAGCACTAGTGAACCTTACGTATGATGATATATCTGATACATTAGCATCTTGATTTTGTACAGATCAATGTTTGAATGTGTAGGAGCTAGCTTTAGGTTTCTTGTATCGCTTAGTAGTCTATCCAACTAAAATCTAAACCTAGGATCAGATTGATATTTGAGGATCCCCAATATAGAAATGGGCTGAATGAATCATGCCTGGAACTGAGGTATGCTTATGCCTTATATATATACTCATTTGCACACACAAGGATAATGAATAGTTGGGTCTATCCTAGCAAAAGCCTTATGTTTCAGAAGTCTAGTATGGTCAGTATACAACTTTTTATGAGTCAACTAGGGTGTTTGAGTCTCATGGAAAACCTCAAAAATTCCCAAATAGAAACAATCAATCAAATGTCAATTTATTTTATGAGAGTTTGTTTATTAGAAATATTCATAATATAGGTTAGATACTAGATGGATGTCAGAGATGATATTTAAATGACCGCTGACTATGTTATCCATACTATTTTAATTTACAAAAGCTTATGAACAGAAACAATATATCATTTCATAGCACACATGGGTGTTTAATTGATAAATACTTATGATAAGATACATCAATTGCAGTTCATGATTGTTATACATTTGGTGGTGTCATTCATCATATTGTCAAACTCATATTGCATTCATACATTATGTTTTAAGTGATTAAAGTATACATGTTCATTTACAATAAATCATCATCATGAAAAATTATGCAATACATACATGGTATGAAGCATGTCATAACATCATAAATTAAATGCATACAAGTACTATAAATTAAATATACATTTAACATCAAACATCGCATTTATATACATTCATCATAAGTAGTCCATCTACACATGTATATCACTGCATTTGCTAATACATTACATAACTATCTATATCATGTCATCCATACATCACATCATATAGCATAAAATAAATATAACACATCAACATTACATCCATATGCATCACATTAACATAAAATAAATAAATACTACACATATAATAAGTCTCAAATGTTAGATCATATAAATATATGTATATCAAAAATAAACATTACATCAGCATATGTCAAAAATACCCGTAGGCTAAAACTATGTAGGTCCTCGACCTTACACTAAAAAATGGTACAATATATGTCATATATCAGTACTAAGTAGTGCCTGCACCCCCAGTTTGATAGGCTCCACCATCGCCTCCACCCTCCCTGTGAGTTCGTCTGGACTTGGCACCTGAGATCCTCTTAGTCCTATGTGACCTGTGATTGGAGCGAGCTGAGGACTGACCTGTATCCCTGGTCTGAGTCCTCTGATATCCTAGAGGTATGGACCTCTCAGGAATCTCATCCCTGAGTAGCTCAATATCTCCCATCAAGTTAGAGATGTAGGCAACATTTGATGATCTATCATTAATGTGCTACTACACCAGATTCCGCAGTCTCCCGATCTCTATCATCGGGTCCATCGTTGCTAGTCCCTGCACTGCTAGTACTGCTGGAGCTACTGAGTAGTTGGAGCTACTAGAACAACCTATGAAGTTGAGGGGTCCTCCATCGTAGCCCTGAGCGAGTCTCGATCTGTAGTCATGGCATCTAACTACAACTGTAAGAGGATGTGTTGCCCTGTAACCTTCTGGATCTCAGTATGTACCATAGTGATCTATGCCTGAAGAGTAGCCTTATCCTTTGCATACTCATACCACTGAGATTGCCCTACTATGATATGTTACTGCAAGTCCCTAATCTATGCTTGTAAGGTAGCTATGGAGGTGTCTCTCTCTAGCATCTACATCTGTAATGTGCCTACCTGAGTTTGTAGGCTAGCCACCTGAGCCCTAAGTTGTCTAATATTGTTGTCAATAGATACCTCACCCTCCTATAGAGCCTCATACTCATCCATAGGGGGGGTCTCCTCTGCAGCTACTACTTCACCCCATCTGCCCTCAGTCCTCTAACAGACTCGACACCCGTGAGGATTGACCTCGACTCCCTATTCACCCTCTAATTGTAGTATCATCTACAGTCCTACCCAAGGGACCCTCCATGCCTTGTCATACCTTGGTATTCCACCAAGTTTTGTAGTTAGGTGTAGTCCCTATGTTTTTCAACCCTGAATCCTAGAAATCATCATCCTCATTTCCTAGGGGAGTCACCCTAGGCCATGTCAAGTCTCTCTCTAAAGTGATAGATGGTGGGAAGCTCTAGGATGTCCTATCTGATACCAAATTATATGGTGAGTGAGAGAAGTGAAGAAATCATGTACCTCAGACTTGCATCCAAGGAGCCATCTATATTTGTGTGCCCATCACAAGTATATGTCAGCCTCTGTCCATGGATGGCAATATAAGTATGGGTGCCACTCAATATGGTCTGCCTATAGCTGTGCAAACTACTCTATGTAATAGCTCAAGTATCCTATGCGAGACTTACTCCAAAAGCCCTCCTACTCTCAAGGCCAACATGCTACATAGCACTGACGATGCTCATCCATAATGTCTTTGATATTGCATGGAAATACAGTGGGGAACCTAATATTGATGTGTTGTCACCCCCAGATCTATAGTAGCAAGATACAATCGATTCCCACCCGGATCCTCTGAGTGATCTAGTATAACTCATTATAGAGTTGCACAAGTAAGGCACTCCCTTAGGATAGGATCAAGGGCTGGTTAGTCGGGCTTGCCAAGATATATTGAGTCATAGCTAGGAGGTTCCAAGGGAACCTCACTCCAAAATTGTCAGGTAGCATGATTTGCATAATCAGGTGCATGAAGATGGTTGTTCATCAAACAAGACCTGATGAATGTACCAGTGCTCAATGTGGACCCCTCCATGGTCTGAGTGCTCCTGTGTCACCATACTATGGCGATTGAATATCTGATTGAATAATGTCTTCTTCACCTTAGTTGGTGAATATGTGATAGCCTAGCACACAAGTTACTAAGGATCCTTTATTCCCTTGCCATCGCAGTTAGAGTCTGGTCGAAATAAAAATAATAAGGCAAAAATAATTAAAAATCAACCAAAAACATCAAAAAATGACTTAAAAATGGCAAAAAAATCATAAAATCTTCAAAAACACATAAACATCAAAAAATGCACTCAAAAATTTCAAAAAAATGGACAAAGTACTTTAAAAATAAAAAAACAATTAATTCCTTGCAAAATTCAAAAAAATTAAAAAATTTAAATTTGTTTCTAAGGTTGTCGAACCGCGGTTCAGAACCATGGTCGGGATGGCGGTCAATTTACTGATCGTTGGAATTTAATCCCACTATGGATGACATTCGTGGCTCCCAATTTGCCAATTGGGGACTGCGCTTGCTAGTCACGACTAAGAGAGTTGACCTTTTTAAGGTCATTTCTTATCTCGAGACACCCAAAAAAATTAAAAACCCTCCCCTTAATCTAACCTAAGCTAAACCTATCTAGGGTGAGGTTCATTACCGATAGTTTAATGATGTTCATTTAGCTCATTACTTAGTGAGGTTAATTTTTAAAAATTGGTAAAGCAAATAATGGTCAAGGGTTTTGTGTGCTTCTACCTTAGTAGCACTGAATCCTCCAGGTTGGTCTACCATCAGTCTAGGTGGTAGTGAGGTCGAGTTTGTAGTAGAGTTTCGTGTTAAATTTGGTAACTCACCTCTCAGAGCACTTAGGTTTTACAAAGCTGTCAATTGGAAAATGATGTCAAAAATGACAGAATTTTTTTAAATATTTTCTATTTTGCTCCTGACTATGAATGACACCCGTGGGTGCAAGATTAGGGTTTTTTTTACCACAGGTCGGAGCCGCGGCTAAAGTTTTTTTCAAAACTAGCTATGTTTGCCAAGTGCAACTAGAAACCTGCAATAAATGCTCCAAAATCCCACCGTGAGGAGTTTCAAAATGCAAAATCATAAATACCCACTTGACCAAAATTGTCAAAAAATTATTAAAAATTTAAAAATAACAAAAAAAATTAGATAAATTAAAAGCCAAATGCGCCTCGTATCTAGTGATTTACCCTCTACACTTGGAGGTTGTAGTGACTGGTGTTCCATGCAATCCAAAAATATGAGTAAATTACCATAAGGACATTTGGGGAAACTTCATCATTGTTGAATTGATATGCTTCATTTCAATCTCGAAGAAGGCCTTGGAGGCTGGACCGCCCCACGGGAATAAAGCAATCATGTCAATTATTCTATGATACTTTCAGCAGATCATTGACAATATGATTCAACACAACCCAATTGGAATTATTATCATTTTGATCCCTAAGAAGGCCTTCGTGGCTAGACCGCTCCAAAGGATAGAAACATACAATTATTATTTACAGTTGTAATCATAGCTGATTAGGCCTAATAAAAGTATCAAATGCTAAACTTTAAATTTTTCAAGACATTTATAGTGGTAAAACTACTCGTCGTTTCATTTAATTATCATTACCCTCATCAACTCGTCGCCTGAGGGGGTAGTCATAATATCATAATCATAATCAAAGTCAACAGAATATCCCTTGATCATAGATCCCTTGATCTTGTCAAAATTACATTCGTTTCTTACGAATAATATCATAAGCTTACCCTTTGTTGGGGAAAAAGCAAATATGAAAATTTAGTTTATAGCTTTCTTCCTTTCAGACACATAGGATCGAAAACCTATAATAGCACTGAAGCTACCTAAATGTTTGATGATGAGTGCAAGCTCTTTCAATTTAAGCCTTCCATCTAGTTGGAAGCAATGATTCTAGGATGTGTCCTTTTGCTAGACCTTGGGCATCTAATGTTGATTAGAATAATGATCATCATCCAACCTACAAAATCATTTTAGGAGGTCTATTTTTGCTCAAAATTATTCGAGCTCACAACACATATCAAAAGAGGCATCTGTAGACACCTAAAATGCATCATGTCAAGGCGACTACTCATATGGGACATGCTAGAAGACCATATGGAAGATCTTGGATAGATTCCAAGGTATAGTAGTGGTTCTAACCACTCATTTAGGCATTTTTGCCTAATCAGTGTTGGTTGCGGTTGACACCCATGGTTAACAGAGCTGACCGTGCCTTAGAGCTGCAACTAGACTAAAAAATTAGTTGGACCTCGACCGACCCAAAATCGGTTATAATGACCAATTGGTTGCAGATCCAAGCAGAAGGAGGACAAAAAGTTTTAGAAGTTTCCATTCAACTACCCCAACTATCCCTTCTTGATATTGGATTCTCCATGAAGCTAATACATGGCCTCCTCAAATGCTATAAAATCTCCCCTCCAAATTAGGAAAGATATGGAAGAATCTTGAGTTGAAGAGCAATGAAGCCCTGTCGAATTGCATACTCACTTGCATACATTGAGAGGAGCACTTTTGCTGCCCAATTGGAGATCAAATGATATTTGAAACCAAGAACACTATGGAGGGCTAGGAGAAATAAAGAAAATAAATTGAGCCAAATCCATCACCAATATGAGTAATTCAACCACCAAATCTGTCAGAGGACATCGTGGTGACCCTTGATCATCAATTCATCAAGGAGAATTAGAGATCTAATACCAATATTTGAGGGTAATTTAATTTCCAACTCAGCTACGATTATCAGTTGTGGCTAATAGTACCAACTGATTCATAGGCCCTCGATCAAGATCTAATCTCCTTTTCCCTTGGTTTTAACAGTAGTTTACATTTTACTTTATTTAGATTAGATACATTTGATCTTAGATTTATTTTACAATTGTATGGTAGAAATAGGAATTTAAGGTTTACTTCCCTCCTTTCTTGTTATTTAGTAGCTAGATTGGCTATGGCTTATTCTCATGTTCTTATGATTTCAATTGCTTAATTAGAGTATTAGGTAGATTTATCTATGTTTATTTTGCATTTCTTGATGGTCAATTATCATGCTTAGAGTAGATTTCTATGCTTTATGCACTTTCTTGATTTCAAGATTTCATGACAATATTTTGTATAATTTCCTCTAAAAGCCTCATCAAGAGAGGCCTCCTTTGTTTCTAATTGCTTCTTGTTGTTTCTTGAATGTAGGGTTAATAGGATCTTGACATTCAAAGCAACAAATGCCTCTAATCATGGAGAAGAAGGCTACATTTGCCTTAGAGCAATTCGTGTCAACCTAGGAAACTTATAGATTACACCTACCCTTGCGTGGGGAAATTTTTCTTGATTGTAATAATTGTATCACATTAGGTATCCCTAAGAGGGATGGATTTGTAATCGAGTTTCATTGAAAATTTAATAAAAAGAAACCCTTCTTTGTGGTTATTTTCAAAATTGTCTTTCTTTCATGCTTTATGTGATGTTCCAATTATTATTAGCTTAGGTGTATGCATCCTGGATTACTACATTACCTAACCATTCTCTATATGTTTCTGTAAGTTAAAAAATATTCTATGTGAAACTTGTTGGTGTGATTGAAGAGGTATTTGTGATAGATTTAGTTGAGTTAGTAAGCTTTTGTGAAAGCTTACAATGCATATTTGAGGCAAGTCTTGGTGAATAAATTTTGAACAGATTGCACAAGTTCTAGTGAGGACTTGTTGAGCATATTTAAGGTAAGTCTCGGTGAAGACTTGTTGAGCATATTAGACAAGTTCTAGTGAGGACTTGTTGAGCAGATTTGAGATAAGTCTTGGTGAAGACTTGTGATCAAATTTCATTGATTGATTTGTTCAAACCTTGAGGTAGAGTAGGTACGAAAGGGGTAGGTGGGAACCTCAAGCATGGATCAAGTGAAGATCTAGAGGAAGGCAGTTAGGCTATGGTAGATTTGGAGGTGGGCATCATGCAAGGGCATGACCATACTCAGAAAGACCCTGACAAAAAATATACGAAGGACAATGCGGGGCACAAGAAGTGGCTATCTTTTGCTGAGACTCTTAGAGGAAAAAGAAAGGATATTCTCTCTCTTTTGCCCCTAGTTCCAATAAATAATAAAATTTTTTCCCTGACAAGTTCCATGAGCCCTTTTATTTCAATGGAAGAATTCTCCTTAGTAGGCAAGTTTTTGGGAGGTAGGCCAAACATGGAGACTATCAGGGCTTGGGCAATGGGTAAATGGCGATCGATAGGCATCTTGGAGTTGGTAACTCTAACTCGAGGGTTCTTCATTATCTGTTTTAACAATATGGAGGATGCTAACCACATTTTAACAAGAGGTCCTTGGTTATGAGCAAAAGAAGCCTTTTTCTTAGACGATGGGGTGAATATTTTGACCCTGAAAAGCAAAATATTAACATTGCCCCTATTTGGGTTCATATCCTAGGTCTACCTGCCCATTTATTCAATGAATATTGGCTGTAGGGCATAGCCAAAACTATAGGGGACCTGATCTCCATTGACCATGCGACCTTGGCCAGGATAAGGATGACTCATGCACGAATCTACGTAAATACTAATTTGGATAATGAATTGCCAAGGTTTGTGGAGCTAGAGTATGGAGAATACTATTAAAAATAGTTGGTAGAATACGAGAACAGACTAACATTCTATGCAGAATGCAAAAATCAAGGACATCTATGCAATCAGTGCCCTAACCTAACAATGAATAGAGAAAAGAAGTAGGGAATGCTAGACAGAGGAAATTTGAGGAGTTTCCATGGTAGAGGCGATTTCAATCAGGCAAACTATGTCTACAAAAAAAAGAAAAGAGAGGGTGTAGGGTCCCAACAAGACAAAGGAAAACAATAGGTTGTTGGTAACCAAAATACTTAGGTAAGTTCCAATCCTCTAGCTTCAAATAAATTTTCAATTCTATCCAATATGGGAGTAGGAGGATTATCGGAAGACATGGAAGCCCAAAACCTTCAGGCTAACCTTTATGACTCTATAGAATCCCCATCCAAGTTAGGATCCTCAAACCCTAATGCTTAAATTATTGTAAGCCCCATGGGCATCACAAATCCTAACCCTAATGCCCGATCTCTAGAATCCCCATCCAATTCAGGATCCTTAAACCCCAATGCTAAAAATACTTCAAGCCTAGTGGGCATCCCAAATCCAAAACCTAATTTTGAAGAACTTAGGAAGAAAGTTGAGGCATTGGAAAATAAAAAATCTCATCTCCCTAACATAATCATTAGGAGCTAGGTGAATCCTACTAAGGGGTCATCCTGCAGACTAGGGGAATACAAGAAAAAGGAGAAGATTTGGATGTAGGGGTGGAGATATGTGAAACTCTTTAGACTGAGGAATATGGCAGTCCGGTTCTACAACAAATTACCTCCCCCAGTTTAGTCCTAAATAAACTAGGAGCACTGTGAAGTCTCCTATATATTTTGGCAATGAAAAAGAAGAGGGAGAATATCAAATGCTGAGCATCAAAAAATTAAAATTGATAATGACATTGCCAATGGAAAATAGATAACCTTGTTTCAACAGGTTATTCCGGGTTCTGAAGACAAAAAATTAGGAAAACCCCCTCAAGGGAGGGGGAGAGGAAGAAATCCCAAACAATCTAAATGAAGTTCCTCTCATGGAATGTGAGATGCCTCAATGGCCTGCCCAAACATAGGGAAGTCAGTGCAATAAGAAATCAAGTGAATCCAACTATTATCATGTTGCAAGAAACAAAAACTGATGAGATTCAATCAAAAAAATTAGCAAAAAAAATATGGAATCAAGGGGAGATGGTTTGCAAATCATCTAGAGGAGTGTTTGGAGGCCTTATGACTTTGTGGGATCCCCAGATAGTAGAAGGCACCATTATTTAGAAATATGATAGGAATATTAGTGTTTTATTTAAGGAAATAAACAACAAAAGGTCGTGGATCCTTTCAAATATTTATGCCCCGACTTCAATTCAAGGGAGAGCTCTACTGTGGGAGTACTTAAGCAATCTGAGTGAAATATTCCATAATGTCCCCTGGATTCTATATTGGGATTTTAACACTTCTCTTTACCCTTCAAACAAAATGGGTGGAAATGGACCACCTATCAGAAGCATGGATGAGTTCAATGACTTTGTGAACTCCAACATGTTGATGGATGTAAAACTTAGAGGAGCAAATTATACCTAGAGAAATCAATGGATAGGGTGTCATATCATTCAAGAAAGGCTGGACAGGTTTTTCTATCAAAGGAGGCTACAACTCTGTTCGATGATTATACCCTACAAGCCCTTCCTAAAATTGCCTTTGATCATAATCCCATTTTGTTGGAGATCCCTAACTCTCTATCCTTCAAGAAACCTTTTAGATTTCAATCTATGTGGATCAAACATTCTAGTTTTAGAGATAACTTAATTTAGTGGTGGCAGCAACCTGTTAGGGGTAGTGCAACTTTTAAACTTGTTGGTAAATTAAAGTTTGTTAAGAAAAAGCTTTGAAATTGGAACAAAGAGGTCTTTGGGAACCTCTTTAAAAATAAAAAATAGGTTGTTGAAAGTTTAAAGATAATTGATAGGAGGATTCAACATGGTGATGCTTATGAAACTACTAGGCAGGAGGAACTAACAAAACTAGTAAAGTTTCATAACATTTTGGCCTATTAGGAAATTTATTGGAGGCAAAAATCAAGGGCTCTTTGATTGAAATATGGAGATTCAAATTCCAAGTTTTTTCACATCACCACGCTTAGAAATAGAATCAATAACAAGATAATTTTTTTAAAAAAAGTAGATGGTTCTATTACTCATGACTTAACATAAATCAGAAAGAAGGCAGTAACTTATTTCAATTCTATTCTTGGTCAAGAATCATAGTGCAGTGAGGAGGCCAAAGATATTCTCTTGCGATCCATTCCTAGCATAATAAATGAGGATATAAACCTTAAGCTTCTAGCTCCATTTTCTGATGAGGAAATTAAGAAAGCCTTATTTTGCATGAAGCCAGACAAAGTCCCGGGACCCGACGACTTCCCCCCTCGTTTCTATCAAAATTTTTGGGATATCGTAAGTGAGGATGTAATTTCTACTGTCAAATAATTCCAAGCAAGAAATCATATCCCAAAAGGTATCAACTCTACTTTTATTTCTCTAATTTATAAGAAGCAAACCCCTGAATCTATGGCTAACTTTAGGCCAATCAGTTTGTGCAATGTTTCTTACAAGATCCTACATAAAGCCATTGCAAATAGAATTAGAGATGTTTTGCCCCACATTATAGATCCATTCCAGGGAAGCTCTGTCCAGGGCATGTCAATCTTGGATGGAGTTATCGTAGTTCATGAAGCTCTGCACTCTTCTCATAAGACTAACATGTCTATTTTTACCCTCAAGCTTGATATGAATAAAGCATCAGGATAAATTGGGACTTTTTGATTGTTGTCCTATTTAATTTTGGTTTTCACCACCAATGGGTTAATTTAATCAAAGAATGCATTTCTAAAGCATGGTTCTCGATTCTAGTTAATGGAACAACTGCTGGTTACTTTCAAAGTCGTAGAGGAATTCGGTAGGGGGACCCTATCAGCCCCATGTTATTCATCATTGTGGTAGAAGCTTTAGGTAAAACCATCAAAAATGCTTACAGTTCAAGGATAATATAGGGAATTAAGAGAACATATCTCACTAGGGTTTTTTCTCACCAAAAATTCATTGATGATACCCTTATATTGACTAAGGCGTCGGTGGTTGAGGCCAAAATAATTAAATACATCTTGCAACTCTACGAGGATGCTGCTGGTCAGAAAGTTAATTTTAGTAAAAGCAAGTTATATTTCTTGAACATCCCCATTCAGAAGCAAGGAAGGATTGCAAAATTTTTAGGGTGTGATATAGCAAACCTCCCCACTTCGTATCTTGGTCTCCCTCTTTTCATTGGTTCTATGAGAGAGTCAATGTGGGACAGGGTTATTGAAAGAATTCAAAAAAAACTTGTTGGATGGAAAGGTCATCTTCTATCTCAAGCGGGAAAGTTGACCCTCACTAAGGCCTCTCTTTAGAGCATTCCAGTCTATTTCCTCTCCATTTTCAAAGTCCCTGTGAAGGTTTTCCAAAAAATTGAGAAACTCCAAAAATAATTTTTATGGACTGGATCAGAGGAGAAAAAAAGGATACACCTTGTAGGATGGACTAAAGTGTGCAGACCCAGGGAAAATGGGGGCTTAGGACTGAGGAGAATTGCTCATATGAATTTAGCTTTACTGGTTAAGCAGGCATGGCGCCTCATTTCTAGTGAAGAAAATGAATGGAAAACTATCATAAAACGAAAGTATCTTCAAAATATGGAATTTCTAAGTGACTCAGTTCCAATCAAATGTTCTGCTTTCTTGAAAGTAATTCTCAATTGTAAGGAAATCATCAAAAAAGGTTTAATATGGGTTTTAGGCAATGGTGAGAGGATAAATTGTTGGAATGACAGGTGGGCTAAGGACGAATCACTGACGTAATATTCTAACTTATCCCGAATTAGAGATATCACGAAAGAACTCATTGGCAAAAAAGTCTCTGATTATATGGTTGAGGACAAAGGCAGAATGAAGTGGAAACAAATAAGGATTCAGGTATTTCAAGCGAAATCAAATGATCTTTGTAAAATTCTTGGGAAACAGTTTATCCCCATGAGATCCAAGGAAGATCAAGTGACCTGGGCTCCTATGAAAAACGAGCAGTCACTGTTAAATCAATTTACAAGCTTTTGCTTGATGACGAGGATTTTGTCCTCCAAAAGGATTTAGTTTGGATAAAAAATTTAATTCCAAAAATTGTAGTCTTTTCATGGCTGGTTATCCAAGGAATAATTCTAACCATTGATAATATGATGCATAATGGTATTTGTATCACTAATCATTGTTATATTTGCAGGGCTAATTAGGAGACCATTTATCACATTTTCCTTGAGTGCCCTTTTTCCTTGACTATCCTAAGTGGGGTTTTTTAGGCCTTCAATATTTCTTGGGTTAAACCAACCATCGTACTTGATTTGTTCATCCAGTGGCCTTGCCCATTTTTAAGACAAAGACTTAGATACATGTGGAAAATTTATCTCAATCACTATATTTGGCAGGTGTGGTTAGAAAGGAACCATAGAGTCTTTAATGAGTCTATCCATGATCATCAAACTATCATTACCAGGATCCTATCCTTTGCCAACAAGAATGTGAACCTTATCCCTTTTGATAGCCGTAAACCTCATCTGTAGGAGATCATGATTGCTCAATATTTAATCTTAACCTTGTTAGATGAGTCTGTGCCTAGGGTAGTCAACCCCAGAGCCAATGTTAAGTGGTCCCCACCTCCTACGGGTTGGTTTAAGCTTAATTATGATGGAGTAGCTAAAGAAAATTCTAGCAAAGTAGGTGCTAGCGGTATTGTACGAGATCATAATGGAAATATGATGATTTCATTTTATGAATATTTGAGAACAAGAACGAATAATGAAGCTTAAGCTAGAGCTATGTAGAGAGGCCTTCAAATGAATCAAGACTTAGAAGGTAATTTTATCATAGAAGGAGACTCTATGCATGTTATAAATCTCCTCAATAATTGGAAAACACCTCCTTGGAGGATTAAAACAATTGTTGAATAGGCCAGGATCTTTTCCAAGGAAGACAGGACAAAAAATCCCAAAATGTCTTTTGGGAAGCTAACAAAATTGCTGATAAGCTGGCCAATTTGGGTGTCGATGGTGACCGACTTTTCAAATGGGAACACGGTGTCCCGAGTGAAGTAGAGGAGCTTATTCAACAAGAATGCCAAGAATGATAGTCAAATTTACCAATAGGGAAGGCATTGTAAGTTCAAAGGCTAGGAGTATTCCCATCTCTTTTTTGAAACTGACTCATAATAAAAATTATCCGAATTGTCAGTCTTCGTGGATGCTGCTTGGAAATACCACAAATACTAATGGGGACAGTTACATGTTAGATAACATGGCTCCTAGTCATCTTAGTAATTTGAGGTTGGTTTATAATCACAAGGCATGAAAGAAATGACAATATAAGACTTCAAACCAGAGCCACGTGGACCACTAGATAGCCATAGCCATAAATATATCCAGCAGGTTCACTTATCCAAGGTTGATTGGCCAAGACGGTATGTGGTCCCAAAGCATGTAATATACGAAATAAAGCAATTACCAAATAATTATTAAGAGTAATTGTCAATACAGATCTTGTGGGAGTTTTTTTCAGTACTCTGCTATGTGTGTCTGCATATTTTTGTTTCTCCATTGTTTCAAGGAAGTGATCCATGTCTGTTTCTTTTTTTGTAATTATGATGTAGGTGTGTTTTCTTGGGGTATACCAAAAATGTTGTATGGGAATTTTCTTATTGATAACAGGCTATGTGCCTTACCAAATGTAATGGCTTTGGTGGCATGTAGATTTTACATATATAGGATCCTTAGTAAGGACATGTTCATCAATAGCCCTGGGCTGATTTTTGTAAAAGATTTTGGGTCAACCTATAAAACCCAGTATTAATGCTATAGTATCTTATCTACCAAAAAAAATGAAATCTTATAAAGGATCTAACTCAATAGCTAATATAAGGAGATTCAAAGAGAAGTTAGAAGCAAAGGTTTTAGAATATGAAAAGCTAGAGCATGATGTGGCTTCACTAAGGAAGGAATTAAAATAGTCTAAGGATAAGTTACACAGATTTGGAAGAAGCTCAAAAATCATAGATAATATTATCAAGGTACATAGATGGTCATCAAATAAAATAGGACTTGGATTTGAATAGGAACAAAGAAAATAAGAAGAGGATTCAATATCAAGCTCCAAAGAAGAAGCTTAAGAAGAAGAGAGTGTAAGTGAAAGTGAGACTTCTGAGGATGAGTTGGACAATATAAAGTTCAACAAGGAAAGAAATATTGCACAAATGAGGAACAGATGGAACAAGAATCAACACAGGGTAAAAGAGACTAAGAGACCAATGAGGTCAAGACAAGGTAATTTTAATGGATGATGCTTCTCATGTCATAGGTTTGGGCACAAGGATACATAGTGTAGGACACATGAAAGATAGGAATGTGGAAATTTTAGAAATAGGTAAGTTTTTTAGGGGTATTGCTACTCTTGTAATCAGTTTGGTCACAAGGCAATAAATTGCAGGGTTCATGACAAGAATGAATATGACTTCACTAGGAGAAACTCAAAGATATTTGCACCTTTAAGGAATAACAACATTAAGTGTTATAAGTGCAATAATGATGGGCATACAACAATGTGGTGTAGAGCATAAATCCCAGAGATAAGCAGGAACATGAATAGTTAGAGGAATTAGAAGAATAAGTTGAGGAAGAAAGTGGACAAAGGTAAAGATCAATGTATGCTGGGAGTAGAAATACTCCCACCCTAGAATTAATCACCTCAAGAGGAGGTGGAGGAGGGGCTAAGCTAAGAGTATCATTCTTAGCCCCAAGCCCCAAAGGTGGTCCTTTGCCATTGATGACAAAGGGGGAGAGATTTGAGTTAGGGGGAGAGCATTCAGTCAGGGGGAGCGATTTCTTAGGGAAAGCAACTTTTGAAAAAGAAAAAGGAATGGTAAAAATAAAGGGGTTGCCATCAATGACAAAGGGGGATATTGTTGGAAATTTTGAGTAGTTTTGTTGTCATTTATGTCAAAAGAATATTGGTTTAATTTCGTCATCATTAAGGACATCAAGTGGTTTTTACAAAAGCAAGAAGGTCTTGGAAAGGAATAGGATATAATATTATTTTTGAAATTATATGCCTAAAAAGGGTCTAAATAATGAAGACCTAAGGAAGGAGAAGCAAGTTTAAATTAAATAGTAATATTCTATTATTATAATATTTCGAGCCAAATAACAAGGTGAAGAAAAACGAAGTCCAAAGTAAAAATACCCATGAGTAATTTTCAAAAGGTTTAATTTAAATTAAAATATTTTAATATTTGATTAAAATTTTAATTTAAATTAATAATGGAGGCAAAGGTTTTTAAATTTAATATTCAAAAAATTAAATTCAAAATTTTAAATTAAAAAATGGACCGACGTGAGAAGTCAAAAGATAATGTGTATGTATATAGGAAATTATTTCCATTTCCTAAAGTTTACTACACACCTTCGAATGCAAGAAAAGAGAATATCGAGCACTGCATCTAAGAAGAAGATAAATTGCATTTTAAAGAGCTTGGAGGGAAACGAGGCAACAAAGGCCATGAGGTGATTTGACATCCCATCAAATGGTAGCACATATGACAATTGGGAGAGTTTTAAGGCTTGCATGGAGAAGATCACGGTTCGATCCACATGATTGATGTTTTGCATGAGGAAGAGGCCTTCGTTTGACTTGCTTGGAATTTTTGTGAGGCAAATTCTTGGGATAGCATGTGCCATTTGTCTCATGTAGGCACGCAGCCCACTTGGTGGCCTAGCTTGGAGCTAGGGAGTTGGAAGTGCAAGGTCACATGGTCGAATTCGCCGAAGACGGTTTTTTAGTGGGTAAAACAAATTAAAGGTATGCCATTCGATTTTATTCTCCAAGGTGTTAAAAATTAAATTGTTTTGATATTGTCATAAGTGCTAAGTGCTTGAGGGAGTTATAAGGTAAAGAAAAATTTAAAATATTTAATTTTTAATTTTTGATGATTGAAACTTGTGAGTTTGGAGATTATAAGGTGTACAAGGTAAATTGTTAAGTGCTTTGTCATGGTGAAATTATTGAGTTAAATATTGTGAGTTTGGACCTTATAAGGTGTATAAGGGAGATTGATGTGCATGTTTTTTTAATGAAATTGTTGAGTTAGATATTGTGAGTTTGGATATTATAAGGTGTACAAAAGGATTTGATATTTTGTATGGAAAATAATCTTTGAGAAAATTATTTTGTGGAGATCTTGAGTTGAAGGAAAGTGTGGTCACCTAACCCTAGTGTTGGTAAAGAAAATTTGATTGTGGTTAAGATAGGTTTTGAATATTTATCTCCATAAAAATAAAAGGCATGGGTACATATTCCTTGTGAGTAAAATATTTTTGGATTGGATGTTGTGAATGCCAAGTTGGAGTGTAAAGGATTGTTTGATAAGCATTGTTGTGTTTGGTTTTGAGATATCCAATATTGATTAATGAAGGTTTTTCTGGAATAAAGGTTGATGATAGAAACCTTGTTTGATAAGAATTTTTGGAAATATTGAGTGAGCCTTCATGTGCATGATCATGAGTATCATTGTTATGTGAGGTTTGTTTGATAAGAATTGTTGAATAAGATTTCATTGAGTGTTTTGTTGAGAGGAGTTGATTGAGCATAGTTGAGTGAAAGTGTTGGAGTAATAGTTCAAGTTATGTGAAACAAATTGTTCTTTATTTCTGTATTGAGTTGAAGGAAAGATTGAAAATGATTAAACATTATTGTGATTGAAACATATTGAGTCTCTAACAATTATCTATATGTTTCTGTGGTAAAAACAAGAGAGATATTGAAAGTGATTGATCATTGTTATGAGTGTGAAGCATATTGAGTTCCTAACCATTCTCTATGTGTTTTTGTAAGTTAAACATGATTCTATGTGAAACTTGTTGGTGTGATTGAAGAGGTTTTTGTGACAGATTGAATTGAGTTGAGTAAGCTTACAATGCATATTTGAGGTAAGTCTTGGTGAATACTTGTTGAACATATTGGACAAGTTCTAGTGAGGACTCATTGAGCATATTTGAGGTAAGTCTTGGTGAAGACTTTTTGAGTAGATTAGACAAGTTCCAATGAGGACTTGTTGAGCAGTTTTGAGGTAAGTCTTGGTGAAGACTTGTGAGTAGAGTTGATTGATTGATTTGTTCAAACCTTGAGTTAGGGTTTGGGGTAGATCTAGCAGAGTTGATTTGTGATTAAATAAAGATTTGTGTTAAGGCTTTAGGATAGATTTGAGGATAGATTTAAGGACAAAGTTTGGTGTAGATTTGAGGACACATTTGTACTATATCAGAGACAAATATTGAGTAGATTTGTGCTATATCAAAGGACTATGTTTAATGTATATCAAATATAGATATTGAGTAGATTTGTGCTAGACCAAAGGGTTGTGTTTAGTACATATCAAATATAGATATTGAGCATATTTGTGCTAGACCGAAGGACTGTGTTTAGTACAAATTTGAGATAGAGTTGAGAATAAACTTTGGAGGTGACAGAGCAGAGGACAATAGTCTCCAGTGGATAGATATCCATTAGACAGGGTATTGAGGACAAAGATCTTATGAGTGAGGATAGAGCCTTAAGTGGAGATAGATCCATAAGCTAATGCAATGGAGGTAGTAGTCTTCTAGAGGATCACCAGCCAGAGCAGAGAAGAAGGAGTTCTCATGTGGATAGATATCCATGAACTAGCTGAGGGGATTAGTGTCTCCTATGGATAGAGATCTATGAACTTGATTAGGGTATTGGTGTCTCATTTGGACAAATATCCATAAACATTGTAATAGGGAAAGGATTCCCAAGATATTTGTTGAGAAAATTTTAGTGAAATATTTTCTCCGTGGAGTAGCCCACATTGGGTGAACCACGTTAAATTGGTATCTCTATTGTGTGAGGTGATTTGTGTATTACTTTGATTACTATTGTTGATATTGCCATTAATATATTGCATAATATTGTTTGGTAAAGAAAACTAAAAAGTGGTCTTATATTGTTCACCCCCCTAGTATAAGCTTAAGTTCTTCAAAGGTTATTATTATTAATGCCATAGCATCACTTTATTTGAATTTTTAAATTTCTATATCATCTAAAACTGGTTTGGTTTTTGTTCCCATAGTAATAAATGTCAATATGGCCTTTACTTTGTTTTTTATGAGAAATAGTTTGGAAATTTAAGTAGTTGAGATTCTAAAAGAATAAATGTATTTGATGTCATGATGGGGTCCTAGTAGGCTACCTTATATCTCCCTAGTAATGATATATGCTATAAATATGATTCACCTCTATCACTTGCAATCAATTACTTGTAGAAAGCTATTAGAAATGCAATCTTCAAAAATAAGAATTCAATATATTTAGTTGGATTGTCTAAGTCCTTCTATATTAATATTCCAACTATAATTTTGATGCAATGATAGGTTCTAAACTTCTAGAAATTCAATTGAAGTAGGATTCCTTATATCTCCCTAATTAGAAGTTTTAGAAATACTAAGTATTTGCAAACTAGATTTTTCTAATCCTTATATCTCCTTGTGTTTTTAATGTTTGCAAATGTTCTTGAAGCAATGGAAATAATTTAAATGCTTCTACTTTTAATCCTTTCTTTCATATAACCAATATCTTCTCTAGAGATTCCTTTTAACACCTTATTACTCCTATTACTAATATCTCTAGAATATATAATGTGCACTTGATATCAAACTTGCAATATGATTATGAATATTTCTCACCTTCTTGATGCTTGATTCTGGTTTACAAGTTGCTTGGAATATATGTTGTTTGCAAGGCTGATTACTCTTGTTACTCTTCACCTTGCTTGTGCACTTTCTCCTTCTTGTAAATGGGTTGGTTTGTCTTCCTTTCTCCAATCGAATGCTTGTTGAATATGTGCTCTAATATGCACTCTTTATCCTTGGCTATTATGTGCACTATATGAGGCTTGGACTCTCTTCAAATCTGGTCTTCCACTTGTAAGTAGCAGTCTCTCTATTGTTGGTTTCTATGTACTCTTCAAAACAACAACCTTTTACTTGCCTTCAATGTTCCTTTTGCTCTCCTCCTTTGTGTTTACGTACGTGGGTGCCTTCTTAACTTGATGCAATATGAGATGGGAGTGCCAAGTGGCACTTTTCCTTTTCAACCTTCTTGAAAATATTCCTTCTTACACCTTCTTGTAGCGCCTATGACATGTGGCGCTTGTCTTCTTCTCCCTTCTTGGAAACATTTGTTGTAGCTCCTTATTTCAGTGCCTATGACAAGTGGTGCTCAGTTTCTTACTTCTTGGTGGTTGATGATTGTTATAATTGCTTTTACCTTCTTCCTCCATGTTGGGTGCTCATATATGGAGAGTTCTCAACATTGTTTTATCTTTTCCACCTATGTTGGGTACTCCTTTATCTTGTTCTTGCTAGAGTTTCAAATATGGGATGTTACACTATGATGTTGGGTGCTCCTTTGTCTTGTCTTTGCTGGAGTTTTGAATATGAGATGTTACACTATGATGTTGGGCGCTTAACCTTCCTCTTCAATGTGGCACTCTTCACTTTGGATGCATGGAACAACTCCTTCCACGTGGCAATAGGTTTCTAACTCCTTTTTCAACTTCCTTGGATCTTTTCAAGCACTTTTCCAATGCTCAACTCTTGCAATTTCTCTTGTTGTCTACATATTTTCCTTGGTATAATGCTTTGACTATCTTCTATGGTGCTATTGGATGTGCAGACTTGTTATTTTCTAGCTAGCTTCAATGGTGATGGCACCTCCTTTGTGATGATAGATGACTTGCACTATGACCTCAACTTTTACCCTTGTATTTTCACTTGTATTCTCTCTTTTGTAGGTCTGGTTTTATCCTCTGTGTAGGTGGAAAATTTGGTGGTTATGGCGCTCTGTTGGGTGTCTTTTGACACCTCAAATAACTAAAATTTGACCTCTTGGAATGGCCTTTTTATTGCTTCTCGAAGGTTATCTTTTAGGGCTTTGTAGAATGCCCTTCTTGGAGTTTTTAATACTTCTTTTCCTCCTATATAATATTACCTTTTTGAAAACACTTGTAGAGTCCTTTGGATGACTCTTAAACGTAGATTATGACTACCCCCCTGTGCTTGGAAACCTATCCTTTACTTTTCTCGGAGTGTGGGCTTCAATTTTCTGATTTGGGTCTTTATTTGTATGGTCCAACCTTGCTTCCAAAAACTATTTTTAATCCTCTCCAAAACTATCCACAAATTCTTCTTGGAGATGTAAACTCAAATTGCACTTTGGACTTGGGATTTCTTCTCCCTTTCAAGCTCTTTTCTTGCTATAATATGCTGCCTTTTCTCTCCAAATTTTGGAGGTAATATTCAACCTTTTTTTGGTGGCTATTTATTGCCACAAAAATCTGCAAGTAGATTCCCTTTAACTTCTTCAAAAGAGCTCTTGATAAATCTGCCTTTGACTCCCTGACTAGGCTGAAATGAATCTAGTATTATTATTGCCTTTGATCATTGGCAATATCTTCCTTGCTTGGCTATTCTTTCACTTATCAATCCAAGCTCCTTAATGAAATATTTGCACTATTGTATATGCAAATTTGTAGTCTTCTTTTGATTAGAATGAGCAATAGAATGTTGATATATTTCTTTCTCTTGAAATATACCTAACTTCTATTTTCTTCTATGTGCAGGTTTGATCCTTGTAAACTATAACTTCTGCACTATTTTGAAGACTTGAAATGAAACTATTTTGATGCAACTCTTAAGCTTTGTAATTGGTGCTTTAAAAACTTTAATAGAAATCCAAATATAAAAAGCTCAACTAATGAACTTTTGCACCTTTTTATTGCATACCTTTTCAATCTTGTAGATGATGAAGATGATGGTGATTCAACTCACCTCAATGGCTACCTTTTGTAGATGTTATTGCAGCTCTTATAGGCTGTCCAAAATAGCTCATTTGCTCACCTTTTCGTAGCTTCAATACTTGACTAATATGCTACCCAATACTGTAACTCGGTGGCTTAAAAACTCCTTCAAAATGTGCCTCTAAAATCTGATCTTTAGCAGTCACTAACGCTGCCCAAATTGCTATATTTTTCTATCCTCAAATCTAAAAATATTTAGATTGTAAAGCAATCAATACCATCACTAAAAAGTTATCCTTGAATCCCAAAAATTTGGTAGGATTCTCCCCAAATCGCAGCTGAGATGTTTTCTCAAGAACCCTTCAATGATGGCCCCCAAATCTCTCAGATTTGGTGGTTCTTCTATCTCTTTTCTCTTGCTAAATTCTAACTTCAAAGTAGATCTCCTCCTCAAACAATCTATCAATCTTGAGATCTATTCAATACTACCTTTTGATTTGACAATATTCTTGCCAAACCTTCTCCTTTGGGCTTGTTGTCAGATGGTGATAATTGTCCCAATTCCTTAGCTTCTTCTTTGGTAGTAATTTCTCCAATGAGTCCTTCTAGGGACTCCTTCAATGAGGCTCACCAAGCCTTCTTCTTGTTTCTCCTTGAGACCTCTCCAAGGTTCTCAATATTGCAGCTTCAAAATATTCAATGAGACCTTCCTTGGCCTCTTCAATCTTCAACTATGGAAATGATATCTCCTTCTAGGATCTCCTAAATCTGCTACTACTGAAATCTGCAATAGAACATTTTGTTAGTTCTTCTCAATGCTCAATATTCCACTATGGAAGTTCTTCAATAGGGCCTTCAATGGACCTCTTCTTCAATGTGAAGTTTTTAGTCTTCAATGGAGATCACCAATCTCCAATATTTTTCTAGGACTCTTCTCCTTGAGTCTCTTCGATCTTCAATGGGGTCTTCTTTCTAGGACCTCCTTCCTAGATTTGCAATCTTCAATGTGGCTTCCTTGGCCACTAGCTCTCTCCTCGATCTTTCAACTAGGAGTCTTCAATATGCAAATATTTCAATGGGACCTTTCTCCTTAGGCCTCCAAATCTTCAATCCTTATTTTTTTGCAACAAAGAATTAATCCCTGCATGAGGAAAGTAACTTTGAATTTTAGGCAATGAAGATGAAGTTCTTCTCTATCTGTTGTAGGAAGCTTCCCACCTTCTGAGAGTTAATTTTCTGCAACAAGAAAAACTTAGATGATAGTAACCCAATGGTTCTCTTGAAAACTTATTTTTCTCTCTTGCAATGGAATATTAGAGATAATAAAAATTCCTATGACTATAAAGAAAATAATCTTCACTAGTTGGATTGCCAATCTAGTGGATACAATGTTGAGTTCTAGTCTTCACAAGTGTTACAACTCTTGTGGAAAAACTCTAGCCAAATCATGTGGCTTTCTCTATTTTCTATTCTTCTACCTAGAGCTACTTCTATCAAAAATCTATTGTGATGGTATTTGCATGCAACGATGCACTATGGCTGGTCTAGTTTGCAAATACTCAACAATAGCAATGGTGATCACTTGTGGCTTTCCTTTGATCCATCGTGGCTCTGATACCACTGTTAGCTTTTGGAGCCTTAAACATAAAGGAAATGCATTCACAAGTATTGAAATAAGCATGCAATAAAATAACTATGATAATGGCAACTTAACATGCATGAAAATATGATAGAAAACTTGATACAATGCTCTAGAAATACTCATATAAGAAAGCTCACAAAAATTACAATGCTCCTCTCATGGAGTTTGCAACTCCTCCATGATAGAAAAATGGAGCTACATTGTGTCTACTACTACTCTCACCTTTGCACTCTAAAAAACTACACACAATCACTCATAATGAGGCCTTTATATAGAAATATAGATTCCTTGCCTCTCACTCAACCCTAAGACTCATGTACATGTGGACTACATGCACATTTACATCATTGCACATTCTAACACTTGTGCATTTATTAAATAACTCTAATAAACTATTTATCTCCTAATATAATCCTAACCTAAATATGTACCCATGAAGGTACATTAGTAAAGAACCAAATGATGTAATATATTCCAAGATGGAAAACCTTATTATTAGTAAATACTTTAGCTTTTATAAAATGGATTATTGAATGTTGGTTTAGAAAAATAAACCTCTATAATGATTCCTGAGACTTGCATGGGTTAAGGAATCATTATGAAGAGAAGTATAGGATTCTCTTCTATAAGTTGTTTTATTATATGCTGGTTTTGAAACAGAAACTATATAATGGTTCTTGAGACTTATGTGAGTTAAGGGATCATTATAAAGAGAAGTATGGGGTTCTATTTTATAATATGGATTATTGCATGTTGGTTTTGAAAAAGAAACTAGATAATGGTTCTTGAGACTTTTGTGAGTTAAGGGATCATTATGAAGAGAAGTATGGGATTCTCTTCATGTTGGCTTGTCTTCATTATGTTTTATGCATGGTTGTTTGCATAAATAAGAAATGGCATGTTTAAGTTGCATTGAATTTAGAGTTGTATTGATACCTATGTACTTTCCATGAGTGTGGGTGATTTTTATATCATAAAGAGGCTTACAAATTTGTAAATTAATGAGTGTCGTTATTGTCATAATTTAATTTTTATGATTGTCAACTTCATGGTAGTGTCCAAGGTTGTTTGCGATAGGAGGCTTCAAAAAATTATAGTTCATACCATTAAGTTACAAGATTTATTCGGCAAAAAAGACAGTTATTGGGGTTTTCAAGGTCACTTTTAATCCTAATTTATAAAAATGGAACTAATTTAACTTACAAAATGGAAATTGCAGAAATTGAACCTTTAAGCTTGCAATTACAAAAATTGATCATTTTTAGAATTGAAAGACCTATTATAATTTTCTAATTGAAATGGTAGAAATAGAAAATGCTAAATTGAAATTAACTACATTCAATCATGATGGAATTCACAATGCTAAAACTGTCGAAATAAAATGTTGCAAAAACCTGTCAGAAAATATTGTTGTAAAACTTATAAAAAATTGTTGTAGAAATTGAATTATAGAAAAATAGGGGTATTAAAAACACATTCAAAATAGGGGTCGAACGACTGTAAATATGCTACACAAATCACACTTTAAAATATCAAAAGAATTATGCCAAAACAAGGATTAGTATTGTTGCACAAATTAAACAAGAATTTGACAGAATTTTTGAAGAACATAATTTATCTAAAACCTACACTTTTTGCTCCTTCCTTTCAGTTCGTAGAGTGTTCCCTTACTCCTTGGTCTAGAAGAAATAATGTTTACTCAAAGACTAAGAACTAATCTCTCATAAACTCATAATTTTATATAGTGAAGAAAAACTGCACTTTTATTCAAATATTCAAAACTTAACGATTACAAAAGACTTTGTTTGCTTTCTAATTTATTTTCTTCTAATTGGACTAACTCAACCAATGAGGGAGCATATTATATATAATAATTTTTACATGAGTGTTGCAAATACTAAATCAAAATCTATGTGTTGTCTATTCCTAATTTGCCTACTTTATTATAGGAATACCTAGTTTATATTAAGACATAATATGTTGTTGCATCTTATCTGCATCCTCCGGCTAGTGAAAATGAGTCAAGAATAGTGTAAGAGTGTTTTTTACACCTATCTTTACCCTATTATCATTCCTTCCTCTTGAAATGGATGCATTTGTACCTTTTCTATCGAAATAGTTTAATTCTACCCTTCTTTCGAAGCAGCTCCGAAATATAAGATAGAGCAATAGGATTGTGTTGTTGTTGCTAATTCCAATTTAGTGGGAGAGTGTTCAAATGTAAATTTAGTATTTTATTATATTTTTAGACATATTATAACCATTCACATGTGCCTCCTCTGACCTAGTATGTGACCTCCTTAATATTTGCAAAAAACTAGTTTTGAATGTTGTTTCCACCTGTTCTTGCAATTTCTATTTTGTTTCTTATTTCTCTTTATTTGGACCGTGTGGAAGTGTTTCTAGTTGGATTAGGAGTCTTCCTAAATCTTCCTCAATAGTTTATAATCATTTATATTGACCAATACCATGCCTTCCTCTATTATGATAGGTGGTTGGAATTTGTATGAGGTTGCGATTGTAGTTGGGAATATCCTATTTTTAGTAGAATGGTGGATCTAGCACTAAATAATCTTACCAATTTGTGTTTAGAGTGAGAAAACATTCAAATTATATTATGAAACTACAAATCACAACACTCTTTATTTGCTACCAAATTCATTATACAATTTTCACTAACAATCATGCAAAAACAAAGTAAAAAATATTGAAAATAGTCAAAACAAGGTACAATGCTCCTACACATTAAATCATGCAAAAACTTAACAGATAATGCATTCTAATAACATATTTTGCATAAAATAATATCATATTTGGTTTTAAGATACTATTTAAATATTCAAAATATATAAAAAATGAGGTATTTCTAGACCTCATCATTCCCCCCAACTTGACTTGATGCATGCTCTTATGCATTTTATTGGGCTATAAATGCACTGAGGTCCAACTATTGGTATCAGATTCCCAAAAATCATAATTTTCTAGTATAGTATCCTCTTCACTATTTCAGCTCCATTAACCATATTTGAAACTCTTCATTAGGTTGTGGATTAGAATCAAAGTAATATGACACAAGAGTGATAATAGTGGGTGGCCTAAATCTCAAGTTTGTCCACTAATGCTTAAATGTAAATATTATCTACATTACTGCTTCTGCCCTCCTATGTGACCATAACAGGTTAGTAGGTGACATTAGCTCCCTTTTCTACAATGAAATAGTTAATTCTCCCCATTTGACTTTATAGGCTGACAAGGTGTTTATAAAATTACCTGTGCAAAACTATTGAAAACAAACCATGTTATCCTTTAGATTATGTAAATAAGTGTGTTTGATCTCCAAATTGTCTATCACGATGAAATGCTACCTCATCAATGCTTTGTGATTAGGTTGAATATGCCTTAATAGCAACCCAAGTTCTAATTCAGTTTCCTTATTCTTCATTTTCTCCTGATCCCAATACAGTTGATTGTTCAAAGTGATGATAAAAAATAAAGTTGTATGTCCCCTATATAGATATGGGGTAGAAAATGTACATCTTCTGGCATGACATATTTGTGCAAAAAAACTCACACAAGATATTTTTTTGCTCTTCGGGGCTATGTAAATATGCCTATAGAAAATTAGGAGCAGTATTCTAATCATAAGTTAATCCTAAGCAAATGTGCATTACCTTCCATCTAAAGAAGTGTATCTAAGGAGTAAGATGTAAATCCTAGCAGGCCTTCTACATTATATCAAACCTTCTGCAATCTTGCATAAATTTTACACTTTCTTTTAAATCAAATTTTTTTGTAGCTTGTGTTTCATTATGCTTTTTTAGGGGTTTTAGTGTTGCAATGCAAGATTTTTAAGGTTTGGCAGCGTGGCATCCACCTTGCAATATCTTCATTATACTTTTATAGTGGAATCATATCAGGTGGACACACTATCGGTGAAATTTTATGCTTAGATAACAAGTTGACTTGAACTCCTATTTCTGTTGTTTGCACCTTTAAAACAAAACTATCAAAATTTTGATTTAGATCTACCTGAGGTGATGTACTTACTTGTAGTGGGGTGGTCTGAGCTTCAAGGACCTCACTCTATGATGTGCCTTGCTCTTTCTACTATTCTGGAGCATTTTTAGGGTATTCAGACACAATTTTTGGATATTCTAAAGCTACTCCGAAATGAGATAGTGTTTCTACAGGATGTTCTAGAACTGACCTAGGATGTTCTGAAGTTGCATTCAAAAGTGCTGAAATGGTCTCCTTTCAAAATTTTGCTATAGATTCTATTGTGGGCCCATATCTAGGGTATGTGAGCCTTCCATGGCATCAAAAATATCTTCTCTATCCCTCTATTCAGGTGATGTTTCTTGTCTTATATGTTGTTGTGCTATTGCAGTAGAAATTTAAACAAAAATGTTAGATGCATTTTCTAAATTATCCTCCTCAAGTCTATGAGGTAGTTGTGGGGTATCAACTTGTATTTATCCTTTTGGAACCTGCCTTGCTAATTTAAGTAGAATTTCTGCCACCTCTCTACCAGAATATGAAATTATGAGCAATGTATCAAATGGTGACAATTTTCTTCTTAACTCTTTTATTTCTTGCAAAAATTGGTCAATATATCCATCTTTCTCCTTAATTGTTGCTTCACCTTTTTCACTCTAACTGCTTTCACATGGTCATATGGCTCTTATTATTCATACTCTTTAGTTTCTAAAGAATAGGTAGGTAATTCCATAGAAGGTGGTTAACTTGGCTCTCCAACCTCTGTAAATGGTCCATGTTCTTGGTTAAAGTATTCTAGAATCAAAGTTTCCTATTCCTAGCCTTGATTTTCCTCAATTACTTTTTCTTCATACTCCTAGAGTATCAGATTTCTATTTTTCTTGTGATTAGATGATGCTGGAGGTGTAGTTTCCATAGTTGTAATTGTACCTTGTTTTCTCTATCTTAGACTTCTTCTAAGAGGAGGGGATGAAGGTGGTTGAGTTGGAATTTCAACCTGTACTTCTTCAACCTACTCCTCTACAATATAATATCCCTATAATTTGGAAGACCTTATTAACTTCCTTGTACCTATTTCTCCCCTAGTTTTCTTAGTTCCTACAAATATTTTTTTGTAGAATTTACTATAAAATCAGAGTCTAATTCATCATCTTCCAAAGAATCTACTGCTTCAGCTAGTGACCCAATTATTTCAGGCTTTGATTATGTAGATGTTTGAGAAAAAAATTATGTGACTTCTTCATAGAAAGTCACTTTCTTGGTTTTCCCCTACTCTACAGGTTCATACTTAGCCTTTCATATTCATTGTGCTCTAGTCCTGGCAGCTGGTGGACCAAGAGGGGATGAGGGGGTTCCTTCAGGGGATAACCCTCTCATATAAATTATTATCAGGGATATCTACCCTATATGCTACTTCATTATAGGTTTTTTCGTCTACCTACATCTTCCTCATCTACTTCTTGCCTAGGTTCTTCCTCCTCTTCTTGTATGGGTTCTTCTTCCATAAAAGTTTGTTCATCCTAGAGGGATAAGAACCTATTGAAACTCTGAGGGTTTCCCCTAAAATGATATCTATAAATAAACTTTATGAGCCCATGATGTCTAGGGTATCCCTTGTCCTATTGGTATCTCTTGGCCATATTATGCAATTCTTGATGTAGGTATAGAGGAATATTGACTTTTACCTCTGGATGTTGGTTACCATACCTCAAATGACTAAAAAGTTTCATATGGTGGCCTAACAGTACAACATATTGCCTCTCATAGGTTAAGAATTTTATCACCCAGACTGTAACTTCATCCTAAGGTTTTTGAATACTATTTCTCTTTATCCCTTTACAAATATTGTTGTTCATTTGCATAAAAGATTGTACTTCTTCAAAAATTATTTTAACTATTTTGGAGAGTGCATTTCTACTAGTTATGGTGATTAATCCTTGCAAAGGTAATTCAATAATTTGGCTCAATACCAAGGGGGTTACCTCTATTCTCATGTTGTTAATGATTGCCTGGTTGTTTTGGAGAGTGCGAGTGAATTCTACTACCAACCCCTCTGAATGACCATCGAATTTATCCAAAAATGGCATTAACCCTACCTTCTAAAAATCTGAACCATCATAGGATAGTTTCAAAATTCCTCCAGGTTATCTAACTCTGCTTTATTCTTCTACCCCATGTTATTTCCAACCTACATCAAATTCATCTGTGAATTTTTAAATTTTGGTTACTGCACTCAACTGGTTTTGTTCTAGAAACTTGTTATGTATCACAATACCTTCTTCAAAAATATTATAGTGGCTCTATTCAATGTCTTCTCAAGTGTTGGTGATTATGAATCTTGGTAATGAGTATCTTCAACATGCAAGATTTTAGCTTCGAAAGGTGGTGTAGAATATGTTGATATTTTTATGCAACAGTTGAAAACGTGGCATTCACTGGTTTGCTAGGTGTTTGAATATTTTTATTTCGTGCACAAATGAAGGATGGTAGGCTAGTAAATATCCATATTACGATGCATGTGCATAAAAAATACAAGTTGATGTGGATGGTATGATATTAACCAACTTGGATCCCCTTTCAAAAATCATGGATGCCTCCCCTCCTTGGTTTATGTGATTGCGCATATCAAAGTACCTAGATCACATAGGTCCAGATCGAGTGATGAAAACCAGGTACATTTGGATGCAGGAAAACACACTAGATAATGCCCTCTTTGATCACTACCATATATGCCTAAAAAATTGTACCCAAATTTATGAGGGTTTATGGCCTACATCACGTGGATTTTTTTTTCATACCACATGTGCGTGCTAACCGAATTTGAATTTTTGTACTTTCGTGCAATATTAAAATTCCAAAATTTGTTCTGAAGCTATTTTCATTCTGGAGCTCTGTTTTTTCTTTGCATACGAACCATAGAATGTGAAATTTCAATTTGGCGCTCCACTTCGTTTCAGAGCTCTATGTTATTTTCCATCGCATATAGCCAGAATGTGCAATTTCATTTTGGAGCTCTGTTTCATTCCGAGCTTTGTGTTTCATCTCGCATACATACAACCAGAATTGTATTTTCATTTCGAAGTTGTATTTCATTCCGGAGCTCGCTTTCCTTTTTGTTATTTTCTTGCAACTCGACTCGAATTTCTTATTCAACCAAAGGTAGAATAGGGTACTTTTTGATAATATCCATTTTTACTTGCTATTTTTATATAAATTATTTATACCAAACACAGATTATCATATAATACATGGTAAATGCCTACTATGACAAAATACAAAAAGTACATACCTAGCTATCCTAAAAATCTAGCATGCACTTTACAAATTGTTGCTTTTGATGACCGTTGGCTGAGCATCTGAAATAAAAATAAATCATATACATAGTTGGTGAAATTTATACAATGGTGAAACAATGATGGATAGATAAAAAAGACAAACGTGTTGAAAACCGATTTTCATGTAGTCTTAATTCAATAGCACCTTCGAAAAGGTTTTCACTATTGAATTATTCTTTTTTTCTCATTATTTTTATTTTTTATTTTTTATCTATCCCTTTTTTTATCTCTTTTTTTCATCTCTTATTTTTTTTTTTATCTCTTTTTCTATTTTTTTGTCTTGGTTGTGCCCATGAAAAAATTTCACAATTTCCCCAAAATTGTGCCCATAAAGGAATTTCACAATCAAGATTATTTCCCTATTGTTTTTGTTTTCGTTTTCAACTTTTTCTCAAAAATCATGCTAAATTTATTTTAGAAGAGGGTGTCTCTTCTAATATATGTACTTCCAATTGTGCGATCTACTTTATAAATTCTTCTTTAGTCAGTGGCTCATGGTATGCTCAAAGGTTATGTCTATTAACCACTAAATTTCTCATTGAATCATCGATGGGAGAAATATGGACTGCTCCATTATTGAACACCTCTTTAATTAGGTATGGCCCAAGCCATCTTGTCTACAACTTCCCAAGAAAATTATCATAATGAGAATCAAACAACAATGTCCAATATCCTTGCTTGAATTTCCTTTTCTAAATATGACTATCATGCCACAACTTTTACTATTGTTGGATCACCTCCATCTGGTGCAATGCATCCAACTGAAATTCATACAATACATTAATTTGCAGAATTCTATCAATATGTACCTGTGATAAGTCAATACCAACTTTCGAAGATGTACGAAGTGTCAGTAACTCAAATTCAATAGGAAGAAGAGGTTTCTTACCATAAACTAGTTCATAAGGTGTGAAAACCATGGTGGATTTCCATGTATTGTATGCCCAAACTGCATTCTGGTAATTTATTAAACCAATTTCTTCTATGTGAGTCTACTATTTTGGTCAAAAGTATTTCTAACTTCCTATTTGTTACCTCAACCTGATCATTTGCTTGTGGGTGATAGGGTGATGATTTTCTATACCTAATTTCATAGAGTTCAGTAAAAGCTTCAATTACCTTTGATGCAAATTGGGGTCCATGATCTGTGGTGATAGATCATAGAGCTCTAAATCTTTAAAACTTTTGAGTGTAAAGGAAATCAACACCTTCTCTTCACGAGCATGCTTAAAGGTATGCACCTCAGCCCACTTAGTCACATAATCAGTGCATACCAAGATATGCATCTTTCCTTGAGATGGTGGGTCAATAGGTCCCATAAAATATAACCCCCATTTCTTAAATGGTTCTAAAACCACTTGAGGCTATAGAGGCATTTTTTTTGTGTATGTGGCTTTCACCATTCTCTGATATTCATCATGTTGGATATTTTGAGTCAAAATTGTCATTGATGTCAAGGAATGAAGTTGTCATTGATGTCAAGGAATAAGCTACCGTTGATGTCAAAAGGTCAAGAGGAACAATGAAAATGTTAAAGGCTAAAAAGCTTCATAATATTTTTAATATTATGTGGAAGCATATGTTATGAAGGTTTTCATTAAAACCATGGTTGAGAAAAAATAAAAGGTTTTTCATAAAAACCCAAGGAATCCCAAGGATGTTTTAATATTTATTTTATAAAATATTTAAATTCAAATTGAATTTAAATTTAATAAATAAATATTATTTATACAAAGTGGTAAAATAAAAAAGGGCTTTGATAAATCCAAAAGGATTTAAAAGTTAATTTATAAAATTTTAATTCTAAAGAATTTAAATAATTTATAAATTGATTATTCAAATTTTGAAGGCGTCGACGTTCAAAATTAAAGGAGGAAATTAGTATATATATTATACGCCTTAGTGGCATTTAAATCATCCTTAGTTCAAAATAATAAAGGGTGCAATTGATGTTGTGAGAATTTGTGCGAGGAAGAAGACAAAAACCTTCTCTTAAGCACCAACGAAATGGTTAAAATTGTCGTGGGCTAAACCGTAATATCCACCCAGACAACATGGACTAGTGGTAAGTGGATGAAGTGCAAAGGTATTTATGGGTAGAGTGATCCACGATTGATTCGTGATGGCAGTGTTTTGTGTGTGTGTTTTGAAGCATCGAGGAAGTGATGCATGAGTTTTTATATTGGCATGTGTAGAGAGGAATATAGAGCATGTTGGACTCTTGATATCCAAATGATAACCTAGCTCGTGTGACAGTTGGAGCTGCATCTAGGGCACTGGTAGAGGCAACATCGTGAGTTCGAGTCCCACCAAGGCAAAGGTAAGAAAATTTTAATATGTGTTGTGATGCCTAAGGTTTTGACATAAGCTCCTAGGGAGTTAAAAGGGTTAGTTAAAAAGGTTTTTAATTAATCATTATTTTTGGTTAATTAGAGGAATAAGGAGTTGGATTTATTTTTTGAATAAAGTATTTTTGACATATTGGTTATTGAATATTTATAGTTATGGGAGGACTTAATGCCATTGAGTTATTTTGAAAAGGAGATTGTATTGACATTATTCTTGGTATTGAGTATTATTTTGATTGGGAGATTATAAGGTGTATTTGTTTAATCATTTTTGTATATGTTGATGGATGCTTTCTTTAAGATGGAGTGATAATGTGTATGTGTGCTTTGATATTTGCATTGTATATTTGAGATAACTTATTATATTTTAACTCCTTTGAGCTTGGCAAAGAAGTATTTATGGTTGTGGCAGATATTTGAGGTTCCTTCATCATCAAGAAAAATGTATGAGCATATTATTCCATAGTTGAGTTGATTGATTGGTTTTCTGGAAAATAAGTTTGGAGTGAAAAGGACTTGATTAGGATTTCCTTATTGAGTATGTTGAGTTGATGCTTCAATGTTTTCTGGAATAAAGAGTTGTTGTTAAAACCTTATCTTATAAGCATTGTTTAAGCCATTGGTTGTGTGAAGAACTTGATCTAGGGTTTGAAAAGAACATGAGTATCATTGTTATGTGAGATTTTTTTATAAGCATTGTTGTTGAAGCCATTGGTTGAGTAAAGAACTTGAACTAGTGTTTGAAAATAACATGAGTATCATTGTTATGTGAGAGTGGTTGATAAGCATTATTGGAAACATTTTGAGTAAAGGATCATATGCTTGGACTAGTGCTTGTAAGCAAGGATTGTTTCATTGAGTGATTGGTTGAGTAGAGTTGGTTGAGCCTAGTCAAGTGGATGTGTGAAGTGATTGTTCAAGTTCCATTAAATAAACTATTCTATATTTTGAATTGATTTGAGAAAGTGATTGAGTATTGATTTGAAGCATATTGAGTCTCTAATAATTCTCTGTATGTTTTTGAAAGAGTGATTGAAAGTGATTGAGCATTGTAATGAGTATAGAGCATATTGAGTCTCTAAAAATTCTTTTTATGTTTCTATGAGATTGGAAAAGTTCTAGTGTGGACTTTTTGAGCAGATTTAAGGCAAGTATTTGAGAAGACTTGTGGACAAATTTGGGTAAGCTTTTGTGGAAGCTTACAATACATATTGAGAGTAGATTTGGATAAGTTCTTGAGAGAACTTATTGAGAAAATTTGGATAAGTTCTAGTGAGGACTTGTAGAGCAGATTGGACAAGTTCTAGAGAGGACTTGAGGACAGATTGGTGTGAGCTTTTGTTGAATCTTACAAGGCTGATTTGAGATAAGTATTTGTGAAGGCTTGTGAGCAGAGTTGGTTGATTTATTTATTCAAACCTTGAGTTAGAGTTTGGGACAGATCCAACTAAGTTGATTTGAGATTGAGTCAAGCTTTGAGTTAAGGCTTAAGGATAGATATTGATGATAGATTTGTGCTAGACCGAAGGATTGTGTTTAGTGCAAATTTGAGGTTAGAGTTTGGTGTAGATTTAAGGATAGATTTGTACCAAATCAGAGATAGATATTGAGGATAGATTTGTGCTATATCGAAGGACCGTGTTTAGTGCATATTTGAGATAGATATTTGGAGGTGACAGAGTTGAGGATATAGATCTTTAGCTGTAGTAGGGAAGACAGTGTCTTCTATGGATAAGTTCCATTTGCTAAGAGTAGTGGAGGTAGAGGTCTTCTAGAGCATCACCAAACGGAGTAGATATTAGGATATTTGTGTCTCCTATGGATAGAGATTCACAAAATTGATTTAGGGTATTGGTATATCCTTTGTACGAGAGGTCCATAAATATTGTAATAGGGAAAGGATTCCCAAGAGATTTATTAAGAAGATTTTTGTGAAAATTTTTCTCCATGGAGTATCCTACATTGGGTGAACCACGTAAATTATGGTGTCTCTATTGTGTGTGGTGATTTGTGCATTGCTTTAATTACTCGCTATTGATATTGCTATCTATACATTGCATAATATTGATTGAGAAAGAAAAGTAAAAAGTGGTCTTATACTGTTCACCTCCCCCTCTCAGTATAATATTGTGTTCTTAAATTGGTATCAGAGCGGGTTCCTTCGAAAGAGTTTAACAGCTTGAAGGAAAAGATTACAAGAACACAATGGATTCTAATAATAGATCATTAGATAATATAGCACCAGTATTTTATGGAAGTGATTATATATATTGGATTTTGAGAATGAATATTTATCTAAAGGCACTTGGCAATGAAATTTGGGAATCAGTTGAAAATGGATATGACCCCTCAGTTGATCCACCTATATAAAAGGAAGGTAAGCTTCTACAACATTACAATTCAAAATAAATGAATGCAATTTATAGAGGTTTGCATAGAACATAGTCCATAAAATTTATGCATTGTCAAGATGCAAAAGGAATGTGGGATAAGTTCAAAAGTATATATGAAGGAGATACAGGTGTCAAGAAAGAAAAGATACAAAATCTCAAAGGACAATCTGAAGAATTAAAAATGAAGAGTGATGAAGACATTAGTTCTTATTTACTTCAGGTAGATGAGGTTGTTAATTCTATGCAATGACTTGGACTTAAAGTGGATGAATAAGATGTTTGTGATAAGATCTTAAGGTCTCTTCCAACAAGGTTTAGTGAAAATATTTTAGCTATAGAAGAATCAAAGGATGGTGATTCTTTGATAAGAGATATGTTGCTTGGTATTCTTACAACTTTTGAGATGAGAATAAAAGAACCTAATCCCTGGAAGGAAGCAACCTTCAAAGCAATTAATAAGACAAAGGGTAAGAAGTTGGAATCAAGAAATGAGTCATCTAGTGATGAAGAAGCTAATTAGGGCAGAAGGAATAAGAATTCAAGAAGATATAGAGATATAAAATCCGTTAAATATTTCAATTGTGGAAAGTATAGTCACTATGCAACTGATTTTCAAGAAGCAAAGAATAACAATGATGAAGAAAAATAGGATCACAAAAATAGGGAATCATAAAGATATTGGCACCAAAATAAAAGCAAGGATGAACAAAGCAGACAAGGAAATAAGTTCTTTCAAAGGCAAAATAGGATCTACTATGCAGATAAGACAAGTAATTACTCAAGTGAAAGTGATGCTAGTTTTTTAGATAATGATAGAGATGAAGTCCTATTTATGATTGAAGAAAAAGAAGTCTAGAAAAAGGCACCAATAATTCTCAAGTGTTTTAGATGTGGTAACTTTGGACATCTTGAATATAGTTGTACAAGTAATGGTTATAGTTTCGGTGATGATGAATATGAGGATACACTTGAAGGACCAGATGAAAATATTCTAATGGCTCTAGAGGAAGAAGAAAGTGATCCTATAGAAGACAAGTCAAAAGAAAATAAATATGTGGATAAAGGCAAACAAATAGAGGAAGAATCAGATAAAGAAGGATATGATCTCAAGGGATAACTTATTTATGCTCTTGAAATAGTAAAGAAGGTAAGAAAGAAAAATTCTAAATTAGAATCTTAGTTTCAAGAATGTGATGAAGAGAGAAGAATGCTTATAGAGGATCTAGACAAATCAAAGGCTAAGACAAAGAATTTCAAGGATAAGCTAGAAGTAAAAGTCTTAGAATGTGAAAAGATAGAACAAGAAGTAGCTTCATTAAGGTTGGAAGTTAAAAACTCCAAATTCAAGCTACAAGGTTTCAAAAATAGCTCAAAGAACTTAGATAAGTTCATCAAGATACAAAAGCCTACATCAAGTAAGATAGGTCTTGTATTTGAATAGGAACAAAAGAAATGGGAAGGAAATTAAACCTCAAGTTCTGAAAGAGAAGACACTTCAAAAGAAGACAGTGTAAGAGAAAATGAGACATCTTAGGATGAGTTGGACAACAGAAAGTTCAACAAGGACAAGAACAATGCACCAAGAAGAAACATATGAAACAACAATCATAATAGGTTAAGAATTTTATCACCCAGACTGTAACTTCATCCTAAGGTTTTTGAATACTATTTCTCTTTATCCCTTTACAAATATTGTTGTTCATTTGCATAAAAGATTGTACTTCTTCAAAAATTATTTTAACTATTTTGGAGAGTGCATTTCTACTAGTTATGGTGATTAATCCTTGCAAAGGTAATTCAATAATTTGGCTCAATACCAAGGGGGTTACCTCTATTCTCATGTTGTTAATGATTGCCTGGTTGTTTTGGAGAGTGCGAGTGAATTCTACTACCAACCCCTCTGAATGACCATCGAATTTATCCAAAAATGGCATTAACCCTACCTTCTAAAAATCTGAACCATCATAGGATAGTTTCAAAATTCCTCCAGGTTATCTAACTCTGCTTTATTCTTCTACCCCATGTTATTTCCAACCTACATCAAATTCATCTGTGAATTTTTAAATTTTGGTTACTGCACTCAACTGGTTTTGTTCTAGAAACTTGTTATGTATCACAATACCTTCTTCAAAAATATTATAGTGGCTCTATTCAATGTCTTCTCAAGTGTTGGTGATTATGAATCTTGGTAATGAGTATCTTCAACATGCAAGATTTTAGCTTCGAAAGGTGGTGTAGAATATGTTGATATTTTTATGCAACAGTTGAAAACGTGGCATTCACTGGTTTGCTAGGTGTTTGAATATTTTTATTTCGTGCACAAATGAAGGATGGTAGGCTAGTAAATATCCATATTACGATGCATGTGCATAAAAAATACAAGTTGATGTGGATGGTATGATATTAACCAACTTGGATCCCCTTTCAAAAATCATGGATGCCTCCCCTCCTTGGTTTATGTGATTGCGCATATCAAAGTACCTAGATCACATAGGTCCAGATCGAGTGATGAAAACCAGGTACATTTGGATGCAGGAAAACACACTAGATAATGCCCTCTTTGATCACTACCATGTATGCCTAAAAAATTGTACCCAAATTTATGAGGGTTTATGGCCTACATCACGTGGATTTTTTTTTCATACCACATGTGCGTGCTAACCGAATTTGAATTTTTGTACTTTCGTGCAATATTAAAATTCCAAAATTTGTTCTGAAGCTATTTTCATTCTGGAGCTCTGTTTTTTCTTTGCATACGAACCATAGAATGTGAAATTTCAATTTGGCGCTCCACTTCGTTTCAGAGCTCTATGTTATTTTCCATCGCATATAGCCAGAATGTGCAATTTCATTTTGGAGCTCTGTTTCATTCCAGAGCTTTGTGTTTCATCTGCATATATACAACCAGAATTGTATTTTCATTCTGGAGTTGTATTTCATTTCAGAGCTCAGTTTCCTTTTTGTTATTTTCTTGCAACCTGACCTGAATTTCTTATTCAACCAAAGGTAGAATAGGGTACTTTTTGATAATATCCATTTTTACTTGCTAGTTTTATATAAATTATTTATACCAAACACAGATTATCATATAATACATGGTAAATGCCTACTATGACAAAATACAAAAAGTACATACCTAGCTATCCTAAAAATCTAGCATGCACTTTACAAATTGTTGCTTTTGATGACCGTTGGCTGAGCATCTGAAATAAAAATAAATCATATACATAGTTGGTGAAATTTATACAATGGTGAAACAATGATGGATAGATAAAAAAGACAAACGTGTTGAAAACCGATTTTCATGTAGTCTTAATTCAATAGCACCTTCGAAAAGGTTTTCACTATTGAATTATTCTTTTTTTCTCATTATTTTTATTTTTTATTTTTTATCTATCCCTTTTTTTATCTCTTTTTTTCATCTCTTATTTTTTTTTTATCTCTTTTTCTATTTTTTTGTCTTGGTTGTGCCCATGAAAAAATTTCACAATTTCCCCAAAATTGTGCCCATAAAGGAATTTCACAATCAAGATTATTTCCCTATTGTTTTTGTTTTCGTTTTCAACTTTTTCTCAAAAATCATGCTAAATTTATTTTAGAAGAGGGTGTCTCTTCTAATATATGTACTTCCAATTGTGCGATCTACTTTATAAATTCTTCTTTAGTCAGTGGCTCATGGTATGCTCAAAGGTTATGTCTATTAACCACTAAATTTCTCATTGAATCATCGATGGGAGAAATATGGACTGCTCCATTATTGAACACCTCTTTAATTAGGTATGGCCCAAGCCATCTTGTCTACAACTTCCCAAGAAAATTATCATAATGAGAATCAAACAACAATGTCCAATATCCTTGCTTGAATTTCCTTTTCTAAATATGACTATCATGCCACAACTTTTACTATTGTTGGATCACCTCCATCTGGTGCAATGCATCCAACTGAAATTCATACAATACATTAATTTGCAGAATTCTATCAATATGTACCTGTGATAAGTCAATACCAACTTTCGAAGATGTACGAAGTGTCAGTAACTCAAATTCAATAGGAAGAAGAGGTTTCTTACCATAAACTAGTTCATAAGGTGTGAAAACCATGGTGGATTTCCATGTATTGTATGCCCAAACTGCATTCTGGTAATTTATTAAACCAATTTCTTCTATGTGAGTCTACTATTTTGGTCAAAAGTATTTCTAACTTCCTATTTGTTACCTCAACCTGATCATTTGCTTGTGGGTGATAGGGTGATGATTTTCTATGCCTAATTTCATAGAGTTCAATAAAAGCTTCAATTACCTTTGATGCAAATTGGGGCCCATGATCTCGTGGTGATAGATCATAGAGCTCTAAATCTTTAAAACTTTTGAGTGTAAAGGAAATCAACACCTTCTCTTCACGAGCATGCTTAAAGGTATGCACCTCAGCCCACTTAGTCACATAATCAGTGCATACCAAGATATGCATCTTTCCTTGAGATGGTGGGTCAATAGGTCCCATAAAATATAACCCCCATTTCTTAAATGGTTCTAAAACCACTTGAGGCTATAGAGGCATTTTTTTTGTGTATGTGGCTTTCACCATTCTCTGATATTCATCATGTTGGATATTTTGAGTCAAAATTGTCATTGATGTCAAGGAATGAAGTTGTCATTGATGTCAAGGAATAAGCTACCGTTGATGTCAAAAGGTCAAGAGGAACAATGAAAATGTTAAAGGCTAAAAAGCTTCATAATATTTTTAATATTATGTGGAAGCATATGTTATGAAGGTTTTCATTAAAACCCAAGGAATCCCAAGGATGTTTTAATATTTATTTTATAAAATATTTAAATTCAAATTGAATTTAAATTTAATAAATAAATATTATTTATACAAAGTGGTAAAATAAAAAAGGGCTTTGATAAATCCAAAAGGATTTAAAAGTTAATTTATAAAATTTTAATTCTAAAGAATTTAAATAATTTATAAATTGATTATTCAAATTTTGAAGGCGTCGACGTTCAAAATTAAAGGAGGAAATTAGTATATATATTATACGCCTTAGTGGCATTTAAATCATCCTTAGTTCAAAATAATAAAGGGTGCAATTGATGTTGTGAGAATTTGTGCGAGGAAGAAGACAAAAACCTTCTCTTAAGCACCAACGAAATGGTTAAAATTGTCGTGGGCTAAACCGTAATATCCACCCAGACAACATGGACTAGTGGTAAGTGGATGAAGTGCAAAGGTATTTATGGGTAGAGTGATCCACGATTGATTCGTGATGGCAGTGTTTTGTGTGTGTGTTTTGAAGCATCGAGGAAGTGATGCATGAGTTTTTATATTGGCATGTGTAGAGAGGAATATAGAGCATGTTGGACTCTTGATATCCAAATGATAACCTAGCTCGTGTGACAGTTGGAGCTGCATCTAGGGCACTGGTAGAGGCAACATCGTGAGTTCGAGTCCCACCAAGGCAAAGGTAAGAAAATTTTAATATGTGTTGTGATGCCTAAGGTTTTGACATAAGCTCCTAGGGAGTTAAAAGGGTTAGTTAAAAAGGTTTTTAATTAATCATTATTTTTGGTTAATTAGAGGAATAAGGAGTTGGATTTATTTTTTGAATAAAGTATTTTTGACATATTGGTTATTGAATATTTATAGTTATGGGAGGACTTAATGCCATTGAGTTATTTTGAAAAGGAGATTGTATTGACATTATTCTTGGTATTGAGTATTATTTTGATTGGGAGATTATAAGGTGTATTTGTTTAATCATTTTTGTATATGTTGATGGATGCTTTCTTTAAGATGGAGTGATAATGTGTATGTGTGCTTTGATATTTGCATTGTATATTTGAGATAACTTATTATATTTTAACTCCTTTGAGCTTGGCAAAGAAGTATTTATGGTTGTGGCAGATATTTGAGGTTCCTTCATCATCAAGAAAAATGTATGAGCATATTATTCCATAGTTGAGTTGATTGATTGGTTTTCTGGAAAATAAGTTTGGAGTGAAAAGGACTTGATTAGGATTTCCTTATTGAGTATGTTGAGTTGATGCTTCAATGTTTTCTGGAATAAAGAGTTGTTGTTAAAACCTTATCTTATAAGCATTGTTTAAGCCATTGGTTGTGTGAAGAACTTGATCTAGGGTTTGAAAAGAACATGAGTATCATTGTTATGTGAGATTTTTTTATAAGCATTGTTGTTGAAGCCATTGGTTGAGTAAAGAACTTGAACTAGTGTTTGAAAATAACATGAGTATCATTGTTATGTGAGAGTGGTTGATAAGCATTATTGGAAACATTTTGAGTAAAGGATCATATGCTTGGACTAGTGCTTGTAAGCAAGGATTGTTTCATTGAGTGATTGGTTGAGTAGAGTTGGTTGAGCCTAGTCAAGTGGATGTGTGAAGTGATTGTTCAAGTTCCATTAAATAAACTATTCTATATTTTGAATTGATTTGAGAAAGTGATTGAGTATTGATTTGAAGCATATTGAGTCTCTAATAATTCTCTGTATGTTTTTGAAAGAGTGATTGAAAGTGATTGAGCATTGTAATGAGTATAGAGCATATTGAGTCTCTAAAAATTCTTTTTATGTTTCTATGAGATTGGAAAAGTTCTAGTGTGGACTTTTTGAGCAGATTTAAGGCAAGTATTTGAGAAGACTTGTGGACAAATTTGGGTAAGCTTTTGTGGAAGCTTACAATACATATTGAGAGTAGATTTGGATAAGTTCTTGAGAGAACTTATTGAGAAAATTTGGATAAGTTCTAGTGAGGACTTGTAGAGCAGATTGGACAAGTTCTAGAGAGGACTTGAGGACAGATTGGTGTGAGCTTTTGTTGAATCTTACAAGGCTGATTTGAGATAAGTATTTGTGAAGGCTTGTGAGCAGAGTTGGTTGATTTATTTATTCAAACCTTGAGTTAGAGTTTGGGACAGATCCAACTAAGTTGATTTGAGATTGAGTCAAGCTTTGAGTTAAGGCTTAAGGATAGATATTGATGATAGATTTGTGCTAGACCGAAGGATTGTGTTTAGTGCAAATTTGAGGTTAGAGTTTGGTGTAGATTTAAGGATAGATTTGTACCAAATCAGAGATAGATATTGAGGATAGATTTGTGCTATATCGAAGAACTGTGTTTAGTGCATATTTGAGATAGATATTTGGAGGTGACATAGTTGAGGATATAGATCTTTAGCTAGAGTAGGGAAGACATGTGTCTTCTATGGATAGAGTTCCATTTGCTAAGAGTAGTGGAGGTAGAGGTCTTCTAGAGCATCACCAGCCAGAGTAGATATTAGGATATTTGTGTCTCCTATGGATAGATATCCATAAAATTGATTTAGAGGATTGGTATATCCTTTGTACAGAGGTCCATAAATATTGTAATAGGGAAAGGATTCCCAAGAGATTTATTAAGAAGATTTTTGTGAAAATTTTTCTCCATGGAGTATCCTACATTGGGTGAACCACGTAAATTATGGTGTCTCTATTGTGTGTGGTGATTTGTGCATTGCTTTAATTACTGCTAGTGATATTGCTATCTATACATTGCATAATATTGATTGAGAAAGAAAAGTAAAAAGTGGTCTTATACTGTTCACCTCCCCCCTCTCAGTATAATATTGTGTTCTTAAATTGGTATCAGAGCGGGTTCCTTCGGAAGAGTTTAACAGCTTGAAGGAAAAGATTACAAGAACACAATGGATTCTAATAATAGATCATTAGATAATATAGCACCAGTATTTTATGGAAGTGATTATATATATTGGATTTTGAGAATGAATATTTATCTAAAGGCACTTGGCAATGAAATTTGGGAATCAGTTGAAAATGGATATGACCCCTCACTTGATCCACCTATATAAAAGGAAGGTAAGCTTCTACAACATTACAATTCAAAATAAATGAATGCAATTTATAGAGGTTTGCATAGAACATAGTCCATAAAATTTATGCATTGTCAAGATGCAAAAGGAATGTGGGATAAGTTCAAAAGTATATATGAAGGAGATACAGGTGTCAAGAAAGAAAAGATACAAAATCTCAAAGGACAATCTGAAGAATTAAAAATGAAGAGTGATGAAGACATTAGTTCTTATTTACTTCAGGTAGATGAGGTTGTTAATTCTATGCAATGACTTGGACTTAAAGTGGATGAATAAGATGTTTGTGATAAGATCTTAAGGTCTCTTCCAACAAGGTTTAGTGAAAATATTTTAGCTATAGAAGAATCAAAGGATGGTGATTCTTTGATAAGAGATATGTTGCTTGGTATTCTTACAACTTTTGAGATGAGAATAAAAGAACCTAATCCCCTGAAGGAAGCAATCTTCAAAGCAATTAATAAGACAAAGGGTAAGAAGTTGGAATCAAGAAATGAGTCATCTAGTGATGAAGAAGCTAATTAGGGCAGAAGGAATAAGAATTCAAGAAGATATAGAGATATAAAATCCGTTAAATATTTCAATTGTGGAAAGTATAGTCACTATGCAACTGATTTTCAAGAAGCAAAGAATAACAATGATGAAGAAAAATAGGATCACAAAAATAGGGAATCATAAAGATATTGGCACCAAAATAAAAGCAAGGATGAACAAAGCAGACAAGGAAATAAGTTCTTTCAAAGGCAAAATAGGATCTACTATGCAGATAAGACAAGTAATTACTCAAGTGAAAGTGATGCTAGTTTTTTAGATAATGATAGAGATGAAGTCCTATTTATGATTGAAGAAAAAGAAGTCTAGAAAAAGGCACCAATAATTCTCAAGTGTTTTAGATGTGGTAACTTTGGACATCTTGAATATAGTTGTACAAGTAATGGTTATAGTTTCAATGATGATGAATATGAGGATACACTTGAAGGACCAGATGAAAATATTCTAATGGCTCTAGAGGAAGAAGAAAGTGATCCTATAGAAGACAAGTCAAAAGAAAATAAATATGTGGATAAAGGCAAACAAATAGAGGAAGAATCAGATAAAGAAGGATATGATCTCAAGGGATAACTTATTTATGCTCTTGAAATAGTAAAGAAGGTAAGAAAGAAAAATTCTAAATTAGAATCTTAGTTTCAAGAATGTGATGAAGAGAGAAGAATGCTTATAGAGGATCTAGACAAATCAAAGGCTAAGACAAAGAATTTCAAGGATAAGCTAGAAGTAAAAGTCTTAGAATGTGAAAAGATAGAACAAGAAGTAGCTTCATTAAGGTTGGAAGTTAAAAACTCCAAATTCAAGCTACAAGGTTTCAAAAATAGCTCAAAGAACTTAGATAAGTTCATCAAGATACAAAAGCCTACATCAAGTAAGATAGGTCTTGTATTTGAATAGGAACAAAAGAAATGGGAAGGAAATTAAACCTCAAGTTCTGAAAGAGAAGACACTTCAAAAGAAGACAGTGTAAGAGAAAATGAGACATCTTAGGATGAGTTGGACAACAGAAAGTTCAACAAGGACAAGAACAATGCACCAAGAAGAAACATATGAAACAACAATCATAATAGGTTAAGAATTTTATCACCCAGACTGTAACTTCATCCTAAGGTTTTTGAATACTATTTCTCTTTATCCCTTTACAAATATTGTTGTTCATTTGCATAAAAGATTGTACTTCTTCAAAAATTATTTTAACTATTTTGGAGAGTGCATTTCTACTAGTTATGGTGATTAATCCTTGCAAAGGTAATTCAATAATTTGGCTCAATACCAAGGGGGTTACCTCTATTCTCATGTTGTTAATGATTGCCTGGTTGTTTTGGAGAGTGCGAGTGAATTCTACTACCAACCCCTCTGAATGACCATCGAATTTATCCAAAAATGGCATTAACCCTACCTTCTAAAAATCTGAACCATCATAGGATAGTTTCAAAATTCCTCCAGGTTATCTAACTCTGCTTTATTCTTCTACCCCATGTTATTTCCAACCTACATCAAATTCATCTGTGAATTTTTAAATTTTGGTTACTGCACTCAACTGGTTTTGTTCTAGAAACTTGTTATGTATCACAATACCTTCTTCAAAAATATTATAGTGGCTCTATTCAATGTCTTCTCAAGTGTTGGTGATTATGAATCTTGGTAATGAGTATCTTCAACATGCAATATTTTAGCTTCGAAAGGTGGTGTAGAATATGTTGATATTTTTATGCAACAGTTGAAAACGTGGCATTCACTGGTTTGCTAGGTGTTTGAATATTTTTATTTCGTGCACAAATGAAGGATGGTAGGCTAGTAAATATCCATATTACGATGCATGTGCATAAAAAATACAAGTTGATGTGGATGGTATGATATTAACCAACTTGGATCCCCTTTCAAAAATCATGGATGCCTCCCCTCCTTGGTTTATGTGATTGCGCATATCAAAGTACCTAGATCACATAGGTCCAGATCGAGTGATGAAAACCAGGTACATTTGGATGCAGGAAAACACACTAGATAATGCCCTCTTTGATCACTACCATGTATGCCTAAAAAATTGTACCCAAATTTATGAGGGTTTATGGCCTACATCACGTGGATTTTTTTTTCATACCACATGTGCGTGCTAACCGAATTTGAATTTTTGTACTTTCGTGCAATATTAAAATTCCAAAATTTGTTCTGAAGCTATTTTCATTCTGGAGCTCTGTTTTTTCTTTGCATACGAACCATAGAATGTGAAATTTCAATTTGGCGCTCCACTTCGTTTCAGAGCTCTATGTTATTTTCCATCGCATATAGCCAGAATGTGCAATTTCATTTTGGAGCTCTGTTTCATTCCAGAGCTTTGTGTTTCATCTGCATATATACAACCAGAATTGTATTTTCATTCTGGAGTTGTATTTCATTTCAGAGCTCAGTTTCCTTTTTGTTATTTTCTTGCAACCTGACCTGAATTTCTTATTCAACCAAAGGTAGAATAGGGTACTTTTTGATAATATCCATTTTTACTTGCTAGTTTTATATAAATTATTTATACCAAACACAGATTATCATATAATACATGGTAAATGCCTACTATGACAAAATACAAAAAGTACATACCTAGCTATCCTAAAAATCTAGCATGCACTTTACAAATTGTTGCTTTTGATGACCGTTGGCTGAGCATCTGAAATAAAAATAAATCATATACATAGTTGGTGAAATTTATACAATGGTGAAACAATGATGGATAGATAAAAAAGACAAACGTGTTGAAAACCGATTTTCATGTAGTCTTAATTCAATAGCACCTTCGAAAAGGTTTTCACTATTGAATTATTCTTTTTTTCTCATTATTTTTATTTTTTATTTTTTATCTATCCCTTTTTTTATCTCTTTTTTTCATCTCTTATTTTTTTTTTATCTCTTTTTCTATTTTTTTTCTATTTTTTTGTCTTGGTTGTGCCCATGAAAAAATTTCACAATTTCCCCAAAATTGTGCCCATAAAGGAATTTCACAATCAAGATTATTTCCCTATTGTTTTTGTTTTCGTTTTCAACTTTTTCTCAAAAATCATGCTAAATTTATTTTAGAAGAGGGTGTCTCTTCTAATATATGTACTTCCAATTGTGCGATCTACTTTATAAATTCTTCTTTAGTCAGTGGCTCATGGTATGCTCAAAGGTTATGTCTATTAACCACTAAATTTCTCATTGAATCATCGATGGGAGAAATATGGACTGCTCCATTATTGAACACCTCTTTAATTAGGTATGGCCCAAGCCATCTTGTCTACAACTTCCCAAGAAAATTATCATAATGAGAATCAAACAACAATGTCCAATATCCTTGCTTGAATTTCCTTTTCTAAATATGACTATCATGCCACAACTTTTACTATTGTTGGATCACCTCCATCTGGTGCAATGCATCCAACTGAAATTCATACAATACATTAATTTGCAGAATTCTATCAATATGTACCTGTGATAAGTCAATACCAACTTTCGAAGATGTACGAAGTGTCAGTAACTCAAATTCAATAGGAAGAAGAGGTTTCTTACCATAAACTAGTTCATAAGGTGTGAAAACCATGGTGGATTTCCATGTATTGTATGCCCAAACTGCATTCTGGTAATTTATTAAACCAATTTCTTCTATGTGAGTCTACTATTTTGGTCAAAAGTATTTCTAACTTCCTATTTGTTACCTCAACCTGATCATTTGCTTGTGGGTGATAGGGTGATGATTTTCTATACCTAATTTCATAGAGTTCAGTAAAAGCTTCAATTACCTTTGATGCAAATTGGGGTCCATGATCTGTGGTGATAGATCATAGAGCTCTAAATCTTTAAAACTTTTGAGTGTAAAGGAAATCAACACCTTCTCTTCACGAGCATGCTTAAAGGTATGCACCTCAGCCCACTTAGTCACATAATCAGTGCATACCAAGATATGCATCTTTCCTTGAGATGGTGGGTCAATAGGTCCCATAAAATATAACCCCCATTTCTTAAATGGTTCTAAAACCACTTGAGGCTATAGAGGCATTTTTTTTGTGTATGTGGCTTTCACCATTCTCTGATATTCATCATGTTGGATATTTTGAGTCAAAATTGTCATTGATGTCAAGGAATGAAGTTGTCATTGATGTCAAGGAATAAGCTACCGTTGATGTCAAAAGGTCAAGAGGAACAATGAAAATGTTAAAGGCTAAAAATCTTCATAATATTTTTAATATTATGTGGAAGCATATGTTATGAAGGTTTTCATTAAAACCATGGTTGAGAAAAAATAAAAGGTTTTTCATAAAAACCCAAGGAATCCCAAGGATGTTTTAATATTTATTTTATAAAATATTTAAATTCAAATTGAATTTAAATTTAATAAATAAATATTATTTATACAAAGTGGTAAAATAAAAAAGGGCTTTGATAAATCCAAAAGGATTTAAAAGTTAATTTATAAAATTTTAATTCTAAAGAATTTAAATAATTTATAAATTGATTATTCAAATTTTGAAGGCGTCGACGTTCAAAATTAAAGGAGGAAATTAGTATATATATTATACGCCTTAGTGGCATTTAAATCATCCTTAGTTCAAAATAATAAAGGGTGCAATTGATGTTGTGAGAATTTGTGCGAGGAAGAAGACAAAAACCTTCTCTTAAGCACCAACGAAATGGTTAATATTGTCGTGGGCTAAACCGTAATATCCACCAAGACAACATGGCCTAGTGGTAAGTGGATGAAGTGCTAAGATGTTTGTGGGTGGAGTGATCCACGATTGATTCGTGATGGCGATGTTTTGTGTGTGTGTTTTGAAGCATCGAGGAAGTGATGCATGAGTTTTTATATTGGCATGTGTAGAGAGGAATATAGAGCATGTTGGACTCTTGATATCCAAATGATAACCTAGCTCGTGTGACAGTTGGAGCTGCATCTAGGGCACTGGTAGAGGCAACATCGTGAGTTCGAGTCCCACCAAGGCAAAGGTAAGAAAATTTTAATATGTGTTGTGATGCCTAAGGTTTTGACATAAGCTCCTAGGGAGTTAAAAGGGTTAGTTAAAAAGGTTTTTAATTAATCATTATTTTTGGTTAATTAGAGGAATAAGGAGTTGGATTTATTTTTTGAATAAAGTATTTTTGACATATTGGTTATTGAATATTTATAGTTATGGGAGGACTTAATGCCATTGAGTTATTTTGAAAAGGAGATTGTATTGACATTATTCTTGGTATTGAGTATTATTTTGATTGGGAGATTATAAGGTGTATTTGTTTAATCATTTTTGTATATGTTGATGGATGCTTTCTTTAAGATGGAGTGATAATGTGTATGTGTGCTTTGATATTTGCATTGTATATTTGAGATAACTTATTATATTTTAACTCCTTTGAGCTTGGCAAAGAAGTATTTATGGTTGTGGCAGATATTTGAGGTTCCTTCATCATCAAGAAAAATGTATGAGCATATTATTCCATAGTTGAGTTGATTGATTGGTTTTCTGGAAAATAAGTTTGGAGTGAAAAGGACTTGATTAGGATTTCCTTATTGAGTATGTTGAGTTGATGCTTCAATGTTTTCTGGAATAAAGAGTTGTTGTTAAAACCTTATCTTATAAGCATTGTTTAAGCCATTGGTTGTGTGAAGAACTTGATCTAGGGTTTGAAAAGAACATGAGTATCATTGTTATGTGAGATTTTTTTATAAGCATTGTTGTTGAAGCCATTGGTTGAGTAAAGAACTTGAACTAGTGTTTGAAAATAACATGAGTATCATTGTTATGTGAGAGTGGTTGATAAGCATTATTGGAAACATTTTGAGTAAAGGATCATATGCTTGGACTAGTGCTTGTAAGCAAGGATTGTTTCATTGAGTGATTGGTTGAGTAGAGTTGGTTGAGCCTAGTCAAGTGGATGTGTGAAGTGATTGTTCAAGTTCCATTAAATAAACTATTCTATATTTTGAATTGATTTGAGAAAGTGATTGAGTATTGATTTGAAGCATATTGAGTCTCTAATAATTCTCTGTATGTTTTTGAAAGAGTGATTGAAAGTGATTGAGCATTGTAATGAGTATAGAGCATATTGAGTCTCTAAAAATTCTTTTTATGTTTCTATGAGATTGGAAAAGTTCTAGTGTGGACTTTTTGAGCAGATTTAAGGCAAGTATTTGAGAAGACTTGTGGACAAATTTGGGTAAGCTTTTGTGGAAGCTTACAATACATATTGAGAGTAGATTTGGATAAGTTCTTGAGAGAACTTATTGAGAAAATTTGGATAAGTTCTAGTGAGGACTTGTAGAGCAGATTGGACAAGTTCTAGAGAGGACTTGAGGACAGATTGGTGTGAGCTTTTGTTGAATCTTACAAGGCTGATTTGAGATAAGTATTTGTGAAGGCTTGTGAGCAGAGTTGGTTGATTTATTTATTCAAACCTTGAGTTAGAGTTTGGGACAGATCCAACTAAGTTGATTTGAGATTGAGTCAAGCTTTGAGTTAAGGCTTAAGGATAGATATTGATGATAGATTTGTGCTAGACCGAAGGATTGTGTTTAGTGCAAATTTGAGGTTAGAGTTTGGTGTAGATTTAAGGATAGATTTGTACCAAATCGGGAGATAGATATTGAGGATAGATTTGTGCTATATCGAAGGACCGTGTTTAGTGCATATTTGAGATAGATATTTGGAGGTGACATAGTTGAGGATATAGATCTTTAGCCAGAGTAGGGAAGACAGGTGTCTTCTATGGATAGAGTTCCATTTGCTAAGAGTAGTGGAGGTAGAGGTCTTCTAGAGCATCACCAGCCAGAGTAGATATTAGGATATTTGTGTCTCCTATGGATAGATATCCATAAAATTGATTTAGAGGATTGGTATATCCTTTGTACGGAGGTCCATAAATATTGTAATAGGGAAAGGATTCCCAAGAGATTTATTAAGAAGATTTTTGTGAAAATTTTTCTCCATGGAGTATCCTACATTGGGTGAACCACGTAAATTATGGTGTCTCTATTGTGTGTGGTGATTTGTGCATTGCTTTAATTATCGCTAGTGATATTGCTATCTATACATTGCATAATATTGATTGAGAAAGAAAAGTAAAAAGTGGTCTTATACTGTTCACCTCCCCCTCTCAGTATAATATTGTGTTCTTAAATTGGTATCAGAGCGGGTTCCTTCGGAAGAGTTTAACAGACTTGAAGGAAAAGATTACAAGAACACAATGGATTCTAATAATAGATCATTAGATAATATAGCACCAGTATTTTATGGAAGTGATTATATATATTGGATTTTGAGAATGAATATTTATCTAAAGGCACTTGGCAATGAAATTTGGGAATCAGGTTGAAAATGGATATGACCCCTCACTTGATCCACCTATATAAAAGGAAGGTAAGCTTCTACAACATTACAATTCAAAATAAATGAATGCAATTTATAGAGGTTTGCATAGAACATAGTCCATAAAATTTATGCATTGTCAAGATGCAAAAGGAATGTGGGATAAGTTCAAAAGTATATATGAAGGAGATACAGGTGTCAAGAAAGAAAAGATACAAAATCTCAAAGGACAATCTGAAGAATTAAAAATGAAGAGTGATGAAGACATTAGTTCTTATTTACTTCAGGTAGATGAGGTTGTTAATTCTATGCAATGACTTGGACTTAAAGTGGATGAATAAGATGTTTGTGATAAGATCTTAAGGTCTCTTCCAACAAGGTTTAGTGAAAATATTTTAGCTATAGAAGAATCAAAGGATGGTGATTCTTTGATAAGAGATATGTTGCTTGGTATTCTTACAACTTTTGAGATGAGAATAAAAGAACCTAACCCCCAGAAGGAAGCAACCTTCAAAGCAATTAATAAGACAAAGGGTAAGAAGTTGGAATCAAGAAATGAGTCATCTAGTGATGAAGAAGCTAATTAGGGCAGAAGGAATAAGAATTCAAGAAGATATAGAGATATAAAATCCGTTAAATATTTCAATTGTGGAAAGTATGGTCACTATGCAACCGATTTTCAAGAAGCAAAGAATAACAATGATGAAGAAAAATAGGATCACAAAAATAGGGAATCATAAAGATATTGGCACCAAAATAAAAGCAAGGATGAACAAAGCAGACAAGGAAATAAGTTCTTTCAAAGGCAAAATAGGATCTACTATGCAGATAAGACAAGTAATTACTCAAGTGAAAGTGATGCTAGTTTTTTAGATAATGATAGAGATGAAGTCCTATTTATGATTGAAGAAAAAGAAGTCTAGAAAAAGGCACCAATAATTCTCAAGTGTTTTAGATGTGGTAACTTTGGACATCTTGAATATAGTTGTACAAGTAATGGTTATAGTTTCAGTGATGATGAATATGAGGATACACTTGAAGGACCAGATGAAAATATTCTAATGGCTCTAGAGGAAGAAGAAAGTGATCCTATAGAAGACAAGTCAAAAGAAAATAAATATGTGGATAAAGGCAAACAAATAGAGGAAGAATCAGATAAAGAAGGATATGATCTCAAGGGATAACTTATTTATGCTCTTGAAATAGTAAAGAAGGTAAGAAAGAAAAATTCTAAATTAGAATCTTAGTTTCAAGAATGTGATGAAGAGAGAAGAATGCTTATAGAGGATCTAGACAAATCAAAGGCTAAGACAAAGAATTTCAAGGATAAGCTAGAAGTAAAAGTCTTAGAATGTGAAAAGATAGAACAAGAAGTAGCTTCATTAAGGTTGGAAGTTAAAAACTCCAAATTCAAGCTACAAGGTTTCAAAAATAGCTCAAAGAACTTAGATAAGTTCATCAAGATACAAAAGCCTACATCAAGTAAGATAGGTCTTGTATTTGAATAGGAACAAAAGAAATGGGAAGGAAATTAAACCTCAAGTTCTGAAAGAGAAGACACTTCAAAAGAAGACAGTGTAAGAGAAAATGAGACATCTTAGGATGAGTTGGACAACAGAAAGTTCAACAAGGACAAGAACAATGCACCAAGAAGAAACATATGAAACAACAATCATAATAGGTTAAGAATTTTATCACCCAGACTGTAACTTCATCCTAAGGTTTTTGAATACTATTTCTCTTTATCCCTTTACAAATATTGTTGTTCATTTGCATAAAAGATTGTACTTCTTCAAAAATTATTTTAACTATTTTGGAGAGTGCATTTCTACTAGTTATGGTGATTAATCCTTGCAAAGGTAATTCAATAATTTGGCTCAATACCAAGGGGGTTACCTCTATTCTCATGTTGTTAATGATTGCCTGGTTGTTTTGGAGAGTGCGAGTGAATTCTACTACCAACCCCTCTGAATGACCATCGAATTTATCCAAAAATGGCATTAACCCTACCTTCTAAAAATCTGAACCATCATAGGATAGTTTCAAAATTCCTCCAGGTTATCTAACTCTGCTTTATTCTTCTACCCCATGTTATTTCCAACCTACATCAAATTCATCTGTGAATTTTTAAATTTTGGTTACTGCACTCAACTGGTTTTGTTCTAGAAACTTGTTATGTATCACAATACCTTCTTCAAAAATATTATAGTGGCTCTATTCAATGTCTTCTCAAGTGTTGGTGATTATGAATCTTGGTAATGAGTATCTTCAACATGCAAGATTTTAGCTTCGAAAGGTGGTGTAGAATATGTTGATATTTTTATGCAACAGTTGAAAACGTGGCATTCACTGGTTTGCTAGGTGTTTGAATATTTTTATTTCGTGCACAAATGAAGGATGGTAGGCTAGTAAATATCCATATTACGATGCATGTGCATAAAAAATACAAGTTGATGTGGATGGTATGATATTAACCAACTTGGATCCCCTTTCAAAAATCATGGATGCCTCCCCTCCTTGGTTTATGTGATTGCGCATATCAAAGTACCTAGATCACATAGGTCCAGATCGAGTGATGAAAACCAGGTACATTTGGATGCAGGAAAACACACTAGATAATGCCCTCTTTGATCACTACCATGTATGCCTAAAAAATTGTACCCAAATTTATGAGGGTTTATGGCCTACATCACGTGGATTTTTTTTTCATACCACATGTGCGTGCTAACCGAATTTGAATTTTTGTACTTTCGTGCAATATTAAAATTCCAAAATTTGTTCTGAAGCTATTTTCATTCTGGAGCTCTGTTTTTTCTTTGCATACGAACCATAGAATGTGAAATTTCAATTTGGCGCTCCACTTCGTTTCAGAGCTCTATGTTATTTTCCATCGCATATAGCCAGAATGTGCAATTTCATTTTGGAGCTCTGTTTCATTCCAGAGCTTTGTGTTTCATCTGCATATATACAACCAGAATTGTATTTTCATTCTGGAGTTGTATTTCATTTCAGAGCTCAGTTTCCTTTTTGTTATTTTCTTGCAACCTGACCTGAATTTCTTATTCAACCAAAGGTAGAATAGGGTACTTTTTGATAATATCCATTTTTACTTGCTAGTTTTATATAAATTATTTATACCAAACACAGATTATCATATAATACATGGTAAATGCCTACTATGACAAAATACAAAAAGTACATACCTAGCTATCCTAAAAATCTAGCATGCACTTTACAAATTGTTGCTTTTGATGACCGTTGGCTGAGCATCTGAAATAAAAATAAATCATATACATAGTTGGTGAAATTTATACAATGGTGAAACAATGATGGATAGATAAAAAAGACAAACGTGTTGAAAACCGATTTTCATGTAGTCTTAATTCAATAGCACCTTCGAAAAGGTTTTCACTATTGAATTATTCTTTTTTTCTCATTATTTTTATTTTTTATTTTTTATCTATCCCTTTTTTTATCTCTTTTTTTCATCTCTTATTTTTTTTTTATCTCTTTTTCTATTTTTTTTCTATTTTTTTGTCTTGGTTGTGCCCATGAAAAAATTTCACAATTTCCCCAAAATTGTGCCCATAAAGGAATTTCACAATCAAGATTATTTCCCTATTGTTTTTGTTTTCGTTTTCAACTTTTTCTCAAAAATCATGCTAAATTTATTTTAGAAGAGGGTGTCTCTTCTAATATATGTACTTCCAATTGTGCGATCTACTTTATAAATTCTTCTTTAGTCAGTGGCTCATGGTATGCTCAAAGGTTATGTCTATTAACCACTAAATTTCTCATTGAATCATCGATGGGAGAAATATGGACTGCTCCATTATTGAACACCTCTTTAATTAGGTATGGCCCAAGCCATCTTGTCTACAACTTCCCAAGAAAATTATCATAATGAGAATCAAACAACAATGTCCAATATCCTTGCTTGAATTTCCTTTTCTAAATATGACTATCATGCCACAACTTTTACTATTGTTGGATCACCTCCATCTGGTGCAATGCATCCAACTGAAATTCATACAATACATTAATTTGCAGAATTCTATCAATATGTACCTGTGATAAGTCAATACCAACTTTCGAAGATGTACGAAGTGTCGGTAACTCAAATTCAATGGGTAGAATAGGTTTCTTACCATAAACTAGTTCATAAGGTGTGAAAACCATGGTGGATTTCCATGTATTGTATGCCCAAACCGCATTCTCGGTAATTTATTAAACCAATTTCTTCTATGTGAGTCTACTATTTTGGTCAAAAGTATTTCTAACTTCCTATTTGTTACCTCAACCTGATCATTTGCTTGTGGGTGATAGGGTGATGATTTTCTATACCTAATTTCATAGAGTTCAGTAAAAGCTTCAATTACCTTTGATGCAAATTGGGGTCCATGATCTGTGGTGATAGATCATAGAGCTCTAAATCTTTAAAACTTTTGAGTGTAAAGGAAATCAACACCTTCTCTTCACGAGCATGCTTAAAGGTATGCACCTCAGCCCACTTAGTCACATAATCAGTGCATACCAAGATATGCATCTTTCCTTGAGATGGTGGGTCAATAGGTCCCATAAAATATAACCCCCATTTCTTAAATGGTTCTAAAACCACTTGAGGCTATAGAGGCATTTTTTTTGTGTATGTGGCTTTCACCATTCTCTGATATTCATCATGTTGGATATTTTGAGTCAAAATTGTCATTGATGTCAAGGAATGAAGTTGTCATTGATGTCAAGGAATAAGCTACCGTTGATGTCAAAAGGTCAAGAGGAACAATGAAAATGTTAAAGGCTAAAAATCTTCATAATATTTTTAATATTATGTGGAAGCATATGTTATGAAGGTTTTCATTAAAACCATGGTTGAGAAAAAATAAAAGGTTTTTCATAAAAACCCAAGGAATCCCAAGGATGTTTTAATATTTATTTTATAAAATATTTAAATTCAAATTGAATTTAAATTTAATAAATAAATATTATTTATACAAAGTGGTAAAATAAAAAAGGGCTTTGATAAATCCAAAAGGATTTAAAAGTTAATTTATAAAATTTTAATTCTAAAGAATTTAAATAATTTATAAATTGATTATTCAAATTTTGAAGGCGTCGACGTTCAAAATTAAAGGAGGAAATTAGTATATATATTATACGCCTTAGTGGCATTTAAATCATCCTTAGTTCAAAATAATAAAGGGTGCAATTGATGTTGTGAGAATTTGTGCGAGGAAGAAGACAAAAACCTTCTCTTAAGCACCAACGAAATGGTTAATATTGTCGTGGGCTAAACCGTAATATCCACCCAGACAACATGGACTAGTGGTAAGTGGATGAAGTGCAAAGGTATTTATGGGTAGAGTGATCCACGATTGATTCGTGATGGCAGTGTTTTGTGTGTGTGTTTTGAAGCATCGAGGAAGTGATGCATGAGTTTTTATATTGGCATGTGTAGAGAGGAATATAGAGCATGTTGGACTCTTGATATCCAAATGATAACCTAGCTCGTGTGACAGTTGGAGCTGCATCTAGGGCACTGGTAGAGGCAACATCGTGAGTTCGAGTCCCACCAAGGCAAAGGTAAGAAAATTTTAATATGTGTTGTGATGCCTAAGGTTTTGACATAAGCTCCTAGGGAGTTAAAAGGGTTAGTTAAAAAGGTTTTTAATTAATCATTATTTTTGGTTAATTAGAGGAATAAGGAGTTGGATTTATTTTTTGAATAAAGTATTTTTGACATATTGGTTATTGAATATTTATAGTTATGGGAGGACTTAATGCCATTGAGTTATTTTGAAAAGGAGATTGTATTGACATTATTCTTGGTATTGAGTATTATTTTGATTGGGAGATTATAAGGTGTATTTGTTTAATCATTTTTGTATATGTTGATGGATGCTTTCTTTAAGATGGAGTGATAATGTGTATGTGTGCTTTGATATTTGCATTGTATATTTGAGATAACTTATTATATTTTAACTCCTTTGAGCTTGGCAAAGAAGTATTTATGGTTGTGGCAGATATTTGAGGTTCCTTCATCATCAAGAAAAATGTATGAGCATATTATTCCATAGTTGAGTTGATTGATTGGTTTTCGGAAAATAAGTTTGGAGTGAAAAGGACTTGATTAGGATTTCCTTATTGAGTATGTTGAGTTGATGCTTCAATGTTTTCTGGAATAAAGAGTTGTTGTTAAAACCTTATCTTATAAGCATTGTTTAAGCCATTGGTTGTGTGAAGAACTTGATCTAGGGTTTGAAAAGAACATGAGTATCATTGTTATGTGAGATTTTTTTATAAGCATTGTTGTTGAAGCCATTGGTTGAGTAAAGAACTTGAACTAGTGTTTGAAAATAACATGAGTATCATTGTTATGTGAGAGTGGTTGATAAGCATTATTGGAAACATTTTGAGTAAAGGATCATATGCTTGGACTAGTGCTTGTAAGCAAGGATTGTTTCATTGAGTGATTGGTTGAGTAGAGTTGGTTGAGCCTAGTCAAGTGGATGTGTGAAGTGATTGTTCAAGTTCCATTAAATAAACTATTCTATATTTTGAATTGATTTGAGAAAGTGATTGAGTATTGATTTGAAGCATATTGAGTCTCTAATAATTCTCTGTATGTTTTTGAAAGAGTGATTGAAAGTGATTGAGCATTGTAATGAGTATAGAGCATATTGAGTCTCTAAAAATTCTTTTTATGTTTCTATGAGATTGGAAAAGTTCTAGTGTGGACTTTTTGAGCAGATTTAAGGCAAGTATTTGAGAAGACTTGTGGACAAATTTGGGTAAGCTTTTGTGGAAGCTTACAATACATATTGAGAGTAGATTTGGATAAGTTCTTGAGAGAACTTATTGAGAAAATTTGGATAAGTTCTAGTGAGGACTTGTAGAGCAGATTGGACAAGTTCTAGAGAGGACTTGAGGACAGATTGGTGTGAGCTTTTGTTGAATCTTACAAGGCTGATTTGAGATAAGTATTTGTGAAGGCTTGTGAGCAGAGTTGGTTGATTTATTTATTCAAACCTTGAGTTAGAGTTTGGGACAGATCCAACTAAGTTGATTTGAGATTGAGTCAAGCTTTGAGTTAAGGCTTAAGGATAGATATTGATGATAGATTTGTGCTAGACCGAAGGATTGTGTTTAGTGCAAATTTGAGGTTAGAGTTTGGTGTAGATTTAAGGATAGATTTGTACCAAATCAGAGATAGATATTGAGGATAGATTTGTGCTATATCGAAGAACTGTGTTTAGTGCATATTTGAGATAGATATTTGGAGGTGACATAGTTGAGGATATAGATCTTTAGCTGGAGTAGGGAAGACAGGTGTCTTCTATGGATAGAGTTCCATTTGCTAAGAGTAGTGGAGGTAGAGGTCTTCTAGAGCATCACCAGCCAGAGTAGATATTAGGATATTTGTGTCTCCTATGGATAGATATCCATAAAATTGATTTAGAGGATTGGTATATCCTTTGTACAGAGGTCCATAAATATTGTAATAGGGAAAGGATTCCCAAGAGATTTATTAAGAAGATTTTTGTGAAAATTTTTCTCCATGGAGTATCCTACATTGGGTGAACCACGTAAATTATGGTGTCTCTATTGTGTGTGGTGATTTGTGCATTGCTTTAATTATCGCTAGTGATATTGCTATCTATACATTGCATAATATTGATTGAGAAAGAAAAGTAAAAAGTGGTCTTATACTGTTCACCTCCCCCTCTCGGTATAATATTGTGTTCTTAAATTGGTATCGGAGCGGGTTCCTTCGGAAGAGTTTAACAGACTTGAAGGAAAAGATTACAAGAACACAATGGATTCTAATAATAGATCATTAGATAATATAGCACCAGTATTTTATGGAAGTGATTATATATATTGGATTTTGAGAATGAATATTTATCTAAAGGCACTTGGCAATGAAATTTGGGAATCGAGTTGAAAATGGATATGACCCCTCGGTTGATCCACCTATATAAAAGGAAGGTAAGCTTCTACAACATTACAATTCAAAATAAATGAATGCAATTTATAGAGGTTTGCATAGAACATAGTCCATAAAATTTATGCATTGTCAAGATGCAAAAGGAATGTGGGATAAGTTCAAAAGTATATATGAAGGAGATACAGGTGTCAAGAAAGAAAAGATACAAAATCTCAAAGGACAATCTGAAGAATTAAAAATGAAGAGTGATGAAGACATTAGTTCTTATTTACTTCAGGTAGATGAGGTTGTTAATTCTATGCAATGACTTGGACTTAAAGTGGATGAATAAGATGTTTGTGATAAGATCTTAAGGTCTCTTCCAACAAGGTTTAGTGAAAATATTTTAGCTATAGAAGAATCAAAGGATGGTGATTCTTTGATAAGAGATATGTTGCTTGGTATTCTTACAACTTTTGAGATGAGAATAAAAGAACCTAATCCCCTGAAGGAAGCAACCTTCAAAGCAATTAATAAGACAAAGGGTAAGAAGTTGGAATCAAGAAATGAGTCATCTAGTGATGAAGAAGCTAATTAGGGCAGAAGGAATAAGAATTCAAGAAGATATAGAGATATAAAATCCGTTAAATATTTCAATTGTGGAAAGTATAGTCACTATGCAACTGATTTTCAAGAAGCAAAGAATAACAATGATGAAGAAAAATAGGATCACAAAAATAGGGAATCATAAAGATATTGGCACCAAAATAAAAGCAAGGATGAACAAAGCAGACAAGGAAATAAGTTCTTTCAAAGGCAAAATAGGATCTACTATGCAGATAAGACAAGTAATTACTCAAGTGAAAGTGATGCTAGTTTTTTAGATAATGATAGAGATGAAGTCCTATTTATGATTGAAGAAAAAGAAGTCTAGAAAAAGGCACCAATAATTCTCAAGTGTTTTAGATGTGGTAACTTTGGACATCTTGAATATAGTTGTACAAGTAATGGTTATAGTTTCAGTGATGATGAATATGAGGATACACTTGAAGGACCAGATGAAAATATTCTAATGGCTCTAGAGGAAGAAGAAAGTGATCCTATAGAAGACAAGTCAAAAGAAAATAAATATGTGGATAAAGGCAAACAAATAGAGGAAGAATCAGATAAAGAAGGATATGATCTCAAGGGATAACTTATTTATGCTCTTGAAATAGTAAAGAAGGTAAGAAAGAAAAATTCTAAATTAGAATCTTAGTTTCAAGAATGTGATGAAGAGAGAAGAATGCTTATAGAGGATCTAGACAAATCAAAGGCTAAGACAAAGAATTTCAAGGATAAGCTAGAAGTAAAAGTCTTAGAATGTGAAAAGATAGAACAAGAAGTAGCTTCATTAAGGTTGGAAGTTAAAAACTCCAAATTCAAGCTACAAGGTTTCAAAAATAGCTCAAAGAACTTAGATAAGTTCATCAAGATACAAAAGCCTACATCAAGTAAGATAGGTCTTGTATTTGAATAGGAACAAAAGAAATGGGAAGGAAATTAAACCTCAAGTTCTGAAAGAGAAGACACTTCAAAAGAAGACAGTGTAAGAGAAAATGAGACATCTTAGGATGAGTTGGACAACAGAAAGTTCAACAAGGACAAGAACAATGCACCAAGAAGAAACATATGAAACAACAATCATAATAGGTTAAGAATTTTATCACCCAGACTGTAACTTCATCCTAAGGTTTTTGAATACTATTTCTCTTTATCCCTTTACAAATATTGTTGTTCATTTGCATAAAAGATTGTACTTCTTCAAAAATTATTTTAACTATTTTGGAGAGTGCATTTCTACTAGTTATGGTGATTAATCCTTGCAAAGGTAATTCAATAATTTGGCTCAATACCAAGGGGGTTACCTCTATTCTCATGTTGTTAATGATTGCCTGGTTGTTTTGGAGAGTGCGAGTGAATTCTACTACCAACCCCTCTGAATGACCATCGAATTTATCCAAAAATGGCATTAACCCTACCTTCTAAAAATCTGAACCATCATAGGATAGTTTCAAAATTCCTCCAGGTTATCTAACTCTGCTTTATTCTTCTACCCCATGTTATTTCCAACCTACATCAAATTCATCTGTGAATTTTTAAATTTTGGTTACTGCACTCAACTGGTTTTGTTCTAGAAACTTGTTATGTATCACAATACCTTCTTCAAAAATATTATAGTGGCTCTATTCAATGTCTTCTCAAGTGTTGGTGATTATGAATCTTGGTAATGAGTATCTTCAACATGCAAGATTTTAGCTTCGAAAGGTGGTGTAGAATATGTTGATATTTTTATGCAACAGTTGAAAACGTGGCATTCACTGGTTTGCTAGGTGTTTGAATATTTTTATTTCGTGCACAAATGAAGGATGGTAGGCTAGTAAATATCCATATTACGATGCATGTGCATAAAAAATACAAGTTGATGTGGATGGTATGATATTAACCAACTTGGATCCCCTTTCAAAAATCATGGATGCCTCCCCTCCTTGGTTTATGTGATTGCGCATATCAAAGTACCTAGATCACATAGGTCCAGATCGAGTGATGAAAACCAGGTACATTTGGATGCAGGAAAACACACTAGATAATGCCCTCTTTGATCACTACCATGTATGCCTAAAAAATTGTACCCAAATTTATGAGGGTTTATGGCCTACATCACGTGGATTTTTTTTTCATACCACATGTGCGTGCTAACCGAATTTGAATTTTTGTACTTTCGTGCAATATTAAAATTCCAAAATTTGTTCTGAAGCTATTTTCATTCTGGAGCTCTGTTTTTTCTTTGCATACGAACCATAGAATGTGAAATTTCAATTTGGCGCTCCACTTCGTTTCAGAGCTCTATGTTATTTTCCATCGCATATAGCCAGAATGTGCAATTTCATTTTGGAGCTCTGTTTCATTCCAGAGCTTTGTGTTTCATCTGCATATATACAACCAGAATTGTATTTTCATTCTGGAGTTGTATTTCATTTCAGAGCTCAGTTTCCTTTTTGTTATTTTCTTGCAACCTGACCTGAATTTCTTATTCAACCAAAGGTAGAATAGGGTACTTTTTGATAATATCCATTTTTACTTGCTAGTTTTATATAAATTATTTATACCAAACACAGATTATCATATAATACATGGTAAATGCCTACTATGACAAAATACAAAAAGTACATACCTAGCTATCCTAAAAATCTAGCATGCACTTTACAAATTGTTGCTTTTGATGACCGTTGGCTGAGCATCTGAAATAAAAATAAATCATATACATAGTTGGTGAAATTTATACAATGGTGAAACAATGATGGATAGATAAAAAAGACAAACGTGTTGAAAACCGATTTTCATGTAGTCTTAATTCAATAGCACCTTCGAAAAGGTTTTCACTATTGAATTATTCTTTTTTTCTCATTATTTTTATTTTTTATTTTTTATCTATCCCTTTTTTTATCTCTTTTTTTCATCTCTTATTTTTTTTTTATCTCTTTTTCTATTTTTTTTCTATTTTTTTGTCTTGGTTGTGCCCATGAAAAAATTTCACAATTTCCCCAAAATTGTGCCCATAAAGGAATTTCACAATCAAGATTATTTCCCTATTGTTTTTGTTTTCGTTTTCAACTTTTTCTCAAAAATCATGCTAAATTTATTTTAGAAGAGGGTGTCTCTTCTAATATATGTACTTCCAATTGTGCGATCTACTTTATAAATTCTTCTTTAGTCAGTGGCTCATGGTATGCTCAAAGGTTATGTCTATTAACCACTAAATTTCTCATTGAATCATCGATGGGAGAAATATGGACTGCTCCATTATTGAACACCTCTTTAATTAGGTATGGCCCAAGCCATCTTGTCTACAACTTCCCAAGAAAATTATCATAATGAGAATCAAACAACAATGTCCAATATCCTTGCTTGAATTTCCTTTTCTAAATATGACTATCATGCCACAACTTTTACTATTGTTGGATCACCTCCATCTGGTGCAATGCATCCAACTGAAATTCATACAATACATTAATTTGCAGAATTCTATCAATATGTACCTGTGATAAGTCAATACCAACTTTCGAAGATGTACGAAGTGTCTGTAACTCAAATTCAATGGGTAGAATAGGTTTCTTACCATAAACTAGTTCATAAGGTGTGAAAACCATGGTGGATTTCCATGTATTGTATGCCCAAACCGCATTCTGGTAATTTATTAAACCAATTTCTTCTATGTGAGTCTACTATTTTGGTCAAAAGTATTTCTAACTTCCTATTTGTTACCTCAACCTGATCATTTGCTTGTGGGTGATAGGGTGATGATTTTCTATACCTAATTTCATAGAGTTCAGTAAAAGCTTCAATTACCTTTGATGCAAATTGGGGTCCATGATCTGTGGTGATAGATCATAGAGCTCTAAATCTTTAAAACTTTTGAGTGTAAAGGAAATCAACACCTTCTCTTCACGAGCATGCTTAAAGGTATGCACCTCAGCCCACTTAGTCACATAATCAGTGCATACCAAGATATGCATCTTTCCTTGAGATGGTGGGTCAATAGGTCCCATAAAATATAACCCCCATTTCTTAAATGGTTCTAAAACCACTTGAGGCTATAGAGGCATTTTTTTTGTGTATGTGGCTTTCACCATTCTCTGATATTCATCATGTTGGATATTTTGAGTCAAAATTGTCATTGATGTCAAGGAATGAAGTTGTCATTGATGTCAAGGAATAAGCTACCGTTGATGTCAAAAGGTCAAGAGGAACAATGAAAATGTTAAAGGCTAAAAATCTTCATAATATTTTTAATATTATGTGGAAGCATATGTTATGAAGGTTTTCATTAAAACCATGGTTGAGAAAAAATAAAAGGTTTTTCATAAAAACCCAAGGAATCCCAAGGATGTTTTAATATTTATTTTATAAAATATTTAAATTCAAATTGAATTTAAATTTAATAAATAAATATTATTTATACAAAGTGGTAAAATAAAAAAGGGCTTTGATAAATCCAAAAGGATTTAAAAGTTAATTTATAAAATTTTAATTCTAAAGAATTTAAATAATTTATAAATTGATTATTCAAATTTTGAAGGCGTCGACGTTCAAAATTAAAGGAGGAAATTAGTATATATATTATACGCCTTAGTGGCATTTAAATCATCCTTAGTTCAAAATAATAAAGGGTGCAATTGATGTTGTGAGAATTTGTGCGAGGAAGAAGACAAAAACCTTCTCTTAAGCACCAACGAAATGGTTAATATTGTCGTGGGCTAAACCGTAATATCCACCCAGACAACATGGACTAGTGGTAAGTGGATGAAGTGCAAAGGTATTTATGGGTAGAGTGATCCACGATTGATTCGTGATGGCAGTGTTTTGTGTGTGTGTTTTGAAGCATCGAGGAAGTGATGCATGAGTTTTTATATTGGCATGTGTAGAGAGGAATATAGAGCATGTTGGACTCTTGATATCCAAATGATAACCTAGCTCGTGTGACAGTTGGAGCTGCATCTAGGGCACTGGTAGAGGCAACATCGTGAGTTCGAGTCCCACCAAGGCAAAGGTAAGAAAATTTTAATATGTGTTGTGATGCCTAAGGTTTTGACATAAGCTCCTAGGGAGTTAAAAGGGTTAGTTAAAAAGGTTTTTAATTAATCATTATTTTTGGTTAATTAGAGGAATAAGGAGTTGGATTTATTTTTTGAATAAAGTATTTTTGACATATTGGTTATTGAATATTTATAGTTATGGGAGGACTTAATGCCATTGAGTTATTTTGAAAAGGAGATTGTATTGACATTATTCTTGGTATTGAGTATTATTTTGATTGGGAGATTATAAGGTGTATTTGTTTAATCATTTTTGTATATGTTGATGGATGCTTTCTTTAAGATGGAGTGATAATGTGTATGTGTGCTTTGATATTTGCATTGTATATTTGAGATAACTTATTATATTTTAACTCCTTTGAGCTTGGCAAAGAAGTATTTATGGTTGTGGCAGATATTTGAGGTTCCTTCATCATCAAGAAAAATGTATGAGCATATTATTCCATAGTTGAGTTGATTGATTGGTTTTCTGGAAAATAAGTTTGGAGTGAAAAGGACTTGATTAGGATTTCCTTATTGAGTATGTTGAGTTGATGCTTCAATGTTTTCTGGAATAAAGAGTTGTTGTTAAAACCTTATCTTATAAGCATTGTTTAAGCCATTGGTTGTGTGAAGAACTTGATCTAGGGTTTGAAAAGAACATGAGTATCATTGTTATGTGAGATTTTTTTATAAGCATTGTTGTTGAAGCCATTGGTTGAGTAAAGAACTTGAACTAGTGTTTGAAAATAACATGAGTATCATTGTTATGTGAGAGTGGTTGATAAGCATTATTGGAAACATTTTGAGTAAAGGATCATATGCTTGGACTAGTGCTTGTAAGCAAGGATTGTTTCATTGAGTGATTGGTTGAGTAGAGTTGGTTGAGCCTAGTCAAGTGGATGTGTGAAGTGATTGTTCAAGTTCCATTAAATAAACTATTCTATATTTTGAATTGATTTGAGAAAGTGATTGAGTATTGATTTGAAGCATATTGAGTCTCTAATAATTCTCTGTATGTTTTTGAAAGAGTGATTGAAAGTGATTGAGCATTGTAATGAGTATAGAGCATATTGAGTCTCTAAAAATTCTTTTTATGTTTCTATGAGATTGGAAAAGTTCTAGTGTGGACTTTTTGAGCAGATTTAAGGCAAGTATTTGAGAAGACTTGTGGACAAATTTGGGTAAGCTTTTGTGGAAGCTTACAATACATATTGAGAGTAGATTTGGATAAGTTCTTGAGAGAACTTATTGAGAAAATTTGGATAAGTTCTAGTGAGGACTTGTAGAGCAGATTGGACAAGTTCTAGAGAGGACTTGAGGACAGATTGGTGTGAGCTTTTGTTGAATCTTACAAGGCTGATTTGAGATAAGTATTTGTGAAGGCTTGTGAGCAGAGTTGGTTGATTTATTTATTCAAACCTTGAGTTAGAGTTTGGGACAGATCCAACTAAGTTGATTTGAGATTGAGTCAAGCTTTGAGTTAAGGCTTAAGGATAGATATTGATGATAGATTTGTGCTAGACCGAAGGATTGTGTTTAGTGCAAATTTGAGGTTAGAGTTTGGTGTAGATTTAAGGATAGATTTGTACCAAATCAGAGATAGATATTGAGGATAGATTTGTGCTATATCGAAGAACTGTGTTTAGTGCATATTTGAGATAGATATTTGGAGGTGACATAGTTGAGGATATAGATCTTTAGCCAGAGTAGGGAAGACAGGTGTCTTCTATGGATAGAGTTCCATTTGCTAAGAGTAGTGGAGGTAGAGGTCTTCTAGAGCATCACCGACCGGAGTAGATATTAGGATATTTGTGTCTCCTATGGATAGAGATCCACAAAATTGATTTAGAGGATTGGTATATCCTTTGTACGAGAGGTCCATAAATATTGTAATAGGGAAAGGATTCCCAAGAGATTTATTAAGAAGATTTTTGTGAAAATTTTTCTCCATGGAGTATCCTACATTGGGTGAACCACGTAAATTATGGTGTCTCTATTGTGTGTGGTGATTTGTGCATTGCTTTAATTACTGCTAGTGATATTGCTATCTATACATTGCATAATATTGATTGAGAAAGAAAAGTAAAAAGTGGTCTTATACTGTTCACCTCCCCCTCTCAGTATAATATTGTGTTCTTAAATTGGTATCAGAGCGGGTTCCTTCGGAAGAGTTTAACAGCTTGAAGGAAAAGATTACAAGAACACAATGGATTCTAATAATAGATCATTAGATAATATAGCACCAGTATTTTATGGAAGTGATTATATATATTGGATTTTGAGAATGAATATTTATCTAAAGGCACTTGGCAATGAAATTTGGGAATCGAGTTGAAAATGGATATGACCCCTCGGTTGATCCACCTATATAAAAGGAAGGTAAGCTTCTACAACATTACAATTCAAAATAAATGAATGCAATTTATAGAGGTTTGCATAGAACATAGTCCATAAAATTTATGCATTGTCAAGATGCAAAAGGAATGTGGGATAAGTTCAAAAGTATATATGAAGGAGATACAGGTGTCAAGAAAGAAAAGATACAAAATCTCAAAGGACAATCTGAAGAATTAAAAATGAAGAGTGATGAAGACATTAGTTCTTATTTACTTCAGGTAGATGAGGTTGTTAATTCTATGCAATGACTTGGACTTAAAGTGGATGAATAAGATGTTTGTGATAAGATCTTAAGGTCTCTTCCAACAAGGTTTAGTGAAAATATTTTAGCTATAGAAGAATCAAAGGATGGTGATTCTTTGATAAGAGATATGTTGCTTGGTATTCTTACAACTTTTGAGATGAGAATAAAAGAACCTAATCCCCGGAAGGAAGCAACCTTCAAAGCAATTAATAAGACAAAGGGTAAGAAGTTGGAATCAAGAAATGAGTCATCTAGTGATGAAGAAGCTAATTAGGGCAGAAGGAATAAGAATTCAAGAAGATATAGAGATATAAAATCCGTTAAATATTTCAATTGTGGAAAGTATAGTCACTATGCAACTGATTTTCAAGAAGCAAAGAATAACAATGATGAAGAAAAATAGGATCACAAAAATAGGGAATCATAAAGATATTGGCACCAAAATAAAAGCAAGGATGAACAAAGCAGACAAGGAAATAAGTTCTTTCAAAGGCAAAATAGGATCTACTATGCAGATAAGACAAGTAATTACTCAAGTGAAAGTGATGCTAGTTTTTTAGATAATGATAGAGATGAAGTCCTATTTATGATTGAAGAAAAAGAAGTCTAGAAAAAGGCACCAATAATTCTCAAGTGTTTTAGATGTGGTAACTTTGGACATCTTGAATATAGTTGTACAAGTAATGGTTATAGTTTCAGTGATGATGAATATGAGGATACACTTGAAGGACCAGGATGAAAATATTCTAATGGCTCTAGAGGAAGAAGAAAGTGATCCTATAGAAGACAAGTCAAAAGAAAATAAATATGTGGATAAAGGCAAACAAATAGAGGAAGAATCAGATAAAGAAGGATATGATCTCAAGGGATAACTTATTTATGCTCTTGAAATAGTAAAGAAGGTAAGAAAGAAAAATTCTAAATTAGAATCTTAGTTTCAAGAATGTGATGAAGAGAGAAGAATGCTTATAGAGGATCTAGACAAATCAAAGGCTAAGACAAAGAATTTCAAGGATAAGCTAGAAGTAAAAGTCTTAGAATGTGAAAAGATAGAACAAGAAGTAGCTTCATTAAGGTTGGAAGTTAAAAACTCCAAATTCAAGCTACAAGGTTTCAAAAATAGCTCAAAGAACTTAGATAAGTTCATCAAGATACAAAAGCCTACATCAAGTAAGATAGGTCTTGTATTTGAATAGGAACAAAAGAAATGGGAAGGAAATTAAACCTCAAGTTCTGAAAGAGAAGACACTTCAAAAGAAGACAGTGTAAGAGAAAATGAGACATCTTAGGATGAGTTGGACAACAGAAAGTTCAACAAGGACAAGAACAATGCACCAAGAAGAAACATATGAAACAACAATCATAATAGGTTAAGAATTTTATCACCCAGACTGTAACTTCATCCTAAGGTTTTTGAATACTATTTCTCTTTATCCCTTTACAAATATTGTTGTTCATTTGCATAAAAGATTGTACTTCTTCAAAAATTATTTTAACTATTTTGGAGAGTGCATTTCTACTAGTTATGGTGATTAATCCTTGCAAAGGTAATTCAATAATTTGGCTCAATACCAAGGGGGTTACCTCTATTCTCATGTTGTTAATGATTGCCTGGTTGTTTTGGAGAGTGCGAGTGAATTCTACTACCAACCCCTCTGAATGACCATCGAATTTATCCAAAAATGGCATTAACCCTACCTTCTAAAAATCTGAACCATCATAGGATAGTTTCAAAATTCCTCCAGGTTATCTAACTCTGCTTTATTCTTCTACCCCATGTTATTTCCAACCTACATCAAATTCATCTGTGAATTTTTAAATTTTGGTTACTGCACTCAACTGGTTTTGTTCTAGAAACTTGTTATGTATCACAATACCTTCTTCAAAAATATTATAGTGGCTCTATTCAATGTCTTCTCAAGTGTTGGTGATTATGAATCTTGGTAATGAGTATCTTCAACATGCAAGATTTTAGCTTCGAAAGGTGGTGTAGAATATGTTGATATTTTTATGCAACAGTTGAAAACGTGGCATTCACTGGTTTGCTAGGTGTTTGAATATTTTTATTTCGTGCACAAATGAAGGATGGTAGGCTAGTAAATATCCATATTACGATGCATGTGCATAAAAAATACAAGTTGATGTGGATGGTATGATATTAACCAACTTGGATCCCCTTTCAAAAATCATGGATGCCTCCCCTCCTTGGTTTATGTGATTGCGCATATCAAAGTACCTAGATCACATAGGTCCAGATCGAGTGATGAAAACCAGGTACATTTGGATGCAGGAAAACACACTAGATAATGCCCTCTTTGATCACTACCATGTATGCCTAAAAAATTGTACCCAAATTTATGAGGGTTTATGGCCTACATCACGTGGATTTTTTTTTCATACCACATGTGCGTGCTAACCGAATTTGAATTTTTGTACTTTCGTGCAATATTAAAATTCCAAAATTTGTTCTGAAGCTATTTTCATTCTGGAGCTCTGTTTTTTCTTTGCATACGAACCATAGAATGTGAAATTTCAATTTGGCGCTCCACTTCGTTTCAGAGCTCTATGTTATTTTCCATCGCATATAGCCAGAATGTGCAATTTCATTTTGGAGCTCTGTTTCATTCCAGAGCTTTGTGTTTCATCTGCATATATACAACCAGAATTGTATTTTCATTCTGGAGTTGTATTTCATTTCAGAGCTCAGTTTCCTTTTTGTTATTTTCTTGCAACCTGACCTGAATTTCTTATTCAACCAAAGGTAGAATAGGGTACTTTTTGATAATATCCATTTTTACTTGCTAGTTTTATATAAATTATTTATACCAAACACAGATTATCATATAATACATGGTAAATGCCTACTATGACAAAATACAAAAAGTACATACCTAGCTATCCTAAAAATCTAGCATGCACTTTACAAATTGTTGCTTTTGATGACCGTTGGCTGAGCATCTGAAATAAAAATAAATCATATACATAGTTGGTGAAATTTATACAATGGTGAAACAATGATGGATAGATAAAAAAGACAAACGTGTTGAAAACCGATTTTCATGTAGTCTTAATTCAATAGCACCTTCGAAAAGGTTTTCACTATTGAATTATTCTTTTTTTCTCATTATTTTTATTTTTTATTTTTTATCTATCCCTTTTTTTATCTCTTTTTTTCATCTCTTATTTTTTTTTTATCTCTTTTTCTATTTTTTTTCTATTTTTTTGTCTTGGTTGTGCCCATGAAAAAATTTCACAATTTCCCCAAAATTGTGCCCATAAAGGAATTTCACAATCAAGATTATTTCCCTATTGTTTTTGTTTTCGTTTTCAACTTTTTCTCAAAAATCATGCTAAATTTATTTTAGAAGAGGGTGTCTCTTCTAATATATGTACTTCCAATTGTGCGATCTACTTTATAAATTCTTCTTTAGTCAGTGGCTCATGGTATGCTCAAAGGTTATGTCTATTAACCACTAAATTTCTCATTGAATCATCGATGGGAGAAATATGGACTGCTCCATTATTGAACACCTCTTTAATTAGGTATGGCCCAAGCCATCTTGTCTACAACTTCCCAAGAAAATTATCATAATGAGAATCAAACAACAATGTCCAATATCCTTGCTTGAATTTCCTTTTCTAAATATGACTATCATGCCACAACTTTTACTATTGTTGGATCACCTCCATCTGGTGCAATGCATCCAACTGAAATTCATACAATACATTAATTTGCAGAATTCTATCAATATGTACCTGTGATAAGTCAATACCAACTTTCGAAGATGTACGAAGTGTCTGTAACTCAAATTCAATGGGTAGAATAGGTTTCTTACCATAAACTAGTTCATAAGGTGTGAAACTCATAGTGGATTTCCATGTATTGTATGCCCAAACCGCATTCTGGTAATTTATTAAACCAATTTCTTCTATGTGAGTCTACTATTTTGGTCAAAAGTATTTCTAACTTCCTATTTGTTACCTCAACCTGATCATTTGCTTGTGGGTGATAGGGTGATGATTTTCTATACCTAATTTCATAGAGTTCAGTAAAAGCTTCAATTACCTTTGATGCAAATTGGGGTCCATGATCTGTGGTGATAGATCATAGAGCTCTAAATCTTTAAAACTTTTGAGTGTAAAGGAAATCAAAACCTTCTCTTCACGAGCATGCTTAAAGGTATGCACCTCAGCCCACTTAGTCACATAATCAGTGCATACCAAGATATGCATCTTTCCTTGAGATGGTGGGTCAATAGGTCCCATAAAATATAACCCCCATTTCTTAAATGGTTCTAAAACCACTTGAGGCTATAGAGGCATTTTTTTTGTGTATGTGGCTTTCACCATTCTCTGATATTCATCATGTTGGATATTTTGAGTCAAAATTGTCATTGATGTCAAGGAATGAAGTTGTCATTGATGTCAAGGAATAAGCTACCGTTGATGTCAAAAGGTCAAGAGGAACAATGAAAATGTTAAAGGCTAAAAATCTTCATAATATTTTTAATATTATGTGGAAGCATATGTTATGAAGGTTTTCATTAAAACCATGGTTGAGAAAAAATAAAAGGTTTTTCATAAAAACCCAAGGAATCCCAAGGATGTTTTAATATTTATTTTATAAAATATTTAAATTCAAATTGAATTTAAATTTAATAAATAAATATTATTTATACAAAGTGGTAAAATAAAAAAGGGCTTTGATAAATCCAAAAGGATTTAAAAGTTAATTTATAAAATTTTAATTCTAAAGAATTTAAATAATTTATAAATTGATTATTCAAATTTTGAAGGCGTCGACGTTCAAAATTAAAGGAGGAAATTAGTATATATATTATACGCCTTAGTGGCATTTAAATCATCCTTAGTTCAAAATAATAAAGGGTGCAATTGATGTTGTGAGAATTTGTGCGAGGAAGAAGACAAAAACCTTCTCTTAAGCACCAACGAAATGGTTAATATTGTCGTGGGCTAAACCGTAATATCCACCCAGACAACATGGACTAGTGGTAAGTGGATGAAGTGCAAAGGTATTTATGGGTAGAGTGATCCACGATTGATTCGTGATGGCAGTGTTTTGTGTGTGTGTTTTGAAGCATCGAGGAAGTGATGCATGAGTTTTTATATTGGCATGTGTAGAGAGGAATATAGAGCATGTTGGACTCTTGATATCCAAATGATAACCTAGCTCGTGTGACAGTTGGAGCTGCATCTAGGGCACTGGTAGAGGCAACATCGTGAGTTCGAGTCCCACCAAGGCAAAGGTAAGAAAATTTTAATATGTGTTGTGATGCCTAAGGTTTTGACATAAGCTCCTAGGGAGTTAAAAGGGTTAGTTAAAAAGGTTTTTAATTAATCATTATTTTTGGTTAATTAGAGGAATAAGGAGTTGGATTTATTTTTTGAATAAAGTATTTTTGACATATTGGTTATTGAATATTTATAGTTATGGGAGGACTTAATGCCATTGAGTTATTTTGAAAAGGAGATTGTATTGACATTATTCTTGGTATTGAGTATTATTTTGATTGGGAGATTATAAGGTGTATTTGTTTAATCATTTTTGTATATGTTGATGGATGCTTTCTTTAAGATGGAGTGATAATGTGTATGTGTGCTTTGATATTTGCATTGTATATTTGAGATAACTTATTATATTTTAACTCCTTTGAGCTTGGCAAAGAAGTATTTATGGTTGTGGCAGATATTTGAGGTTCCTTCATCATCAAGAAAAATGTATGAGCATATTATTCCATAGTTGAGTTGATTGATTGGTTTTCTGAAAATAAGTTTGGAGTGAAAAGGACTTGATTAGGATTTCCTATTGAGTGTGCTGAGTTGATGCTTCAATGTTTTCTGGAATAAAGAGTTGTTGTTAAAACCTTATCTTATAAGCATTGTTTAAGCCATTGGTTGTGTGAAGAACTTGATCTAGGGTTTGAAAAGAACATGAGTATCATTGTTATGTGAGATTTTTTTATAAGCATTGTTGTTGAAGCCATTGGTTGAGTAAAGAACTTGAACTAGTGTTTGAAAATAACATGAGTATCATTGTTATGTGAGAGTGGTTGATAAGCATTATTGGAAACATTTTGAGTAAAGGATCATATGCTTGGACTAGTGCTTGTAAGCAAGGATTGTTTCATTGAGTGATTGGTTGAGTAGAGTTGGTTGAGCCTAGTCAAGTGGATGTGTGAAGTGATTGTTCAAGTTCCATTAAATAAACTATTCTATATTTTGAATTGATTTGAGAAAGTGATTGAGTATTGATTTGAAGCATATTGAGTCTCTAATAATTCTCTGTATGTTTTTGAAAGAGTGATTGAAAGTGATTGAGCATTGTAATGAGTATAGAGCATATTGAGTCTCTAAAAATTCTTTTTATGTTTCTATGAGATTGGAAAAGTTCTAGTGTGGACTTTTTGAGCAGATTTAAGGCAAGTATTTGAGAAGACTTGTGGACAAATTTGGGTAAGCTTTTGTGGAAGCTTACAATACATATTGAGAGTAGATTTGGATAAGTTCTTGAGAGAACTTATTGAGAAAATTTGGATAAGTTCTAGTGAGGACTTGTAGAGCAGATTGGACAAGTTCTAGAGAGGACTTGAGGACAGATTGGTGTGAGCTTTTGTTGAATCTTACAAGGCTGATTTGAGATAAGTATTTGTGAAGGCTTGTGAGCAGAGTTGGTTGATTTATTTATTCAAACCTTGAGTTAGAGTTTGGGACAGATCCAACTAAGTTGATTTGAGATTGAGTCAAGCTTTGAGTTAAGGCTTAAGGATAGATATTGATGATAGATTTGTGCTAGACCGAAGGATTGTGTTTAGTGCAAATTTGAGGTTAGAGTTTGGTGTAGATTTAAGGATAGATTTGTACCAAATCAGAGATAGATATTGAGGATAGATTTGTGCTATATCGAAGAACTGTGTTTAGTGCATATTTGAGATAGATATTTGGAGGTGACATAGTTGAGGATATAGATCTTTAGCCAGAGTAGGGAAGACAGGTGTCTTCTATGGATAGAGTTCCATTTGCTAAGAGTAGTGGAGGTAGAGGTCTTCTAGAGCATCACCAGCCAGAGTAGATATTAGGATATTTGTGTCTCCTATGGATAGATATCCATAAAATTGATTTAGAGGATTGGTATATCCTTTGTACAGAGGTCCATAAATATTGTAATAGGGAAAGGATTCCCAAGAGATTTATTAAGAAGATTTTTGTGAAAATTTTTCTCCATGGAGTATCCTACATTGGGTGAACCACGTAAATTATGGTGTCTCTATTGTGTGTGGTGATTTGTGCATTGCTTTAATTATCGCTAGTGATATTGCTATCTATACATTGCATAATATTGATTGGGAAAGAAAAGTAAAAAGTGGTCTTATACTGTTCACTCCCCCCTCTCGGTATAATATTGTGTTCTTAAATTGGTATCGGAGCAGGTTCTTTCAGAAGAGTTTAACGGCTTGAAGGAAAAGATTACAAGAACACAATGGATTCTAATAATGGATCATTAGATAATATAGCACCAGTATTTTATGGAAGTGATTATATATATTGGATTTTGAGAATGAATATTTATCTAAAGGCACTTGGCAATGAAATTTGGGAATCGAGTTGAAAATGGATATGACCCCTCGGTTGATCCACCTATATAAAAGGAAGGTAAGCTTCTACAACATTACAATTCAAAATAAATGAATGCAATTTATAGAGGTTTGCATAGAACATAGTCCATAAAATTTATGCATTGTCAAGATGCAAAAGGAATGTGGGATAAGTTCAAAAGTATATATGAAGGAGATACAGGTGTCAAGAAAGAAAAGATACAAAATCTCAAAGGACAATCTGAAGAATTAAAAATGAAGAGTGATGAAGACATTAGTTCTTATTTACTTCAGGTAGATGAGGTTGTTAATTCTATGCAATGACTTGGACTTAAAGTGGATGAATAAGATGTTTGTGATAAGATCTTAAGGTCTCTTCCAACAAGGTTTAGTGAAAATATTTTAGCTATAGAAGAATCAAAGGATGGTGATTCTTTGATAAGAGATATGTTGCTTGGTATTCTTACAACTTTTGAGATGAGAATAAAAGAACCTAACCCCCAGAAGGAAGCAACCTTCAAAGCAATTAATAAGACAAAGGGTAAGAAGTTGGAATCAAGAAATGAGTCATCTAGTGATGAAGAAGCTAATTAGGGCAGAAGGAATAAGAATTCAAGAAGATATAGAGATATAAAATCCGTTAAATATTTCAATTGTGGAAAGTATAGTCACTATGCAACTGATTTTCAAGAAGCAAAGAATAACAATGATGAAGAAAAATAGGATCACAAAAATAGGGAATCATAAAGATATTGGCACCAAAATAAAAGCAAGGATGAACAAAGCAGACAAGGAAATAAGTTCTTTCAAAGGCAAAATAGGATCTACTATGCAGATAAGACAAGTAATTACTCAAGTGAAAGTGATGCTAGTTTTTTAGATAATGATAGAGATGAAGTCCTATTTATGATTGAAGAAAAAGAAGTCTAGAAAAAGGCACCAATAATTCTCAAGTGTTTTAGATGTGGTAACTTTGGACATCTTGAATATAGTTGTACAAGTAATGGTTATAGTTTCGGTGATGATGAATATGAGGATACACTTGAAGGACCAGGATGAAAATATTCTAATGGCTCTAGAGGAAGAAGAAAGTGATCCTATAGAAGACAAGTCAAAAGAAAATAAATATGTGGATAAAGGCAAACAAATAGAGGAAGAATCAGATAAAGAAGGATATGATCTCAAGGGATAACTTATTTATGCTCTTGAAATAGTAAAGAAGGTAAGAAAGAAAAATTCTAAATTAGAATCTTAGTTTCAAGAATGTGATGAAGAGAGAAGAATGCTTATAGAGGATCTAGACAAATCAAAGGCTAAGACAAAGAATTTCAAGGATAAGCTAGAAGTAAAAGTCTTAGAATGTGAAAAGATAGAACAAGAAGTAGCTTCATTAAGGTTGGAAGTTAAAAACTCCAAATTCAAGCTACAAGGTTTCAAAAATAGCTCAAAGAACTTAGATAAGTTCATCAAGATACAAAAGCCTACATCAAGTAAGATAGGTCTTGTATTTGAATAGGAACAAAAGAAATGGGAAGGAAATTAAACCTCAAGTTCTGAAAGAGAAGACACTTCAAAAGAAGACAGTGTAAGAGAAAATGAGACATCTTAGGATGAGTTGGACAACAGAAAGTTCAACAAGGACAAGAACAATGCACCAAGAAGAAACATATGAAACAACAATCATAATAGGTTAAGAATTTTATCACCCAGACTGTAACTTCATCCTAAGGTTTTTGAATACTATTTCTCTTTATCCCTTTACAAATATTGTTGTTCATTTGCATAAAAGATTGTACTTCTTCAAAAATTATTTTAACTATTTTGGAGAGTGCATTTCTACTAGTTATGGTGATTAATCCTTGCAAAGGTAATTCAATAATTTGGCTCAATACCAAGGGGGTTACCTCTATTCTCATGTTGTTAATGATTGCCTGGTTGTTTTGGAGAGTGCGAGTGAATTCTACTACCAACCCCTCTGAATGACCATCGAATTTATCCAAAAATGGCATTAACCCTACCTTCTAAAAATCTGAACCATCATAGGATAGTTTCAAAATTCCTCCAGGTTATCTAACTCTGCTTTATTCTTCTACCCCATGTTATTTCCAACCTACATCAAATTCATCTGTGAATTTTTAAATTTTGGTTACTGCACTCAACTGGTTTTGTTCTAGAAACTTGTTATGTATCACAATACCTTCTTCAAAAATATTATAGTGGCTCTATTCAATGTCTTCTCAAGTGTTGGTGATTATGAATCTTGGTAATGAGTATCTTCAACATGCAAGATTTTAGCTTCGAAAGGTGGTGTAGAATATGTTGATATTTTTATGCAACAGTTGAAAACGTGGCATTCACTGGTTTGCTAGGTGTTTGAATATTTTTATTTCGTGCACAAATGAAGGATGGTAGGCTAGTAAATATCCATATTACGATGCATGTGCATAAAAAATACAAGTTGATGTGGATGGTATGATATTAACCAACTTGGATCCCCTTTCAAAAATCATGGATGCCTCCCCTCCTTGGTTTATGTGATTGCGCATATCAAAGTACCTAGATCACATAGGTCCAGATCGAGTGATGAAAACCAGGTACATTTGGATGCAGGAAAACACACTAGATAATGCCCTCTTTGATCACTACCATGTATGCCTAAAAAATTGTACCCAAATTTATGAGGGTTTATGGCCTACATCACGTGGATTTTTTTTTCATACCACATGTGCGTGCTAACCGAATTTGAATTTTTGTACTTTCGTGCAATATTAAAATTCCAAAATTTGTTCTGAAGCTATTTTCATTCTGGAGCTCTGTTTTTTCTTTGCATACGAACCATAGAATGTGAAATTTCAATTTGGCGCTCCACTTCGTTTCAGAGCTCTATGTTATTTTCCATCGCATATAGCCAGAATGTGCAATTTCATTTTGGAGCTCTGTTTCATTCCAGAGCTTTGTGTTTCATCTGCATATATACAACCAGAATTGTATTTTCATTCTGGAGTTGTATTTCATTTCAGAGCTCAGTTTCCTTTTTGTTATTTTCTTGCAACCTGACCTGAATTTCTTATTCAACCAAAGGTAGAATAGGGTACTTTTTGATAATATCCATTTTTACTTGCTAGTTTTATATAAATTATTTATACCAAACACAGATTATCATATAATACATGGTAAATGCCTACTATGACAAAATACAAAAAGTACATACCTAGCTATCCTAAAAATCTAGCATGCACTTTACAAATTGTTGCTTTTGATGACCGTTGGCTGAGCATCTGAAATAAAAATAAATCATATACATAGTTGGTGAAATTTATACAATGGTGAAACAATGATGGATAGATAAAAAAGACAAACGTGTTGAAAACCGATTTTCATGTAGTCTTAATTCAATAGCACCTTCGAAAAGGTTTTCACTATTGAATTATTCTTTTTTTCTCATTATTTTTATTTTTTATTTTTTATCTATCCCTTTTTTTATCTCTTTTTTTCATCTCTTATTTTTTTTTTATCTCTTTTTCTATTTTTTTTCTATTTTTTTGTCTTGGTTGTGCCCATGAAAAAATTTCACAATTTCCCCAAAATTGTGCCCATAAAGGAATTTCACAATCAAGATTATTTCCCTATTGTTTTTGTTTTCGTTTTCAACTTTTTCTCAAAAATCATGCTAAATTTATTTTAGAAGAGGGTGTCTCTTCTAATATATGTACTTCCAATTGTGCGATCTACTTTATAAATTCTTCTTTAGTCAGTGGCTCATGGTATGCTCAAAGGTTATGTCTATTAACCACTAAATTTCTCATTGAATCATCGATGGGAGAAATATGGACTGCTCCATTATTGAACACCTCTTTAATTAGGTATGGCCCAAGCCATCTTGTCTACAACTTCCCAAGAAAATTATCATAATGAGAATCAAACAACAATGTCCAATATCCTTGCTTGAATTTCCTTTTCTAAATATGACTATCATGCCACAACTTTTACTATTGTTGGATCACCTCCATCTGGTGCAATGCATCCAACTGAAATTCATACAATACATTAATTTGCAGAATTCTATCAATATGTACCTGTGATAAGTCAATACCAACTTTCGAAGATGTACGAAGTGTCAGTAACTCAAATTCAATAGGAAGAAGAGGTTTCTTACCATAAACTAGTTCATAAGGTGTGAAAACCATGGTGGATTTCCATGTATTGTATGCCCAAACTGCATTCTGGTAATTTATTAAACCAATTTCTTCTATGTGAGTCTACTATTTTGGTCAAAAGTATTTCTAACTTCCTATTTGTTACCTCAACCTGATCATTTGCTTGTGGGTGATAGGGTGATGATTTTCTATACCTAATTTCATAGAGTTCAGTAAAAGCTTCAATTACCTTTGATGCAAATTGGGGTCCATGATCTGTGGTGATAGATCATAGAGCTCTAAATCTTTAAAACTTTTGAGTGTAAAGGAAATCAAAACCTTCTCTTCACGAGCATGCTTAAAGGTATGCACCTCAGCCCACTTAGTCACATAATCAGTGCATACCAAGATATGCATCTTTCCTTGAGATGGTGGGTCAATAGGTCCCATAAAATATAACCCCCATTTCTTAAATGGTTCTAAAACCACTTGAGGCTATAGAGGCATTTTTTTTGTGTATGTGGCTTTCACCATTCTCTGATATTCATCATGTTGGATATTTTGAGTCAAAATTGTCATTGATGTCAAGGAATGAAGTTGTCATTGATGTCAAGGAATAAGCTACCGTTGATGTCAAAAGGTCAAGAGGAACAATGAAAATGTTAAAGGCTAAAAATCTTCATAATATTTTTAATATTATGTGGAAGCATATGTTATGAAGGTTTTCATTAAAACCATGGTTGAGAAAAAATAAAAGGTTTTCATAAAAACCCAAGGAATCCCAAGGATGTTTTAATATTTATTTTATAAAATATTTAAATTCAAATTGAATTTAAATTTAATAAATAAATATTATTTATACAAAGTGGTAAAATAAAAAAGGGCTTTGATAAATCCAAAAGGATTTAAAAGTTAATTTATAAAATTTTAATTCTAAAGAATTTAAATAATTTATAAATTGATTATTCAAATTTTGAAGGCGTCGACGTTCAAAATTAAAGGAGGAAATTAGTATATATATTATACGCCTTAGTGGCATTTAAATCATCCTTAGTTCAAAATAATAAAGGGTGCAATTGATGTTGTGAGAATTTGTGCGAGGAAGAAGACAAAAACCTTCTCTTAAGCACCAACGAAATGGTTAATATTGTCGTGGGCTAAACCGTAATATCCACCCAGACAACATGGACTAGTGGTAAGTGGATGAAGTGCAAAGGTATTTATGGGTAGAGTGATCCACGATTGATTCGTGATGGCAGTGTTTTGTGTGTGTGTTTTGAAGCATCGAGGAAGTGATGCATGAGTTTTTATATTGGCATGTGTAGAGAGGAATATAGAGCATGTTGGACTCTTGATATCCAAATGATAACCTAGCTCGTGTGACAGTTGGAGCTGCATCTAGGGCACTGGTAGAGGCAACATCGTGAGTTCGAGTCCCACCAAGGCAAAGGTAAGAAAATTTTAATATGTGTTGTGATGCCTAAGGTTTTGACATAAGCTCCTAGGGAGTTAAAAGGGTTAGTTAAAAAGGTTTTTAATTAATCATTATTTTTGGTTAATTAGAGGAATAAGGAGTTGGATTTATTTTTGAATAAAGTATTTTTGACATATTGGTTATTGAATATTTATAGTTATGGGAGGACTTAATGCCATTGAGTTATTTTGAAAAGGAGATTGTATTGACATTATTCTTGGTATTGAGTATTATTTTGATTGGGAGATTATAAGGTGTATTTGTTTAATCATTTTTGTATATGTTGATGGATGCTTTCTTTAAGATGGAGTGATAATGTGTATGTGTGCTTTGATATTTGCATTGTATATTTGAGATAACTTATTATATTTTAACTCCTTTGAGCTTGGCAAAGAAGTATTTATGGTTGTGGCAGATATTTGAGGTTCCTTCATCATCAAGAAAATGTATGAGCATATTATTCCATAGTTGAGTTGATTGATTGGTTTTCTGGAAAATAAGTTTGGAGTGAAAAGGACTTGATTAGGATTTCCTTATTGAGTATGTTGAGTTGATGCTTCAATGTTTTCTGGAATAAAGAGTTGTTGTTAAAACCTTATCTTATAAGCATTGTTTAAGCCATTGGTTGTGTGAAGAACTTGATCTAGGGTTTGAAAAGAACATGAGTATCATTGTTATGTGAGATTTTTTATAAGCATTGTTGTTGAAGCCATTGGTTGAGTAAAGAACTTGAACTAGGGTTTGAAAATAACATGAGTATCATTGTTATGTGAGAGTGGTTGATAAGCATTATTGGAAACATTTTGAGTAAAGGATCATATGCTTGGACTAGTGCTTGTAAGCAAGGATTGTTTCATTGAGTGATTGGTTGAGTAGAGTTGGTTGAGCCTAGTCAAGTGGATGTGTGAAGTGATTGTTCAAGTTCCATTAAATAAACTATTCTATATTTTGAATTGATTTGAGAAAGTGATTGAGTATTGATTTGAAGCATATTGAGTCTCTAATAATTCTCTGTATGTTTTTGAAAGAGTGATTGAAAGTGATTGAGCATTGTAATGAGTATAGAGCATATTGAGTCTCTAAAAATTCTTTTTATGTTTCTATGAGATTGGAAAAGTTCTAGTGTGGACTTTTTGAGCAGATTTAAGGCAAGTATTTGAGAAGACTTGTGGACAAATTTGGGTAGCTTTTGTGGAAGCTTACAATACATATTGAGAGTAGATTTGGATAAGTTCTTGAGAGAACTTATTGAGAAAATTTGGATAAGTTCTAGTGAGGACTTGTAGAGCAGATTGGACAAGTTCTAGAGAGGACTTGAGGACAGATTGGTGTGAGCTTTTGTTGAATCTTACAAGGCTGATTTGAGATAAGTATTTGTGAAGGCTTGTGAGCAGAGTTGGTTGATTTATTTATTCAAACCTTGAGTTAGAGTTTGGGACAGATCCAACTAAGTTGATTTGAGATTGAGTCAAGCTTTGAGTTAAGGCTTAAGGATAGATATTGATGATAGATTTGTGCTAGACCAAAGGATTGTGTTTAGTGCAAATTTGAGGATAGAGTTTGGTGTAGATTTAAGGATAGATTTGTACCAAATCAGGAGATAGATATTGAGGATAGATTTGTGTATATCGAAGAACCGTGTTTAGTGCATATTTGAGATAGATATTTGGAGGTGACATAGTTGAGGATAAAGATCTTTAGCTGTGAGTAGGGAAGTAAGTGTCTTCTATGGATAGAGTTCCATTTGCTAAGAGTAGTGGAGGTAGAGGTCTTCTAGAGCATCACCAGCCAGAGTAGATATTAGGATATTTGTGTCTCCTATGGATAGATATCCATAAAATTGATTTAGAGGATTGGTATATCCTTTGTAGAGACTAAGAGACCAATGAGGTCAAGACAAGGAAACTTCAATGGAAGATGTTTTTTATGTCACAGGTTTGGGCACATGGCTTCATAGTGCAGGACACATGAAAGACAGTAATATGGGAACAAATAAATTTTCCATGGGTATTGCTACTCATGTAATAAGTTTGGTCACAAGGCAATGAATTGTAGAGTTCAGGACAAAAGAGGGTATGGCTTCACTAGGAGAAATCCTAATATATTTTCACCTCCAAGAAATAATAACATTAAGTTTTATAAGTGCAATAACAATGGACACACAAAAAAGTGGTGTAAAACAAACATTCCAGAATCAAATATGAATAGGAACATGAATAGAAAAAGGAATATGGATATGAACAAGAATAGGAAAAGGAATATGGATATGAATAGGATTAGGAATAGGAACATGGATATGAACAAGAACAGGAACAAGAACAAGAAAATGGACATGGAAAGGAACAGTCAAAGGAATCAAAAGGATCAGATAAGAAGAAAATAAGATAAAGGTAAAGACTAGTGTTTTTTGGGAGTAGAAATACTCCCATCCTAGAATTAACCACCTCAAGAGGAAGTGGGGGAGGGGCTAAGCTAAGAGACTCATTCTTAGCCCCAAGCCTTAAAGGTAACCCTTTGCCATTGATGTCAAAGGGGAGAGATTTGAGTAAGGGGGAGAGATTTGGTAATTTAGTAAAGAAGAGAGATTTGAAAAGAGCATTGATCCAACGAGAGCAATGTCCCAAGGGGAGCATAAAAAAGAAAAGATTAAGTTTTTGGTAAAAATAATTTGGATTACCATCAATGACAAAAAGGGATATTGTTGGACATTTTGAGTCAAAGTTGTCATTGATGTCAAGGAATGAAGTTGTCATTAATGTCAAGGACATGGTTATGCATAAGGGGTAGTACCGAAAAAGTATTTAGTAAATCAGGGTGAATCGATGTGAAAACTGTATAAACTGTGGGGCAAATTTTTCAAATTTTTGAAGAAAATTTTTCAAAACATGGCGAATTTTTTTTTTTCAACTACAAGTATCAAAAAAATTAGCAGAAGGCGACTAGCAGAAGGTGACTGACAGAAGGCGATTGATAGAAGGTGACTGATAGAAGGTGACTGGTAGAAGGTGACTGACACAAGGCGACTAGAAAAATGCAACTAGCATAAGGCGACTGGTAGAAGGTGACTGATAGAAAGTGACTAACAAAAGGCAACTAGTAGAATGTGACTGACACAAGGTGACTGGAAGAAGGTGACTGACAGAAGGCAACTGGAAGAAGGTGACTAACATAAGGTGACTGACACAAGGTGACTAGTAGAAGACAATTGGCAGAAGGTAACTAACATAAGGTGACTGACATAAGGTGACTAGCATAAGGCAACTGATACAAGGTGACTATTAGAAGGTGACTAACATAATGTGACTGGTATAAGACAACTGGCATAAGGTGAATGACATAAGGTGACTACTAGAAGGCGATTGGTAGAAGGTGACTAACACAAGGTGACTGGTAGAAGGCGACTGACAGAAGGCAACTAACACAAGGTGACTAGCAGAAGGTGACTGGAAGAAGGTGACTGACACAAGGTGACTGGAAGAAGGTGCCTGATACAAGGTGACTGGCAGAAGGTGACTGACATAAGGTGACTGGTAGAAGGCGACTAACACAAGGCAACTAGAAAAAAATGACAGGCAGAAGGTGACTGGCAGAAGGCAATTGGTAAAAGGTGACTGACACATGGTGACTAGCACATGACAACTAGCACATGACGAGTGGTAAAAGGTAAGTGGCACTAGGAAAATGGTAGAAGGCGAGTGGCACATGGCAACTGATAGATTGATAGATGGCAAGTGGCGTAAGGTGACTGATAGATGGCGAGTGGTGTAAGGCAATTGATATATGGTGAGTGGCATAAGGCAACTGGAAGATGGTGAGTGGAATAAGGTGACTGCCATAACCATAAACAATATGGTGCCACATGTCCTCCATTTTGCACATGTCGTTCATGCATTAACTCCTGCCATGCAAAAAATCTATAAATTCATTTGTAGGGTCATTTGCAGCTTTTCCCAGAGCAACTTTAAAACCTTTTTCCAGCATTTTCAAGGCATTTTCCATAGTGGTTTTAGAGAGTTTTTATAGCATTTCCAAGCAATTGTAGTGCGTTTTGGCAACATTCTTATAAGGTTTTGCCAGAATTTTCCTGCTTTTTAGAGATGACTAGTTGTTCCTCCCCTCTTCCATCCAAAGTTTATTTCAAGTACACCTTTTGCCCCAATATCAAGAGCATTTTCAACACTCTTGATAGATATTCCCAGTGGATTTACACTACTGGACTTGCTGGTGTGTTGAAGATGCCTCAATTGAACATTAACATTCAGTTGATGTAACAGATCATTTCTTATTACAACCATGATGTGTGCACTGTTTTGATCCCTGTGGATAACAATGAAATTGTTTTTTCGATTAAACCCTCCGATGTGTAGAGACTAACAGGGCTACCATTTTCGGATGGTGTACTAGTGAAAAACCAGTATGCCTTAACCGACGATGATAAATCCACCCTAGGAAACCTTTACGCTGTTCATCCTGACAATATGAAAGGTATAATTTGAAATTTTATTTTTTATTTAACATTAAATATTGTTTTGCTATAGTTTCATTTCTCTAAAGATGTTCTCCTTGTTTTATTTTTTGTTTTCTAATAATTTTCTCTTTTTTCAGTCAATTCTTCTAAGTCCAAAAGGGGCTTAAACATTTCAAATGTTGGAGACAAATTTATATATTCTTGCATTGAATTTTTTTAGGCAAGTCTTATTCTATAAGGGCGACCTATAGAAATGCCTTTCTGGGCACTTTCTTTATTGCTTCGTTGTATTGATGGTGGTAAATTTGACTGGTGCACGCACATTTCCAACCTCCTAAAGCACAAAATTTTGAGTGCCCAAAAAATTCAAGCATCTGCTACACAGTGACTACCAACAATTTTATTCTTTGTTTATTTTAGGAAGCTTATTTCAACCTTCAACAGAGCAGTCCTCCCATTGCATTGCACCCTAGTTTGTTGTCTATTGGTATGTCTGATGGTGAGATACAGGTAAAAAAATTTGTTGAAATATCTTTATTTTTATTTTTTGAATTTTATCTTTTTATTCTCTAATTTTGTTTTGAAAATAGAAAAGAGCATCTCAGTCTTCAAGTAAGAGGGATGCCACATTTAGGATTCTGGAAGTATCTACTAATTCTGACACACAATCATAGTCATCACCAATGACTCCCAACAAACGTGTGAGGTCTGATGATGGTCGGATTCAGCATACACTTGCAGTACCTTTTACTGGAGAAACAATTACATCCGATGTAGAAGAGGTTACCTCCAACCCACAAGGTAACCTTACTCTGCATTGTTCAAAAATGCTTTTTTAAATGATTTATTTTTTGACTTAAAATTATGTTTTTTAATGTGTTTTATGTATTTTTCAGACAAAGAGTAAATGGTTGAAATATCAATGACTGTAGAGTCTGAGTCAGGTATGTATATTTTGAATAAATATTTTTTAATGCTATTGTTATTTACAAATGATTTATTTTATGTTCTTGTGTGAAATTTAACAGAGGGACCTCATAGATTCAAAAGGCTAAAAAAAATATGGCTCCACCACCTGACCCTCCATGACCACAACCATAGCCATAGCCACAGCCATAGCTAAAGTAGGTTTAGGTCCACCCAAAGCAAGTTCAGGTCCATCCACTTTAGGTTCCACCTACAAGGAACCAATCATGCATGCATGGTAAAATGTTCCTCACACCACCACCTCACAATGCAAGAAGTGCTACAGAGACACAAAATGTGTCATCATCTAATATTTATGTTGTACCAATATTAACCTTGGATAATTTTTCAAATGTTGAGAGTGCATCTCAAATGCCCTCGAGAACTCTTTATTATGACTTTCTTTATCAGGGTATGAATCCTAAAAATTTCCCTTTAAAGGCAAGTGATATTCTTAAGGATGAAGAGGACATTGATGGAGAAGAAGATGATATCAATGTAGATTTCGTCGAATTTTACCCCTCCGACCCACAACAAGTCATCGTCTGTACTGTTACAGAAGATGATATCCTAAATTTTTTTGAAAATGTGTTATTAGCCGATGCATGTAAAGCTATAGTTCATAATACTCTTCTTCGGGATATTGATAAATTGAAGGAATGGGAATATCGGGCCAAGGTTTTGATTAAAGCCATCAATGGTTGATATAAGAATGTTTCAAAAATAAAAGAGTTGTTTCTCAAGATGGAGAATGAGCCCCAAAATATCGATGCCTTGCTACATAAAGTTGAATCTGGCACTATGGAGGCCCACTCTACATATAGAGATGAAATTCTTGCCATTGTTATGAATAGTTTGGAAAACCTCAATGCAAAAGCCCAAGCTTATTTTAATGAATGGGTACTTGATCAGAACAAAGTAGCAATTGCAGAAATAACACGACTTACAACTGATGTAAGTTCTACATCTAACTAAAATATAATTTTTTTTGTTAAATATGTTTTATTTATAAATATTAACCTTTTTTTATTTCTGTTTTGTAGTCTAATTTCCAGCACCTAAAGCAACAAGTTAGTGCCATGAAAGTTTTGATCAAGACTACCAAAATTAGCATTAATAATGCTATTGAATTGAAGAAGAGGTTACAACAGACGGTTAGAGAAAATAATTACCTAAATAAGGTTATCAAATATGGGGGCCTGGATGTCGAGGCTAAACTAAAAGAAAAGGAGAAGGAGCTGAATGCACCTTTCAAAGAAGATCCAGTGAAGGAAGAGAGTGCCTTGTTATCGGGGATCAACACTACAACAGAAAGTTTGGTTAGGGCTGGGGCATTAGAAGAAAAGGATATTGAGGTAGATGTGGGTGGACCTTCAGGAAACATTGAAAAACAATAGATCTTTGTTTTGTTGGGTTTCAAGTGAAACAAAAACTCTTTATATCTTTATATTTTTATAAATATTTAAGACTGGTATTTTTTTGAAAATTGAAATCAATGTTAGAGGTAATTTTTGAAAAATTCATATTATCATTTTGAAGTTTTGTTTTTAATTATTGTTATGTTTTAATTTGAAGTGGAATAAATAATGTTTGATATGTTTGATATCCTTTTTGAGAATTGAAATCAATGAATGAGACTATTGTCAAAAAATGTTTTATCTATTGGAAATTTTGTTTTCAATGTTGTTATGTTAAGATTATATGTGTTGATGTATTAAGTAATTTTAAGTGGAAGAAATAATTTTTGATATGTTTTGTAAATTGCAAATGAATGGTATCATTTTTTAGAATTGAAACAATGAATGAAACTATTTTTGAAATATATGTTATCTATTTGCAATTTTGTTTTGAATGTTGCTATGTTATGATTATGTGTTGATGCATTAAGTAATTTTAAGTGGAAGAAATATTGTTTGATATGTTTTGTAAATTGCAAATGAATGGTATCATTTTTTAGAATTGAAACAATGAATGAGACAATTTTTGAAAAATGTGTTATCTATTGGAAATTGTTTTGAATGTTGTTATGTTAGGATCATATGTGTTGATGTATTAAGTAATTTGAACTGAAAGAAATAATGTTTGACATATATTTTAAATTGTAAATAAATGGTATCATTTTTTAGAATTGAAATAATGAATGACTATTTCCAAAAATATGTTATCTATTGGAAATTTTAAGTGGAAGAAATAATGTTTGATATGTATTGTAAATAACGAATGAATGGTATCTTCTTCAAATATTGAATTCAATGAAAGAGAGTATGTTTTGATTATTTATGATGATGTAAAATTTTGTTGTTCTTAATTTGAAGTGGAAGAAATAATGTTTGATATGTGTTATCTTTTTAAACCTTTGTTTTGAATGTTGTTATGTTTTGATTGTTTGTGTTGATATATTAAGTAATATTGAATTATGTGAATGCAGTAAGATGTTCTTTTATGTTATATGAATTAATTTGAAATGTCAAAAAATATAGCATAAGCAATTACTTTCACGGATAACAAATATTATAAGAAAAATAATGTAACATGTGAAATCAAATCAAATGATAGCATCCTTTCATTCTTATATGTGAAATAAAATCAAATAATAACATGTGAACTCAAATTAAATCAAATGAAAATATCCTTTCATTTTGATATGTGAAATCAAATCAAATGATAGCTTTCTCTCATTCTGACATGTGAAATCAAATCAAATGATAATATGTGAAATAAATCAAATGAATGCATCCTTGCATCATAATGCTGGAAGCTGGAACAAACTCTTTTCAGATTGTACAAAATGTTCTGCACTCATTCCCAAAAATTTTATGGTCACAATTTGACCAGTGTTACCATCATCCTCATCATTATATTCGTTACACCTCTTCTCTCTGCCAAAGAACTCCAATGTGACAATGCTATTTTGTAAGAAAAATCCTCCACCTCATAGGCCAACACATATACTTTCAAGCAATTCTCCAAATTTTTGTCCAACCTATTTCAAACTTTAGATTTTATATATGAAAGTGCATTGAACACCCTTTCATATTCCACGGATCCCAAAATCATCGTTTGACATAATTCATATAAATGAAAATATTCACTCATAGTATGTTTTAAGACAGTACTTGGTTGTAATATTCTCCACAAACATAAAATAGAACCTGCTTCATGATGGTTAGAGAGCTGTGAAACTTGAGCAGACATTGTTGTTCCAAAATAGTTGGATTGTTTTGTCAAAAGATCTTTGTTCAGAATGCCATTGATTTCAATGCCATTGACTACAACATTTTGACTAAAATGACTAGCAAGTCTGCCCATGTATTTGAGGAACAAAGAATTTATAATATGGTATACATTACAAGGATCCCAAAACATTGGATTTACCACACCCATAGCCTCTAGCAATTCATCTCTTTGAAAATGGTATCTGATTTCTTTTTTCAATGATTCTGCTATTTGTTTTAGTTTAATTTTTGTATCGTCCACAACCACATGAAATCTATTGTAGGTTATGGGCATTTGGCTCAACTTCATTTGTAGCTATATCCAATCGCACACAATAAAAATATAAAGGTATTTCATTTCCACGGACATTAATACACAGATGATCATTAATATTGAACTTCAAAAAGTTCCAAGGACTATTCACACTTGTTAATGCTCTCCAACTCTCAAACAAGGGATCCATAAAATTTTGACCAGATGCATACATCATATCAATATGCATACAAATTTGTATTCTCGCCTCGATGAAATCCACAATATAAATCAATCTTTCTTGTGCAATTTTGATCAAAGTATTCATTTTTTCCAACATTGGAAGAATTCCACACAATGTGAGAAGAGTTTCAAAATCACTCATTCAAAAAAGTAAATATTTAGCCTTATCAAATGCCCTACGATTTGCACACATAAACCCTATCAAGGAATGATATTATTTGAAAACTCTTAATGTTAGTAGATACATCTAAATCCACCTAGAATCCACATCTTTCAACAATTTTTTACCTTCGGTAACTCCTAGTGCAAACTGTTGAAACTCTGAAAATATTTTTGGACTACGTGAAAAATATTCATGAATTTCACGGACAAGCTCTTCCACTCTGGAAACATTTGTAAATGTATCCACAATTTTGTATGCAAGATTCATTCTGTGATCCATGCAATGAATAGGGATCAAATATGGGGCAACCGATGTTTGTAGTCTAACACAAAGACCATTCCTATGTCCTTGCATTGTAGCAGCACCATCAACTCCTACACATATTAACTTAGTGGCTATTTCAATTTCATTCATTCCTACTTCTTCTTTTAAACTAGTTACAACAACATTGTAAATATTTTTTGCATTACAATTTTCCACCATTTTGCGTATTCCTAGTAAATGAGGTTGCCTTGAATGATTTTCCAATGTGTAAACATGCATGCAAATCCAAGATGTATTATCAACTGTAGTCACCTCATAAATTGAAAGTGAAATAAATTTTACCTTTTTTACTTTCTCTTTGAGGTCATCCTGCTCAACCAATGACAAACATTTTACCATTTCCCAACCACTTCGATCTGACCAATGAGCATTGGGTAAGTTCTGCAAATTAGCTAGTCAAAATAGAGATTTATAATCTATGAAATTAGACATAGGTCTACCCTTCTTAAGAATATAAAATACAACAACAAACTGCAAACTTTTTGAAGCTAAAGTTAACTTATTCATTTTTTGAAATTGGGCTTGAATCGTTGCACCTTTCTCAACCAATGTTTGTTTTTTTTTCATTTCTTTATCATATTCTTCCGCATATCTCATATGTGTGCACTCTGATGCATCCTTCCACCTATAAGTTTTTTGTGTTGCTCGATCACCTTCTTTTGTTTTGATATAAACCTTTCCACAATGTTTTTCTACTGTATCTTTTTTAAGTTGCAATCTATGCTCCTTTTCGTGTTTCCAACTGCAAATTATGCATCTTAATTTTGTTATATCATCACTAGGATTATCTGGAAGCATTGGCTCAATAAATGGAAATTATGATATCCAATCAGGCTGAAATGATATGTTAATTGTCCACCTAGATAACCTTGCACATTTATTTTTTTAGATGAAGATTCTCCAGAAGTAGGGACTGCATAAGAACTATTAGTTTCTTTTCCACTTGGCGTGTTAGATTTAGGAATATCTTCATGTTGTTCAATTTGATTGAGATTATCTTCATGTGTGGACTATTTATTATCGTGGATATGTGGAAGTGGAGGAATACCAGGGTTAACAGTGTTTTTTGTAGAGATAATTCTAGTGTCAATAGTATATTCATTATCACTATGGAATTTAAAAGCATACTAGTGTTTTATACAGATAAAAGTGAACAAAGCCATCAACAAAAAAACACACTTCTTTATGAATTGAAGATATTATATTTAAAATTAACAAAGTAAAAAAATTAACTGGTGAGTAAAGGTGTTCATACCTTCAGTTTGTGTAGATGTTGATGGTAGATAGGGTTTTGAAATATTAGGAAAGTATTTAAGGATACTCCTTTTATTGTAAGACTCTCCTCCCTTCTTTCAACTGCCTATAGTTGACATTTTTACCTGTATGAACAGAAGAATAACATGAACAAAGAACATCATTTTTAAATATGAAAATAACAAGTATAGAAGAGAACTATTACTAGAGACAAACAAATTTGTGACTATCCCATGAATATTGTTTGTAGGAAAAATAAACCTACTTATTGAGTGTCCATTAATAAAATGAAAAATGAAATTTAATGGTAAAAGAAGCATATAGATAAATTGAGTTACCTTCTACTAGTCGCCTTCTTTCAATTGCCTTCAACTAGTTGCCTACTATTAGGCACTTTCTATCAGTCACCTTTTACCAGTCACCTTTTGTTAGTCGCATTATGGCAGTCGCCTTCTATCAGGCACCTTCAGTCAGTCACCTTCTTCCAGTTACCTTCTATCAATCGCCTTCTGTCAGTCACCTTTCGTCAGTTGCCTTCTGTTAGACACCTTCTGCCAGTCGCCTTCTATCAGTTGCCTTCAGTCAATCACCTTCTCCTAGTCGCCTTCTATCAATCACCTTCTATCAGTCACCTTCTGTCAATCACCTTCTAGTAATTGCCTTCTACCAATCACTAACAGTCAGTCGTCTTCTACCAGTTGTATTCTGCCAGTCGCCTTCTACCAGTCACCTTCTGCCAATTGCCTTCTGTTAGTCACCTTTTTCGGTCATCTTCTACTAGTTGCCTTCTATCAGTCACATTCTAGTAGTCACCTTCTACCAATCACCTTTAGTCAGTCACCTTTTGCCAATCACCTTCTACCAGTCGTCTTCTATCAGTCACCTTTTGCAAGTCGCCTTCTGTCAGCCACCTTCTACCAGTCGCCTTCTCCGGTTGCCTTCTGCATATTGTCTTTTGTCAGTCATCTTTTTCCAATCGCCTTCTATCAGTCGCCTTCCGCTAGTCACCTTCTATTAGTCGCCTTCTACCAGTTGCATTCTACCAGTCGTGGACTCTGGTTTTATCACTACTCTGCTTTATATCGTTTGCTATCTAGAAAAAATGTTGTAATTGTATGGGAGTCGTTGTCAGGTTTAGCTATATATAATGGGGTACAAGGGGTGATTTGGGTGGGATATTTCTTATTTTAAATAAATTTAAGGCAAAAATTGGGCGGGAAACCTTATGACAATGGGGTGAATTTACCCTAAAAAAATTAGATCCCAAAATTTTCGGGTGAACGGGCCGACGTCTATGGCCCCAAAATCGTAAAATTGACATTTTGGAAATCCAAATATTCACGCTAAATTGTGAAATTCGCCACTAAGAAAAACCTTGGTCAAGGAATAAGCTATCGTTGATGTCAAAAGGTCAAGAGGAACAATGCAAAGGTTCAATGCAAAAGAGCTTCATAATATTTTTAATATTATGTGGAAGCATATGTTAAGAGGGTTTTCATTAAAACCATGGTTGAGCAAAAATAAAAGGTTTTTTATAAAAACCCAAGGAAGCCCAAGGAGGTTTTAATATTTATTTTATAAAATATTTATATTCAAATTGAATTTAAATTTTATAAATAAATATTATTTATACAAAGTGGTAAAATCAAAAAGGGCTTTGATAAAGCCAAAAGGATTTAAAAGTTAATTTATAAAATTTTAATTCTAAAGAATTTAAATAATTTATAAATTGATTATTCAAATTTTGAAGGTGCCGACGTTCAAAATTAAATTAGGAAATTAGTATATATACTACATGCCTTAGTGGAATTTAAATCATCCTTCGTTTGAAATAATAAAGGGTGCAATTGTTGTTGTGAGATTTCGTGCGAGGAAGAAGACAAAAACCTTGTCTTAAGTGCCAATGAAAGGGTTAAGATTATCGCGGGCTAAACCATAATATCCACCGAGGCAGCATGGCCTAGTGGCAAGTGGATGAAGTGCTAAGGTGTTTGTGGGTGGAGTGATCCATGATCGATTCATGACAGTAGCATTTTGTGTGTGTTTTGAAGCATCTAGGAAGCGACGTGTGAGTTTTTATTTTGGCGTGTGTGGAGAGGAATATAGAGCATGTTGGACTCTTGATCTCCAAATGAGAACCTAGCTCGTGCAGCGGTTGGAGCTGTGGCTAGGGCACTGGTAGAGGCGGTGTCATGATTTCGAGTCCCACCAAGGCAAAGGTAATAAAATTTTAATGTGTTGTGATGCCTAAGGTTTTGACATAAGGTCCTAGGGAGTTAAAAGGGTTAGTTAAAAATATTTTTAATTAATCATTATTTTTGGTTAATTAGAGGAATAAGGAGTTGGCTTTATTTTTTGAATAAAGTATTTTTGAAATATTGGTTATTGAAGATTTATAGTGTTGAAAGGACGTATTGCCATTGAGTTATTTTGAAAAGGAGATTGTATTGACATTATTCTTGGTATTGAGTATTATTTTGATTGGGAGATTATAAGGTGTATTTGGTTAATCATTTTTGTATATGTTGATGGATGTTTTCTTTAATATGGAGTGATAAGGTGTATGTGTGCTTTGATATTTGCATTGTATCTTTGAGATAACTTATCATCTTCTAACTCCTTTGATCTTGAAAAAGAAGTATTTGTGGTTGTGGCAGATATTTGAGGTTCCTTCATCATCAAGAAAAAGGTATGAGCATATTCTTCCATAGTTGATTTGATTGATTGGTTTTCTAGAAAATAAGTTTGGAGTGAAAAGGAATTTATCAAGGTTTCCTTATTGAGTGTGTTGAGTTAATGCTTCAAGGTTTTCTGGAATAAAGAGTTGTTGTTAAAACCTTATCTTATAAGCAGTGTTGTTTAAGCCATTGGTTGTGTGAAGAACTTGATCTAGGGTTTGAAAAGAACATGAGTATCATTGTTATGTGAGATTGTTTTATAAGCATTGTTATTGAAGCCATTGGTTGAGTAAAGAACTTGAACTAGGGTTTGAAAAGAACATGAGTATCATTGTTATGTGAGAGTGGTTGATAAGCATTATTGGAAACATTTTGAGTAAAGGATCATATGCTTGGACTAGGGCTTGTAAGCAAGGATTGTTTCATTGAGTGATTGGTTGAGTAGAGTTGGTTGAGCCTAGTCAAGTGGATGTGTGAAGTGATTGTTCAATTTCCATAAAACAAACTATTCTATATTATAAATTGATTTGAGAAAGTGATTGAGTATTGAGTTGAAGCATATTGAGTCTCTAGTAATTCTCTATATGTTTCTAAAATAGTGATTGAAAGTGATTGAGCATTGTAATGAGTATAGAGCGTATTGAGTCTCTAAAAATTCTCTTTATGTTTCTATGATATTAGAAAAGTTCTGGTGTGGACTTGTTGAGTAAATTTAAGGCAAGTCTTTGAGAAGACTTGTGGAGAGATTTGGGTAAGCTTTTGTGGAAGCTTACAATACAGATTGAGAGCAGATTTGGATAAGTTCTTGAAAGAACATATTGAGCATATTTGGACAAGTTATAGTGAGGAATTGTAGAGCATATTGGACAAATTCTAGAGAGGACTTGAGGACATATTGGTGTGAGCTTTTGTGGAAGCTTGCAAGGCTTATTTGAGACAAATATTTGTGAAGGCTTGTGAGCAAAGTTGGTTGATTTATTTGTTCAAACATTGAGTTAGGGTTTGGGATATATCTATCTAAGTTGATTTGATATTGATTCAAGCTTTGAGTTAAGGCTTGAGGACAGAGATTGAGGACATATTTGTGCTAGACTGAAGGACTATGTTTAGTGTAGATTCGAGGGCATATTTTGGTGCAGATTTGAGGATAGATTTGTACTAGATCAGATACAAATATTGAGGATAGATTTGTTCTAGAATGAAGGACTATGTTTGGTGCAAAATTGAGATAGATCTTTAGAGGTGATAGAGTTGAGAACAAATATCTCCAGCTAGAGTAGGGAAGACAGGTGTCTTATGTGGATAGAGTTTCATTTTCTAAGGGTAGTGGAGGCATAGGTCTTCTAGAGTATCACCAACCAAAGCAGATATTAGGAGATTGGTGTCTCCTATGGATAGAGATCAATGAACTTGATTTAGGGGATTGGTATCTCCTTTGGAAAGAGGTCCATAAATATTGTAATAGGGAAAGGATTCCCTAGAGATTGATTGAGAAAATTTTAGTGAAATATTTTCTTCGTGGAGTAGCCCATATTGGGTGAAACACATAAATTGTGGTGTCTCTATTGTGTATGGTGATTTATGCATTGCTTTGATCACTGCTATTGATATTGCTATCTATACATTGCATAATATTGATTGGGAAAGAAAAATAAAAAGTGGTCTTATATTGTTCACCCCTCCCTCTCAATATAAGCTTGTGTTCTTCACATCATAATGGTGAATGTACCTTTTTACATATTTATGAAGGGATGGCCAATAATAACTAATACCTAAAAAAAATTGAACTATGCTTTTTACTGAATAATGTTCTCCTAATGGCTGATCGTGGCAAGCATAGAGGATATCATATACCTCATCATTTCAAATGCATCTGCGTAAAACATGGTCAGGAACAAACTTGAAAAGTAGACCTTTTATCCATTTGAAAGATGAACTTTGTCTTACTAATTGCTTCTTATGTTTGAAAGTGAAATGAGAAGGAATTTTTCCTATTACCCAAAAGTTGTATCTACAAACCAAGGTGATTGTACCGATATAGCAAACAATTTTTCATTAGGAAATTATCCTCACCTAATTCCTCTATCCTTGTGTTATTCAACCTTGATAGGAAATTTGCTACTATATTTGCTTTCCCTAGTTTATTTACTATTGTAATATCAAACTCTTGTAATAGTAACAACCAACATCAATTTGGGTTTTGGGAGGACTAAGGTTTTTGATGATTTCAACCTTCTTAGGATCAAACTTGATCCCATTAGAAGATACGTGGTGACCAGGGACTATCCCTTCCTCCATCATCATAAAATATTTATCAGGGTTCAAGGACAAATGGTAAGTTTCACTACGAGTTAAAACCTTATCAAGATGTTCCAAGGTAAAATCAAAGGTTTCTCCACAAACTGTAAAATCATCCATGTAAATTTCTACATTTTATATGGTCAAATAAAAAAATGGCCAAAATAGCTCACTAGAAAGTTGTTGGGGTATTACACAAACCAAAGAGTAAAACCCTATAAGTGGAATTTCCCCATGTATAATTAAAGGTGGTTTTCTCCTGGTCTTCGGGTGAAACTTGTATCTTGTTATACCCGCTGAAACCATCAAGAAAGTAGAAATGCTTCTTTCCTATGAGTGTATATAACACCTGATCTATAAATGGTAATGGAAAGTGATATCTATGTGTAACTTTGTTTAGTTTATGATAATCTACACACACTCTAAATTTTACATTTTTATTTAGCACAATAACCAATGGAGAGACCCATCGACTATCTAAAATTGGATATATGAATCCAACCTTAAAGAGTTTTTTTATTTCTTCGTTAACAATATCTCTTAGAGTAGGATTTAATCGTCTTTGGTGTTGTATCATAGGTTTGACATCTTCAGTGTATATCATATGAGTGCATACATCAGGATGAATTCTTGACATATCTTTATAGTCCTAAGAAAAGGCTTTAACATGTTGTTTTAAGACAACAAACAATTTTGCTTCTTGCTCATCAGTCAACCAATTGTTAATGTTTAGGAATTTTCCTAGTTTTACTTCAATTTGTTTTATCCTTGGGTGGACAGATTTAACTTCCTTGTATTTGCTGACTAAAGAGTTTAGTGGGCAGTGGTGTGGTTGAAGATAATGAAATACTCTTGTCTCTCTACCAATAGTAATCCTTGATGGAATCAACTCTTGCATAGGATAATAAAAATAAGAAAGAAGGTGATGATGGCATCCATGTGGTAATGTGAAGAAAATTTCCTACAATGGAATGGATGATAGGTGTTCAGATATCTGACCCTCATCATTATACAAAAAATTATGAATAGTGATTGGTTCATCCTCAAGTTCTTGTTAATGCAGTGTATCGACTAGGATAGTTTTATTTTCAAAAATATCTCTTTCATATGAATTTATCTCTTCAATGTGTTCTTTTACTACCACTATGGCTAATGTGGAGATAGTTTCTTCTTGTTCTTCATCAGAATCAAGATACCATAACTGACCTTAAAATTTTGTTAAAGGTTTTGCAGGTGGATATAAAGAAATATTTTTTAGATCAATGCCATTAGAAATAGTCATCTCTCCGTCTATGAAAGTGGTTGTAGTAGCAATCCAAGGCCTACCTAAGATAATGGGATAACCATTTGCAAAATTACAAGGCTACAATACTAGAAAATCAAAAGGATATTCCCATGAGGAAACTATTACAAGAATATCTTTAATAATCCCTTCTAGTTTGGCAACAAACCTATTAGCCATTTCCAAAATAGTAGACGTAGGATGTAAATTTTTTAACTATAATTTTTGCATTACGTCTTTGGTCATTATGTTAATAGCTACTCCTAAATCAACCAGGATATTGGAAATTTGCATTGATCCAATAGTTATGGTGACAACTGGACTACTTGGTTCACTATACTTTGGTAGGACAAGCTTCCCAGAAAGTAGGTCAGCCAATTTTCCTTCTACTTTTATAGTTTTAGGAAAAGATTTATTTTCTACCTGATCTTTTTATGCACAAGTCCTGAATAGTTTTGTTTATTAGAGGCACATCCTTGATTTTGTGAAAAAAAGGAAGTGAAATAGTCAATATTTTGAGCTCTTTTACTAGGTCTAATTCAGGAGTATTTTTATAACTCTTAAAATTTTTAGGATATGATATTTTCTCTAAAGAAGGTAAATTTTCTATGTGCATATTTTCTATTTTTTCTTCTCCTTTTTCCAGGACTGATTTCTGTGTTTCTAGACTAAAGGATTCTTGTTTCTCATTTATTATGTCTTTAATAGTAGGTGGAATAGGCTCAGGTAATATCTTACCTAAACATAGTTGGATGATACTACAGTCAATAATATTTACTATAGTATTTTCATCAAATTCAGCTACATAGATAGGGGATTCCTATCTTGTGTTGTTTGGATTGGTCACAGGTTGGGCCGAAAGTGGTGGTTGTTTTACTTGTATTTGTTGTTGTTGGGATCTCCATTGGGAAAATGTTTGAGTAAGACCAAGCAATAAAATTTGCATTTTTCCTTGATATCTTTGTTGTCCTTGGTATGATGGATACTACAGTGCCCAGCTCTGTCAATGAGGTTCGGTTTGTAACCAAGGTGTATTGACTTGATTCCATGGTGGATTTATCCATCCATATTATGACCAATATTGAGGAGATGCCCAAGGAGGATGATTCCAAAATTTTTGGGGTGGTTCTGAATAACCCTATGACACATTCCAAGGATTATGTCCCCAATTTGTGGAAAAACATGGGGTATGTTGGTATTGTGAAAAATTCCCCCCTATTTTTTCCCAATGAAATTGAGTTCCTTAATCTGTGTTTCCAAGAAATGTTTTAGTTGTGGAAGCAAATGGTATTTATTAGTGATATGTTCCTTTGAACAAATGCTACATATAGCTAAAATAGAGGTTTTTTTCAAGGGACAATCTTGTAGAGCATGCTTTTTTCTGCATCTTGGGAAGTAAATAGCTAGGTATGGTGTAGAGTTATATTTTGCATTCCTCTCCCCTAATATGGTATTTAATTGCACAAGAATATCAATTTTCATGTTGGCAATTTCCTCCATTAACTCTTTTATCTCATCACTATTAGTACTTCGCTTTCGTCTTCTTTTCCTTGTACAAGAGTATTTTCTGCATAATTCCAAAATCTCATCAATGTCAAGGGTGCTTACATCCCCTTGCCCATTAAGTCCAATAATTCTCTGGAATAATCTTGTAATCCTCTCAAAAATATGGCCTTACACATTTATGGTTCTATATACCACATATCTTTTTTATAAAAGCAAACCTATCAAGATAATATTTCAAATTCTCATCCTCTTCTTGTTTGATTTATAACAATTCATATTTTATGTTTCTTACCCTATAGTACTCTTGGTATTTATCCAAGAATTTTCTCTCCATTTGTTCCCAAGTTCGTATTGATTTAATTTCTAGACTCATAAACCAACATAAAATATGTATCTTTAAGTATAGAAGGAAACACTTTAAGCTTTTGGTTGTTGTTTATAGAATCATAAGTCTGACACACAACCTTAAAATTAAACAAGAATTGGTTAGGATCTTCAGATACAACCCCCTAAAGGTTGAAAGTAGTAAATGTGAGATTGTTTTCATAGGAGAATTCTGTGTAGGATTTAATCGAATGGGGTATTTGAAGGTTATAGAAGGAGGATTATCTGCTTGTTATGTATATTACTGTACCTAACTTGGTTTTGCATATCTGTCTGATATCGTTCCAACACCTGGTATATATTTTTCTAAATTGTCCTGATGGTATGGATACAAAGGGAGTAGGTGGAGGAGTACTAGAAGATGGTTCTTCTAAGATTTATTGTTCAGGAGACTCAATACTACCTAATAATGAAGGTGATGGTTCTATTTTGATTCTGTCAAGAATATTAAACACAAGAAATTTACCACCTAAGAATGAAGATCACCTATTTGTGGTGTGAAAAGGGCTAGACTTGATAAATATTCCTTACTTGTCCCTTAACCTATTCATTCATGCTTGTTTTCTAAATGTTTTGAAATGCAATTTTCAAATTTTGTAGCTATTCCTTATGCAAGTTGTTGTTTTCATGATTTTCACTCTAAAGTTAATAATTTACACAATAACAATTGGTTTAACCTACTAACAACACCTATGTTCCTCGACAATGGTACCAAAAATGATGAGTGTCATTATTGTCATCATTTAAGGTTTATGATTATCAAATCCAAGGCGGTGTCCAAGGCTATCTGCGATAGGAGGCTTCAACAAATTATAGTTTAGGTCATTATATTACAAGATTTATTCGATTAAATAGATTTTTATTAGGGCTTTCAAGGTCACTTTTAATCCTAACTTGCAAAAATGAAACTAATTTAACTTACAGAATGGAAATTGTAGAAATTAAACCTTTAAGCTTACAATTATAGAAATTGACAATTTATAGAATTGAAAGACCTATTTTACTTTTGCTAATTGAAATGGAAAAAATAGAAAATGCTAAATTGAAATTAACTACATTCAATCATGCTAAAATTCACAATGCTAAAATTATTAAAACAAAATCTTGCAAAAACCTGTTAGAAAATTTTGTTATAAAACTTGTCAAAATTTGCTACAAAAATTGAATTATAGAAAAATAGGGGTATTCAAAACACATTCAAAATAGGGTTCAGTAAGGTTTGAGGTATAGACCAATTGATTCGACCAAACCCTGTAAGGGGGGTGGATTTCCAAGGTTCAAATATCGAGCCTCGTTGGACTAAAAAATAATCCCTTTCCTAGTGCTTTCAATGGCGTAAAAGGTTTAAAATGATTGTGGCATGGTGGTTATAGGGTCAGACTACATGAAGATCTATGTGGTGTCTTTTGGGGCAGACAATGTAGAATACTGTGGTGGCCATAAAATCCTGATAGCCTGCCCGGATTCATGGCAGATACCAATTCCACCATGTAAATTAAAAAAAAAAAGGGTTCAACCAGCTATAAATATGCTACACAAATCACACTTGAAAATATCAAAAGAATTATGCCAAAACAAGGATTAGTATTGTTGCACAAATTAAACAAGAATTTGACAAATTTTCTACAGAACATAATTTATCAAAAACTTGCACCTTTTGTTCCTTCCTTTTAGTTCACAAAGTGGGCCCTTGCTCCTTGGTCTGAAAGAAATAATGTTTACTCCATTACTAAGAACTAATCACTCATAAACTCATAATGTCATACAATGAATAAAAACTACACTTTTATTCAAATATTTAAAACTTAACGGTTACAAAAGACTGTCTACTTATTTATTTATTTTTTTCTACTTGGACTAACTCAAACAATGATGGAGTATCCTATATATAATACTTTTTACATGAGTGTTGCAAATACTAAACCAAAACCTATGTGTTATTTGTTCCTAATTTGCCTTCTTATTGCAGGAAGACCTAGTTTATATTAAGACATAATTTGTTGTTGCATCTTATCTACATCCTCCAACTGGTGAAAATGAGTCAAGAATAGTGTAAGATATTTTTTACACCTGTATTCACCCTATTTTCCTTTCATCCTCCCAAAATGGATGCATTTGTGCCTTTTCTGTCGAAACAATTCAATTCTGCCCTTCATTATGGAGCAGCTCTAGAATATAAGGTAGAGCAATATGTTATTACCACTAATTTCAATTGAGTGGGAGCATGTTCAAATGTAAATTTAGTTTTTTCTTGTATTTTTAGACATATTCTAACCATTCACAGGTGCCTCCTCTAATATGGTATGTGACCTCCTTAATATTTGCACAAAATTGGTTTTTGAATGTTGTTTCCAATTGTTCCTATAGTTTCTATTTCGTATCTTGTTGTTCTTTATTTTGACCATGTGGAAGTGCTTTCATTTGGATCAAGAGTCTTCCTAAGTCTTCCTTAATAGTTTCCCATCATTTCCATTCATTGCTATTGACCAACTTCATGCCTCCGTATATTATGATAGGTGGCTAGAATTTGTATGAGGTTGCATCTGTAGCTGGAATACCTGTTTTCAATAGAATGGTGGATCTAGCACCAAATCATCTTACCAGTTTGTGTTTAGAGAAAGAAAACATTCAAATTATAATATGCAACTACAAATCACGACACTCTTTATTGGCTACCAAATTCATTATATATTTTTCACTAACAATCATGCAAAAATAGAGTAAAAAATACTAAAAATAGTCAAAATAGGGTAGAGTGCTCCTACACATTAAATCATACAAATACTTAACAAATAATGCATTCTAATAATATATTTAGCATAAAATAATATCATATTTGGTTTTAAGGTAGTATTTAAATGTTCAAAATATGACAAAAATGAGGTATTTTTGGGCCTCATCACAAATGGCTTGAAGATCCTTAGCAGATTATTTCAGAGTTATTTGAATGTATAGATGATGTGGAAAAGCAAAGTTTGTAAGGGAAAGATTTTTTTAAAAGAATTTGTAAACTTTATTATTGTACAAATTGAAATATTATGTTGTTTTAACATTTTTTTGGGTTGTGTACAATAAAGTTGTTTAAAAATATTTTATTCCTAGTTAGCATTAAGCTATATTAAATGTAGAAATGTAATTTATGTTGAATAGTTAATTATTTTATGTTATTGCTTTTAAGTTAAATTAACGTATTCTTGAAGCTTTATGTTAAGCATTTAAGTTATGCAAAATGTAGTTTTTATTTAGAATGTATCATTGTAATTAGAAAGCATTTGATTTAAAGTTTTATGTCAAGCTTTTAAAATATTCTTAGTCTAGTTTATGGTTTAGAGGAATCTTTATTTATGTAATATAGAAATTCAAATTAGATGGATTATGTCTTACTTAATATTATGTAAAGTGATTTGCTTACTTTAAGAAAAATGTTGCTAAGTTTATTTATTTTTGGGGGTGGTTAGAAATTTTCTTTTTATAAACCATAAAAGCCCAATCCTAGGAGGATTTGAATGAATCAAATAACCATGTAGATATGAGTCCTAGAAGGAGTTGTGAGAATGTAATAGCTAGGAACTCATGAACCTAGAAGGAGTTGTATGAACAAAATTCTTGTGAATCATTGTACCTTGAACGATTAGGATTGTTGGAAATTAAAGTAGTATAAAAAGATAAAAAATTTGTTTACAACGGTAAGCTTTGGACCTTACCCTTTTACCTCCTTGGATGACATCTGACTAGGCATATTGGATGACATGTGCAGTAAGGCATTTGACATAAATTTCCCTTCCTCCTTTCCTCCCTATTTTTCTTCATTTCCTAACTTCTCTTATATTTCCTAAGGTTGTTAAATCAACCCTGTTTAAGCATTGTAATTTCTAAGTTTTGTAGGTTAATGAATAATATTTCATATTTCCATTTTGCTCCAAGAATCATGTGCCACATCTGGTATCAGAGCCGAGGTCGAAGAGGGCCTGAATATCAAGGTGGATGAATCAACAACATGAGCACCGAGGCAGGTGAGGTCAAGTGGGGCCCGTAGCACGTGATTCAAGGTGAGGTTGAAGAAGGCCCATGAATCATGAACCAAGGTGAAGTCTGGAGAAGGCCCACACAATGAGCACACAAGGAGGAGGAGCAACCTAGGAGAAACCAACCAGAGAGAACCACATGGCAAGAGGAGAGCAAGGCCGACGTAGACCGGACGTCATAGAATCGACACAGATCCGATTACGTGGTAGAAGGAGAACCGACAATGTGGCGAAGGAAGGGTTATGTGGTATAAGGAGGTGAAAAGAAATGTGGTGATAGGTGATAGGCTAAAGGAGGTAAAATTGCGGTCACTAATTTTCCAAATGCAATCAAGTGACTATGCGAGCGTTGAGGGTTTTAAATACCTCAAACACTCTCGCATGGTCGATGTGGGACTAAAAGTCCCAATTTTTTTTTTTTTATTTCAGTGTGGCCATGAGAAGAACAAGGAAGGTAAGCTTCCTTTGCATTAATTTCAAGCCCAGTAGCTCAACTATCTTGAGGAGCCACCCATAAGGGCCCGCATTCTTACAGGCTGCGGGTTTGAAACCGAGTGACGAAAAAAGTTTTGAATTTTTTTTATTAAAAATCAGATCTGAAACAACATAAAATTGTATTCATTCTGTTTGGTTCTCATAAGAAGTGGTGGCCAAGTTGGTTAGTGCGATTTGTTGATGCTAAGAGGTCATGGGTTCGATTCTTGCAGACCATAAATTTTTTTTATATAAGTTCTTTTAATGTTTTTTATAATATTAAAACTACTTATATTATATTTAATATATTAAATATAATTGCTTCTTTAATTTTTTTTTTAGGGCAATTATTTTTTAATTTATTAAATAGTAATATAGTTTTTTAATATTATAAAATAAAGGAAAATATTGTCTAAGAGACAATTATTGTAATCAAAGGGTACATATTTTTTTTTACTTGATTCAAGGAATCACAAATTGTAGAACTCTTGTGTAATAAGCCTAAGAGGCTTAGTTTTGTTTTTGTAAAAGATACCAAAGATAAAATTGTAAAATTGTAAATAGACATTGATGATAAGACTAAATGGTTGTTATCATGCATTATGAGCAATTTTAGCAAGAGAAGGTGCAGAGAGGTTTGATGAAAAAGTAAGAGGTTATGGGCTCAACATTGTGTTTAGCCAACTTCAAAATGTAGTGATAGCACATCAAAGGCATCCTGACTCAGGGTACAAGGCAAAATTTGAAGATAACTCATTCAGGAGTCAATTTGAACAATCATAATTTGTACAAGCTACACCACAAGAATCAGAGTATACACACTACAGTATTTCAGTGGAAATCTTAGAACCATAATCATCCAAAATAATATTGATAAGTGACGATGAAGAAGAAGTAGCAGATAATTTTGTGAATCAAGAGATATCATCCCCACATCAAGAAGAATAAGAAGTGAATGATAGAGTAGAACAAGTCAGATTTGACTTAAATTTGTAATCTCTTCTTTCTTCCTTCTTCTTCTTTCCTTCTTTCAAATAGAAAAGTACTTTATTGTAACCATGAAATAAAGAGATTTTTTTGGTAACTATGGCCTCACACAATAGCTTACCTATACCAGAATTTAATGGTTATGACTATGGGTATTGGTCTATAAAGATGAAGAACTTGCTCATAGGAAGAGGTTTGTGGGACATAATAGAAGAGAGCTACATAGAACCCTCAGACTGGACAAAACTAAGTGCCACAAACAAGAAAATATGAAAAGAAGAGAAAAATAGCAACTCTTATGCTCTTTCTCATCTCCAAGCTGCATTGGAGAAAAGCATATTCTCTAGAATCACCGCTTGTACAACTGCACAAGCTACATGTAAAACATTGAGTGATGGATTCTAGGGTAGTAATCAAGTGAAGCAGGTAAGACTTCAAACACTAAAGAGAGATTTTGAAAATATTCGAATGAAAGATGATGAAAAAGTTGATGATTATTGTGTTAGAGTAAAATAAATTGTGGATAAAATGGTTACACTAGGCGAAGAAATCAAGCCTGAGATAATTGTAACAAAAGTGTTGAAAACACTTACATAGAAATGGAACCATATTGCCATAATTATAGAAGAATCCAAAGATATTTCCCTTTTAACATTTGATGCATTAATCGGATCGTTAATGTCACATGAAGAGAGGTTTTCTAAAACTCCTTCAACCAGCTACGGAGGCGATGATAAGGCCTTCACTTCCAATGAAAACAATGGAAGAGGATGGGAAAGAGGTCAAGGCAAAGGCAAGAAAAGAGGTAGAGGCAGAGGAAACTACAGAGGAGGCAATCAAAATAGAGGAGGAAACCAGAACAGAGGAGACAATTCTAATAAAGGAGACAACTCATATAGAGGAGGCAATAAAAAAAGAGGTGGAAATAAAAATTGAGGAGGAAATCAAGGACAAAGTGGAAATCAAGGGTGAGGAAGTGACAAGTCAAAATCAGCTTGTTTCAACTATGGCAAGCCAGGTCACTTCGCTCATGACTTTTGGTTAAAATCTTCACAAGGTAGCAGTAGTCAATATGGTAATTATGGAGAAGAAGATGATACCTCTAATATTTTATTTCATATGGACAATCAGAACAGAATCTAAATGACACATGGATTCTAGATACTGGTTGTTCAAACCACATGAGTGACAAAGAACATTTATTTGCTACTCTAGATTCCACTTATAAATCCCAAATCAAATTAGGGGATGATAAGACATTGCAAGTAGAGGGTATTGGAGCCATGGAGGTTCCAACCAAAGAAGGACTAAAGAAAGTGCATGACATCGATTACACTCCAAAGCTCCAAAAAATCTACTAAGCATTGGACAAATGATGGAAAACAATTAGAAGCTTGTATTTTATGAAGGACAATGTATCATTTTTGATAAAAATAATTGTAATCATGTCATCACAAAGGTCCCCATGACCAATAACAAGTTATTTTGTCTCAAATTTTATGAGCTAGGAGGAGCTCAAATTGCAAATATAGCTATAACAAATCCAAGTGTGCTTTGGCACTTGCGATATGGTCACCTTAATTCTACTAGCTTGAAACTTCTAACTTCTTAAGCTATGGTGACAAGACTTCCAAAAATTAATGAAAAAAATGAGGTCTCTGAAGGATGTGCTTTGGGAAAGCACTCAAGGTCAAAGTTTCCAAAAGGACAAGCATGGAGAGCCAGCTATCCACTTCAGTTAGTACATTCAGACATCTATGGACCAATGCAAACATAGAGTCTTGAAAACTATTCTTATTTTCTCACTTTCATATATGACTTCTCTAGAATGTGATGGATTTATTATTTGAAACATAAAGATGAAGCTTTTTATTGCTTCATATATTTTAGAAACAATGTAGAGAATCAAAGTGGGAATTATGTAAAATGTCTTAGGACAGATCGAGGAGGTGAATACTCCTCAAAAGCATTTTTGAAATATTGTAAAGCAAGTGGGATTAAAAGGCAACTCACCACTGCCTATACCCCAAAATAGAATGGTGTGGCCAAGAGAAAGAACCACACCATAGTTGAAATGGTGAGATCAATGCTTTAGACTAAGCATCTAACTCATATGTACTGGGTAGAGGCTGTAAGAACCAATGTATATATTCTAAATAGAAGTCCTACTTCTAGTTTAGATGGTGTCACTCCTTATGAGGGGTGGTACGAAAAGAAACCTAATGTAAAGCACTTCAAAGTGTTTGGTTCTTTAGCATATACACATATTATTGATGAGAAAAGGAAGAAGCTTGATCCAAAAAGTCAAGCTTGTATATTTTTAGGGTATTGTGAGTCTACAAAGGCATATAGACTCTACAATCCTAAGACTCATAAAGTTATACTCTCCAGGGATGTAATTTTTGATGAAGGGGGAGAATGGGGTCATCAAATAATTTTTGTTGATGATGAGTCCCAAGATGTAAATTCTTCATAGGTACAGTAGGTGTCTCCAAAGAAAAGCAAAGGCACACCACCCCCTCCAAGCCCATACAAGATTACTACATCAATTACTTCAACCGCAACTCCAAGTACTTCTCCACAGATATCAATAAGTTCTTCACCGATGGACATTGATAGAGACTCTCCATTGAGAAGCAAAATAACATTACATCATCCATTTTTTCAAATGTTGGAATAGAATTTCCAGAGAAGATTCACTAGAAGCCAAGCTAGTGAAATGAATACAGTTTTGTAGCAACTTGAAAATTTGCAATTGTATGGAGATGATGACTCCCATGATCCTAGGGGATATGTAGTCAATTATGCTTTATTGGCTAGTACACAGCTAGAACCAGCTAGCTATGAGAAGGCATGTACTCAAAATGTATGACAAGAAGCCATGAAAGAGGAAATAACCTCTATAAACAATAATGATACATGAGAGCTAGTAAAGCTACCCAAAGGAAAACAATGTATTGGGTGTAAATGGGTCTACAAGACCAAGTACAATGCTGATGGAAGCATTGAGAGGCATAATGTGAGACTAGTAGCAAAAGGTTTTACTCAAAAATTTGGCATTGACTATGAGGAAACCTTTGCTCCTGTTGCACGACAAGAAATAATCAGATCAATTCTTTCCTTAGCAGCCCATAAAGGATGGAATGTTCAACACATGGATGTGAAAAGTGGTTTTCTGAATAGATACTTGACAGAAGAGGTTTATGTTCAACAACCTCAAGGTTTTCAATAACAGGGAAAGGAGAACCTTGTTTACAAATTGAATAAAGCACTTTATGGCCTCAAGCAAGCACCAAGATCTTGGTACTCATGCATTGATGGCTATTTCAGTGAGTATGGATTCACAAGAAGCAAAAGTGAACCAACTCTATACTACCTAAAGCATGGAGTAGACATTCTCATAGTTTGTTTGTATGTGGATGATCTAATATTTATGGGTAGTAACAATAAAATAAATATGGAGTTCAAAAACTCCATGATAAAACAGTTCGAGATGAAAGATATTGGTTTAATGTGATAATTCCTAGGGATGGAAGTGCATCAATCAAATAAAGGGATATTCATATGTCAACACAAGTATGCTCGAGACATGATCAAGAAATTTGCCATGGAGCAGTGCAAATCAGTTGCAACTCCAACTGGACATGGGATCCAATGGAGCAAGGACGATGGAGCATCAAAGGTTGACATGACAACTTACAGAAGCATGGTTGGGAGTCTAATTTTTCTCACCAACACAAGGCCCAATATTCAATATGTTGTTTCTCTAGTTTCAAGGTTTATGGCTAGTCCATCTGAGCTACATCTACAAGCAACTAAAATAATCTTAAGATATGTAAAAGGTACATTGGATTTTGGAATCCATTACCAAAAATGTAATTCTGTGAAATTAGTTGGCTTCAGTGACAATTATTGGGGCAGCAATATAGATGACAGGAAATCTACATCAGGAAATTGTTTTAGTCTAGGATCAGGACTAATTACATGGAGTTCCAATAAATAAACTGTTGTAGCATTATCATCGACTGAGGCTGAGTATATAGCCATCACACATGCTAGTACTCAAGCCCTATGGTTGAGAAAAGTTCTTGAAGATATTGGAGAAATTCAAAGTGGTCCAACTCAACTGTATTGTGATAACATAAGTGCCATTCAGTTGGCATACAATCTAGTCCACCATAGTAGATCAAAGCATTTCGATATGAAGTATCACTTCATTCGAGATATGGTGGAACAACAGATAGTTGAGCTTCAATATTGTAAAACTTTGGATAATATTACAAACATCTTCACCAAAGGTATAGCTAAATCTCAATATATAAAGCTAAAATACTGTATAGTCAATCCTAGGGAAGAATGTTGGAAATTAAAGCAATATAAAAAGGTAAAAAAAAATTTACAACGGTAAGATTTGGACCTTACCCTTTTTCTCCTTGGATGGTAGTTTACTAGGCATATTGGACGACATGGGCGGCAAGGCATTCGACATCAATTTCCCTTCCTCCTTTCCTACCTATTTTTCTTTATTTCCTAACTTCTATATTTCCTAAGGTTGGTAAATCAACCCTATTTAAGCATTGTAATTTCTAAGTTTCGTAGGTTAATGAATAATATTTCTTATTTCCATTTTGCTCCAAGACTCACGTGCCATAAGGATTAGGTATATCCCAAGTAGGAGTTGTGGAACCATTCATAAGTCAGTAGTGGCGATCCCTTTAATGTGTAGGACGGGTGATCATGTTAGTTTCTAGAAAAGTGACAATGACCTTAGTTAGCCCACGAAGGTGTGGTAACTAAGATTCAAAGCTCTATGCTTGATTAACCTACCTAAATAGACTTAGAGTTGGGTTAGGGAATAGGCATCTCATTTAAATATTATGGGCCTTAAAGGATAATACCTACATCATGGTCACGTGGTCCTATGTCAATGAGGGTATGGAAAATGTGGGGTAACCACTTTTGGCATCCTTCTAAACATGTAGGTTTAGTAATATGAACCCGATAAAACATAGGAGTTGGCCACTTCTATCCACTAAGTGTCACCCATCCACTGAGTGTCATATACAATGACTTGGAACTCAAATGTGGTGAAGCCTTGAATGCTGAGACAATTAAAAAGAGTTTTTTTCTTGTAAATTTTTACTTGTAATCGTTCCTTTAAAAAAAATGCGTTGGTAGTTTTGGGTTGTTACACAAGCAAACAAGGAGCTATTCCTAGAATGATTCTTTATTTCAATGAATACTATATTCTAGATTTGCAAGAAAATAAATCTTTTATTTTTAGGCAAGAGTCCAAGAGAATGCACAAATAGAGCTAGCCTAAATGCAAACTATATGCTTTTCTTATTTTGATGCCTAGATCTAAAATCAAAATGTAATCTTCTAATCTATCAAATTTGTGTTATTTATTTCAACTACAAAAAGAAAAATGATCATAGACACTCAAAAAATAGCCTAAAAGATCTAACAAAGCACTTACTTGACCCGGTGGTTGACGTTAGCCAAATTTGTGCCCCATACATCTTGACCATGAATTCGATCAAAACCTACCAAACAACTTCAAAATTTTGAAAAACTTGATCAGTGTTTGGGATTCTACTTAGGCCATTGTGTGATTGATCTTAGAGGTAGAGCAGTTAATCCCCCTTGGTCCTTTTAGCTAACCATTCAAAAATTAAAAATGATTATTGACCTTTGGTACAAGAAAACAAGATATAAAAAATATGAAATAGTGAAAACAGAGTGCAAACAGAATGAATGCAATGGAAAACAAGTATGCAAATGATAACCTAGGATTTTAGGAGTATAAATTTTACCCCCAAACTACTGTGATTAAATTCATAACCCATAATTAGATGTCATAGATTCAGAAACAAAGGAGAAGATGGTGAAACCAATAGTTTCGCTGAATTCACAACCCATAAGGGTGAGGCACAAATTCACACAAGAGTGCTAAAGAGCTAATTTAATAATACAAAATGCAATTTAATGCTAATAATTATTTATTTAAGAGCTAATAAATCCATGGAGAAAACTTATAATCCTATAGAGAAAGAAAGAGTAGAGGTAGCGACCAAAGTGGAAGATATTTCCTCCTTAGAAGACAAATGATGTGCTCAATCTAAAGCTTCTCCACTTGCTTATCCTTAGTAGTAAATCACAAAAAACACACCAAAAGTAGAGCACCAGAGCATTCCAAAAGCATCAAATTTTGAGAGCATGTATATGATGATTCTAAAATTTGCCAAGAGAAAAAAGGAATTCAATACTTCTATTTATAGGATGTTTGGAGGGGTTTCGATGGGAAAAACAAAAAACAACCTTGGCCAAGAGTCGATGCCATAGAGGTCGACCCAAAATTTAGGTTTTCTAAGAGAAAAAACCCAAATTTTCTGAATTCATGGCCTATCTTAGATGACAATGAATTTAGAAAGCAAAAGGGGAAAATAAGTTATAACTTGCACTTATCAATTTTGAGAGGTTTCATAGGGATCTAGGGGAAAAATAATTCATTTTGATGGGTCAATTTTCCATGTCTACACATGGCAATACAAAGAGCACAATATTTAAACCTTGTGATTAATTTTTTAGGATGAGGCAAAGGGTGCAACCTTAGAACCTAGCAATTGATTTATTGCGATGAGGCAGAGGGTGCAACCTTTAAACCTTGTGATTGTTTTGTGTTATTAAGATATTTGGTAATTTCTTTATGATTGAGATATTGGTAGCTGTATCATGAGAAGATGAGAAATGAAAGAATCTAATGTGGAGGGAGGTTTAACTCCCCTAGATGCAAAATTTACTGGAAGGAGTATCGACTACCCCATATAGAAAGGTGGTTGGAAAAAGGGTGGACTTCCCCAAGCATGAAAAATTGCTTGATCAATATTGGACTCCCCTAGTCATGAAATTGATTTAAATAAGATGAAATAATTATGAAAATAAGGTTAAGGAAGAAAATAAGGAAGAGAAATTGAGAAATGTGTAAAATAGGAGAAAGAGAAAGAAGAAAAAAGGATCAGCCATAAGCGCATATCCACTCGTGCATAACCATACAATAATATAATGGAACTTATCAAAAAAAATAGAAGAGGAAGAATGTTGAATAGGGAAAGATGTGAGAAAGAAGGAGAAACTTAGAATAGACTCATAGAGAGGATAGATGATACCAGTGATGCATAAAAAAATTGTTATGTTGTTGGGGGGTTACCCCATATATCATTGATTATTGGTAGCAGGGTTGATACTATCAACAACACCTTGATAAAAGGAGCGATCATTGACATGATGAACTTGCTAGGGTGAAGGTGGAGATGTCATGATGCGGGCTTGTGGTTGTGGGAACTAAGGTTAGGAAAATGGATTTTGAGATATGCCAAGGTTTGGATTAGAAGATGAAATATTATTGTTGAAATGTATTTCATCTTGGTCAATCAGGTTGTAGACTAGGTGCTTGAATAAATGACAATCATTTATGTCATGCCCTTGTTGATGATGGTAGACACAAAAATAGTGCTCGTTGTACCATTTTGGTCTTGGTCAATTGGGATTGTCTTGTGGAACCTCGGGTAAGGTAATTTTTCCTAATCCATGCAACTTCTGGAAAATATTTTTAAAGTTTCAAAAAGGGGAGTCCTGGTACAAAGTGATCGACTTAGATGTTGAGGTTGTATGTGAGGTTGGATAGGTGGTGATAGAGGAACGACTTACCTAGGGTATTGATAACCCTAGAGTTGAGGGTGAAGAATCTATTGAGGTGTATTTATTATCAAACTTCTCATGGCATGATTATGGATGAGTGTATGACACCTACAAGTGCTTAGTGATATCTCAAGACTACTAAGGTTCTCTAATATGTGTTGCATGTTAATTGAAGGAGGAGTTGAGGTTGTTGGCATAGGGTTAGCATAGATGATAGGAATGGAGGGGGTATATTGATAGGGGTATGGATATGAGTGTGGGTAGGGAAAATTAGATAGAAAAGAGGGACAATGAGGTTGCAAAATACCAACTAGTTGGGCCATTTGGGATTAAAAATGGGGTGATAAAAGAAGATGTGGAGGAGGTGACACTTAAAGAGGAAGAAAATTATAGGGTGCAAATTGATGTGAAGATGATGAAGCAGTCCTCTTGCTAGAGCTCAAAGGTGGAGCAATATGAGGGGCATAACACCTTAGGGTTTGGTCATAAGATGAAATCCCATGCTATGGCATGACCTACATGGATGGGTGATTAGAAGAGGTAGACCAACTCTAAGACTAGGTAGAGATGGTTTCCTTTGAATACCTAGATGAATTGGTTGAAGGGAGAAGGTTACCCGAGAAGGGTCCATATCAAGACACTCTTGCTTACGAACTTGGCTTTGGGTAAGGGCTAACCTAGAAGGGTGAAAGCTGGGCAAATGGCTATGAAAGTGTATTGCAACTAAGTTTAATAAGGAATTATAGTTGTTTATACAATTCTCGATGGAACTTCACCTACCTAAGAGGTTTTTAATTTGATATTACTTGTCCGTACGATTTGGATGATGATACATATCCATACAACTGGACCAAAAATAGGTTATAGAGGTAGAATAATAGAAAAAATAGAAAAGGAGAGTTTTGAAACTATTTTTAGTTCTATTTTTTGTTTTTGTGGTACTTTTTAGCAAAACTAACTAATCAAACAAGTGGTGTGACATACAACAAAGAATTTCATAATATGACATTCTTGAATGTGTTTGGGTGTTGTATTTGAATATGATTAGAAAGTAACTTGTATACTTTTATTGTGTGTTTTGTTTTGTGTGTGTTAGTATTTTTGTAAATTTCTAAAACAAATAGAAGGGGTATATGGATGTAATCTATGAAGGTGAGTTGGTGCATGTTCCCAAATATATCCAAAGGTACATAAGGATAGATAGTGCACAAACCAAAAAATAGCTTCCTATTATGGGAATGGCTCGAGGTAACCAAAAAGGGGAAATATAAACCTCTTATGCAAGAGGTAATGTTGTCTAAAAACTGCATAGGCCAAATGGGCTTTTGCTTCACCCTCAGGCGGGCTTGGTTAAAAAATGATAGTTGCATGTTCACTAACTATATAGCCTTGTGAGTAGGGGTGTCTATCCTAAACTACCCTAGGATAATCCCAAGGGTAGCAAGCTTTTTGGTGATGAATTCCAAAAAACTACTCGAGGGGACTACTATGGTGTCTAGGGAGTGATTCAATGGTTGGAGATGAATGGCAATGTCTTTGATCTTGATTGGTGGTTGGTGATGAAATACAGCACTACCAATGTGTATAAAATATGGGAGTGTGTGTGAGTGGTTTGTTTTTAAAATTTATATGCAAAAATAAAATAAGGCTATAAAAGCAATGCAATTTTTTTTAAATTTTTGTGTGAAAAGCAAGTGCATTTTGAAATAAAATCTATACTAAACAATCAATGAAAGCAATTTATGACCACTCAAATCTATGCTAGAGATATAATAGAGAAATATTGCTTGATTTCAACAAAATTTATGCTAAGAGTCGCTTGAGCACCACTCTATCTACACTGACCAAGATATGCCTTTTACAATTGTGACCAATTGTCTTGTTAGAGCTTTATGCACAATACAAATCAAAATTTGTCTCAACTCACAAAGATGAATAAATTTAATGGTTTCTTTGAACCTTATAAAAATGGTTTTTATCTTATGCTATGGAAAATATAAATGGAAAATTCTACAAAATAATGTTATAAGAAATATTGAAAAGCCATTTGATAGCTAACCAAAATGATTCTAGTGCATTTTGAAAGATACACAAATAAATTGAAAGTGTTTTGTAAAGTGCCTAAAGCGATTTGGGGTTTTTGTAAAGTAAACAAGTAAATTTGGTAAATGACCAAACAATTTGGTGCTTTTAAACTAAAATACGTAACAGATTTTTTACTTTTTAAGAATAAAATATAAATAACTAAAAATATAGGGTTTTGAAGTGCTTACCTATGGTCCCAAGCTTCTAAAATATTTTTTGGAAGTATGACAGACTCTTGACAATGTTCAAATTTGACTGGATGGGTCCCTACGGTTAGTATGATTGTATCTATCCATACAATCAAGAGCAAGGGTGGTTTTTGGAAGTTTTTGTAGTTGTTGGTGGTTTGTTTGCTTTAAAAACTAGTTTTTGTAAAGTTTCTTATAATAATAATAATAAAAAGTTTATAAATTCTTGAAATGCATATCAAGAAATAAATAAAACTAGACTACGAAAGCAATATGTGTTGAAAAGAATAAAATCCACATTTTTTGGTTGTGTGATACTGGAAGGTGAGCGACTACACCTTGAGATGTCATTTCATGAGGTAGTTTTTCCTAAGAAGGCAATATGGCAATTGAGATAGAAATCTCAATGAGGAGAACCTATCCCCAACTATCCTACAATAACTATGTTATTGTAGTGGTTGTGTAGAAATTGGTACTTTTTTGGTATGGGCCTATTTTTTCAAGAAATTTTCATTATTGTACCTATATATATGGTCTTGTTGGTCATACCCCTCCATACGGTCTTGGCACACAAACTAGAAAAGGATTCTACCTTGGACCTAAGTTAGTGTATCAAAAATTTGAGGGTCTATGTTGGTTTTTGGTACCTAAAACATAGGAAAATGATACCAATGTCAATAGAATAGAAAAAATGCTAACAAAACACAAAATAAGGGTTTAGTAGTCCCTTCATTATCGCAAAAATATGACTATGGAAAACTTGTCATTTCATTAATTTCCAAACAAAATATGACAAGTTGAATACTTCTACGAATTTTGTGCCATGGGCTACAATTTGAGTCTTTTGATGAAGAGGTCCTTTTACAAGTAATGTTTCATAGCATTTTGGGTATTCAATGGTCACCTCAGGGGGAGTGGGATTACTACAAATGGGCCACTACTAGGTGCATAGGTCCTCTAAACCTGCACAACCAAATAAAAAGTGTTAGTTGTATTTGGGGACATATCTCAATTAGACTCCTTATGATGAAATACAAATGCAAATGAAATCTAGACCATTACATTATAAAAGTATTATAAATGATTACAAAACTAATAAAGATAGTGTTGATTACTTAATTTGAGGGTTTTCTATTGTGTTGCTTGTTGAAACAAATCCTTATAGGGAACATACCCCTACTTGTGATTGGATCTATGTTGATTAGAATGGAATGAAATTTAAAGGGAACCTTATATAGGCTATTAAGAAAATACCCTTAAAATTTAATAGCAATCAAAGTTTAGATCTGCAAACTATAAGCAAAATAATCTCAATCATACCTCTCCTTGTAGTAAACTCTGTGTTGCTCAGAATGGAATGAAATCTGGAGGGGAGGTTCTTCTGGTTCTTCTAGAGCTCTTGCCCAATCTAGTAGTCTTAGGTATCTACAACTAAGAGTAGTTTACAATTTAAAAAATGATTTCAATGGGCACATGTTAACATCCATGGTTTTTGATGAAAAGTGAGGGCTTTGAGTGCAAAGGTGTCTACAGTGATTTCTATATATTTTAGGTATGCAAGTGCATGATTATTTTAAATGATGAAAATGGAATTCTATTTATAGACTTGGCCAAGGTTAGGGGGTTGAGGTGTCCACTTAGGTGGCATGGAGTACCATACCTCATGAATGTCCTTGGGTGGAGGAAAGTATTTATCCATCCATATGTAATAAATTTTCATGGGTGCACCATGCATTTTAAATGCATGGTGAAGGAAAGTCTTTATCCATTTATGGCATGTGGATGTCGAGTCATCAAAGTATTAAATGCATTGAATGGAAAAGTCTTCAAAAGTAATTTATGTCATTGAATGAGAATAGGAATATGCAGGGAGAAAGGGTTAAGGTTGACCATAGTTAGGTTAGTCATGGGTTTAGGGCTGACCAAGGTGAAGTGGAAGCTAGGCTATTCAAAGGGTGGATTAAGGTGAGGTGGCCCTAGGTTTAGGGATGACCAAGGTGAGGTGGAAGCTAGGCTAGTCAAAGGGTGGATTAAGGTGATGTGGCCCTAATTTTAGGCTAAAGGGGTGGTCAAATGGTGACTAGGGGCTAAGAGTATGAAGAAACTTCGGAAGGATGAATATTATTTTTAGGTAAATTATGCAAATTTGAAGGATATTTGTAAATTAATCTATATTTAGCATCAGATAAGGGACAATGTGATATTTTTAGGTGTCTATAGAGGTCACTTTCAATTTTATTCTCAATTTTGGGGAACTCAAACTCTTACTTCCCTCCATTGAGTTTAGCATATGACCTACTCATATGACAGTGTACTTGTTGGATGACATTAAAAACATCATTTATCTTCTTGTCAATAGCTAGTATGCTACCATATACTTGTAATTTTACCACTCAAATTATATTATATAAAGTTAGTATATAGGTGAACATTCTCATCTAGGATGAGAAGGTTTTTCTCTATAAGAGGTGACAATGAGAAACTTGTGGTGGTAAGGGATAAAAAATTATGAGGATTGAAACTATTTATATTATTTGGGATGTGATGCTTACCCTAACTATACAAATGATGTTTCTTATGGCTCATGAACTCATAATTGGTCATAAATTTCCATCTCAGGTGCTTGTTAAATGGTTTCCAACCTAGGAAGCAAAATAATAAAATATGCATGGTTGATGGAATGACATTACCCAAAACTAGGCTTAAACTACCAAAACTAGTTACTAAAGATATATATTATTTTAACTAGCTTAACAAGATGATCAAAATAAGGTAGATCTCCTACAAGAGTCTTAATAGTTACAATACTCATTTTTTGGGCTTGGTGGTTGTGAATGGTTCTACCTAAGTCACAATTTCATGGAAGATATTTGCTAGAAGAATGGTAGTAGAAAAGGAATGGATATAAATTACTTGATTAATTGATATGAATCTAGACAAAAATTCTCTAGAACTGGTTCATTAGCATCCACTCTCCCCACCATGGGAAACCAATTTTTTTTTCTCTAATACCACTTGTAATGATTTTTTTTTAGAAAAATAGTAATAATTCTTGGCATTCACCAAATATTCATAACAAAAATAGATATAGAATAAAATATCTTGTAAAACATCATAGATTCAAATCCAAAATTAAAAATATTGTGAGCCACTCAAAGAGAAAAAATTATCTAAGCCACTTAGAGAGGAAGAAGTCTCTTATGTGAACTAAGGTGATAGAAGTTAAGAGAATGAATTCATGATTCAAATACCATGCATCTCTTTCTATTTATTGTCTATCAAAGTAATAACCCTAACCTTGATGCTCAAGGAGTGACTAATCCTAACCTAAGGGTCCAAGTAAATAAAATAAAGATAGTCATTGTGGATATATCATGGTTGTTGCATACTAAGAAGATGGTTGTTATTTTTTTATTCTACACCAGACAAAGATCTAAGCTTGTAATCCAAATTTTGATAATTCTTCCTATATTACCTCATCTTAATTACTATTGTTCTTTTGTGGAATGAAATATCATGCACATCATTTGTCATTGGAACTATTTTGATTATAATTAATATCTATCAAATAAAAGGTAAAAGTGTTGGGAAGATATAATTCTTTCATTATTCCTTTATATAACCAAGGGTTCTTCCAATTCATCTTGATATAAAGCTTCTTTTGCTAGTCAATTGCTAACTTATTTGATTTTATCTTGATATGGCAAAAGCTGGTGTTTAGGAATTTTGCTTTTAGGGAGCTTATCCTTAAATATTAAGTATTCATTAATTGTATTTGGTGTTAGATAATTAATCTTATCAATCAAGATCCTTGAATCAAACTCAATAATAACATAATCTATATTCCTTATTTTGGCTTCATGTGGGATGAATCTAATGGTATATTTTCTACATAGTTGTTAGTATGACATTTAAGAGGTCCTTTAAATAAGAAGATATGACTCCATTAATAAATGTTATAAACACCACTCATATAAGTTGGTCTAGGTATCCACTAGATGTCTCATCAACACTTATCATCATATATCCTTGAAGTGGTTTTTGTTGGCATATGATGTTGACCATTGCCTTATATAATAAATCATATGCACATTTTAATGGTTTTAACTATTTTAGTTGCTTTAACTTTGTAGTTATTTATTTTCATAAGGTATTTGGCTATAGTTACAAATAAAAGAAAGGAAGAAGGAGAGTTAGTTGTGAGAGTACATTGGCTACACTTTTTGGCTGCACTATTGGCTGTATTTTTTGTTGTACTTTGGCTGCATTTTAGATGTACATTGGCTACACTTTACCTACACTTTGAATGCAATTTTTCATTGGATTTTGGCTACAGTTTTATAGCAGCTTGGTTGTTTTTCTTTGTATGGTGTATTGGTTGCATTTTGAATATTGAAGAAGAAAATTTTATGACTATTTTCTCTCATTTTCTACATTTGGTATTAGAGCATTGGTAGATCACAATCTGGGTTGAAGATTTTTTGTTGGTGTTCTTTCTAACAATTGAACATGGCCAACACTAATTCACTTCCAATACCAAAATTTAATGGTGTTGATTATGAATATTGGAGTATTAAAATGAGAACCTTGTTGATAGGAAAGGATTTATGGGAAATTGTAGAGATTGGTTATGAAGAACTAGATGATTGGGCCTTTTTGACCCATAATGATAGATAGGCCAAAAGAGAAGCCAAGAAGAAAAACTCATTGGCACTATATCACATACAATCAGCCCTTGATAAGAGTCTTTTTCCAAGAATAGCAGATGCCAAAATAGAAAAATATGCATGGAAGGCCCTATAAGAGGGATATCAAGGTAGTGACCAGGTGAAGGTTGTTAAATTGCAAATCCTAAAAAGAGAATTTGAGAATCTTAGAATGCAAGTAGCAAAAGGAGTTAGTGACTATTGTGTGAGAGTTAAGGATGTGGTAAATAAAATGGCCACATTGGGAGAATGCATGGATAGAGAGACTATAGTAAAAAAGGTCTTAAGAACATTGACACCGAGGTGGAACAATGTTGCAATCATCATAGAAGAAAGCAAGGATTTGAAAACCCTTGAGTTTGATAGCTTGGTTGGTTCTCTTATGTCTCATGAGGAGAGACTTAGAGATGCCTTTGAAGATGAAGAAAAAGTATTTGCTTCCAAGTTGAATATTTTTGGGAATGAAGGAGCAAGCACCACCAATCAAAGTAATTGGCAAGACCAAGGAAGAGGTCAAAGTTCAAATTCACCAAGAGGAAGAGGAGGAAGAAGAGGAGCTTCAAAAACAAGAGGAAGAGGTAGATTTAACAAGAGAAATGTACAATGCTACCATTGTAAGAGGTATGGTCATTATGAAAAGTATTGTAGAATTAAGGCAACTAATGAAGGAAGAAGAGAAAATTTTGTTAATGAAGAAGAACATGAATCACCAAGTCATTTGTTCATGTCATGTGACAAAGAAGAAACCAGTCCACAAGAAGTTTGGTACTTGGATTTAGGTTGTTCCAACCACATGTCTGGCAACAACAATGTGTTTTCTACCATGGATGAGAGCTTCAAGAGCAAAATCAAACTTGGAGACAACAAATCTCTTGATGTTGTTGCTAAAGGAGTAATGGAGGTCAACACAAGTGAGGGTAAGAAATACATAAATGATATCTATTATACACCATATTTGAAACATAATTTGCTAAGTGTTGGGTAGCTCTGTGAAAAAAATTATAGGGTGGTTTTTGATAATAAATAATGCATTATTTATGATAAGAATCAAGGCAATAGAGTTGTCACTACTGTTCCAATGTCTAGGAATAGGATGTTTCCTATGAAATTTGGAAAAGATAGCAATAGTCTTGCAAATGTTGCATATGAAGATAAAAGTTGGTTGTGGCATCTTAGATATGGCCACTTGAATTTTTAGAGTTTGAAGTTTCTTACTTCATAGGATTTAGTTCATGGTTTGCCTAACATTCAAGAGCACAAGGAAGTGTGTGATGGTTGTGCTAGGGGAAAACACACAAGAGAAAAGTTTCAAAAAGGAAAAGCATGGAGAGCATATCATCCACTTCAACTAATACATTTTGACATATGTGGCCCAATGCAAACAAAGAGTATGGGTAAGTCATCATACTTTATTACTTTCATTGATGATTACTCAAGGAAGTGTTGGGTATATTTTTTGAAACATAAGGATGAAGCACTTAATGCTTTTATGAAGTTTAAAGCACTTGTAGAGAATGAAAGTGGATGTAAAATAAAATGTTTAAGGATTGATCAAGGTGGAGAATTTTGTTCTAATCAGTTTATGATTTTTTGTGACAAGTTTGGGATAAAAATATAGTTAACTACAACTTATAGTCCAAACAAAATGGAGTAGCAAAGAGGAAGAACCGCACCATTATTAAATTGGAAATAAGTATGTTGCAGACAAAAGGTTTAAGTAATATTTTTTGGGGTGAGGCAATTGCTACAGTTGTATATATCCTCAATAGGAGTTTTATAAAAGCACTCCATAAAATGACCCTCTATGAAAGATGGTATGGTTTGAAGCCTAATGTCTCTCATTTCAAAGTTTTTGGATGTTTGGCTTATGTTCATGTTGCTGATCAGCTTAGGAGAAAGCTTGATGCTAAGAGTGAAGCATGCATATTTGTTGGATATAGTGAAGAAAGTAAAGGGTATAGACTCTATAATCCCATCACTCATAAACTTGTTGTTTCAAGAGATGTTATTTTTTATGAAGGGGGAGTTTTTGGTCAGCAAAAGGATCATGTGAGTAAACCCCAAAGTGTTGATAATGGTGATATAGTTGATATTCATCCCATTAGTAAACCAATTTCTCAAGGAGAGCAACCAACCAACCCTTCATCAAGTTCTATAAGCAAGAAAGGAAAGAGGATTTTAACATCTCATCCTCCTAGCCAAATGCTAGATACAAACTTTGAAAAAGACTCACAAGGAGCTATGCTCATGAAGTTGATCATGAAGAAGATCCAATAGGTGAGGCTATCAATTATGCATTGTTATCACAATCAGATTTTGAACCTTCTTATTTTGAAGAAGCATGTACTAACAATGTTTGGGTGCAAGCCATGAAGGAGGAAATGGATTCAATCCATAAAAATGATACATGGGAACTTGTAGAGTTTCCAAAGGGAAAGAAATGTATTGGTACAAAGTGGGTCTACAAAACTAAATTTAAAAGTGATGGTAGTCTTGACAAGCACAAGGTAAGGCTAGTGGAAAAAGGCTATACTCAAAAGTATGGCATTGACTATGAGGAGACATTTGCTCCTATAGCTAGACAAGAGACCATTAGGATGTTGATCTCTTTGGCAGCCCAAAAAAAGTGGAGTATTTATTAGTTAGATGTGAAGAGTGCTTTCTTGAATGGATACTTAGAGGAGGAGGTTTATGTTCAACAACCTCAAGGTTTTGAAGTTCAAGGTAAAGAGGGCTATGTCTACAAATTGAAGAAGGCCTTGTATGGCCTTAAACAAGCTCCAAGGGTATGGTATACCCATATTGATGGCTACTTTCAAGAAAGAGGATTCATGAGAAGTAAGAGTGAGCCCACTCTTTACTTCAAAAAGGAAGGTAATAACATTCTTCTTGTTTGCCTATATGTTGATGATTTGATCTACATGAGTAGTTGTTCTAACATGAAGGATGAGTTTAAAAGTGCCATGATGAAAGAGTTTGAAATGAAAGACTTAGGGCTGATGCAATACTTCCTTGGAATGGAAGTGCATCAGAGTAAAGATCATATTTTTGTATGTCAAGCAAAGTATGCTAGGGACATGATGAAAAAATTCAAATTGGAATATTGCAAACTAGTTCCTACTCCAATTGCTCATGGAGTAGTTTTATGTAGAGAATATGGAGCCAATAAAGTAAATTCTATAGCCTATAGAAAAATAGTTGGGAGCTTAATGTTTCTAACTCATACAAGACCAGATATTGCATATGCCATATCACTCATTTCTAGATACATGAGTGAACCTTCTGAATTGCACATGAAGGCAGCCAAAAGGATTCTAAGGTATGTAAAAGGTACAATAGATTTTGGGATTCATTATTATGCTTCTAACAAATTTAAGTTGGTTGGTTATAGTGATTCAGATTGGGGTGGAAGCTTGGATGACCGAAAGTCAACATCCGGCAATTGCTTCACACTAGGTTCAGGGCTGATTACATGGAGTTCCAAGAAGCAAAGTTCTATTGCACTCTCTTCAATAGAAGTTGAATATATTGCAACTACATCAGCAAGTGCTCAAGCTCTTTGGCTTCAAAACATCTTAGAAGAAATTGGAGAAAAACAAACTTAGCCAACAATAATATTTTGTGATAACATGAGTACCATAAAGTTAGCCAAGAATCCAGTTCACCACAGAAAATCAAAGCACTTTGATTTGAAATATCATTTCATAAGAGACATGGTACAGAAGAAAGAAGTTGAATTGAAGTATTTGAATACTTATGAACAACTTGTTGATATATTCACCAAAGGAGTAGCAAAGACTCAATTTATAAAGCTTCATGATCAACTTGTTTCTCCGCTTAGCATCAAGGGGAAGAATATTGGCATATGATGTTGACCATGTGCCTTCTACAATAATTGTCATCCACACATTTCAATGGTTGTAACTATTTTTGTTGCTTTACCTTTGTAGTTATTTGTTTTCATAAGGTATTTGATTGTAGTTACAAACACAAGAAAGGAAGGAGAATTTGTTATGATAATGCATGGGTTGCACTTTTTGGTTGCACTATTGGTTGTATTTTTTGTTGCACTTTGGCTGCATTGTGGATGTATGTTGGTTGCACTTTGCTTTTACTTTGGTTGTAGTTTTTCACTGGATTTTGGCTGCAATTTTATAGCAAGTTGGTTGTTTTTATTTGTATGGTGTATTGGTTGCATTTTGAATATTGAAGAAGAAAATTTTAAGACTGGTTTCTCTCATTTTCTATAGTTTGACAATTTAAGTATGTTTGCATCTTGAACTATTTTATAATTGGGTGAATTTAAATTAATAGAAATTTCAAAATTTCTAAGCACCTTGTTCTCTACTTCTATCTGAGTTTGTAAGTGCTTTAAAGGCATGATCTATCTTTCCCTAGTGTTGGACCATATTTTAATCCATATTTGATGAGGAATAAATTGATGATATTGATAGATCCTTTTATTTATTTTCAACCAAGTCTATCATCAGATTAAAGCATGTCTATCTTCATGAATAAAACATAGTCCTTTATGCCTTACTACTATTAGCTTTTGGATTTAGAAGAAATAATCTATATTATTCCCTAATTGTTGTCTTTTGCATGTGACAATCGACCAAAAATACCATAACATTTTGATAAAATAGCATTGTAATATGGATGGTACCTACCTTCTAAGTCTTATTTATAAAAAATAATACTTTTATGGACCATAAAATCCACCTTCTTATGTTCTCCTATATTAAAAATATTTCAAGCTTGGATAACCATGTAAAAGTGTTGGTATTTGTCCAACCTTTGGGATTTGATATCTTCTACCAAACAATCTTTGGATCTTGTACTATATATTGTCCTAAAATATCTTTAGGAAACTACTCTACTTTACCAATGGGTCCTTGGTTCAATGGTTGGGACAAATATTTGATGTAGCCCACACCAAGGTTCAAATCTTGATAGTACCAAATAGCTCAACATGACTAAGTAGATGTAAAAGAAACCCTACCTAGAAAAATAAATAAATAAATAAATAAAATAAAATAAAAACTACTTTCCATAGACTTCATTTATTTCCTTCCAAATCTCGTACAAGCAATTTTAAAACATTTTCAACTCCAACAACAACCATTGTTTTTCATTCTATAGATTAAAAATTATTTGATATATTTAAAATAAAAATACATGGGCCTCTCTTTAACTACTCTAAGTGTGGAAATAATTTAATGATCGATGGATGTTATTTCTAAGCATCCTCTCAAAGATCATTTGAACATTCCCCTTGGGGAATTCAAAAGAGACTAACTTTAATGATATTACATTGCCATTGGATATATTTCAAAATGGGAGATCTCTTTTAATGGATGAGAAGGTGAAATAGATTAGTGGATGCACATTTTCTCATATACTTTTGTGTTAAATTTTTACCACCTATGAATTAATATTGAATATTCATCTCCAATAGATTTTTTTAAGGTGTAATATTATTGATACAAGACTTTTGTAAGCCTAAGCCACTCCTATATTTAGGCTAGCAAATTTTATCCAAACTAATCAAATTTTAATTCTTCCATTTAAGGTATCTTAACCATGTAAGATATTTTAAATTTTGTTAAGCTCTTTTAGAAATGAATTTGGTGTAGAAAGAAATAAAAAGTGATAGATAAGGAACACTCAGAGGAAAAATTCAATAAGAATAATTCTATCATTAAGGGATAATAACCTAAAATTTGAATGCAAATTTATTACTCTTCACTTTGTTAATTAGCCCTCTTTCGTCTTGTTCCCTAAAATTATTTAGTGAAATAAAATTCCTAAGTATTTGAAGGTAGGCAAGATATTTAGAAATATAACTATATCAACAATACAAAGTTGAATTATGTGGTTTAATATGTAAAAAGAAAATATATGATTTTATACTACTAAGCACCTATAGAAAATCTCAAAGACAAGCATCTGAATCCTCATGAATAACTAAATATTATGTTATAAAGGTCATTCTTGTAAAATCCATGTCATATATACATTGTAAATGAGTGAGGGAATCTACCATCAAATATCTCAAAACGTTGTAGCAACTATCTAATTTATAGACTCTTATGTATTTTCCAAATCTTCAACAACAAGAATGAAGAGGTATAGTTATAGTGGATACTCTATCTAAGGCCTCTTTCTACTTTGAACATATTAGAGAAGGATCTATTGATGAGAACTATGAAGAAGATGTTCGAACAAATAATCCAATTTTGGGATTATATTGTAAATTCACCTAAGTATAAAAGTGAATAATAAAATTAGGTATTTATGCTTTAATATAAATTAAATAAATAGGTATTTAATTTATATTTATTAATATGTATATATACCTAGGTTAGACTAATATATATTAAGGTATATAGATAAAAAAAATATATACCTATATTTATTTTATCATTTACCTTAATATTATTATCCCTACAATTACTAAATTAAAATAATTTTAATATCTAGTCTAATTCTAGTCAAATCAAAGTCAAAGGTAACATGGAATGAGACTTGAGTGTGGTGGCATGTGTGGGGCACATAATGGCATGTGGCATGAGTGTAGTGGCATGTGACTTGAGTGTGGTGGCACATGTTGGGAAGGTTTTTCTCCATGGCTATCTTCCAACGAGAGGATAACCCAAACTATATATTTGGGTTAAACTCCTTGTGTTGTATGGAGAAATAATAATAAGAGCCAACTGTTGGTAGTGCTATCTATCACTTTGAGACACTATTATTTATTTGAGATATTGGTGATTTGCATTAATCACATTTGAGGAAAAGACTTGTATATTTTGTTGAAGATAATACAAAAGTGGAGATACTGTAATATTTGTGTCTTTTTATGTGTTTGACTTATTTCTATCTTACTTCATAGGTTTTTAATTTTTCTAAATTTTATGCTTATTACATTTCTCGTAATATATATATATATATATATATATATATATATATATATATATATATATATATATATATATAATATATATATGTTATTTGAGTTTGTTTTAATCCATTCTATTTGAGGAATTTTGCTTACTTCCTCCCCTTCATTTGGTATTAGAGCCCAAGTTCATCTTTGGTGAGTTCTCTAATTTTAGCTTTTAGTTAAATTCTATATAAAAGCCTTCCTTTATTTTTTATATGTATATATATATATATGTGTGTGTGTGGGTGAGGGTTTGATTTTTTTAATAAAAAATAAAAAATAAACGGTTCTTTTTATTTTTATATTTAAATGAAAACCCCTCCTTTATTTTTTATATAAATGGTAAAGTTTTTTTAAAACATACATATAAAAGGCTTTAATTTTTTTTAATAATTTTTTTACAAAAGTTCTTTTTATTTATATATTTAAATGAGGCTTTAATTTTTTTTAATAATTTTTTTTGAAAAGTTCTTTTTATTTATATATTTAAATGATGTTTATTTAAATATTGTATTAAATTTAAAAGTTTTTTAATAAGTTGTTAATTTATTCAACGCGACTTGATTTATGATAGACTACGTGGCTGACCAACACCAGGTCTTGGCCTCTGCATCAACTATTTGACAAGTTGTCGATGGCAACAAGGGTGGCGGCCAACTAACATGCAAGTGGTGGCCTATTGGTAGCATAGTGTGCTAGCCGACAACAACCCTTGAGGTTGCATGGGGTGATTGAAGGGACTTGAGCCTTCCCCAAACCCATTTTTTAATTAAATAATATTTAAAAAGGGAGGGTGGCGGGCCTATGCCCCCCAATTTTTAAATTTTTAAATTTGGTGGTGGGGTCCACAAGACCCTCATTTTTTTAATTTTTAAAATTGAAGGTATTTGAATATGTTTTTTTGGCAAAATAGGTTGTAGTGTATTCTTATATTTTTCAAAATGACTTCTATAATCATACTACCATGTTTTTACTTTCATACATGGCCTCTAACAATATTGCTAGCTTTACCCCTAAGCATATTATTGAAGGGATAAACTACCATATTTGGGAGCCTAGGATGAGGGTATAATACCAAGCAAGGCAACTTTAGAATATCATGAACAAGGAGGAACCACAACTCCAAAGTGAAAGAGCACTTGAACCATAGAATGTAAAAAATCAACAAGCCCTTTCTATGTTATTTAGGGTTGTAAGTGATGGCATATTAATGCATATTTATAATTTGTTTTTATATATGAAGCATGGGATGATTTAAAAACCATGTTCACAGGGTCAAACATGGGTAGAAAATATTTTCTTCTTTCAAAATTGTTTAACACAAAAATATCATGTGAATAATCTATTTTAATATACCTAGCTAAAATCAGGGAAATTAGGACACAACTACTTGCATGTAGTTGTGAATGGGTGAATGAAAATCTCTTATGTTTCATGGTACATATAAATATCACTACAAATTTCAAGGACTTTATAAATGTCCTCAATATGAGATTTGATCAAGAAAACAATCTACCTACACTAGGAAAGCTCTCCAACCTACTTGTTCAACATGAAGCAATCATAAAGCTACAAGAAGGTACAAAGGTAAGTGAAGGAAAGGACCCTAACTATACTTATATTGCCTTGAATATTCATCAAGGTAATAAACCTAGAAATTGGAACAAAGGCAAGAACTTTAAAGGTAAGAATCAAACTAGTTTTTCAAAACCTAAGTTTGAGAAGAAATCAAAGAGCAATAATCCTAAATTTAATTGTAATTGTAACTTTTGTGGTATTTTTGGCCATAAAGAAAATGATTGCTACAAGAAGGTGGCCTCAAAAAACACAAATAGCAAGAAGGGAGGTAAGCAAAATAATAATGTTGCTTTAGTTCATGCTTTGATTTCCATTTGTGATAAAATAGACCATAATTATTGGGTTATTGATTCAAGATGCACCAATCATATGACTAACTCGAAGTCATATTTTACTACATTAAACTTACATTACAATGATGTAGTTACTATTGGGGATAATTTCCAAATTGTTCTAGAAGGAATTGGCAATGTTAAGATAGGTAAATAAGTATATAATGAAATTTTTTTTGTTCCTATTCTTGCAACTAACCTACTTTATGTAAGGGAATTAGCTTCTCAAAGAAGAAGCATTCAATTTTATGACAATAGATTCATCATAAAAAAAAAACATGAAAGAGATTGTTGGAGAAGGTATGCTTTCCAACAACTTGTATGTATTCTCTCCACATCAAATTTAAGGTAAATATTGCCTTACCATTTATGTTGACAATAATTCTATATTGTGGTATAATAGATTAGGACATCTAAACGATAGATGTATGATTAATATCTTTAAAAAAAGCATGATAATTAGTCTTCCTAAACCTTAAGCTAATGGAGAAATTTGTGACGCTTGCATTTTATTGAAGCAACCTAAGACTAAGTTTGGTGAAAACTATTTTAAATCTTCTTACAGATTGCAATTAGTTCATTCTGAACTTATGGGTCCATTTCAAGTTAAATCATTAAGTGGATGATTATATTCATTAAATTTTATTGATGATTTTTCAAGGTATACTTGGATTTATTTTTTGAAAAACAAGTCTCAAGTATTTGAAGATTTTAAATTTCTAAGGCACTTGTTGAAAATGAAACTTCTTCCTCCATAAAAGTATTAAGGAATGATAATGGAGGAGAGTATGTGAGTAATGAGTTTAACTCTTGTTGTATTGAAATGGGCATTTCAAGACAATTTACATGCCCATATTCACTCCAACAAAATGTGGTTGTTGAGTGGAAAAATAGTTCCTATTCCATTCTTACTGCCCCTGTCCCTATTAAAGTTAAAGGTTCTTTTGTCATTCAAAGTATTTGGAAAGCCTGGGAGGCCTTCAAACCCTAGCTTAGTTGGAAAGGGAGTTTTCGCAAAGCAGGTGCCTGTTTGTCTGCCATGAATATTTGGTGGTCTCCTATTATCACTTGGCAAGGTTCTCCCTTAGCTCTGGTGCAATGGGTTAGAGCGCAAAGGTTCTATAAGCATGGTATTGCTTCCATTTTTTATTTCTTCTCTTGACATGCCAGGTGTTGGATACCCTAGGAAAGTTTTTGTCAAATTCATAATTTAAATCCTGGTGATAGAGACACTTATGAGGTGGTTATTGATAGTATTCCATTTTCTATTTGGAGTAAACTACATAAGCATTTAAAAAAACCCTGGTGGTCAGATTTGTGTTGGCTTGGGGAGCTTCCTGTTTTGCAATATAAAGCTCATCTTGGTTACAAATGGCTCACCCCACAAGTTCCAATGGTTGATAAGCTCACTCTGAGATGGAATTTAGTCTCTCTTCCCTCCCAATGGAATAAGAGGTTTCGGATTGCTTGGGCTACTTATATTGAACCTAAACAGAGTTTTTTTGCTTGGAGTCTCTTACATCAAGGGTTACCTGTTGGCAGTAGGCTCAAGAATCTGGGTGTTCATAATATCATTTGCCCAGTTTGTGGACAAGCAGAAGATTTACTATATGTTTTTTGGTCTTGTGATCGGGCTCAGTCAGCTTGGGAGTGGCTTCTTGAAATTTTCAGACCTTTTATGTAGGAGGATTTTACTTGGGTGCATGCTATTGCTTTTTCCTTCAACTTGGATGTTGTTTGGAATATTTTTAGAATTGGTACCTTGTTTTATCTATGGAAGTCCTAGAATAGAGCTGTTTTTTCTTAGCAAGATGTCGGACATGTCTTCTTTGTTGCTAATAAATATGATATATTCTTTGATTGCTGGTTACAGATTCAAGTACAGGTTTAAAAAGTATAGGTGGAGCTGCAATACTTGTGTACCCTCATGGATCATTGGGGGAATGCACCCTGCATTATGAGTCATGTGCATATTCCTTCCCCTTCCAGGTGGCAGTAATTTCTTGGCTTCTTTCTTTTCGAATGCATATTTAATACTGTTTTGGCAGTTGTTATTGGCAGTTTGTGGGTTGTTTCTGAAACTCTTGTATACTCTTAACCACAATGGTTAATGTATTGGTTTACAGGGTGTGCTAATCCCACCCACCCTTTTTTGTATGATTAAATATTATTTTATTAATATGATGGCTAATTTCATCCAAAAAAAAATAGTTCCTGTTGTGGAAAATTTTGATATCATTAAATTATTGGTTGTCACATTATTAAAACTTTCTAATCACAACAATATGTGAGCTTTGGTAAACTCACCTCTTTAACTTGAAACACTAAATCCTTAAGAATGCAGGTTGGGTTTGGACACCCCACATTGAATCTAATTGATAATGCATTTCAGTCTTGCTAAGCTCTACCAGACATAATGAATTATAATGGTTTTTTATTATGACCAAGAAAACATAGCATTTATAGCTTTAGCTTCAAGAATGTGGATCAATGCCTTGTCTATTGGGTGACTATAGCAAAACTTAACCAATTCTATGAAACAGTGAGAAAACGATGGAAAGAACTGACATACCAACATTTATTTGAATAAAGTAATCAACATAGGTATTTAAATAAATGAAAGAAATGTTGTTTGCGGATTCAAATAATATAATATATAGATAATTGATGTACGCACATTGCACCAAAATATGCCAAAGAGCAAAAGTCAAAATTTGTATTATGTTGAATGCCAGACTATTACAATATTAGATCCTAGCACTGTGCTTAGGTCTCCCAAATAACACAACACAATTTTCACCCCATTTGAATGTCGTAATAGGGAAATGCAATCTACTATCCTAATTGTAGTGACATATATATTTTTGAATCCTCAAGTAAATCCTAGGAAATGATCTCAAGTGAGCTACTCAACTCTTAGCAGTTCCTGTACAAACGTGAGAAGAATCAAGAGATGGAAGATGAATATGACATAAAGGAAAAACAACCAACCCAAAAAAAAAACATAAAATACCTTTTGCATAATTTTGCTATTCTGATACCCGATGATTAATTTTGGCCTGAAATACTTCTTTTATATTTTAGATTTTGTAATTCTATTTTGGACACTTGGTGCATATGTAGCCACTTGGCATCCTCTCTACCACTAATTTCTATGAATATATCACAACAAGATCTGGGTTGTCATATGTTGTCTTCAGATGAGAGATTCATCTCTAGGAAGCTTTGGGGTAGCGTCATATTCCTTCTAGTCTGTCATGCATCGGTTGGTTAGGTTTTGGTCCAGATTCAATGAATATCATTTGATCATTCAACTTCCTTTCTTGATTGTTCGACTTCCTTGTTCACCCCATGGTTCAATCACCTGCAGACATAGAAGAAAAATCCCATTTAAAACTTTAGCGATGAAATAAAATCAAATTTTGGTATTATTACTATTAATATTGATGCTTTTAGATTTATTGAATGTCTGCCTAAGGTTTAACATTAGCCTTTTATTTTAATTTTTATTTTTTATTTTTTTCTAATGTTTTGACTTTTAATTTTAATTATTAAATTTTAGGGCTTCCAATATTAAATTTGGATGATTAAAAGACTACATCATTTAACCCATGCTCTCATTTTACTCAGGCTCTCGTATTTTGGGCTAAAAATAAATCCTTTTTTTTTAATTTAATAGACGATGAATAATCTTGATCGCTCATGCCAATATCTTGTCGTGGATGCATCGACGATGACCTCATTCTATCGGTGATAGAATTTAAATCCTTAAATTCATTTTGCTCATGCATTAGCCTTTATCATCAATGGAAGAGTGACAACTTTATTATATCGACGATGGATTCTCATTAATATTAAATTCATGTTGAAACATTTAGGCTTAATTAAAATGATAATATTGTTTTTATCGATATTATTAGCAAAAACCCCCTTTGTCGGAGATGTGCAAGCCCTATCGGAGATACATCAGTGATGGCTCTCTTCTATCGATGATGAGATTTCATTGGATGTTGGTAATGCATGATTCTTGGTGTTGATACATGAGCGATGAAATTTTATTGGAGCAGGAACATGAGCCATAAAATTTTATTGGCCAAATTATTTATTATTTTTCTCAAGAATTTAATATTAATATCTTCGTGATGTCCTTTTAATTAAAATACCCTAAGTATTCAGACTGATTAAATCATTTTCTAAGGATTTATTTAAAGTGCTCAACATTAGGGTTAATTAATTATTGCATCCACTCATAAAAACCCTTGTCATTGATGTAAAACTATTATCGTTGATGCAAGAGCAATCGTTAATGTCTCGAATAGCCCGCTATAACCCTTATCACTGATATGAGACCATTTTTTTTATTGCATTATCTATGGGCTTTCCCGAAGAGCGATGAAGGCTGCCAAAAATACATTGTCACTGATCAGATTGTATTATCGTTGATTGCATTGGTGATGGGCTTTCCTGAAGAGTGATGAAGGCTACCAAAATACACTATCGTTGATCAGATTGCATTGTCATTGATTGCATCGATGATGGGATTTCCTGAAGAGTGATGAAGGCTACAAAAAAGTACACTATCACGGATCATATTGCATTATCGCTGATTGCATCGATGACGAGGCTTTTGCAAGAGCGATTATAAATTGTTCTTCATGCGATCACTGATTGAAATCTTCTTTGTTGATGTAAGAGTGATGAATTTGGTTTATCAATGAAATTTACTTGAAGTTATTCATTCCTTTCGTTGATGGAAGATCTTTGTCGCCGATGTAAGAGTGATGGCTTCGATTTACCAATGATAAGCTTTCCCGAGGTCTGAGTCTATAAACTTTGGCACCAAATTAAAAATGAATAATTTTGCACAAGAAAATAGGAAGTCAAATATCATGGTAATTTCTATACTCATACAAGGACTAATTTTAAGCCTGGTTAATGGAGACCAATCTAATTCGAAGCTCTGAGTTATTTCGAAGTGCCAAAAATAAGGTAAAATTCAAATGCTCAAAATATTATGAAAAATTCTAGACATCTAAATAGGCCAAATGGGTACACAAATATTTTGAGATCATAAAAACCTTTATCATGGTTCATGAGATACATTATTTTAAATTTCACATGATGCTACTATAAATTGCTATTTTGGAAATGCCTGATAGTTAAAATTTTGAAAATTCAGTGCCACTGTGAAGATGAGATCAAAATATTTCTGCCAAGTTTTGAATCAGCTCAAATGAATTCTTCTAGCTCGAGTTATAGCCGTATCAATTTGCATCAAAATGTAGGGCAAAAGTGACAAAATTGGAGCAGCCCTAAAATAAAATTTAATTAATTAAACCTTAGACAGAATTTAGAACTTAATTTTTTTGCAGCATTTAATTTTAAATAATGCATTTAAGATACAAATGTTTGAAATTGCTCAATCCAAAACATTGCCACTAGATCCAAGTCTTCAAGATGCACAAATCTCAGCACTTTTGCAAGCCAAAAATTTATATTAAACCCATTTTAATTCTTTGGAATTATCAAAAATTGATCCTTGCACCCTAAGCTCACCTAGACATCAATTTTGATGAAATTTTTCAAAAAATTTGAGTGAAAACTAAGTTGTAACTATGGGGTACAACACAAGCTCTGACTGGGACAAGCAGTATGAATGGCACATGAATGCTTCTAAGAACTCCAAATTTTTTGGTTGACAATCAAGATCACAAAAATTCGGACTAAAAGCTAAAAATAAAACAAAGGAAACAAAGGGAAAATACTAAAGAATTGACCTTGGTTTTGATTAGTAAAATCTGATGACTTAGTTTAAAAATAGATGAACTTTGAATTATGGAGCAATAGATCTATCGACAATGTCTTAAGATGGAGTTGAGGCAAATTTATTTTAAAGTTATTGTGTCATCATGCCTTGGCTTGTGTGTTTTATGCATTCATTCTTATTCCTTGATCGGTCAAAATTTTATCATATTGGCAAGAGTTGAGCCTATTAAGTATTTCACTCTAAATGATATTCACTTTTGCATTGCTCCACTACCAACTAGGCATCTATAGCCCCGATGGAGATGACCTTGATTTTCCCTAGACCTTGCTCTACTACTAGCTAGGCATCTATAGTCTTGGTAGAGGTTATCCAAATACCCCAACCACATAGTTGCTTTACATTATTTATGTTTTTATTTGAGATAATGATCTTCACCTTTGCATTGCTCCACTGCCAACCAAACATCTATAACCTTGATTTCCTTTGGACCTACTCTACTGCCATCTAGGCATCTATAGCCTCGATAGAGATTATCCAAAAATAATTATAATGAATTACAAAGCACATACTAGGTTAGAAATATGTAAGGCTAAAAATAAGAGTGTATATGTTAATGGATCAAAGCATCCTGTCAATGATGACTTCATTCTTTGTGACCCTAAAATAACCTTAAATTTGTGGAAGATGTGAAGCTTTAGCATGATGCACAAAACCTTCCATTTAGTGTATTGTAGCTCTAGACTTGTAGGACAATTACCTAAAACCTGACTCATAAGATCTCAATGTCATTTGTCCTTAATCTAGGTCCTCTTTCTTTGACTAATTAAAACAAATCTATTAAAACTATGGTGCAAAACCAAAACATTTTAAGGAGACAAAACATAGCTACAGCTGGACACGAATGGTGATGAGGTAAAAATAAAGTTTAATGAAAATCAAGAGGAGGTCAATGCTCCTATTTTGCAAAAATAGCTTTATAACCTCAGGGTGTAGAGTGAGTTCAAATTCCTTTTATTTTTGTCTAAATGGCCCAGGATACACTCTCAAATCTTGATGATTCTAGATAAGAACAAACTATAGTTGAGATTTATACATCCTTTTTACCCTTGCTCTTATCATGATGTCTTTTATGTTAGACTGGCCAATTCTTATGGGGTTCTTGATGATGGGTTGGGCATTGGGAATTTTACTTTGAAATGAGGCAAAAGATGCGGTATTACGTAGGACTAGGGATTTTTTAATGAATATGATGGAGAAAACAAAATAACCAACATCATTTTCCAAACTAATGAAAACTATGAATTTATCAATTTTATTAGATTTGGTATGTTTTAATCTGACTAATTTAAAACTTAAAACAAAAATAGGGAGACAGTTCTTTGTATAATAAAGACTCAACAGATCGATTATGATGTTATATGAAGCTCTATTATCAGGTGGGTGATTGTAGATAAAGTATTTGTTCATTGAATATAACATATATCCTTGGAAAAATTCATCTTTGGACTTCACAAGGAGAACTTCATCTTTGGATAAATCATCCTCGGTTATTGGTCTTCCATATACTTTTTTATCTTCAACCTATACAATTTTATTGGACAATGTTTCTTCCTCTGAATGTTATTCTGGCACTTCTAATATATCGAAATCATATATTTGAAGGCTTTTTGGAGCTTCTGTTGTTATAGATTGATCTTGGATTTTATCAGAATTTTCATAAGGATCTTGATGATGATGTTCTTCTCTAGGAAATAAAGTTCTTTGTTCATGGTTGATAAGATAGACATTGATATCTTCTTTAGACTTAATTATATTTTTAGACTTGTGATCAATCAATTATGTTTTATGGTCTTCTTCTGCACCAAATTTTTCATTAATAACCTCATCTTTTGATTCATTGTTCTTAGTTGTTGACCTTTTATCAACTTTTTCTTCCTCAACCTACACTATTTTTTTGGATTGTGTCCCCTATTTTTTTGAATGTTGTTCTCTCATCTCATTCGTATTAGGAAGATTCACCTCATTTGTTTTACTCTCAAATTCCATGGTATGGATTTTTTGAAAAAGATTCACTGTTGCTATGAGCGATTTCCATTTGACTTCATCAAGTGTGACATTAGAGGGTTCAGGATGATGTTTCTCTCTTTTGGATATTAAAGTTATATATTCTTTATAGACCTCAATATCTCCTTTAGAATTATGGTGTTTATCCTTGCAATCTAAATTGTTCTTGACTTCTTTACTAGGTCGTTCTTTAAGGTTTATGCTGATATGTGAAACTATTTAAATGGCACAACTAGAAGGCTCATGGAATTACAGGTAGGGCAATAGAAAGAAAAATTACTACCGATCATATTCCTTTCTATGTGAACAACCTTATTCAAGCACTCATCAATAGTGTTCATTTGATATTTTCTTAGTTCATCATTGAATTTTTTCGAGAAAGCATTCTTATAAAAGAAAATGTAACATTCTTATAAAATAAAATGTAATGTTGATCACTAAGAGCCAATTTATCAGAGATTTCATTTTTAACCTTGATGAATCTTTTGTTGAAGTTATTAACCGATTCATTTTTCTCTTTTTTCATTGCAGCCAATTCAGTTATGAGTGAACACATATTTCTCTCCTTACCATACCTTTCTAAAAAGACTTCTTCCATTTTTTGTAAATTTAATATGCAATGTGGGGGAAGATTACTGAATCAATCTAAAGCATATTTCTCCAGGGTCTTCCGAAATAGCCTAAGAGCCACATCTTCTTCTTCAAATTCCAATATATCTAAGGCATACAAGAAGCTTTTGATATGTTCTTCTCCAATTATAGCATTGTTACCTAGGAATTTAGGCAAGTATTTAGGGGCTTTAATGGGTTTTGGATGAAGGTGAGGAGGTAGTTGAAAAGGCTTGTACCTATTGGCTCTCTAGGTCTGAAGGTATTTATTATTCTGGTCATTCACCATGATCACAAGGGTGGTGATAGAAGATACTCTTATGATCAATTGAAGTATTCTTATAAAAATAAATTAATATGCTAGAACCACTATCTAAAGGAACATCACTTGTTAACAAAACCTTACCACTATGATATGATTCAATTATGTAAATTGGGTCTTTCTATTTTATATAAATACCTATGGGTTCTTCAATTATTGAAATACTTGTTTACCACTCCCTCTTGTATACGCTAGGTTAGATTCTTCTTTCTTCTATATTTTGGGTTTGTTCAAAGTCGCTAGCACTTGGGTGCAATAGAATCTAACTTAGGCCAAGATTGCTCAGTTTTTAAGTTTTCTCAATCTCTCAGATATGCACAGAGGTAACCATGGAGCCAAAAACTGTGGCATTGACAGTTAAAAAAATTTTCATGAGGAGACAAACTATGGGAACATATAAACATAAAATAATCTATCCTTTGTAATGGCACCAGAAACTATTGCATAAGATGACGATCCAATATGAATAGCCAGTAATAAAATATGTCGTAGGGGAGACAGACTACAAAAACACAGATAATAAAACAACCTACCCTTGGAAACGATGCCAACAACTATTATGGAAAATTTTGATATCCTTAAAATATTGGTTGTCATGCTACCAAAAATTCCTAATCACAATAATATGTGAGCTTTGGTAAACTCATCTCTTTAACCTAAAACACTAAATCCTTAAGAATACGGGTTGGGTTTGGACACCCCACAATGAGTTTAATTGATAATGCATTTTAGTCTTGCTAAGCTCTAATGAATTATAATGGATTTTTATGATGACCAAGCAAACATAACATTTATAGCTTCAGCTTAAAGAATGTAGATTAGTGCCTTGTCTATTGGGTGACTGTAGTAAAACTTAACCAATTATATGAAACAGTGAGAAATATATGGAAAGAACTAGCATACCCACATTCATTTGAATAATGTAATCAACATAGGTATTAAATAAATGAAAGAAACGTTGTTTGCAGATTCAAACAATGTAATATACAAACAAGTGACATAAACACATTGCACCAAAATATACCAAAGAGCAGAATCCAAAATTTGTATTATGTTCAATGCCAGATGATTACAATATTAGAGTCTGGCAGTGTGCTTAGGTCTCCCAAAGAAGACAACACAATTTTCACCCTGTTTGAATGTTGTAACAGGGGAATGCAATCTACTGTCCTAATTGTAGTGACATATAGACTATGATTCCTTAAGCAACTCCCAATAAATGATCTAAGGTGAGCTACTCAAATCTTAGCAGTAACTATACAAAGGTGAGAAGAATCAAGATATGGAAGACAAAGATGACATAGGGGAAATACAGCCAACCTAGATAAAACACTCGAAATACCTTTTGCAAAATTTTACTATTCTAATACCCGATGATTAATTTTGGCTTGAAAGACTTCTTTTATAGTTTGGATTTTGTAATTTTGTTCTAGACACTTGGTGCATATATAGCCACTTGGCATCCTCTCTGCCACTAATTTATGTGAATGTATCATAACAAGATCTGGGTTGTCACTAGCTGTCTTCAACTGAGAGAATCATCTCTAGGAAGCTTTGGGGTAGTTGAATCATCACATTCCTTCTAGTTTGTCATACACCGACTGGTCAGGTTTCGATCCAGGTTCAATGAATATCATTTGATCATTCATATTCCTTTCTTGACTATTCGAATTCCTTGTTCGCCTTGTGGTTTGATCACCTATAGATAGAAGAAAAATCCTATTTAAAACTTTGGTGATGAAATAAAATCAAAATTTTGTATTATTACTATTAATATTGATGCTTTTAGATTTATTGAATGCCTGCCTAAGGTTTAACATTAGCCTTTTTTTTTATTTTTAATTTTTATTATTTTCTAATGTTTGGCTTTAATTTTAATTATTAAATTTTAGGGCTTCCAATATTAAATCCAGATGATTAAAAGACTTCATCATTTTACCTAGGCTCTCATTTTAGTCAGGCTCTCATATTTGGATCTATCTATATATATATATATATATATATATATATATATATATATATATATATTAATTTCATAGACGATGAATAATCTTGATCACTCATACCAAACTCTTGTTGTCAGTGATGACCTCATTCTATCGGTAATAGAATTTAAATCTTTAAATTCATGTTGCTCATGCATTAGACTTTATTGGTGACAGATTATCATTAAGATTAAATTCATGTCGAAACATTTAGGCTTAATTAAAATGATAATATTATTTTTATCGAGATTATTAGCAAAAATCCCCTTTGTTAGCGATGCCCTATTGGAGATACATCAGCGATGGCTCTCTTCTATCGGCGATGAGATTTCATTGGATGTCGACAATGCATAATTCTTGGCATTGGTACATAAGCGATAAAATTTTATTTGAGTGGGAACATGAGCCATAAAATTTTATTGGCCAAATTATTTATTATTTTTCTCAAGAATTTAATATTAATATCTTTGTGATGTCCTTTTAATTAAAATACCCTAAGTATTCAGACTGATTAAATCATTCTCTAAGGCTTTATTTAAAATGCTCAACATTAAGGATAATTACTTATTCCATCTGCTCATAAAACCCTAGTCGCTAATGTAAAACTATTGTCAATGATGCAAGAGTGATCATTAATATCTCGAATAGCCCGTTATAACCCTTATTGTTGATGTGAGATCATTGTCATTGATTGCATTGCTAATGGGCTTTCCCGAAGAGCTATGAAGACTACCAAAAATACATTATCGTTGATCAGATTGCATTGTTGTTGATTGCATCGACGATGGGCTTTCTCAAAGAGCAATGAAGGCTGCCAAAAATACACTGTCACTGATAAGATTGCATTATCACTGATTACATCGGTGATGGGCTTTCCTAAAGAGTGATGAAGGCTACCAAAAATACACTATCATTGATCAGACTGCATTGCTTTTGCAAGAGTGATTATTAATTTTTCTTCAAGCCAAGACTTTATGTGATAATCGATTGAAATATTCTTTACTGATGTAAGAGTGATGACTTTGGTTTATCAATGAAAGTTGTTGGAAGTCATTCATTCCTTTTTTTTATGGAAGATCCTTGTCGCCGGTGGTGTAACAGCGATGGCTTCAATTTACCAGCGATAAGCTTTCTAGAGCTCTGAGTCTGCAAACTTTGGCACCAAATTAAAAATGAATAATTTTACACAACCACATAGGAATTAAGAGATCATGGTAATTTCTATACTCATCCAAGGACTTATTTTAGGCCTGGTTAATGGAGATCAATCTGACCCGGAGATGTGAGTTGTTTCGAAGTGCCAAAAAAAGGATGAAATTCAAAGTGCTTAAAATCTTATAAAAAATTTCAAACATTTAAATGGGTCAAATGGGTACTCAAATCCATTAATATCATTAAAAATTTCATCATGGTTCATGAGGTATGTCATTTTAAAGTTCACATAATGTTACTATAAATTTCTATTTCTGGAAATACCAGATAGTTAAAATTCTGAAAATTCAGTGCTGCTATAAAGATGAGATCAAGCCCTTTCTTCCAGTTTTTGAATCAGCTCAAACGGATTCTTCTAGCTTGAGTTATAGCCATATCAATTTGCATAAAATATAGAGCAAAAGTGACGAAATTAGAGCAACCAAATTTTAATTAATTAAACTTTTGACAGACTTTAGACTTAAATTTTCTGCAACATTTAATTTGAAATAACGCGTTTAAGATACAAATATTTGAAAATGCTCAATCCAAAACATTGCCACTAGATCCAGGTCTTCAAGACACACAAATCTCAGCAATTTTGCAAGCAAAAAATTTAGATTAAACCCATACTTTAATTCTCTAGAATCATCAAAAATTGAGCCTTGCACCCTAAGCTCACCTAGACAACAATTTTGATGAAAATTTTCAAAAAAATGGAGTGAAGAGTAAGTTGTAACTATGGGGTACAACAGGTCCATTGCAAATATGGCAAGGACTTTCCTCCAAAATTTGCCTAATTTCTTATGGGTTGAATGTTGTTTTACTTCTGTATATTTTCTTAATAGGTGTGCCACTAAGGCACTAAATGGAGTCACTCCATTTGAGGCTTGGTTTCAAAGGAAACCATCAATTAAGCATTTGAGAGTAATTGGGTGCATTGCTTATGCACATCATAATAATTCAAATGATATTAGAAAATTAGATGATAGATCTTTGAAATGTGTGTTAGTAGGTTATGATAATCAATCCAAAGGATATAGATTATATAACCCTAATAGTAGGACTATCTTTGTGAATAGGGATGTCACATTTGATGAGTCTACTTTATATAAATCTAGTTCTTTTAGCATTGATGAAAATTCTCCCTTAGAAAATCAAACTAAGAGACCAAAATGGTTAGAGAAAACAACCAAAGACTCTCCATTTGGTGAAATGTACAAATATAGAACTAGAAGCCAAACATCAAGTATAACCTTAATGGCTAAAATTCAAAATTTGAATGAACCTCAAACCTATAATCAAGCTAAAAATGATCCAAATTGGATCAAAGCTATGGAACAAGAATTCAATTCTCTTATAAAAAATGATACTTGGGATTTAGTCCCAAGGCCTTCTAAGAGAAATGTAATAGGTTGTAAATGGGTATTTAGACTTAAGTTAAATTCTTTAGGAGAAGTTGACAAACATAAGGCTAGATTAGTAGCAAAAGGTTTCTCACAAAAGTATGGAGTAGATTATGAGGAAAATTTTGCTCTAGTTGCTAAAATACCTACAATTAGATTAATAATAGCATTAGTTGCTACTTTTAATTGGAAAATTTATCAATTAGATGTAAAGAGTGCATTTCTTAATGGCAACTTAGATGTTGAGATTTATATGGAGCAACCTCAAGGCTTTGAGAACCTAGAAAAGCCAAATTATGTTTGTAGATTAAAGAAATCCCTATATGGACTTAAGCAAGCTCCAAGAGCTTGGTATGATAAGGTTTCCAAGTATTTTTCTTCAATTGGTTTTAATAAGTGTTATTTTGATCCGGATTTGTATATTTCTAGGAAAAATAATAGCATTACTATCATTGTTTTATATGTAGATGATTTACTTTTAATAGGAAACAATGAATGTATGATTGAAATATATAAAAAGCAATTACTAAATAGATTTGAAATGACTGACATGGGTTTGTTGCATTACTATTTAGGCTTGCAAATCTACCAACAATCCCATAAGATTATGATTTCTCAATCTAAGTATATATTAGAAATCTTGCAAAGGTTTAAAATGAAAAATTGCAAATGTGTTTCTACTCCTATGGTTTCTAGAAAATTTGAAATTAATAAAGATTCTAAGCTTGTAGATAAAACTCAATATAGGCAACTTATAGGTAGTTTACTCTATCTTACTATTTCTAGGCCTGATATTGCTTATGTTGTTAATGTGATGGCTAGATTTATGCATAAGCCTTATGATGTTCATCTTAATGTTGTTTATAGAATACTTAAATATCTAAGTGGAACTACTAATTTAGCTTTGGAATATTTAAGTAATTCTCATGTAAATTTGTTTGGTTATTGTGATAGTGACTATGCTATGGATAATGTTGAAAGAAAATCCACAAGTGGATATTGTTTCTCCTTGGGATCAGGTGTGATCTCTTGGTGTAGTAAGAAACAACCAACCATAGCACTCTCCTCAACTGAGGCTGAGTATAGAAGTGCTACTCTAGCATGTCAAGAAGCCATTTGGCTTCAAAGACTACTAACAAAAATTGGGTTTAACAACAATAAATCTATCACAATATTTTCTGATAACCAATCTTCAATAGCTTTAGCAAAGAATCTTGTTATGCATCAAAGGATAAAACACATTGAGATTCAAGCACACTTCATTAGGGAGAAGGTATTATATGGGACAATTAAACTCATATATTGCCCCACAAATGAGAACATTTATGATATTTTCACAAAACCATTAGTAGAATCTAAATTTTCTTACTTTAGAAGTAAACTAGGCCTAAAAGAATTGCCCTCAAGGGGGAGTAATGCATAATATTGTGTGATGTCAATTATTTTAAGTGTTTTTAAGGTTTTGTGAATTCTATGTTGATGGATGTTATTTTTTCCATGTTGATGGAATATGTATGCCATTTATTTATCCATGTTGATGGATGTTATTTTTTCCATGTTGATGGAATATGTATGCCACTTGTTTATCCATGTTGATGGATGTTATTTTTTCCATGTTGATGGAATATTATTCCACTTTTTTATCCATGTTGATGGATGTTATTTTTCCATGTTGATGGAATATGTATACCACTTGTTTATCCATGTTGATGGATGTTATTTTTCCATGTTGATGGAATATATATGCCTATATACCACTTATTATTGATGTTTTCCATGTTGATGGAAACCTTATTTACATATATATATTATATATATATATATATATATATATATATATGATTACTGACTCTATGTCATGTTTTTCTTTTGTAGATCCATGTTGATGGATGGTGCCTTGCCTATTGCCACACAACTTGGAGTCTCTACTATGCCATTGTTGAAGAAGTCTTTGCCAAAATGTATGCTCCTTGGTAAATTGGTTCTTTGGAACCTCACCTCTTGTAAAATTGTATTATAACCCCAAAATTAGATTAAGGGGGAGTGTTGGAACAAATAATCTAATTTTGGGATTATATTGTAAATTCACCTAAGTATAAAGGTGAATAATAAAATTAGGTATCTAGGCTTTAATATAAATTAAATAGATAGGTATTTAATTTATATTTATTAATATGTATATATATACCTAGGTTAGACTAATATATATTAAGGTATATGGATAAAATAAATATATACCTATATTTATTTTATCCTACACCTTAATATTATTATTCCTACAATTACTAAATTAAAATAATTCCAATATCTAGTCTAACTCTAGTCAACTCAAAGTCAAAGGTGACATGGCATGAGACTTGAGTGTGGTGGCATGTGTGGGGCACATAATGGCATGTGGCATAGGTGTGGTGGCATGTGACATGAGTGTGGTGGCACATGTTGTGGAGGTTTTCCTCCATGACTATTTTCCAATGGGAGGATAGCCCAAACTATATATTTGGGCTAAACTCCTTGTGTTGATATAGAGCAAACAATAGTAAGAGCCAATTGTGTAGTGCTAACTATGTGAGCTAACTATGAGACACTATTGTTTACTTGAGATATTGGTGATTTGCATCAATCACATTTGAGAAAAAGACTTGTATATTTTGTTGAAGATAATACAAAAGTGGAGATACGATTTTGGTCATGGTTTTTCCCTTTACAGGGTTTTCCACGTAATATTGGTGTCTTTTATGTGGTTTGATTTATTTCTATCTTACCTTACATTTTTTAATTTTTTAAATTTTATGTTATTTACATTTGTGTAATATATATATATATATATATATATTTGGTATACTAATAATTTGTTGTTTGAGTTTGTTTTAATCTGCTGCATTTGGGGGATTTTGCTTACTTCTTCTATCATCAAAAGTTGAGGAGTAATGTTTCCCATTTGGCCCAATCATCATGGAAACTAAAAACTCTTATAGATTAGACAAAAAAGTCCACTCAACTTGATTAAAGGCCTTTGATAGTTGTACCTTGAGCAATATGTATTTTTTTCCCACCATAAAATAAATAGCCTCTTATAGAACAATGATACTATCTATAATATGCTTATCTTTGATAAAATCCCTTTTCTCTTGAGAGATAAGAAGACGTAGAAATGTTCTAATATTTTCAGCCAAATTTTTAAAAGCAATTATAAATGATATATTACATATGATAGTGGGCCTATATTTTTCTATGTAAGAGTCTTCTTTATTTTGGGGGATAAGACAAATATTGTATTATTAAGATCTTTAATATTTATTTTGATTGGTAAATTTATTCGGAATAATAAGTCATTGATGATATATCACATTATAGTTACAAGGATTCTAAGTAGTTGAGGAGGTAGTTATTACTCCTAACCTCACACATTTTTATCCTTCATGTATTTATTCTAATATCACATCAATGACAAGTTTGTTCATAGTTCATGAATGTATTATGAGTTTTTAACATTTTATATTAGAGTAGGCTAATATCAAAATGAATCTTCAACTTGTGAAGATGATATACATAATATGGATTATGAGATACCTTTCAAATTTTGTGATAGGCTATTGCCACTATAAAATATAGAAAAGATAAAATACAATTTTGGAGCAAGGAGAAAACCTTTCTAGTTGGAGAAGAACATTTCTTGTTTCATTCTTGTTAATGTTTTTAGGTGTTACAAATATTTTGTTGTTCTAATAGGAGTTGTAGAGTCATCTAAGAAGCATTAATTTCATACTAAAAGGGTCATAATTATGAAAAAATATTATTACTATCTGGTACAAGGAGGAACATGCCATCTAAATAAAATAATGTATTGTCTGAGAAGCATTGCACTAGAAAACATATTGGCTATCATCCTCTTTGTATATTGTTGCCTTTGTTCATACCAAAGTTGCATAGGAGTGAAGCAAGTTTAAATCACATTAGTGGGCCATCTGAGTGTGGTGTCATATAATCAAATCATCTATAGAAGAGTTTTCATCTAAAGAAAGAGTAATATAAAGATATTGTCATCTAGAATTATCATCTAAAGGAGTCATCTAAAGAAGGGTCATTTGAGGTAAATTTTATATATGTCATCCAAAAAGGGTTGTTTGAATTAAACTTTGACTTTACCATCCATTAAATAGGCCTTCAAGCAACAGGTCATCTAAAGTAGTTAAAACATTCATTTAAGCTTGATGTTGAAGAAATTTACTAAAAAGGAGGCACCATAAATTTCTTTTGAGAGAACATATTTTTTTGTAGGAGAATGTTGTTATTGCCAATTGGAGAAATTAAATTTTTAAACAATAAAAATTGTAGACACCAATTCCTAGCCACTTGTCATTCATCCTGGTCATTCTACCACAAAATTGTCCATCATCGCCCTTTCCCGCTATTCAATTGGCCATTCCATGCCTTTCTTGCCATTCAATGGACCACTTTAGCCCTTTCCTACCATTTTATGACCCCTATTTGACTCATTTGTATTCATTTTATATTATTTATATTTAAATATAATATTTTATATTATATTTTAATATATTTATTATAAAATATATCTTTATAAGCTAAATTAACCTCAGTCATTTGATTCGATCTAATCTCAGCCATCCATCTCCCTTAATCCGTGTCACACTTAAAGTTTAATATCAGCCTTTGGATCCACTTTAATATTAGCCACACGATCAAAAGTGTTAGGCTAAAACCCTAAGAAAACCCTAGGCTTGATAATAAATAGGAGCATTCTCAATGCTCAACCCCTAGAAAACTTGAATGTTGGAGCTTTAATTTACTTGTGAGATCTAACCTTGCTGAGAGCTAGTTTCTTGTGAGTAGGTTGTGCCCTAGCCTATCCTTCCCCAAAAACCCTAGCTTTCTCTAGGATTTTCTTATTCCAGCCATCTTTGTAGCCCATTTCTATTGCCACCATTTTTCGTTCATCTGTTGAGCTCTTTGCATCCCCCTAATATGCTTCTATAAATCTAACCCTAATCTGCAGGTGCTCCCAGGCACCTAGCGCATCCTCATAGGCTCACCAGCCTGCTTGCTATATTCTGCAAGTGCAGCACAATGCCTATCATCCCTTTAGCCACAGGCCAAAATCTACCACATAAGACCATCAGGTACCGCCAGGGCACCCTACCATCAATTTGCAATGGAGCAACAAAACAAAAAAGTAAGTATTTTTATGTATTTTATTATTTGGTGTTATTTATATTTTGCATGTTTTATTCACTCAGATCTAGGGTTTTTAGTTTGTATTTCTAAGGGTTCACACTATGGAACCCTCATTGTGTTTGCTAATGGCTTTATGTTTGTAATGTGTGCAATATCAGGTAGCATTCATCAAGGATTGTTGAGTAGTTGCTAAAGCTAGAGTGGCCCAATTACGGATAACCAGACTCCCACTCACCCTATTGGAAGCAAGATACATTGAAGAAACTATTTGTTTTGTAGCTAGGGTTTTGGAGAACCCTAGCACATGTAATTGTTGTATCAAAATAACTTTGTTGAATGGATTGATTGTAACAAAGGATTTTCTTAGCTCCCCTCCCATTTATTGAATGAAATCATATTCTATGCAATCCCTTGTTCATTAGGTTATTTTACTTTCATATTTGTTTTAGTGTCATATTTTTGCTTCACAAATTATGATCACGGTGGGACCCCACAAATTTTATACTTTTTTATTTACTTTGTTGTACTAATTTCATTATTTTATTCCATTTTACAAGGTTTTATGGAGTAAAAAACCAATCAAAATCATCGGTTAGGATTTTTGGAAGGTCTTGTGACAATTTGCAGATAGTTGCGCAAATGCTTTGTGACACCTGTTGATCCCCACAAGCACCCTATTGCGCATACACAGGCATCCTATTATGCCCACACAGGTGCCCCACTATGTATGGCAGTAATTTGGAGCAAAGCTTAGGCTTCCAGGTAAGCCCTACAACCATTCTGTTCAAATTCCTGTTTTTACGTATTTCAGTGTTTCACTGTTTATTTTCAGATTTCAAGCTTAAAACAAACATACATTAAGTAATATAGAAAATATATCATTTTATATTGCATATATGGCATGTGTGCATTCATTCATCACATATTTTGAGTTTTCTATTTCGAAAAAAAGAATTGCAAATTCAAATAATTCCTACATCTTTTTGTTTGCATTTGAAAGTGAAAAACATTAATTCGAATTTGCATATCAGGAGTTAAGGGTTGTTTATTTTACTTATCTAAGTATGAACAATACTTAAATGCAAAAATTATTCCTGCCCTTGGGTGACTCATTTGGCAGAGAGGTGGATGAACCCTTCGATTGCTATCTAGGCAGGGGGGTTTAAGCGGTGTACTTCATTAAAAGAAATTTACAATTATGTGTTGGGTTCTAATTTAGATTTTTGAAATCTATTACTTTTAATATTTTTTGTCCACAATAGAGAACATAAAAACTTAAAATTAATCACACATAGCATGTTGCACTTTAAATAGTAGTGGTTGTATTTCATCACCAGTCATTGCTTGATATTTGGTGATGGTGGCAGTCATTTCCATCCACAAATCTCTGCCCTTGTACACCTTAGGACTACCCCTGACCAAACTTGTTGGATTTCATCACCAACAAGAATCTCGTTGTCCCATCCAGCCATAGTCTTTTACCTTTATTTTTCATTAAACAAGATTAGGATACATCAAACACACAAAACTGTCATATCTAAAAGGAATTTACACTAAAAAGAGATAATCAATGAATAAGGTAAGCCACACAAGGTGAAACTTAGGATTTATTGTTTTCTTTGTTTCTAAATTATTTAGCTCTATTTTCAGTTTTTGAAATTTAATTATCCTAAAATTGTATTTTTATTTAATTATTTTATGGTTTTAACTCAAAATCAAACAAAAATATTTAATCAAAATAATTTAATGGAAAATATAACAAACACACCTACTACTTCAGTAGCCAACCCTTCTAATCCTATCCAACCTAGTCCATATAGGCCCATTTTCCCATATCTCCTATAGGAGGGATCCATTTCACAAAACATTGAGCAACCATCCATGCAAATTGATATGGACAAGGTAGAAGCCATCTACAGGTCTTCTAACTATGTCCTAGAACCCATTAGCCAAGACTATGTTGAACAACCATAATTGGCTACATCCTACCCATCCAACCCCACCTGAGGATATCCTAATTTTGATTATGAATATGGTATGCCCTCCTCTCCTAGTCTAGCCCAACAAAACCTAAGTGTTTTTAACACTTGTCCTCCATCTGGTTATACTAGAACCCATTCCAATCCTTTGCATGAGGAGTATGTCAATGTTGCTTCACAGGTACCAACCTCTCAAGTTGCCACATCAAGTGCAACTTGCCCCATGCCCATTTCCTCAAATCCATCCACATCCATACCTTCATCTTCTAATTTACCTATAGCCTTGTCAATTTCTTCCATGTCCGAGCAAGAAATTTAGGATATATCGGGTCTCATGAACATATTGCTTCTACAACATCAAAATTCTAGACAACAAGTTCATGTCAATCCCACACTTCATGTAGTTTCAACCCAACCAATCATGGCCAACCAAAATTCAACTTGGGTGCCCCAATATTTGGTGGTGTCCATCCCTAATCCACCTCCAATTCAAAACCCAACCCCTCCTATCACAATTTCTTCTGGCCAACCCAACCAAATCTTCCAAAATCTTCCTCCTCATCAAGATTATCCTTCTTTCAATCATCAATCTTCCCCCCATAAATTTCAAATAAATCAATTCCATCAAAGCCATATCATCACTCCCCAACATTTTTCTTCTAGCCCATCTCCAAATCATCAGGTTATCCAAGGCTTCCACATTCTTGGGGAATATCTTAGGATTTAGGCCATGCAAAAACAAATAAATCAGTTGATGCAAAACACTCCTAGCATGTCAAGCCAAAAACCAACTCTAAGCCAACTGATCCATCAACCAATTCATCCTTCAGTCCCATCATCGCCATATCCGATAGACTTTACATTACCAAAGTTTGACAAATTTTGGGGAACTGAGGACCCTAAGGAGCATGTTAGCTCTTTTGTTCACACATGCTTTTAGATTCAAATCAACAATGCTCTCATGCTTCGAATATTTCCTCAAACATTAGTAGGATACACCATAGAGTGGTTTAATTAGTTACCAACTCATAGTATTTATACTTTTACCCAATTGATTGACCTATTCCTTGATCGTTTTGTCCTAAATATCAAAAATAAGGTTTCATTATCTAATGTGTATGAATTAGTACAATGGGATGATGAGTATATCTATAACTTTAGCAACCATTGGAGGGTAGTCATTACCAAATTGCCATTCTCCCTCCCAATGAATGAAATCATCAAATTATTTACCAAGAGTTTCTTAAAACCCATCTCTTGTATGTTTTAGCTTCATACCTATCGATCATTTGAAGAAGCTTTAGCACAGGCTAGCATCATTAAGTAGATAAAAATCCAAGAGGGTGTAATTAAGCCTAAAAAGAAAGAATGGAAAAATAAAAGCCAATTTAAAAGCAATCAATCAGGCCAAAATTAGTCATCACAAGCCTCTTCGGCTAGTCCATCTAATCAGGTAAATCAAGTGGTGATGAGCCAGTCCATAATGGCTCAAAAACCAGTGCAACAATCACAACAAATCAATTATCATGTGGTCCCCTTAGTAACTCAAGCACTCACAATACAAAACACAACGTCAATTATGGAAAACTCCTCCCATCGATAATATGCTCGAACCTAATGCCAAATAACTCCTTTAACAAAGTCATATTCTTCCATATTTCAAAGGTTGTATGAAAAAACAAATTGGCTTTGCCAAAAATCAAGCCTGATGACCCTACCAAACGTGGCAGAGGTTATAAGTAACATCTATTTTACCCATACCATAGGAAAAATGGTCATGATATCAACACTTGTAAAAATTTTAAGAATGTTGTTCAAGACCTCATAGACTTGGGGGCCATGAAGGCAGACACTCCCCTAGCTCCACAAAATTAAAATTTAAGAATCTTTCAAACACCTCTTCCCAACCATGAAGAGACCCAAACTAATGTGGGAGGTAATAATCATCTCACACCTCCTAACCAAGTTAATCATGTTCAACATTACCAAAATTTTGTAGGAGCAGTCCATGTGGTCACAAGAGGTTAAAGGTAAAATCAACAAAATGCCCAAAAACCAAATGCACAGCCTCCAAATCCACCACCAATTCAAACCTCTCCAAATTCATCCCCACCAATCCATATTTCTAGTTTTCCTAATCAACCCATCTGTCATCCTCTAAGGCCATCAGTATCCTTAAGCAGTCGATTAACCACAAGTTTGAAAATGGCTTTAGCTAAATTGTCCCTATATGATATCATTCAACAATACCCTAGGCATAGAGAATCCCTAATGGAAATTATTAAATCTATTGAGTTTGAAGCTCAAGACTCTAATACCTTCAACAAGTTTTTAGGGAGCATTAGAACATGCATGGAATCATCCATCATATTTTATGACTTTGAAATAAAGTCAATGACCTCAGAATCCATAGATCCTCCATTGCATGTCATGGCCTTGATAGACAAAAATCCATTTAAGATAATGTTAATTGATACCGGCTCATCCATCAACATTATCACTACCACTACCCTTAGCAACCACAAACTTCTACCTTCTCATATTTCCAAGTCCTAATTTACCCTAAAAGCATTTAATGATGAAGTGTGTACCACAATTGGCACTGTTGTTTTGCCCATTGAATTAGGGGTCAAAATATTGCACACTATGTTCCACATCTTGGAAGGGGCCATGGTGTATAATGTACTTCTTGGTAGACCTTGTATGAGGGAAATGAAATGTGCTCCATCAATTCTCCACCAATGCTTGAAATACGTTCATGATGGTCAAGTCCATTGCATCCCCATGGATGTAGAACCTTTCAAGTATTGTAATTTCATTTCAAATCCCTATTAATCCATGTTACCTTCCACCCACCTATTCTTATCCTCATCATCTTCGAATACATCTACTTCATATTCTAATCCATTCATATTTTCTTCTAAAGCTCTTATTTTTTAGGAGTTACCCATCACCAAACATCCTCAATCCTCCATCTCTTCTTGTACATGTGGTCAAGTTTGATCCACCTTCACCACATCATCCACCTCAACCATTCCTTCTTCTACAACCATTTTTCCATCATCATCATTACCTCATCCACCTTCTTCTAATTCCAAGCCATCACCCGATATTTCTCCATCAGTCGATGTTTCACAAGTTGAACTTTTGTATTGTGACATATTCAACTCCACACCACTTTCCACAACCACCTCTAATCCTGAGCCATCCATTTCCACATGATCCACCACCTCATCCCAAGTCAAGGTCCACATCACTAGTCCTGGTATTATTGAATACGCGGTCCAAGATGTTACCATTACCCTTATTGCTATTCCTACAACCAAGGATTTTAGTCACCCACGTGACCCTCCTTTAACCATAGGTGTTGTCTACGATATGAGTTCCACTCATAATAGTATTAACTTTGTTTATGGAGGGTTGGATTCCTCAATTATAGAAAAACCACCCAAAGAACCAAAATAGCCAAGACTTGCCACCATAGAAAATATGACAGGATTTCCATCTTGCTACTTCCACATAGTCAATTGGCAAGGTTAGGGTCTAGGTTCCCATGAAAAATGGATACATGACATCATTTATTTCCCATATCAAGGAGCACATGATCGTTCATGCTTGGAATATACCCCACTTTCTACAACCACTTCCCTTAAGCAAGCCTTTCAAAGGCTTAGCCTCAATGAAGAAGACAAAGCCTCATTTCCATCTTCCTCAACCACTTCTCTTTAAAAATCTCTTCAATAGCTTAGCTTCAATGAATAAGAAGACCTCCTAAATCTTTCCTACCTGCTTCCATATTCTGATGATGAAAGTTATGAAGAGTATGAACTTATGTCCAACACTTCTAACAATTTTGAAGAGGAATTTCAGCCCATTGTTCTTCTTACCCAACATGATGAGTTTTACCTCAGACTATTTCCCATCCATCAGCCCATATTTCGCTTGCTTCTTCCACAAGAATAAGCTAACCCACCTAGTGAACCATCCCCACCTGAGTTCCATTGAGCCATTCAGCCAAGACAAAATTTGTCACAAATGTACATAAAAAAAAATTCAAAAAAAAATATTAAAAAAAAATCAAAATATTCAAAACAAAACAAAAATAATTTTTTTTTTTTTGCATGTACATAGCATTTTATTTCATGTTTTGTTGCTGCTATCTAGATTTAACAAGATTCAACATCGGTTCACATTCATTCTTCTAATCCATCCTCTCCTACTAAGTCAGTATGAATCCTATTGAATTATTCACCCCACTCTACAATCCATATAATCTGGCTAAACCAATTCCAATTGACATAAGCCTTATTGACATGGACCGTATTTCTTCCCCACCCTCCTTTTCAAAGTTTGTCCTATCTGATGAATTATTAAGGGCTTTTTCCAACTACATTCCTCCTTCACCTCCATCTTCTACCAAGAACCTCGAGGTCTTTCAGGCAAATATAGATGACGATAAGCAGGAATATTTGGATGACATCTTAGACGATATTCATCATATCCCAACACCACATCAACTTGAGTAAGGTTCATATATCTATTGAAGATACCATCGAAGTGAACCTTAGATCAGATCATGACAATCCCTAAATTCTCAAGCTTAGAAAAAACCTATCATCCAATGAATAAGAGAAATTCATTGCTCTCCTCAAGAAGAAAAGAGATGTGTTTGCATGATCCTATAATGATATGACTGGTCTCGACCTTAGTCTTGTGGTCCAAAATCTTACCTTACACCCTGATGCCAAACTGGTCAAACAAAAGCTTAGAAGGATGCATCCTATTGTGGCCCTATTAGTCAAGGAAGAACTTCAAAAACTTTTAGACGTCAATTTCATTGTTCCTATTGACTATCCTAAGTGGCTTTCAAACATGGTACTCGTTTGCAAGCCTAATGGGTCGATATGCATTTGCACTAATTTTTGAGATGTGAATAAGATGTGTCCTAAGGATGACTTTCCTCTTTCAAACATTGATACTCTTATCGATACCTGTGTTGGCCATGAAATAATTTCCCTCATGGATGGTTCTTCAGCATTCAACTAAATTTGCATAAACCCTGATGACCAACACAAAACAACATTCACAACATCTTGGGGAACCTTTTGTTACAGGGTTATGCCCTTTGGCCTCAAAAATGTAGGATCTACTTATCAACGAGCCATGACTTACATATTTCATGATTACATGCATAATATTATTGAAGACTATGTGGATTATCTCTTGGATAAATCTAAAACTCAACGTGAGCACATTAGTGTATTGGAAAATATTTTTGATCGACTTCTAGAACATAAGGTGAGGTTAAATTCCAAAAAGTGTGTCTTTGGTGTTACCTTAGGTAGACTTTTAGGATTGATTGTCTCCAAAAGAGGCATTGAAGTGGACCCAAACAAGGTTAAGGCTATCATGGAAATGCCTCCCCCAACCAACATTAATAAATTACATAGTTTACAAGGAAATATTCAATCAATCTGACATTTTATTGCGCAACTTTCTGACAAATGCAGCCCTTTCAACTACCTGCTAGAAAAGGAGGTACCATTTGCATGGATAGATGAATGTCAAAAAGCCTTTGATGATATCAAGAAATACCTGGCTTCTCTGCTAGTATTAGCTCCTCCTCATCTAAGGGTACCTTTCTATCTTTATGTCTCAGCAACGGACTTTTCTTTAAGGACAATGCTTGCACAGAAAAATGAACAAAATCGAGAGCAAGTCGTTTATTACATAATGAAACCCGATACGCTTATGTAGAGAAGTTGTGCTTAGCAATGGTTTTTTCCACTAAGAAACTTTGAAATTATATGCTTAGCCATACAAATTATATCATAGCTAGTGAAGTAGGGAAAAATGGTGCACCAAATGATGATAAACAATATGCGTATCTATGTCCTATTGCGTATGAGCATCAAACGGAAGCATGCAAGTAAGATGGAAAAGATAGCAAATAACAAGAAATGATGCAAAGTAAATCGACTTCTTATTAATTGGGCAGATCAAATCCAGGTTACAAAATGTCCCCTTTGAGGGCTCAAATAGATGATACAAATGTTTACAAATCGGGTGCCCAAGGATCAAAATCCTTCAAGTAACTCGGGTGCACATCCAGTGTCTTTCCTCGTACCCACAATCGAAGTGGGCGGGCCAATGCTACCGCCACTTGTGTCTTTGATTATTTGAGGTCCTATGCTGATCCCCAATGTGTTGTATAACCTGCACCTACACACAAGGAAACAAAAAATGTCAAATAGCAAGTGCATGTGATGAGAAACATGCAATCCCCACAGGGGCCAAATAGCTAATAGTGAGAATAAGCATCAAATCAACTCCAAATGACTTGAAATTATAGAGGGATGTAAAACAGAATATTTTGGGAAGATATCACCAGAAATTGTGCTAATATTGAGTCCGATGGTGCCTCATAATTGCAATGATCGTGCACTACCTGCAAAACACAAAGCGAACAATTTCTGGCCCTACACATATCCAAAACACATGAAAATTGGATAGAACACATAAAATGCTATTTTAAAGAAACCCATTTGATCATATTTGCAAAATCAGTGACATTTTAGGTGTTTCTTCAGATGACCACCGGAGACCTGCATGAGACCCTACAAAACACTAAAATTGCAATATCTCGGCCAATATAGCTCAGAATGACCTGAAATTTGAACTGCAACATAATATGATAATGTAGAAAATAACTAATTAAAAATAGTAACAAAATCATGCATATATTTCTATTCATCATAGGGTGGGACGAATAAGACTGTCACAAATTGGGGGGCACCCGGGGGTGGGACGCCCACCGTTTTTACCTAAATTTTACCACCAATTCCACTGAGGATTGATGCAAAACACTATGGGATGTATTTTCATCAAATTTGGTGAGGGAATTCACTCATATGGTTCGGTTATGTGACAAATTGTGCCTACTAGTTCCCTCGCAAACCTCCTTCGCTAGGTAGAGATTTCGAGGTAAAAATGGGCACAAAAGGGTGAAAGGAAATCTTGGCAGCACTTCGTTGCTTTGTCCTCAAAATTCCTCTCTATATCTTGTGTGGAAATTGGATCCACTTTATAGCCCAAGGAGGCTTCATGGGTCAAAAGGCATGCGAGGGCATGCAGGGCAAGAGGCGCCACTTGGCCACCGGGGCGACATGCATTGGAGGGGGAAGAGAATCTCCCAAATTGGCCTCATTCATTGAGCATGTCATAAGATCTACTGCGTGCCCTGACTTGTGGGCAATAATAGCCAGGAATATGACCGTTACTGGGTGCCTTTGGCCCAGATTTGACTTTTTTTCGATCAAACCTGCTATTCGCTCCACCTTGGGATGAATGTTGCTATTCGCTCCAGGGTGGGATGAATAGGTTTTGTATTCATCCCAGGGTGGGACGAATAGAAACAGGGTGTTCAAAAGGTCCCAAAAGTGGCCTGAAACCTTCCAAAACCTTGCACTGAGTGGTTAGGACCACTGTATACCTATTGAGGGCTGCCCTAGGGGCCTTGGTCTATCATTTAGCCATTGCTTATGGTAGCATAATCGGATTGACCAGATTTTAGTGTCTACAGATGCCCCTTTTTGGGATGCGTTGTGTGCAGCACAGCGCCGAGCAAAAATAGATGACTAAAATGTTCAATGATTAGGGTTACTCAAATAACCTAACCAACTTTAGATGCCCCAATCCTGGAAAGAGCATGCGTTCTTGAATCCTTGCTTTCGACGAGCTAAGGAACTTGCTTCAAGTACAACCTCTTAGACATTGTCTATCATGAAGAGGCAAGGCCTATGATTCCATGATGTCAGTAATGCCAAGCATTTTAATTTAATATTTTGTGCTTGTTTGCTGCCCCAAGCAGGAGCATGATTGTCTTTGTCAAAGATTCATTGAACGAACGCACTTTGCATGATTGAGTGTGTGCTTGTTGATTTTGAACTGAGTATGACTACCCCCTCAAGCGACGAGTCGATGAGGGAATGACTCGTGAGAAAAGTGATGAGTCGCTTGACCCAGATGACTTTTGTTGAGGTTGCCTTCAGTTGTATCCATTGGAAAATGGCATAGTTTTGAAAGGATTTTGATGATGCTATGGAGGTTTCCTGGAAGCAAAAAGTTTGAAAACTTCATTCCCATGGGGTGGTCCGGCCACAATGGCCTTCTTGGGGAGTGAAATAGTAACTTGTCTATGCATCCATGAGAAGTTTGCATTCCATATTGACCCTGAATGAATTCCATCAGATTTGACTTGTTTTTGGTGGGTTGTTGGACCCTTTTCTTTGTTGCTTCCTGGAGGAAAGGAATGAAAAACCTCGTTCCCATGGGGTGGTCCGGCCATACTGGCCTTCTTAGGGATTGAAGTAAGGTTCTTTCCAAGCATCCAGGAGTGCTATTATTTGCCTCTTGATTGATACAAAAATTTTGACCAAAATGGAGCTATTTTTGTGGGATTTTGGACCCTTTTGGTGCATTTTAAGTTGTTTTAACCTATGAATTATGTATTCATCCTAGGGTGGAACGAATACAAATTTGGTATTCATCCTAGGGTGGGATGAATGGCCAAAAGTGCGTTCATCCCACCCTGGGATGAATAGAACTGTTGTAGGCCTATATAAACCTCAAATGCAAGTTTTGGGCTCATTATTGCATGTTTTCTCTAGCGATTTGAGAGGTGAGGAAGAGGAGGGTTATTTTTTTGTAGTGAAGCACTGTCGAAATCACCCTACGGCCACCATGAGTCAGCAAGCAGAGGCATCCAATGGAGGAGCCGATGCGAGATGGGTATGTGGTGACTCGACTCCCTCATTATTTTGGCTTTTAAAATTGCGATTTTGTTTTACCGTTTATTTGATTTGTATAAAACAAGTAATTAAACCTAATTTAACTAGACTGCACCAGATTTTTACCTTATTTGACCTTTAGCAATTAAACCTAATGTAGATAAAATATACCAAAATTTTTTGAGTTTTGAATTTTATTTTTAAACATATCACATTACGAGAAAGGTAGTGAAACCCTAATGTAACTGTAATATGTTAAATTTTATATTTTTGTATTTTGTTTTAAAACATATCACATTACGAGATAGGGAATGAAACCCTAGGGTAGATGTAATATGTTGTATTTTAAATTTTTGTATTTTTTTTTAAAACATATCACATTACAGGATAGGGAATGAAACCCTAGGGTAGATGTAATATGTTGTATTTTAATTTTTTATTTTTTTTAAAACATATCACATTACGGGATAGGGAATGAAACCCTAGGGTAGATGTAATGTATTTTGATTTTTATTTTATTTTTGTGAAATTAAATTGTTGTAATGGTTTAGGTGTGCATTTGTTTTTGGGCCTTTTGGAGGCCATTGTGAGGCATAATGAATGTCGGTTTATTGTTATTATTATTGATTTATTGCTCTACCAGGTGGTGAAGAGTCGGTATCGCACATCGAAGCTCTTCCAGACCACCCGAGATGCCTTGACTGAGGCTGACTGGGAGTGGCTTGATGCCATGGGGCTCAAGAAGGTTACTCGGTTGGAGCCTATGATAGGTGATCGAGCCTACTTGACTGCTCTTATTAGCCTATGGGACTCATGCACCAACACCTTCCACCTACCCATGGGGGAGATGATGGTGATGCTAGAGGACGTCTATCAGATTCTATGGATTCTAATAGAGGGGCGACCGATCCACTCTACGCACCATGACCAGAGAGGTGCAGTGCTGATGAGGTACTTTGGGGAGGATGCGGATGCGGTAGAGCTAGACTACCTAAATGGAGGGATACTGGTGGGGTTCTGGTATGAGGAGAAGGTATTGGGGGTGAGGCATGTGCTACTGATGACCCTCATCTCCAATATGCTTCTCCTAGATTCTTCAGGAGCTAGGTTCCCTTGGAACCTACTAGAGCTGGTGTACGCCCTAGTGGGGTGCACCAAGGAGGAGCCTCTAGTGATGGCTTGGGGGATGACACTATTGGCACAGCTATATGATGAGTTATACGAGATCCACTACCATCGATAGAAGGGCTTGGGGTGTAGCTTCTTATTATAGTGTTGGGGATGGTAGCACATAGTTGTGGGGTGACCACATGGACTACCATGGATGACCCGAGTGCAGCTAGTAGATAGGGAGATAGGATATGCTATCCTATGGTAGAGGGCATAGGAGAGAGGGTAGAGTCATCACCATATAGGTGATGTGGATCACTATGTCGATATATTCTCATGACTAGCACTAGGGTAGGTGGTATGGTGACCATACAGGGACTATCCGATCTAGGTGGATGCTGGAGAGTAGCTTCGATGGGTGAGGTGGGGTAGATGGTTGATTGCATGATATGGTACCGAGTGGGAGTACTTCCTATTTTCTCGAGTTACATGATAGTTTGGGCTATGATAGGGGTTTCTCGAGGAGCCAGTAGTATATCGATACCATGGGGATGAGAGGACATTAGGTTGGCTAGTGGTGGAGGAGGTGGGAGAGGAGGTAGACCCTATAGTGGATGTTCCTGATGTGGATGATATCGGGACTACAATAGAGTATGACTCATGGTGGGTGATGCACCAGTGGTGAGGCATAGGGGCTCTCGAAGGTGAGGTAGTTGGGGTAGTGGATGAGGTGATGGAGGATGCTTCGAAGGAGGACCAAGCAGAGGTGGATGAGCCACATGGGCATCACCAGTAGGTAGATGAGTAGGTGGATCTGCTAGACCTGGGGGATCAGGGTGATGAGGGGGAGGCTGAGGACTAGGGGGCATAGGTATAATAGGGTACCTAGGGTGACCGATACCTAGAGCTATAGGTTGAGCTGGTCAAGGTCAGACAGGAGAGGGATCTCCTTCGAGCATAGGTGTAGGAGGACCAGGTCGAGATATCCTCCCTATAGGCATAGTTGAGAGCATAGGGTCCTAGGTAGGAGGGGTCTAGCATTGGGGAGGTAGAGAGGCTATGGGTAGAGGTGCTTTGGCTATAGTCAGTAGTGGAGACATACCAGTCATGGGGATAGTGAAGATAGGCTTACATGGATAGACTAGAGATGGAGGTGGTGCACCTTGGAGGGCATCTTCCTGATGATGGGGAGACCAGTGGCTCACATCGGACTCGATAGAGTGAGATGGTGCAGTCATCTTCTAGGTGGAGGACTGATAGGGTTGGTGGTAGTAGGCCTGGGGATCACAGTGGACCCGGACTACGGGTGGTAGTACGAGTCGTAGCATCGGTCCTGCATGACCATGGTGATGGGTACTATTGAGACTCTTTTTGACTTGTTGCTTTTTGGTACTGGTGAGGTTGAGGACCCACTTTATTGTAGCCTACGGGCATTTTTGGAAACTATGATGTATATTTTTACCCCATATATATATGAGATTTTGTTATGGTCATCATATGTCTCTTTTATTATTTTATGAGATGGATGCAATGTATGTATGTGATTTATGATGGTATGTTAAATGCTAATGATTGTTGTAGATGGATACTGTTATGTGATTTGTTGTAGTACTGATGGATGTTGTACCATGTATGCACATGTATGCTTCTATGATGTAATGCAAATGTGGTTGATGTTTATTATGTATGCATATGGATGCTTTTGTGATATGATTTGTTGCTTATGTATATGCGTGGATGCATAATGAAATGGATGACTTGCGTGCTTTGATATATTGAACTGTGACTAATGATTTGCCCCACTATGTTAGCACCATAGACTGTATAAAATGCATTAGTTCCTTTTGTTTCTTTTTGTACTATTTTTGTGTATTGGATATATGGAAATGTGTTATTGCAATGTGATGTAATGGAATAAGTGAAATGAGATGTTAAAGAATGTAGATGAGGTTTTCTTGAGACTCAAACACTCTAATTAACTTGATCAAAGTTGTTTACTGACTATGCAAGACTTTTTGACAAGGTATGAATCTGCTAGGATGACCAAGATACTTCATATCCCTGTGTGTGCAAGTGAGTTCATTCCTGTGAGATGCATAAAGATACCACCATTTCCAGATAGGCTATCCACCAAACCTAGAATGAGGATCACCCTATGAATGTCACGATCCTAGGTTTGTACTTGGTAGGATTAGACCACTAGGTAGTATAGGCTACCAAAAGCTAGCTCATCCACATGCAAACATTGGTCTGCACACACGCAAAAGCTAATGTGATAGACATATCATCATGTGGGAGGCTACCACCATTGAAAGATAGGCTATCCACCAAACCTGTAATGAGGATCACCTGATGGTTTTCCAAATGCTGAGAATTCCAGGGATTCAAGCTCAAGCTCCCTTCTTTTCTTCAATTTTATTGGGATACTTGCTCATATGTAGTGATTATAATCATTATTTATTTTGTATTTTGTTTTCTTTGAGCAAGGGATTTGGGAAGTGGTGATGACCACTATTTATTTTGACTTTGATTTCTTTTGCTTTTTGTGGGATTTTGATTTTGACTTTGACTTTTGAGGATTTTGATTTTTTTGAAATTTTGGGATTTTTGAGGATTGGGAATTGGGATTTTTGATAGTGGTGAAAACCATTATTTATTTTGGGGAATTGGGTAGGGAAGAGCTTGTCCTTTTGCCAATTCTCAACATTCTTGAACCATTCACATAGGGGGATGAGTAGGATGACCTTTTCACTTAAAGCAACCTAGACCACTTCATGGGTTTCATCTTTCCTTGCATAAAACTTGGATTTATTAATGTGTAAATGTGTTGGGATTTGTTGTATACAAGGTATAATCTAAGCAAGACTCTACCTCCTAAAAATCATGATAGCTTTCTACAAAATCTGAAAAGAAAACTAGAGATGGCTGAGTGACTAAAAACCGTAAAGACATTCTAGAACAAATGACTATGTGACGGGAGATAGACACTGTTATGACCAATGTAAAATGTAGGTAAACATGATAAGTGGAAAACTGAGATGATGCGGATAATGATTTTGACATAATTGCTATTGTTTTTTTTTTTTTGGACTGATGCAAGATGTACAGTCTTAGTGCTAGACACGTATGAGCAACTCTATAGTGCAAAGTACCATAATGAGTATGCCTAATGCAGATGATTTTGATAATGCAATGAAATGTGATGTAATGAAATGTAATATGATATTTTTGTATTTTTGATGTTTTGATGATGTTTGAAGATGCAATGTGATGCAATATTTTTGTATTTTTGATTGATATATATGATGTTTTTGATTTTTGATTTGATAGATATATACATACATGTGACCAACGGGCTTATTGGGGGCCATTAGGGCATTTGGGGTGACCAAAGGGCTTATGGATGCCTTTGGGGCTTTTGAGGTGACCAAAGGGCTTATGGATGCCTTTGGGGTTTTTAGGTGACCTAGATGGTTATAGACCGCCTAGGAGCATTTTAGTTTGACCAAGTGGGTTAAAGGCACCCTTGGAGCATTTTGGGGTGACCTAGATGGTTATAGACCACCTAGGAGCATTTTAGGTTGACCAAGGGAAGGAAAGGGAAAGGGGTTAAAGGCACCCTTGGAGCATTTTGGGGTGACCTAGATGGTTATAGACCACCTAGGAGCATTTTAGGTTGACCAAGTGGGTTAAAGGCACCCTTGGAGCATTTTGGGGTGACCTAGATGGTTATAGACCACCTAGGAGCATTTTAGGTTGACCAAGCGGGTTAAAGGCACCCTTGAGCATTTTTGGGTGACCTAGATGGGGGGGGGAAAGGGGGGGACACCTAGGAGCATTTTAGGTTGACCAAGGGGTTAAAGACACTGGTTTTGGGGTGACCTAGATGGTTATAGACCACCTAGGAGCATTTTAGGTTGAGCCACAACACTCTAAGCATGGAAAGGCTGCAAGTGAAGGATGTTCAAGGGTTCAGGATCCTCGACGCCTTCAAGGGAGGCTAGGTGATAAGTTTTGGGTCCAATATGACTAGTAATGACATAAGGACCTAACCAATTTATCACAAACTTGTCCCTCAGATGGGGCGGCAAATTAGAATTTTGTTGGTTCTCTTTCAGAACAAGGTCACCAACCTAAAAATCTCTAAGATGGACTTTCATATTGTAGGCTCTCTTAAGTCGCTCTTGATAAATGCGTAGGTGCTCGAGAGCATTAATACGATGTTCATCAAGCAACGTAAGCTGATCTAGGTGAGCTTGCCATGCGGTGTCATCATCGATGAACTCTTGCATGGATATGCGTAGCGATGGGATTTCCAGCTCTAGAGGCATGACTGCCTCGACACCATACACTAGAGAAAATGGGGTGGCCCTAGTGGGCATCCGAATGCTAGTGCGGTAGGCCCATAGAGCAAGGGGTATTTGCGTGTGCCAATCGATGTGATTCTCTTTGATAGTTTTCTTGAGAATGGCAATCAATGTTTTGTTGGAAGCCTCTGCTTGCCCATTTGCTTGTGGATAGTAGGGCATCAAAAAGTTGTGTTGGATATTATACTTTGTTGTTAAAGCACGCACATATTTATTCTTAAATGATGTCCCATTATCCGAAATGATCTTGGATGGAATACCAAAATGACAAATGATATTATGCAATATGAACTCCGCTATGCGGGGTCCTATCGTAGTGGTAAGGGGAATTGCTTCCACCCACTTTGTAAAATACTCGATAGCCATAATGATAAACGTGTGATGGCCCGAGGATGCGGGGGAGATTTTCCTGATTAAATCCAACCCCCATTGCAAAAATGGCCAAGCCGATTGGATCGGTTGTAAGGCCTGGGAAGGTACGTGTGTCAAGTTAGCATGGTGTTGACACTTCACGCACTTCCTCACATATGCGCAACAATATCGCTCTAAAGTTGGCCAATAGTAGCCCATGCGAAGAATGCACTTTGTGATGGCCATACCACTAAAATGGCCACCGCATGTACCATCGTGTGCTTGGGCGATTGCCCAAGCCGACTCTTGATGCTCTAAGCAGCGAAGGAGGATCCCTTCGTAGCTTCGATGATACAAAATATCTCCTAGCAAGACATATTTTGTCACCTTCCATTTGAATGTTCTTTTAGCGGTGTGCGACAATCCAGGAGGGAGATTACCAAGCTTTAGATACTCCCTGATTTGTGTGGACCAGTCCTATTGTGAGGAAGCCTCGATCACGTGAACTGCCTGTCCCTCTTGAAATTCATCCCGAGCAAACGTTGAGTGGGAAAGAATTTGTAAGAATAGCATTGTACTACTATCAAAAGGGGCTTGAGGGAACAAAGTCCCCCAATCGGCATGATTCAAGCACTCATGAAGGTGCGAGAATCTCTCTTGATGAGGTTCAATTTGAATCAAGTGGACTTTCGATGTGGCCTGAGTATCCTCACGCTCAACCGTATACTGCGAGAGCATTTTGACCTGAATGGTTGTCATCTCATCAGTGGGGTTCTACGGGATCAAGGACCCTAAGGAGGCCATCGTATCCACAAAATGATTAGATGATCGAGGGAGTGCCTCGATGTCATACCATTCAAACTTTACCAGGAATTTATCCACAAGGGCTTTGTAGGCTTGCAAAACTGGGCACTTGCACTGGTAGATCCCTTTGACCTGGTTAACAATGAGCAAGGAGTCACCAAAGATGTTAAGCTTGGTGATTTTCATGGTGATAGCCATTTGAAGACCTATGAGCAAGGCCTCGTACTCGGCATTGTTGTTGGTGCACGAGAAATCAAGTTTAAATGATAGGGGTATGGGAGCCCCATGCGGTGTGAAAAACATGATCCTTGCGCCACCTCCTTGCTCACATTTGGAGCCATCAAAAAATAGAGTCATATCTACCTACGGCTCAGGCTCATCAGAATCAGGTGATTCTGATATTTGGAAGACTCCATCATCGGGAAGCTCCATACTAAGAGGTTGATCATCCTGGAGAGGAGCCTCTACGAGTTGATCGGTGATGACCTGACCCTTGATTGATTTTTTTCCAATGAATTCTAGGTCGAACTCCATCAACAACATGATCCATTTCATCGTGCGACTGCTATGATAAGTGTGACTCATCATGTATCACAATGGATTCTCTTTAGATACAACATACGTAGTATGGCTAAGCATGTAGTGTCATAGCTTCTTGGTGGCAAAAACCACCGCTAGGCATAACTTCTCCATGTATGCGTACTTAATCTCATAACTGACTAGGGTGCGGCTGAGATAGTAAGTAGCCTGCTCCTTATGCAGTTCATTGTTTTGGGCTAACATGGCACCCAATGCAATCTCAGTGGCTGAGATGTATAAGCGGAATGACACTCCTGGTCGAGGTGGAGCCAACACTGGTGATGAAGCCAGGTACTATTTTATTGCATCAAAGGCCTCCTGACACTCGTCATCCCAATGGAATGCGACCCCCTTGTGCAATAACTTGTTCATGGGTCGACACTTGTCCGACAATTGTGCTATGAAGCATTTGATGGACGTGATCTTGCCCTGCAGACTTTGGAGCTGCTTGATGGTAGTCGGGGAGGCATCTCGAGGATGGCCTTGACCTTGTTGGGGTCCACTTCGATGCCTCATTTAGAAACTATGAATCCCAAGAGCTTTTCGGATGTGACATCGAAGATGCACTTCTTGGGGTTCAGTCTCACATTATGCTCGATAAGGCGATCGAGGACTTTGCGCAAGACATCGAGATGCTCATGGCATAACAAATATTTAGCCAATAAGTCATCCATGTAATCTTCCAAAATCTTATGCATGTAGTCATGGAAGATGTATGTCATGGCACGCTGGTAGGTGGCACCGATATTTTTAAGGCCAAAAGGCATGACCTTATAGCAAAATGTTCCCCAGGGCGTTGTGAATGTTGTTTTGAGCTGGTCCTCCGGGTTGATACGAATCTGATTGTACCCAGAGAAGCCATCCATAAGGGATAACATTTCGTGGCCCATTGTGGCATCTACCAGGGCATCGATGCTCGACAAAGGAAAATCATCCTTAGGACTCGCTTTGTTTAGGTCTCAAAAATCGGTGCAAATGTGAATCCTCCCGTCAGGCTTCTTGATGGGAACCATGTTGGACAACCATGGTGGATAGTCTACAGAAATGACAAACCTGGCATCCAACAGCTTCTGTAGCTCATATTTGACCATTAGGGCCACCGTTGGATGCATCTTTCTTAGCTTTTGCTTGACAGGCTTGGCCTTGGGATCAAGCATCAGATTGTGGGTGACTAGATTTGGATCCAGTCCCGGCATGTCTTTGTAGGACCATGCAAAAGCTACCTTCTTCTCTATGAGAAGGGCTATGTAATCGACTTGCTCTTCAGGGGATAGACTTTTCCCTAGCTTGATACATTATGGGTTTTTGGGATCTGAGTCGATATCTTTGTCAATCGTAGGCTCGATTGACATATGCGACCCTTCCTCCAACTGGTGGGGGTAGGGATCAAATGGATGTCATCAGCTGGATTTAAATCATCAATGGGAACCTCGGGTTCCTCCTCAGCATGGAAGACATCATGAGTTGGCCCTGTAGAGAAATGGAATGACTGTAACATCTCATCGCAAGGCCAGTACTCAGAGGGCGAGGGTGGTGAATCTCCCTGATCAAAGTTGATTACCCCCAAGTCGAGGTGCAATGGCTTCAACGGGTTATCCGGATCTCGTAGGGGCTCAAAAAAATCTATGGAAATCATATTTATGGATGGATGATTTCCCCTATGTGGTTGATGGTGTCCACGGACCTCTAGATGTCGCAAGACCTGAGGAGGTGGCTGTGGGGGTGGTGGAATGATCGATGGTGGTCGGTGTGGCTATGGGTGAGCTTGCTCCTCTAGAGGTAGAAGTTGTCACCAGATGGGATGATGTAATGGGAACATGCGTAGATAGAACTCATCCTCATCATCTATGGGGATGACCCGAGGGCCTTCATCATCTGAACTACTAGAGTCAATGGGTGCAACTCCGTAATCCGACTCATCATCTGACGTCCACTCGTAAGGGGACCCTAGATCCTCTTCCTCACCATCATGGGGAAGAGTACGTGAACCTTCACCTCTCTCATAAGAGCGAATATCATCGTGAGGTGGTTCATCATCTCCCAAGGGCATAGGGAAGTAGTCCCCCAATGAGTAGACACGGTTGGGGTTGGCGAAAGGATCTCGTGCGAGCTCATCCTAAAATTCGAGTGTCATGCACTCCAAGTTATCTACCAAGATGTCAAGGGGCAAAGGTGTGTTGCGTCCCAAGCCAGACTTGTCATAAGGCATTTGATACTATGGTTGGTAGGGAACTCGAGTGCCCTACTCATACAAGCCTAACCCAAAACCATGCCAATTGCATAGGTCAAGGTACTTCAAAGTAAATTTAGGGTTGGACAAGTAGTTAATGTCTTCTCCAAAGGGCTCTTCATCTTCTTCCTACTGTTGATAAGGTTTGATGCCATAGTCAAGGCCCCCATAGATAAAATTATTTTGATTAGGGGGAGGTCGAGAGGCACGATGGTGTCTATGGGAAGACGAGGTCGACCCATGTCTTGCACCGACTCTATAGCAGGGGTGGTTGTAACATTCCTAACCATGTACTCCCCAATCCAGTGGAAGCTAGGTGCACAGTGACCTAAGGCTATGGATAGAAGAGGGATGAGAGTGAGACCTGATCTGATTCATCATTCGTCTCATGTGGTAGCTCCTCATCTACTTGGCTAGGAACCTCCTCTATGGAGATGGTGGATATGGTCGGTTGGGCCTCCTCAATAGGCTGTTTCTCTAGGTTCCTAGGTAAAGGATCCATAGACACTGTTGAGAAGCAACACACCCCCACTGAAAAATGAATTTCCACCCTTTGAAAACTTTGAGCTTTCATTTTTGCAGTAGGGACCCTCTTGATGATTTTCAGTTTTAATCCCAGATTTTTACTTGCCTCTTTCTTCTTCAAGTTTTGCCTGTGTCAAAGCATCCAAGTTTTCTTGCATTCTGGCTTTGTTATCTCAGACTTCACTTTTTACATGCTAGAATCATTCATGGATAAAAAAAGTCTTACACCGATATGAGAAAAATGCAGAAAACAGACAGATAAATTCATTGAAAATCAAAACTTTCCTTTTTTGGAAGTGTCGCGATATCGTGACACTTCCATTTTTGGAAATGTCGCGATATCGCGACAGGTTTCAAGAAAATCGGCTAAGTCAGAAAAACGTAGCGAAATCGCGACACTTCCATTTTTGGAAATGTCACGATATCGCGACACTTCCATTTTTGGAAATGTCGCGATATCGCTACCGGTTAGGAGAGAGAAAGCCCGATCGTACGGAACGTCGTGAAATCGTGACATGTCACGAAATCGCGACAAGTTTGGAGAGAGAAGGCAAGTTGTATGGAATGTCACGAAATCGCGACATGTCGATTTTCGCGGCTGCAAGAGAGAAAAGTTGCTAAGTGTGAAAAATGTCACGAATTCGCGACATGTCGCATTTTCACGACTGCGAGAGAGAAAAGAAGCTAAGTATGAAAAATGTCACGATTTCGCGACATGTCGCATTTTCGCGACAGGTTAGAGAGAAAGAAGCCGAAGGCAGAAAAGGTCGCGATTTCGCGACATGTCACGAAATCGTGACATGTCACATTTGGCTTCTAGGAGAGAAAGGGCCCAAGACGTACGGACCGTCGCGATTTCGCGACAGGTCCAGGAAAAGCAAGCAACAAGGAAGCAAGAGGAACCAAAATTAAAAATTGACTAAGGCATGAAGGATGTCGCAAAATCGCAATGTCGCGATTTCACGACGTCGCGAAATCGCGACATGATTGGAGAGAAAGGGGAGAAAGCCAAAAGGTGTCGTGAAATCGTGACGTCGCGATTTCGCGACATTGCGAAATCGCGACACGCAAGAGAAAGCAAAGCGAGGAAGAGGAATTAATTGAGAAAATGGCTAAGGCATAAAAGATGCACGATTTCGTGACATGTCGCGTTTTCATGGCCAAGTTCGAAGGAAAGTGCCAAGTGCCAGAAAGGTCGCGAAATCGCGATAGTTTGAGTGAAAGAAGGGCAAGGCCAAAAGGTGTCACGAAATCACGATGTCCGAAATACACAAAGGACAGATGGTGAGTTGAGGGGCCACCATGTCGCGATTTCGCGACATGGTGGAAAGTTGAGAAGGCAAGGAGCCACCATGTCACGATTTCGTGACATGGTGGGAGCAAAGAAGTGCCAAGGGCGGTTGCTGTCGCGAAATCGTGACATGTCACGTTTTCGTGGCAGCAATGAAGAAAAGGAGCCAAGGCAAGGAGCAGGTCGCGATTTCGTGACATGTCGCAAAATCGTGACATGTCACGGTTTCATGACTTGCAAAGGAAAAGCATTGTGCAGAGCAGGGCATGTCACGATTTCGCGACATGTTGCGAAATCGTGACATGTCGCATTTTCGCGACTCGAGCAGAAAAAGGAGCAGAATGCAAGACAGCTGGAAATGGACACGTGTCACGATTTTGTGACACGTGTCAAAGCCACGTATCAGATAAATAAGGCCGACATGCAAGTAAACATTAGGGTTTTTAATCTGATTTAGTAATTAAAGTTTTGATTTAATATTTTTAAAATGCTAATCCATCTTTTGTTCTTTCATGCAGGAAGCCATCTGTCACTTACGGGATAACGGAGAAAGGGCCATAAAGACAAAGTCGAATGCAAATTAATCAAAGACAGCCATATTGAAAGAAAAGATGCCAAGAATTGTTGTTTCATCCAATTTTTATAGATCTGGCCGCAAGGAGACTTTGCGGTGACTAAGCTACTGCCCATTTGATGGAATATGTCGAGAGTTGGCCGAAAAATTGAAATATCTACACACAGTTACCGAAATTTGTCGATGAATGCATTTAATGATAATTTATGGCAGAATTAATGGCGTGCAGATATTTTCAACTCAGGGATGGCTCTACGGAGATGAAATGTCAGAGAAGTGGTGACTCATCCAGATTACCCGAGGGAATTAATGAGGGCATTTATTTATAGTTGCGGGTGAATGCAAGTGGCATTCGAATTCTATCTTCTCCATTTATGGCAACTGACTGCACTGATTTGCAGAATGGTTAAGTTTTATCCGAACTTTGTTTTAAATGGCTTTATATTGTAAAACCCGGGTCCTAGGGTTTGAGATGATAAGATTTAGGGTTTGAGAAGAAGATATTTCTGAAAAGATCAGGGTCTGTCCTGAGTCTATAAATACTTCTTCTCAATGTAATCGCAGGAGGCGGAAACTTAGAAATAAAAGGCTATTGAAGCAATTTCTTGCAAATTTTGTTAAATACTTTGTTTCTGGACTTGAAGTTGATGTGCTTTTGTTTTCTCGTGATAGCATGGCCAGGAGCCTAATCTTTTGCAGATTGTGATAAGTTCATCTCCTTTTGTTTTCCGTTTCTTTAAAGTTTATTAAATATATGCTGTGAATCTGTGTTATCAAGATTAAATATGTTGTTAGGCTTCATTTGTTCTATTGTATGCTAGGGAAAATTATAGATTTAAGGTTCAAGTCTGTTCTAATTGCTCTGTCCTCACTGTGCGAGCTAGGTTGTCGGTGAAAGATATCAATTTTAACCGACTTCCCTTCGGTTTATAATTTTTTGTTAGAGTTGTTCCATCTCTGCCTTATGCTCTTAGTAGGAAGTGATCTTAGAAAGCTGGACACTTTCTTCTTTGATTTGTTCCGTTGTGAAGCTGATAGTATAAATAAAATTGGTAGTTTTGTTTTACAGTTAAATTTGATAAACTTCTCTTTCTGCCTTACCCTACCCTCTTTGTTTTACCGTGAAATGATCCATTTTTATTTTCTTTTAATTTTGTCTTTTATTTAAATCTGGCCGACCCATAAGAGCTAGATCAAAGAATTAATTTTAAATCCGATTGTCAACAAGTGACAATTTCTGAACATTACTGAGCAAGTTCGGTGAGCCCGTTGTAAGGTACAGACGAGTCCATATTGAAATCTATTCCAGAAGCAGAAAAGAGTGAATTGACATTCGACCCGACTCTGTAACTCACACCTTGGATAACCAGCTAGATCCTAAAGTGAGTGGGATTTATCCCGTATAAGTGTTATCAGAGTTTTGTGCTCATCCTTCACAGGGTGTGTATAAAAGTCGGACCAACATTTAAAAATGGCGCTAGAAGGAGGGCCTACTGAAATTCGGTCAGTATTGTAAGTTGTCAGTACAATTTTTTAAGATTGCCAAAAAAGAAGACCTCAAGTTCAGTACTGTGTTAAGGACTGTAAGTTTGTAAGTGCCTGTGAAAAGCTGGATTCTACATACAGGGTAACAAGGTCCCACCCCAGAGCTGGAGAGCTCCTTGTCCCTGAATTAGAAACTCCGAGAAGAAGTAGCCTCGTAAGGGCTAAGTCTCTGTCTAGAAACAGTTTTATCACCGCTGATAGTTACCCCAACCACAACTCAGAATATCACTAACAACCAAGTAGTGATGGCAAATTGGTTGGGCTCCACTGCTTTGAATATTTCGGGTATTGCCCATGACCTGCCCAAAAATCTGGAAAGATATCTCCCCAGATATAAACATGATGGGACAAGAACTGCAGAAGAACATTTGGTTGCATTCAAGAATGCTTTGAAATTATTAAATGTACAACATGAGGATGTTGCCTATAGACTATTCCCGTTCACTCTCCAGGAGGGAGCTTATGATTGGTTTCTAAACCTCACTAATGATTCTGTCACCAGCTGGAATGACTTAGAAAAAGTTTTTGTGTCACAGTTCGGAGAAGTGATAGATCCTAGTATATTGTACCAACAGTTTTTTGGCATCAAAAGAGAATTAGGTGAATCTATCAGGTCTTATAATGTTAGATTCCAGAAAGCTTATGGCAGACTTACTGGGTATTATGTACCGAATGCTGACCTGGCATTAGAGATCTTTAGAAACTCTCTGGATCCAATGACCTCTGTCTTCTTGAAGAGAGATCCCACTGTTACTAATTTGATAGAAGCTTATAAAGAAGCTTTGATTCTGGAAAGACAGTTGGGACCCCAGCCTTTAAATGCCCAGCAAGTTCCTCCGGTTACACAAGCTGCCCCTGTGTTCAATCCCATTCCACATCAGATGATGCTGCCAGTTTTGTCGGACTCTACCATCAAGCAAATCCATTGGTCGTAGCACCTGTTGAGAATGTACAGAACCCGGGCAAAGAGGCCGACAATGCAAGAGTTGAAGAAGTCTCCAAAATAGTTCAGAAGCCGGCAAATGATTTCTTGAGTTTTAAAAGGCAAGTTTCTACAGGGGACAACTCCAACGAGATATTCATATCAACCGAACGGATTCAACCGGCCCCCGTATGAACCTAATAAATATTACAAGGGTAAGGCTCATGATGTGAATATTTGCGATTTAGCTTTGCCTAATCGGTGCAGAATACATGCCACTTCTCAAGCATGGGGAGTTGGATTGTCCAGAATTTTGCAATGCATTTGAAGCTTTGTCCGGAGATTTGATCTCCCCGAAAATCAAAGAACTGTTGATGGCCCAAGTTCATCCGGCCACAATGCAGCTATGGTCCTGGATTCTTTCACTTTCTCGGATGAATCTAAGAATGTAGTTGAAATGCCTATGGATGAGGTGCAGGCTTTCCAACAGTATAGAAGAGATAATTACAACCTGAGGAACAGGAATCCGGAGCCTAATACTACATCAACCCCTCCGGACAACTCTCACAATGTTCCTCCCGACCCCTCTCCAAGCAATAATCCATCTCCACCAAAGGGAGGAAATCTGATGAGAGGACCAGATGCTTTTGTCCCTCCACTTAATAAAGGATATAACATAGTGGAGGATATGAAAAATATTAAGGCCAACATTACTCTACATGAGTTGGCACAGATTTCAGAGCAGAGAGACAACCTGATAAAAACATACTCTGGCCTTGCTACTAAACCTGTGGACAAAGGAAAGAAAATAGCAAATGCCAATCTAGCCATGTACAAAGAAAAAACTGAAGTTCCCCCCTTTTTACTGACTGTCCGTATTTTTGGGAAGAACTTACATAATTGTTTGGTAGATTCAGGTGCATCTGCTAATGTTATGCCTTTGGCCATTTGTCAGCAGTTGGGTCTCACCCCAATGAAGTCTGAAAGGAGAGTTGTCCAATTAGACAAATCAGAGGTTAAAGTTGTTGGAGAGCTTCAAAATATTCATATCCAATTAGCATCTGAGCCAAGGGCTCAACATAAAATTGAAATTCAGGTTGTGGATATCCCTGTGGGGTATGGGATGTTGTTGAGTAGAGATTGGTCGAGATCTCTGAACGGATACTTGGCAACATATTTTTCACACATGTGGTTGCCGTGGAAAGGAGTGGCAAATCAATTACGGGTTGAAAGAGAACCCAGGTACAAGCATACAATTACTGAGTACAATGCAGAGAATGAAACTGTAAATATTGCAGAGGTAGATATTGGAGTCTACAATTTAACAACGGGACAGATTAACAAGTTTAATAAAGCTCATCCTGTACATACTAATGAAGTCTGGACACTTCATGTGGATGGGGCTAGATCTAAACAGGGTTCTGGAACAGGGGCAGTCCTTAAAGGGCCTGAAAGTCAGACATATTTTATGTCTTACCGCCTACAGTTCCCTTGTACAAATAATTTAGCAGAGTATGAAGCTCTGATTTTAGGTTTGAAATTTGCATTGGACAAAGAAGCAAGAAATATTCAAGTTTTTACTGATTCAAAATTGGTGGCAAATCAAGTCAAAGGTAAATTCCAAGTGTAAAGCATCTTATTTAAAAGGATACAAACATCGGGCTTGGGATCTTGTAGAAGACTTTGATGCTTTTAATCTGACACACATACCCAGAGAGCAGAATTCACAGGCAGATGTCTTGGCTTCTTCAGCTGCAAGTTTAAAACCATTGGAAGAATTTAAATGGAACAAGTTTTCAATTGAGTTAGTCCCTTGTCCTTCAGTTCCAAACAATATAGATAATTTTTAGGTTTTCTCTGATGATCAACAGATTGTAAACTTTTTGCAGAGTACTAACACATTTGAAAATGCTATAATCGATGAGGGCCAAAGGGATACCCTGCTGGAATAGTTAGATGATGACAAGGGAATAATGAGGTTGAAGGACAACAGAATTCCAAAAGGGATGGTGGAGCTGGAGCGGCTCTTTGATGTTGACAAAATCAAGCAAAAGGTGAATTTCGAAGATTATGTGGGTGCCACAGATAGTGAGACTGAAAATTTGAACATAGGGATCGAAGAAGATCCCGGGCACATCAAGTTGGCTAAGAACTGTGATCCAGAAATAAAAAGAAGTATGATTGATTTTCTTCACGAGGTCCAAGGATGTTATGGCTCTGGTCATACAAAGATTTAAAGGTATTTGATCCTAAAGTTTACACTCACATTATACCTTTAAAAGAATTTTGCAAACCTTTCAGGCAAAAACAGAGGCATGTCAATGCCCTGTTAGAGCCCCTCATCCAGAAAGAAGTAGAAAAGCTATTGAGTGCAGCCATTATTTTTCCCATCAGGCATTCTACTTGGGTGGCCAATCTGGTGCCAGTCAGAAAGAAAAATGGAGAGATCCGCCTGTGTGTGGACTTTAGAAATTTAAACAAGGCATCTAAAAAAGATAATTACCCTCTACCTTCCATGGATGAGGTGCTGCAGATTGTCAATGGTTCGGAGATGATGTCTTTCCTGGATGGTTTCTCAGGGTACAATCAGATATTGGTTGAGAAGGAAGACAGAATGAAAACTGCTTTCACAACTAAGTGGGGAACTTTTGCTTACAAGAGGATGCCATTTGGATTAATAAATGTCGGAGCTACATTTCAACGAGCAATGGATCATGCTTTCAAGGGCCTTATGGGTAAATGCATTGTTGTTTACATGGATGATTTAACAGTCTTCTCTAAATCTCGGTTTGACCATGTAAAACACTTGGAGTCTCGTGTTTAATAAATGCAGGGAGTTTGGTATTTCTTTGAATCCGAAGAAGTGCATTTTTGGTGTAACAGAAGGAAAGCTCCTTGGGCACTTGGTCACAAAAGATGGCATTTCCATGGATCCGGGCAGAGTTGAAGCCATATCTGGCATACCATTTCCCAACTCCAAGAAAGAGTTGAGGTCCTTCTTTGGAAAAATTAACTTTGTCAGGAAGTTCATCTCCGGTTTTGCAGAGATAGTCAAGCCAATGAATGACATGCTAAAGCAAACTGCTCAGATTGTCTGGACCACCGAAGCTAAAACAGCCTTCCAAGAAATCAAGACAACCATCAAACAAGCACCAGTTTCGGTAAGCCCAAACTTCAGTGCAGATTTTTATCTGTACACTTTCTTCTTCCGAACATACACTTGCTGCAGTTCTGACCCAACGGAGGGAAACCGGAGAACATCCAATTGCTTTCAAGAGTACCAATTTGAAGGGGGCTGAGCTGAAATATTCTTGTTTAGACAAACAAGCTTATGCCTTGGTGAGAGCGGTTAAGCAGTTCAGGCACTATATATTAAGAAGCAGAATTCATGCTATAGTTCCAGACCCAGCTGTTAAATACCTTCTAAGTCAGAATGAATTGGGTGAATTGAGGGGTAACTGGGTTACAAGGCTGCAAGAGTATGATTTAGAAATTAGGCTTGCAAAATTGATCAGAGGACTTGGTTTGTCCCGACACATTGCCGAAGTACCTATACGGGAAGAAGTTAATCAGTTAAATTCTGAATCTGATGACTGGTATGGAGATATTATCCATCTGCTGCAATTTGGAATTTGCCCGTCTCACTTGAACAGAACCCAAAGGAGAGCATTAAAACTGAAAGCTGCTCATTATCTCCTCAAAGCAGGTAATTTGTACAGAGAGAATTATGCTGGCATTTTCTTGAGATGCATTTCTTCGAGTGAAGTCAATGAAGTCATGTCTAGTTTTCATGAAAATTTAGGGGCAGGGTATTCATCAGGATCTGCTACCGCGCATAAAATATTGAGAGTAGGCTATTATTGGCCTACACTATTTAAAGATGCACATCAACATGTAAGAACCTGCCATCAGTGCCAAACTTTTGCAGCCAAAGAGGCCAACCGGGCTCTACCATTGCAACCTATTGTAATAAATAAACCTTTCATGCAATGGGGACTTGATTTTGTGGGAGTGATTAATCCAAATTCTTCAACAGGGCATAAGTATGTTCTAACAGCTACTGATTACTGCACAAGATGGGTTGAAGCAGTAGCCACCACAAGAAGTACAGCTCATGAAGTGATTGAATTTCTAGAATCAAATGTCATAACTAGGTTTGGGGTTCCTCTGAATTTGGTGTGTGATAATGGACCAGCCTTCCAATCATTGGAGTTTGCAGAATGGGCATACCAGATGGGGATAGTTATCAGATTCTCATCCAACTATTATCCCCAAGGCAATGGACTGGCTGAGTCCACAAACAAGAATTTAATGAATGCCATTAAGAAATCTGCAGCAGACAAACCCAGGCAGTGGCATACATTATTGAAATATGCACTTTGGGCTGACCGGATAAAATATAAAGTGGCTCTTAAAACTTCTCCTTTTGCTTTGTTGTATGGTACCCAGCCAATTGTTCCCATCTCTCTGAAGTTACCTACTTACCAATTTGTCTTAGACTATTTTGAGGATCAAGATGATGCAGAGGCTCGTGTTTTAGATCTAACTAACTTGCAGGATGAAAGACTCCAAGCCCTGGAACACTTCAGTCGGCACCAAGAAACCGTCAAGCGCTGGTTTGACAAGAGGGCCAAAGTGAAAGCTTTCAAACTGGCAGACCTGGTGCTTCTATGGGACAAGGCCCATGAGAAGAAGGGTAAGCATACAAAGTTGCAGCCACTGTGGATAGGCCCCTACCAGATTGCTGAGATTCTGGGTAGTAATGCATTTCGTTTACAAGACCTTGATGGTAATTTTCTGGACCTCCCTGTTAATGGTCAATACTTAAAACATTATTTCTCGACTGTCCCGTCCAATATATCATTTGAATGAGTCATAAAGAAGTTGTAACATGTGTATACATTGTAAATAACTCTGCAAGTATTTTGCTTTAGTTTACCTTTCATGTCTGTACAGTTGTTTAGTTTAGTTTATTCTAATTTAATTCTAGTTACTTGTACAGTTGTTTTAGTTTTAGTTTACCTTTCATGTCTGTGTAGTTGTTTAGTCTAGTTTACTTTTAATGTCTATATAGTTGTTTAGTTTAGTTTACTTTCATGTCTGTGCAGTTGTTTTAATTTTAGCTTAGTTGCCTGTACAGTTTTTAGTGTTCTTTTGTTTTATTTAATCCTAATTGTCTATGCAGTTTTAGTCTGTCTTGAATTTTTGTATTTTATTTCCTTTGTAAATAACCCTGCAGTTTTATTTCCTTTCAGGTCTGTACATTTATGTATTCTATTTCCTTTGCTGTCTGTACAGCAGTTGTTTTATTTTAAGGTTCTGTATTTTATTTTTATTTAAGGTCTGTGCAGTTTATTTCCTTTGTAAATAGCTCTGCAGTCTTGTTTTATTTCATTTCCTTTAAATGCCTGTACAGTTTTATTTGTTTCCCTTGTAAATAACCCTGCAGTTTTGTTTCCTTTGCTGCCTGTACAGTTTTATTTTAAAGTCTGTGCAATTTTTATTTTATTTTGTTTTTGAAGGCCTGTGTCTGTCCTTGGAAGTCTGTACAAAGTTCTTTAGCTTTTAAGATTCTGTTCTTTAGCCTTTGCCTGAGCATCAATGAAAAGTCAGCCTTCTAAAAATTGTTTTATTCTGAGCTGATCAATCCAGTGTTCATTATCATAATTGTGAGATAGTCTGTTTGAACTGAACAGTGGAACTATTTTCTTAGTCAGGACAACAGTGGAAGGATGATTGGATTTTGTGTCTTACTTGCCACAGTTGTTTTAATTATAAAGAAACTGCTATGCTGTTTGGTTGGAGAAACTCCCGGGGAATCCAAGAAAAGTTGGTTATAAGAGGGGACTATGATTCATGTAATTATTTGAGTATCCATAGAGGCTATCAGTGCCTAGGCTGAAGCAGTTCCAGATTGATGAAATGTTAAAAGAAAATTGTTATTCTTTCTAAGGCTTTTCAGATGTTGATGTATTTCAAAAGAAAGAGATGAAAGTTGAGCAGGCAGCATGAAATTGGCACTCTGTTATTTCCAATATATATATAAAAAAAGAAAAAATAAAAAAGAGATAAAAAGAAAAAGAAAAAAGAGTTATATAATGAAAGAGGCAGCCAAGATTTCAAAAGATGTTTTTCTTCTACCAAGTTGTAGATTCTACCTTACAGTTGTAAATTTGGGTCGTGTAAATCTAAAGGGTAACTCTGTCGAGGGCTGTAAAAGGCTAAACTAGTAAACAGAGCTCTACTCGGTTTCCCCTTTTTACAATCTAGAAAAGCTGATCAATCCCGAGTTCAACATTCGATCCAGTCATTCTTGAAGAAAGTTTTATACCCTTGTAATTGCACATCAGAAATCTTCCTTAAGTAATTCAGCCTAGTATGTCCTTGGGAAATTTTAACAACTATCAGTTAGTAGTCAATTTATTTTGAAGAATATCTCTGGCAAGGCAAGATACATGGTCTATGTTGTTTTGAAACTAGAGTCCTGGGTTCTAAAATAATGCTACTATTTTACCCGCGAGATATCGCCATTTGTTGAGAAGCAACACACCCCCACTGAAAAATGAATTTCCACCCTTTGAAAACTTTGAGCTTTCATTTTTGCAGTAGGGACCCTCTTGATGATTTTCGGTTTTAAATTTTACTTGCCTCTTTCTTCTTCAAGTTTTGCCTGTGTCAAAGTATCCAAGTATTCTTGCATTCCGGCTTTGTTATCTCAGACTTCACTTTTTACATGCTAGAATCATTCATGGATAAAGAAAGTCTTACACCGATATGAAAAAAATGCAGAAAAAAGACAGATAAATTCATTAAAAATCAAAACTTTCCTTTTTGGAAAAGTCACGAAATCGCGACACTTCCATTTTTGGAAATGTCACGATATCGCGACAGGTTTCAAGAAAATCGGCTAAGTCAGAAAAACGTAGCGAAATCGCGACACTTTCCATTTTTGGAAATGTCGCGATATCGCGACCGATTAGGAGAGAGAAAGCTCGATCGTACGAAATGTCACGATATCGCGACATGTCACGAAATCGTGACAAGTTTGGAGAGAGAAGGCGGGATTGTACGGAACGTCGTGAAATCACGACATGTCTGAAATCTGACATTATTTGGAGAGAGAAGGAAGTTGTAAGTATGAAATGTCACGAATATCGTGACATGTCGCATTTTCACGAGCAAGAGAGAAAAGTAGCTAAGTGTGAAAATGTCGCGATTTTCCTGACATGTCGCAAATCGCGACATGTCGCATGAAGAGAGAAAGAAGCAAGGCAGAAAATGGTCATGATTTCGCGACATGTCAAAATCCGTGACATTAGAGAGAAAGGGCCAAGACGTACGGACTGTCATGATTTCACGACATGTCGCGAAATCTGAAGTCAAAGAAGGAAGAAGAGGAAATTCAAAATTGACTAAGGCAATGAAGGATGTCACGAAATCCACGTGGAGAGAAAGGGAGAAAGCGTGTCACAAATGACAAGAAGAGAAAGAAAGCGAGGAAGAGATGAGAAAGGTAAGGAAAGGGAAGAAGGACATGTCGAGACAGCGAAAGAAGGAAATCAGGAAAGAAAAGGGCACAAGGCAAGGAATCGCGAAAAGAAACATGTCGCATGTTGCGATTTCGCGACATGTCGCGAAATCGCGACATGTCACGTTTCATGACAGCAACGAAGAAAAGGAGCCAAGGCAAGGAGAGGTCGCGATTTCGCGACATGTCACAAAATCGTGACATGTCACGGTTTCGTGACTTGCAAAGGAAAAGCGTTGCGCAGAGCAGGGCATGTCGCGATTTCGTGACATGTCGCGAAATCGTGACATGTCGCATTTTCGCGACTCAGGCAGGAAAACAGAGCAGAATGCAAAACAACTGGAAATGGACACGTGTCACGATTTTGTGACACGTGTCAAAGCACGTATCAGATAAATAGGGCCGACATGCAAGTAAACATTAAGGTTTTTAATCTGATTTAGTAATTAAAGTTCTGATTTAATATTTTTAAAATACTAATCCGTCTTTTGTTCTTTCATGCAGGAAGCCATCTGTCACTTACGGGATAACGGAGAAAGGGCCATAAAGACAAAGTCGAATGCAAATTAATCAAAGACAGCCATATTGAAAGAAAAGATGCCGAGAATTGTTGTTTCATCCAATTTTTATAGATCTGGCCGCAAAGAGACTTTACGGTGACTAAGCAGCTGCCCATTTGATGGAATATGTCGAGAATTGGCCGAAAAATTGAAATATCTACACACAGTTACCGGAATTTGCTGGTGAATGCATTTAATGATAATTTATGGCAGAATTAATGGCATGCAGATATTTTCAACTCAGGGATGGCTCTGCGGAGATGAAATGTCGGAGAAGTGGTGACTCATCCAGCTTACCCGAGGGAATTAATGAGGGCATTTATTTACAGTTGCGGGTGAATGCAAGTGGCATTCGAATTCTATCTTCTCCATTTATGGCAAGTGACTGCACTGATTTGCAAAATGGTTAAGTTTTATCCGAACTTTGTTTTAAATGGCTTTATATTGTAAAACCCGGGTCCTAGGGTTTGAGATGATAAGATTTAGGGTTTGAGAAGAAGATATTTCTGAAAAGATCAGGGTCTGTCCTGAGTCTATAAATACTTCTTCTCAATGTAATCGCAGGAGGCGAAAACTTAGAAATAAAAGGCTATTGAAGCAATTTCTTGCAAATATTGTTAAATACTTTGTTTCTGGACTTGGAGTTGATGTGCTTTTGTTTTCTGTGATAGCATGGCCAGGAGCCTAATCTTTTGCAGATTGTGATAAGTTCATCTCCTTTTGTTTTCCGTTTCTTTAAAGTTTATTAAATATATGTTGTAAATCTGTGTTATCAAGATTAAATATGTTGTTAGGCTTCATTTGTTCTATTGTATGCTAGGGAAAATTACAGATTTAAGGTTCAAGTCTGTTCTAATTGCTCTGTCCTCACTGTGCGAGCTAGGCTGCCGGTGAAAGATATCAATTTTAACCGACTTCCCTTCGGTTTATAATTTTCTGTTAGATCTGTTCCATCTCTGCCTTATGCTCTTAGTAGGAAGTGATCTTAGAAAGCTGGACACTTTCTTCTTTGATTTGTTCCGTTGTGAAGTCGATAGTATAAATAAAATTGGTAGTTTTGTTTTACAGTTAAATTTGATAAACTTCTCTTTCTGCCTTACCCTACCCTCTTTGTTTTACCGTGAAATGATCCATTTTTATTTTCTTTTAATTTTGTCTTTTATTTAAATCTGCTGACCCATAAGAGCTAGATCAAAGAATTAATTTTAAATCTGATTGTCAACAAGTGACAATTTCTGAACATTACTGAGCAAGTTCAGTGAGCCCGTTGTAAGGTACAGACAGTCCATATTGAAATCTATTCCAGAAGCGAAAAAGAGTGAATTGACATTCGACCCGACTCTGTAACTCACACCTTGGATAACCAGCTAGATCCTAAAGTGAGTGGGATTTATCCCGTATAAGTGTTATCAGAGTTTTGTGCTCATCCTTCACAGGGTGTGTATAAAAGTCGGACCAACAGACACACTAGGCATCTGGGGGGTGTTGATGATGTGGATGGTATGGCCTACGAAGGTGGCAGAGTTGAACCTTGGTTGGATTTATTTAGTTGAAAATCCAAATGAGTTGATGGTAAGGTTTACTCAGGAATTTGTTACACCATATTGCAATACTTGAAGGGCTCTAGGTCCATAGGGATGACATGAACTTGCCCTTAATTAGTGTACTTAAGGTACTGGTGAGCGATGGAAGGGATACACTTCATGTCCCTGATCCATGGTCTACCTAATAGGATATTGTACACCATCTCACCCTCCATGATGTGGCATAGTGTCAAGATGGAATTTTCCCCTACATGAATAGGTAGGATGATCATACCAACCGTTGAGCATATGGCATCATTGAAGTCTCAGAGGGTGTTGGTAGATGCGACAATGTCGGATGCTAGGATATTCAAATTCTTGAGAGCTATTGTCATGATGATGTTTCTAGAATACCCAGTGTCTATCAACACTCTCTTGTATGGCATTTTGTTCACACATGTGATGATGTGAAAAGGGGGATCTACCATATCATTTGGAACCAGTTTAAGCTCATCTTCTCAAAAGGTAATCACCAGTTTCATGCATTGTCGCATATACCCCACAAAGTTGTTTAAGGAGTCAAACTGCGAGGACTAAAGCTCGATTGCTTTAATGATATCCATCAAGGCTTCTCTATGAGGTGCTAATTATTGAATGAGATCATATACGAAGAGTTGGGCAGACATTGTTCTTAAGATCTGAGTGAGCTTTCTCTTAATGGTGACAACAAGCCTAGGTGGAAGGCTCAGCATAGGAGGTGGTGGAGGGAATGACATCGAGGGGACATCACTCTGAGCTGTAGGTGGCACGACTAGACTTGGGTACCACCTATTCCTCATTACAATGCTAATCATACCAACATACCCCTGCTTAGGGGGGCATGGTGAACCTTATTAACTTGGGATTATGGCTTGGTCTGCTTCGCATGGGTAGGCAAGAGGTCTTTGAAGACCTCCATCTATTGGTTGTTTGGTGTGACAGGGTTTTCTACCTGAAGGGTGTTCCTATCGATCATGTCTTGCACCAAGTGCTTGAAATTGTAGCACATTTTCACATCATATCCATTTTGCCTGTGAAACTTGTAATATAGGTCTTCTCTATATCCTTTGGGCTTCAGTTCATTTGGGTCAATAGGTTGACTCTCAGGTGGGTGGATCACATTAGTGACTAAGATACAGTCAAACAACAAGTCCATAGACTGCAATAGGTGTGAACTATCACTTGGGGTGACGTTATTGATTTTGCCCTTGACTATTTTGGTTATACTTGGCATAGTTCCTAGGTGTGGTCTGATAATTAAGCTTTTGAGATGGTGTGGCTTCCACTGGCCACGTGAAACTAATGGAAACTTGATTTACTATTACTGGCTTAGAATACATTGAGGTGCTTTTGGCGTTCTTGTTCCACTCCTTGCAAGGCTTCATAATTTTCTCTCTTGAATCTTGATTTCTTCGATGATACTAGCCTATGCTAGGGAATCTTCAAGAATCAAATACTATTGTATCTACAATAGCATAGAGATTAACTTCAGGCAATTCTTGGAGAACATCTGAGTCAACTCCGACATGGGGAGAATAAAAGGTAGCTTGGTGAGCAAGGTTTTCCATCTATTGCCATAGTTTGTTATTGACTCATCGTCATACTTTTCAACGCAGCTAAGTCGGCCAGCATCACCTTCCTCTTGGTATTGAAGGTGAAGCGTTCTAGGAAAGCATCTGCAAGTTGGCCCAAGGTGTGGATGCTATGCTTAGGGAGTTGGTAAAACCACTCCAAGGTGGGGACCGAGAGGGTAGTCACGAATATCCTCAAAAGTAAAGCATCATCATCATGAATTCCGAAGCATTGGCCCAAGAATCTGGTGACATGTTCATGTGCATCTTCCTCTCCCTTAAACATAGCTAATTAAGGCAACTTAAATTGCTCTGTATATGGAGGCGTAGGCATTAAAGGATGGATGGGTTGACTATGCAACTAGCGCATAGTGGGCTTTTGAGATCCAAATCGATAGGTCTTGTTCTCTACTGACTCTAGGTGATCTAGCAGCTCTTTATAAGGGTTTGAGGGTTTGATCTCCTTGTCCTTATTCACATCCTACGAAGGAGGTCTAGGATCCTCTAACCTATTGCAGAGTGGTGGCATGTCACCCCCTACCTTGTTAAGGCATCTCCAAGTACTCTAATTCTATCTCATACTTAGTGTAAGCCTCATAGGGTGTTTATCGAGCCGATCTATAAAGAGGGGTATTTGCTTGTTGTGGCCACCCTATGTTTTTCCTAGGAGGCACATCTCGATCTAGCCTAGGAGGTTGTGGAGGCAACATTGGATAAGGCCTAGGAAATCTATCTTGAATGAGCATGGGTTTCCTCGGGTGGAATTCCTACCTATGTGTCTTAGGGGTAGAAACCCTCTCCAGTAGAGTCTTCTGGAATAGCTTGTTGGTCTATCATTCAATTATCTCTTTCTCAAGTTGATGCAAGTGGTCTAGTTGCTCTTTGTCTCATCGAAGCTGCTTGAACTGATCTTGGTGTTCCATGTATCTTGTAACTGCTTGATTAATTTGTTTTGTTGTGTGATGCCTAAGAGGCCTAGGAGTCTCACCCTAAGACTGACCTCATTCAAGAAAATATATGATACCCATCGCATGCTTCCCTCAATCAAGGGTCATTATGTTAACTTGAGTTTTGGTCCAGGGCATATGCTCATTATACTCAATGGGTGTAGAGGCACATTGTGCATGTGTAGAATGTTGCTCCTAAGGAAAATCTAGGATCTCCTCATGCCTTCCTTCCTAGATGAGGAAGGGCAAGGTAGAGTTAGCTTACCCTGAATGACGAGTATCATACCCATCAGTCTACCTAATTTGTTGTACCTTATCAAGGTGATGTGTAGGTAAGGTCATACCAACCTGCTCTGCCTATTGTGTGAAGTCAAGCTCTAGCCCATGAATAGGTGTTTCAACCCTAATAGATATGCGGATGTGTGGCACTGCTTTGTTTACTAGTACCTCAGTGCACTCTTGCCTTCCATCCAAGAAGGCATATGACGTATCTAAGTACCGGTAACACTCTACCAATTAAATTCCATCATCCCTAGGGTGTCCCACATAGGGCTTCCTCATAGGTGTGGCTCGTGCCCTGCTATCTTAGGGCTAGGGTGAGTAGAGGCTCACCAAGGAGGTATGACTAGGTCCCTTGGGCTATATCAAAGATGATTCATGTATCCTAGTCCACTCTTCACAACTTCCACCCATGATTGGGCTTGGCTATGAGTGCACACCATCATAACTCTCTATAAAACCCTAAATTATTATCTTCTTTACAAATTCTTAATGAAATAGCAAATAGAAAAAGGAAATACTCAATAAGACAGATGATTATCTATTTTAATTTTTAAATGTGAATCCATAAACTATTTTGTGTGTTTCAGATGTGTTGTTTGTAAAGAATGACCTTGTGTCACATGTTTGAAATATTGTTGAATGATAATATTGTGTTAAATTATATTTCACCTATATACTCATAGCTCAAAAACCTGGATATGAACTCTAGGTCACTTTATCCTACCTATAATGTGTGGTGATGAGGTCCACACATGGCCAGGGAGCATAGGTCCTACCAGTTCCTCACCCAGTTCACCCATAGTCTGTGATATACCTCTTTGAAGAGAGATGTGTACTATAACCCATGAGCTATGACATATCTTGGAACCATCCTTGGCAAAGAATAAGGTTTGTGGGATTTGAGATGACGGATGGAGATGAAAGCCACCTCATCAAACTCTACTAGTGGATGGTGATGAAATCCACCTCACTAGTGTTTAAGTAAATCATGGTGTGTGTGGTTCTTTTTAATTTAAAGAAAGTAAACAAAGAAGCAACCGATGATCATTCACTAAATGCATGCAAAAAGGTGCATTTTACTTTCATAAAGTTAGTATAAAAATAACTCACAAATGTTTCTAAAGATGCGAAATCTTAAATGCTAGCCTACCCGTTGGGTAGGCTACAAGCAAGCAATCCAAAGAGATGCATTCCTACTTTGATTTTTATCCTTTTATATGTTTTTGTTATTTTGTGTTTAATAAAATGAAATCTAACTTTTAACCTTTCTAAACAAGCAAAAGATGTGAGAAAACCCAAATAAGGCAATTTTTGAAAATGAAAAACAAAGACAGAAGATTCATATGCCTACCTCATCACTATCAAAACTTGCTATTTTTGCAATTCTGCTCAAAAATATCTCTGGTTTCTATTCACTCTAGGGTGGTATGAATAGCAGGTCTACATTCATTCTAGGGTGGGACAAATTCACATTCGTCCCAAGGTGGCACGAATAGCAGGTCAGAGTTTGTTTCGATCCAGAACGAATAGCACCTGCAACATAAAAAGATGAAGAATGAGATCCAAAATTCACCTAAGTAAAAGGGGGTAGGGTCTCACCATGATCACCACTAAATTAGGAAAAAATAGTGCACCAAATGATGATAAAAAATATGTGTATCTATGTCCTATTGTGTATGAGCATCAAATGGAAGCATGCAAGTAAGATGGAAAAGATAGCGAATAACAAGAAATAAAGCAAAGTAAATTGACTTCTTATTAATTGGGTAGATTAGATCCAAGTTAAAAAATTTACCCTTCAAGGGCTCAAATAGATTATACAAATTTTTACAAATCGGGTGCCTAAGGGTAAATATCATTCAAGTAACTCGGGTGCACATCCATGTCTTTCCTCGTACCCACAATCGAAGTGGGCATGCCAATGCTACTGCCACTTGTGTCTTTGATTATTTGAGGTCCTATTCTAATCCCCAATATGCTATATAACCTACACCTGCACACAAGGAAACAAAAAATATCAAAGAGCAAGTGTGTGTGATGAGAAACATGCAATCCCCACAGGGTCCAAATAGCTAATAGTGATTATCAAATAAACTCCAAATGACTTAAAATTTTAGATGGATGTAAAAAATAATATTTTGGGAAGATATCACTAGAAATTGCACTAATATTGAGTCCGATGGTACCTCGTAATTGCAATGACCATGCGCTACCTGCAAAACACAAAGCAAACAATTTTTGGCCCTACACATATCCAAAACACATGAAAATTGGCCAAAACACATAAAATGCTATTTTAAAAAACCTACTAAATCAGATTTGTAAAATCAGTGATAGTTTAGGTGTTTCTTTAGATGACCACCGGAGACTTGCATGAGACCCTACAAAACACTAAAATTGCAATATCTCGGCCAATATAGCTCAGAATGGCCTAAAATTTGAACTGCAGAATAATATGATAATGTAGAAAATAAATAATTAAAAATAGTAACAAAATAATGCATATATTTCTATTCATCATAGGGTGGGATGAATAAGACTCATAAATTGAGGGGTGCCCAGGGGTGGGACGCCCACCATTTTTGCCTAAATTTTGCCACCAATTCCATCGAGGATTGATGAAAAACATTGTGGGATGTATTGTCATCAAATTTGGTTAGGGTGTTCACTAATATGGTTTGGTTATGTGACAAATTATGCCTACTAGTTCCCTTGCAAACCTCCTTCGCTAGGTAGAGATTATGAGGTAAAAACAGGCACGAAAGGTGAAAGGAAATATTGGCAACACTCTGTTGCTTTGTCCTAAAAATTCCTCTCTATCTTATGTGGAAATTGGATCCACTTTATATCCCAAGGAGGCTTCATGGGTCAAAAGGCATGTGAGGGCATGCAGGGCAAGAGGCACCACTTGGCCCATGGGGCGGCATGCATTGGAGGGGAAGAGAATCTCCCAAATTGGCCTCATTCATTGAGTATGTCATAAGATCTACTGCATGCCCTAACTTGTGGGAAATAATATCTAGGAATATGACCATTACTAGGTGCCTTTAGCACAAATTTGACTTTTTTCGATCAAACTTGCTATTCGCTCCACCCTGGGATGAATGCTGCTATTCGCTCTAGGGTTGGAAGAATAGGTTTTGTATTCATCCCAGGGTAGGATGAATAGAAATAGGGTGTTCAAAAGGTCCCAAAAGTGGCCTAAAACCTTCCAAAACCTTGCACTGAGTGGTTAGGACCACTATATACCTGTTGAGGGCTGCCCTAGGGGCCTTGGTTTGTCATTTAGCCATTTCTTATGATAGCATAATCAGATTGACCAAATTTTAGTTTCTACAGCTAGAGAAAATCCTCTATGTTATATGATATCTCACACTTACAATAACACTCATACCGCTAAATGGATAATGCTCCTTATAGAATTTGATCTCAAATTTATCAGCCAAAAATCCATTAAAGGTCAGGTTATAGCCGATCAACTTGCGGAAGATCCACTACATAGTGATCATACTTTGATTATAGAGCTCCCAGATGATTCAATATTTTATATTACTAAATTAGAAGAAGATATTCGAAGGAAGACGTTGATATCACCTTATTCTTTGATGAATCTAAGTACAAGAAAGGTCAAGGTGTTAGAGTTGCCTTTCATACACCTCACGGGATACCCATCCCTTTATCATTCAAGCTAGACTTTCCATGCACAAATAACACTATAGTGTACGAAGCCTTAATATTAGGTCTTTAATCTACTATAGCTATGGGCATCAAGCATATTAGGATATTTAGGAATTCTCAACTTGTTGTCAAACAAGTAACCAGAGAATACCAATGCAAAGAACCTACCATTAAGCTTTATCATGAAGTAGCAATGAAATTGCTCTCAACATAAAAATGGTATAAAATCAATAACTTGCCTCGTTCGACTAATATATTTGCATATGTTATGGCCTCCCTTGGGTCATTGATTCTAAAAGATGACTTAGGAGATGTACAACCCCTAATAATCTCAACAATATCTAAAGCAACCTCTGTTTGTATTGATCCTAAGGATGAAAAAGATATTTTCTTTATCCATTCAAAACCATATGAGTCTTGGTCAAGCCAAATAGTGGAATTTATAAAATTTGGAACACTCCCATATGATATGTCTAGGTCTGCAATATAAGAAAAAAGTAGCCCATTTTATTCTCTTGGGGGATGTGTTGTATAAATATGGTTATGATGGAATCCTTCTTCATTGTCTCAAAAAAAGTGAGGCTTAAAGAGCCATAGCTGAAGCCCATGATGGTACTTGTGGTGGTCTTTTTATTGGGATTGCCATTGCAAAGCGTCTTTTATGTATGGGTTATTATTGGCCCATAATGGAATGCAACTGTTGCAATTATGTCAAAAATTTTAAGCAATGTCAAGCATATGCCAATTTAGTTCATGTACCATCACAAGATTTATAGCTTATACAAATACTTTGGCTCTTTTCACAATGGGGCCTAGACATAATTGGAAAAATTTTACCTCCTTCCTTAGGACAACATACATTCATCATCACGGCCATTGAATGCTTCACAAAGTGGTTTGATACCATTCTTCTAACCAGTATGACAGGACCTCAAATTGTGGATTTTATACTCCACCATATCATCTATAATTTTGGTATTCCCTCTAAATAATTTCTAATAATGGAAAATATTTCAATAACAAATGATGTTCGAGCACTTTGAGAGAAATATAATATCCAACATAGTTTCTTGACTCCTTATTACCCACAAGCAAATGGAAAAACCGAAGCTACCAATAAGACCTTGATTGCTATTCTCAAGAAACTTGTTAACAAAAATCATAGAGACTGTCATACACAAATCCCTTTGGCACTATGGGCTTATTGAACAAGCATTTGAATTCCAACAAGACCAACACCATTTTACTTGGTCTATGGAGCTGAAGCTATCATACCTCTTGATCTCAAGATTCTCTTGTGAATTTCTTTGTAGGAATTCATATATGATGACACTACTAGACAATCACATCTTGACCAACTCACTCTTCTTGATGAGAGGCGAGTCAATGCCCTAGAACACTTACGAGTCTATCAATACCGTCTAAAGTGTGCTTACAATGTCAAAGTCCATCTTCATGAATTTCAAGTAGGATATCTTGTACTTAAATAAAACCAATAAAACACCAATGCTTTACCACACCTTTGTGACAAATTCATAGCTAATTGGTTAGGTCCATACATAATTTCCCAAAAAGTGGGTAATGGTACATATAGACTTGGCAATTTAGAGGGAGTGGAGGAACTCAAACCACGTAGTGTTATCCATTTGAAGGTATTTTATTGTTATTATGATATTTATATGTATATATATACATGGCTTAAAAAAAAAAAACAATTCATTCACGTAGGCATGTTACCATATTGTATTTACATATAGGCATATTTACATGTATTTTTCACATTGCATTCATATTCCATTTACATTCATTCCACATGTATTTCTCACATTACATTCATACATACTGCACACATATTCCATTTGCATTCATTCCACATGCATTCCACTGCATTTTACATATCATATGCATTTCACTACATTCCTTCATTTTGCAAATTGCATTCATCCCATCCCACATTCAAGGATCTTTTATAGTAGTGATGATATGGCCAAAATACAAAAAATTAAGTTTCCATCATTGGGGTTACCTATTTTTTGGTATTTATGCACTTTTCTCCAATATCATAAGCCAACAATCTCATTTGTCAAAAGGCATAAACCTAAAATTTTCAATCACTCAGCCACTACTAGTGTGTCTAGCAACCTCCAAAAATATGTCCAATTTTTTTTAGGACCAAAAACACTTTTTCACATTAAGACAATATTGAGTCTTTTCAACTGATTCTAAAAACAATCTTGAACCAACCACACTTCTTCAAATCTTAAAAACATTTTGAGTCAAATAGGGGTAACACCATACTTGGGTGGCACCTTGAAGTAAAAAGGGTATTCCTTGCTTGTCCTATAATGCAACATAGTCCAAAATAAAAAATAGTGGTTTTCACCACTATCATAGTTGATATCCAAATATAAACACAAAATATATAGTAGTAAGTATAGGGTCACATTCTCATCACACTTCGGTTGAGAATCCGATTCCCCAATGCTCTATCCAAAGTTAACAATTTCCATGCACACACCATAGATCCCTAAAGTTATAATGATCGTACTACATTTCCCTTAGAAAGTTATGTAGTCATCCCCAAGGCCTAAATATCATATCATTGGACTATGGAGTGAGTCTCCACCAAGGCTATAGACACTTGACTGGAAGTGGAGTAAGCTCATGCGAGGTGACATGTCTCTCTTCCAAAAAAAGAGACCTTTGAATGCACATATAGACAAACTAGCTTCTTGGTCCTATCCATAATAGGTCATGCCTAATTTACTCATAATGGGTTAATGAACTTCATGTGCACACACATTGGTTATTTATTTCCTAGGGTCATTGTCATGCTCAAGATTTGGTACATGAACTTCACTTGCACACACATTGGTCCTAAAGAAAGTGAGATGACCTTTAGTGAGTTTGGTTGATAACACTAGTGTGTTTGAGTCTCTAAAAATCCCTCAGTATTCCATATCGACATACATATCTTCTTCCATATCAACATCCATATCTTCTTCCATGCCAACATCAATGTCTTCATCATGTATCAACCTGCATAATGCCACCAAGTTTGCTGCCCCCAATTGCAAAACAATGAACAAAAATGGCCAATAAAATTATGAACTATAAAAGATCATGCGGATATTAGTCATTCCTCTCATATAGTTTGCATTCATTATTTCATATACATGCCATTTTGCTTGCATTAATCATCCATATAAGCACTATGCATATACATCATGATTAGCTTACATTAATCATCCATATAAGCACTACACATACACATCATAATTAGATCACATCAACCATCCATAAGACATGCATAAAAACATTTTTATAAAACATGCATTGCATACACAAAAATATTAACACAAATATAAAATCCATGTATATATATATATATCAAAATATCATATGTACAATGAATGCCAAAAAGGCTACATTGGATCACCAAGGCTCATATACAAAAGAGCATCTAAGCACTAAGCTAATGTCTATAGGAGGACCCCTAAGATCTAGTAGGAGACCTAGACCTAGAACTCTGCCTAGATATCATGTGCCTTGATGACTCTGTCCTAGAGGATGATAGAGGATTTGACAAAGGAATGTAATTAGCCATGCACAACTCCTCCAAGGAGTGTGCATATGTCTCACTAGCATGTAGTCATCACAATTCAATCTGATGTCGACATTCTCTCACCAAAATATCTTCTCGAAGGCTCGTGACTATCTCCTGATCACCAGACCCATATATTGGTCTCTCTACCTCCATTCAAGCTATAGTGGCCTACAACCCAACTATGACCCCATATTGTCTTATCAAAGACTCCCTATGAGCCTCCAACGTAATCTCTCACTCCTCATGAAGCTGCTCCATCTCATCCTGTAGCCTAGCCACCTCAGATATCTCTCCCATATCCTCATAATCCTCCCCCTCATCCTTTTCTACATCCACCTCGGGAGTCTACTGGGTCACTCCCCTTGATCACCTCTATCTCTCCAATCATTGTGATCTCATCCTCTTCGAATTTGCCCTTGACTCTACAGCTATCGCATCCCCACCCATCATCACCTTTGGCACCCATACTAGTTGGGTACCAAACCATGCTGCATACTCAGGAGTCACCCCAAAATCATCTACATCTAGGACCTCTAGCTACTCATCATCCTCTATCCACACCCTCCATGGCTCTACACATGGAAGCCCCACCTCATCCCATCGATGCCAGTACAACATTGGCTCATCAAGCACACCCTGAGGCAAACCGAACTACCTCAACACCCATGAGTACTAAAAGTACTCCAACTCATCATCTCTTCTCCCAACCAGCCATCATCCATGTCTCACCCATCATAGCTGATCCTCATCACCCTTCCACATGGCTCCTCACCATGGCCTCCATATCACCTTAGCCATAGTCAACCCTACCCATATATTCCTATACCACTGGCTGGTATGCTCCTCCTAGCTTGGCTTCACCTCCTTAGCCACTACCCATCTCCTTGCATAGGGCTCACCCATATACCATGCCTAGTAAGGTAACCCCTTTGGTCGAGCTACTATAAAATGTTTCCAATCCCAATACTAAAGAAGGAAGTTGCATCCAATCCCCTTCCTCCCTCTCCTTGTAACCTCATAAAGCTCTTGATATTACTGTGCCAATAATGCAAGATCCCAAGAATATGCCCTTAGATCAATTATTAGGTCACTCACCAAACCTAATAGGTTCCAAGGTAACCTACACCCCATGCTATTAGGTATCACTATGTTCGCTAGCACGAACATGATCAAGGTCAGGAGTGCATCCAATTCCTTAGCCTTATACATGCTCAAATAGCATATACCCTCATCTCCCATCCTTACCTCCCACCATCGCTCACTGAACATCTTCATCATCTCCACCTTCTTATTATGCCCAACCATCACCTTCTCCCCCTCCATTGGCACCTTGAGGATGTGGTATACATCCTCAAGGGTGACAGTAGCCTCCCCAATCGATAGCTAGAACGTCCCTCTATCTAAGTCCCATCTCTCTATCAATGATGAGAGATATCCATCATCCACCATCACCACATCCAACCGAGCCACTCCCTCCAAGACAACCTCCCTTAAAATATCCCAATCACCCTCCATAAGCTTCTTCCTCATCCCAAGAATGAGAGGAGAGAACCGATGTTGAGACTCTATCTCCCTCAAATGCAGAAAAAAAAAAAAATTACATTAGTATTATTTAAAAAAAAAACTTCAAAATTTTTTGCACAAAATAAAGTGTTTTTCAACATTACCAGGGCAAATTGTGCCATAGCTCCACCAACAGCATTCGTTCCTTCCACCGCTATATCTCCCACACAGATTTCCACCAACATCACTTTCCTCACCAATCTACTCCACTCCTCAGGTGCAGCTTCACAAACTCTCAAATGCACAAATGAGCCTCAAATTCACCCTACAAGCTATTTATAGCTACAAATAGCACACTCAGGCACAATCTAGCATCTATAGTCCGCAGGCACGCATGGGCACCTGCAGGCACACCCATGCACAGCCAAGCGCCTGAAGGATATCATAGGTGCAAATGGACGCTTGGCACAAAAATAACATTAATATAAACAAGACCAAAATAGTATCTTGCCCCCTCAAAATATCATCAAATTTTACCCACACGTCATGCACATCATAAAATCACATTTTGTGAAAACAAAAATCATTTTGCACATATATTTTTTGAATACAACGTAAATTTGTAAAATACACAAATCAAGTTACAAAATATATTAAATGATTCTAGATTTTTACAAAACTGATACTCATACCTCTACTCCATATTTTCATCATACCACAAAATTTCACAAAAAATGGAGTTGATTTGACCATCAAATCAATTATTTTTGTTCAAAAAGTGTAAAATCAACCACTAAAAGCTCTAACATTTACAAATCGACTCCAACTTTGGCAATATCATTGCATTTCTTCTATCACATTATTCCATCAGTATTCTTCCATTATCATAATCCACCATTAGTTATTCCAACATGTGTCTAAATTACAAGTGAATCTTGTATATAGTGGTTTATTCTATATACTTGGCGATTGCAGCGATTTGCATCCATGCAATTCGGTAAGATGAATGAATTACCATAAGAACACTTGGTTATCATTATCATAACTTATCTCCTTGCTTGAAATCACAATTATATTTGGTATTTCCTTATTTTTAGAGTGATACTTTGCCAAGATCAATTTGCACAACTGTTGTCATTGATGACCTAGTTCGTGGGGCTTAAAACATGGACACAACTCAAATTTCATCATTCAAAATCTCCTTAAAACCTTTGAGATAGGAACTAGCTAGGATGATTGGTTCTAATTGTGGTAATTATTCAAACATTCACTAGTAGTACATCCAAGGTTGATTCCTTTTTCCTTTGCATCATCATTTTGCATATCAATGATGCCCAAAAGGCAAAATGTTCCAACAGCATCGAATCACCTCAAATTTTGGGTAACCAAAATTTTCTTATGATTTTCCCATGATGGGATACGTTTTACATTATCATAACATCCACATTTGACACAACCCCTTTCCACCATTGGGGCAAAAATGATATCACATTTTACATCATTCATATCGTCCACATCATATCACATTTTACACCACCCCCCTTCACACCATTGGGGCAAAAACGGTATCACATCATTCATAATTTGCATAATTTTTATTCAATTGGCTCATGATATTCATCTATAAACTCATTCACCAATTGAGGAGGTAAGTTATGCAGATTTCAAAATTCTTTATTCTTTTGTCTTCAATGTTATTACTCAAAAATCCAATGAGAGAGAGAAGTTGCTTCTGTGCCCAAAGCCCAACCAGGTGTCTCATATTTTTGAACCATATTGTATTTCATGCAACATGGTACAAAAAGGGGCATCTGTAGACACCAAATACTAGCCACTTGTCATTCATCATGGTCATTCTACCACCCACTTATCCATCATCCCCCTTTCTTGCCATTCAATTGGCCATTCCATGCCTTTCCCGACATCCAATGGCCCACTTTAGCTCTTTCCAACCATTTTTTGACTGCTATTTGACTCATTTGTATTCATTTTATATTATTTATATTTAAATATAATATTTTATATTATATTTTAATATATTTATTATAAAATATATCTTTATAAGCCAAATTAACCTCAGCCATCCAATCCGATCTAATCTCAGCCATCCATATCCCTTAATTTGTGTCACACTTAAATTTTAATATAAGCCTTTGTATCTACTTTAATATTAGCCACATGATCAAAAGTGTTATGCTAAAACCCTAAGAAAACCATAGGCTTGATAATAAATAGGAGCATTCTCAATGCTCAACCCCTGGAAAACTTGAACTTTAGAGCTTTAATTTATTTGTGAGATCTAACCTTGTTGAGAGCTAGTTTCTTGTGAGTAGGTTGTACCCTAGCTATCCTTCCCCAAAAATCTTAGATTGCCCTAGTAATTTCGTATTCCAACCATCTTCGCATCCCATTTTTGTCATCGCCATTGTTGTTCATCCATTGAGCCCTTTTCATCCCCCTGATCTACTTTTGCAGGTCTAACCCTAATCCACAGGCACTTTCGGGTGCCTAGCACATCCCCACAGGTGCAAAAGTGTGCCTGCTATATTCTATAGGTGCAGCACAGTGCTTGCCATCCCTTTAGCCATAGACCATAATTTGCAAGATAAGACCATCAGGTGCCACCGGGGCACCCTGCCATCAATCTGTAATGGAGCAACAAAACAACAAAGTAAGTATTTTTGTGCATTTTATTATTTGGTGTTATTTATATTATGCATGTTTTATTCACTTAGATCTAGGGTTTTTAGTTTGCATTTCTAAGGGTTCACACTATGGAACCCTCATTATGTTTTCTAATGGTTTTATGTTTGTAATGTGTTCAATATCAGATAGCATTCATCAAGGATTGTTGAGTAGTTATTGAAGCTAGAGTGGCTCGATTACGGATAACCAAAAGCCCACTCACCCTGTTGGAAGCAAGATACATTGAAGACACTACTTGTTTTGTAGCTAGGGTTTCAGAGAACCCTAGCACTTGTAATTTTTGTATCAAAATAATTTTGTTGAACGGATTGATTGTAACAAAGGAGTTTCTCAGCTCCCCCCATTTATTGAATAAAATCATATTTTGTGCAATATTTTGTTCATTGGGTTATTTTACTTTCATATTTGTTTTAGTGTTGTATTTTCGCTTCACAAAAATCATAACATGCTAAGTAAGATGACAATGTCTAGATAAGACACCATGTCATTACTATAAAGATATAGGTATTTGTGTAGGATATGATTGTAGTTATCTACGCATGATGGGCATTGTCTAGTTGATTATAGAAGCCAACAAATGTTAATAGATAATGTGTTAAAAAAAGTCCTATGACATGAAAATGAGAATAAATTGTAACATCCAATTGTGTCATCCTACATGAAAATATATTTTCCTATGTGAAGAGGAGAGGTGCACTATTTTGGTTTTGTATTTAAAAAAAAAAAGGTAGTTTTGTGTCATGGTAAAAATTTCATCCTATGTGGACATGCTACTTTAAAAAAGTATGTTGTCATCCTATGCAAAAGTGGAGGTACCCCTTACTACTTTCCATAGAGGATACATGTAGTGTTTTCCTATTCTAGGATGATAATTTACTATAAAACCTCATAATAGTATATCCCATTACAAATAAATCCTATTCCATCCAAAAAAAAGCAAAAAATTAAAAACATATCTATGCATGCAATCTGATTGACCCAAAGAAAATTAAACCTGACATCATCTATTTGACCATTTTTTGACAAGACTTCATGATTTCTATCTTTAAGAAACCTGTGTACACATTTGGAGAGAGTTTTTATCCCATATTTTTTATGGGGATGAGATTACACCATTTAAATTCAATCACAATCTAATTATTTGTTGAAGAACTAAGGGGAAGTTTTCTACCATCTCTCATGGTGGAGTTTTATTGGTTTTTAAGGTAACTGATATGACATTTAGCTAGTTCATGTTGAATCTTTGAAAATAGGAACATAATAGCACCACATGTTCCATGAGAAGGGTTCTTGAGGATTTTAAAAATAAAAAATAGAAATATAATAGTAGCACATGCTACATGAGAAGGAATATTTGAAAATAGGGAAATAATAGTCCCACATGCTTCATGAGAAGGATTCTTTAGGTCTTTAAAATTTGAAAAATAGAAATATAATAATACCACATGCTACATGAGAAGGACTATTTGAAAATATAAAATTAATAGGACCACATACTTCATGAGAAGGATTCTTGAGGCCTTTAAATTTTCAAATAGAAACATAATGATACCACATGTTAGAGAAGGATTCTTGAGTCCTTTAGAATAAATGTTTGTTTAACAAGCCAATGATTATAAAAAAATAATAATAGTACCACATGCTCTGTGAGAAGGAATCTTAAGGCCCTATAAAATATTTTTATTTATTATGATTAATGTGTAAGATTTAAAAACACACACACACACACACACACACACACACACACACACACACACACACACACATATATATATATATATAAAGCAAAAAACCCCTTGTGGGGCTGCCTTGGTATAAGAGACCATGAACAGGGGGTTCTACACCGTCAAAGTCACCCGGGAGTCGCACTCGACCCTGCCCGCACCAACATTATCAATTGGATTTTGGATACCCAATTCAGATTTTTGGTAGGGTGGATATTTAAACCTGGGACCTCCCTTGGAGGATTGCCTTCTCCTCTCCAACTCACCTACAACACCTAGGTTAAAACTAATTTATAGTGGAAAACACCCCTTTCGAGGTGCCACTTTCAACAGGTTGGGCATAGGAGGAATGGAGCCATGTCGACCTCTACCAGCACACAGGACATTCCTAACTATACTATATATCTATAGGATGGAGACAAGGGGAATGGAACCTGGGTTGGCCTCTACTAGCACCTAGGGCATTTACCACTGCACCACAAAAAGAAGATAAAACACATATTTTTATTACTCATTGAATATCAGATTTATACACATATTAGTACATATAATGGTATGTCTCTTATATGTCTTAAGAGACTCTTGGTGCTTCACCTTCACCTATGACTATTCAACTTTTCTCAACCTCTCATAAGGTGTAATATAATATCCAAATAATGTGATAATTATCCAATAATATAATAATGGTCTAACATCCATCTATTATTTTATATAAAAATACATGAAGGTATTAGTCATAGCCAAAGATGCACCTTTTACAAAATCACTATCCTCCTTGATTTTTACTTCCTAGGGTAGTGAAATTGTGGTCTATATTTGGATCTAGCACTAGATCTTGCTCCAACTCTATCTCTAAGTCTAGATTATTCCATCACTCTTCTACTAATCATGATGTTTTATTGCAAGCTCTACTACTGTAGACTTTTCAAGCATAAACTAGGTCACATCTATAAATTTTGATGCAAAAGTCATGCATATCTTCTCCTTAAAGAATACCAATATTGCATTTCTCCATGGAAAAATTGTTGTCTCTATCAACCACAAAACTTCATTTTATTCTTGCTCTCTTTTGAGGATAAAACCTTCTCTTGTATAATCCATTCAACATTTCTTTCATTTTATCCCATTCTATCATATTCATCCATCCACAATCAACATGTATTTTGTTGGTCATTTTATCTTTGTGCCAAAAATATTTTGGAGAGTGATTATTACCACCACAAATCTCACAAGGACACAAATACCAACACCTAGTTGTCACATGTCCATATCATCCACAAATGCTGCAACAATTTATTCGAGTTTCATTCTCTACATAGGTTTCTCTTTTTCTAAACTTGATCTTACCACTTCCTATTTGACTGACAAAACCAAGGCCTTCATTCTTAGGTCTTGTGTTTGGCTTTATGGGTTTTCTTATACCTTGTTCATTCCTTCTTAATCATGTAACATTATATCCTATTTTTTTCTTTAGTTTTGATCCAATACCATTAGTGTGGTTTTCAGAACACCCAACTTCTTCATCATCACTATGGCCTTTATCATAGCCAGCACCAAAAATATTCAAACATCCAAACTCTTTATCATAATGGTCTTTAGCAACATGGTCTTTGTCATGACCAATACAATCAACAAGATTGAGCATGATATCATGATGCTCATCTTCAACACAAACACCACTATCATCAACAATGTTTAAATCACTAGTATCACGATTGAAATATGTCCTCTGGATAACATTTTTTATGTCATGATAAATATTTCCCATCATAAGCTTGTCAGCAATGTCAGTATCACAAGTGAAATTTGACCTTTGGATAAGATCGCTTATTTCACAACAAATATTTTCCATCATAGGCTTGAGATCTCTTATGTCACAACAAGAATTTTCCATCATAGGCTTGTCCTTCACTTTTTATTTTATTTTCTCTTGTTTTTGATACTTGAGGATGTCAAGAGTGATTAATGCCATGTATATCATCCTCACAATAACTATATGGAATGTAACACCATTTTTTAAATTATCTTCACAAGCATCAACTTCTTTGAAAATTATTTGCAAGCAACTCCTTAGTGTTAAGAATTTTCCATCTTCATAATGATATTTATCTTTTGAGAAATAAATATATTTATTTGATGACACACACTTTTGAACTTCAACTTGCTTCTCTCCATTTTTACTATCTTCTTGAAAATTATTATCTAGTGTCATACACTTTTGAACTTCTGTTTGCTTCTTGGCTTGTTTCCTCTTTGCCTTTCCCATTTAGTCAAGAGATGTAAACATTTCTACTTGTAGTCTTTGGAATTTGTTTCCTCCAACACAATGGTGAGGGTTTCTTATGTCTCCCAAATTGTCCCCCTTTCACTATACCACCAGTTCAATATATCATCCTTTCTATATACCCACCCTTTCTATATACTTGTCAATACATGAAAAAAGCTATTCCTCTTGATATACATGGTTGTACATGAGAGAGATCTTATTATATGTAAAAGAGAATAATATGTGTTACCAAGGTAGTTTGAAAAGGTATTCACTCTATCAACTATATTTACTTAAATATAAATCCTTGTACATAGATGTAACTTCCTTGTATACTTGGAATTTTTAATTTTAAGTTATACATCTAATGATAGTGATGAACAGGGTAAAAAAAAAGTGAAAGAATCACAACAAAATAATATCGTTATTTCTCCTTGATGATTTATATGGTCAATACGTAGACATAATTATGGCAACTATATTAGGCTAAAGACACAATAGTTTAACACAAATTTACCTATAAATGCAAGCTAGAAGTGATATTTATATTGAATATAGTGAGTGTGTTAAAGCACATGTTTGATTTATGCATAATGCTTCTTGAACATAGTCCAACATTTAAAATAACTCTTTTGAAAATTGACACCCAAAAAACAATGACTCATCACCACACTATCACATAACTCTCACATTACCTCTTGACTTTTATTGACCATAACACCTTTTCAATATAATCCTTTAAATTTTGACTAATTATAACTATGACTCTTTTCATACTTAGACACTACTAAAGACATAATAACTTGGAATTTACAACACAAAACACTCCAATAATTGATGGTTCGCACCTTATAACTCATATTGACATATTACACTTGGATTTTTTTAAAAAAAACATAACCATGTCACTTTACCAACCGACATCAAGATGCTTTATATGGATTTTAAAAAATAATTTGACTTATAATTGTAGACACCTAAAATGTGTCATGTTGAGGAGGCTACTCATATGGACATCTCTTTAGACCATGTGACTCATCTTGGACATTTCCAATATCCAAAAGTGGTTTTAATCACTCTATTAGGGTAGCCTAGTCCTATTCAGCCTTAGCCACTAACATCATCAATGTCGGCTATCGTCATCACTAATATTATGAGTGGTCGTGGTCTAGCCATTGATATTGATAATGACTGTCTGTAGATATGCCTGTTGATAGTGACCAAGCCTATAACAAACTTGGGCCACCCGAGCCAAGTAATTCCATTGGAGTCTAATGAATTCTTGAATGGTTGGCAAATTTGAAGCATCTAGAAGCTTCCTTTCAATGGCCCTAGCCTAATTGAATCAGGTTCTTGGCTTCCTGGAGAAGCTAGGAGGAGAATTTGGGAGTCTATTTAAGGCCCCAAATTTACAAGAGAAGTCTAGAATAATTCATGTGCAAATGCCATAGCGAAGCTCTACCAAATTGAGGAGAGAATTAACATCCCTTGAGGTATAGCGAAGCCCTACCAAATTGTACAATGACATCTGCCTTTCAACCAATGAAGATTGCCAAATTTTGAAGAGCAACTTCCACCATTGTTCAAATTGCAAATTCACCACGAAGTTGAGCTAATTCCTACCCTAAGTCGTTCTACAAGAATGCACCAAGAATGTCAATCCATTCAATAGAAGAATTGATCATCACCAAGCCAGAACATAGAGAGCAAAACCCCCACCCCGTGGTTACTATTTTCAATAGCAGCCCGTAATTGCTACCATCAACGTTGACAGTGGTTAATAGAGTCATTTTATTTGAGCATCAATGGCTATAGTCTGATGTGTCTTTTTCTCTGTTTTAGCCAATAGAATTAATCATAGCTGCATTTACTTAATTTTTTGACATAGATTAATAGCTTTAATTTTAGTATTTACACATTATTTATGCTTTATTTCCAATATTTCATGCATATTTATGCTTCTTTATGCATTTCCTTCATATTTTACAATAATCATGAAATGGCCTCATATTGAGAGGCTTGAATCTTGCTATTGATGTTTTGTATGTTTCCTTGTGTGCAGGTTCAAGCCTTATCAAGAGCATAATATCTTCAATATCATCCTCAATAGCATCCTAAAGTGGAGGTCATCAAAGTAATCCCTCCTATAATTAGTTTGTGGGGATTCTAAATATCTATTGAAGACACCTACCATATGAATTATGGATTGTAATATGTATCAAAATGGTTAATCCCTCAAAGGGATATCTTGTAACCTTTATGTAAATAAGATTTTACAAATATGAATAAATATGGACATCATTTATTTTATTTCTTTCTCTTTGCATTGATTAAATGATGTATCTTGTTAATTTGATTACATATTGCATTAGGTGTTAGATTTTTAGCTATCTTACAATGGTGATCACCATGGGACTCTCCCTATTATGCTGCTAATTGATGTTTTTCTATCTATTTTTCGTTGCTGATATAGTTGATTTGAGCGATAGTAGCTAATATTCACCATCACCATCGATGCCAATGGTTAGCACCATCATAACCTTGATCATCAGCAGCTATGGGAAAGACACAAAAAAAACAACCTACGACATTCTTCTTCGGATGAGGATTTACTGGTAAGTGGTTCTCTCCTTGTTTTTTTTATTTTTCTACTTTCTCTATAAAAGAGAAATTTAGGACTTAATTATAGAACATAGAGAAAATATTAAAGAAATTTTTTTAATTTCTCTAGGTTTTATGCTAGTCACTGCTGGGAACAATGGTCTTTGTTGTCAACCACCCTATAAGCCAACGACTAAGATTCTGACTACTACTGTGTATAGTGGCTACGACTGTGGCCCACTGATCACAAAGGTAACCACTATTAAAACTGATTTTCATGCATGGAGCATGTTTAAATGTTGATTCATTTTAATTTGCATCTATATTTTCTAAATTTGAAACATTTCTTACATGCATAATTTTTGAATTTAAAACATACTTTATTTGCATGTAGTGGAAAAATCATGGTGTGCTCTTTGATGCATTTTTTCTTTTTGTTTATAAAATGAACAACTCACACACCATGTTTCAAGTGTAAACATTAGTTGAGTTGGGCTCTCACATCCAACCAATTGATCAAGACCAACGGTGAACTTCATCACCACCTAGTTAGCTTGTATATTGAATTTTTTATGAACTCGTCCATGGCCAAGGTTGATCCAAGAACTGTCCTATCCATGGAAAATAACACGTACCATTCCTCAAAAGGTATATCACTACCCATGTTTTTTTGGGTGAGGATCGGTAGTACCTATGCTACCTCATCGAATATGGGTTTCATCTCTATATTTTGGTGATTTTGGTGTGTGCGAGTATACAGGTGAAATCCTTAAATAGATCAAGTGTTACATCAACATATTCAAAAAACATATGATAAAGTTAGAACTATTTACAACACATCCAAAACACACAATCTAGTTCATAGGAAACACAAAGAAAATTTAAAAGAGATAATCATTTTGTCTACTTTGTGTGTTTCTTTATTGTGTGTAATCAACATAAGATCCTACCATCCAATCTGGGATCAAACCTTAAAAAAACAAAAATTGAAAATCATAGATATAACAAGGATATAAACCCTAAAATTTCTACTTGTTATTATGCATCTAGTGAATTGAAAATCGTGCAAATCAGAGATATAACAAAAATTTTATGTTGGTTTTATTATTACTCTATTTTGAGTAATTTTAAGCCAAAAATAGGGTTAAACTACATTAGAACAATCATAAAAATCCCTAGACAACCCCAAAAATTACCAAATTTATTTTGTTGTCTTAGTTATCCCCTTGTGTACCTCTCACAATATTTTTGAGGCCTAGCTCCAAATTTTCTCAAAATTCCTCCAATTGGTCATTTTGCCACGAGCCCTAATTGGCCAAATATTTCAAGAATACAAAATTTTGATCCAAAAAATAATTTTTTGAGTCATAGCTCATATTGATCAGATCATCACACTAATAATTTTGGTATATGGCACCCACAACCTTTTTTTTTGGAAGTCAAAATTTTCTTTAGTGTTTGCCTAGTCAAACACATAATGATAACTATGCATAGTCAAGCTCAATTATGAGCCAATGAAGCAAAAAACTTATGGAGAGGCCTTGAAAACCTCTTATATTCTCTTGGATATATCCTCATTCTCACAAAATGCCCTAATAGTCATCGTGAAGCTACTTCCTCACATAGGGGATCTACTCACCGAGGTGATAGGGTTGCCACACCCACTACAAGAACTGACATAGCTAAAATCCCTCGTAGTGAGATGGGAAGCCATCGATCTTACATAGCATATCATACAGATCGGATACCTAGTTCTACTACTAGCTAGAAAGAGCAACTACTCCAAGATTAATTGGAGGAGTTGCATCATGAGCGTAACCGCCTAGACTACGAGTACGAAGAGGAACAAAGAATACACCGCCAACATTTGTATGATTACAAATGGTGCGAAGATAGGATCTTTGAATAAAATTCATTTAAGGTAATGCATGAAGAGATACACACACCTAAAACTCATAGGCAAAAAATCAACCTGAGGTGCCTTGTGCATCATCAAGAGTTGCCTCCTAGGCAGGTAGATAACTGTTCTCTTCGATAGACAGACAAAACCTTTGGTATCTATAATCAATGGATAAACATATTCAAATATTCCTTACCCAATAATGAGGCTAAGGAATATCAAATGGAGCATGTGAAAAAGGTGCATATAGCCCCACCTAATGAGGGTGTTATCGGCATGATAAATATCATGATAGGAAGCAGAAAACTCCCTAGCCAATCTACATCACTACTGAATCCAATCAAAGCTTGACATTCATCACAGTCCTCACAACAATTGAGTCTTATTCCACCATACGAGGAGCCTGTGATTACTTTTTGAAAATAGGAAACTAAACCAACCCCTATTAACGAACATGACCTACCATTTCACGTTATAGCTAGCATAAATCAAACTCCATACAAGCAAGTTTTGATTGATATTGGTTCATCCATAAATGTCATCACTACCACTACATTGAAGCATCTCAAAATTTTGCCTTCCCACATTAGAGCATCTACCTTCACTCTGCAAGCCTTTAACGATGTTGTATATTGCATAGTTGGCACAATAGTCCTCCCCATTCAAGTTCAATAAAATATTGTACCTACATTGTGCTACATATTATAAGGTTCAAGACAATACAACATATTAGTTGGAATGCCATGGATGAGAGCCATGGAACGTGTACCATGGATAGTGCATCAGTGCATTAAGTACATTCATAAGATACGGTCTATGTGGTTCCTATCGATCCAAACCCTTTCAAGTATTATAAACCAGTGGATCATCCATAGGAGCCTATTGTGTCACCCATGCATCTAAACACTAAATCTAATGATGTTATCCAGAGTCTAGATGCAACCTCATGATTCGTCATGAAGTTATCTTCACCACCACCATCACCATTGGTTTTACCCATCATGCCTCCATATTCAGTTTCTCTAAGCAAGGAGAAATCAACTAAGACAACCACAAAGATGCTCACAACTATCTCAAACATGTCATTAGAAGACTTTCTTACTCCTATAAAATGGGAAGAACCCATTGGAGTTATGGATATATCAAATCATATCATACCATCTTCATCCATCGTACTGTAGGTCACTATTCACTCGAATGAAATTGAATTCAAAAAGCATATAGAGGAAAATGTTACGTTTACGCCTATCATTGAGTCCATTGAGGATTTATGTTGACCCATTTTCAAGTAGCTACCCATTGATCCCATCCTCTATTATTCACCTAAACATGAGGAAACATCAATTGCGATAATTGAAACAAAACAACCCCAAAAAGTTGACGAGCCATCCACAACTTGTTCGAAAGCCAAAATATTATCTCATGAGTTTGTGGGAATGGTTAATATCAAAATAGAGAACCAAGTTTCTCTAAAATGATCATAGCAACAAATAGTTCCATCAAACACTGTTACCACATCAAAAGCATCATCACCTTTGAAATTAGTTACACCTAACTCATTTCTCATAGTGCCTTCAAAAGAGCAATAACAGGTATCTCCCCTACATCAAACTGGGGGTACTGGTATAGTTCAACACTATAGAGTGAAATAAAAACATGAATTGAATCATAAATCAGAGCATGTGGATACGTTCTTTAAACGGGTCCATAAAGAGATATCCACATCACCTCAAATGAAGGAGATTGATGATTTGCATTTACCTAAGGGTTTTGTGACACCCACTCTTTCACCTCCTTTAGTTGATGATTGTGATCCAAACCCATCACTAGTGATACACATAAAATCCTTTTTAGTCTTGCAATCCATTCTAAATCATCTAGATAGGATGGAGTACCAAATGGATCAACAAAATTATGCACTACAATTAATCATGTACCAGCTCATGAGCCTGGAACTACAAAAGCCACCTACATCCGAGGTCAAACCACCTCCTATGCAACTGATGAGGCCTAGAAATGCCTCATTATTACACTATGGTTGACATATAAAAACTGCCATAATATTAAATATGACAAAGTTAAAGTGCCAAATAGTGATTAGAATATGTTATTTGTTACATGTTTGCATGATTTTATGTTTGGAACATTATACCTCTGTTTTGACTATTTTCAACACTGTTTCAGTTGATTAGGTAGTAAATAAAACATGTATTGCAATTACATTCTGATGGCATGAACAGATTCCTCTCATCAAGAACTACAACTTTGCTTTTTGAAGCAAGTCAATCCGAGCTGTAGATAAAAATTTATGAAGGTTACATCGTTCCTGCGCTCATTGTTCATTCATGCGCTCATTGTTCATGCCTTAGTCTTTTCTGGAGCTATTAACAGGTGCAAATCTGTGTTAAAGGGAACATTGGCGGATCTACTGGGAATGATCCAGAGTGAGTTAAGGTACCAAATTCATACCAATGGTACTTCATAATATAGAGAAAACATGACCCAAATTTGAAGGCATATGGACAAGTAACCTGGAAGTTATGGGGCCTACAAAATGGTAGTTTCACACTTTTTGACAGCTGGAAATGTTGGTAAAAATTTGTGTTAAAGGCCAACTTGACAGCGATGCAGGGAGTAATTTTTGAGGAATTAAGAGTTGAAAATTGAACCCAATGTTTTTCATATAACCAAGAACACGTGGACATAATTTGGTAAAAAATGGAGTTACGATGAACAAGTTATGAGCACTCCAAAAGGGCATCTGGGCATGTTTTGGCAATCTGGAAACAACGAGTCACGGTCCATACAAATTCCAACCACTGTCACTATGAAGGAAGGCATGGAATTTGTCAACTAAGAAGAGGTAAACGCTTGGAAATAGTTGAGGGAGGATAGGCATGACTCTTTCTCCACTTGACAACACTTCCACGTGATGCAAATGGGAGCAACAAGTCAAAAGGCTAAAATGCAAGAAATTTGGTAAAAGCAGGACACAGTCATGCAAATTCCAACCAGCTATACATATACAACAGGGCTTGGAATCAGTCACTCCAACACATGCCACCAATGCAGAAGGGTGTACAAGATAAGGGAAAACAATCCAAATGGTCAACAACTTCCTCCCTATGCGTTTGGAGCGCAGATAAGCAATGAATTGTCACCTGCCTGTTATTCCGGAGCAGCACAGGAATAAGCGACGCAAGAATAGGGAATAGCGCAAGAACAACCGAAAATGGTCAAAATGCATCAAAACCATGGAAAGCATGATTGGAAATTGACCAAGCGGTTAGTCCACCCTATTTGGACTTCGTTCCTTCACCATAGGCGGACCAGCTAGGATAAAGGGATAAAGGTTGACAAATTATAACCCTGCATTCCAGGAAACTATTTTGTAAACAGTTGGAAATCCCTAAAACTCAGCAAACAGATATATCAACTTTGTCTTATAAATAAAGCTCCCAGCATGGTTGAGCATAGATATATAGATAGATATATAGAGGAATAGGAGATAGTTATTAGCAGAAGATAAAATCTTTGTAGCATTACAGTAAATTGCAGATTTTTCTTGTAATACTGTAATGCAGCTTCAGATGGAATAAAAGGTGCATTCTTCAGATTTCATTAACATTTTATGGTTGATAGTGCACATTTAATTTACCTAGTATAATTCTTCACCCTCTTCTGGTTTTGGAAGCAAGGGCCACTTGCAGGATCAGAGGAAGGGCAACATAGTGACAGAAAATTCTTGTTGATTTCTTGTTGCAGTAGATCAGCAGAATTCTGTCAACATTTATTTGTAGAATTAGTTTCATTTTAGAAGTGCACCATAGTATTTAGAACATGTTTGGAATAGTGTTCAGCATTTAATAGGATTTGACAACATTTTCCATAATTCACTACAATTTCCAGATTTTTATCATTTTCTAGCTTTGCAACAATTTCTAGATTTCTGTCATTTCACTGCAATTTCCAGATTTGTGTTATTCTCCAATTTTGCAATAGATGTTAATTTGATTTTCTAGATTTAGAACATGCTTAGATAATTGTGAACTTTGTAATTAGTTGAATTTTTTGCAACTATGTGTGTGTTTTCAATTCTGCAATTTACTTTTCCGTCACTTTCAATTTAGCAACATTTCACTTCCTGTTATTTCAGATTCTGCAATTTTCATTTCCTGCAATTTTAATTCAGTTTCAGCTTCTGCAATTTGATTTCCAATTCTAGGAGTTAGAGGTCACACCAAACCCCCAAACACTAACTGATCCATCAATAAAGCCTGTTTTTTGAATGAACTAATATTTAACCTGTTGGAGCCTTCTTTCGTATATAGCCTTGGACACCGCCTTGGATTGACACATATAATTACTAAATGATGAATGAACAATGACACTCATCATTTTTGGCATCGTTGTCGGGGATAGGTGTTGTTAGAAGAGGAAAGCAGTCCAATAATTGTTAGTGTGCTAAGTTGTGAACTTTAGAGTGAAATCTGAATGTAATAACTGGCATAATTAATAGTTGTTGGTAAATTCCATTTCAGTTCATTTAGAGAACAAGCAAGTATGAATAGGTTAAAGGATGTGAAAGCACGATGTCAAAGTATGAAAAATCCTTTGCCTACCATAGGAAGAAAAATTTCACAAGAGGTTGAAAGTATGTCAAAGTTGTCCAAATTTATGATTCCCAAAACTGTTGGAACTTTCAAAGAATTACAATCATCTATGTCCAGAACTGTAGGATCCTTTGAGAAATCATCACAAGGAGGAACAATCAATAGTTCAACACCTTTTTTTCTTGACAAATCCATACAATCAGGACAGTTTAACAGGATATATAATTGTGATTGGGAACCTATAAGGGTAGGCTCACAAGAGAATCTAGGGAGAGCCAATAATGTGCTCCAACCTAGTGCAACTAGTACACCTGCCAAAACTTTTCAAAATCCCATCCAATTAGATCCTAATAAAAATGCTCCCATGAAGGTCATTTCACCTTCTGTGTTACCGAATTTTAAGGGAGTTACATCTGAAGACCCTGATTTGTTTTTGTTTGAGTTTAAAATTGTGTGTCAAGCTCATGATTACACTAACGACAATCAAAAGCTCAAATTGTTTCCTTCCACTCTTAAAGAGTCAGCTCTACGATGGTTTATCACCTTAGCACCTGATTCAATTAGAACCTGGAATGAGATGGAAAATATATTTTTGGAGAGATACCAAGAATATTGTCAAGTCAAGAATCAAAACAATGAATTGCTTGAAATGAAACAAAAGGAAAATGAAATCTTAGAAGATTATGTAGACAGATTTTCTTTTGTTCATAAGAGATGTGGTAGTGTTGAACCTGAAATGTGCAAAATTATATTCTTAAGGGGACTACAAGATGAATTTTGGGATGCATTGGATATTTTAGGAAGAGGCGATGCAAATGCACTTGAAATCCAAGAAATCATTAAACTTTGCAAAAATTATTCTCATTCAAGGCATAGAAAACATAGAATTGGTAATGATAAACATGATTTGAAAGAATGCATGAAAGAGTTTGCTAAAGCTGATATTGTTGTACATCTTGATAAAATAGTAGATAAAAAGAGTAAATCTACTGAACCTTCAGTTATCTATTGTTCAAGATGTGAGCAACAACACTCTGTTCATGACTGTCCTTTGAACAAAACATTTATACCAGCTACATGTAGCATTTGTCAAAAAGGACATTCCACAAATCAATGTAGTTTATTGCCAGAACTCAAAAGTGTCTTTGAAAAATAGCCTCAACCTATGAAAAAACTCAATTTTGTAGGACAAGGACAAGGAGATAATTTTCTTAAGTTTCCATATCAGAATGCTTCTCAATTTCCTACACATTGGGGAAATAATCCTTGGTATATGCCATGGTATGCTTCAGGTCCACTTCAACAATGTTGGAGTCAACCACCATGGGCATATTCCCAAGAGTGGTCTCAACATGGATGGATGAAACAACAATGGAATCAACCACATCCACCATGGTTGCAGCCAAAACTGCAAGGATATCAATGGGGACAACAACAAAAATTGCACAAAGGGCAGCAACATTATCAAACACAGAAATCAAATTTATTGCCCACTCATACCCATAGTTTCTCTCATGGACAACAACAACAAAATGAAAAACAACCTCTATTTTCAGCTCAACCTGTGGTCAGTCCAAACAATGTTAAACAGGTAACCCCTGTCTCTATGGCTAAATCAGAAAATACAGCCATAATAAATGTTGGTGACTGTCATAAAAATTAGTTGTGTTTAGGAAAACCACTTCTTGAACATATTCCACTTACCAGTGTAGAAATAGGAGCTAAAATGAATGCACATAAAAACAAATCTGCACTGAAACAAGAAGAAGAAAAAGAAAATCTCCCACAAAAAGAATCATATCTTGAACAGTTTGAAATATCAAAACTAACATCTTTGAAATCAGATTTGATAAGGGAATTAAAACATTTAAATGTTATAGTCCCTTTACTTCAAGCTATTAAAGATGTGCCAATCATTAATACAATTGTTCAAGAAATATGTTTTAACAAACCAAGAAAAAAGAAGAAAATATATCCTAAAAACATACAAGTCGGTGGTAAAAGAGTAAACTTGCTTGCAGGAAACCTTAGTCCACCTAAGTATGATTGTCTAGGATGCCCATGGTTTCGTGAAACATATAAGGAAAATGAAACGGACATTTCAATTTTGGCCTCCATCGTTGTAAAGGATAATGTAGAAGAGATGGATTCATCCAAACAGTCTATTTTTGATGAAAATGTTCAGAATTCAGATTTTAAAGATGAACCAATCACTGTTCAACAATTATTATGGAATGATGAAAAACAAAATTCTAAAAATTTGTCATCCATTCCAATACAAAACAATTTTCTTCACTTGTCACATGGATGTCATCATTTTTTCTCATCTTTTCCTTTCCATTTATCAAAGTTAATTCTTTTAAGAATTGTTTTTGGTAAACATACACAGATTTTCCATTCTTTTCCACCATATCATTGTCCTCTTAATTCATTAATGCATCATTCTCCAAGAACCAATTCAAAACATCTTGGTACAAAACAAACTGAAATGCAGCCAAAACAACCTTTGAACAACAATAGTTGGTTGACTAAAAACCAGGAAGTAAATTTGTTTGATGTATTGATCCAACATCCTAATGCTCTACTAACACTTTATGCATCTTTAGCAATTGGCATTGAGTTGTTGTAGGTACAAAAAAAATAGATTTCACAGTTGAATGCAGTTAATGAACTTTGGTTGGAAGCACTTCACCAAATAGAGTTCATTCAACAAAAATGGAAAATGTGGCATGATGATCACATTAAGAGCAACAAGGATGAACCAGAAGAGTTTGAGAATGGAGTTGTTCAACTTTCTTCGATTGATGATTCAAGAAGGACATTAGTGGTGAATGGACATCTTTTACAGTTGTACCATAAACCACTCACAAAGAAGGAATTTGCTCAATCTTTCACACAGTCACATTTGCATATGATAGAAGAGGATTCCTCTTCTGACAAGGTTTCCAAATGATCATATTTTTTTTAGCCTTGAAAAAAAATACGAAAAAAAAGAAGGAAATAATCTTGTTTGTGAAATTCCTTCACGGGCACAATTTCAAGAAAATTGTGAAATTCCTTCATGGGCACAAGCAAGACATAAAAAAAAAGGGGAAAAAAAAGTTGAAAAAAAAAATAGAAGTTGGTTGAAAACCAGAAATGGCAGCCTCTTCTGATAAAAAAAATGAAAAAAAAAAAAAAATGAATAATTCAGTAGTGAAAACCTTCTCGGAGGCGCTGCTGAGTTGGCTTGCATGAAAACCGGTTTTTCGGCATGCATTGCCTTGTTGATCCACCCATCATTGTTCTACCATTGTACAAATCTCACCTACTGCACCTATGTTGTTCTTATTTCAAAAAAAAATCATCATCAGAAGCAGCTTGTAAGGTGGATGATAAATTTTTAGGATAGTAAGGTATGTGTTTCTTGCATTTAGTCATGGTAAGCATTTAGCATTTAGTATATGATAATCAATATTTGGCATAAACTGTTCATACAATATTGGCAAGTTAAAAAAAAATGGAACATGTTGTTCAAAATGTCAAGAAACACCCCCCTTCTGCCCTTAGTTGCATGGGAAATTCAAAATTGTGAAAAACCTGATTTTGGGACAGATATGACAACCATTTTATCTTTATTAGTAGGGCAGATTTCAGAATAAAATGTCCCACCAATACCTCATAAATCTGAGAAGGACGAAATGCACCTGAAAATTCTGTTTTACTACTACTGCAATAAAACAACAACAGACAAAAAAAAATAGCATGGAAAAAGAATTTTTGATGTTATGGAAGGCTTATACACTCTAAATATGGGCCCACACTAGAATCTGCAGCTAAATTTTGCATAGGAGGCCATTTCAGCATGTTTTTGACACATCTTCAGAATGACAGTCTCATTCCAGAGAAACTTTGGAACAACAGTCTCATTCCAAGAGCAAGCTTCAAAACGAGACAAATTATGCCAAAAATTCTTGAAAATGTTGCAGAACAGCAGGGCACATTAGATATTAAGTTTCTTAAAGTTCTACCACAAGTACAAAGGAAGAAAAAAAAAAATTGCAGGAACTACAATGCTTGGTGTAGTGCAGAAGAACTTTCTCGGGTAGTAGGTGGCAAAAGTATGTTGTTCATCTTACTAGGGCCTACTAGGATGCATGAGGGCATGCATCAGTTCAAGCTGGGGGGAATGATGAGGCCTAGAAATGCCTCATTATTACACTATGGTTGACATATAAAAACTGCCATAATATTAAATATGACAAAGTTAAAGTGCCAAATAGTGATTAGAATATGTTATTTGTTACATGTTTGCATGATTTTATGTTTGGAACATTATACCTCTGTTTTGACTATTTTTAGCACTGTTTCAGTTGATTAGGTAGTAAATAAAACATGTATTGCAATTACATTCTGATGGCATGAACAGATTCCTCTCATCAAGAACTACAACTTTGCTTTTTGAAGCAAGTCAATCCGAGTTGTAGATAAAAATTTATGAAGGTTACATCGTTCCTGTGCTCATTGTTCATTCCTACGCTCATTGTTCATGCCTTAGTCTTTTCTGGAGCTGTTAACAAGTGCAAATCTGCGTTAAAGGGAACATTGGCGGATCTACTAGGAATGATCCAGAGTGAGTTAAGGTACCAAATTCATACCAATGGTACTTCATAATATAGAGAAAACATGACCCAAATTTGAAGGCATATGGACAAGTAACCTGGAAGTTATGGGGCCTGCAAAATGGTAGTTTCACACTTTTTGACAGCTGGAAATGCTGGTAAAAATCTGTGTTAAAGGCCAACTTGACAGCGATGCAGGGAGTAATTTCTGAGGAATTAAGAGTTGAAAATTGAACCCAATGTTTTTCATATAACCAAGAACACGTGGACATAATTTGGTAAAAAATGGAGTTACGATGAACAAGTTATGAGCACTCCAAAAGGGCATCTGGGCATGTTTTGGCAGTTGGAAACAACAGGTCACAGTCCATACAAATTCCAACCACCTGTCACTATGAAGGAAGGCATGGAATTTGTCAACTAAGAAGAGGTAAACGCTTGGAAACAGTTGAGGGAGGATAGGCATGACTCTTTCTCCACCTGACAACACTTCCACGTGATGCAAATGGGAGCAACAAGTCAAAAGGCTGAAATGCAAGAAATTTGGTAAAAGCAGGACACAATCATGCAAATTCCAACCAGTTGTACATATACAGCAAGGCTTGGAATCAGTCACTCCAGCACATGCCACCAATGCAGAAGGGTGTACAAGATAAGGTAAAACAATCCAAATGGTCAACAACTTCCTCCCTATGCGTTTGGAGCGCAGATAAGCAATGAATTGTCACATGCCTGTTATTCCGAAGCAGCACAAGAATAAGCGGCGCAGGAATAGGGAATAGCGCAGGAACAACCAAAAATGGTCAAAATGCGTCAAAACCATGGAAAGCATGATTGGAAATTGACCAAGTGGTTAGTCCACCCTATTTGGACTTCGTTCCTTCACCATAGGTGGACCAGCTAGGATAAAGGGATAAAGTTTGACAAATTATAACCCTGCATTCCAGGAAACTATTTTGTAAATAGTTGGAAATCCCTGAAACTCAACAAACAGATATATCAACTTTATCTTATAAATAAAGCTCCCAGCATGGTTGAATAAATATATAGATAGATATATAGAGGAATAGGAGATAGTTATTAGCAGAAGATAAAATCTTTGTAGCATTACAATAAATTGCAGATTTTTCTTTGCAATACTGTAATGCAGTTTCAGATGGAATAAAAGGTGCATTCTTCATATTTCATTAGCATTTTATGGTTGATAGTGCACATTTAATTTACTTGGTATAATTCTTCACCCTCTTCTAGTTCTGGAAGCAAGGGCCACTTGCAGGATCAGAGGAAGGGCAACATAGTGACAGAAAATTCTTGTTGATTTCTTGTTGCAGCAGATCAGCAGAATTCTGTCAACATTTATTTGCAGAATTAGTTTCATTTTAGAAGTGCACCATAGTATTTAGAACATGTTTGGAATAGTGTTCAACATTTAATAGGATTTGACAACATTTTCCATAATTCACTGCAATTTCTAGATTTCTGTCATTTTCTAGCTTTGCAGCAATTTCCAGATTTTTGTCATTTCACTGCAATTTCCAGATTTGTGTTATTCTCCAGTTTTGCAATAGATGTTAATTTGATTTTCTAGATTTAGAACATGCTCAGATAATTGTGAACTTTGTAATTAGTTGAATTTTTTGCAACTGTGTGTGTGTTTTCAATTCTGCAATTTACTTTTTTGTCACTTTCAATTTAGCAACATTTCACTTCCTGTTATTTCAGATTCTGCAATTTTCATTTCTTGCAATTTTAATTCAGTTTCAACTTCTGCAATTTGATTTCCAATTCTAGGAGTTAGAGGTCACACCAAACCCCCAAACACTAACTGATCCATCAATAAAGCCTATTTTTTGAATGAACTAATCTTTAACCTGTTGGAGCCTTCTTTCGTATATAGCCTTGGACACCGCCCTGGATTGACACATATAATTACTAAATGATGAATGAACAACGACACTCATCAGCAACCATGGGAAACACCCCAACCAAGTCAAGCATAGAGTCGGCCAAGTCGACCACCTCGCATCTATACACCATTGGTCGAACCTATAATATCAATTATCAATCGATTATGCGATGTGAAAATTATTACTCTACCTAAAATTTGTATCCTAGATCCAAATTATGAGAAGCCTCGATGATATAGAGAATATTTACATTGTCTCTACCATCACCAAGATGGTCATGATACCCAATCATGTTATGTCCTCAAGAACAAAATACATAATATGCTTGAGAAGATTCAACTCCAAATTGATATCCTTTCCAATACCAAAAATCAACAAGTAAGCATAGTCAGTGATCCAAAACTCTCATTAGAAAAGCAAGAATATCCCCTTAAGAAAACATTGACATACCTATGGCTCAACCCTTTCATAAAACTAATCCAGTGCATACCGCACGTCGAAAACACTATCAGCGTATTTGGACTCCATTAAACAAGTCTATGTCAACCATATTTCAGAAGCTACAAGAAGCTAAGGCTATCATCTTGCTTGACATAAACCCTTTAGATCCAAACAGAGCTAAAACTAAGAGTTATATGGAGGATCATTTCTACCTTTATCATGATAGAATGTCATGACATTCATAATTGCTATGGATTTAAAAACATGGTTCAAGACCTTACTGACAGTAAGGATTTACCCATAAACAGTCCACCCATAGCACCTCATCCTGCCACAATGCATACCACATCATCCCATTTGTGATCCCAAGGTCAGCCGCATCCTCGTAAGCCTAGAAAGCCACCTCTCTGGGTAGTCACATTTTTTATGACTACTACGGACCTATTTCACAAATTATATGATGAAAATGCAATCACATTACTATAAGTCAAGCCAATAACATCTAAACCTGAGTTACATGATGGAAGCCTCTTCTATAGATATCATCGTATACATGGGTATGACATCTGTGACTACTATTCATTCAAGAATGTGGTCAAAGAAATGGTAGAACAAAATGAGCTTCGCATAGATAGTTTGCTTGTCTTACCTCATCATAAAATTGGCACCTCACAAAGGTTTGTGCCCAAATAGGGAGATTTTATTTCCATCACTCTTCCTAAATAGGTCAATTACATTGTGGTGAATGATGTGCACAATGGGATTCTTCAAGGTAGCACACCTTCCCTACCATCCACATCACAATCAATGAAGCAAAGTGAGACCTCTGAAGGTAGCGCACCTTCCTCGCTTTCCTTGAGTGGCACACACACTAGGGGTACCTAATGTAGCTTACTTTCCCCCTAAAAACTTCAAAATTCAAAAACAATTTAAAACGTAAAATCTTAAAATAATTCAAAACATAAAATCTAAAAATAATTTAAAACATAAAATCCAAAAACAATTCAGAACATCAAAAACACAAAAACATTTATATTGTGCATTTCAGTAAATGCATTTAGTAATTGCATTACATTAGGTATTTTCATCCATTGCATTTGCATTAGGATAGGTTATGTTTACAATCTTACAAATGACACCATGTTTGTATGCTAATCATGCATCCACAATTCATCATCATTCATCATTCCTTGTGAGTAATTGTGTTTTTCAACACAACCTTATGAGTTGCTATCAGGTATATACTAGGGTTTTTCGGTCACTCAACCTTACCTAGTGATCTTCTAAGATTTTATATAAAGCTATCTTGGTTTTCGAATATGAAGTCTAGTTTTGATAGTACCTTGTATATCTCAAAATCCCATCACAATTAAACATTAATAATCCTAGTTTTCGTCCTAGTCACCTTAAGTGAAAGGATCTCCTTGCTCATATTATTATGTGCATGGTTTAGAATTCTAATTATTGGCAAAAGGACAAGCTCCTGAGCCCCTACCCAAGACATCCCTTTGATTTATACAAAATAAACAAGTTCCCAAAGCAAAAAAAAGCAAAATAAATAGTGATTTTCATAACTAAGTAGATCTCTTGATCAAAAATAAAATAAAATGTAAAATAAATAGTGATTTTCATCACTAAGCATGAGCAAGTATCCCAAGCAATGAAAATAAAATAAGGGGGTAAAGATCTTGAATCCCTGGAATATTCAGTATTCGACCACCATGGGGTGATCCTCATTACAACAATGGGTTGAATGAAACCCACCTGACAATGTGATATCCTTACACGTGGCGATATGTCTGTCACATTAGCGATCTTATTTTGTACAAACCAATGTCAACTTATGGATGAGCTAGCTTTAGGTGGCTTGTATTACTTGTATTACCTAGTAGTCTAATCAAATTGCATCCAAACCTAGGATCATGATGAACATATGGTGATCCTTATTACAACAATGGGTTGAATGAAACCCGCCTTGCAATGAGGTAGTTTTATGCCTCATATAATATATTCATTTGCACACACAGGGATAGTGAATATCTTGGTCTTCTTAACATAGCTTTTATTTTTGAGAGTCTTGTGTAGCCATTATAAAACTTTTGATTAATCAACTAGGGTGTTTGAGTCTCATGGAAAACCTTAAAAATTCCCTATTAGCAACAACTCATTTCATCAATCATACACAATTTTTCTTATGAACTTTTATTTGTTAAGGGGTGTTCGTAGAATAGGATAGATACCATATGGATATCATAAATGATATTTATATGACCACTGACTATTTTGTGCATATATTTTAATTTATAGAAGGTTATAAAGAAAACCCATACATCTCACATCATCTCATTTCACATATGGATGCTTAAATGATTAATTATTATGATAAGAGTTATCATTTTCATTCATGATTCTCATACATTATATGGTGTATCCCATTAATTTTTTAAACACACATTAGATTCATTCATTATATTTTAAATGATTAAAGCATATAAGTTCATTTGCATTAGACCATCCACATGAGATTAATGCATATCATATCACATAGATTAAATGCATAAACAATTGAAACATATTTAAACATGCATCATCATCACATCCATATAAGCATACATAATAGTGCATCTACACATCTATATCATAGTATCTAATCATACATATATCATCTAGCTAGTGCATGTCATCAGTAAATCACATACATATAGCATAATCAAATAATCATATATGTATTGCATCCATAATTGCATCACATGAACAATAAATCAAAGACATAATACACATAATAAGCCATAAATATAGAGTATCATATATATATGTGTGTGTATGTGTGTGTCAAAAGTACATCAGGTACAAAAATACCCGTAGGCTACAACTATGTAGGTCCTCAAACCTTACACTCAAAAATGATATAAACATCATGTCTATCAAATAGAGTTTACACCCCTTAGGTCACCTCCACCCTTAGCTCCATCTCTACGATGCTATTTGGAGCTAGTATCTATCAATATCTTAAATTGTGCACCTGATCTATGACTGGGCCACATTGATGACTACCTAGACTCACTTCGCCTGCTTTGCTGGGAGTCCCCTACTGTAGACCACTCTGGTAGAGTGCCACCTAATACCTCAATCCAACCCTATAGATAAATAATTTACAAAGCATTTGCTTCCATATAAGTCATCCTTTGATCTAAAAGACCCCACAGTTGCCTAAACTTTGCATACGCACCTAAGCCTACCTGTCCTTGAGCGAATGGAATAGCTGGTGTAACTTGTGCAATAGGAGCAACCCCTATCTATGTCCTGAGAGCATCCCTCTCAATAGTCCTATCATCTATCAAGGCATCCTTTACCATTATATGTGCCTATAGGATATCCCTCTCTACTGTAACCTGATCAATTTGTGTTGTGGTCAAGTCTACCTAAGTCTAGAGAGAGTCCCTCTCCTCTGCATACCCTCACCACTACTATTGGCTTACACTCAATTGAATCTACATAGTAGCAAGAGATATATCTCACTCCATAACCTATAGTTGAGTTATCTGTACCTACACCTATAAGCTATGCACTTAATATTGTAGCTATGAAACCTCATCATCTGGGGTATCCTCATCACCCTCCTCATCCTGAGGATCATCCACCTGCCCTACAACTTGTACCCACTCATCCATCCTATAATGCACTCATCACCCATCATCATCGCCCCCCTCCACAGCCACCTCATCCCTAGCTCTACCTAGGCTACTACCACCTTACCATAGTTAGGAAATCCACTAGGTTTTATACTCTACAGTGGTCTCGGGATCCTCTACACCTATGTCATCAATCATAGAATCTACCTCCTTAGATAATATTTTCACCTATGGTAGTATAAGCTATGTCTCTACCGTACGATCGTGATAGAGGATTTGCTCCTCTAGCACATCCTATGCAACCCTAAACTGGCGAGTGATTCGAGCATAATAGAAATACTCCCTAACCCTCTCATGGTGCCCCACAAGCCATATATCATGCCTAACCTAGGCCAAATATCTATCTACCTCATCCCATGTAGGACAACCTAAGTAAGATCTCCATATAATCTAACTAGCATGTAGTCCTGTTAGAGACCCAATATAATGTGTCAAATTCCTAACATGAGGATGGCTCTTACTGGTCTCTACCTCCCATGGCCACCTCATAGCATAGCATTGATCATCTACTACTACGGAAACTATACCCAATAGCAATCTGCCAGGTCTATTTATTTGGATGTGCTCCCATCCCCAAATCTATAGTAGCAGACTACATCCTACTCCTGCTCGCCCCCATTGCATAATTTGATATAGCCATAACCACAAAAAAATGGCTCCACACCTAATGTGATCTATTGTAATTTATAAAAGATAACAAATGAACATGCACCAATTGACAAAAAAAATGAAACAGAATGCAAGAATAATTATTAATTCAAAATTGAGTCAAGTTGCATATTCGTCCCTCTTAGGGATACCCATTTTGATACTTCAATTACAACAGATCTAATCCCTCTCAAGGGTAGATGTGAATAAAATGCCTTCTAGGGTGACACAAACTGCTCTAGGGTGTCGATGACCCTCTTCTCCATGCTTAGAGGTATTTTATGCCTTGCATCCCAAAACCCTGTTAGTCCTGCGTGCAATAAACAAGTAACATTAAAAACAAAGGAGACCTCTCTTGATGAGGCTTTAAAAGGATATTTCACAAAAGGATGTCATAACAAGCATGTAATCAAGAAAATAGATAAAACATGGTAAACCTATATTAGTCATGAAATGTTGCCATCAAACATGTGTAAGAAAGCAAATACTATCTATCTATTGGGTTAGTTTATCAAATAGAAAGCATGAATGCATGAAATAACCCACAATTGCACTAATTACCAAATTGACAAAATGAAGGTAAATCTACTTTAAATGCTTAATTCCACCAGTCATATGTCTCTAAAATGTTAATTGAACCTATACTAAGCATAATATGATCTAATAAATTAATCTACAAGAAATAGCACAAGGGGATCTATAGCCATTTTCTCACCGCGGGTTTGATGTGCGGTCAACACTGTTAACCATGGCTGACAGCTACGGTGGAGCTCTAAGTAAACTTGCCCTTAGAATTAGGGCTTTCTCTTCGATCCACCTTGCCAAATTGATGTTCAAGGGTCACCTTTGTGTCCTCTAACAGGATTTGCAGTTGAATTGTTCATATTATGCACCAATTGCATGGATTTGTATTTCTTGGCTCTCCTAGGCTCCTAGGGCTTCCATGGCAATTCGATCTCCAATTGGGTAGCAAAAGTGTCCCTCTCAATGCATGTATTTGCTTATGCAATTTGATAGGGCTTCATTGCTCAATCGACTATCCTTCTCTCTAGCAAGGCTCTTAGATTTGGCAGGGCTTCGCTACCTTCAATCGAAATCTTCTTTAGACTTATCCCAAATTCATAGGGTGATCTTATAGCATTGGCCCAGGGCTATGGGTGGCTTCCTCATGAAGCCAATATCAATATTGGGTGGTTGAGCTAGTTGGATGGAAGGATCCAGAACCTTCCTCACTCAAACCACTTCAATATACAACCAATTGGCCATTGCAACCAACTTTGGATTGGATGAAGGCTAATTTATTAAGAGTGCTAACTGTGACTGACATGCACGGTGAGCACTGCTAACCACGGGTGTCAACAGTGGCTAGCACTGACTAGGCAAAGGTGCCCAATTGAGTGGTAAAAATCAATGCTATACCTTGGATATGTCCAAAGGTTTTCCATATGGTCCTCTAGAATGTACCATACGAGTAGTCGCCTTGACATGACGTGTTTTAGGTGTCTACATATGCCTCGTTTGAGATGTGTTGTTATTTTGATCAACGCTGAGAAAAACTAGACCTCCTAAAATGATGTTGTAGGTTGAATGATGATCATTGATCTGATCAACATTAGATGCCCTATGTTCAGCAAAATGATGTTCATCCTTGAATCATTACTTCTAACTCGATAGAAGGATTAAATTTGAAAATTTTGCACTTGTCATCAGATGTTTGAATAACATCAATTCCAAGTACACTTTCTCGCCCGTAAATCCGAAAGGATGGGAATTACAAACTAATTGTCATATTTGCTATTTTCCCCAAGCAAAGGGTAAGCTTATAATAGTCTTTGACAATGATTCTCAAGGATGAACACAATTTTGACAAGATCAAGGGATTTTTTGTTGACTTTGATTATGATTTGATATTATGATTACCCCCTCAAGCGATGATTCGATGAGGGTAATGATAATTAAATGAAGCGACGAGGTTGCTTGACCACTATGAATGATATTTGCACAAATTAAGATTTAGAATTTTAATTCTTTGCAAGGCCTAATCATCTATGATTACACCATTTAGAGTAATTACCTATTTATATCCCATGGAGTGTTCCAACCAAGAAGGCCTTCTTAGGGAATAGAAATGATAGCAATATCTATTAGGTTTGTAGTGAATCATAATGTCGATGATATGCTAAAAAGTGTCATAGGAGAATCGCGATGAATATCTTGTTCCCGTGGAGCAGTCTGGTTGTGTAGGCCTTCTTAGGTATTGAAATGAAGCATAGAAATTCTACGATGATGAATTTGCCCCAAATATCCTTATGGTAATTTACTCATGTTATCGGATTGCATGGATCGCAAGTCGCTGCAACCACCAAGTGTATAGAGTAAATAACTAAATACGAGGTGCATTTAGCTTTTGATTTATTTGATTTTTTTGTTATTTTTGAATTGAATTTGTTTATTTGGTTGGGAGGTGCGGCGCTCCATGAAAGGTTTTTCATAGCAATGACCTTGGTTGAATGTACTTTGTAATCTTAGCTAGTTATTTTGTTTTGCCTTATGATGGCATTTTCCAATGTTGTTGTGCTTTGTTTGGCTTATTTAGATTATTTTATTTTTTTTGGTGCAATTCTAGCCTGATGCACAATTTTATTTTGACCTTTTAAGGCTCTCCACGATCGGAATTTGGAGAAATTAATGTGGTTTGCTAACCACGCCTATCAAATGCGAGCCAATTTCTTGACCACAGATGTCAACTGGGGTTGGAAAACCCTAATCCAAGGACCGCGTATGTCAACCGCAAGCCGCATCAAATCTAAATATTATATAAGATTTTTTGCTTTGTAAAATTTTCATTATTCACCTGATAGCGACAATAAAAACTGAGAGCTCTAAGAAGTAAAAATTGACTTTTGATGCGGAACACTGCCAAAACTCTACCAATCCCCCACATTCTACATCAGTGGTCGATCAGCTAGAAGCCTCGACCAGTGGAGGAGTTGGTGCTTCTCAGGTAACTCAAAAACTAAGACCTCGCTTGTCATTACCGAATGTAAAATTAACCTCATTAATCAATCGATAAATGAACTACACTAAACCGTTGGTAACGAACTTCACTGTAGTTAGGGTTTAGCGTAGGTTAGTTAGATGGGGGTTTGCTTTAATTTTTTATGGGGTTTTTCAGGAAGGGCGGATCTGTTTAGGGTTTCGCTCCCTAGTCGCAGGTGGCAACCACGAGCCCCAAATGGTAGATTGGGGGCCGTGGTTTTCAATCATGATGGGGTTCAAATCCCAATGGCCAAATTTTTTACCATTGGGCCGACCACGGTTTCGACTCCTGATGCCAAAATTTTGCAGAATTTTACAATTTTTATCATTTTTTTTCTTGATTTTTTTAGGGCACTTAATGCCATTTATTGTTGTTTTGAAGCATTCTTTTAATTTTTTTGAAATTTTTGATCATATTTTTACATGTTTTTGTATTTTTATGCATTTTTGGATTTGTTTTAACATTTTAGAATTGTTTTTTTATTGTTTTTCTTGTTTATTATTTTTTTTGTCACTCAGAATTTGACCAACAGAGTACAGGAGACCAATCTCCTTCGCAACCTTCGCGGTGATCTCACTGAAGGGGAGTGAGAGTGGTTCGCTATTGTGGGGTTTGACTAGATCTTGGGCCTCCCCACCATATGGATAGATCAGGGATATCTGACTACCTTGGCCCATTGCTGGGATGCACGGACCAACACATTTCACCTATCGATGGGTGAGATGACTATTACCTTGGAGGATGTGTATCGTATCTTTCATATTTCGATTTATGGTGGGGCCATCACGTCTTCTCCTACCATGGCCAAGAGGGTTGTATTTGATTCCATCTTTGGCGATCGGAGTACTGAGGCATAGGACCGTAATGCCCACATAGGCATCCATGTCGGAGAGTGGTTCAAGACTCGATTCTTCTCATAGAGGGAGGTTGTGTTCATGCTCTTGATTATTCATATAGTACTCCCAAATTTTGTAGGTGCAAGATGCCCTTGGAACCTCCTGGTTCATACCAGAGAGGTGATAGTCAGCTCGACTCGAGATCCTCTCATTTTATAATGGGGTAGTGTCCTACTAGCATAGCTCTACCATGAGCTATATCATATCACATGTTGGAGTAGAGTCAGCATCAGCTAAAACATCCTCCTCCAGGTTTGGGGTTGGCAACACATCCTGATTGAGCATCCTATGGGTTTTCTTGTGACCATTACTGAGATTGATGATGTGCATCAGTACTACACCACTTGCTGGCCCTGGGAACGAAAGGGCTTCAAGATTAAGTCTCATACAGGAGACCTAGAGTATTTTATTAGCATATTTACACAGCTCTACCCTTAGCATATACGATGGTGATCATATATGGACTATTTAGCATGGACAGATGTAGATAGGTACCTGCGTTGAGTGTGCAAAGACAGGTGGATCTTTGGTTGGAAGGTCGACATACGTGAGTTCCACTCCTACTCTCATGTGCTAAGGTAGTTTGTGATCTAGAAAGATATCCTAGAGATACCACTCATCTACAGATGCTTGTTCCTCGAGCGAGATCTGACTTGGCCCTAGGTGACTCCACTAGGGGATGAGGACGATAAATTTTAGGAGTTAGGCAAGACGAATGTAGGCACTACTCCTAACTACGATGGCTGTTGGGTCAATTTCCATTGGCATGGAGAGGGTCCTCTAGGCTAACCAGCTAGTGGATTCACAATAGAGGGCACAAATGACGTAGAGGTGGATACTCAGGGGTGCAAGACTCACCAATGGATAGAGGGTACATGGGATGCAAGGGCTATTGTAGAGGAGGGCCCATAGGTTGAGGCAGAGGAGGAAGCATTAGAGGAGGGTGAGGCACCTCTGCATAGTGAGATTGGGCAGTAGAGAGCCCAGATTGCTGATCTCTAGAGCCAGGTTGGGAGACTGCAAACGCAGCTACTGCACAAGGATACGTCTATCGCCACTCTAGAGGTAAATTTAGTACAGGGAAAGAGGCAGTGGTAGGACTAGGGAGATAGGGCAGTCTTCTGCCATCTCAATCCACAAGATGCACAGGACTGAGAGGACTCATAGGTCCTCGAGTACTCATAATTCTAGCTCGTAGAGGACTCATAGGGATGGCAGAGGTAATGGAGGTGCCTCACAAGCTAGGGGTGCAGGTCCTATCTAGTACCCATTTTTAGAGATGATTTTTATACCATTTTTTAGTGTAAGGTCGAGGAACTACACAGTTGTAGCCTACGGGCATTTTTATATACCTTGATACTATGTACTCTTTGACACATATATTTATATGATATGACAGTTCATCTCATTATATGTGTATTTTATTTTTGGTATTTTATGTTTATGTTATGCACATGGATGTAATGAAGATATTTTATTGATTGTTATATGATGTGATGTATGGATGATATGCACTAGCTATATGATGTGGATGCAGTGATATACATGTGTAGATGTACTACTTTATGATGTTATGTATATAAATGCAATATTTGATGTTTAATGCAGTTTTGATCTGCTTCACTTGTATGCATTTACTTTATACTGCTATGACATATTTTTATGCCATGTATGTACTACATGTATTTTTGATGATATTGATTTATTGTAAATGGACATGTATGTTTTAATCACTTAAAACACAATGTATGTAATATGATATGTGGTTTTAACAATCTAATAGATGACACCACAGCATGTATAACAATCATGGATTGTAATTGCTATATTTTATTATGAGTTTTTATTGATTTGTCACTCATATGTGAGATGCAATGTACTATTTCTATTTATAAGATTTTATAAATTAAAATATATGCATAACATATTCAGTGGCCATTTAAATATCATTTTTGACATCCATCCGGTATCTAACATATATCACAAATAATTCTAATAAACAAACTCTCATAAACGAGACTTTATATTTTATGATTGCATTTGAAAAATTGATTGTTGCTATTTGGGAATTTTTGATGTTTACCATGAGACTCAAACACCCTAGTTGACTGATCAAAAGTTGTATACTAACCATGCTAGACTTTTGAAACATAAGGCTATCGCTAGGAGAGGCCCTAACTATTCATTATCCTTGTATGTACAAATGAGTACATTAATATAAGGCACAAGCATACCCCGATGTCAGTCAAGATTCTTTTAGCCCATTGCTAATATTGGGGGTCCGCAAATGTTTATCCAATCTTAGGTTTAGATTTTAGTTGTACTAGACCACTAGGTGATACAGGACACCTGAAGCTAGCTCTTCCACATTCAAACATTGGTCTGTACATAAGCGAGATGCTAATGCATCAAACATATTGTCATGCGTAAGGTATAGTAGTGCTGGAAATTCCATGGATTCAAGTTCACTCCCTTATTTTCTTCAATTTTTCGGGATACTTGCTCATATAAAGTGATAAAATCACTATTTATTTTTGTACTTTAGTGACAATAATCACTGTTTATTTTGTACTTTCCTTTTTTTTTCTTTCTTTCTTTCTTTCTTTTTCTTTGTCTTTTTTCTTTCTTTTTCTTGAGCAAGGTATTTGATACTGATTTGACTTTCTTTGTACAATTTGTCTTCATTTGACTTGACTTTTTAGAATTTTACATTTGATAATTTGCTTTAGAAACTTCCTTTGGGGATTTTACTTTAGGGAATTGTTTATGGGATATCAATCTAGGATAACGATCTTATGATATCAATATGGGATATCAATTTGGAATGACAATCTATGATATCGATCTAGGGTATCAACTTGGAGGATTGATCTAGGATATCACTCTGGGATATTGCTCATTTTAACGTAAGCAAGGTATTTTGGGTAGGGAACGAACTTTTTCTTTTGTCAATTGCCAACATTTCCCATACCGTCCACATAGGGGGATAAGCAAGAATAACTCTTTTCACCTCAGGATACATGGTCCTACTTCGTGGCTTTCATCTTCCCCTAGTCCTTATTAGTATTATTTAATTTGTTGATTAGTGATAGAATTCTGATATGCTAAGGGCTATACTAACTAGACCGCAACTACAAAAGTGAAACAAGCTTTCTATCAACTCTTGAGAAGACCTATAGGTATGGTTGGATGACCGAAAAACCCTAGTATATTCTTCATAGCAACATTTTGGGTTGTGTTGAAAAACACAATTACTCACAAGGGTGATAAATGATAATGATAGTGCATAGATGCATAATTGAAACACAAACGTGGTGTCATTTGTAAGATTGTAAACACAATTTATTCCAATGCAAGTGCAATAGATGGATATACGTAATGCAATACAAAAATGAGAATGCATGTGGAAAATGAGATGCATGATGCAAGATGTAATGCAATGATGCAAATGAAATGCAAATGTTTTTTATTTTTGATATTTTTCCAATTTTTATGGATTTTAACAATTGGTTTGACCAAAGAGCTTACAGACGTCTTTAGAGCCTTTTGGGATTGACCAATAATTTTTGAGAAACCTGGAGCCTTTTTGGATTGACCAAGTAGTTTTAAGAAACCCTTGGAGCCTTTTTGGGATTGACCAAGTGATTTTAAGAAACCCCTGGAGCCTTTTCTAAATGACCAAGTAGTTTTAAGAAACCCTTGGAGCTTTTCTAGATTGACCAAGCATTTTTGAGAAACCCTTGGAGCCTTTTCTGAATGACCAAAGGGCTTATAGATGCCTTTGGAGCTTTGTCTGGTTCCTAGGCATAGAACACTTTAATATGAAGGATATTGAGAGGTTCAGGCTCTTCAACTCCTCCAAGCAATGTCAAGCGATATGTCCCAAGTCCAATCTTCTCTGAGATCATATAAGGACCTAACCAGTTATCCACAAATTTCTCTCATATTTTTGATGACAAATTTGAATTTTGTTGGTTCTCTTTCAGCACAAGATCACCAACCTCAAAGTCTCTTAGATGGACTTTGCTATTGTAAGCTCATTTTAAGCGCTCTTGGTAAATGTGAAGGTGCTCGAGGGCATTCATGCGACATTCATCAAGTAGCATCAATTGATCTAGGAGAGCTTGAAACTCAGTGTCGTCATCGATGAACTCTTTCATTGCAATGCGTAGCATTGGAATTTCTAAATCTAGGGTATAATGGCCTCAGCGCAATATACTAATAAAAATGAAGTTTCCCTAGTGGGTGTCTAAATGCTAGTCTTGTAAGCCCATAATGCAAGGGGTAGCTAGATATGCCAATATTTATGGTGCTCTTGTATCGTATTTTTCAATATGGAGACCATTATCTTATTTGAAGCTTCAACCTGCTCATTTGCTTGTGGATAATAAGGAGTTACAAAACTATGTTTGATTCTATACTTAGATGTTAAAGCTCTCATAGTTTTGTTCTTAAATGACGTTTCATTATCCGACACTATCTTGGATGGTATCCCAAAATGACTAATGATATTTGTGAGTATAAACTCAACAATACACGCTCTAGTTTTCATTGCTAAGGGGATGTCTTCCAACCATTTAGTGAAATACTCAGTAGTCATGATAATAAAAGTATGTCGGCCCGATGAAGGAGAGATCTTACCGATGAGATCAAATCCCCACTAAGAAAATGGACAAGCCATTTAAATGGGTTGTAAGGCCTATGATGGCAGGTGTGTAAGATTAGCATGATGTTGACATTTAACACACTTTTTGACATACACATTGCAATCCTTCTCCATAGTGGGCCAATAATAACCCATTCAAAGGATGCGCTTGATGATAGCCATGTTGTTGAAATGGCCATCGCACGTACCATCGTGAGCTTCTAAAATTGCCCAAGATGACTCTTGGGACTCAAGACAATGAAGGAGAACTCCATTGTAGCTTCTACGATACAGGATGTTTGCTAACAAGACAAACTTTGTCACTTTCTGTTTGAATGTGTGTTTCACAACACGCGATAATCCCTGAGGGATCATACCAATTTTAAGGAAGTCACATATCTATGACGTCCAATTATGATAATCTTAGGCCTCGACTGACAAGACAACATGCTCCCCCTACGGTTCTACATTTGCAAATGTAGACTGGAAAACAACCCTGTGGTGAATGGTAGTACCACTTCCCGTTGGATACTGTGAGATCATAGACCCCTAGGACGCTCTCTTCAGAAAGTCTCTAGCTCTATAGAACCACTCATGATTTGGTTCTACATGAATTATGTTGATTGACTCTTTGTTATCCAATGCTTCGTGTTGCACATTAGAATGTGACAACATTTTTGCATGGATGGTAGTGAAATTAGCATACAGATTCTGAGGGATTAGAGATCCCAAATATGCCATTGTGTCTGTGAATCTATTGGACAAATGAGGTATTTCCTCTATGTCATACCATTCCAGTCAAGCTAGATATGTGTCAACAATATCCTTGTAAGCTTTCAATATCGAGCATCGACACTGAAATAGTCCCTTAACCTAGTTCACAATGAGAAGGGAATCGCCAAAGATATTTAGCTTTTTTATCTTCATGGCGACAACTATTTGGAGACCCAAAATCAGGGTCTTTGTATTCAGCATTGTTGTTAGTGCAAGGAAAGTCAAATTTTAACGACAAGGTCATTGGAGCTCCTTGTGGTGTGAACAACACTATTCTTGCACCACCCCCTTGCTCACACTTCGAACTATCGAAGAACAAGGTCATATCAGCTTTATTATCCAGTTCTTTAGGTTCGGGTGCTTCTGATAAGGCAAAGACTACATCATCAGGAAGCTCTATGGTGAGGGGCCTACTATTTTTTAGAGGCACCTCAGCTAGTTGATCTGCTATGACTTGTCCCTTAATGGACTTGTTGAGTGGTATTTTCACCCAGTTGTGAAATTACACTCTCCTTTAGGATTTGGGTTCCAAATCCCCTCTTGCAAAGAAGTTAAACAAACGACTTCTCCAAGGTCTCCACTGTACTTAGCATTTGCATATGTGTATTAGTAATCTCAAATAAAGATATTCAATTTAAATGCTTGGAACACCTTAGTGATTGCAAGTAACTATAAACAAGGGGCAATGTTGGTTTATTTCACCATGAAACTTTAGTGATTGTTCATTGTTTTTTTTTTTGGATTTTGAAATTTTTTAAATGTTTATTTTAATGCCTAAAAATTTAACATAAGTGAAAATTTTTGGAAAAATAAAATGCAGAAAATGAAAATGAAATGCAAAAAATTGAAAATAAAATGCATTCAGTATGATGCTATCCTATTTTGACAAAACCAAAGATGTGAGGTTTTCATGCATGCAACCTAACCTATTGGACCTGCAAACAAGCACAATCCGGATAAGCTAAGTGTTGGTTCCTAGGGTACGAAATAAAATTCAGATTTCAAATATTCGCCTAATGTAACCCAAAGAAATGGCATCAACATTATCTATAAATTCGAAATCTGAAAAGATGAAAGAATAAACATTAAATCCATAGCATGCAAAGAAAATCTCCTTCTTTCTTGCCCACAAGATGCAAATTTCTGAACACTTCTACATTAAAAATGTGTCATTTTACAATAGCAAAATTTATGGTTTTCCCGAACCAGTCCATGGAAGAAAAATGACTCAAACAGGCCCAGAATAGCATTATCGCCTTCAAGTCTGCAACTCTGCTCGCCATAATTTCCAACCCATGTCTATGAAGAAGAAAAACCAGTCTACGAAAGAAAAATAGCCCAACTAGGTCCAGAATGGCTATCTCGCCTTCAAACCTGCAACGCTACTTGCAATAGTTTTCCACCCTTTCTGGCCTCTTTGAATGGCGTATTTAAACTTTCTGAAAGAATTGTTTCTCCTTCCATGATGGTTCATTTCATTTTTTGATGGCTGTTCATTTCAGCTTCTCTGACTGTTTATTTCACCTTCCCTTGTATGCGTGTGCTTTAGTTTCCATTTTGTGGCCCTTCGCTACGTTTTCTCCATAGGGGCTTGCGTCTGTTTCCCTCAGTGTGTAACGACCATCTTAAATGATTGGATTTTGTCCTTATGTCCACATCACTATTATCAGACGCACTGTCAACTACTCAGTTACCTTGGCAAAAATCAAACATGTTGTAATATCGCAACACTTCTTGCACCTCAGCCTGCCTGCCCCTTTTGAATCGCGAAAATACAACATGTCGCGATATCATGACACTTTTGGCCCCTTCTATCTTTTGTTGCTTTCAGCCACAAAAATGTAACATGTCGCGATATCACGACACTTTTCTTCATTTGGCCGCGACGATGCAACATGTCACGATATCGCGACACTTTTCCTCCTTTGGTCGTGACGATGCAACATGTCGCGATATCGTGACACTTTTCTCTTTTTGGTCGTGATGATGCAACATGTCACGATATCACAACACCTTTTGTCTTTGGCCATGAAAACACATGTCACGATATCGTGACACTTTTCTTTCTTGTTCTTTCTTTCCTTGTTTGGTCACGAAAATGCAACATGTCGCGATATCGTGACACTTTTTCTCTCTCCTTTTCTGCCCGCAAAAATGCAACATGTCGCGATATCACGACACTTTTTCTTTCTTCTCTCTCTCTTTGCTCTGAATCGCAAAAATGCAACATGTCACGATATCGTGACACTTTTCTTCCTTTGGCCGCAACGATGCAACATGTCGTGATATCGCGACACTTTTTGTCTTTGGCCGTGAAAATGCAACATGTCGCAATATCGCGACACTTTTCTTCCTTTGGCCATGATGATGCAACATGTCGCGATATCACGACACTTTTTGTCTTTTGGCCGCGATGATGCAACATGTCGCGATATCGCGACACTTTTTGTCTTTTGGTCGCGATGATGCAACATGTCGCGATATCGCGACACTTTTTCTTTTTTGGCCGTGATGGTGCAACATGTCGCGATATCGCGACACTTTTCCTTTTTTTTCCGTGATAGTACAACATGTCGCGATATCGTGACACTTTTTCTTTTTTGGCCACAATGGTGCAACATGTGATATCACGAAACTTTTTCTCTTTTGGCCACGAAACTGCAACATGTCATGATATCGCGACACTTTTTCTCCTTGTGGTGTTTTGCTTTTTTTCCTTGATTTTTAGCCTATGGGCCACTTTGGTCTTCTTGGAACACATGCAAAAAAGGTGGGTCCCCAATTTTTGGGTACATTATGGAGCAGCCACAACAAATGGCGACTCTGCTGGAAAATGCTCCCGAGCATTTTGGTGAGAACTCAACCTAAAAACACACAGACTCAAATATAAGCGTTAGCAAATATCCCAATAATGAAACTAGACGAGAAATACATGAAGCATTAGAATTATTAAGCATCAGCTCGGTGTGTGCAATGTTCTTCATTCCCTATCGTTTGAAATTGATCAACATTCCATTGTTAGTTTCACTTATGATTTGTATGCAAGGCCATGAATGATTTGTGCATGATTTGATGTATGAAAATTATGCTAGAGATATGACAACCTGCTTTGCAAAGGCTCAGACCTTCTAGTATCATGAACAAACATATTAAAACTTTCAAACCCTCTTAGGACCAAATATATGTATACTAAATTAATTTACTAGATCCCAAAGTTGGTTATGTGCCCCCTCCATCTTGAACCCATGTGCAAGTGTAAGTGAAATCAGAGCTTTGGGGAATCGGATTCCCAACCTAAGCGAGATGGGAATTTAACCCTATCCTTGCTACTCTGATCTGGATTTCATTACCTCACTTTGAACATAATGATTTAACCTATTATGGATGAAATTATCAGGCTAGCCTGTCCGTTTGAGCAGTCAGTGGTCTTGCTTTTAGACAAGACATGTTGCCACGCATGAGCATACTCCACTGCCAGACAGGTGTCTATAGCCCCGATGGAGATTAACCCCATAATCCATGGTTTGGCTTTATTTTTTATTTTTTTGGACCTTGGGGATGACTACCCATCCTTGCAAGGGACATGTAGTACGATCCTTCCAATCCAATATTAATGAAAAATAGAATGAAAAATATTTTCTTTGGAATTTCAAGTTCTTGAGTGGGCAAAATAGAAGCTTTGGGGAATCGGATTCTCAACCTAGGCGAGATGAGAATTAGACCCTATCCTTACTACTTCATAAAGGTCAAATCAGAGCTTTGGGGAATTGGATCCTCAACCTAAGTTCGATGAGGATTTAACCCTATCCTTACTACTCTGATTTTAGGCTTTAATCTCTATGGGAGTGGTAAAAACCACTGTTTTAAGGATTATGTTGCATAATAGAACAGACACGAAATGTTCCTTTCACCTCACCTTTTCTTCCAAGTATGGTTTTGACCATTTTGCTCAAGATCCTCTTTAATATGCGTAGAACGTGCTTGGTTCAAGATAGTTCGGGCATCGGTTCCCAACCTTAGGATCCTTTTAATATATGTTATGTAATAACCCTAATAGGATTCGACACCTTTTCAATGATTGCACATGAAATGAAGATGCAAACTGAGATGGAATGTATATGCAATGCAGAATGTACATGAGATATGAATGCATTGCTCCTTTTGAAATGCGGATGGAGTATACCACCTACTTTTCCATAATTTATAAAACTGACAACTTCCTGCATCACAAGTTCCAAATGATACTCTTTAATGTGTTTACGAAATTCGTGGAGCTTTTTGCAATACAATTCCGATGTTTCATATTCTCCTAGTCTTAGTCAACATTCATAAGGACCTAAATTAACAAACCAAAAATGTCCAAAGGACCAACACCCAAAACTTAAAACCAAAATGAGATCCAATTCAAATTCAAAACACAAAAACCAAAAGTATATACAAACGTACAAAAATTTTGGATTATCATTTTCCCAGATCCCAAACCTAATTAGAATTCTTTTTTGAATGACCAAAGGGCTTATTGACCAAGCGGTTTTGAGAAACCCTTGGAGCCTTTTCTGAATGACCAAAGGGCTTATAGATGCCTTTGTAGCTTTGTCTAGTTCCTAGGCATAGAACACTTTAAGATGAAGGATATTGAGAGGCTCAGGCTCTTCAACTCCTCCAAGCAATGTCAAGCGATATGTCCCAAGTCCAATCTTCTCCGAGATCATATAAGGACCTAACCAGTTATCCATGAATTTCTCTCACATTTTCGGTGACAAATTTGAATTTTTTTGGTTCTCTTTCAGCACAAAATCACCAACATCAAAGTCTCTCAGATGGACTTTGCTATTGTAATCTCATTTTAAGCGCTCTTGGTAAATGTGAAGGTGCTCGAGGGAATTCATGCAATGTTCATCAAGTAGCATCAATTGATCTAGGAGAGCTTGTCACGTAGTGTCGTCATCAATGAACTCTTTCATTGCAATGCGTAGCGTTGGAATTTCTAAATCTAGGGTATAATGGCCTCAGCGCAATATACTAATAAAAATGAAGTTTCCCTAGTGGGTGTCTAAATGCTAGTCTTGTAAACCCATAATGCAAGGGGCAGCTAGATATGCCAATATTTGTGGTGCTCTTGTATCGTATTTTTCAATATGGAGACCATTATCTTATTTGAATGTTCAACCTGCTCGTTTTCTTGTGGATAACAAGGAGTTACAAAACTATGTTTGATGCTATACTTAGATGTTAAAGCTCTCATAGTTTTGTTCTTAAATGACGTTCAATTATCCGACACTATCTTAGATGGTATCCCAAAATGACTAATGATATTTGTGAGTATAAACTCAACAGTACGCGCTCTAGTTGTCATTGCTAAGGGGATGTCTTCCAACCATTTAGTGAAATACTCAGTAGTCATGATAATAAAAGTATGTTGACCCAATACCGATGAGATCAAATCTCCACTAAGAAAATGGCCAAGCCTCTTAAATGGGTTGTAAGGCCTATGATGGCAGGTGCGTAATATTAGCATGATGTTGACATTTAACACACTTTCTGACATACACCTTGCAATCCTTCTCCATAGTGGGCTAATAATAACCCATTGAAAGGATGCACTTGACAATAGCCATGTCGTTGAAATGGCCACCGCACGTACCATCGTAAGCTTCCAAAATTGCCCAAGATGACTCTTGGGACTCAATACAATGAAGGAGAACACCATTGTAGCTTCTACGGGACAGGATGTCTGCTAACAAGACAAACTTTGTCACTTTCTGTTTGAATGTGCGTTTCACGACATGCGATAATCCCTGATGGATCATACCAATTTTAAGGAAGTCACATATCTATGACGTCCAATTATGATAATCTTAGGCCTCGACTGACAAGACAACATGCTCCCCCTATGGTTCTACATTTGCAAATGTAGACTGGAAAACAACCCTGTGGTAAATGGTAGTACCACTCCTCGTTGGATACTGTGAGATCATAGACCCCTAGGACGCCCTCTTCATAAAGTCTCTCGCTCTATAGAACCACTCATGATTTGGTTCTACATGAATTATGTTGATTGACTCTTTTTTATCCAATGCTTCATGTTGCACATTAGAATGTGACAACATTTTTGCATGGATGGTAGTGAAATCAGCATACAGATTCTGAGGGATTAGAGATCCCAAAGATGCCATTGTGTCTGCAAATCTATTGGACAAATGAGGTATTTCCTCTATGTCATACCATTCCAGTCAAGCTAGATATGTGTCAACAATATCCTTGTAATCTTTCAATATCGAGCATCGACATTGAAATAGTCCCTTAACCTAGTTCACGATGAGAAGTGAATCGCCAAATATATTTAGCTTTTTTATCTTCATGGCGACAACTATTTGGAGACCCAAAATCAGGGTCTGTATTCAACATTGTTGTTAGTGCAAGGAAAGTCCAATTTTAACGACAAGGTCATTGGAGCTCCTTGTGGTGTGAACAACACTATTCTTGCACCACCCCCTTGCTCACACTCTGAACTATCGAATAACAAGGTCATATCAGCTTTATTATCCAGTTATTTAGGTTCGGGTGCTTCTGATAAGGCAAAGACTACATCATCAAGAAGCTCTATGGTGAGGGGTCTACTATTTTTGAGAGGCACCTCAGCTAGTTGATCTACTATGACTTGTCCCTTAATGGACTTGTTGAGTGGTATTTTCACCCAATTGTGAAAGTACACTCTCCTTTAGGATTTGGGTTCCAAATCCCCTCTTGCAAAGAAGTTAAACAAACAACTTCTCCAAGGTCTCCGCTGTATTAGCATTTGCATATGTGTATTAGTAATCTCAAATAAAGATATTCAATTTAAATGCTTGGAACACCTTAGTGATTGCAAGTAACTGTAAACAAGGGGCAATGTTGGTTTATTTCACCATGAAACTTTAGTGATTGTTCATTGTTTTTTTGGATTTTGAAATTTTTTAAATGTTTATTTTAATGCCTGAAAAATAAGTTAAAATTTCTGGAAAAATAAAATGCAGAAAAATGAAAATGAAATGCAAAAAACTGAAAATAAAATGCATTTAGTATGATGCTATCCTATTTCGACAAAACCGAAGATGTGAGGTTTTCATGCATGCAACCTAACCTATTGGACCTGCAAAACAAGCACAATCCCCATAAAGTAAGTGCTGGTTCCTAGGGTACGAAATAAAATTCAGATTTCAAATATTCGCCTAATGTAACCCAAAGAAATGGCATCAAAATTATCTATAAATTCGAAATCTAAAAAGATGAAAGAATAAACATTAAATCCATAGCATGCAAAGAAAATCTCCTTCTTTCTTGCCCACAAGATGCAAATTTCTGAACACTTATGCATTAAAAATGTGTCATTTTACAATAGCAAAATTTCTGGTTTTCCCAAACCAGTCCATGGAAGAAAAACGACTCAAACAGGCCCAGAATGGCCTTATCGCCTTCAAGTCTGCAACTCTACTCTCAACAATTTCCAACCCATGTCCATGAAGAAGAAAAACCAGTCTACGAAAGAAAAATAGCCCAACTAGGTCCAGAATGGCTATCTCGCCTTCAAACCTGCAACGCTACTTGCAACAATTTTCCACCCTTTTTGGCCTCTTTGAATGGCGTATTTAAACTTTTTGAAAGAATTGTTTCTCCTTCCATGACGGTTCATTTCATTTTTCGATGGCTGTTCGTTTCACCTTCCCTGACTGTTCGTTTCACCTTCCCTTGTATGCGTGTGCTTTGGTTTCCATTTTGTGGCCCTTCGCTGCGTTTTCTCCACATGGGCTTGCGTCCGTTTCCCTCCGTGTGTAACGACCATCTTAAATGATTGGATTTTGTCCTTATGTCCATGTCACTATTATCAGATGCACTGTCAACTGCTCAGTTGCCTTGGCAAAAATCAGACATGTCACGATATCGTGACACTTCTTGCTCCTCAGCCTGCCTGCCCCTTTTGAATCGTGAAAATACAACATGTCGTGATATCGTGACACTTTTGGCCCCTTCTGTCTTTTGTTGCTTTTAGCCGCAAAAATGTAACATGTCGCGATATCGTGACACTTTTCTCTCCTTTGGCCACGAAATGCAACATGTCGCGATATCACGACACTTTTCCTCTCTTTGGCCGCGATGATGCAACATGTCACGATATCGCGACACTTTTTCTTCTTTGGCTGCGATGATGCAACATGTCGCGATATCGTGACACTTTTTGTCTTTGGCCGTGAAGATGCAACATGTCACGATATCGTGACACTTTTTTCTTGTCTTTCTGTTTAGTCACGAAAATGCAACATGTCGCGATATCGCGACACTTTTTCTTTCTTTTTGGCCGTGAAGATGCAACATGTCGCGATATCGTGACACTTTTTCTTTCTCTTTGGTCATGATGGTGCAACATGTCGCGATATCGTGACACTTTTCTTCCTTTGGCTGCGATGGTGCAACATGTCGCGATATCGCGACACTTTTTCTCTTTGGCCGCGATGATGCAACATGTCACGATATCGCGACACTTTTCTTCCTTTAGCCGCGATGATGCAACATGTCACGATATCGTGACACTTTTTCTCTTTTAGCCGCGATGGTGCAACATGTCGCGATATCGTGACACTTTTTTCTTTTGGCCGCGATGGTGCAACATGTCGCGATATCGCGACACTTTTTCTTTTTTGGCCGCGATGGTGCAACATGTCGCGATATCGTGACACTTTTCTTTTTTGCCGCGATGGTGCAACATGTCGCGATATCGTGACACTTTTTCTTTTTTGGCCGTGATGGTGCAACATGTCACGATATCGCGACACTTTTTCTCTTTTGGCCGTGAAACTGCAACATGTCGCGATATCGCGACACTTTTTCTCCTTGTGGTGTTTTGCTTTTTTTCCTTGATCTTTAGCCTATGGGCCACTTCGGTCTTCTTGGAACACATGCAAAAAAGGTGGGTCCCCAATTTTGGGGTACGTTGTGGAGCAGCCACAACAAATGGCGACTCTACTGGAAAATGCTCCCGAGCATTTTGGTGAGAACTCAACCTGAAAACACACAGACTCAAATACAAGCGTTAGCAAATATCCCAAGAATGAAACTAGACGAGAAATACATGAAGCATTAGAATTATTAAGCATCAGCTCGGTGTGTGCAATGTGCTTCATTCCCTATCATTTGAAACTCGATCAACTTTCCATTGTCAGTTTCACTTATGATTCGTATGCAAGGCTATGAATGATTTGTGCAGGATTTGATGTATGACAACTATGTTAGAGATATAACAACCTGCTTTGCAAAGGCTCGGACCTTCTAGTATCATGAACAAACATATTAAAACTGTCAAACCCTCTTAGGACCAAATATATGTATACTGAATTAATTTACTAGATCCCAAAGTTGGTTATGTGTCACTACCATCTTGAACCCATGTGCAAGTGTAAGTGAAATCGAAACTTTGAGGAATAGGATTCCCAACCTAAGCGAGATGGGAATTTAACCCTATCCTTACTACTCCGATCCGGAGTTCATTACCTCATCTTGAACAAAATGATTTAACTTGTTATGGATGAAACTTTTAGGCTAGCTCTGTCCGTTTGAGCGATCGAGTGGTCTTGCTTTTAGACAAGACATGTTGCCACGCATGAGCATACTCCACTGCCAGCCAGGCGTCTATAGCCCCGATGGAGATTAACCCCATAATCCATGGTTTGGCTTTATTTTGATTTCTTGGACCTTGGGGATGACTACCCATCCTTGCAAGGGACATGTAGTACGATCCTTCCAATCCAATATTAATGAAAAATATTTTCTTTTGAATTTCAAGTTCTTGAGTGGGCAAAATAGAAGCTTTGGGGAATCGGATTCTCAACCTAAGCGAGATGAGAATTAGACCCTATCCTTACTACTCCATGAAGGTCAAATCAGAGCTTTGGGGAGTTGGATCCTCAACCTAAGTTCGATGAGGATTTAACCCTATCCTTACTACTCTGATTTTAGGCTTTAAGCACTATGGGAGTGGTAAAAACCATTGTTTTAAGGATTATGTTGCATAATAGGACAGACACGAAATACTCCTTTCGCCTCACCTTTTCTTCCAAGTATGGTTTTGACCATTTTGCTCAAGATCCTCTTTAATATGCGTAGAACGTGCTTGGCTCAAGATAGTTCGGGCATCAGTTCCCAACCTTAGGATCCTTTTAATATATGTTATGTAATAACCCTAAGAGGATTCGACACCTTTTCAATGATTGTACATGAAATGAAGATGCAACTGAGATGAAATGTATATGCAATGCGGAATGTACATGAGATATGAATGCATTGCTCCTTTTGAAATGCGTATGGAGTATACCACCTACTTTGCCATAATTTATAAAACCGACAACTTCATGCATCACAAGTTCCAAACGATATTCTTTAATGTGTTTGCGATATTCGTGGAGCTTTCCGCAATACAATTCCGATGTTTCATATTCTCCTAGTCTTAGTCAACATTCATAAGGACCTAAGTTAACAAACCAAAAGTGTCCAAAGGACCAACACACAAAACTTAAAACCAAAATGAGATCCAATCCAAAACCAAAACACGAAAACCAAAAGTATATACAAATGTACAAAAAGTTTGGATTATCATTTTCTCGGATCCCAAACCTGATTAGAATTCTTTAAAAGACATATGACGTGATACGCATACCAAGTTTTGCAGGAATCCAACAAAAACAAGATCAAACCAAACAAAGAAACAAACTTCCACTTGCCCCTCTCACCATACCAATTTGATTTAGTTTCATTAATAATCCTATGGTGGAGTTTCAAATTTTCAAATTGATTAGACAATGATTGATATTCAATTCCTTTATGTCTATTCTTTAAGATGTCCATTCCGCACTTTGATTCATGGTGTAGAAATAAGCTTTCATTTTCATTCAATAAAGCCATAACATTAATAATATTTGAATCAAACCATTCATTAGGCAAACCTTCATTCGAATTTTGCATGGTGAAACCAAAAAGATGAGATTTTACCTTTGGCATGTTTTCATTTGACCTTACTTGAAGAGGATTTGAAAATTCCTCTTTTCTCTCATGACATTCATCATCATGTAGCACTTGTTCTTTCTCCATGACTCGTTTATCAAAGGCACCAAACTTAGGTACCCAATTGAAAATATGCCCATCCCTTTCAAACCATAAGTCTTGTCTATCTAGGGGTGGGTTGACTAACACATTTCCGTGATCAATCACTTGGGTTGTTTTGGGTAACGTGAGATTTTCAATTGGATCATCAATGATATCAAACCCAAATGATTCAGGTTTTGTAATTTTCTCATTTTGAAATGGCATAATCATTGTAGCACAAGTAAGTGGATCAAGATTTTCAATTTCTTTTCCTTCAAAGGAATCTAAAGCAAATGACTCTCTTTCTTGATTCATGGTTGTAGAATCCTTATCATGTTCCAAAATTTGATGAGATTCGAATTCCTCTTCCAAAACTTTCTCAAATTGTACAGGATTTATAGTATCCTCATGTGAGGAAGCAATTGAGTTATCCTGCATATTAATTGATGCAACAAGTTTGTTAGAAGATTCAGATTGATAATATTCTTCCCATTTCTTCCACGAATCATAGTAATCATCTTCCAAGTTCAAGTCGTGACGCTCAAGCACTTCTTCTTCATCTTCTGATTCATCAACATGTTTCTCATCCAATTCATCTTCACCTTCCATAGATGGTCCAGTTATTTCCAAAAGTGGGTTATTTCTTGAATTCAAATTGGTAAAGCTATCATAATCCAAATTTGTAACCCATGATTCAATTTTATCACAATTTGGAAGGTGTGGATCCTCTTGGTCATCACTCTCTTGATGATATAGAGTTTCCACCACCAAAATGTTGTCCTCCCCTTGTTGATGTTGGGATGGACCCCTATTTGGCACAAGTTCCAGATCATCCACTTGAGCTTGGAGACAATGGGTATACATAGCAATTTCGGGACAATTCCTTTCATTATGCTCCTTTGTATTATGCAATCTACACCCCTTTTCCCATGCAAAATCAGAAATATTAAGAATGGAACTAGAGTGACTTGGTCTTGCAGAAGTATCTATCTGATTAGCAATAGGGGGAGGCACACCCCCATTGTTTGGCTTCGTATTCCACTGTCTCCCTCTATTGTTGAAATTTTGATTTGGGTGAGGGGCATGGGATTCATACTTTTGTTTTTGAACCAAATCATTACTCAATTTGTGAACTATCTTTTTGAGTTCTTCAACCTCTGAATAAATCTCTTTTGGTTGAGCTATGTTATTGCTAGTTCCAATAGGATTTGCGTAATTGGTGAGATCTTGACTTAACATTTGAGTTGGATTTTGAGCCACTTGATTTGCATAGGGATTCACACTTTGAATCGAAATTGGATTGGGGAAAGGAACTATAGCCTGAGAATTAACCGGACTAGCTCCTTGCATAGTCTGTTGACTATTTTGCAAAAATGAAGGAATGGGGGGAATGGATGTGATTGGTTGAATTGGAATGGGTGCGTAAGCGGGTGTTGATGAATATGGTTGTTGATAAGGCAAAGCATTTATGCCCGATATTTGTGGTGCCATGATCTGATTCATCATAGGAGCTTGACCATATGGACCATATTGTCCTACCATAGGCATCTGGGAAAACCCATAACCCTGTGGTGTCATTTGTTGTTCAATGGTCATAGCTTCATTGTAGGCTAGAGCAAGCATGGTAACTTGAGGATTTCGCCTTGCAAACATTGCCGTCATAGGATCCAATGCCCCAAAATATATTTGCAAAGCTACTACGGGATCAATGGCAAAATGTCGAATTGCTCTATTATAGCACTTCTAAAATCTCTGATTAAAAGTTTGGATTGGCTCACCCTGGCCTCTTTTGCATGTAATGAACTGATTATAGATGATTGTGGGATCTAATGGTGACCTGAATTGGTTGACAAAAGCATTCTCCATTTGCGTCCATGACGTAATGGAACCAGAAGGTAAGCAAATATACCATTCGTAGGCCACTTGGTCTAGGCTCATGGGGAAGAGTCTACAAGCCACATCTTCATGTTGAACTTGCAATCTTATCAAAACATCCCTATAGGCCTGAATATGTTCTTCTACGGTCCTTGGGCCATCCGATTTGTATTTGGGCAAAAATCTCTCTATATTCCTAGGGATCTCGTGAATATCCCCTGCAATATTCAAAGGAATGTTATTGGCTCCGTACCAAGGAGGTGGTGGAGGTTGGGCCATTTGATTCAAAATCGATGATGATAACCCTACAAGAACCTGACAAAACTCTTAGAGAAAACCTGCGACACACAAAAAATCTTGCAATTAATGAAATTCAAAGAATAACCTCAAAATCAATTTGTTAGTCATGAAAGAAGGAACCTTGACAAAGCAGTATTCTAAAAATGTAAATTAGTTTCTGATTCACCAGATCGCATATGCGCAAGTGAAGAGCATACTCCTAGTGTTGTAGGCTTTCTAATTCACAAGATCGCATTACGCGCAAGTGAAGAGCATAATACCGACAACAAATACATTTTTAGACAAAAATAATTCCTTACAAATAAGCATGAAATGACTAGAAAATATCAAACATGTAACGTATGAATAATCATGTTAGCATCAACCAAGAGGTGTATCCATTAAAATCGAATGAAAGTAATTGCATGGAGACAACCTCGTTAGTCAAGAATTTTTTTTTTTTTAAATCAAATCAAAACACATTATTCCTGTATGAACAATCAAAAGCGTTAGAACAATGCATAGCAATTCATGTCCTCCTTTTAACACTACAAGGTTGTATTGTTAAAAGAGGGCTAAAGATAATAATCAATAGGGCATGAAATATTCAAAATTTAAATCCCTATAGCATTTAAATCACTCCGAAATAAAACAATTCGAGGCCCTCCTTCTAGCGCCAATCTGTTGAGTGGTATTTTCACCCAATTGTGAAAGTACACTCTCCTTTAGGATTTGGGTTCCAAATCCCCTCTTGCAAAGAAGTTAAACAAACAACTTCTCCAAGGTCTCCGCTGTATTAGCATTTGCATATGTGTATTAGTAATCTCAAATAAAGATATTCAATTTAAATGCTTGGAACACCTTAGTGATTGCAAGTAACTGTAAACAAGGGGCAATGTTGGTTTATTTCACCATGAAACTTTAGTGATTGTTCATTGTTTTTTTTGGATTTTGAAATTTTTTAAATGTTTATTTTAATGCCTTGAAAATAAGTTAAAATTTCTGGAAAAAATAAAATGCAGAAAAATGAAAATGAAATGCAAAAAACTGAAAATAAAATGCATTCAGTATGATGCTATCCTATTTCGACAAAACCGAAGATGTGAGGTTTTCATGCATGCAACCTAACCTATTGGACCTGCAAAACAAGCACAATCCCCATAGGCTAAGTGTTGGTTCCTAGGGTACGAAATAAAATTCAGATTTCAAATATTCGCCTAATGTAACCCAAAGAAATGGCATTAACATTATCTATAAATTCGAAATCTGAAAAAATGAAAGAATAAACATTAAATCCATAGCATGCAAAGAAAATCTCCTTCTTTCTTGCCCACAAGATGCAAATTTCTGAAAACTTCTGCATTAAAAATATGTCATTTTACAATAGCAGAATTTTTGGTTTTCCCAAACCAGTCCATGGAAGAAAAATGACTCAAACAGGTCCAGAATGGCCTTATCGCCTTCAAGTCTGCAACTCTGCTCGCAGCAATTTCCAACCCATGTCCATGAAGAAGAAAAACTAGTCTATGAAAGAAAAACAGCCCAACTAGGTCCAGAATGGCTATCTTGCCTTCAAACCTGCAACGCTACTTGCAGCAGTTTTCCACCCTTTCTGGCCTCTTTGAATGGCGTATTTAAACTTTCTGAAAGAATTGTTTCTCCTTCCATGACGGTTCATTTCATTTTTCGATGGCTGTTCGTTTCACCTTCCCTGATTGTTCGTTTCACCTTCCCTTGTATGCGTGTGCTTTGGTTTCCATTTTGTGGCCCTTCGCTGCGTTTTCTCCACATGGGCTTGCGTCTGTTTCCCTCCGTGTGTAATGACCATCTTAAATGATTGGATTTTGTCCTTATGTCCACGTCACTATTATCAGACGCACTGTCAACTGCTCAGTTGCCTTGGCAAAAATCAGACATGTCACGATATCGCGACACTTCTTGCTCCTCAGCCTGCCTGCCCCTTTTGAATCGCGAAAATGCAACATGTCGCGATATCGTGACACTTTTGGCCCCTTCTGTCTTTTGTTGCTTTTAGCCATGAAAATGTAACATGTCGCGATATCGCGACACTTTTCTCTCCTTTGGCCGCGATGATGCAACATGTCGCGATATCGCGACACTTTTCCTCCTTTGGCCGTGACGATGCAACATGTCGCGATATCGTGACACTTTTCTCTTTTTGGCCGCGACGATGCAACATGTCGCGATATCGCGACACTTTTTGTCTTTGGCCGTGAAAATGCAACATGTCGCGATATCGCGACACTTTTTTTTTTTTTCTTTCTTTTGGTCGTGATGATGCAACATGTCGCGATATCGCGACACTTTTTTTCTTTTTGGCCGCGATGATGCAACATGTCGCGATATCGCGACACTTTTTCTTTCTTTTCTCTTTGCTCGATCGCGAAGATGCAACATGTCGCGATATCGTGACACTTTTTCTCTTTTGGCCGCGATGATGCAACATGTCGCGATATCGCGACACTTTTTCTCTTTTGGCCGCGATGATGCAACATGTCACGATATCGCGACACTTTTTCTCTTTTGTCCGCGATGGTGCAACATGTCGCGATATCGCGACACTTTTTCTTTTTGGCCGCGATGGTGCAACATGTCGCGATATCGCGACACTTTTTCTTTTTTGCCGTGATGGTGCAACATGTCGCGATATCGTGACACTTTTTCTTTTTGGCCGTGATGGTGCAACATGTCGCGATATCGTGACACTTTTTCTCTTTTGGCCATGAAAGTGCAACATGTCGCGATATCGCGACACTTTTTCTCCTTGTGGTGTTTTGCTTTTTTTCCTTGATTTTTAGCCTATGGGCCACTTCGGTCTTCTTGGAACACATGCAAAAAATGTGGGTCCCCAATTTTGGGGTACGTTGTGGAGCAACCACAACAGGAATTTTGGCTTATAAATTCCAGATCGAATTCTACCAGTAGCATGATCCACTTTGTAGTACATGTATTATGATATGTCTTGCTCATCATGTACTGCAAAGGATTTTTTTTTTATGTAACATATATCGTGTGGCTCTACATATAGTGTCACAATTTCTTGATAGTGAACACTACTACTAAACATAGCTTTTCCACATATGCATATCCAAGCTCATAGCTCGCCAAGGTTCTGCTAATGTAATATATGGATGTTCTTTGCTTTGCACATTCTTTTGGGCTAGCATGGTTCCCAATGTAAAGTAGGTTACCGATATATATAACATAAATGGCACATCTGGCCTTGGTGGAGCTAGCACTAGTGGCATCACTAGGTATTGCTTTATCTTGGCAAAGGTTACTTGACAGTCCTCGTCCGAATTGAATGGGATCCCCTTGTGTAGCAGTTGATTCATGGGTCAAAATTTATCCGATAATTAGTGATAAATCGCTTTATGGATGCTACCTTGTCTTGAAGGCTTCTTAGTTATTTGATGTTTATGGGGGGATGCATTTCCAAAATAGCCTTGACCTTTGTCGAGTCAACTTCAATACCTCATTTTGAAATGATGAATCCTAAGAGCTTTTCTAAAGTTATGCCAAACACGCACTTCTTAGGATTCAACCTGACATTATTCTCTATCAGGCGATCGAAGACCTTCCTCAGGACCTCTGCATGCTTAGAACGTAATAATGACTTGTTCAACAAGTCATCCATATAATATTCTAAGATTTTATGCATATAGTCATGAAATATATATTTCATAGCCTACTAATATGTGGAACCAACATTTTTAAGACCGAATGGCATAACTTTATAGCAAAATGTTCCCCATGGCATTATAAATGCAATTTTATGCCAGTCTTCGAGTTTAATCCAAATTTTATTGTAACCAAAAAAACCGTCCATTAAGGAGAGCATCTCATGACCTGCAGTTGCGTCTATAAGAGCATCAATATTTGGAAATGGAAATGAATCCTTTGGTGTTGCCTTATTCAGGTCTCTAAAATCTGTGCGAATACGGATCCTTCCATCAGGTTTTTCTACATGCTCCATATTGGATACCCATTCTGGATAGTCGATGAAGATGACAAACTCTACATCCAATAGATTTTGCAACTCATCCTTAACCATTAAGTCTGCTATTGGATGCATCTTCCTAAGTTTCTGATTGACTAGCTTCTTTGACAAATCTAACGAAAGGTTATGAGTAACCGATTTTGGATTTAGACCCGGTATATCTTTGTAAGTCTAAGCAAAGAGATCAGGTATCTCTCTTAGTATAGGGATGAGGTTGGCACGCTCATCAGGAGTCAAAATTTCTCAAAATTTAACCTTCCTTGGATGGGTGGGATCATTATTGATATCCACTTCGAAGGTTTCCTCTACTGACATATGGGACCCCTCATCAAGCTGATGAGACGTAGGGATCAAGTGGATGTCATTTGCTGGGTTTACAGGTTCCTTATTGGAAGCATTATCTACATGATAGACATTATGTGCATAACCTGGTGCAAAATAGAAATATTGCAACATTTCTTCATTAGGGAAGAAATATTCAGGCTCTAGAGGTGAATCAACACGATCCTAATCGATAGCATCTATATTTAAATGCAATGGTTTGGACAAATCAGTTGGATTATGGAGTGGAGTTGTCAAATAAATGGAGATCATGTTGATGAAATGGATCATGTCTCCAGGACCACGTGCAAGTGACTCAATATTAGCAAAACTACCATCCTTGAAATGTGGTTCTGGGGGTATGGGGATCTCCGAATCTGGTTTGTGAATAGACTATCAAATGGGATCATTGGGTTCAAGAAGCTCCATGTATATTTGCAGATAGGGAAACACCATATAATAAATCATATTAAGATTCGATGGTCTCCCCTAAGGTGAGGATGGAGATTGATCTCTCTACGCATATCCTCATACATATAAGGCGCATTATGATAGCATAACTAAGGAGGTCTTAAGTAGGCTCTCTTTGTCTCGTCTTCTTCATCACTATCATAATATAGGCCTTCGCCACTACCCACTAGAATGGGATGCTCTAGCAAATGTGGTCCCATATGGGTTATCTCTTGATCACTATCATCACTGTCTAGTAAAATCAGGTATAAGCACTGTAAATACGATACTGTCGAATAGATCAACTCAACCTCATTCTCTTATTGATCTTCGGGTGAGGATTCACTATCTTCTCCTGTATTGCAACTAGGTCCACCTATCTTAAAGATGGAATCTACTATATCCTTGTCGAAATACCCTTCCAACTCAGGATCTATTACTATGATAATATCTTGACCCTGCATGCTTATGTCATCGATCGCTCCATGGATTTGTTGACCAAAGTTTTCTCTTGGTAAATCATCTGGATCAGCGTCCACCAAGATATCCTCGTGATATATCTTAAATGGTCCTATGGTGATGTAAGACACCATCTAGTTATCCCTCTAGAACACATAAGGATTAGGGTGATACGGGTTGAAGTCAACCTCACCCCCCAGACTGAGGTACAGGTGGTCTAAATATACTGCGAGGAGTTTAGCCTATCCTCTGCTGTAGAATCCCAACCTGAACCTATCAGTAGGTAACTAATATTGTGGTTCTATAGGCTTCTTACACCCATGCTCAAATAGTTTGAGACCGTAACCATGCCAATGATAACACTCAAAGTATCGCATGGCGTAGTCTGGGTTAGAAATATAGCGAATGTTTACAGTGAATGGTTCATTATAAACCTCATCCATGGGTACAGGAGATGTGATATGGTCTAGCCATCCATAGACGAAGTTGGTTTGGTTGGGTGGTACCCCTAATGGTTCCACCATACCTATGGGAATGCGATGGGCGCATGGTTAGCCCATGTCATGTGCAATTTTAATAATTGGTGTGAGCATCACATTATGCACACAATGTGTTCCCCTAACCCGAGATTAACCAAATGGATGGTTACTTACGGTGCAGACGACCCTTCTGAAGATGTAGGTAAAGTAGGTTGAGGTGCCTCTTTGATGCTTCCTTGGACTTCCTCTACTTCCATGGGAGTAGGGGTTTCAATGATAACTAACTTTGGCTTTTTCTTTATCTTCTTTTCGCCCACTTTTTCTTTCAACTTCCTATCATCCCATTGTATCTTAGATGCAGTCGACCTAATGGAAGTGGTTATTGTGTCCTTTGATCTTTGAGATGCAAACATTACAGGTCTAGCACACACTTCTTTAATTATACCTCTTGGATCTCTGATTTATGATGTTGGTCGCACATCTAGGTGTGTTGAGGGGAGCACAAATTCCCTCGTAAAATCTACTAGATTCACATACTTAAAGGGTTCTTCATCCGAAGGCACCATGTGAACTTGTCCCTCATGAATGTATTTGATACACTGATGTAAAATAGAGGGGACACAATGCATTTATCTAATCCAAATCCTCCCTAGAAGTATATTATATTGCATAGCACCTTCTATCACATGACACATCATCAGGATGGTCTTCAGTCCCACCTAGATAGGTAAAACTATAGTATCGACCATCGAGCATAATGCATCATTGAATGCTCTCAACATGAAGGTAGAAGGGACAATATGCGTATTGGGTAACTTCAAGCGAGTTAATTCCTTGGTATTTATAATATTTATTGATGACCTTGTGTTAAATAAGACCCACTTGAAAAGTTTGTGATTCACATACGCAATGATATGTAATGGTGGGTCTACTATAACAGTGGAAACTGTCTTGACTTTGTTGTCATGAAATTGAATGATTGGCTCCTGACATTGTTGCACGTGCCCCACGAAGTGTGTAAATGCTTTGGAATCCTGAGGCTAAACTTCAATGGACCTTAAGATGTCCATAAGCATCTCCTTGTGCTTAGGATACTGTTAAATAAGCTCATAAATTGACAACTTCGCTAGAGTTGTCTGTAGATTTTGAACTAACCTACTCTTGATGGTCACCACCGGTCTAGTTGGGGGGCCAAGAATATACTGGGTTGGCCTTGGAAGAGGTGCATTTTGGCCTCTGATGGGTGTTAGAGGCTGATTCAATCATTCATACCTCATATTCCTTGTAACAACATTGACCATTTCGATGAACCCTTTGGTTGGTGGTTCGATGCAAACTTGGTTGACTTGGCCAACATTATTCTTTGGTGCCTCATTATTAGGTAGAGGATTCTTATAAATTCTCATATTTTTATTTTCATGCGCTTATGGGTTATCGACAATAAGCGTACCTCTCTCGATCATATTTTGCACAAGATGTTTTAAGGACCAACATACTTCGATGTCATGGCCCTTCGATTGGTGAAATATGCAATACTGATTGTCTTTATAGCCTTTAGGCTTGGGCTGATTTGGGTCTATCATATTAACCTTAGGTAAGTGTATAGCCTTCGCCTCGCATAGCTGATGAAAAATTGAATTCAATGACTCTAATAATTGAGTGAATACATGAGGTGGGTGTTGCTCCTTATTTTTACCCTTATAATTGTTATCACATTGCTCTTACTATACAGATGGAGGTTGGGCCTGATAATTTTGCTTTTGTTACCCTTTTTCTCCTTTTTGAAGGTTCAACACTACCTGATTAACATGGGTCAACTTGGCCTGATGTCTCTTGGTGCTTTTCTTATGTCCCTCCTTATTCCTTAGCTTCAAGTTACCCTCTTGTAACTTGATGTCCTCAACCACCTTGGCTTATGCCAAAGCCTCTTTGAATGTCTGGTATTGCTACAACTGTAGCAATAGTGAAATGTATTTGGCATAATTCTTCATGAACATTCACATTAATTCAAAGGACAAGATGGAGAATGGAAGCTTTGTCATCATTTTCCTCCATCGCTTTCCATAATCTGTAACTGGCTCATCATCATGCTACATTAAAGTGACCAAGTCAGATAAGTTTACCTTCTTCTTGACATTGAAGGAGAAGCATTCAAGAAATGCATCAACTATTTATTTGAAACTAGTGATGTTGTGCCTCTTTAATTGGTTGAACCACTCTCAAGCTAGGCCTGAGAGGTTCATGATGAAGGTGCACAGGAGCAAAGCATCGTTTCTCTCAATCTGAAAGCACATATCTAGAAAACTAGTCACGTGCTCCTGTGCATCTTCCTATCCTTAAAAATTTTCTAGTCTAGGCATCTTGAAACACTTAGGATATGTTGGAATAGGCATTGATGTGCATAGAGGTTCATTGTGATTTTTTTCAAAGTAGGCTTTTGATAAGTCGTCCCTTGCTTCTCTATGGCTTGGACCTTCTCTTCTAAGGCCTTGTAGGCTTGTGAGGAAAGAAACTCCTCCTCTCAATATTTCCTTGGAGGCACCTTCGAGGGTATATTCCTCCTCGATCGATACGAGGGACTAGGCTCACCCTCCTCCTAGAATTGGGAGATTTTTGGATATTCTTGTTCTAATTCCTCTCCCACTTCATTCTCATATTGCCTATGCTCATGTTGTTCGGATGTTGGACGTCAATCTCTATGTTGAGTCATATGGCCAGTATGGGTGTCTATGTTCTCAAGGTGTAACTCGAGCTACGAAGCCACTCGTCTATCAACGCACTCCCTCATCTCACTATGAGGATGTAAACTGGTGCTAGCCAATCAATCCTATCTCTCTACATGCTCCTTTTGATTAAGGATGCATTGTTCATGCATACATTTTTCATATAATTTCTATCTGATGAACCTCTGGCTCTAAGCATTCTCATTTTCAAGGTGTTCTTTCTCTATGCGAACATCCTCCAATTGATCTTGGAGAATCTGTTGTCTCTGCTCTGACATCGGTATGTGAGCCCTATCAATATGATCGGTCATCTTAGAGGAGTGCACTCTATTCAAGAGACTTTATGAGTGTGTCCTCCAATGGACTGATTCACCACACTCTTGCCTCGATCTATAAATATGATATTTGTGTCAGGTTGTCTCCAATACTCAGTGTATGCATGCGATGTCGAAGGACACATATCTCGAGAATGCTTGGAGCACTCTTCATGTTCCCAAGTGGTCCTAATGGTGCCTCCGCTACACATACTCACCAGTCGATAGGGTGCAGGCATAGGCTTATACCCTAGATTCCCTAAGACCTTGTCTAGACCGTCCAATTGTTTGCTATGCCAGGGTTCATGAGGCGGCATACCATTTTCTCCCACTTTGGATATATCTATGGTAAACTTCATATGTTCACCCCTACAGGGGGTCTATGTGGGCCTGTGCTCAAAAGCAGCCCTCTCTGCTTACCCCTGAATGGGTGGATCTTGGATATGTCTATGCTCTAACGGTGGAGTTTGTGAGCCTCCCTTAGATATCTATCAAATGGGTACCAATTTGGATCCCTCGATGACATATGCTTCAACGAAACCTGTGGATCCATGCAAAATTTGATCATGATAAATGCTACCGTATGTAGAACCCCCATGCTAGGAAGTCCCATACTCCAATATATGTATAGAGAGATGTCTAGCACTTCCTCTAATCAGGGTATTCTCGACGAAATCCCCTCATGTATAATTATCCCCTCTAATGCTCATTGAACGATGTCCAGGAGGATTCTATGATTGAGGGTGTTCTACATCATGTTGTGTGCTAGGTGGAGCTTGGGCTTCGATCTCGGGTATATTCCTAGATCGACCTCTTCATGTTTGCACCATGATGTACCCTATGTCTAAGTTTAACTTTTATTAGCACGTAAAGAATACAATGATGATGATCTCTTTTTACAATTTAAAATGAGCCTTAAATTGTTTGATGTGTTTTCAATTTGTTGTATAAGTAAAGTAACTCTTATCATGTTTTGCAAAGCGTTGATGATTTTCTCAATTGTTTAATGGCTTTCATCTGTATACTCGTAGCTTGACAACTTGGCAATCAACTCCAGGCTACGTAATCCAACCTATAATGTGTGGTAATGAATCCCATACATGGTCAAGGAGCACATGTCCTCCTAGATCCTCACCTATTTTCATCTAGTTAGCGTCATACCCTTCGAAGAGGAGTATATGCAAATTTTCTAGGCTACGAAAGGTTCTTGGATCCAGTATTGATCTAGAACATAGGGTATGAGGGATTTGGGCCAACGGATGGAAATCACCTCCACTATCATTGAAACCCTACTAATGGTTGGATGTGACTTCCAACTCAATAATTTTTACTTTGAAATGTGGTGTGTGTGGTTATTTTTACTTGCATAAAAGGAAATATGCATAATACAACACTCACGTGATCATTTCCTACATGATATGCATAAAAAGAACATTTGGTATTTCAGAAACATGCATGATTAATCTACATGATATTTAGACAATGCATATTAATGACGAAGTGGCCTCTAATTGGACCTTAAGCAAGCAATCCAACATACAAGGACACTTTAGCACATTGTATTCTAGGGCGTACTACAATTAGAGGTCTGTTGTTCCTAGTAATGCCTAATGAAGCCCTAGAATGAAAAACCTAATGGATCTAATTCATTTCACCCTTTTTCAGTGTTGTCCTACTTAGGTTACCATTTCATGCTTACTGGAAAAGACAGATGGAGAATATAGGAAAGAAAAATGGCAGTGAAGCCTACCTTAGGTCAAAATTTGATCAAGCTATATCCCCTATTCTCTGACTGATCTATTGCTGACCGCGGCTCTGATGTGCGGTTGCCACTGTTGCCCATGCCTGTCAACCACGAGCTAACTTTTTTATCATGGTTGCCAACCGCGGGGAGCACCTGCCATAAAAAAATACAAACACAGTCATGGCTAGATATGCAGAGTCCCATCGTGATCACCTATTGTAACCACCAAAAATGGCTCCACACCTAATGCGATCTATTGTAATTGATAAAATATAACAAATGAACATGCACCAATTGACAAAAAAAAGGAAACAGAATGCAAGAATATTTATTAATTCCAAATTGATTCAAGTTACATATTCGTCCCTCTTAGGGATACCCATTTTGATACTTCAATTACAATAGATCTAATCCCTCTCAAGGGTAGATGTGAATTAAATTCCTTCTAGGGTGACATAAACTGCTCTAGGGTGTCGATGATTCTCTTCTCCATGCTTAGAGGCATTTGTTGCCTTGCATCCCAAAACCTTGGTATTCCTGCGTGCAATAAACGAGTAACATTAAAAACAAAGGAGGTCTCTCTTGATAAGGCTTTAAAAGGATATTTCACAAAAGGATGTCATAACAAGCATGTAATCGAGAAAATAGATAAAACATGGTAAACCTATATTAGTCATGAAAAATGTTGCCATCAAACATGTGTAAGAAATCAAATACTAGGTTTAGTTTATCAAATAGAAAGCATGAACGCATTAAATAACCCACAATTGCACTAATTACCAAATTGACAAAATGAAGGTAAATCTACTTTAAATGCTTAATTCCACCGATCATATGTCTCTAAAATGTTAATTGAACCTATGTTAAGCATAATATGATCTAATCAATTAATCTATAGGAAATAACACTAGGGGATCTATAGCCATTTACTCACCATAGGTCTAATGTGTAGTCAACATTGTTAACCACGGTTGACAGTCACGACAGAGCTCTGAGTAAACTTGACCTCAAAATTAGGCTTTATCTTAGATCCACCTTGCCAAATTGATGGTCAAGGATCACCTCTGTGTCCTCTGATAGGTTTTACGGTTGAATTGTTCATATTGTGCACCAATTGCACGAATTTGCATTTCTTAGGTCTCCTAGGCTCATAGAGATTCCATGGCAATTCGATATCCAATTGGGTAGTAAAAGTGTCCCTCTCAATGAATGTAGTTAATTATGAAATTCGACAGGGCTTCGCTGCTCAATCGACTACCCTTCTCTCTAGCAAGGCTCTCAGATTCGGTAGGGCTTCGCTACCTTCAATCGAAATCTTCTTTAGACTTATCCCCAATTTGGAGGGGGATCTTATAGCATTGGCCCAAGGCTAGGGATGGCTTCCTCATGAAGCTAATATCAATATTGTGTGGTTGAGCCAGTTGGATGGAAGGATCCATAACCTTCCTCACTCAAACCACTTCAATCTGCAACCAATTAGTCATTGCAACCAACTTTGGGTTGGATGAAGGCTAACTAATTTTGAGTGCTGACCGCAGCTGATATTCATGGTGAGCACTACTAACTGTGGGTGTCAGTAGTGGCTAGCACTAACTAGGGAAAGGTGCCCAATTGAGTGGTAAAAACCATTACTATACCTTGGATCTATCCAAATGTCTTCCATATGGTCCTCTAGCATGTCCCATATGAGTATTTGCCTCGGCATGACGTATTTTAGGTGTCTACAATAGCTCATTGTAGAGTTGTGCCAAAAGTGCACTCCCCCATGCCATAATAAGAATATGCTCCATGTCACACCCTAGCAAGTCTTGAACCATATCTATGAGGTTCCAATGGAACCTCACTCTTGATGTATCAGGTAGTAGCACATTATAGATAATGTGCATGAGCACCACCTGGCATCGACAGAAGATATCCTGTCTGTATCAATAATCCACTAGCAACTTGTCATGCTCAATATCCCCTAATACCGTAGTAGCTCTGTCTTGGAAGACCTGAGCAAAAATGTATCCCTTGCCATAGTAGAGGAGGACACAATAACCTATCCATCAATAGGAATCCTGAAGATACGGTAGACATCCTCCAATGTCACCGTCATCTTTCCCATGGGGAGATGGAAAGTGTTAGTCCTGCTATCTATCAATGGACCAAGGTTGTAAGGAAGGACTGATACGACATCACCGTAGATAATCTAACAACATAGTTGAGGAAAATCACCCCAAACCACTCCCAATTATTGTCATCCAATAGGGGACACAGCTCGAGCAACAAATTAGGCTCCCGTCCCCAAGCAGTTAGAGTCTAACTCACACTAAAATCCAAAGCAAGGCACAAAATTACCCCCTCATTAAAAAAAAAAATTGTCTAAGGTCCTTAGCCACTCACAATGTTGGAGGCCATCGTTCCCGTCATCGACGTCGTTAGCGGCCACCACCAACAGTAAATTTTTTTACTGTTGGGTTTTGAACCTAGCCTCTCTTGATGATGGTAGCCCCCAATTGGCAAATTGGGTATCGCCTTGAGTGACAGCAGCCATGAGATGGCACCCAAACAACCTCTTTATCCCTCCCAAATGCACCTAAAATATAAACCCTAACCCTTTAAACTAACCTAAGCTACATCTAAACTAAGGGGTAAGGTTTGTTATCAACAATTTAATGAGGTTCCTTAACCCATTAATTAGTGAGGTTATTTTTAATGCTCAAATCACGAGATGATATGAAGAGTCTACCTTAGGAGCTCTATCTTTGCCACTAGTGGATGCTTTCAGCTAATCTACCACTCAAATCTAGGTTGGTTTCAGTAGCATTTCATATCATATTCTATCTCCCTCCCCTAGAAGCTCACTATTCTTCCAAGCCAGCTAGAAATAATAAAATTACAAAATCCCTAATTTTCCTTTTATATTTTGTAATTCCCATCGCCACTCACTTTGATAGTGATCGTAGACTAGCCCAAACCTTCCCATTGACGTCGATAGCGATTATGGGATTTTTCAATCTCCAACATTGACTTTGACAATGGTCAAGAAACAGTCATAAATGCACATATTTTCTCACCATAAGGAGTTTCATATTGAAAATTAATGCATATCTACCAAACCATAATCATCAAAGATCATAAAATTCACAAAAAAAATCAAATAAAACAAAATTTAAAGTGTGCCTTGTACACATTTATTTACCCTATACACTTTGTGGTTGCAGCAACTTGCATTCCATGCAATCTGGTAAGATGAGTAAATTACCATAAGGCCATTTGAATCAAATTATTCATTGAAATTTTGAAATATCTTCACTTCAATCCCCAAGAAGGCCATGACGGCTGGAATGCTTCATGGAAACAAGGCATTCATTTCATTTCTTCTATGAAATTTTATCAAATCATTGAACATAGTGATTCATCACATGCTTAAATTGAATTACTATCATATTAATTCCCTAAGAAGGCCATTTAGGCCAGACTGCTCCACGAGATAGAGATGTACAATTACTCTTAATGGTTGAAATCATAGCTATAATAGAATCTACCCTACAACAAAATTAATCATCTTGCATTGTCCAAATTAGTCATCTTGGTCAAGTGACTCATTGCTTTCATCACTTATCATTTTCCTCATCGACTTGTCGCTTGAGGGGGTATTCATAATCAAAGAATTGATAGTCAAAATCAACATTTAAATACTTAATCATGTAATTTGTGTTCATCCTATGAATCATTGCTAACAGCTATCATAAGCTTACCCTTTTGTTAGAAAAAAATCAAACATGTTGATTTAAACCTTTGTCAATTTGTCTATTGATCCTGTTGTAGCTTAAATGCTACCTGATTATACTCAGATATGCCAAAGTTTTTCATAATTTAAGCCACCATTTTTTTGGAGGTAATAATTTCGATATGCATGTCCTTCTCATGGTTGGGACATCTAATATTGACCAGATCAATGAACATCAATCAACCTACAATATGGCTTTAGGTTATCTATTTTTCTTAGTGTTGTGTTATCCCATAATATATCCCAAAAATGGGCATGTGTAGACACCTAAAACACAACATGTTGGGGAGGCTACTCATATGGACACCTCTTTAGGCCATATGATTGATATTGGACCTTTCCAAGATCCAACAGTGGTTCTAACCACTCAATTAGGGTAGCTTAGTCCTATTCATCCATAGTTCCTCACATCATCAACAACAACTACCATTGCCACCAATGATCATAGTGACTAAGAGCTAGTTGTGCCTATCGGTAGTGGCCATGGTATCCATGGCCATAGCCATACCTGTCAATAGCAGCTGAGCCTGTAACAAACTCGAGCTCCCTGAGCTGAGTAAAATCAGTTGCATCCAACAAATTTGCAATGATTTTGGTGAATCAAATCTTCCAGAAGCTTCATTTCAACGATCCAATCTCAACCAAATATTTTCCTAGCTTCCTAGGGAAGCTAGAACAAGAAATTTGGAAGTCTACTTAAGGCATCAAATTTACAAGCAAATCCTAGATAATTGATGAGCTTTTAGCATAATGAAGTGTTTTTGCTTTGCAACCAAAGATTACAATCTCTCACAAGTAATATGATGCTACCAAAATTGTGCTATGGAGCTATAACCTGTGTTCATGAAGTTGTGGATATTTTGAAGCTATTCTACACCACTTTTCCTCATTGAAATCATCATCAATTTAGAGCTAATTCATGCAAAATCCTTGTTTACCAGATAGACAAACCCTTGAACATCAATTCAGTAGAAGAATTGATCATCACCAAGATAGAAAATGGATATAATAACCCCCACCCCATGGCCTCTATTTTCAACACCGGCCCGTAGGCACCACCATTGACGTTGATAGTGGCTAAAAGAGTTGACTGCTCTGAGCATTAGCGACTACAATCTAATGTGTCTTTTTCTCTATTTTAGCTAGTAGTATTAATCATAGTTATATTTACTTTATTTTATGATAGATTAATAGCTTCACTTTTAGTGTTTACGTATTCTTTATGCTTTATTTCAAATATTTCAGGCATCTTTATGCTTCTTTATGCATTTCCTTCATATTTTACAATAATCATGAAATGGCCTCATCTTGAGAGGCTTGACTCTTGCTATTGATGTTTTGTATGTTTCCTTGTGTGCAGGTTCAGGCCTTATCAAGAGCATAATATCTTCAAGATCATCTTCAATAGCATCCTAAAGTGGAGGTCATCAAAGTAATCCCTCCTATAATCAGTTTGTGGGGATTCTAAAGATCTATTGAAGACACCTACCATATGAATTATGGATTGTAATATGTATCAAAATGGTTAATCCCTCAGAGGGATATCTTGTAACCTTGATGTAAAGAAGATTTTACAAATATGAATAAATATGGGCACCATTTATTTCATTTCTTTCTCTTTGCATTGATTACATGATGTATCTTGTTAATTTGATTACATATTGCCTTAGGTGTTAGATTTTTAGCTATCTTTCAATAATAACTCTTGCTACGTGACTAGAAACATGGACTTTTTATTTTTTTCTTGCTTATCTCTTTTTTTATTATTATTAATTTCATTTTCTTTTTTCTTCTCTTTTTTTTTTAATTTTTAAACCTTAAAAAATACAAAGAAACAAGGAGCAAAGTTGAACCCGAGACTTCCAAATTTTGAATTCTTTAACCTTTCCAAAATGCAAATTCAACAAGTCACTCACTTGAGTGTTTCTCCTATGCTCATTTGCTTTCTCCCATACCTTACAAAAATATGCTTCACTTCAATAGTTAGGGAAACTATGTCTATGGGAAAAACATAACTCTAATTTTGGTGTTGAATTCACCAAGCCCTAACGAACCAAAAATGGTTGACTGAGTCGTAACACACTTTCAATAGGATGCTCTACTGATTTCCAATGATGCAGCATGACAAAATCTAGGAATACTACCTCATTTTCATGTCATATAATGGAATATTATCTTTACATCTTTGTCTTCATTAGCATCATTTCTGTATGCCTTGATTATAAATCCTTTCTTGTGCCTTTACGTCTTCTCTTTACACATTCCTCTTCTAATGCACAAAGTGTGTGTTACTAGTAGCAACCTGGATATCCAAATTATGCACCATTAACTAGAATGGAAATGATAAGAATAAATCTATTGACACCAATATTCTAACAAACATGCTAGATTTACTATGCCAAAGTTATCAACCTTCCATGTGTAGCAAGTGTGAACAATGTTTATCTTTAAACGGCTTAGAAAAATCTAGTTTTTCTAAGCAAAGTGTGAACTCACTTACCTTTTGTCGACTAAACTTGTCGGATGGTCGGCATGATTTTATTTATCCCTCACCTCCATTTTCTCCTTATCCCTCCATTGTCCTTCCTCCTTTCCTGTCGTCCATTTTCCCTTATCACTCAACTTCCTTCCTCTCCCCACGCCCGTTGCCACCTCCCACTCCACTTCCTACTCCTTAGTTCTCTCTAATATCCTCGATCTTCCTCCAACCTCCCTTCCCTACTATTTCGCTTGTATTAAGCCTATATAAGGTTTAAATCATTGTAATGTTTTTCAGCTGGTTAATTTAATGAATATTATCGCCTATGATTACTTCTATGTTAATTTTACCTCAACCTACTTTAATCTAAGCTTACCTTAGTCTTAGATTTACACTTGTATCAGAGCTCAGGGGCCACGAATCTTGAGGGCCAAGGTAAAGCACAAAATCCAAGCACAGCAGACCGAGGAACGACTAGCGCATGGATCCCGAGGAGCGACTGGGGAGCGATTGGTGCACGGATCCCAAGGATCTGACTACACGTAGATAACAGGCTGACGTGGTGGTGTCAAACTGGCAACGAAGCTAGGCGACAGCTGATGGAGCAGAGTGCTGACATGGATGAGCATAGAGCTGACGTGGCATAGCAAGCAGAGTGTTGACAAGGACGAGCTGGGTGCTGACGTGGTAGAGGCGCACCGAGTGTGCCACATGGTAGAGTTTATCTAGTCAAGAAAAGGGCAAAAGGTTTGATAGATCGATTACCCGAAGGCAATCGACCTAATGTGTGTTCGCAGGCTTTGATAAAGCCTGGAAACACCCACCTCCCACTACATGTGGGACTAAATTTTTTTTTTTTATATGATTTAGCCGACCAGTTCAAATATACTATGTTACCTTCTTCCTCCCGTCCGGCTAGGTTGGTCTAGCGGTCAAGACTCCCGCTTGCAGAGAAGAGACTCGAGGTTGAATCCCGTCGGGGTCAAAAATACAAAAAGTTTTTTTTATTTTTTTTGTTACTTCACCGATAAGGAAGAGTTTAAGTTTGTTTTTTGACATTTTCTACCATAGCAGCTGCGTGGTGTAGCGGCTAATACTGTTTGGTATACGACGGAGGTCAACGGTTCGAATCTCATTGGGGATTACCAAAAAAAAAAAAAAGGTTTATTTTTTTTATAAAATTTTTCTTATTTAGTTTTTTTTAAAGGTTTTAAAATTAATTTCATAATTTCTATACATATATAGTTTTTTTATTATGCTTTTTGAATATACATTTATTTCAAAATAATAATTAAAAATATATATAACAAATTGTTAATTTTTTTTAAAAAAGGCCTTTATTAAAAAACACAAATTTTGATTTTTTTTTTTATAAAAATAAAAGAGTGAAAAGGTTTTAGAAAGTTTTTTTTTTGGCATCATATTAAGTTGTAACCTAGTTCATACGATGTGATTCTGGGTAGATGATCCGGTCAGCTGGATGCTATAATGCATTACTCTCTCTGTTGAGAAGAGAGACACTTGATTTCTTTGACGATAAAGTCTAGCGGTACGGACTTCATACAATATTTTGCCAATTAGAAAACCAAGTGATTGCTCATCTGATGAAACCAGACTCTAGATACGAGGTGGATTCTGAAGATAATATCTTCGGGCAAAGGATAATTGAATCCAAGACGGTTGAAATAGTACCTGAAGGCCAATCAAGTGACAGTTATACACCTACAATGCCTGAAGTAGAAACAAGTGAGAGCTATACACCATGTTCTCCTGATTCAGAACCGAAGAAGAAGAAGAAGAAGAAGAAGAAGAAGAAGAAGAAGAAGAGGAAGAACCAGTGGAGGTGAAACCTGCAACTGAAGAACGAAATGTTCTCAAAAGATGTTATGAGCCAATAGCAGCACAAGAAGTCATTATAATTAGTGACGACGAAGCAGACAATTTCACCTTTCCAGTTTTGGGTGATCCTCGAGACGAAGAACGCCAAATCAGTGAGCATATTAAGAAAGCTAGATTTGATTTAAATCAGTGATCTATTTTGTACTTCTTTGAACTACTTGTTTGAAGTTGAAATAGAGTTTGCTTTCTAAAATGGCATCCAATACTAGTCTACCAATCCCCGAGTTCAATGGTGGTGATTACGAGTATTGGTCAATTAAAATGAAAACTCTCTTGATAGGCAAAGGTCTTTGGGATGTGATTGAAGAGGGATATACTGAACCTATCACTACTGATTGGGCAGCTTTGAATGTTGCTGATAAAAGGGCTAAAAAGGAAGCTTAGAAGAATAATTCTTCCACCCTTTATCATATCCAAGCCGCCCTTGACAGAAGTATTTTCCCTAGAATAGCTTCTTTTATAACTATTGAATCTACTTGGAATGCTTTAAAATAAAGTTATAGGGGAAGTGACCAAGTCAAACAAGTTAAACTACAAACCTTGAAACAAGAGTTTGAGACTCTTAAAATGCAAGAGAGTGAAAAGGTTGGTGATTACTACATGCGTGTGAAAGCCGTTGTAGATAAGATGGTCACTTTAGGAGAATATGTAAAGCCTGAAGTTATAGTGAAGAAAGTGTTAAGGAAACTTCTTCCTAAGTGGAATTCAGTTGCCATAATTATAGAAGAATCCAAAGACCTAACTTCTCTGTCTTTTGAAGCCCTAATTGGCTCACTTCTCTCACATGAAGAGAGGTTACAACAAAATCCTTCCACAAGTTACGGAGGAGATGATAAAGCCTTTGCTTCTCATGAAGGCAGAGGTAGAGGCCATGGTAGAGGACAGTATAGAGGTAGAGGCAGAAATAATCAGAGAGGTGGAACTCCTAACAAAGGAGGAAATCAGAACAAAGGAGGATTCTCAAATAGAGGTGAACAACAAAATAGATGAGGACAAAAAAATAGAGGGAAACAATCAGGCAGATACAAAGGAGGAGATAAGTCAAAACAATCTTGCTACAATTGTGACAAACTTGGTCATTATGCTCATGACTGTTGGACAAAGACTTCACAAGGAACTAGTAGCAGCCAAAGCAGTCAGTTTGGAAATTTTGGAGAAGAGGAAGAGGCCACAAATCTCTTTCTCTCTTATGGTCAGGCAGATCAAAACATGAATGATACATGGATCTTGGACACTGGGTGTTCAAACCATATGAGTGGCAAAGAAGAGCTTTTTGCTACTCTAAACTCCTCATACAAATCCAACATCAAATTGGGAGATGATAAATCATTGGCAGTTGAAGGCATTGGAGCCATGGCAGTTCCAACTAAAGAAGGCATAAAAAAAGTAAGTGATATCTATTACACACCCCATCTCCAACACAATATTTTAAGTGTTGGTAAAATGTTAGAAAAGAACTACAAGTTGCTTTTTGATGAGGGTAAATGCACTATTTTTGATAAAAATAACAGTAATAGAATCATTACACAAGTGCCAATGTCAAAGAATAGATTATTTCCTTTAAATTTTTGCCACCAGGGGGGAGATAAGTTAGCAAATGTTGCTATTTCCAATCCAAGTGTCCTATGGCACTTGAGATATGGTCATTTGAATTCAGCTAGTTTGAAAATGCTAACTTCACAAGCGATGGTAACCGAACTTCCTAAATTTTAGGATAGTAAGGAAGTCTATGAAGGGTGTGCTCTTGGGAAGCATGCCAGATCAAAATTTCCTCATGTACAAGCATGGCGGGCCAGCTATCCACTCCAACTAGTGCATACAGACATCTGTGGTCCGATGCAGACCAAGAGTCTTAGTAACAACTCTTACTTCCTACTCTTCATTGATGATTTTACTAGAATGTGCTGGATATATTTTTTGAAATATAAGGATGAAGCATTTGAATGCTTTGTCGATTTCAAAACAAGAGTTGAAAGTGAAAGTAGATATTTTGTAAAATGTCTTAGATCAGATAGGGGAGGAGAATACTCCTCTAATGAGTTCTTGAATTTCTATAAGCAACATGGCATTAAGAGGTAGTTCATAGCTGCCTACACTCCATAGCAGAATGGTGTCGCAGAGAGGAAGAATCGCACCATTGTGGAGATGGCAAGGTCTATGCTTCAGATGAAGCATTTGACTAATTCATATTGGGCAGATGTATCCAGGACCAACGTACATATCTTGAACAGAAGTCCTACTGCAAGTTTGGAAGGGCAGACACCTTACCAAGCTTGGTATGGTAAAAATCCAAATGTTAAGTATTTTAGAGTGTTTGGCTTGCTGGCATATTCTCACATTCCTGATGAGCTAAGAAAGAATCTCGATCCAAAGAGTCAGGCATGTATCTTTGTAGGATACTATGAGAATACAAAATCTTACAGACTCTACAATCCTAGGACTAGAAAGTTTGTGCTTTCTAGGGATGTGATTTTTGATGAAGGGGGAGAATGGGGTAAGCCCCAAATATTCAGTGATGATGAATCCAATGATGTAGTTTCTAAGCAGGTGCAACAACAGACACCACAGAAAGGTAAGCAGTCTCCTCCCACAAACCCAAGTTCATCTTCTGATTCAACTTCTTCACCAAGTCCTTCTTCGTAGAGATCAGTAAGTTCCTCACCAATGGACATTGATTCTCCATCCAGAGGTAAGAGAACTCTTCATAATCATCCATCATATCAGATGTTGGATAAAATTTTTTCAAAAAGATACACTAGGAGTCAAGCTAGTGAAATGAATTTTGTTCTACAAAGATTAGAAAATATGCACTTGTATGGTGATAATGTCTCCCAACAGGAACCTAGGGGAGATCTAGTTAACTATGCTTTGTTAACTAATTCACAACTTGAACCTTCTAGTTATGAGAAGGCTTGTACTCAAAATATTTGGCAAGATGCCATGAAAGAGGAGATCACCTCTATAAAAAACAATGACACTTGGGAGCTGGTGAAGCTTCCTAAAGGAAAGAAATGTTTTGGATGTAAGTGGGTCTACAAGACCAAGTTTAATTCTTATGGTAGCAACAAGAGGTACAATGTGAGATTAGTTGCAAAGGGTTTCACTCAGAAATATGGAATTGATTATGAAGAGACTTTTGCTCCTGTAGCCAGACAGGAGACTATCAGAACAGTTCTTGCCTTAGCTGCACATAAGGGATGGAAAGCCCAACACATGGATGTAAAGAGTGCATTTCTAAATGGTTACTTGAAAGAAGAAGTGTATGTTGAGCAACCACAAGGATTTGAAGAGAAAGACAAGGAACATCTTGTTTACAAACTGAAGAAGGCTCTTTATGGCCTCAAGCAGGCACCGAGAGCTTGGTACTCACGCATTGATGGGTACTTTAAATATTATGGGTTCATCAGAAGCAAAAATGAACCCACGCTCTACTACTTGAATCAAGGAAATGACATCCTCATAGTTTGTTTGTATGTGGATGATCTCATTTTTATGGGTAGTAATGAAAAAGTTAACATGGATTTCAAGCACTCCATGATGCATGAATTTGAGATGAAGGATCTTGGCTTAATGAAATACTTTCTTGGAATGGAAGTACATCGGACAGATTCAGTGATCTTCATCTATCAACTTAAGTATGCTCGAGATATGATTAATAATTTTGCTATGGAGCAATGCAAATCAGTTGCAACTCCAATTGGACATGGGATCCAATTAAGCAAGGATTATGGAGCACCAAAATTTGATGTGACCACTTTCAGAAGCATTGTTGGGAGTTTGATGTTTCTCACCAACACCAGACCAGACATTCAGTATGTTGTATCTCTTGTTTCTAGATTTATGTCTAATCCATCTGAGCTGCATTTCCAGGCAGCTAAAAGGATTTTGAGATATGTGAATGGTACATTGGATTTTGGAATCCAGTACTACAAAAGTGATACTATCAAGCTTGAAGGCTTTAGTGATAGTGATTGGGGTAGCAATTTTGATGATAGAAAATCCACATCGGGTAACTATTTTAGTCTTGGTTCGGGCCTAATAACTTGGAGTTCCAAGAAGCAGATAGTAGTAGCACTATCTTCAACAGAAGCTGAGTATATAGTGGTCACTCATGCTAGTACTCAAGCTCTATGGCTACGAAAGGTATTAGAAGAGATTGGAGAGCAACAAAGTGGTCCAACTAGAATATTTTGTGACAACATCAGTGCCATTCAGTTGGCATACAATCCTGTCCACCATAGTAGATCAAAGAATTTTGATATGAAGTACCACTTCATCCGAGATATGGTGGAAACTGATACTGTTGAGCTTCACTATTGCCACACTTTGGAGAACATCGCGGACATCTTCACCAAGGCGCTTGCCAAAGCTCAATTTGTAAAGCTGAGAGACTGTATAGTCAGTCCTCTCAACTTTAAGGGGGAGAATGTAGCAAGTGTGAATAGGATTTATCTTTAAATGGCTTAGAAAAATCTAGTTTTTCTAAGCAAAGTGTGAATTCACTTACCTTTTGTCAACTAAACTTGTTGGATGGTTGGCATGATTTTATTTATCCCTCACCTCCATTTTCTCCTTATCCCTCCATTGTCCTTCCTCCTTTCCTGCCATCCATTTTCCCTTATCACTCCACTTCCTTCCTCTCCCCATGCCCGCTGCCACCTCCCACTCCACTTCCTACTCCTTAGTTCTCTCTAATCTCCCCGATCTTCCTCCAACCTCCCTTCCCTACTATTTCGCTTGTATTAAGCCTATATAAGGTTTAAATAATTGTAATTTTTTTTAGCTGGTTAATTTAATGAATATTATCGCCTATGATTACTTCTATGTTAATTTTTACCTTGGCCTACTTTAATCTAAGCTTACCTTAATCTTAGATTTACACCATGCTTCTAGGGAATCTAATGAATAACAAAATCTCATGGTACATATCATAGCTTTAGAATCACCAATGGCTTTGCTCATTTTAGCTATGCCTTCTATCACATCTGCCTTCACAATGATAATGGATTGGTGAATAGGAAGAGTACTCTTGATCCATTCAATGTCAAGAACATTATAAGAAAGAGTATTTTTGTGTGGGGATAAGGAGAAGCAATGAGAAAATTTTGAGAAATTCTAAAACTGCTTAGATAAAAAAAATTAATCAACCACACAAAGGAAAAAAAAAAATTATATATATATATATATATATTTGTTTTTTGGTCTACCCCTTCAGAATGGCATACCTTTACTTTCAAACATATCATTTCTCCTGGTATGCATCAATAAAATTTATCTTTATCTTTATCTATAGGTAACAACCCTAAGATAATAACCTAGAGGTAGACACAAGAGGTAGAACAAGTGGAGATTATCTAGATCTAACTAAGCCAAATCTAGAGCCCTAGAGCCAAAGCCAAAGTTAGAGTCAAATAATAATTCCAATGTACCACTCATAAATTCATGGGGGGTAATGACATTTATACCAAATTATATAATAAGGGAGGTGTTAGACTTTATTATATTGTTTGGAGGTATGTAAGCATTTGATATTTGTAATTATTGAGAGATTGATAATTATTTTTCCCATATGAAAATTGAATAGTCACATCTCCTATGAGAATGTGAGGAGATGAGATAGTATAAATTGGAGGAGGAAGTTATGGCGGGGATGGAGGGCATCAAATGAGGCAGTAGGAACCAACAGGTAGAACCAACGCAGGGAGTAGGGGTACCAGGCCCAGGTAAGGATGGATACGGGGTTACGGGATCCCAACATGCGGGTCCTTGTGACAAGGAACCCCTCGACAAGCATTCAGATGAGGGCCCCATCCCTGGGAGCCCTAGCAGATCCTCATATGCACAGATCACCTCAGGCGAGGTGATCCACCCAAAAATCTCAAGCGCCAACCTATCCCTGGTGGGATCTGATATTTTCATTTCGATAGAGGTTTTCTCCAACTATGTATTTGGGGCCTCATACTCCTTGGTTGGGAAGTTTGTCGAAGGGTCTAGACATGGAGACCATATGGTGTTGGGCCTTATCCAAATGGAAAACCACAGGGAAAATAGAGATTGTAGCCATTTCAAGGGGTTTCTTCATCATCAAACTTAGCAACCGTGATGACACAAATTGTATTCTAATAGAAGGACCCTAGTTCTTAGGTAGGAGGACCCTATTCCTCAAGTGATGGGTGGTGGATTTCAATCCAAATACTTAGAGCATAAACTTCACTCCATTCTGGGTTTGGATCCTAGATCTGCCCTTCCACCTCTGGCAAGAGGAAGTATTGAAAGCTATTACGAGAGTAATCGGTGAGTTGGTGGCTATCGAATCTGCAACCAAAGCAAGATCCAAAATGGTCCACACACACATCTGTGTAAATGTCAATCTTGAGTCTGAGTTTTCATTCTTTGTCAACCTAATATCGGGATCCTTCAAATTGTACCAACCACTAGATTACAAAAATAAACTAGCTTTTTATGTCTAGTACCGCATGCAAGGGCACCTCCAAAACCAATGTCCTCTCATCAAGACCTTAGAGGAAATCGAGGGTGGTTACTCTTTCTTGAGGGCTCCTCCCAGGCTCTAGAATAGATTCCCTCCACCCAGACCCTCCTATCCTAAGAATGAGCAGCCCACTTCTTGGAAGAATGGGCATCCAGTGCAGACGACCCCTAGGCTAAAAAGGAGTCAACCCTTAAATGACAAAGAGAAGCAAAAAGTTGATCCTCCTTCGATTTTAGATTTCGATCAGGTATGTCCCAATATCGAACTTGTCCTTGATTTTGATAAAGAGAAGGCAGTCACCCCCGTGAAAGAACCTCGCCTCCCCTCTTGATCCCCCCTAAGTGGAAATTATCATATTTGAATCCTCACCCAAATTAGGTCCCTCCTTCCCCCCTCTTGCAACGTTAAGACCTGATTTTGGGTAGTCGTATGGGGATGATGAGGGAAGTCCCACCCTATCCCAGTCAGCCCCAGAAGGCTTTAGCCCCAAGAGGACCCGAAGAAAAAAATTCACTATCGACTTTGGAAGTGACAAGAAGAGAGGACGACCAACCCTTGGTGAACAGAGAAGGAAAGAGGTGAAAGATGACATAGCAAATGGCCTCCAAACCACTTTATTGTCTGATGCTCTCAACTTGCTAAAAGAGGAACCAAAAAAATCCAAACCTCCCTCCCACTAGGGGAAGGGAGGCAAAAAAATCCCACAAAAGTGTTAAATGAAGATTCTCACTTGGAATGTGAGAGGGCTCAATGGAACCCCCAAGAAACGGATAGCTGCACATCTTCGAAAAGAACACAATCCCTCAATCCTCATTCTACAAGAAACCAAATTAGATGAGATTTCCTCCCCTAGAGTTGCCAAAGCAGTTTGGAGCAATGGCGAATTCATCTTCACCCCGGCCCAAGGAACTTTTGGAGGGTTGTTATGTATGTGGGATCCATCTATAGTCGAAGGAAGACTAATTTCCTCATCCAAAAGAATCATCAATATGTTGTTTCACTGTAAAACCAACAAACTCACCTGGATCCTCTCCAATGTCTACACCCCTAACAACCCATTGGAAAGGGTCATGCTTTGGGAAGCGATAAGCCACATGAGAAACTCGTTCAAAACCCTCCCCTGGATCCTCACAGGATATTTCAATAACCCCTTATTCCCCTCAAACAAGCAAGGAGGATCATCCCTAATCACCAGAAGCATGGAGGAATTTGGGGCATTCATAGAAGCAAATAAACTCATGGATGTTCACCTGAAGGGGGCTAAATACACTTGGAGCAACAGGAGGGCTAGAACAAATCTCATTCAAGTCAAACTAGATAGGGTCCTACTCTCAAGAGAAGCCATCTCGGTGTTTGCAGATGCTACCCTCCAACCCCTCCCCAAAATTAGCTCTGACCACAATCCCCTCCTCTTCGAAGTTGGTAAAGCTCCCTCTCTCAAGAGCCCCTTCCGCTTCGAGGCCATGTGGTTCCACCACCCAGACTTCAGAGGGCAAGTTGCCCAGTGGTGGAAGTAGCCCTTCAAAGGATCCTCGTCTGGGCAATTATACCAAAAGCTCAGGTTCATCAAGGATAATATTAGGGTGTGGAACAGGGAAACCTTTGGCAATATTTTTGAAAATAAAAGGTTGGTCAAAGAGAAATTAGAGCTCATAAAATGGAAATTCTAGGAAGGCACTCAGGACAACAACTCTAGGGCTGAAGAGAGCAAGCTCCTAGAATATTTTCACAACATCCTAGCTAGAGAAGAAATGTACTGGAGGCAAAAATCTAGAGCATTGTGGCTTAGGGACGGTGATTCGAACACCAAATTTTTCCATGCTTCTACCCTAAGAAATAGGAGCTCCAACAAAATCTCAGAACTTATCTGCAGTGATGGCAGGACCACAAAGGAAATCTCTGAAATCTGGGATGAGTCAACCAACTTCTTCCAATCCCTTCTAGGCACCCCATCCCAGTCCTCCCCCTAGGAGGCCAAGGCTCTCCTAGAGCACATCCCTCGCTCCATTTCCCCTGCTACTAATGAGATGCTCATAAGCCCTCTAACACCCGAAGAGATAAAAGAGGCCCTGTTCTCCATGAAGCCTGACACATCCCCTGGACCGGATGGCTTCTCCTCATGCTTCTTCCAGGAATTCTGGGATCTGATCGAGATCGAGGTTTGTGCTACTGTCAGAGATCTTCAATCCACCAAAGCCATCCCTCAAGGCATCAAATCAACCTTCATAGCCTTGGTTCCTAAAATCCAAGCCTCCAAATCCCTGTCTGACTTTCGACCTATCAGCCTCTACAATGTCATCTACAAAATCTTAACCAAATCTCTAGCTAATAGGCTCAAAGGGATCCTCCCCCTCATCATAGATACCTACCAAGGGAAATTTTTCAAAGGGAGAGTTATCACTTATGGGATCATCACTATTCATGAGGCGTTGCATTTCACCACCTTGGCTAAGAAACCAGCTTTCCTCCTCAATCTAGACCTGAACAAAGCCTTTGATAGGGTCAGATATGACTTCTTGATTGAGGTCCTCCTTAAATTTGGATTCCACCCAACCTGGGTTGGTTTAATTAAAAGATGCATATCCTCCCCATGGTTCTCCATCCTAGTCAATGGGTCCCCTACTGGGTTCTTCCCAAGCTCTAGAGGGCTGAGGCAGGGGGATCCCCTATCCCCTATATTGTTCATTATCCTAGCTGAAGCCCTAGGGAGGACCATCTCAAGTGTTGGCAGGAGTGGGCTCATATCTAGGATCAAAACTGCCTCTGGTCTCAACCCAGTTACCCACCAGCAGTTCGTAGATGATACCATCTTGGCCACTTCAGCTTCTGTAGCTCAGGCTAAGACCATCAAACACATCCTCCAGCTCTATGAGAGTGTTGCAGGGCAGAAGATCAACCTCCTCAAAAGCAAGATCTACTTCATTAACACCCCCCAACCTAGGTAGGTGAAGATAGCATGGATCCTTGAGTGCTCCCTGGAGGTTCTTCCCACTTCTTACCTTGGGCTTCCTCTATTCTCGGGTAGCCCCACTAGAACCATGTGGAATAATGTCATCGAAAGGATCCAGAAGAAGCTGGCCTCCTGGAAAGGTCACCTCCTTTCCTAGGTGGCCAAAGCAACTCTCACTTTGGCCTACTTGTAGAGCATCCTGGTTTACTTCATGTATGTATTCAGGATCCCCGCCTCGGTGAGTGCCAAGATAGAGCAAATTCAGAAGAGATTCCTCTAGTCTGGGAGTGAGGAAAAGAAGAGGATCCCTTTGGTGGCCTAGAACTTGGTATGTCAAAATAAAAGTGAAGGAGGCATTGGACTCAGGAGAGTCTCCCAAATGAACCTCGCCCTACTAGCCAAGCAAGCATGGAAGGTCTATACCAGCAGTGAGACCGAGTGGGTTCAGATAATCAAGAGGAAATACCTTCAAGACCACCCCTTCTTAAGTGACCAAGAGCTCCAAAACAATTCTACATTTTGGAAGTCCATATCCCAGACCAGAAGTCTCATCCAGAAAGGTAGTAGATGGATTATAGGAAATGGGAGCACCATTGACTTTTGGCAAGATAGGTGGCTTCAAGATGAACCATTAAGTGAGGACAGGGAGTTATGGATCCTTAAGCCTTCCTTGGATGCTACCAGGGGAAGCAAGGCTATGAAATTTATCACTTGGCACAATGGGAGGCCCATGTGGAGTCCCATTGTGGAGGCCAGGTTCCCCCACCAAGCTACCAACCTCTCCAATTTACTCAGTGTAGTCACCATTCCAACGGGAGAGGTGGAGGATAGACCCATCTGGTGAGGAACTGATGATGGCTCTTTCTCAGTTAAGTCTACCTACTCCTTCCAAGAGATGGCTCAAGCATCTAACATCCCCTTCAACCTAGTGTGGAGGAAGAAACTCATCCCCAAAATCAATTTCTTCTCCTAGACTGCCATTCAGAACAAGATCCTCACGATCGAGAACCTGGCTAGAAGAGGGTTCATGATCCCAAATCGGTGCTACTTATGCCTGTCAAGCTGGGAATCTACAAACCACTTGTTCACTAGTTGTGCTTTCTCAACCGGAGCCCTTGGTCACTTGCTCACATCTTTTCACATCTAATGGGTCCAGCCTAATACCATTATTGACCTATTCTCCCAATGGCCTAATCCATTCTGGCACCCCAAGCTCCGCACCCTCTGGTCCCTCTGCCTCCATCACCTGATCTGGAAAATTTGGTTAGAGCGCAACAACCGAGCTTTCTCGTCCTCTCCCAAGGACCCCATAGCTATAGCGGGTAAAGCCATTGCCTATGCCATTGAGAACATCCAACTTATCCCATTCTCCTCGATCCTTCCACAGGCGAGTGAGCGAGCCCTGTTCAAATCCTTGGGTATCCCTAAAGCAGACCCTGAAACTCCCCCAAGGCCCAACCCCAGAGTCAATCTCAGATGGATGCCACCCCTGGAAGGATGGGTCAAGTTGAACTTTGATGGAGCCTCCAAGGGAAACCCTAGGCTTGCAGGAGGAGGAGGGGTAATCCGAGATCATGAAGGAAACCTAATCCTAGCCTATGCTGAACCCCTTGGGACTCAGACCAATAATTTCGTAGAAGCCATGGCTCTATGGTGATGGTCTTGTCCTGCTTCAAGAGGATCCTAGAAGGCCCACTATTGAGGGAGACTCCCTGAATATCATCAACTACATGACTAGCAACAAGACTCCATCATGGAAATTTTTCAATGCCATTCAGGAGTCCAGGAAAATATTTCATAGGCTCCCTCAACCGTCCATCTATCACAACTTTAGGGAAGCCAACCAGCTTGTTGATTCCATGGCCAACATAGCAGCCACGTCAAGTGGCCTCAAAATCTGGAGAGAAAACTTCTCCAAGGAAATATCCAATGTGGCTAGTCGAGAAAGAAGTCAAATTCGTGATGCTAAGTCCCAAGAAGATGATACCGAGTGATAGGGGATTGGGACCCACTCTAGAAAAAAGTGAAGAGATGAGCTCCTTCTTCAACTTGAACCTACGTGTCGCAAATGTCCCTCTTGGGGCCCCCCTTCAAGGAAACGATAAGTCACCCTAGCAATTTTTTACACATCAGATTCAACCGCAATCACCAATTAGGTCTCTGCAGCATCATCATAAGTTGTAGTGTTGGACCTATCAAAAGCTTCGAGAGCTGTCGAGCAAGTAAAATTTCCAGTCACCCCAACGATCAGGCAATATCCACCAAAGGCAATCATGCTACCTTTCCCCTTGGATCCTCCCCATTTTTCTATGGCCCAGTCATCTCCCGCCAGCTAGCTGTGGGAACTCTAAGTTACATGTGTGGTGTTTTAGGCCCCTTCAATTCCATCCATCCATGTCCCCAAGTTTCCTTCTTTGCCACCCTCAGAGTGTGCAAGCCTTAATTCTTAGTGTTGCATCCCCATGCAAATGGTGGCTTCTCACCATCGACTTCCCTAACCCTTCACTCTTCACTTCCTATTTAACCACCATTGTTTGGTCAGTGTTCCCCTACTGTGTCTTTCCAGCTCTGGTTCCCTTCATCTCTCTGAGTCCATTCTTCTCTTTGAGTCTCCGTCACTATCGAGCCACCTTCTAGGCCCCTATTCCCTACTCCCCCCAAGTGCCTCTAGCCCTTTTCATCCACCCCAATGACTATTGTGTATGTGGAGCCGAATAACCTCAATATCAGTGGCATTGCATAAGTTTTCATGGATGCGAAAGGTTTGACCCCCTTTCTACGTAAATTCAAAGGCCCTGATGATGAAATTACCAAGGATTTCATGGAGACCTGGTAGGAGGGCAAAGTCTGGGTTCATGAAGTCCATTTCAAGCTCACGTTGGAATTGTTGTGCGAGATCACCAGGCTCTCCACCGTTGGTCGCTTCATCCTGTGGGACAAGCACAATTGGGAGGAGGAGCTCAAACAATTCCTAGATAGAGGTAAAAGCTTTGGATGGGACAAAAATGCGTTGTTTCGCTCTACCCTGCCATCTCCCTAGAACGAATCTATTATCCCCATCATGCAATTCATCACCTATGATGATCCCGAGAAGCCCCTTCATAGCTTCCATATCAGTTTTGTCAACCACCTCTGTGACTCCAAATAGGTTTGCATCCCTGACTATTTGCTTTACTCCATTACTATTTCTATTGAGAAATGTCAAAAATCGCAAGCCAAGCCCCTACACTAGGGCCTTCTGGCGGTTATCTTCTGCCATGTTGTTGCCAACCATCCCCCCATCCAAGAAGTTTCCCTTGGCATCCAACCCCCCAAATTCCCCAACCACCTCCAAAAACTACAATTTTGGCCCTCCTAAAGGCGGGAGTGGTAGTCCAAAGGAGCGGCTCAAACCGTCCCACCCCAAAAGCGCAAGGCGCAATCCCACCAGGAAGCATAAACTAACGGGTGACTCCCCCTTCGGTCCTAGATCTTTGGCTCGGCTGAAGAAGCCCAAGAAGGAAAAGAAGGCCTCTCTTGAACTCATATCAGACTCTGACAATGCCAATGAGGCATCCCCGACCCAGCTCCTCCTAAATATGGCCATCAATTCGATGGTCAACATGGCAAACTCAGTGAATGCCACCATTAAGATCCTCAAGAAGTTGGTCCGCAATGAGGCCTCTGAACAGGAGGACACCACGAAGATCTAAGGTGCATTGTATCCGGCCTCGGGTGGATCCTAGTCTATCAACTTTGGGAGGATGGAGTTTTTCGGTTAAGTGGGTCCCACTATTTTGTACTGGAAACTGGTTTCTCTGTTGGTCCAAGGGTTTTTCTAGTTTTCCCCTTTCTATTTATGCTCATCTCACTGTACTAAGGCAATGCCTAAGAATCCGGTGCTACGACCCATTTTGTTATAAGGTTTTGGGATCCTCTTAAAAAATCCATTTTGTATATAATCTCAACTTAACAAAAAATAATGTGAGGAGATGAAAAGACATGTTGAAGGTGAAACACCAAAGGTCTCTTGAAATTAAGAGACACAATAAACCATAAATATGGTTGATGTATGCAAATGTTGGATGGCAGATTGTATGGTGAATATTAAAGAATATTGTGAATATATTGTGAAAATTTTGTGTTTTGTTTATTATTTGCCATCTCCCATTTCCAATAGCATTGGTATGTTTTAGGTAATATGGGATGCATGAGCCATTGTTGGGGCAAGAGGTAGTTTTTCTACTCTCAAAATATATTTTACTAGTCTACTTCTTCGAAAGCTACAACTAGTGTATGATGACTAGCAATACATGCCATCAAAGCTAATTTAAAATGTAAGCCCTTTATATAGTAAGGCAATGCTTGTTCTTCATTTGACCTAACATTTTGTGGAATCAAATTTAAGGTTCTCAAGAATATAGTTTTAAAATTATGTATGTTTTCTTGAGGATGCCTTTGTATCGTGTTTAATTGAAACAAACTAAAGTAACCATTACCCATACTACCAAATCTATGCATAAAAGGTTCTAAAAATGATGCCCAACTTGTAATAAAATTATCTAGTAATACTCTACACTACATTTTAGCCTTATCATGTAGAGAATATATTAGCATGCATACCATGATGTCCTCATATTAGGTGTGATGAATCGACTTGAGTGTTGAAAATTCACTGAGGTGATCCAATGTCATGTTATTTCTAGTGCCATCAAAAGTAGGTAATGCTTTCATAGCTACTAGGTGAATAGGAGAATAATCCATTAAGTTCAATTTTTGTTGGTATGTCTAATTGATAATTGATTTTGTGGCCTAGGAAATTCCCTAGGATTATTTTGTTGATGATGAGGTTGACCATATTGTTGATGCAGAGGTGGATAAAGAAACATTATGTGACCATGAGGTGGATATGGAAGGTACTAAGGATAATAAGATGGAAGATTCGGATAACCCCATTGTTGATTTGAGTAGGCTACATATTTCAATGTGGAGAAGGATATTGTTATCCTTGTAGCATTTTTTGATTTGGAGTAAATGGCCCTAGTGCATTCTAGTATGACTAGTTGAAGGCTATGTTTACCCTTGTGTGTCTCCTTGGGATACCTACAACCCCATTTGTTCAATCAATACTTCTAGGTTTTGAGCAAGACCTTGGTTTTGGTTTAGGAATATTTTTCCTGAAGACCCTATGTTTAGAGCCATGGGATGACCTAGTGGAAGGTTAGATGTTGAGGTGGTCTTTGTGTTAAAGTAGTGCTTGTAGTAGGTATTTTTGGGCACTAGACATGGGAGACATATTCATACTACTAGCATAGTAATGGCTTCCAAAATTTGGATTATTGATGGGGTTATTCACATCGACGGGTATGCCATAAAGGGTTTTTGTGTGTGTTAATGAAGTACTAGTATTTGACCAAGTTTGATTTGCTAAAGCATATGAATAACTTTTTCGTTGGCCCAAGAAGCCAATTTCTTGAGGTGTGAGACTTTGGCTCACATGATTAGCCATGGGGATTTTTCCTTTTGTGGAAACAATATTAGACACTAGAATATCATCATATTCATCATCTGGAAGCACCCACACTATGGTTTTTTCCTTTCTTTTTCCTTTGGCATTTCTTCAATGGTGGGTAACTACCTCAACTGATTGGTTTTATTTCCCTGGTTTTTGTGCCTTTGAGTGCCTATTCATAAGCCTGCACATACAGAATTGCACAAGCAAATTTTTGGGATTAAAATTTGTAAAATTTTAAAAAAATTCCTATGGAACAATTTGAATACAAACTAGAGCAAATTGCTTACAATTTCAGGTTATTTGCTCACAATGTTAGGCAATTTGCTAGTAGTTTGAACTTGGAAAATTTGTAAATGAAAGGGCCTCAACAATTTTTTTGAACCTAGAATGAATTGCTCTTTCGAGGAGTGTAAGAATCTTGTCTTCCCTAGCAAACTGTTTCTTAGATTCTGGGTGAATCACTCATCAGATTTGACTTCGTGAGATTTTACTATTTTTGGAGCAAATCACTTGTAGATTTGACTCTTGGTATAATGGCTCAAAATCTACCTTAAATGCTTTCTACCTATGGTATGTGTATATTCAATGTTAGATCTAAGGTTTGATGGTACTCTAATGTTGTTTGTGTTGTCGTCTTTGCAAAAAAATCAAAATTCTAAAGTTAGTATAAAAAACACCATTTGCAAAATGCCTATAAATTTTGAGCACAAATAACAAAAATGATAAATTTTCAAAGTCAATTTGAGATAGGGATTGATAAATCAAGTCCTTGACCTCAATGAATTGCTTTTAATTAAACTTTTGAAAATGCAATAAATTCTAAGTGAATTGCTTGTATATTTTAACTTAGACAATTTTCAGGCAATTGGCTCAAAATAAAGTAAATTTCTCCAAAATTAGAGTGAATCGCTTCTGAAGACTTAACTTGGAAAAATTCACTCAATCTTGAGCTAATTGCTCCATCCATGATGAATGCATATTTTTCATGAAAATAGAGGAATTTTAGCCAAATTGGATAAAATTTGAGGAATAATGAGGGCAGGTCCCGCTAGGCATGCCAAAATCTATGTTGAATGGCACACAATGGGGATCTTAGAGAGTGGGGGGAGAATAATAGGGATTCGTCATGCCACATGTGCCAAAAACTATGTGGAACTAGGGAATTGTCCTGACTTTTAATTTAATGATGTGCCCCAATTCTAGCTTCAACAAAGTTGGAAGGGAGTGCCAATGGCTCCTCCCAACCTTTGGATTGAGGCTAGATTCTCACTCTTCCCATAGAAATACTCCTAAGCTAACCTCCACTATTGCATGAAAAGTAAAGTGAAAAAAATAAACATGCATAAAAGATTAAATATGTGAGTGATTTTAATGTAATACATGTTTTAACTATAGCAAAAGGAGTGTTAGTGATCAATTATCAATGTTCTTCCACTTCTAAGCATGAAATTGACAATCAAATGACAAGATGGGAAAAAGGACAATGCCTCAATCACCTCACACTTTGCAAACCAAGAGGGTAGTGCCACTGATGGAATGCATAAGGACATGTCAGTTTCTCAACAATCTCATGAGATCAAAGCACAATGTGGGTTTCACAGAGTGTAGCTCTGAAGAACCCGTGGCTCCTAATTATAGTAGGATATTAACCTTAAGTTACCAAGGGTCAATATCTATTATTCCTAGTAAAAGTAAATATTTTGGGGCATCTTTAGCAAAATGATGCACCACTAAATGTTACTACCTTCAATCAATGTGTTAAGAACCTTCTCATTAAAATCAACACATTCACATAAATATTGCAATAAAAGTAAAAATTAATGAAAAACAAGATATTGCAATATGAAATGTAAATGCAAAAAATTAATAATCTCACAACACCACATAATCATAGGCCTCTTGTCCCTCGCATTTTAAAAGACTTTATCACACTACCTAACGCTCAAGGCTAGGTTACATGCAAAATACCACCAAAGCTAGAATATTCTACCAAAAAAAACCGTTACATTCTTGATAACAGTTACATAATATGGTACCACTTGTCTAGGCGCTTCTAATGCCACAAAATATTACATAATATCATTACATAGCATTATCATGAGGGTCCCCCACCTTAAGCAAGGGTTATTACATCATAGTGTTAGGATGGGGTCCTAACACAATGCATCTAAATGGCTTAGAGGACTTCTAAGATATGTCATGGTTCCACAAGAAGACAAAAAGTTACTTTCCAAAGATTCTCCTAGGGATCCACACTTTTACTTTTACCCCTTTGCAAGCCTACAAGCGATTCACTCCAAAAAGTGAGTAAATCGCATGGAGCAAATCACTAGCATTTGCTAACAAATTGTTGTTGCAAGCCAATAGGTCCACTTTGCAAGTGGATCGCTTTGAAGCCAATTGGCACTTATGAGAAAATTGAAACTTGAGTAAATTGACACTTTTGTTGGACTTAAAAAAAACTTGGAGGGTTTTGTAAGCCATCGGTTACTTGATTCCACTATTTTGTGCTCCTTCAAAATTGTGTTGTGAAAGGTAGTGTCAATGTACTATAGGAACAAATAGACCTATAGTGCCAACTCCACATGCCACCATTAGGCATCAAATTATATAGAGGAGAACCTTCCAACACTAGATGCGAGAGGTACAGTTGCACCTGTCTAGTCTTACCACTTAGCATCTCACAAAAAAGTGCCTACTGTAAAGAAAGCAAAGTAGGCAATTTTATAATTATTCATGAAACTAGTTCTTGATGAGTTGGAAGTTGAATCATTTCACCTTCCAACTGCCTATAACTATTATACATCTCTTCTTTTCTTGTTCTTCTTTGGTTCTATTCCTTGCCTCCTCTTTTTCCCTTTCTCACCCTTCAAACACAAGTTGTTCCTACTGCCTAAGCTTTTGTTCTACTACTTCTTTCAGTCCATTGGAACTTAGTGTCATATACCCTTCAGTGCCATGCACCTCATGTATTAAGCACTTGCAATGTTTCCACAATGGCTACATGAGCCTTGTATTATAAAGCATATCTAAATTAGCATCATCTGTAAATAAAGTTGCATTCTTGTATGAGTAGGATTTATATTGTGACATGTTTTTGTTACACAACGCTGAAACATAACTTTTAAGTGCCTCAAGTTGGTTTTGGGATTTCTCCTCCACACCACCGCATATTAGGCCCCATGATGATGCGAAACACAAATCATTGTTGCAAGAGATGAAGAATCAAACTTATGGATCTTCACCAACTCTTGTTTGCTAATGTTAAAAAATATTTATATTCCAAGGTTATGCCACTACAACTAAAGTTAACAAAGCATCACTTTGCTTAGAAGTTTTATATGATACAAAACCTCTTGTCCATGCCAATATCTCTTGCCATATTACATAAATGAAGAACTCCCCATCAACTTCACCTTTATGATACCAATTGGTAATTTGCTTTATACAATGATCCTCGGTTGTTGAGAGTGAGCATGTCTTCCAATTTTGTTAGGAGAGAATAGCCCTAGTGAAACTCTTCATACATCTTCAAAGTTGCTATCTTTGTGACATTGTTTTTTTTTAACTCTCCACATAGTAATGGATCCAGCTGCACGAGCACTTTTATATAACCTACCATTTTGCTTATTCAATCCTTTTTTCCCATTCTTATATTTGATTACTTGAGTAGAGAGGTGTCAATTCTGATGCAATTTGCCTAATATTTACAAAACATTACTAGAATGTATGGTCTTCATGCATTGAAGTCTCATTTCCTAGAAGTGATGACCTGTAACATTTGATTACTTGTACCGTTGCATATAGGTTTTTAACTCTCCACATAGTAATGGATCCAGCTGCACGAGCACTTTCATATAACCTACCATTTTGCTTATTCAATCCTTTTTTCCCATTCTTATATTTGATTACTTGAGTAGAGAGGTGTCAATTCTGATGCAATTTGCCTAATATTTACAAAACATTACTAGAATGTATGGTCTTCATGCATTGAAGTCTCATTTCCTAGAAGTGATGACCTGTAACATTTGATTACTTGTACCGTTGCATATAGGTTTTTAAGCATGTGAAGGTAGTTTGCAACTATTAGATCTGTAAGTAATAAGCAATAGGGAAGCCCTACTACATGAGTAGTACACAGAAGTATCTATTTCTAGATTGAATGACTGTTGCATAGTTGTCAGTTTCACTGTAGGTTCATTGTGCATATCTTCTACCTCAAAGTCTGGAAGGTTATCTAATGGGATTTTCTCCAGCAAAATTTATTTCATCTCTTTTACAATGCAGTCAACAACATTGTCATGTTTAAGAATTAGGCAATGAATTTGCAAACTAAAGTACGCCTTCAAAAAAGTGTCAATTAAATTGGCTGGCCTTTAATAAGTCTCAATGGAATGAATCTTGGAAAGATCTATCAAAGCTCCCACTCAGCTTTGAACTTGAGATCCAATTATTAGCCTGTGAATTAGAACTTCTTTAATTCACCTCAATTCCTACAGCTGAATTTGGTGTAGCGCTAGTAAGATTTGAAGCAAATGGTCTAAGATCTTTTCCCATCTCTTGTTAGAAACAAGCTTATCATCTAGGTAGGTGATGATAAATATATCAATGACTGGCTTTAATAATCTCCATTTATTAATAACATATATGTTGTTAGAGAATCACATAACCTAAAAGACATAACTAACCACTGAGTAGTTATTGCTAAGTTCTAAGTGTAATTTTGAAGGTCTCATTCTTTCCTGACTTGATGATACCTCCATTTTGGATCCAACTTTTTGAAGTTTACAAAACTTATCAAACAAGCCATTTATTTTTGGAAATGGGTAGCAAATCTTGATGGTATTCTTATTGAAAGCACAAATTTTTATGCCCATGCATCATTTAATTCCATAATAGAAGCTGAGCATATATGAATTGAAACATCACATGGTGCAAGCACTTAATCACAATTTATTTAATTGATATGTCCTGTTAAGATAAGTCCTTGTGGAGAGGCCTAGGAGGGTAGATAGCATTTCAATCCAATTTGAAATAAAGAATATACTAGAGTGCTCATTGAGTACCCCTAAGGAAAAGGACAGAACATAAATAGCTCATTTGAACTTACACATTGAATTCGCTCCACATCAGTCTTTCTAGTAAACAGCATATATCTCCACTTGTGCTCTTCACTATATGTCACTATGTAACCATGATCACACATTGTATATTGCATTTTATTTTATTTATTTCTCTTTTTTCATGGTTTCTACTCTCTTCATAGTTCATGCTCTCTTAACATTTACCAAATTAAAACACTACAAGACATAGGACATAATGTAACCAACAGCTAACACTAAGCCCCAATCCCACATGGTAAGTTGTGCATACCCAACCTTTGATGGTTGGTAAGTTTTAGCCTTTTGTAATACATGGAGTCTCCAGAATTAGGTTGTATTTACTTTTATGCTGGTTTCTGTACAGGGCGCAAACCTCAGCAGAAATTTAGCTCTCCTCTGCCTCCAGTTGTGCTGTTTTACCTGTTCTAAGCAACAAAAGTGTACAGAGTGTGTAAATTCCAAGGAAATACCTGTAAAGTCTGCAGTAAAAAAGTTTGATATGCACCAGTAATTTATTCTGGTGGAAGCTCCACTTACATTTGTTTCATACGAGCTGAAAAGACCACTACGCTTTGAGTGACCACTGAGTTCCCTGAATGCCAACACGACAAAACATCAGATGTTGCTCTAGTAAAATCTTGGCCTCTCAGAGATATTTTAGTAGACAAAGAAACCTATTACTCTTATGAAAGTATTATAGGAAGGATTAGGTGACCCTATATTCTCACAGAGACAAGTATTGCTTATAACTAAATAAGATAAGAAGCCAAAGGACGACGGCTGACTAGCAAGGTCAAAGATGTTTTGAGGCTTCATTTTAGCTGTGTTACTCCACATCCCAAATTACTTGAAACCTAAAGAGGTTGAGTCCAAATATAGGGTGGCCTTGTAGTAATACAGAACCTTGGAGAAGGCTGGGTGCAAGTTTAAGGTGACAGCAAAATAAATATCTCTTGAATATTGTGTCATGAGTTAGGACTACTAAGGAGGACTGGGTGCAAGTCTAAGTGGATTTGGTGGAATAGATGTCCCTTACTTCTAGAATCTAAGTTGAGGAAAGTCCCTGCTGCTTTGTGGTGAGATTTTGTTTCCATGGCTTCCATAAAGATGATATTGACCTTCTAGATTCTTCGTTTCCATGCTTTCTTGCTGAACTCACATGATTTAACAGCAGCCTTTTTAATGTTGGCTGTTTGATTATGCCAATTTAGCAAGAATAAAAACTTCTCAGGCATGGCATCTAGGCAGAAGGAAGTTCACACTTTGTAGTGCAAATTCCCTAATAGTGTGTCTAATAAAGTTTTCATTCAAATATTGAAAATGAAAAGAAAGAAAAGAAAAGAAAATTACTGACAAAGGTCAAGCACAAATCTCAATACTCACATGCTTGTTTGTCTAGGAAGTAAATTTGTTTGGCTCACGTCCATAAGTTTGAATGTTTTCCCACTACCATGCTTTCTTCCTGAATTAGCATGTTCATAGAACAAATCCTGGCTGTAGGCCTCGATACTTCCCTCAAAGGATTGCGAAACTGTGCCTATTGATGTGAAAGACCTTTGTCGCATCTCTGACTCCTCTGTTTGTACATGCACATCATTGAATTGCTTATCTTTTATTTGTTCCTCGATTTGAGGCCTGACTTCTCTGCTTGTGCTATCTTGATCTATGCTGCAATCTTTAAAGATTTCGTCGTCATTGAAACCTACTTTGAGTCGATCTGAACTAGACTCGGAGTGTCCAGGCAATTTGTTAAGCATGATATTTTTATTTCTTCTTCTGCTACGTGGTAAAATTCTGACTGCTCTTGGATTATGTCTTCTTACAGCTTTGGAGGTCGAGACTTTCTTGTCCTTGCTATGAGGCATGCCTCTCTGGCTGTCACTGATATCAATAGAGCTTTCTGGGTTTTCCAGCTCATGTGCTGAATTTCCCAGGCTTATTTTCACTTTGATGGGGAGACCAAGGACTTCAAAGAATGCATTCGACAAGCTCACTTCTGAACTTTCAGCTTGTGCTTTGTCATTTGAATGTTCAAACTTCAGGTGAACCACAGCGTAGGCTGCCAAGCAAAAGTAGTAATGTTAGTAACCTCTCTCTTGCAGCAACTGAAAACCACTCGCATGCAACAAAGATTCATATTTCTCAAGAATCCTCCACCCACCCCTCAAAAGTAAAAGTTTGTAACACATAAAGGTCAAGGCAACTTTTAAGGTCACGGCCAAGCCAACAAGAGAAAGTTCTCACTTTACCTTAACCACTTGTGTAAACAGGTATGTTTTCACTTTACCTTATATTATTAGTTCAACACAGTACTTCATTGGGCTTCGACCATTTTGATCAATCCCATGATCAATCATGTCTCTAGCCAACCCGTCTAAGCCCAAAATTAAACACACAAGTGCAAGTGCCTTGGGCATTGTTAATACTGGATAGAAAAAAGATACTAACACAAAAACTTGGGTATTTTCACCGAAATGCCTGCTTATATGTGACTTATCCCTAGCTAAAGCCAAGTTGGGGTAAACAGGCCACAAATGATCTCTCATTTGGATGCTGCCATATCTTATGGGATTGTGAAAACAAATTCAATTAAATTTCAATGACAAATTATAACACACCTTAAAGAAAAATGTCATGAAGAATAAGATCTTCCATAAGCAAGGCCACCAACCACTGCAACTTATTGGAAAGCTGGAAAAGGGACCGTGTTCTATACTAGCTACTATGAAAGCAGACACAGAAAACCAATGCAAGTCAACAACCTCAATGTGGTGAAAAGAAGAGACATGCATTATTCAATTACTTTCTAAAGATACACAGGATGAACATGCCCAAAAAGGGGAACCTTGCCTCAAACAATGTCGCCTCTCATAACTGGTTACTGCCCATTTTATCAACTTCCAGTGCAGACAGAGGATCCATTGTAGTTAAAACATTTATAGGAAACCATTCACAAAATGATAAGCAAGTTGCATTTTATAGTTAGTAGCATGTGAAAAAAACATCCTTTTGTTTAGGACTCTGCAAATTTGTCGATTTTAGTTGGATGATACTATCTTAAGAAACAGTATGATGCTTGCACATATGATTTAATTACATGGGATATTTGTTTACTGTTCCTAATATTCTGCTTCTTCAGGGCTATGGATTGTTTCTGTCATATATGCTGATATGATTGATACATCTGCAACAGAAGATCCTTACAACTACCAAGGCATCAATGTATTGTTAGAAGTATTTGAAGACCCAGTTTATAGTGGGATACATCTAGGATTGGCAATTTAGGTTTGCAGGGTTTGAATTTAGATAAGTTTACCTCATTGGGTTGAATGATTATGCTGTGTCTAGGACCTATAAGAAATCTAGACCTTTTTTGGGTCAAGTATATTTCAGAGGGAAATTTTCATGCCATGGAAGTGTTCATGAATCATTGCCATTCTGTTATGATAGTACTAATTAGTAACATAATGCATCTGATGGAACGATTGCAAGATTTAACCTTACCATTCTGCTCTTTCAGGGATTTACTAGACAAAAAGAACATTCTATGTCAAGGATGGAAAGTCAACACTCCTTATCCCTCAGACATTGAAGAAACAAGATGGACTACTAATTCCAACAGGATCAGGAAATAGCACACATAGAGATCATGAGAATGAGCATTACTTTTCAATCCTATGACAACCAATAGAAATCTATTAGCAATGGGAAATTTAGGTGAATAGAGAACATATGTACCTTTGGATACAAGGACTGATGATAGCTCTCCTCTTCCTTGAAGTAACTGTTTGAGTTGGGCTGACTGAACTCTTTCTAGTACCTTTTGCCATATCTCTTCTGTACTGCACATACTCATTAGCTTGAGCTCTTTTTTCTCCACTTCACTGACATCTGCTGAAGAGTCTAGAGAATGGCCATGATGATTATTGCTTCCTCCAATTGCATTATGGTCTTCAAAGTTGACATCAAGTTTTGAGTAATTAGAATAATGCTTTCTGTGATGTATTTCCTTTTTATCCTGGAAATGACTGGTTGCATTTTCTGAAAAATCACAGACTACATCTGATACAAAATGGTTTGTTCCACCACTAGTGTTAATATGTGTTGTCATCTCTGAGGTTTCTGGTGGTACAAATTCAACTTGAATTTGGTAATGCCCCCAGTGGTCATCACTAAACCGTTGATGCTCTGCAGAATTTTCCACTCCATTTGTCTCTGTTTCAATAGTCTCAATCAAGGCCACTGGACTTTGTGTTATGCTTGTCAGCAAAGGTGGGGTAGACAATAAACACATTTCATCTGGGGCAAATTGCAGAATGGCAGCTGTAAGCCAAGTTGTATGATCATTTGCAGTCTTCAGTTGTTTCTCTGTTTCTGAAAGGATTTTCAAAGCATGGCATAACCTCCTTGATTCATTCTTGGATGCTGAAAATGGATCACAATTCACAAAGTATAAGGGAGAAATCTGATAAAGTAAGAAAATGCCACTAACCATAAATTATCTTCATATATCAAAATCCCACATAACATCCTAGAGAGAGTGGGAAATATAGCATTAATTGATGAAAAATGTGCAAATTGTAAGAGAATATATTAAAATTGTTGGGTTTGCAACTACAACCTTCTACTAGAAAACCCAAATAACATAAAATGTAAGCTGATTCAAACAGTAAAAACCTACAAATATCCATGTTTTTAAATTGGTCAAGTGGTTGACAATTGCCCAGGTATGAATAGCACAATTGAAAAATGTAAGAGCACTAATCAAAATGATACTTACAAAGATGCCCCAAATATAATCTTGTTTTTTCTTTTAACCATGTAGACTGCACACAACTACTAGCAAGAATGTCTGTTATAAGAGATGCTAATTGTGCTACTAGAACTATTGGTTGTACTCCAGATTCAACAATCTTTCTAATGGAACTCACGGTGCCCAAAGTGTCGCCTGATAAAGCCAGGCCAAGTAAAGTTACCAGTCTTTCATCAGGTGCGAGACCTACCTGAGTTAATAAAAAACAAGACAAGAGTCTTCAAATTACAAATTCCTTTCAAAATTTTTAAAACCAACTCAAATAAGTTATAACTAACTACTAGAATACTAGAGAGTCAATCCCACTTTGGACAATATATGGGTTTTCCTCTACTGAGTTGCATATGTATAGAGCTTTGGCACAGACAAAAAGTGGATACTCACAAGTTGGTGAACCGTTGCTTTAGTGACTTTTGTTCCAAGAAGACTTAGTTGATCTAATGTGGTCTCGGCATCCCTCAAAGAACCATCTGCCTTTGCAGTGATCAAATGCAAGGCATCCACTTCAATGTCAATACCCTCTGCGCATGAAATCATCTTGAGTTTTGCAAATACATCCGTATCTTTTAGCTTTGGTAAATGGAACTTTTGGCATCTTGATAGTGCAATCGTTGGTAGCTTTGCTGGCTCTATTGTGATCATAATAAATACTGCAGAACTAGGCCTTTCTTCCAAGCCATTCAACAATACAGTCCAAGCTTCTGGTGTCAGTAGTTGGCACTCTTCTATTATGAACACCTGGTAGCCACAGACTGGCTTACAGGAATTGATACTTTGGAGGAGGACTTTAATCCTTTCAATGCCAACACAGCTTGTTGATGCATCAATCTCTGTAATTTCTGGGCTTTTTGAGCACCCTTTGCAGTTCCCACAGGGCCTTGCATTATAATGTGCCATACAATTCAACGCTGCCCCAAATAGTCTTCCAGTAGATGTTTTCCCTGTACCTCTAGGTCCATGAAAAAGATAAAAGGGTGCAATTTTCCCTTTGTTAGCAGCATTCCAGAGAGCTTGGGATACAATGCTCTGGCCAACCAGTTCCTTAAATGACTTGGGGCTATACTTTTGACTTAGGCTTCTATACATTGATGTTTGTTCATTTGAATGTACAGATTCATTCTCTCTCCTACATTCTCTGGCACCTGAATTTCTTCCGTGATGAGTTCGTGCCAGACTGTCAGGATCTGAATGACCAAAACAGATTGCAGAGCAAACACCACCGTGTTCATCAAGGGATGAACCGAAGCTAATTTGGTTCCCATAGGGTGAATTGAGCAATGGGGTTTGTTCTCCAGAATACCCATCTGAGTAATCTACCTCCCTGTCTGTAACAGATTCATATTGACTGAGCTTTTCATGTTGTAGATTATTAGCAGTGCTAGAGACTCTAATTGTCCTATTTGTGACAGGTATACCATGTGAAAATCTCTTCCCTGCAATGCCTTTCAACTTGTTACTTCTACACTTTTGTCTACCATTTGAAGACCAAGGAATCCCACAAACTTTTCCCCGCACTGTTGAATAATCAATGCAACCCTCAAATTCTTGAACATTTCTCTGTACCCTCTTTTGGTTCAACAGCTTTTTCTTCCTTGAGCCCTTATGGTCATGAGGACTCATGGTGTAAGCCCCATTTTCATCTAACACGAGCTCAAAGCTTTCTTCTTGCCAAGATCTTTGTGGAGAACTAGCTGAAAATTCATCTCCAAGGAATGTAGACTCATCAAAGGAATTAGTCTCTGAGAGCTGGTGCTCATGGATGAATCCATTGTATATTTTGAATGAGCTTAAAGATGAAAATTTGTTCTTCCTGACACTACATTTTCTTCCATTGGAATCTTTCCTACTGTTTCCCTTCCTTTTTGGTTTTGTGGGCTTTTGAACTTGGTATACGTTCTTGACATTATTATTATCATTATAATTGGCAGCATGCTCAGTACTAAAAACTTCAGAAATTACCTCTTCATGAGATCTAGCTGCAGTTTTTGTGTCCATATTGTTTTCTGAACTTCTTTGAACAGATTGTTTTTTGGAGTTCTTCAATTCATGTATGATCTTCTGTACTAAATCTTGCCTGTCCTTTTCGTCAACCACAGAACTTGCCAAGATGGTGGCAGACAATCTTCCTTGTTGCAAGGCCATGGAATTCTTTGACGTAAAAGGAGAATCTTCTTCTATTAATTCTTCAATTGCAGAGCTGTAACTGTCAAATTGTTCATCAACTGTATAATCTGGCAATTCTCTTCTAAAAGCCCTTGAATTCCTGCAGAGAGCATAGAGAGCATACCCTTCTATGTCAGCTGGTCTTTCAAATATAAAAGTAAAATGGGTTCTCACATTTGAGTACTATATTTATCGTATCATTCCAACTGAATTGATAACTGACTATTTGAACACCTATGCATATGCTATCGTCATCAATTGAAGTTCAAACTAGGTGTATATGTTTCAAAAATCTACCTTTGCCACCCTGTCTCACTGCAGCATCCTTTCTGCTTAGCTTTTCTGATCTGTTCCAATCTCAAAACTTTCCTAGTTCATTAAAACTTTCCCCATTAATTCAAATTCTTAAAACTTTCTATACTTACAAATCCTTAGAGTTTTCATCTTCTAATTTTGTGCTCTATAAGGGAATTCCTGTCTTTTGAACACCACCCACTTGACAAATTTCATCCAGGATGGCACAGAATGCAACCAATCTCTATTAATAAACAAACAAGCATCTGCACCCAATGACCATTGCAGGTCAGAGCCTGTACAATCTATGCTATATATTATCTAGAAATTGAACAATTTCACTCCAAGGCCGTGCAACAAAAAAAGGGTGACACAAAATTTGATAAAGCTAAACATTTTGGCTGACGTTGATTCTGCTCACCTATTATCACTATCAGCAACCCAAGTGCACCTAGCAAATCCTATTACTCTCCCATAGCCTGCCAATCAAAATTCAAGCATGAACATCTATACTTTCATAATGTGTTACTAAAGACAAACAGCCTCAATAAAAAAACAATTCCAACTTCATCATGTTCAAAACTATGCTCTACGTAAACCATCTGTAAGCAGAACTACAAATTCTAATGAAGGAATCCATATAATTTCACAAGGTCCCATAATAGACCTAATTAGAATCATTTCAAAAACTAAGAATCATCATAACTGGAATCCAAATATACATGGACAGCAAAAAAAAATCCCAAACTAAAAGGATGAAACACACTTCTAGGCTAACTTTCTAGATAATCTCCAATGAGACAAGAACTTGATGAAATAATTTACAAGTACTGAACATCTTTTAAAACAAAATTACAAATAGATGCAAACAAATTCTGTGTTGTACATTAGAAATCATCTTATATCGGACAATTATCCTTGAGGTTTTCAGTAGATCTTACTTACTTGAATTACAAAAGAATAAGGTCTTCCCAATAACAGCAGTCCTGCAATCGGATCATAGTTGCTGTTTTATTTCAAAAGTATATCTTCTTGTCCACAAGGCATATAGTACATAATGGCACTGTATGGTGCATTGTGTCTATACATATATAGACATATAGACAAGAAGATGTATATATAATTAATATATATTTAAATGTGATTTAAATTTTTTATATATTTTTGTTTTTGTTGGAACTCTATGTTATTTAAATTCAAATCATTGAGATCCATTGCTGTACCTTGTATAGATCTTGATTATACTTTCGTCTTACTTAAAAAAAATTAAAATCTTTGTGGTGACCAATTTCTCTATACCATAACAATCCGGCCTATCTACATCATTCTGATAATTTTTTAGAAAAAATTGTGTATTATTTGTTTTTTCAAATATGAATATTAGAGATAGAGTTGTTGTCATCATCAATTTAATTATGTTAAAAAGAAATTTCGATTCGTCGGACGGCAGAAACAGCCAGAGACAGCCAGAGTGACATACAACAATGGCTTCTGTGCCGGCCGTGATGTTCTCTTATTTATTTATTTACTGAATTAATTAAATTAACATTCATTTAGTAGAGCTGATCCGACGTGGACAGGCGTCCTACGTGGGGACTTCACGTGGGCGTGTTTGTTTTAGTTAAGGTCGTCCTTACTGGTTTAGATGTGAAATTATGAAAAGGACATTTCCTAGCATCTTGTTTCCTTCCACGTGGAACTCTTAACGAAGAAGAGTTGTCTTTGAAGGTACATACCATTTTTTATTTTTTAAATTAATTATTAAAAAAATTTAACTGTTACATCGTAATTTCAACAATTACATATATTATATTATCTAATAATACTAAAAACCTAAATCTTAAACATCTTTTTAAAATTAAAATATTTATATCAAATACAAATATAATATGTTATCAAAGGTTTCTAGATGATTTCATTTTATTTATTTCCTTCTTTCAAATATATGCATATCCAGTTGATACCATAACATCAAACAAAAATGCTGCATATCCAGTTGATACCAGAATATCAAACAAAAGTGTTCACTCCAGAATATCAAACAAAAATGCTGACTCTCGTGAGACTAACAGGAAACTTTAAAAATTATATTTGTTATTTAACTGAGATGATGTAGTATTTTTAATAGGTTGAAATTTTTGCGGTATATTTAATGAATTCAATTTGGACTTCTATTAGAAACGCGCAATGCCTTTTTGCTATGTTTTTTTCTTATTTATTTATTTTCAATTGATATAATTGACCTAATGTAATTTTTTTTATTTACAACACCGTATATTATTGATAAATATTTTCAATTTTTTTTTTTTTTGAATTTACATGGTGGAATCGGTAGCCGCCACGAATTCGGGCAGGCTGTCCAGCTTTTATGGCCGCCACGAAGTATTCTGCGCTGTCCGTCCCAGAAGTCGCCACATAGATCTTCGCGCAATCCGCCCCTATAACCACCATGCCACAATCATTTTAAACCTTTTACGTCGTTGAAAGCACTAGGAAATGGACAAGCGTTCCGTCCGACGAAATTTTTTTCAATTTTTGAAAAGAGATTCGGGGTTCAAATCTACCGGCCTACATCTGATACAAAAATATCCCCGGTAAGAACGGAAAGCCCTAGCCCACAGGGATATGGGGAAGGGTTTTCCTTAACATAACATCGGATACAAAAATATCCCCGGCAGGAACGGAAAGTCCTAGTCCCCAGGGGATACGGGAATCGATTTTCCTTAACATAAGGTTTAATCTACATTAGGTACCTTACTGGCAAGTTCCCTCAATCCTCGGAAAGAGGTCCAAGATTCAAGCTTGTCCCTCAATCCTCGGAAGGAGATCTAGGATTCAAATCTAACCCTCAATCCTTGGAAGGAGATCCAGGATTCAAGCCTGACGGCCTACGTCGGATAAACAAACCCCCCCTCATCCCCCCTCCTAGCTAGCCTGAGGGGTATACCCGAATGGAATAGGCCCCGTGAAACAGGAAATCCTGGCCCTTAGGGGATACGGGGAACAGGTTTTCCTTAACATAAAGTTTTATTCGCACAAGGTACCTTACTGGTAAGTTTTCTCAATCCTCAGAAGGAGGTTCAGGGTTCAAGCCTAAAGACCTGCGTCGGATACAAAAAACCCCCGGCTAGCCTGAGGGGTATACTCGAATGGGACAGGCCTCATGAAATGGAAAGTCTTGGCCCTAGGAGATACGGGAAACGGTTTTCCTTAACATAAGGTTTTATTCGCACCAGGTACCTTCCTGGCAAGTTCCTTTAATCCTCGGAAGGATCCTCAGAAGGAGGTCTGGGGTTCAAGCTTAGCGGCCTGTATCGGGTACAAACCCCCCGCTAGCCTGATGGGCATACCCAAATGGGATAGGCCTTGTGCAACGAAAAGTCCTGACCCCTAGGGAATATGGGGAACGGTTTTCCTTAACATAAGGTTTTACCCTCAAGGGCTGGGTGGATTGATGGGTTCAAGCCTAATGGCCTGCATCGGATACGAAAAACCCCCCGGCTAGCCTAAGGGGTATACTCGAATGGGATAGGCCTCGTGAAACGGAAAGTCTTGGCCCTAGGAGATACGGGAAATGGTTTTTCTTAACATAAGGTTTTATCCACACCAAGTACTTTATTGGCAAGTTCCCTTAATCCTCAAAAGGATCCACGGAAGGAGGTCCGGGGTTCAATCTTAACGGCCTACATCGGGTACAAACCCCTCGCTAGCCTAAGGGGCATACCCAAATGGGACAGGCCCCGTGCAACGAAAAGTCCTAACCCCTAGAGAATACGGGAAACGGTTTTCCTTAACATAAGGTTTTACCCTCAAGGGCTAGGTGGATTGATGGATTGGTAAGTGCTTGTCTGGCCAGGCATGTATCAAGAAGACACCCATAGAAGGAGGTTCACCCACGAAAGAAGGTCCAAGGTTCAAGCCTGACAGCCTACGTCGGATACACAAAGACCCCCTCACCCCCCTCCCGGCTAGCCTGAGGGGTATACCCGAATGGGACATACCCCGTAGAATGGAAAGTCCTGGCCCCCAGGGGATACGAGGAACAATTTTCCTTAACATAAAGTTTTATTCGCACCAGGTACCTTACTGGCAAGTTTCCTTAATCCTCGAAACTAGATTCGGGGTTCAAACCTGGCGGCATGCACCGGATACAAAAAACCCCTCGGCTAGCCTGAGGGGTATACTCAGATGGGACAGGCCTCGTGGAACGAAAAGTCTTGGCCCCTCAGAGATACAGAAAACAATTTTCCTTAACATAAGGTTTAATCCGCACCAAGTACCTTATTGGAAAGTTCCTTTAATCCTCAGAAGGAGGTTCGGGGTTCAAGCTTAGCAGCGTGCATCGGGTACAAACCCCCCGCTAGCCTGAGGGGTGTACCCAAATGGGACAAGCCCCATGGAACGCAAAGTCCTGACCCTAGGGGATACGGGGAACGGTATTCCTTAAAATAAGGTTTTAATCTCAAGGGCTGGGTGGATTGATGGATTGGTAAGTGCTTGTCTGGCTAAGCATTTATCAAGAAGACACCCAAGTTCAAACCTCAGGCACAACCTGTTTGCAAAGGTAGTAGTCTGATCTGAATCTTTTGAGTGCACGTCAAACTGATGATGACGGTACAAATCCTGAGTGATCGATGGTCCCCTTTACATTGGGTCAACAATAATGAAACAAAATAGGTTTGGTGGAAGCAGCCCCTCTGGTTTGAACCCTACACTTGTTAGTTACTAAAAATAATGTGGTTGTGACCAACTCTCCTATGTAACCAATTTTTTATTAGAAAATTTTTATAAACTCTAATTTGTTGGATAAAAATGAAGTTAAAGAGACCCTTCCATTTAGAAAATAGATCGAAGTAACTCCACAACCACCATCAACTAACCTATCTCTTACCTTCAACATTATATAACTGCATTTGAAAAGTCATACCCAATATCGAGTAAAAACTGTGATTAAAAAAAAACATTGTTTTAAAGCAATTATTTATCTGGTAATTAGATTTATTTATTTTTATTTGAATCTAAGTACCCAAAACTATAAAGGATATTATCAAGAATTTAAATCCTCAATTTTTTCTACCCAACTTATTACTCTTATGTTCTATTTAGATTTGATGTATATTATTTTACATAGGTTTATTTTGTCCCTTTATTTACATAATTTATTTTATCAAGAGCAATTGCGAAGTTTTTTAATTTTATTATTATTTTTAATTATTATAATTGTTTTATGATAAAAAATTATAAATTTTATGTGTTAAAATATGATTTGCAACAATATTGTTTGTATGTTTCTAATTTCCAAGTATTTTAGGATCATGTCGTTTCTCTCTTAGCTAGTAGATATGTTCTATCTAGGCACATGCGAGTGTGTAGGTTTCTAGGTGAGACAATTTCGAGGCTCACATGCAGTTCGTGACTTCCATTTCTTATTTAAGAAGGACCCATGTTAAAAATGGTGCATCACAATTTGAAGTTCAAATGCTTTCTCTCAGTATTCTTATTTGGGACGACACTAATAATTACTAAAAATAATGTGGTTGTGACTAACTCTCCTATGTAACCAATTTTTTATTAGAAAATTTTGATAAACTCTAATTTGTTGGATAAAAATAAAGTTAAAGAGACCCTTCCATTTAGAAAATGGATCAAGGTAACCTCACTCAGCCACCATCAACCAACCTATCTCTTTACCTTCAACATTATATAACTACATTTGAAAAGTCATACCCAATATCGAGTAAAAACTGTTACTGATTTAAAAAAAAAAACATTGTTATAAGCAATTATTTATTTGGTGATTAGATTTATTTATTTTTATTTGAATCTAAGTACCCAAAACTCTATATATATATATATATATATATATATATATATATATATATATATATATATATATATATATATATATATATATATTTATTTATTTATGGAAAACATTCCAAAAGGGATGCCACTTTCGGGTAAGACCCAAGGAGGCAGGGGTATCCATTCCGCCAAAAACACCCAGGACTCGGACTTGGCCTACCACCTTTGACATACTCAAGGAGCAAACAAACACACAAAACCAATTTAAAAATAAGTAAATAACAACAAAAATAATAAAATAAAATAAAAAACATGCTCCTTGAGTGTGTCAAAAACAAAAGCACAACCAAACACGCACAATAAGATAAAAGAAACCACAACACAAACCACATAGGAAAACACAAGAACCACATAACAAAACACAAACAAGACAAAAATAACAAAACACTACAAAGACATAACCCAAAAAAACATGAAAAATAAACACAACCAAAACCTAAAAAATTAAAAAAATAAAATAAAAATAAAAATAAAAAACAACCAACAACAGAAAATAAACAAAAACAAAAAACATAGAAAACACACACATAAAAACACGAATTAACACAAACAAAGCGAAACCCAAAAACAAGAATGAAAAAACACAAGAACAATAACAAAAAATTAAAAAAAAAAAAACACACAAAACAACAAAAACACAAGAACAACACAAAGAACACAAAAACAAAACAAAACAAAAGAACCCACCCACCTTAAAAAACTAAACAAAAAAAAAATTGAACATAACAATGACCTATCTAGACTAGAAGACTATTAAGGCAAGAATCAACAGAGGAAACAAAAGAAAGAATAGAATGAGCTAGGGAAATAAAAAAAACTGAATGAACCAAAGAGAAGCAAAAAAAACAATAAGAAACTAGGTACCTTCAAAACTGGAGCCATCCAAAGAAATGATAGAAAGAAGAGCTTCCCTAATTTGAGAAGCCCACCATCTAGGAGGGTGGCCATAACAAGTAAGATCACCTTTGTCTAAAGCCCAATTAGCTAAAGCATCAAGACTCTTGTTTTGATCTCTGACCACATGATTGTAATCAACTTTCAAAAATCCCATCTGGATTAATTGAATCTTCTCAATAATTCTTTTTATTCTTCAATCCACCTTATGATTCTTAGGAGTCTTCAAGAGATTAATCATAAGGTTGTGACATGAAAAAACCTAGTATTTCTATCTCCATATTTCAACTAGAGAGCCCTAGAATTTTATATCCAATAAGATTCCTCGTAGTCCAATACATTATGTAAATCTATCAACAAACTCATTTCAATATCTCTGTCAGTCTCTAATGGGGGAAGAGATTCCATAGTAGCTTTAATGGATGAAAGATGTATTTTCAATAATTTTTTCTTTTGGAAAAAGTTATCAAAAATATTTTTATTACATTCTTTTAAATTACTCTTCACAAATCTTAACTTAATGGAAACTTGAGATATTAGGGGACTTGGAAAATCCTTCTTCCACCAATCAACTATTAGGGCGTATCATTTTTTAGCCACATAACTTAAAAACAAAAAGGACAGTTAAAATTTCTATTCCCAACTAAAACATCTAGTACCAAAGGATTGTGATCCAATCCTATTCTTGGAAGAGAAGATAGAACATAGTCGATAAAATGATGAATACCTTATTTAGAAACAAAAAACCTATCCAGTTTTTATTGGATATGTTCCTTTTAGCTTGAAGTCCATCGACTCATTAATATTGAAAACAAATTCGAAATCCTCTATACCGTTCGAGGGGGATTGGCTTCCTCCTTTTTTGAGGGAAATAGGGGGAAATTAAAATCCCTAGCCAACATCCAAGCAAGGTCGGAGAAAGCATTTCTATTTACGCTTAACTCCTCCCATAGTCTTCCTCTTTCCACAATTGAATTTGGAGCATACACATTAGTTAAAACCTAGGATATTTTAGAAACTCTGCAATAGAAAAATATTTTAATGAATTTGTCAAAAGAAGAGAACACTCTGCCTTCAATTTTTTAATTATCCCAAAGACACATTAAACCCCCAAAATCTCTCGAGGCATGGCTTGCATAATAACAAGCCTCCTTCCATATGACATTCTTAAACTTATAAAAATTGCTCTTCTTAATTTTAGTTTCTTGAATAAAAAAATATGAGGTTTCAGATCTTTCCTCATAGAAGCAATCATGCATTGCTTCGAAGGGGTATTCAAACCCCTTATGTTCCAAGACAATATTTTTATTTATAGGACTTGGTGGAGTTCTTCTTCCCCCCTCCCATAGAAAGTGTCATTTGGGTTCCATTAGCTATGTCTTTTAAGGTCTCCCTTAGCCTTGAGTCTTGGTTTGAAGGTCACCCTTGCTTAGATTCAGCTCCCACATCCACTATCCCTTTTTTTTTGCTCCTTGTGATGTGATTGGGGCTACATTTTGAGACTTTCCTATTAGTGATGAATTTGTAGCACTTGCCTGTTATATCCGAAGGCTTTGGATGGAAGAAATAACATAAGCTAATGTTGGATTGGATTTTAAACCTTTCCCATTAAGTGGTAAATCCGAAGCATTGTTTTATTTTTTTGGTGACCTTTGAATGGGAGTAATAAGATAATCTGAGTTTGGGAGAGAAATCCTAAAACTTTCAAGCAAAGTTCCCTCCAAAGAAACTTCTTCCAAACCCTCAAAATAGTGGGTATGGGGATTAACATCCATATTATTTCCCTTAATTAGAATACATGAGAACATATTTTTCACAGGAATTGTATAAATCACAAAGGAAATAAGTTTAGGATGAGAACTTACCTCATATTTTCTTGAAAGTATCTCCCCATATTCAACAGGTGAGGGATCTTGGGCATCCTGCTTCTTCATCAATGTATGATTATTTGTTGGAAAATTCTAATGGGGAATGCCATCCACCTAATTCTCACATCTTCCATTACCTTGTCTAGAGCTCTCTCCTTCAAACTATTTCTTTTTCCACATTTTATGTTTCTTGGAGGAATTTTTCTGCACAGGGCATACATTAGATGAATGCCCTAGTTATTTGCATGATGTGCATATGACTGGAGCATTCTCATACTCAATATTCTGGTTCCAAACCCCCAACTTTGAGACCAAACTAACTAAGGTAAGCAAAACCTTCTCAAGGTTTGCATTAACACATAATCTTGCATAAATTAGTCGAGAATGGGCTTTGTTTTTTTTTGGATTTTGTTATTGTGAGAAACCCCTATGATCGACGTACAAGGTTGAGCAGTCTCCTCCCAACCATGACCTCGTCCTAAAATTGAGAGCTATACTTATCAATAGGGAATTTAACACAAAGCCACCACACACCCACCCCCTCACACACTCGCCCATGCCACGGTTTGAACCTTGGACCTCCCGAAGAAGAGCCAAAGCCCGAACCATTGCGTTGCACCCCTAGGTGCATAATCATCTAGATTTTAGGTACCCAATAACTTATTGAACTTTAATTATTCATTATTAAGGTTATTGTCTTGAGGTCTTTTCTCAGTTCTTGTTGATATCTTATTATTTGGTTCACCTTTATCTGTATATCATTTAGTTGATGATTCTACCATTAACCTCTAGTAGAATTTTGTAAAAAGTATAAATTGAAGTATATGTTAAAGTAAAATTTAGACCTTACTTTCAACAACTAGGTTAATGTAAGCCTTATAAAAAAAAATGCATGACAAATTTGTACCCAAAGTATTCTCAATGTGATGTGTCTAAAAGACTATAAAATGTTAACATCTTTAGCATAACCATGCAAAATAAAACTTCAGTTGAGTTTCTCTAGAAACAAAGAAAGGATCAATGCATCTACAAGGTTTTTGACCTTCTAAGCCATCTCATAGTTAGTCAATTTTACTCTATATTGTCATCTTAAGTGGATGTCACCTCCAAACTAGAAGTTATGTAAAGGAATCTACTTTGAATTTTCAAATTCTATATCTGAGATGCCACCATAAGGATTCTTTAAGCTAACAACCTCCTGAAAATAAGGTTGCAAAGTAAGTAGATTATTTTGGCCAAGAAGAAAGAAAGGATGTTGTTTGTAGAAAAAAAATGGATACCTCATGCAATTACTTGAATTAATATAAGATAAACCAAATATGCTTAAACTAAGACAATATGACAATAAATTAACAATCAGGCTAAAACTATCTCAATCCAAGCATAAATGAAGGTAGAGCATTCAAGAACAAACTACACCAAGATTATCCACAAAATGTATACACTAGAGATAATCTTAATGCAATAAATAGATTACTTAACACCTAGGACATCAAGGACCATACTATTCAAAAAATGTGATTAAAAACTAAATCCTACCCTATCATGCTTGCAATGTCACCATAGTAAATAAGGAGATATTACACATAGGAGGTTTATAGAGGGTTTGACCTGCCTTGGAAACTAGTCCTTGAGAAGCAATGGTGACCTTTGGCTACAAATTTTGGTAGAGCATCCTATCCTCCTTTGTGGAAGAAAGCAAATCAACAACTTATGGATTTGATTGTACCTACAAGGACAAGAGAGACAAAGAGAGCAAAAGAGATGCATGATATGGTAGCAACAGAGGCAAGAATCTTGGAAGTAATGTTAGTAGTAAGAATCATCAACAAGTGAAATGTATGGTGGGTAAATAAGGGTTTGAAGTGCGTATTTATAGCAAGTAAAATAAAATAACTTTTCCTTTGGATCTGACAACTGATATTTTCCATTTTTAGAGTCATAAAATCATAACCATCAATCCAAACAACATGTCATTTAAACCTTAAGTGTAAAAACATGCTAGAATCATGATTATGCATAAAAAACCTAGAATTAATCATACAACCATGATCCCCACTTAAAGTGGTTTTCTTAGTACCATTGATTTTAGGATGTGTGCTTCGGGAGATGCAGGTCAAAACATCCCTTAATCATAACTCTATCCTTATTTTAAATTTTTGGAAAAGTTAAGCAGAAAAAATGTCAAGAAAGATGGTAAAAAAGTGATAATTGGGTGAATAAAGGGAGCCAAAACCACCGAACAACATGGCTTACTATCATCCTACCCAACTACTAACAAAGTTAATTCACCCCTCTCCCATAAATAGGAGTACAAGTCTCCACCACCTACAAAGTCGATTGTTAGTGTTCTTTTTACAAATAAATATTGCCCCTTCGTAAGGACCATGGGTGACACTAAAAGGGATAGTCATTTGTGAGTTCTTAGAGAAAAAAATAAAACAAAAAAGAGCAATATGTGATAGCCAAAGCAATAGAAATAAAAATTTTATGCTACAATATATATATATATATATTGTTTTTAATACTAATGTATATCTAAATATACAAAATCTTTGAAATAAACAACAAAACAATGAAATAAAAAATGTCAAAATTAAAGGAAAACATACATGATACTTACTTGTATGTGCCCCTAGAAAATTTTGGTCAAAAGAAATTAATTTTACTTGCCCCGTGTGGTGTTAAATGGAGTTACTTGTAAAAACACCCAAAGCACTAAGAAATGCTAGTTTGATGTGAAATGAGCAAAAATCAAGTGCATAAACGAGTCCAAAGCATGCCAAAATCACTAGAAGCACTATATCTTAGCTATTATTGTAAAACTTATAGAAATGTAAGTTTTTGCAGTAAAATATTCAAACATATAAATAAGAGAGGTAAAAACTTTTATTTTCAATTTAATTTTCACATGCACTACGAGTCCTCCTACAATCACGACATGTTTGCATGGCATTCAATTTGAGTGTAGAGATAGTCGATGGCAATCAGATGTGGGTTAATGTTGGAGAGGTAGGTTTTTCAACCCTTCTTTGTGTTTTTCCTCAAATTTGGGCTAAAATAAACAAAATTAAGAAAACAAGAAAAATTATTGATCATATAGTTAGACTAGCTAAGAAGCAACTAGGACTACACAAGAAGTGCTAATAGGATGACCACATCAACCAGGTGGTGGAGTCTACATAGGGTAGCCAAAAAATGATCCAAAATATACCCTAAAAATCTCAAAACCTAAGGAAGACCATGATCATTGATTTTGAAAAATTGGTGATCATGGTCAAATGGGGTAGTTTTGGCCAACCACAAAAAATAATGATCACTACAAAAAGTGATAATTATGTAAAAAAGGGGTTGGTTATGGTCATTTCACTAGAAAAGCATATGATCATGGTTAAAGCAAATGATAGTGGTAAAAGGCAACAATCAAGGTCACATGTTGAAAGGGGGTAGTTGCAAGCCCACAAGCCAAGGGTGATCGCAACCCTAACCAATGATCATGGTCAAAGTCTACAATTGTAGTAAAACCCTAAATATTTTTGATCAAGTGACATGACCCTGGTAGGGCAAAGGCCAAACAAGAAATAGGCCGAGGATGATACAATGTTGAGACCAACACCAATAGGACTACCAGAGCAAAGATGTGGGTGATGACCCTCTATGGCAGCACAAGGATCCCTCTTGTATGTAGGAGTGCCTGAGACAAGAGATGACCACTAGGTATGGGAAAAGTTGCATGAGGTTATATTAGATCATGTATAAATGATGTCATACATCCACCCTCATAGGTCATTGTTCTATGAGTTCATTCTTTTCTAGAAAACAACAACCAACACTTTTTTATGGAGGTTGGTCCTTGATAAGGTGATTGAGATGACTATCACCTTAGATAATGTCTACTTTATCATAGGGATTCTAGTCATCGATCAGACTCTATGCATTTATAAAATAGAGAATATTTGACTCAGGATGGCAAAGTGGGCCACTAGGAAGAGGTGATTGGATCAATAAAGGACCATCATGTTGGAAAAAATCTAGTTAGTGACAACCATCCCATTTGTATAATGCATGGGTATCCTCCTATTCACCTACATGTTTTATCACAAGGGAATGAACAAGATTCTAGTATCCCTTATTTATCCATTATACCTGGCCATGGAGGAGGACCACACAAGACCAAAGAGCAGGTTTGCCTAGTGGAGAGATTTATTGGTGTTCCTATACCATGACCTTTATCACATTTAGGGACACTACACTCGCACTATTATATTGGTATTCTTACTACAGACATGGGTATATGAGAACTTTATGATATATTGACCCTTAGGTTTACCCTATGATATTTCACTATGGGATATCCTGGTCTTCTTACCATAGACATGGGTATATGAGCACTTTAATTTGCCCTATGATATTTCACTATGAGATATCCAAGTGAGAAAATACGGACACATTTTATGAATATCATGATCAAGGTATCACCTCTAACTACATAATATTATAGAGGTGTGATAGGTGACCATTGTGTTCAATCACCTATTAGAGGTTATAGGGTAGAGAGGGTCTGAGGTCAATTTTGGGACCACATCTAGCGAGGAAGCTTCCACTTCTAGAGCCTCAATGTAAACACCATTGATAATGAGTAGTAGATAGGGTAATCAAACTACCACTAGTGTAAGTTCACTGTTGATAAAGGAGGAGCTAGAAGGGGGTCCTATGACATAGTATCAGAGGGTCCTTGGGGAGGCCATCATCATAAGTCCAATTTAAATCATTCTAGCTTGTGTAATATTGATGGATATTTTGAGTAGTGATGAGGAGTCTCTAGGGGAGGAGGAGGTACTAGTAGAGAAGGCCACATCAAAGGTGGAAAAGGAGAAGATGTTGAAGGAGACAATCAATGAGAAGGCCACCAAGGAAGAGGTAGCTAAGGATAATACTTCAGAGGATGGAGAGGACTTGAAGAAGGATATGAGCATGGAGGATGTCTACATCTGTGAGGTTAGAGTAAACACTATGGACCTTTAATATCCATCCCTTACGAAAGATAATCCCACGTGGCAGCTAGACAATCTAGGTAAAAATCCTCTCATTTCATAGCATAGTGCTTTATCATTTCTTATAGATTTCCTTTATACAACATTAAAAATAGATTTTTATGATTTACTCATGATTATGCATCTAACTTTTTCTTGGTTGTTTGTGATTTCAAAGACTTCCCAAGGGTGGTAGGATATTATTGATAGATTACATAGAGTCACCCTTAGATAAGTGGTTGAATTTGATGACTTACCACCACCATCATCATAATAGGTTAGACCATCGGAGAGTCTGGTTGACTTGTATGGTAGATGATGCTAGATTAGCACTATTTTGTCATAGGCACCAAGAGGAGGCCACATAGCCTATCAACTCCACAAGAGGAATTTGGAGCTATGATTTTGGCAAGAGTGTTACAATCCAACATACATATTTAATATATGTGATAATACTTCAATATTGAATTATTATTAATAGCATGTGAACAATAATAATTCAAATTCAAATATCACGAACAATATACAAATATCAATCTGAAAATAAATTAATGCAATAGCAATTCCACAGCTACTCAGAGAGGACAAAGTTTTATAGCCACTTGAAGAGATTAAAGTCTTTTATGCACATCGAGGAAACTTAAATCTAAATTCATCAATGATACACACAAATAAAAGAATCTTCCTATTTATAGATGAAATCAATAATAACCTAACCCTAATTATCAAGATCCGACTAACTAAATCTATGGTCTGAGATAAAAATGATTAGTCAACATGGCTATGTTGGGATCATTACATGGATCCTCCCTTTAGAAATATTTATCCTCAGAGTCGAAAAATATTGGAAAGTGCTCTCAGGATCCCATGTAGCATCTTCTTCTGCAAGATTCTACCACTTGATAAGAAACTCCTAAATTTATCGAGATTGAAGATGACAAACTATGGACTATAATACTACTTTAGGCTGAAGAGTGATTTGACCTTCTTCATCAAGTAATGAAAGCTCTATATAGAATTGCATATTTTGACCAATAAATTGTTTGGGATAGGATACATGAAAAATTAGATGGATTTGGGAAGGCGATGGAAGCTCCAACTGATATGCTACTTCATCAATACAACAAACCACCTTGTAGGGACCATAAAATCAAGGAGCCAACTTCTGAATAGACTTGACATTTAAGGATAATTTCTTGTAAGGTTGTAGGCATAAAAAGACCATATCTTCTACATTGAACTATCATTCATAATGGTGTAAATACTATTGTTGCTTCATACAATTATAGTCAGGGATTAAATTATCCTTAAAAAATTGAACCATGATTCATCATTTTTGTGACAAATCATCTACTTGGGAAACTTTGGAAGATCCTAGAACATAGTTTGTGATTGTTGAAGTTTTTTGACCATAAAATGCTTCAAATGGAGACATCTCAAGGTAAAAATGGTAAGAAGTATCGTACCAGCATTCAACTAATGAAATCCATTTAACCCAGTGATATTGGTTATCTTAAGAAAAATAAAAAAGTTAAGTACCAACACATTTACTAACAATCTATATTTGACCACCAAAATGAGGCGATATGTGGAGGATATGCTCAATTTGGTACCACTGAGACAAAAAAATTCCTTTTAAAATTTGCTAGTGAAGATAGGGTCACGATCACTCACAATGGTTTTGGGTATACCATGTAACTTAAAAATATAATCAAGAAATACCTTGGCCACCTTACTTGCCAATTAGGGATGTTGTAATGCACAAAAATGAGCATACTTGGAAAGGTGATCTACTACCACAAATATCATTGTTTTGATCTCTAAATTTAAGATGGACCTCAATGAAGTCCATGGATATGTTCTTCCATTGGCGGTTAGGGATAGACAAGGATTACAACAATCTAAGAGATTGAACTATTTCCCCTTTGTTACATTGGCATACCTCATACGTAGCTATAAATTCCTTAACATTTGCTTTTTATCATTTTCAATAAAATGATTGATTCACCCATTGATATGTTTTCAATAATCTTGAGTGTCTTTCCAAAGGATATGCATGTAATTCTTGGAGAACCTTTAACTTAATAGTCAAAGATTGAGGAAGATAAATGTAATATTTTTTGCAAAGCACTCCATTATAGTATGAGAAGAAAAAATGAAATGATAATCCTATTTTTATATCTTGAATGATCTAAGTAGTCTATATATCAACAAGCCAATATTTTCGAAGTTGAGAAAGCCATTGTGGAAAAGGACCAAGGATGGCATTGATAGCTACATCATCCTGTTCTTTGTGAGATAAACCATCAACCACCACATTTTATTTACGTTTATTATATTCAATGACAACATCGTAAACCAAGAGTTTGGTCATCCATTTATTTTTTTTAGGGCATGAGAAATGTTGCTCTAAGAAATGCTTCAGACTACTATGGTCAGTCTTAATGATGAAATGACTACTCAATAAATAATGCCTCTATTTATCTATGGCATGTAATAGAGCTATCATTTCCTTCTCATAAGTGGATTGTCCTATAAATTTTCTTACTTTCAAAGGCTAATGGATGATCATCTTGCATTAAAATGACTCCAATACCTATGTCAAAAGCATCACTAGCATAACTTCTTTGACTCAATGAAAAATGATTTCTAAAATCAAGAGTGGCCAAAACTAAAGTGGAACACATAACTTCTTTGAGGGCTTGGAAGTCTTGGGAAGCAACTTCAGTCTAAAAAAAAACATCATTTTGATGAGGGTGATGAGAGGTGAAGCAATCTTGCCATATTTGCGGATAAATTTTCTATAATAACCTATGAGTTCTAGAAATCCATGGAGCTTTTTAAGGGATTTGGGCAAGGTTAAATCTTGAATAGCTTTCATTTTACTAGGATCAACCTTGACTCAATTGTGAGATACTATATGTCCAAAATATTATACCTCTTGGACCCCAAAGGCACATTTAGACCTTTCAACAAGGTGTTTTTCCTTTTGTAACAGATGGAATTTGTCAATATGAACTAGATTTTCCTCTTAAGATTTGTTGTAAATTAAAATATCATCAAAGAAAACTAGGATAAATTTTAGAAGAAAAGGATGAAATACATGGATCATGAGACTTTGAAAAGTGAAAGGAGCATTAGTGAGTCTAAAAGGCATGACTAGGAACTCATAATGACCCTCATGTGCATAGAAATTAGTCTTAGGTATATCCTCTTCTCTAACCTTAATTTGGTGAAAACTAGAACGCAAGTCTAGTTTAGTGAAGTATCTAGCACCATGTAATTCATCCAACAAGCCATCTATAATAGGGATAAGAAACTTATATTTGATAGTGATCTTGTTAAGAGGATAAAAATTAGGACACATGCACCATGAGTTATACCTATGTCATACAATCACCACTGGAGAGGAATATGGACTAACAATTGGATGAGTGATTATATGTTCTAACATTTCTTGGACCAACTTCTCAATTTCTAACTTTTGAGGTTAGGAGTAGTAGTAAGGATGCACAATAGGAGGTTGACTTCCTAGAATTTGATGGATGGTATGATCATGTGTGCACTTAGGAAGTAGACCCTTGGCTCACTAAATACCTCCTCATAATGATCCATAATACTTTGGAGATCCAATAGAAGAGCTGGAAGAGATGGATTTGAGGATTGAACCTCCATGCAATTGACTTGGGCAAAGAATCCAAGACCACCCTTCCTCAATATATTTTCCATATAATGAGAACTAACTAACTTGGGGTAGGGGTTGAATTCCTTGGAGACAATTGATCCTTCCATTAATTTTCCACTTGATATATAATTTATATAGATTAATAGTAATATCATCAATCTAAGATAGCCATTGTGCTCCCAAGATAACATTGAAAATTCTCAGGTTCATAGTGAAGAGATTGCCCACCCAAGTATAATCTCACATTTGGGTGTTAACTTTAGCCATTCAACCCACACAATGAGAAGTACCCCCATTTGCAATTAAGACTTGAAAATATTGATTTGAAATACTAATATACAAGCCCAAGGATTTTGTTGTCTTACAATCTATAAAGTTATGTGTGCTACCTGAATCAATCAACACATTGAAATATTATCATTTGATAAATCCTTGTATATTGATAGTGTTGTGATCTTGGAGGTCCATAAGTGTATGAGAAGAAAGAGCTACAATATCATTATCTTGTTCTAATTCATCCATTTCTATTGGTTTTTGTTCTAGTTCTATTGATTTCTCATGTTGTAATTAATCTTCATCATCAAAAACTGATGTATCTTCATATTCTAAGAGAAAGTTACGATGTTCTTTATAGGCCCGATCTCAAGGATGGTATGAACAATATTTGAAATAGAAAATGCTTCAAAATTCTCAAAAGGGTAAAGTATCGTAGCCACGTGGAGAGGGCAAAGTATCTTATGTTCTCCAAGGCAACTAAAATCTAAATTCTTCAATGATTCAAACTAATAAAAAATTATTCCTATTTATAGATGAAATCAATAATAACCTAACCCTAAATCTCAAGAGTCGACTAACTAAATATATGGCTCAAGATAAAAATAATTAGCTGACATGGCTATATTGAGATCATTACATAGGGAGACAAGAGGGAGAAAGCATTGCAATAGCAGGGGATCCAAGATCAACTAGAGTTAGCACATGTTGAGGGGGATATAGTAAGGTTTTGAATGTGAATATCTTGGTGCTCTCAAATAGTCACCTCTTGAAACACAACACAAACATCTCTCACTTAGTCAGAGGCACACAAGGGCTAATTTTGTAACCATAACTTTTGCATGTTGTAATATATCATTCTTTTTAGCCACCTTGGCACCCATAGTATGTATATAATATTCTTTGGGTGATGGGGCTATGTCATTGGGATATATAATAGCATATGATTGGTGGTATTAGGTGCCTCTATGTACCATATTGTACCCACATGTACCACATTTTTATATATATGCATGATATTTTTTTATTATAACATCTCTTTTATATTTGTATGACTGATATAAGTACTGCATTTATAGTATTTACTTTATCCATGGCATAAGCAGATGATTTGTGTAGCATTCAATGACATATATGTATTTGCATGACATATACTTAGGATTTGTGTAGCATTTAACAACATAGTATTTTAGATGACATTCACTTAGAATGTGTGTAGAATTTTATATGTCATTTTAGGATTTGCATGTATGATTTGAGTAACATTCAATGCCATGCATCAATGAGATAACACATGTGATTTGTGTAGCATTCAATGATGTGATTTATGATATTTATTGATTTAGACCATGATATATTTATGTAGCATTCAGTGATGTGCTCATCAAATATTGCCTCCCTTAAATAATGGCCATGCATGGGGTGGTATGATGCTTATACATGCCACTAAAGTAAGAAAATCACATGCAGTATTTGACAAGTGCCAAATACCAACAAACACATATATCACTATAACTGAGAGAAGCCAACATATGCCATATACAAACATAACTATTTGTCTCTCAATCTAAAATAAATCACAAGATAGGAATAAATTCACATTATGGTAGTCAATCATGTCCACCCATTACTATGGGTTAGCCTAGGGGATGCCAACTTATGCCATGGATGATATGCAAGTATATCCCCAAATCTAATTAATGTCTTGTAATTGATGATGGATACATTACTTGGCAATGCAAACCCACCATAATAGAGGGATAATAAATATAAGAGCAAGAAAAATGAACTAGATATGCATTGCATTTACCCTAAGGAAAGGATATCCCACAAAAGGGAAAGTCACCATACCCCTACTACAATGGGGTTCACCATTACAGTATCTATTCAAGTGCATTGTTAAACAAGGTATGCATGCCACTATAATGGGATATCAAAATGATATAAGTGATTAGAAATGAGCTAAATACACATTATAATGCACACCAAGAGAGGGATATCTCATGGAAAGGAAAGTCACCATACCTCTAATGTAATGGGATTCACCACTACAATATCCAATCAAGCATATTATTCAACAAGGCATGCTTGTAACTATAATGGGACACCAAAAATGATTGATTGATCAAAGAGATTGAGTTATGTTTGTTGCATATTAAAGAGATGTTTCCTTAGTGTTCCAACCATATACCATATAGGATATGACTATTAGAACCCTATCCTAACACCATTGATAATTGCATAATCATGTGGTACATTGGGCACCTAGGTTTAAAGGCCCATTTAATGTAACTATTATATATTATAAAAATATATTATATAAAGATTCAAAAGTTGTTATTTAGGAGTTACAAGCTTAGGCCCCCACTTGCACATGTATGGGAACCCTTGAGTGTTAGGGTTAGGGTTAGCTAGAGTATTTAAAAGAACCAAGGGAGCAACATGATAGATCATCTCATATTTTATATTGTAACAAAGCTTTGCTTCCAAGGATGTTACCCCCTCAAAGTCACTTGTGATTATGTAATGTGCTTTTGTTTATACAATACAATCAATTGCATTTCTATTTCATGTTGCAACATTATTTTTTTTGGCATATACTAGAGGACTCGATAACTTGTAACATTTAATCATTGTCTCATCATAGGTTTAAATCTTGCTCCTTGCTATCACTATAACCTCCACTTGCACTAGGTCAACTTTTTAATGTAGTAAATGACATTAGCACGATATGCCCTTTGGTACTACAAGGCCCAAGGATTCAAACCAAGGTCTACACACTCCCACAAGAGTGCTTTGATCAACTGGTCAAACCCTGAGATCTCATGTTGCAATATTGCTACTCATTTACATTAATTCCTATTTATTATTGCAATATTATATGGATGTGCTTTAATTTACTGCAAGGTTCCTAAAAAGTGGTATCAAAGCACTTTCTAGGGTTGTATCTTGTTGTAGCTACAAAAATTTCTATCCTACCCTTTCATGCATGTTAGGTATAATTTTCCTTCCTTTTGTGCTTTCTATAATTTATCCTATGAAATCCTAAGTCAAATTTTATTTTGTTTTAGTTTAATAGGTTAGAAACCCTATGCCATGGGTTTTAAATTATCATGGATCTATTATTATTGGCTAAGTTATATTACTTATAAAGCATGTAGTGAAGTGAGGGGTGATCATACTTCAATACATAGGTCTCAAATAACACCTATATATGGACTTGAGTTTCTACATTCCCTTGGGTATATAGGGAGACACCCTAGATTTAGGAGAAAACTTTATCTCTAGGAAGATTTTAATCATGTATCTATCCATAGTACACTAAGCATAGCACTTAGGAAGATTAACATCTCATACTATCAGAGAGGTGGGTAGTATGCTCAAAGGTATGTATGGAATTCTCCTTGAGTAGTGACCTAAAATATTAGTTTGAGAATTATCGATCATTGCTTTAATATATCATAGGTCTATGGGTAGTGCACACACCTTAGCCTAGAGTTACCCTATTTTTATCGTATTTCAAACCCTAAACATAGGTTTTCAAACATAAAAATTCTAATCATAGATTTTAGCATACTAAGGAGACTACACCTATCATGGAATTGACAATACTATAACATTTCTTGACAAAAAAAAATAACCATGAGGGTCAACAATTGAAGGAATAATTTTCATAAGAAAAGATTATCGATAACAATTGGGAATAGTGTTAGATAAGGCAGTTATTAGTAATAGTCAAGAGTAATATATGACAAGGTATTTGTTAGTAATAGATAAAAATAGTATCAAATAGAGTAGTTTTCGATCTAGGCAGTTGTAAGGGAATAGATAAGAAAATAATTTTTAGTGAATAAAAGACTTAGGGGAAAAATAGTCAACAATTGAATAAATAAAAAAATGTCATTTTGAGACATAGTCCTTTGCAATTGTCTCATCAAGCTAATAATTTTGATATATAGCATCCAAACACTTTTTTGAGACTCCTACTAAAAATAGTAATTGCTAAAACAACACTTCTATTATTAGTAAGCATCATTTGAAGGCCCAAACTCCTTATATATGGCTATAGGTACTAGAGGTCAACAAATGGATCAAAATATCAACCAAAAATTGACTCAATGGGGTGAGCACCTCATTGCAACCCTTGGAAAATAAATCATTAGTGGATTAAAAGAATTATAAAGTGATATCAAGACATTGAATGAATCTATAACATATATGATAAGGGAACAAAGATATTAAGGAGGGAGTGGGTGAAAATATTATAGAATTGGAAAGTCACATAACTAGTAGCAACCAAACATATGGTCAAAATGGTCCTTTTGATCGTAAAGGTCAAGGATCGAGTAATCCTGGAAGGGAAACACACGACACCTATCCTAATAATACATACAAACTACCAAATTTAGACTTTCCAAAATTTTATGGGAATGATCTTGATGGATGGTTGTACTAAAAAGAGTATTATTTTAGCCTTCATAATGTTCCACAACATTTAAAGCTCATAGTTGTATCTTTTAATTTTGATGCTTTACAATTGTATCAATGGGTCAAGACAATGTATCCCCATCTTAATTGGGATGAGTTTAAAAATAATCATTCATTTGATTTTGTCTTTGTGAATATGAGGAATTCATGAGAGCCCTCACTAAACTAAAATAGACCTCAATTATTAGATATTATCATGCTCAATTTGAAAATTTGGAAAACCATACTGCTAGCTTGAATGAAGACTTCTTTCAAAGTTGTCTTGTTAGTGGGTTGAAGGATGATATCAATGCTGAGGTTAAAATTTTTAAGTTGCAAACCTTGCAGTAGGTAATAGGGTCTAGGCTGCCAAAATATAAACTCATTGCATAAATATACACCTCCAAACTTCCACAAATATATCCCTCATTCCCAAATACACCAACCACCAATCTAACTAACAAGTCACCCACCATCAAACTATTAATTCAAGAAGAAAAAAAACCTCACAATGCTTAAGGGTTATGTTATATTGTGATAAGAAGTATTCATTTTGACACAAATGTGTGCAAAAAAAATAATATTTTCTCAATATGGATGAGTTAGCAACTAAAAGATCAAGGGGTGGTAGAGGAGCATCAACAAGATGAACAACTATAGCAGTTTGAAGTCCAAGAAGAACCCCCCAAAAAAAATTAGTCCATGCGCTAGCAAGAGTCTCAACTCCACAAACTATATAATTATGAAGGTGGTAGGATATTTTAAGGGGAAATGAATCATAATCCTTATTTATTATAGTAGTACATATAACTCCATTAATACACAAGTAGACAAGCAAGTCAATTGTTGCATACAATCTTGTAATTCTCTTGAAGTAATGGTGGCCAATAGAAAAACATTACCTTGTAAACGAAAATGTCAAGATTAGGATAGGGGAATATGAAATCAAAATATATGTTTTTTCTCTTCCTTTATATGGATGCAATGTTTTTTTAGGGGTATCATGGCTTCGCACTTTAGGAATAGTAGCATGGAATTTTGCTACACTGTGGATTTAGTTCACTTATAATGGAAAGTAGTTTACTCTCTACAACTCACCTGCAAGGTCCACTCATATCATTAGCTCAAATAGAACAGATAAAATCTTAAAAAAATTAACATGGGCTAGTCACATAGTCTTTTGCAATTCAAGCCTAAAATACAAAAGATACTAAATAGCCAAGGGACTTGCAAATACTTATGAATAAACATGATTCTATATTTTTGAAACCCATTAAGATACCTTCACGATGATTCCATAAATATGCAATACAACTTATACCAAGGAATTTTCCACCTAAAATTTGACCCTATAGATATTCATATGTGCAAAAATAAAAAAAATTGAGAAATTAGTCCAAGAGTTATTAAAAATAGGGGAAATTTAACCTAGTTTTAGTCCCTACTCTCTACAAATGCTATTAGTATAGAAGAAGGATGGGTTGTAGTAGCTATGTATAGAATTTTTTGAACTAAATACAATCACCATCAAGGATAAATCTATTTTTGTGATTGCTGAGTTATTAGATGAGTTACATGGGACTAAATTTTTCTCCATGTTAGATCTTCAATCTGGATAGCATAATATTTATATCAAAGATGAGGACATCCTAAAAATAGTATTCAGGACCCATGAAGTCCATTATGAAATTTTGGTCATGCTTTTTGGCCTAACTAATGCACCTTTGACTGTTTAGATTCTCATGAACAAAATATTTGTCCCTTACCTATGCAAGTTCATTTTGGTTTTCTTTGATATTTTTTTTTACAATCACACTTGGGGAGAGCACTTGCATCATCTAGATCTAACTCTACAATACTTGAAAGAGCATTAATTATTTGCCACACACTCTAAATGTTCCTTTAGAATGCAAAAGATCAAATATTTGGATTATATATGTAGCGAATAAAACATACCATTTTATTTATTAATAAAAATTTTACAAATGATATCTCTTTCAATGTCCCTTTTGGGATAAACTGAGGGTCTTCCAAAATCGAAGCCCTTTTTGCAATAAATTGTAAGGCATATAATCTCCTTTCACCACCTTGAGAAGGTATGGGTTTAATGCACATGTACCACCCTGGATTGAGTAGATCTTTAAGAACCTACACACAATCGAAGCATAAATTAGTAGATTTTGTTTCACAATAAAATGCAAACAAATAACCTATTAAAATACATTAAAATAATATGAAAACAAGCTAAAAATGTAGAAAAACAATTTTTTTCACATTCTTGGATGATATGTCAATTTGCAAGTATTTGAATTTTGATATTAAGCAAGATCCTCTTGGCGGTCTTAACTGTAAGACCATTTTGACGATTTTGATTGAGATGGAAAAATGAAAAATTTACTTCAGAGGATGTCTTTTGTATGCTTCCAGGAACATATACTTCAAATTTTATATATGTTGGATCAGTAACATGCACATGATTTCCAAAAAACCTAAACATGCATGGAGAGGAACACGATGTTCATGGTTAGGAATACAAATTCCTACAATATATGATCTATCTAAAATTTGATAATGTTTCTCTATAATATTCTATACCTCTCCAAAAAATAAAAGGAAAGAAGCACCTATTTATAATTTTTCCTAGGGTTGAGGATAATGATGAGGATGAAGCCACATTGTGGACAAGTGGTATGGTGATAAAAGTGGGGAATATTGACTTCTTCCTCTTGGTTTGTTGGAAATACAAGTTTGCATAATTCTCTAATTAGATTATGACATATTTCATTAATGTGACATGGGTGGAGAGAATCCTCACTCAAATGCATTAATAAAGCATGGATATGGAGGAGATAAAGGGAATTATGGGTGAGGAAGAGTTAATACTAACTATGGTTAGGTGAACTATGAGTTAGGATAAGGGAATGGATTAAGCGTAGGAGGGGGCTTAAGATGATTGAAAGGGCTAGGATCAAATTTTCTAAGGTTTCTATGGATTAATTAAAATAAATCAAGCTTATTAAAATATTACCATGGAACAAATGTTAAACATGACATTTTTTAGGTATCTACATTTGTCCCTTTTTGTATTGCATTGTGTAAACACGATGCAATACAAAAACCTATGACACCAAATGAATGAAGTAATTGTGACAAGGATGAATTGATGATGGATGATAATGGATGATCATGGCCTTTAACACATCATAACAATTGATGGGGAAGATGCAAAATTACCTAAAATCGTAAACAATGCATGATGCCCCAATTGTGAAAGAGACAAATATTCTTGAAACTTTGCTTTTGATGGATTAAGGAGCTCATTTGATTAAGCAAGCTAAACAAACAAGGGTAGATATACTCATGATGTGATCATTGATTTGATAAGTGGACTTACTTTACCATCTTGATGCAATAATGAGTAACCATACATACATTGCTATGGAGCCTACTAAACTAGGATTGAATTGGAGTTTGATTGAGAAGAGAAATTTTGCATTTTACCCCAGAGAGGTGGGTTAATGATAGTCTCATGAAAAGCACTTTGAAAAATGTAATTCCAAGTTATAGTGTGTGGGCATTGAATATTTTCAAGGTGATATTTTATGGGTAATGTCTATCCTATCAAGAGATGAAATGATGGAGGAAGAAATGGAATAAAACAATAAAACACTTGAAAAAACATTAGTGCACAATCAAAAGGATAAAAAGGCAACAAGAACAAAAAAAAGAGGGATGTAAGACCATCATGATGGACTTGAGGTGCAATATTTTCATGACAACCTTGAGGCACAAGATAATCATGATGGTCTAATGTGTTAAGAGGAATAAAAGGCACCTGGGCACACACAAATATCATTTTACATTGTGCAATCAATAAGACAGAGAGGACATAGCAATGGGTAGGAGAGGTTGACGGTGACACGAGATAGAGAGGTGGCAGGTAGGTAGGACAAGTTAGGAAATTTATAACCCACTTGAGTTAAGAAAATAATTATAGTATTCTAGTCTAGATTAGACAAAATGAATATGTGTGATGTGTGTCGATGTTTGTTTTTTTGTTATTTTGAGATAGTTGGTATCCTGATCCACTATTTGTTTGTCAATCAACCAAGGTTGTATAGTTGTACGAATAATATAGATCTATACAATAGATTTTTTTGGCAAGACTATTATGAAGGTATTCTTTAGGCAGGACTGTCATGATGGTCTTTAGAGAGTTTTCTTTTTCAATTGTTGTGTTAGTAATTGGGAATGCAGAATAGCAGGAATATGGAGAAATAAGCAAATTGAAAATGGAGCAAAATTCAATTGTTGCCAACACAAAATTATTTTTAGGAAGATCAACTACCCTAGAGGAAAGAAAAGAAAGCAAGAAATAAAGGAAAAAAAAAGGAAAAGTAGGGAGAAAAGAGAAAAGAAGTAGAAAAGAATGAGTGAGAAGGAGAAAGAGAAAAAGAAAAAGAAAAAAATGGAAAAAGCACCAATCATAGGTATGTAGTCGCTCGTAGCATGACCGTACAACAATGACATGGGACTTAAAACAAAAAGAAGCAATAGGATAAAAATAGGAATAAATAACAAAGGAAGGAGAAATGAAAAGGACTATCCATAGGGATGTAGCCACTAGTATCGTGACCATGCAACAATGGTATGGCATAAAATAAAGAATAAATAGGACCAAAATTTTAAGGAGAAGAAAAATAAAAAAGAAATAGAATGAATATTTATTGAATGATTAGTGTACCTGGTTTGATGATGTAATTGTGTATGGTTGATGTTTTTTTTAGAAAATAAAAAAAATGTACAAAAAGATAGAGCCTGCTAAACACCACTAAGCATAAAATGCACAAAGATCAAGTATGTTGATAGGATTGAATTCCTCAATCCCTTTTAAGGAAGCTAACTTATAAGCACCGAAACCAAACTTTTTTTTGATGATTTAGGGGAATTGGGATCAAACTTGTCACACATGGCTAGGGAGGTTTGAATTCTATTGGTTTTCCTGAGCACAAGGTCACTAACTTGAAACTTGCACTCATGGACCTTGTTGTTGTAAGCACACTTGATCTAATCTTGATAAACACAAAAATGTTCAAGTGCATTAATTTGATGTTCATTAAGAAGAGTATGTGTTGGCAATTTTGGGTACTTTGGGTACATTGCCTTTGCTCAAGTGTATAAGTTGTCATTGATGTCAAGAAGATTTTGAAGGAATTTGATTTGATGTCAAAAGAATCTAAGTTCAAGGAAGGATTTTTGTGAAAACCAAGGTAGACAAAATAAAAGGCTTTATTTAAAACCATGGACAACAAATTTGAAATGGTTTTTTCTTAAAACCCAAGTTGGCTTTTCGTTTCATTGAAAAAGGTGCCCCGGTGATGGAGATATTTAATTTTAAATATTTAGTTTAAATTATATTTATTTAAAATTTAAATTAAAATTTTAAAATTAAATTAAAATATTTTCCACCGACGAAAATCATGTTAAAAAGGGTCAACGCTTTTGTTAAAACATATACCTTATATATAAAGGGAGCAAATCAAATGTTGGTTTGTGTGCCATTGTTTTAATATTTGAAGATGCTAATGATGCGATCAGAAATTTGATATGACATTGGAAGATGCAGTTAAAGAAGGGACGAACAATATCATTTTTCGAGCAAGTATAGAGCATGTGATTCAAAATTTTCAGCGACGTGGCAGTAAGTGAGGGTTACATAATTTACGAAAGGATAAAAATAAAATAAGGTTGCTATTCATGTTTTTCGTTTCCATCCGATAGTGTGGAGGAGTCGGTTGCTTGTTCGAATGAAGGTGTTGCGATCTGGGAGGTCCTAAGGTCAAGTCGCAGCGGCGTTAATTTTTTATTGTTGGAAGAGGACAAAGGAGTTAAATAGGTTTTTTTCCATTGTATTCTCATCCAAGTGGATAGCGCAGGTGGCCGCGTACAGTTTTGAGTTGATGAAGGTTGGAGGGTCAAAAACCATCCGCACCAATGTTTTATTTTCAAAGGTATGACTTAAAGTTTCTTTTATGATTAAAGTTTAGAGAAATAAGTTTTACAAAGAGGGAGTCATAAGGCTTTGTTTAAACTTTAATTTAAAGCTTTCAATTGGGAGTTTTAAGAGTTTAGATGTGAAATTAAAAGGTATTTTATGTTAAAATTAATTGGAGAGGTATAATAAGTTGAGTGAGAGGAGTAATAAGGTGTAATTGTGGATTTACATTAAATTGTGAGAAAGATTTATTTTCTAACCTTCTTGAGATTGGCATAGAAGTTTGTTGTGGTTGTGGCAGATGTATGAGACCCCTTCATCATCTAGAAAAAGGTATGGGCACATTCTTCTTATGAGTATGATTGGTGTATAAATAAGGTTGGAGTGAAAAGGTATTCTACTAGGTATCCTAATGGCTAGGTGTAAATCCTATTTTCTGGTTTGTTGAAGACTACTTATGCATTGTTATCCTTAAGGAGACTTTTTGGTGAATGCATAATTTTTGGTTTGAGATAGTGGAAGCTTTGTGCATTAGGGTTGATATTTGTGAGTCTTGCTACTTGCATTGAGATGGTGAAACCCTTAGTTGGCTGTTTTGATATTAATGGTTGAGTTGCTTCCATAGAGGTTGTTTTGATCAAGTTAGTGCTTTACTTGATACATGATTTGGGCTTACTCCATTGAGTTGATTTGAGGAAGTTATTCTTTGCATTAGGTGAAATTGTGTTGGTGGCTGTTTTGTTCAAATATCCTTGGAGGGAAAAGGATTTCTACTTGTTTCCTTTTCTTGTGATGATTGGTTGAATGCTTCAAGGTTGATGTTGAGTTGAATGGTGTTGGTTGACTAAACCTTGTTTGATGAGCATTGTTGTTGAAACCCTAATTGTTGGTGAAAAGAACATGAGTATCATTGTTATATGAGATATTGCATGGTTGGCAATTGTTGGGTTGTGTTTCATGTTCTTGAGAAAAGCATACTACATCTATCTTATTCTGTTGATATTGAGATTGAGTTGAGATTGATACTGGGAGTTAAGTATAGAACATATTGAGTCTCTAACAATTCTCTTTATGCTTCTATGAGGTTGATGAATCACATTGGGTCTCTAAAAATTCTCTTTGTGGGTTCATGCTAAGCAAGTTTTTCTTGGTGAGCTTGCTAAGGTTTTGGACAGGTTTCGGTGGGGACTTGTGAGCATTTTTGGACAGGTTTCGATGGGGACTTGTGAGCAGGTTTTTGGATAGGTCCTAGTAGAGGACTTGTGAGCTGAGTTTGTTAGTTCTATCAGAGAACTTGAGGACAGAGAGCATTGATTCTTTGAAAAGAACCTGAGGACAGTTGGCAAGTCTTTGAGAAGGCTTATATGCATAGGATTGATTTGTTCAAGAGTTGGACAGATCTGACAGAAAAAGGAAAACTTGTACTAGACTGACTGACTGTGTTTGGTACAAGTTGCTGAGCTACTGTGGACGTGATCATAGAAGGCAGAGGTCTCTTAGGCTAAGCATTGAGGACAGGAGGTATTCGATGGAAAGGAGTTCCATGTGCTGGCAAGAGGTAGAGACAGTTGATCTTCTAAGGGATCATATCCAGAGCATAGGGGAAGGTATCTCCTTTGAGCAGAGGCTCATAAATTCATATTGGGGGAAGGTATCTCCTTTGGGCCGAGGCTCATAAACATTGTAATTGGGAAGGTTTCCCAAAGAACTTTGAGATAACTTTTAGAGAAAAGTTTTGTGGATGTAGCCCAACCATTCTGGGTGAACCACATTAAAATTGGTGTCACTTTGTGGATGATATTGTGCATTGTTTTGATATTGCTTTGGGTATATTGCTTTACTATTTTGAAGTATAAAAGAAAAAGTAAAAAGAGGTCTTATACTGGGTCACCCCCCCCTCTCAGTATAAGCTTGTGTTCTTCAGTATGTTGATCTAGATGAACTCGATGCATTGTATCATTATTAATAAAATATTGAAGGGAGATTCATAGAGATGGAACTTCACTCTCAAGGGGTATAATGGGTTCAATGCCATAAACCAAGGAAAATAATATTGTCCCAGTGGGTGTGCGAATGCTCATACGATATGCCCAAAGTGCTAAAGGGAGTTGGGTATGCCAATCTCTATGGGATTCTTTGATAATATTCTTCAAAATCATAAAAATGGTCTTGTTTGTGGCTTCATCTTGTTTGTAGCCCTACAAATAATAAGGAGTCAAAAAACTATGTTGAATGTGATATTTATTGCAAAGCACACCAACTTTATTCTTAAAATATGGACCATTATCTGACATGATCTTAGATGGAATTCCAAAGCTAAAAATGATGTGGTGCAAAATGAATTCAAAAATTTGACCATCAGTCATTTGGATAAGAGGAATAGCCTCAACCCACTTAATGAAATACTCAATAGTTGTGATTATGAAGGTATTCCAGTCGGATGAATTTGGGGAGATTTTGCCCAAAAGATCAAGACTCCATAGTGAAAAGGTCCACATTGACTAAATGGGCTACAAGGCTTGTGATGGCACAAGAGTGAGATTGACATGATGTTGGCATTTGAAACATTTATTAACATATGCACAAAAATCTCATTCCATGGTGGGCCAATAATACCCCATGTGCAAAATACACTTTGTGATGGCAATTCCACTAAAATGGTCACCACTTTTGGTATCATGAGCTACAGATATGACCCAACTAGCCTCACGTGGTTTAAGACACTATAAGATAATACCATCATAGATTTTGTGGTAAATAATATCCCCTAAAATATCATATCAGACAACTTTCTACTTAAAAGTTCTGTTTCCAACCAGAGGTATATCAGGGGGAAGAACACAAAGTTTAATATAATCCTTAATCTGTGAAAACTAGGTACTATAGAGCTCTAAATGAACAAAATGGATGTCCAATTCATCTTGGGAATTTTTACTAGAAATAGTTGATTTCTGAAGAGTCATGACAGGGATTTTAGTGACCTTATCATGCGGGTTTTGAGCGATAACAGAACCGAGAGATGTCATCTTATTAGTGAATCGATTTGTGGACCTAGGATAAGCTTCAATATCATACCAATCAAAGTGTGTAAATCACTTATCTGCAATTTATTTGTATTTCTTGAGGATTGCACATTTACACTAATAAGTGCCCTTCACTTGATTAACAATGAGAAGAGAATCATCAATGATTTTAATATGTTTGATGCACATAGAAATTACAGTTTTAATATCGAGGGTGAGGGATTCATACTCAACATAGTTGTTAGTGCAAGGGAAGTCACGTTTGAAGGAAAAGGAGATCAAAACCCCTTGTAGTGTGAAGAAACCCATTTCCACACCTTCCCCTTGATCACACTTAAAACCATAAAAATAGAGTGTAAGGTCAGGTTGATCTTTAGGTTCAATATATTCCTCAATTTTAGTGATATTTAAGGTAGAGTCATCATGAAGCTCAATAATAAGGGGTTTATAATCAATAAGAGGAGCTTTGATGAGTTGATCAGTGATGACTTGACCTTTAATGGATTTTTTACTAATGAATTTTAGATCAAATTTTGTTAAAAGCATAATCCATTTGGTGGTTTGATTGTTATTGTAGGAGTGACTCATCATTTATCACAATGGATTTTCCTATAAATAACATAGGTGTTATTATTAAGCATGTAATGGCAAAATTTATTGGTGGTAAAAATGATTGCTAAGCAAAACTTCTCCAAATAAGCATACCAAGTTTCATACCTGACTAAGGTCCAACTAAGATAATAAATGGTTTGCTCTTTATTGACCTCATTCTTTTGGGCCAACATGGTGCCAAGGGAAAAAATTAATAGCAAAAATATATAGTTGAAATGGATTACCTGACATGGATGGGAATAAAACTAGTGGAGATGTAAGGTATTTCTTAATTGCATCAAAATCCTCCTAACAATATTTGGTTTGGTGGAAAGTGACCCCCTTTTGCAAAAGGTGACTGAAAGGCTTGCATTTATCATATAGTTGCATGATGAAGCAGTGAATTGCTTGAATCTTACCTTGCAAAATTCTTAATTGCTTTATATTTCTAGGGGGAGGCATATTAGTGATGGCCTTGAGTTTGTTGGGATCCACTTCAATACCCTTCTAAGTGAAATAAACCCCAAAAGCTTGCCTAAGGTAACAAAAAAGACATATTTCTTGGGATTTAATCTCATGTTGCACTCAAGAAGTCAATCAAAGACTTTATGTAAGACATCAACATGTTGATCATGTGTTTTGGCTTTAGCTAATAAATCATCCATGTAATCCTTTTCAATATCATGCATATAATCATGGAAAGTATAGGTCATTGCATGTTGATAGGTAGCACCTGCATTCTTTAGCTAAAAGGGCATGAATTTGCAATAAAATATTCCCCATGGTGTAGTAAAGGATATTTTGTGTTGATCATCAGGATTAACACAAATTTGTTTATATCCTAAAAATCCATCCATGAGGGAAAGCATTTTATGACCCGTAGTGGAGTCAACTAAAGTGTCAGTGTTCAAAAGAGGGAAGTTATCTTTAGCATACACTTTATTGAGATTTTGAAAGTTTGTACATATGTGTATCCCCCCATTTTGCTTTTTGACAAAGATCATATTGGAGACCCAGTATAGATAGTTAATAAGTTAAATAAAACCCACATCTAAGAGTTTTTGCAACTCTTCTTTGACCATAAAAGTAATTATGGGATGCATCTTCCATAGCTTATGTTTTATCATCTTGAATTACTATCAAGGGTAAGGTTGTGGACCACGAGATTAGGATCAAGGCTAGACATGTTAGTGTAATACCACATAAAAATATCTTTGTACTCAATCAAGAGTGCAACGAAACATACTCTTTCCTTGGAGGATATACTCTTTCTAAGTTTAAATATGTAAGGATGGGTGGGGTTGAAACTAATATGGATGTCAATAGTATATTTCAAAAGCATGTGGGAACCATCCTATAACTAGTGAATGGTGGGGATAATATGCCGGTCATCCATGAAATTCTCAGTAAATATAGGTTCATCAATATTAATTTTAATGTGAAAAATAGAAGATAGATGAAAGGGAGAGGGAGGAAAATAGACATTGGATTGATGGATCAGTTGCTTTTTAGGAAGTAAATCGAGAGAAGATGGAGGAGAATAAATCTACTCAAATTCAATATAATTGGGATCAACACTAAGAGTGTGGGAAGGATCAATCGTATAGTGAAGTGGGGTGAACAGGTTGATGGAAATCATGTTCACTATAGGAGAATCATGTGGTGGATGTTTAGATGTTCTAGATAATAAATTTGGCATGGATGACACTATTCATAGAGGTAGAAGTTGGCAAAGGATAGGTGGAGGATAATTGGGTTGAGCTAGGGGTTGATAGGGCTAAAGAAGAGGGTGATGGATGATGGGTTGACCATTTGGGAACTTTGGTGGGAGATGCATTGGAAGGATGGGGATTAGGGTGGGGAAGAGACAAAGAAAAAAAATACTCTCATCAAGATATTCGATCATGAGAATGATGCAGGAAGATACTTCTTCAAAACTATCATAAGATATCAAAATATTATCAAATTGCTCATCACTCTTATCATCAAAAGTGTTGGATGAAAGGATTTGAAGCATCACAAATTGAATCCAGTCAAGAGGAATGAGGTAAATGTATTCACGGTCAATATATGTATCAAAATCATCCTACACAAGATTAATAATGAGATAAGCAAAGTCATCATTAAGGGGGACGACTATAAGATCCATGTGGTAATCGAGGCCTAATTTATCCTTGTAAAACTAATAAGGAGGCTCGACAATGTATCATAGACCTTTCTTGTAGTGACCAATGCCAAATATTCATCATTGGAAATGATGAAAATATTACATGACAAAGGAAGGGTTGGATAGGTAATTTATATTACCACAAAATGGTACCTCATATTCTTTGGGTTTAGGAGGATTGGAGGAGATATCAACTCCTCCATACATAAAATTGGTATAATTTGATGAGGATCCAATGGGAAAAATAACAACAATAGTCATTGGCACATCACAAGGATGATCAAAATTCTTATGGGATTCGATGTGAAGAGGGAAGAAAGTTATATTTTGATAATGTACTCCCCTAGACCAGGACTAGCTAAACGAACCAACACATGGGATGACCCCTGAGTTGTAGGTTGGATGGGAGACACTAGAATTGTGGGATTTGGATAAGTGAGTGGATAAGTTGAGGGATATATGGGAGTAGATTTGGAATATGGTATGGTATATGAAGAAGTATATGGCAAGGAGGGAGATGTAGTAGCTTGTACACTCTGAGAGGAGGAAGCAAAATATGAGGGATCTACGAGTTGGAAATTGTATCGAGTAGCATTCTATGCCCAAAAGTAACACTTTGGAGGAGTGGATGAAGGAATTTTTGGATTGGTATGAGATATAAAATTATATAGAGAAGAAGTAGAAGGAAGGTGAGGACTAGGACTAGATATGGATGGTATAGGAGGAGATGGAAGAGGATATAGAGAAGAAGAAGAAGAAAGGAGATAATTGGGATGATCCACATGATGTATAGAAGGTGGAAAAGGCAAAATAAGAGGAGTAGGAAGAAGGGTAGGTATGGTTGAAGAGGCATGAATATGTACCATAGAAGAAGGAACAAATGGAGAAGTATATGGGGAAGGAGATCATATAGAAGGGATAAGGGGAGGTCAAATTGAAGAAGGATGATAACTAAACCAAGGATTAGAGATGCAATTATGAACAATATCAACACATTCCCTATGAAATCCAAATTTGAGAAGGACATCAATCATAAAATCTTTGTTAACTCTATCAAATGCCTTATTCATATCAATTTTGAAAAACATGGCAACTTTTTTGTTAAGGCTGGCAGAATAAAGGACTTCATGTAACGTGATAACACCATTAGTAATATTTCTTCCTTTGATAGAGCTACCTTGAAAAGGGTCTATGATCTGAGGAATTATCTCCTTGAGTCTTGTAGCCATGGATTTAGTGAGAGTTTTGTAAAGAACAATGCAGAGACTAATGGGTCTAAAATCTAACATAGATTTACAAATATGCCCTTTGGAAACCACGGCAATGAAAGTGGAGTTGATACTTTTGGATATAGTTTTAGTTTGATGAATTTCAATGATAGCATTACATATGTCAGGCGCAATGATGTCCCAAAAATTCTGGTAGAACCGAGGGGAAAACCCATTAGGGCCTGGGGTTTTATCAGGGTGCATAGAAATAAGGGTATATTTAATTTCATTAGGGGTGAGGGGTTTGATAAGAGCCAAATTCATATCTGAAGTGACCAGGCTGGGAATATGGTGGAGAAATTTTCTACCATCCTGGGTAGTATTTTGGGGGTTTGCTCCTAGAAGACCCTCAAAGAAATATGAAGCTTTATTTCAGATCTCAAAAATGTCCTTGGTGATGGTGCCATCACTAATTATTTAATTTTATTCGAAATTAGGTGTCTCAAAGTAGTGGCATGAAATAATTTTGTGCTATATTCCCCCTCTTTGAGCCATTTTAGCCAAGCATTTTTTAGTTTTTTACCACTCATATCACCCAACCTTCACCCCCTACTTCTTCTTGTACTCCTTTGCTCCCTACTCCTCTTGAGTATTTTCCTCAAGTCTCATTACCTCCACTTCATATGCCTAAATGATCCTTTCATTCACATGAGAAAATTCACTATCCTATCTCCTATGTCCCATTCATACCTATACCCCTATCATAACCCAAGTTGTGTGCACTATGTCAATCATCCCCAATCCCTATAGTGTCTATTTATCCAATATTGCTTCATCATCACAAAATTCTACCTTTGAGCCATCATTTTCATTTATTTTATCTAATTCCACATCTTTTCTTTATCTGCATGTGAATATATCTTCTTATCATACTTGCACTCCCTCAATAATCTTTTCTCTTCTCACTCAACATTAGGAGTCTATAGCTTCTAATCCAACACCTTCTTTTGCAAATTTTTCCACACTTACTAATCCTCTTTTTATTGGCACGTATGTTGTTCTTATTTTTTCACTCAACATTAATTTCCTTCTAATTCTGCTACTTTATTTTAATATTATCCTTATTCTTCTCATCCTCCTTTGGCTTCTTCTATTCAATATTCTTATTCTTACCCTTCATCATAGTATGTCCAAGCCAACATTTCTTCACAATCATCTCATCTTCCTTTTCACATTGCTTCTAGCTCTTCTTCTCAACCATATCTCACCATATCTCATCTTTCTCCTCCTAATCCATATTCTTTCATGCAAATTTCTTATTGGCCAAATTCACAATGGTAGGCTCCCAATCCACCCCCTTCACTCCAAAGTCAATCCCCCCTTGTTCAACCCCATTTTCCAATTATGCCACCACCATATTAGCCCTCTCCTTCTGCTTATCTTGGTCAGTCTCCCTATCCTCCACCATCTCAACCACCACCTTATCCTCCCTATATGACCCACACAACTTATGCCCCTCAAATACCTCATTTGTACTATCCTTATTTCTACCCATATTCCTATCCTCCTGAGTCTTCTCATTTTGCTACTACTATTGTTGCCTAGACACCCAAAGCTCCTCCTTCACCTTAGATGCAATAATTGATAGACCAAATTAAAATATTAGAATTTCATTCAACCAGATATGTGTATCAAAATCCCACATATAGCCAAATTTAAAATGATCCCATTCACTTATTGGTTCTTGCGCATCAGTACCCTTACAAGTTTGAGATGCCCAAATTTAAAATTTAAGGGGAAAGAAGATCCTAAGGAGCACTTGAGGAACTTTAAGTCATTATGCTATCAAATATGAGGTATTGATTTCCTAATGTTGCAAATATTTCCCTTGTTTCTTGGGGGCCAAACCTTAGATTAATTCAACAACTTACCTCAACATAGCATCTTTACTTTTAAACAATTGGCTAATATCTTCCTAGAATATTTCTTGATCAATATTCAACAAAAGACTTCATTATTGGATTTGTATAGCCTTCACCAATTTAATGATGAGTCAATTAATGATTATGTTTCTAGGTGGCGAGGGATTATTCATGATTTAACATTCTTTATTCCCCCTGCCAAATTAGTAAATATGTTTTCTAGGAGTTGTGCTAAACATATATCCACTACTTTGGAAATTCAATAGAACTGTTTTCTTAAGAAATCCATTGACCAAGCAAAAATTATTGAGAAAATCAAGATTCAAGTAGGGGAACTTAAACTTAAAAAGAAATAGTACCCTATGTAGAGCGGGAAAACTGCCCTACAACATACGATTCTTGGATGGATCTGCAAGAGAAACCCAAGGTGACCACAGGGATATGATGTTCTCTATACTCAATGCTAAAAGGGAGGGAAGGGTTCACCATGAATGGCTTTAAGGAATCACTCCAATTCTACAAGATTTTTAGGAACATTTGATGTATTCTATTCTAGACAATCACCTATATTTGGCCTTTCTATATCTATGCTATGAAAGATAAAGAATAATGAAGAAATACAAAATGCAAGAAGACAAGAGCTAACCCTAGAATGATTCTTTATTTGAATTCTTTTCTAACCCTAGGTTTTCAATATAGAAAACATTTAAGTAAGGGTTCAAGAGATGATGCACAAACATAATTAACCCTAAGTGCACACTATATGTTGTTTATCTTTCAAATGCCTAGAAACCAATTAAATATATTTCTTTTAAATCATATCTAAGGTTTATAAAAAAAATATAAGGCACTCAACAAATATCCTAAAGATTAATTAGAAAACTTAGCTTATCCTGTGGTTGATCCAAGCTTTTATCCTTTATCCCATTAAAGTGTTTATCAAGGTATCTTGTAGGAACAAGAATTATTGATATCGTTGGATAAAGGATAAAAGCTTGGATCAACCATAGGATAAGCTAAGTGTTCTAATTAATATTTAGGATATTTGTTGAGTGCCTTATATTTTTGTTATAAACCCTAGATCTAATTTAAAACAAATATATTTAATTGGTTTCTAGGTATTTGAAAGATAAACAACATATAATGTGCACTTAGGGTTAATTATGTTTGTGCATCATCCCTTGAACCCTTGCTTAAAGGTTTTCCATATTGAAACCCTAGGGTTAGAAAAGCATTCAAAGAAAGAATCATTCTAGGGTTAGCTCTTGTCTTCTTGCATTTTGTATTTCTTCATTATTCTTTATCTTTCATAGCATAGATCTAGAAAGGCCAAATATAGGTGATTGTCTCGAATAGAATACATCAAACATTCCTAAAAAGCTTGTAGACTTGGAGTGATTCCTTAAAGCCATTCCCGGTGAACCCTTCCCCCCTTTTAGCATCAAGTGTAGAGAACATCATACCCCCGTGGTCACCTTATATTTCTCTTGCAAATCTAGCCAAGAATCGTATGTTGCAGGGTAGTTTTCCCCCTCTACATAGGGTACTCTTTCTTTTTAAGTTTAAGTTCCCCTACTTGAATATTTATTTTCTCAATAATTTTTGCTTGGTCAATGGATTTCTTAAGAGAACAGTGCTATTGAATTTACAAAGAAATGGAGATATGTTTAGCACAAATCCTAGCAAACATATTTACTAATTTGGTAGGGGGAATGAAGAATGTTAAATCATGAATAACCCCTCGCCACCTAGAAACATAATCATTAATTGACTCATCATTAAATTGGTGAAGGCTATACAAATCCAATAATGAAGTCTTTTTTTGAATATTGATCGATAAATATTCTAGGAAGATATTAGCCAATTGTTTAAAAGTAAAGATGCTATATTGATGTAAGTTGTTGAATTAATCTAAGGTTTGGCCCCCAAGAAACAAGGGAAAGATTTGCAACATGAGGAAATCACTACCTAATATTTGATAGCATAATGACTTAAAGTTCCTCAAGTTTTCCTTAGGATCTTCTTGCACCTTAAATTTTTTAAATTTGGGCATCTCAAACTTGTAAGGGTACTGATGCGCGAGAACCAATAAGTGAATGGGATCATTTTAAATTTGGCTATATATGGGATTTTGATACACATAGTTGGTTGAATGAAATTCTAAGATTTTAATTTGGTCTATCAATTATTGCATCTCAGGTGAAGGAGGAGCTTGGGGTATCTAGGTAACAATAGTAGCAACAAAATGAGAAGACTTAGGAGGATAGGAATATGGGTAGGAATAAGGATAGTACAAATGAGGGATTTGAGGGGCATAATTTATGTGGGTCATAAAGGGAGGAGAAGGTGGTGGTTGAGATGGTGGAGGATAGGGAGACTGACCAAGATAAGCAGAAGGAGAGGGCTAATATGGTGGTGGCATAATTGGCAAATGGGGTTGAACATGGGGGGATTGACTTTGGAGTGAAGGGGGTGGATTGGGAACATACCATTGTGAATGTGGCCAATAAGAAAGTTGCATGAAAGAAGATGTATTAGGAGGAGAAATATGAGATATGGTGAGATATGGTTGAGAAGAAGAGCTAGAAGCAATGCGAAAAGGAAGATGGGATGATTGTGAAGAAATGTTGGCTTGGACATACTATGATGAAGGGTAAGAATAAGAAGATTGAATAGAAGAAGCCAAAGGAGGATGAGAAGAATAAGGATAAGATTAAAAAAAAGTAGCAGAATTAGAAGGAAATTAATGTTGAGTGACAAAATAAGAACATACGTGCCAATAAAAAGAGGATTAGTAAGTGTAGAAAAATTTACAAAAGAAGGTGTTGGATTAGAAGCTATAGACTCTTGATGTTGAGGGAGAAGAGAAAATTTTATGGAGGGAGTGAAAGTATGATAAAAAGCTATATTCACATGCAGATCAAGAAAAGATGTGGAATTAGATAAAATAAATGAAAATTGTGGCTCAAAGTTAGGATTTTGTGATGATGAAGCAATATTGGAGAAATAGACACTATAGGTATTGAGGATGATTGACATAGTGCACACAACTTGGGTTATGATAGGGGTATAGGTATGAATGGGACATAGGAGATAGGATAGTGATTTTTCTCATGTGAATGAAAGGATCATTTAGGCATATGAAGTGGAGGTAATGAGACTTGAGGAAAATAATCAAGAGGAGGAGGGAGCAAAGGAGGACAAGAAGAAGTAGGAGGTGAAGGTTGGGTGATATGTGTGTAAAAAACTAAAAAACACTTGGCTCAAATGGCTCAAAGAGGGGGAATCTAACAGCAAAATTATTTTATGCCACTACTTTGAGACACCGAAGTTTGAATAAAATTAAAGAATTAGTGATGGCACCATCACCAAGGATATTTTTGAGATCTAAAATAAAGCTTCATATTTATTTGAGGATATTCTGGGAGCAAACCCCAAAAATACTAACCAGGATGGTAGAAAATTGCTCCACCATATTCCTAGCCTGGTCACTTCAGATATGAATTTGGATCTTATCAAACCCCTCACCCCTGATGAAATTAAATATACCTTTATTTCTATGCACCCTAATAAAACCCTAGGCCCTAATGGGTTTCCCCTCGGTTCTACCAGACTTTTTGAAACATCATTGGGCCTAACATATGTAATGCTATCATTGAACTTCACCAAACTAAATCTATATCCAAAAGTATCAACTCCACTTTCATTGCCTTGGTTTCCAAAGGGTATATTTGTAAATCTATGTCAGATTTCAGACCCATTAGTCTCTGCAATGATATTTACAAATATATCACTAAATACATGGCTACAATACTCAAGGAGATAATTCCTCATATCATAGACCCTTTTCAAGGTAGCTCTATCAAAGGAAGAAATATTACTAATGGTGTTATCACGTTACATGAAGTCCTTTATTCTGCCAGCATTAACAAAAAATTTGCCATGTTTTTCAAAATTGATATGAATAAGGCATTTGATAGAGTTAACAAAGATTTTATGATTGATGTCCTTCTCAAATTTGGATTTCATAGGGAATGGGTTGATATTGTTCATAGTTTCATCTCTAATCCTTGGTTTTAAGTCCTCGTAAATGGTTCTACAACAAGGTTTTTCCCTAGTAATAGGGCTCTCAGATAGGGAGATCCTCTCTCCGTCATCCTTTTTATTATTCTTGTTGAATCCTTGGGTGAAGCGCTCAAAAATACCTGCTCCAATGACATAATTTTAGGCATTAAGGCTGCATCCAATTTAAGATCCCTATCTCACCAACAATTTATTGATGATACCATCATTGCTACTCATGCTTCCATGTGGGAAGCAAAAACCATTAAGAGTATTCTTGATACATATGAGGAGGCTACAAGTCAGAAAATAAATTATATTAAAAGCAAAATATATTTCATTAACACTCCCCAAGAGATACAAGCAAACATTGCACGCATTTTTCAATGTGTTATATCTCAATTACCTACTACATATTTGGGCCTCCCTCTTTTCACAAGTGCTCCGAAGGAATCCATGTGGAGTAATGTTATTGATAATATTAACAAAAAACTTATAGGTTGGAAAGGGACCCTCCTATATCAAGTAGCCAAAGCCACCCTAACAATGGCTTGTCTCTAAAGTGTTCCTATTTATTTCATGTTCATCTTCAATGTTCCTACTACTATCTACATGAAAATTGAGCAAATCCAAACAAGATTTTTGTGGGAAGGTGCCAAGGATAGGAAAATATTTCATCTGGTCAATTGGGACAAGGCGTGCTCCCACAAAAGTTAGGGGGATTGGAGCTTCGAAGAGTTTGTAATATGAACACAACCTTGTTATCCAAGCAAGCATGGAAGGTTTTCACCAACAACAACCTTGAATGGGTATCAATTGTCAATAGAAAATATCTTCAAAACCGTTGTTGCCTGAATGATGATATTACCAGATATGGGTCCACTTTTTGCAAATCAATTACCCAAACTAGATCTCTAATTCAGAAGGGGATAAGGTGGCAACTAGGCATAGGGAGAAAAATTAATTTTTAGACTGATAGGTGGATTTCTAATCAATCACTTTTAGAGAACAATGAAATTGTTGTCTTACAACCTTTCCTGGACACATTAATTGGCAACAAGGTTGAATATTTCATTGACATTTCATTGGATTCCAAGTGTTGGAAATATTTCTATATTCCATGTGCTAATGGTCAAATATCTATTACCTCATAAGTTCTCAAAACCATACTAAATGCAACAGTCATTCCCACAGGTAATTCCCCTGACTCTCCTTTTTGGAAAGAAACTGATTATGGGTTGTTCACTATTAAAAATACTCATGATCTAACTATTGATTATAAAGTGGTCCATATCCCTTATGATCGAATGTGGATTAAATACCTCATACCAAAATTTGCTCATTTCAGTTGGTTGGCCATTCAAAATAATATTCTAACGATTGATAACTTTATGAAAAGGGGTATGTCTATCCCCAACATATGCTATTTGTGCATGAATGCCTAGGAATCTACCAATCACCTCCTTCTAGAGTGCCCTTTCTCCAAGATAGCTTTGGATCACCTTATGTCCACTTTTCATATCTCTTGGGTTCCTCCTAATTCATTGAGTCACCTTTTCACCCAATGGTCTACTCCATCCAAAAATCTCAAATTATCTTCTTTATGGAAAGTGAGCCTTCATCATATCTTATGGAAATTGTGGCTTGAAAGAAATAGCAAGGTTTTTTATTCCTTATCTAAGGATACCATCTATGTTTCCAACAAGGTTATTGCCTTTGCTATCAAGAATTCCTAGATCTTCCCTTGTCCCAAACCACCTGATTCTAGAGTGGAGTCTATTTGGTTTTCTTCTTTAAATATTCCTTGCAACTCTAGTTCTAGTTTACCATCCCCCCATCCCATAATGGGTGCCCATTGGATTCCTCCACCAAGTGATTGGCTAAAAATTAACTTTGATGGTGCCTCCAAAGGAAACCCATGGGATGATGGTGTAGGTGGCCTAGTCAGAGATAGCAGTGGAAAAGTTATTATGGGCCATGGATTATGTTGAGTATCTAGGGTGCCAAACTAATTATTTTGTTGAAGATCATGCACTGTGAAGAGGGATAGATCTTCTCAAGGATTATAAAGGAAACCTTTTTATTGAGGGAGATTATTTTAACATTATAAATTCTTTTAAAAACAACAGGGTGTCCTCTTGGAATGTTAACTATTTTTCAGGAAGCTAAGAAGTTGTCCCAAAATTTCAATGATATCGCTATCAACCATGTGTACCATGAAGCTAACAGACCTGCAAATATTCTTGCCAATTGGAGAGTTATCCATAATATTTGTCCATTTGGAAAGAAAAATTTCCCCAAGAAGTTTTAAATGCTACTAATAATGATTTGGTTTAAAATATGTGGTCACATATTTTGGTGGGTCAGCTTCTCCAATGTTGACTCTACCCTTTTCAGCATGATGTGTTTCTTTGGTTCTAGTTCTTATGGCAAACAATTTTTGATTAGTGTGACTCTCTGTATTGCTATCAGTGCTAGATTTTGGTTCTCCTATTTTCCTTTTGTGAAGTATGTAATGTCCCAAGATAGGCCCTGTCAGTGGGTTTACTTCGTGGTTGTCTTCTCCAAGCATGTCAAATCCTTGAGTAGGTCTAGGCTATGCAATTGAACGTTATCTAACAATGTCAATATGTGTCAAGTCTCAAGATGCTTAATTTCATGTCTTGAGAATTTTAAGATTCATTTTTCAATCATTTGGCACTCCCAATCCTTTCCCAGACCTATCATGTGTGAAGTTTATCCTATGCCATATCTATTGTATCCAATGTTGGTTCCTTTAGGAGAATTATTATGTGGTCTGTCAATTACACCAACTCAGCTTTCAAAAAGGGCATCTATGGTACCAAAAATTTCTATATTTACATCCCTGGTCTATGTCAGTCCATCACCATATTTGTTCATCTTTCTCCTTAGTCTTGCCAACATGGCCTTGCTTGAGCTATCTACCCTTCAGATTGATCCCCATGTCTTACACCTTTCTAGAAGCTCATGGTCTCATTTCGTTTCCAAGCAAGTTCAAAGGAGTTGAGCAAGATATCACTAAAGCCTTCATCCAACTCAATTTAAGAGAGCCCAACTTAAGAAATCAAGGGTTGATACCAGTAAAAGCTCCCCTTACAATATTTTGGATGAATATAGCGATGATCGTTGCATTACTACTCGCAACACAATACATGTTACCATCGACAACAACATTATCAACACCATGGATAAGATCAGTGAGACTCTTAAGGTGCTACTCCCGAACCATCCTAGAGATGCTCTTGCAAATGAATATGTTACATAGGTCTAGGTATAGGTCTATTGAGTACTCTATTTTTTCTCATTTTGGGTCTCTTTGTTTTTGGTCTTTTGATCCCCTGTGTGGGATTTTAATTATAGTCTATAGTTCCCCTGCATGAACCTTTTTGAGCACTATGTTTATTCTATACAAGTGTCTATTATAGTTTTTATGGATATTTTGCATGTTTCCCTTGTGCGGGTTTTCATAGCTCCTTTACAGGTTTTTCAGGTAGTTACTTCTCTTAAGAAACCCCTATGTGGGTATTGCTCGAACTATATTTTTGTTTATCTGACATCAACGTTCCATACAACCTTCTATGCTATAGTTTGGAACTTTTTTTAGGTTGTTGTTGGCCAATATGTAGGCCTATGTTATCTTATGCTATTGGTTTAGCTACCATTTTATGTACTTGGGTTTGGGGCCCATTTAAACCCCACACTTAATCATTTTTACCTACCAAAAAAAATGAAGAGCATTTGGGTTAGAGAAAGATGAAGAAGTCTCCTCACTAGGGGTTTTAGATAAAATGGTATGGGTGGCCTAATGCATTAGGCATAGGTCATACGTTGGGGGTTCAATATGAGTTGGATATGGGATCTGATGAAGAGGGGACACACTACCAAAATCAGTGATGGGTATTTTTTTTGATAAGCTGGAGGGGTCATAGAGGAGGTAGGAATCATCTTATATGATGCTATGGAGAGTTTTTCTAGTGCTCTAACCTAATTTTTTATGATGACCATAAGATACTAGAGACAAAGCAAACAAAAAACAAAAATAAAAGCATTTTAACTAATTGCAAGTGTAATTTGTGTTTGATGTTGTTTGATATTTTTTATTTTTTATTTTGATTTTTTTAAGATTTTGCGTTTGGTGTGTTTGATGTATCCTATCTCTAAAGAACTACAAAATAGTGGTAAAATGTGATGTCTAAAGGTGTGTTTACACACGCTTTTCAATATACCCAAGAGTACATGGAGAGAAGTAGTGTATAAATGGCCAAAAGGCTTCCTATGGTGAGAATGGCTCAAGATACCTAGAGGGGAAAAAAACCTCGAGTATCCTTTTTAAATAATATAATAGATGACATTGTCTAGAACCTATAATGGTCCAATCGACTTTTGCTTCACCCTCATTCAGGCTCGATCAAGAATGAAAATTTCACACTCACTTATTATTTAGCCCTATGATTAGGGGCATCTAACCTCAAAAATACCCCAAGCTAATCCCAAGGGTAGTCAACTTCTCGTTGATGAAGTCCAAGAAATTTTGCATGCTAATAATGACATCTAGAAGAGGCAACCAATAGTTGGTGATGAAATTCAACATCATCAGTTGGTTTTTTTTAAAGCATGTTGTGCAAGTGTGCTTTAAGCTATGTTTTTGGTGTTTTGTTTTGATTTTTGTCTAACTAATATGCAAAATAAAAACTATCTTAAAATGCAAATGCACTTTTCCTAGACTAAATACAAGATAACAAATTCTAATAGAAGGATGCTCTTTTCCTACCTAATATTGCAAATAAAGATAAGAAAATGTGCCAAAACAAGAAAGTAAAAGAAAAATGCTATGTAAGGAAATTAATAAAAGAAGTAAATAACTTGAAAAGTAAATCTATACTAATGTATTCTATGAAAGTAAAGAAAATACACCAAATGAAATCTAACTAAGCAAACAAGGACATGATTGAGGTTCTTTTATGAAAGATGACTTACTTGCTTTTGATTCCCAAGGTCGCACAAAGCGCAAGGAAAGAGCATACATGAGATAAGAGACCTCTGAATTTGAAATGATGCAAAGTGCTTGTGTGATTCTTTGATGTAGGAAAAATGACTCCCTTTTGATCTCCAAGATCATCGTAGGGTATGAGGAGAGAGCATACCAGAGTCAAGTTTCCTACTTAATGTGAAATGTGATATTGTAAATAAATTAAAAATCATAGATCAAGACTTTGTTGTGAAATGAACCCAAAATGGAAGATAAAAACTCCTACCTGAGGTCTAGTCGATCATTGAAAAGTGGTAGGAACTAGGGTATATAAATTTAACCCTAAAATTGGTTCTATATTCAAGATCATTTTGATGGTCTTGTTTGCAAAATCATCCTGACGATCTTGATTGATATGGAATTCTACTTTCTATCATTTTTGGATCTAGTATGATGACATTTCCTACAATAATTGGAAAATGGAACACTCAAAAAATGCTTTTGAAACTCAAAATGAGTTTAAAAAATATAATGATTGCTACCTACTACAAATATTGAAATCAATTTGAAACTAATAGAAGATAAAGCTTGCAATAAAAGATTCAAATAGATCATTTGATGGAGGATTAGCGGGGAAGGAACAATACCTTTGGATACCCCCACAATTGTTGATTTTTCCTAAGAAGGCATTTAAGGATGATTGATTGATTACAGATAATTAAGAAGCAAAGGTTCTTACATTTTACTCACCTGAATGGATGTGTTTTATTGTTGAGAACCAGAAACCTATCAAAAAAGGCCTTGGTTTTGAGCTTTATCAAGACTGTCCTAATGGTTGTAATTGCAAGATTGTCTTTATGCTTTTGATTGCAATACCATATTGATAGTCTTGTACATATGATTTGGATGATGATACATCCTATATAGGCTTTGATTTGGATAGATTCTAATTATTTTTGAATTTAAACAAACAAAAAGCATAAAATATGAGCAAAAGCAAGTAAAACAACCACTAAAAAGCACACTAGGCAAAATAGAAAATTAATGATGGCAAAATAGCAGTTTTACAATCCTATGATATGAAAATTCTTATGTGGCTAAGGGTTAAAGGGTCACATTGTGATCACCAAAATGTATTGAAGAAAACTTCTCATTTAATTTATCAATAAATATTTTACAAATGATATATTTTTCAATGCCCCTTTTGCACTACAATGGGGGTATTTTAAAATTGAAACCTTTTTTGCAATAAAGTGTATGGCATACAGTCTCCTTTCACCACCTCAAGGAGGTATGGGTTTAATACGCGTGTACCACCGTAGATTGAGTAGATATTCAAGAACCTACACACAATAAAAATACAAATTAGTAGCACGTGTTTCACAAGAAAGTGCAAATACAAAACCTATTAAAATAAATTAAAATAATATCTGAACAAGTTGAAAACATAGAAAAACAATTTTGCTCACATTCTTGGATGATCTATCGATTTGAAAGTCTCTAGATTTTTCTATTAAGCAAGACCATCCTAAGGGTCTTGATTGTAATACTATTCTAACAACCTTGATTGAGATGGTCAAATGAAAAATTTGCATTGGAGGATGTCTTTTGTATGCTTCTAGGAATATATGCTTAAAATATGGTATCTGTTGGATCTGTAACCTGCACACTATTTCACAAAAATCAAAATATGCATGGAGAGGAACACGATGTTCATGGTTAGCAATACAAATTTCTACAACATATGATCTATCTAAAATTTGACAATAATTCACTATAATATTCTACACCTCTTTGAAAAACAAAAGGAAATAAGCACCTATTTATAATTTTACCTAGGGTTAAGGATCATGATGAGGATGAAGCCACATGGTGAGGAAAGGGGAAGAATCTTGACTTCCTCCTCTTTGTTGGATAGAAATACAAGTGTGCATAATTCTCTAATTAGATTATGATTCATTTTATTAATGTGCCATGGGTGGATATAATCCTCACCCACATTGACATGCTTCATTAATGAATTTAATGGATGGGAGTGGCATGCCTCATTAATGATTATGGGTGGAGATAATCCTTGCCCACATGCATTAATGAAGCATGTAGATGGAGGATAGAAGGGGAATTAATTCCAACTATGGGTGAGGGAGAGTTAATACTAACTATGGTGAGGAAGATTTAATACTAACTATGGTGAGGTGGACTATGGGTTAGGATAGGGGAATGGTTTCAAGGATTGGATCATGGTTCACCTCCTTCCACTAGGGCATTTCACCCAAAATTTTGCTTTCCAATTTGCAAAGATATATGTGGATGTTGTGTTTTATATACCATAATGAGGGCCATCATGGGATACATGTCAAATAATTTCTCAAGACTCTCACAACATTGCTCAAGGTGTTTAGAATTTTTTATGTGAGAAATTATGAGGTTGGGCAATATGAGAGGAGCAAAGAATGGACCTTGGATCTAACATGAGACCAATAAGGGAAATAAAACAACAATAACCACACAGGGGAGAACTCCATGTTCACAAAAATCAAGCGATGCTCCCATGGGAGAGGATGAAGTGTATGACTAAGCCATGATTCACTTTTTTGAGAGGCTAGGTCATGATACGCCTACTTCCACAAGGGCATTTCACCCAAAATCCTACTTCTTGATTTGCAAATCTCTATGTGGGTGTTGTGCTTTATATACCACCATGATGGACATCATGGGATACATATGGGATAATGGCTCAAGAATATCATAGTGTTGCTCAAGGTGTTTAGAAATTTTTATATGAGAAAGTACTAGAATGGGTAGTACAAGACGAGCAAAGAATGGATGTTATATCTAACATGGAGCCTACAAAGGAAATCAACCAATGGAAACCACACATGGGGAGAACTACACACTCACCACCATTGAGAAATGCTCCCATAGGAGAGTATGGAGTGTATGGTTGGACCATGATTCGCTTGTTTGAGGGGTGTGGTCGTGGTTCGCCTATTTCCACTAGGGCATTTCACCCAAAAGCCTCCTTCCTGATTTGCAAAGCCCTATGTGGGTGTTGTGATTTATATACCACCATGATGGACATCATGGGATACATGTGAGATAATGACTCAATAATCTTGAAAAAAATTTCAATGTGTTTAGGATTATTTATGTAAGAAAGTACAAGACTGGGTAGTATGAGAGGAGAAAAGAATAGACCCTAGAGCTATCATGGGGCCCATAAAGGAAATCAACCAATGAAACCACACATAGAGAGAAATTCATACTCACCACCATCGAGTGATTCTCCCATGAGAGAGGGTGGAGCATATGGTTGGGCCATAATTCATTTATTTGAGGGTTGGATCATGGTTTGTCTACTTCCACTAGGGAATTTCATCCAAAAGCTTGCTTCTCAATTTGCAAAGCTCTATGTGGATGTTGTGCTTTATATACGACCATGAGGTCCATCATGGGATACATGTGGGATAATGGCTCAAGACCCTTATAGTGTTGCTCAAGTTTTCTAGCATTTTTATATGAGAAAGTACAAGATTGGGTAGTACAAGAGGAGCAAAGAATGGACCCTAGAGCTAACATGAGGTCCACAAGGGAAATCAACAAATGGAAACCACACATGAGAAGAACTCCACACCCACCACCATCAAGTGATGCTTCTATGGGAGAGGATGAATCAAAATGGTTGGGCCATAATTCATTTGTTTGAGGGATTGGGTCACGGTTTAACTACTTTGACAAGGATATTTCGCCCAAAAATATACTTCTCGAATTGCAGAGATGTATGTGGATGTTGTGATTTATATATGAAAAAAGGTCCATCATGGAATACATGTGGGATAATGGCCTAAGACTCTCGCAATATTGGGGTCCACAAGAAAAATCAACCAATAAAAACCACACATGGGAAGAACTCCATACTCACCACCATTGATCGATGCTTCCATAGGAGAGGATGGAGTGTATGAATAGGCCATGATTTACTCATTTGAGTGGTTGGTTCATGGTTTTATTGCTTAAATTAGGGCATTTCACCCAAAATCCTACTTCCTAATTTGCAAAGCTCTATGTAGATTTTGTGCTTTATATACCACCATGAAGACCATCATGGGATACATGTGGGATAATTGCTCAAGACTCCTATAGCATTGCTCAATCTGTTTAGGATTTTCTATGTGAGAAAGTATAATACTGGGCAGTACAAGAGGAGTGAAGAATGGATCCTAGAGCTAATATGGTGCCCGCAAGGAAAATAAACCAACAAAAACTACACATGAGGAGAACTCCACACTCATCACCATTGAACGATGCTCCCACAAGATAGGATGGAAAGTATGATTTGGCCATGATTTGTTCATTTGAGGGGTTGGTTAATGGTTCACCTACTTCCACTAGGGTATTTCACTCAAAAGCCTTCTTCCCCATTTGCAAAGATCTATGTGGGTGTTGTAGTTTATATACCACCATGAGGCTCATCATGGGATACATGTGGGATAATATGGATCAAGACTCTCATAGCGTTTCTAAATGTGTTTACAATTTTTTGTATGATAAAGTACAATATTGGATAATACAAGAGGAGCAAAGAATGGGCCCTAGAGCTAACATGGGGCCCACAAAGGAAATAAACAAAAAAAAAACACACATGGGGAGAAATCCACACTCACTACATGTTGGTTCAAAATCTAAGGAAAGGTTTTTGTGCCCACAAAAATTGACCAACATTGAGTGACTTTCAAGTCGTGAGACTTTTCAATCAATATTCAAAGGAGACCATATCCTTTAGGGGGTACTAGCTAACTATTGAAAACTAATGGGGGGTGAAAAGGGTGTTGAAAGAAGGAAATATAGCTGAAGCTAGAACTTATGAGGGTACATATTTAGCCACATCAAAACACATGCATATTTAAACTAAAACTATCACAAGAATCTAGAGATATTACCTAATAGACCAACCAGTTCATTCTCATTCAATCATTTATCATTTATGTTTGAAAGTGAATTCTAGAACCAGAGAATGAAACCACATAGAATCTAGATTTTAGACTTAAAGCCAAATAATTCACCAATTTTAACAAAAATAAGCAAATAAACATTCACACATACATATATGAGACAACATGAAGGTTAAACAGTAATCCACTTTGCATTTCTTGAATAGCAAAAGCTTTACATGTAAATTGTAAAAGCTAAAGATATGACCATTTTAAATGCTTAGCAATCTACTATATATAATTTTTACAGTAAACTTTGTTACACACAATTATGATTCTTGATCATGAAATGCGACTATGTCAGGGGAATGATCAGGCTGTATGCTCCTTCTGATATTTTGCAACTGAAATTTAATAATCATGCAGCATGGGAGTGGGTCTTTTTGGCTGCATATGGTCCTTCTATTCATATAATGTACCTAATAGTTTGGTTATTTCATGATGCCTATCTGCATGCGCTTGGAGGTAGTGGGTTGTCGCTCTTGCAACCTACATTCTATTACTAACAAATCCTAGACTACCAAACAACTACTTGTTATCTATCAAATGAATGTCAGGTTTTATTCACCAACCAGGTTTCATATTTTCTAAATATATCCAAATTAGTCTCATTGTTTCTCCTTTGTTGATAAACTTAGCATGTTTTAGTGGAGAGGGAAATTGTTGGCAGCAACAAGATTTTGGAAACCCTTCAAAACCCAAAATATACCTATTTTTCCATCATTCTCCAAGGTGAGAATTTGGGCACCATTCAGAGTCCTATTAATTCCAACTTTCCCAATGAGTTCAAAACTTAGCTATATTTTGCATTCTCCTTTGACAGATTTTTGGGATCTATTTGGAGCTTGATTGTTTCCCATTTTCCCACCAAGTATCACTTATATCCCTCTTGTAATGGGTTTTTGGGACTAGTCTAGAGTCTGATGGCTTTCCATTTTTTTTCCAAGTATTATTTCTCCTTCCTTCATGGCGGGTTTTCGGGATCCACCCAAAGTTCGACAATCACTCATTTTTTTGACAATATCGACACTTAGCTAGTTTTGTGTGCCTTTCTATGATGGGTTTTTGGGACCCATTTGGGGTTCGATATCGACCCAAATTTTTCCCAAGTTTCATACTTGGCCATTTTGGGAACTCATGGCTCTCTGCTTTGTTTATGTATGGAAATAGGTGGGTGTGAGGACAACAACCCACATTCTTGGTGACTCATGAGGATTTTTACTTGATGAAAATTTTGGAACCCAAACTAAGCAAAATACATAGCTATCAACATCAAGGGAAACTAAAATAGATGGATGGATTCCTATGCGCAAAGAAGCAACTAGGTTAGCTCCTACGTTGTCCATTGGGTTACGATGTCATAACATAAACAATAATGTAATAGTATACTGAAGGGACTTTTCTATACAAAATTATTTACACCTATGACTACTTTTGATGAATCATGGTGATTTTTCTAATTCCTTTTGTTGCTACACATGTGTTCTTGAGATAACTATTGAAGGCTAGCCTTGATGAGCAATCATATGTGGGATTGGGATTTGAAATTTCTAGTAGATGTTTTTCCAAGTATCTACAAGGGGGATGGGGATATCTCTAAGCTCATCAACAATTTTTTTCAACCTGTAGTGATCCCTATAGGCAGGGTCACTATATTTTTTAACCAAATATTCTAACTTGATGAAAATATGAAAGAGTTTGTGGAAGAATGTGAATGATTGGTCAATCGCCATGAGCTCCTTCAGTGTTTCAATTTAACTTTCATCTTTCATTTGAGCTCTAAGCCTTTTTTTAAGTTCCTCCTTTGTATAAATACACTTTTTGCTATCCTAGAATCCTAGGAAGTCAAGGCCTTTAATTTACCTATTGATCCTGGCCATATTTTTTGACTCCTTTGTGATGGCAGTAAGAAGTTCTTCTCATTCATTGCTGGAAATTTTGAGTCCCTAATTCAAAGTTGTCATTGATGTCACCAGATGAAGTCATCATTAATACCAAATATTTTAGTAGGAAAAAATGGGTTAAAATATTTTATTTTACACCCAAAAATATTGGGTCAGAAAGAGGTTTTTTCCATGGAAGCAATTCATCCGAAGCATTGGAAGGTTAAAAATAGTATAATTGTTATTATAATACTTACCAAAGTGGTAAAAATATAAATAAATATTATAATTTTTATTTATAATATTATTAGATACTAAAGGATAAAGTTCATTTGATTAAAACCCTAAGGTTGGGTTTTAGAAAATTAAAATATATTCGAGCACAAAGTTTTTAGAGATTAAAAACCCAAAGGTTGGGTTTTACTAAGGCTTTAGAAGCCTTAGAGTTCCGATGTGATGCATTTAAATCAAAGCACCGACATCCTAGACAAAGGAGGAGGGCAATATAAATATATGCCCAAAGTTGTTCATTAATTATCCTTGCTCAAATGAAATTGTGTGGCATATGCGAAAACGAGCTCGTGTAGTTTAAAATTTTTGGCAAAGGAAGCAAAGGATAACATAGAGAGAGACCACCCCCCAATTCACATTGGGAAGTGTGGCCTAGTGATAGCTTGGAGAGCGCAAAGGCATTGAGAGCATAGAGGTCGTGCGTTCGATTCTCACAAAGTGGTTTTTTGTGGCAGTGCTGTGGAAGCACCCAAGGCACACATTTTTATTAAGCATGGGCAAGGAGAAGCGCAAAGAGGGAGCACGTGGTGCTTCCCCCTTTGTGAACGAGCATGTAGCTCATGTGGAAACCTTAGCCATGGCTAAGGCACTCGTGGTGAGGGCAAGTTGTGGGGTCGAAAACCCTTGGTATGATTTTTTAATTAAAATTTTATGAGTTATGCCCTAAGGTTGGAGTGATAAGGTTGTTCTAAAGTTTATTAATTTTTAATAAACCTTATTAAATAAAGGTTGTGGTGATTGATTTTTGAAGGTGAAGTATTGATGATTATTTGAGTTCTATAATCTAGAAATTGTTGTTTTGAGAGTTATGTTTTAGGAGGTATAAGGAGTTATAATAAAGGCTTAATTGAGATTTATTTTAAGACTTGTTGGCTATTATTTTTTATAAGGGTTTCTTCTAAAAGGACTTTGGTGGATGTTATTATTGAGTTGGAGTAATAAGGTGTTATTGGGTTATTATTTTTGTATTGTGATATTACTCAAGTCTACTAACCCTTTTGTGATTGGAAAGAGAAATTTGTGAGAGTGGCAGATTTATAAGAACAACTCCTTGGCATCAAAAAGGTATGGGTAAATTCCTTCTTGGTTGAGTTGATTCATTGCTTTATTGAAAATTAATTTTGGAGTGAAAAGGACTTGATTAGGGTTCCCTTTTCTAAAGTGGTTGAGTTATTGCTTCAAGGTTTTCTGATTTCAGAGTTGAGATTAAAACCTTGTTTTATTAGCATTGTTGTTGAGATCATTGGTTGAGTGAAGTGTTTGAGTTAATGCTTCAAGGTTTTCTGAAATTGAGATTTGTGATTAAAACATTGTTTGATGAGCATGGTTGTTGAAGTTATTTGTTATGCAAAGAACTTGAACTAGGGTTTTAAAATATCATGAGTATCAATGTTATGTGAGATTTGTTGTTGAGAATTCTTGGAAACATTTTGAGTTGGATGATACATGCTTGGACTAGGGTTTGTGAGCAAGTTTTGTTTCTTGAAGTGATTGGTTGAGTAGAGTTGATTGAGCCCAGTCAAGTGGATGTATAAAGTGATTTTTCAAGTTCCATAAAACAAACTATTCTATATTCTGAGTTGAGAAAGTGATTGAGTATAGAACATATTGAGTCTCTAACAATTTTATTTATGTTTCTATGAGATTGGACAAGTTATGTGTGGACTTCTAAAGCAGATTTGAGGTAAGTATTTGAGAAGACTTGTGGACTAATTTTGTGTGAGCCTTTGTGGAAGCTTACAATACAGATTTTAGCAAGTCTTAGAGAGGACTTATTAAGCATATTTGGACAAGTTCTATGTGAGCTTGTTGAGCAGATTTGGACAAGTTATGTGTGAGCTTGTTGAGCAGATTTGGACAAGTTCTGTGTGAGATTGTTGAGAAAATTTGGATAGGTTTTGTGTGAGTTTGTTGAGAAGATTTGGACAGGTTCTGTGTGGACCTGTTGAGAAAAATTTGGACAAGTTCTGAGTGGACCTGTTGAGCAGATTTGAGCAGGTTCTGAGTGGACCTGTTGAGCAAAGTTGTGCAGGTTCTATGTGGACCTGTTGAACAGATTTGGACAGGTTCTGAGTCGACCTGTTGAGCATATTTGAGTAGGTTATGAGTGGACCTATTGAGCAGATTTATGCTATATCGACTGGACTGTGTTCAGTGCAAATTTGAGTGGACTTGTGCTGACTGACTAGACTGTGTTTAGTGCAAAGGTTGAGCAGATTTGTGCTAGACTGAATGGACTGTGTTTAGTATATATTTGAGTGAGCTTATTGAGAATACTTGTGCTAGACCGAATGAACTGTGTTTAGTGAAAGAGATTGAGCAGAGATGTGCTAGATATACTGGACTATGTTTTGTACAGAATTGAGATAAAGCTTTGAAGGTGATAAAGTAGAGAGGACAAATTTTCCAATGGATGGAGATCCATAAGCCAAGACATTGAGGATAGGTATTCTGAGTTAGGACAAGAGTCTTCAAGTGGAGATAGATCCATCAGTTAGTCCAGTGGAGGGAGTGTCTTCTAGAGGATCACCAACCAAAGCAAAGGAGAAAGAGTTCTCTTGTGGAAAGAGATCCACAAACCAGATTTAGGGGATCAACATCTTCTTTGGACAGAGGTCCATAAACATTGTAATAGGAAAATAATTCCCAAGAGATTGATTGAGAAATTTTAGTGAAATATTTTCTCCATGGAGTAATCCACATTGGGTGAACCACGTAAAATGTGGTTTCTCTATTGTGTGTGATGATTTGTGTATTTATTTTGTTATTGTTATTGATATTACCATTGATTAGATTGATTAATACTATTTAGGAAAGAAAAGTAAAAAGTGATCTTATACTGTTCACCCCCCCTCTCAGTATAAGCTTGTGTTCTTCAATTGGTATCAGAGCGGGTTCCTTCAGAAAGGGTTTAACAACTTGAAGGAAGATCTTGTAAGAACACAAATGGCAAAGAAAGACAAAGGCAAAACCATGAGACACAAGAACAAAATAACACACATGGTCATGAAAGAAAAAGAAGATGAATTTGATATTGTTGTTTTGGGAGGAAGAATGTAAATAGATTCAAGAGATGAATCAAGCAATGGAGAAAATATCAAATTGATAAAGTTTTGTACTATATGTGGGAACACAGGTCACCATGCAGCTTATTATCCACAAGACTGTTTTGTTTGTGGTCAACCCGACCATGATGCAGGTTATTGCAATGGGTTTAGTAGCGGTGAATATGAAGATGATATTTTTGGAAATGAAATCCTAGAGGTTGGTTCAAGAAAGGATAATAGGGACAATCAAAACAGGTATGAAGAAAAAACTCTACTTTCAATATTAGCTCCTACAAAAGATCAAAAAAAGAAAGAAAAGAAAGAATCAGAAAAAGAAAAAGAGAAAGCTGCTCTTAAGGAACTTGTTGAATTAAAAATATAGAATTTAGAATTGAAGGCTCAAATACAAGAAGATGATAAAAATAAGACAAATCTTCTATAGGATCTCTTTGACTTGAGAGATAAGGGTGAAAAGGCAAGAAGAGTTGAAAAAGGTATGGTTGAACAGTTAAAGGTAAAAGAGATAGAATGTGAAAGGCTTATGGTTACTCTTGAAGAATTGAAAAGGGAAGAACTCAATATTAAGGGTTCAAACTCAAGAAGATGAAAAAGAAAAAGCAAGGCTTTTACAGGAACTCACCAACTTCAAAATCAAAGTTGAAGAGACAAGAAAAATTGAAGAAGGTATGGCCAAAAAATTAAAGACAAAAGATCTAGAGTGTGAAATATTAGAGCATGAGATAGTTTCACTAAGGATGGAAGTAAAAGGTTCTAAAGACAAGCCAAAAGAAATAATGATGTGGACAAAGACAAACAAATAGAGGATTATTTAGCAGAGAATGGTTATGATCTCAAGGGAGAACTCATCTATAACCTTGACACGGTAAATAAGGTAATAAAACAACACTCTAAGATTAAAATTCAATTTCAAGAATGTGATGAAGAAAGATTATTTATCATAGAGGATTTAGAAAAATCAAAGGCTAAGGCAAAGAAGTTCAAAGATAAGTTAGAAGCAAATATCTTGGAATGTGAGAAGTTAGCACAAGAAGTGGCTCTACTAAAGGAAGATGTAGAAGACTACAAGAATAAGTTATACAGTGCAAAGAGTGTGGATAAAATAGTCAAGATACAAAGAGGAGCAACAAACAAGACAGGTCTTGGTTCTAAATAGGTTCAAAATAAAAATGAATAAGAGTCTACTTCAAGTCTTGAAGAAGAAGAAACTTCAGATGAAGATACATCATAAGAAGACGATGTAAAATGGAGTGAGACATCAAAGGAATAGTTGGACAATAGAGAGTTCAACAAAGATAGGAGCAATGCATAGAGAAGATGCAGATGGAACAATAATCAGAATAGGAGACCGATGAGGTCAAAACAAGGAAGCTTCAATGAAAGATGTTTTCCACATCACAAGTTTGGGCACATGGCTTCACAATGCAAGACACATGAAAGACAAGAATATGGGAATTGACAGTTTTTCCATGGGTATTGCTACTCATGTAATCAATTTGGTCACAAGGCAATGAATTGCAGGGTTCATGAAAGAAGAGGATATGACTTCACAATCCTAAGATATTTGCACCTCCAAGGAATAATATCATTAAGTGTTATAAGTGAAATAATTATGGTCACACAACAAAGTGGTGTAGAGCAGACACTCCAAAAACATGTATGAATAGGAACATGAACATGAACAAGAACATGAAAAAGAATAGGAACAAAAATAGGAACAGGAATAGGAATAGGAACATGAACAGGAACAAGAACAGGAACATTGTTGAGAACATGAATAGGAACAAGAACATGGATGAGAATAGGAACAGGAACAGGAATGATGATAGGAGCAGATATGATGACTTGGATAGAAGCAGTCAGAGGATTCAAAAAACTCAAAAAATAAGGGAAAAGGATAAAGGTAAAGAGCAGTGCTTTTAGGGAGTATAAATACTCCCACCCCAGAATTAACCACCTCATGAGGAGTTGGGGGAGGGGATAAGCTAAGAGGATCATTCTTAGAACCGAGCCCCAAATGTGACCCTTTGCAATTGATGTCAAAGGGGGAGATATTTGTGTATTTGGGAGAGATTTGATATGGGGAGAGATTTGATATTTGAGAGAGCATTGAGCCAAGGGGAGCAATGTCCTAGGGGAAGCAGAAGGAAAAAGAAAGGTCAAATTTTGGTAAGAAGAGTATGGGTTGCCATAAATGAAAAAAGGAGGATATTATTGGACATTTTGAGTCTCTAATTCAAAGTTGTCATTGATGTCACTAGATGAAGTCATCATTAATACCAAATATTTTAGTAGGAAACAATGGGTTAAAATATTTTATTTTACACCCAAAAAGGTTGGGTCAGAAAGAGGTTTTTTCCATGGAAGCAATTCATCCAAAGCATTGGAAGGTTAAAAATATTATAATTGTTATTATAATGCTTACCAAAGTAGTAAAAATCTAATTAAATATTATAATTTTTAATTATAATATAATTAGATTTTAAAGGATAAAGTTCATCTGATTAAAACCCTAAGGTTGGGTTTTAGAAAATTAAAATATATTCGAGCGCAAAGTTTTTAGAGATTAAAAACCCAAATTTTGGGTTTTACTAAGGCTTTAGAAGCCTTAGAGCACTGACGTGATGCATTCAAATCAAACCACTGACATCCTAGACAAAGGAGGGCAATATTGTTGAGCAAGGTGCAGCAATAGTATTGTCATTGTTGTCAACACAGTCAGATAGATTTGTTGATGCAGTGGACAGGAAGTTCAAAAGCTATTCAGATGCAGAAGACAGAAGTTCAAAGGTTATTTAGAGTATGTACAGTGATTTTCCAAGAAGACCGAAGTGGCCCATTTGTAAAAGATCAAAGAAAAATACAAGTAAGAAAAGTGTCACAATATCGCGACATATACAGCAGACAAGGAAAACTGTCGCGATTTCGCGACATGTTGGAAGAGAAAAAGGCAAGTGGAAAAACTGTCGCAATTTTGCGACATGTTGGAAGAGAAAGAGAAAGCAAGAAAAACTGTCGTGATTTCGTGACATGTTGGAAGAGAAAAAAGGCAAGTGGAAAAACTGTCGCTATTTCACGACATGTTGGAAGAGAAAGAGAAAGCAAGAAAAATTGTCGCAATTTTGTGACATGTTGGAAGAGAAAAAGGCAAGTAGAAAAACAGTCGCGATTTTATGATAAGTTGGAAGAGAAAAAGAAAGCAGGAAAAACTGTCGTGATTTCATGACATGTTGGAAGAGAAAAAGGCAAGAGGAAAAACTGTCACGATTTCATGACAGGTTGGAAGAAAAAGAGAAAGTAGGAAGAAGTGTCGTGATTTCGTGACAAGTTCAAAGAAAGAGAACAAGTAAGAAAAGTGTCACGATTTCGCGACATGTCGCATTTTTGCGACTAAAATAGGAGAGAGAAAGTAAGTTGGAAGAGTGTCACGATTTCGTGACATGTCGCATTTTCGTGACTAAAATAGGAGAGAGAAAGTAAGTTGGAAGAGTGTCGTGATTTCACAACATGTCGCATCTTCACGACAAAAGAAAGAGAGGAAGTGTACGAAAGTAGAACTGTCACGATTTCATGACAAAAGCAGAGAAGAAGACTTTGAAGGCAGAAGTGTCGTGATTTCACGACAAAAGCAAAAAGCAAGACTGTGGAAGCATAAATATCATGATTTCACGACAAAAGCAGAAAGCAAGACTTCAGAAGCAGAAGTGTCATGATTTCATGACAAAAGCAAAGAAGTAAAGTATGAAAGCAGAAGTGTCATTATTTCGTGACAAAAGTAGAGAAGAAGACTTCGAATGCAGAAGTGTCACGATTTCGTGATAAAAGCATAAAGCAAGACTGTGGAAGTAGAACTATCATGGTTTCATGACAAAAGTAGAGAAGAAGACTTTGAAGGCAGAAGTGTCGTGATTTCATGACAAAAGCAAAGTCGAAGTCTATGGAAGCATAAGTGTCGCGATATCGTGATAAAAGAATAGAGAAAGTGTACAGAGGTGAAAGTGTCATGATATCACGACATGTTGTATTTTCGTGGGCCAAAGCAAAGAGAAAGAGCAAGGAGAAAAAGTGTCATGATATCGTGACATGTTGTATTTTCGCGGTCCGATGCAAAGAGAAAGAGCAAGGAGAAAAAGTGTTGCGATATCGCGACATGTATTTTTGCGGTCCAATGCAAAGAGAAAGAGAGAGAAAGAAAAAGTGTCACGATATCGCGACATGTTGTATTTTCGGGGGCCAAAGCAAGGAGAAAGAGAGAGAAAGAAAAAGTGTCGCGATATCACATGTATTTTCATGGTTGAGTTGAAGCCGACGAAGACCAATGACAACTGACTAAAATTGGGGTTTGCAGTTGTTATGAAAGTCGACTAAGATTAGGGTTTACAACCTACTAATATTAGGGTTTTCATCATGAAAATGTTGTTATAAAAGGAGGGTTGCTTGGAGAATTGAAGGATGTTTAAGTGTGTGAAGTTCAGTCATAGTGCGCAAAGAGAAAGTTGTGTCGAATCTTGCTAAGTGCAAAATTCACAAAGAGAGCAGAGTGTGCGAAAGGGAGAAGACGATCGTGAAGGTCAATTGTAACGAAGCAGAGTGTGTGAAGTGATTGTGCAGAGAGAGTAGAGTGCGTAGAGAACGCAAAGGTGAAGAAAACTAGTCAGGATCTTGCAAAAGCAAAGGTATCTTATTGTTAAACCTATAGATTCAAATTGAAGTCTAGGTTGGTGCTTGGCATTAGGGGTTGGTGCTCCTTCTAGTTGGTGCTGGTAAATCAGGTGTTGGTGCTCCTTCCAGTTGGTGCTAGTAAATCAGGGGTTGGTGCTCCTTTTTGTTAGTGCAGATAAATCAGGGGTTGGTGCTCCTTCTAGTGTGTGTTGGTAAATTGATTATAAATTTGGTGCTTTGCAAAGGCTGGATTTGGATGGTAGTCCAAGCAGTAATTTTTGAGGAGTAGCCACATTGGTGAACCTCGTTAAATCTTGTGTTGTGTGATGATCTTTTGTTATACTTGTTGTATCTAGTAATAAGTTTTAATTGTTGTTGTATTAAGAGCTATAGATTCAAGTTTAAAAGAGCCACACTGATTCACCCCCCCCTCTCAGTGTCATTGTAATACTAACAATTGGTATCAGAGCTAAGTTCCTATACAAGCTTAACCGGCTAGGGTGATCTTGGAAGTAACACAATGGCAGGTGATGAAGGCTTCTCATCAAACAAAGCACCATTGTTTGACGGATCTAATTACGCATTCTGAAGAATCAGGATGCAGACATATCTCTGTGCTTTGGGATATGACATCTAGGATTCAGTAGTTAGTGGATACACAATACCCATCACTCCTTCAAAAGAGGCTGATGAAAAGAAACTGTTTGAAAATAACTCAAAAGCAAAGAATGCTCTCATGTGCGGATTAGCAGACAGTGAACTAGTAAATATCATGAGCTATAAAACGACAAAAGAGATATGGGACAAACTAAGGAGTATTCATGAAGGAGATGATAAGATCAAGGAGGCCAAGTTATAGACACATCGAGCTCAGTTCAAAGCATTAAATATGAATGACAATGAAAACATTGAGGCATATATGCTGAGAGTTAATGGAATCATTAATGCAATCAGAGGACTCAACGAGGATATCGAAGACTCTACCGTCATGAAAAAGGTATTAAGATCCCTTCCTCAAAGGTTTGATTCTAAAGTCTCAACGATAGAAGAAGCTAAAAATCTAAATTATTTTAGTATAGATGAGATGTATGGTTCTTTGACTGCATATGATATGAGGATAGAAATATCTAAACCCACAGACAGAGAAGCGACTTTTAAAGCCCTTAAAGATAAAAATGCAAAACAAGAGTCCGAGGAAGAAGAGACATCAGATGAAATGGAAGAAAACTTTGTTAGAAAACTAAAAAGGGGAAAAGGAAAATACAGAGGAAAGCTATTGCTTAAAAGTTTCAACTGTGGAGGCGTCAGACATTTTGCGACTAAATGTCCACTTAAAGAGAAGAACAAAAATGATGATCGCACCAAGAAAGAAGTGACTGGAAGAAGAAAACAAATTTTAGAAAAGGCAAATTCAAGAAGAAAAGTTTCATCTCTAAGAATGCCAGTTCATCATAAGACAGCTCCGATGAGGATTTTGAAGAGCAAACAGGTGAAGCTCTTTTCATGGCATTTGAAGAAGTAAGATCAAAAAAGGAAGGAGTGAACTTTGAAGTATGTGGTGAAAACCCTGAGGCTGAAGTAGATCTAGAAGGTGAGTTGATCTCTGCACTTGAAGAGTGGAAAATAGAGAGGAAAAAGAATAAGAAAATTTCAAAAAGGCTTGAGGATGCAAATGAAATCATAACCAATTTGAAAGTACAGATAGAAGAATCCAAGAAAATATTCGAAGATTTCGAAGTGCAAATAACCATGAAAATAGATTATTGCAGCAAGCTAGAAGAAGATATTGTTGGTTTAAGAATGCAACTAGAAGAGATGAATAATAAAATTAGTTGTTATCACAAATGTGAAGAAAGTTCTATGAAGCTGGATAAGATCATAAATGACCAAAGGCCTGCAGGCATCAAATTTGGTCTAGGTTTCATCGAAGGAGAATCATCAAATAGATCAAAGGCCAAAAATGTAGAATCCATAAAGAATGAAGATAAGAAACAGGTTGATCAAGGAAAAACATCTCATGCAAAAGAAAGCAATAATTTCAGGCACAAAAGGAGAATTGAAAATGATGGATTCATCAAAGTCACACATCAAAGAAGAAGACCTATGGATCCTACGACAACATGGCAAAGACCATCACCCAGGTTCAATTATCCCTTTTCTGGTTTCTGTTTTAAATGCATTGGCTATGGACATAAAATCTCAAACTGCAAATATAATGTAAGACCAAGTAATTTCACCAGTAGAAATGCTTTTTCTCCTCTGATGAATTATACAGTAGAATGTTATAGTTGTCATAATTTTGGGCACATTGCAAGAAACTATAGAAGTACATTTGCATCAAATCAGTTTTAGGGAAGAAAATTTCAACCAAATAGGATGAGACAAAATAGAAAACTTCCCGAAAAACATGCACAAGCTATTGATAAGGGAAATGCAAAACAAGAACCCAAAACTACTATCAAAACGAAGTGGAAAGGAAAAGAGCGACTTAAGGAAGAAAATGAATCCTTAATCGTACAAACAACATTTAAAGCACAAAATAAATATGTACCATGGATACTTGATAGTGGATGCTCCAGTCATATGATAGGTGACAAACAAAAATTTGAGAAGTTATAGAAATATGAAGGTGGTTCAGTAAAGTTTGGAAATAATGATGGAGCTAAGATAGTTGGCAAAGGTTCAGTTAAATTTAGTGAAGGAAAAATTAAGTCAGAAGAAGTCTTGTTTGTGGATGGTTTGAAACATAACTTGTTGAGCATAAGTCATATTTGTGATAAAGGTCATGAAGTAGTTTTTATGAAGCAAGGTTGTGAAGTCAAAAAAACAAACAGTGGAAAATTGATAGCAACTAGATCAAGGACATCTGGCAACCTGTACACGCTCTTAGAGACTTCAAAAGGAGCTTGTTTTATTGGACAGGAAGAAGAAAATTGGTTGTGGCACAAGAGACTCGGTCATATCAGTTTTGATAATCTAGTAAAAATCACCTCAAAAAGGGCAATGAGAGATATTCCCACCATCAGCAAACCTGCAAACAACATTTGTGCTTCATGCCAAAAGGGGAAGCAAACTAGAGTCACATTCAAAACAAAAGAGTACTACACAAGCAAACCTTTGGAACTAATACACATTGATTTATGTGGACAAATGAAAACACAAAGCATAAATGGTGACAAATATTTTATGTTGTGCATTGATGACTATTCCAGAATGACATGGATATTTTTCTTGAAGCATAAATTAGAAGCTTTTGATATGTTCAAGATTTTCAAAAACCATGTTGAGAATGAAACAGGAAAGAGGATCAAATGTTTAAGATCATATAGAGGAGGAGAATTCATTTTAGAGGAGTTTACAGAGTACTGTGAAAAATACGGTATTAGGAGACAGTTTTCAGCAGCTAGGACACCTCAGCAGAATGAAGTGGTAGAAAGAAAGAACAGGACAGTACATGAAATGACACGGACTATGTTGGCTGAAAGCAGAGTAGTAGACAGATTTTGGAAAGAAGCAGTCCATACTACGGTGTATATCCAAAATAGGTACATGCTGAGAACACATGAAAGCAAAACTCCTTATGAGTTGTGGTTTGACAAAAGGGCAACAACAAAATGCCTCAAAGTTTTTGGCAGCAAGTGCTACATCAAAAGAACTGAAGATAATCTTGGTAAGTTTGAAGATAGAGCGGATGAAGGTATCTTTGTTGGTTATTCACCAAAAAGCAAAGCTTACAAATGCTACAAAAAGAGGCTAAAAAAAATTGTGGACAGTGTCGATGTTAAATTTGATGAAGGCAGAAAATGAGTAATTAGCTATGAAACGAACTACCCAATGTATGGAGAGGTTATTGAAGGAGATGAGGAAAACGAAATGGAAAAGATACAAAAAATTGACTCAGATGATTTAAGTTGTGATTCAGAAGTGGAAGAAAATAAAAAATTCAAAACAGGCAGCTGGCAGAAAAATCATCGTAAAGAGCAAATAATTGGAGACCCCAAAGTTGGTGTTCAGTCAAGAAGAAGAGTATTAAGTAGCTACTCTCTATTATCCAGCATTGAGCCCAAAAATGTTACTGACACAAGCAAAGATGAAAGTTGGATGAAGGCAATAAATGAAGAATTAGATCAGATCGAGAAAAATGAAACTTGGGAGTTAGTACCTAGACCTGCAAATAAAAATATAATCGGGACTAAATGGATCTTTTGAAACAAATTGAATGAAGACGGACAGGTAGTCAGAAATAAAGCAAGATTGGTATGTAAGGGTTATGCACAAGTTGAAGGCATCGACTTTGAGGAAACTTTTGCACCAGTAGCGAGACTAGAGGCAATTAGAATGTTTTTGGATTTAGCAATCTACAAGAATTTCAAAGTTTATCAAATGGATGTGAAATGAGCGTTTTTGAATGGGAAACTTGAAGAAGATGTTTATATTGAGCAACCAGATGGTTTCCAACTTGGTGATGATCCCAACTTTGTTTGCAAGTTGAAGAAAGAATTATATGTCTTAAAACAGGCACCCCGAGCATGGGCTGCAAGGCTAGACAACTATCTCACCCAACAAAGGTTTAAGAAAGGTATGGTGAATAGTAATTTGTATGTCAAAAAAAAAAATGGGCATCTTATTGTTCTTGTTGTATACGTCGATGATATCATATTTGGCAGCAGCAAAGATGATTCATGTAAAGATTTAGCAAATAAGATGCAGAAAGAATTTGAAATGTCAATGATTGGTGAACTTTTGTATTTCCTTGGGTTGCAAGTTAATCAAAATAATAAGGGCATATTTATTTCTCAAGTTAAATATATAAAAGAGATGTTAAAAAAGTTCACAATGGAGGATTGTATGCCAGTTAGCACTCCCATGACGACAGGTTGCAAGTTAAGCAAGGATGACAAATCTCCACCTGTTGATCAAACCATGTACGGATCTATGATTGGAAGCTTACTGTACCTGACAGCTACCAGACCAGATATTTTGCAGGCAGTATGCATGGTAGCATGATTTTAGGCTAATCCTAAGGAGACTCATGTGACAACAGTGAAGAGGATTCTTCGGTACCTCAAGGGTACTATGGAGTATGGGTTATGGTATCCAAAAGGTAAAGACTTCACCCTTATTTTGTATTCAAATGCAAATTGGGAAGGATGTGTAGATGCCAGAAAGAGTACCAGTGGAGGTGCATTCTATCTTGGAGACAGATTGGTCGCGTGGCACAGTAAGAAACAAGAGTCAGTTTCTTTATCGACAGAGAGGCAGAATATATTATAGCAACAACATGTTGTACTCAGGTACTGTGGATGAAAAAAACCTTGAAATATCTTGGTATTAGCTTCAGTGAGCCAATATCAGTTAAGTGTGATAACACCAGTGCGATTAACATCTCCAAGAATCTGGTTATGCATGCACGCACAAAACACATTGCCATCAAGTATCACTTTTTGAAGGAGAAAGTTGCAAAAGGTGAGGTTAAGTTGGATTTTGTTCCAACTACAGAGCAAGTAGCAAATATCTTCACAAAACCATTGCCCAAGGAAGTTTTTGAGTACCTTCACAATAAATTGGGAGTGGTCACACTTCCCAAGAATTGACTAGCTACGGGGATCACATTCTCAGGGGGAGCATTTAAGTATTTGATTATCTTTTTGCTCATGCTCATGATTTTTGCTAAGTGTAATAAATTGTGCTTGAGAATGTTGTGCATGGACTCAGGGGGAGTCTGCAGTAGCCCTTTGGTATTATTTTCAAAGGGGGAGAAGAGTTACAGAAATTGCACATGTGTTGCCAACAATTCCAAAGGGGGAGATTGTTGAGCAAGGTGCAGCAATAGTATTGTCATTGTTGTTAACATAGTCAGATAGATTTGTTGATGCAGTGGACAGGAAGTTCAAAATCTATTCAGATGCAGAAGTTAGGAGTTCAAAGGTTATTCAGAGTATGTACAGTGATTTTCCAAGAATACCGAAGTGGCCCATTTGCAAAAGATCAAAGAAAAAGACAAGTAAGAAAAGTGTCGCAATATCACGACATATACAGCAGGCAAGGAAAACTGTCACGATTTCGCGACATGTTGGAAGAGAAAAAGGCAAGTGGAAAAACTATCATGATTTCATGACATGTTGGAAGAGAAAGAGAAAGCAGGAAAAACTGTCGTGATTTCATGACATGTTGGAAGAGAAAAAGACAAGTGGAAAAACTATCGCGATTTCATGATATGTTGGAAGAGAAAGAGAAAGCAAGAAAAACTGTCACGATTTCACATGTTGGAAGAGAAAAAGGCAAGTAGAAAAACTGTCGCGATTTCGCGACAAGTTGGAAGAGAGAGAAACCAGGAAAAATTGTCACGATTTCGTGACATGTTGGAAGAGAAAAAGGCGAGAGGAAAAACTGTCGTGATTTCATGACAGGTTGGAAGAAAAATAGAAAGCAAGAAGAAGTGTCGTGATTTCATGAGAAGTTCGAAGAAAGAGAACAAGTAAGAAAAGTGTCACGATTTCGCGACATGTCACATTTTCGCAACTAAAATAGGAGAGAGAAAGTAAGTTGGAAGAGTGTCACGATTTCGCGGCATGTCGCATTTTTGCGACTAAAACAGGAGAGAGAACGTAAGTTGGAAGAGTGTCGCAATTTTGTGACATGTCGCATCTTCACGATAAAAGAAAGAGAGGAAGCGTACAGAAGCAGAACTGTCACGATTTCATGACAAAAGCAGAGAAGAAGACTTCGAAGGCAGAAGTGTCGCGATTTCATGAAAAAAGCAGAAAGCAAGACTACGAAAGCATAACTATCGTGATTTCATGACAAAAGCAGAAAGTAAGACTTCAGAAGCAGAAGTGTTGCAATTTCATGACAAAAGCAAAGAAGTAAAGTATGGAAATAGAAGTGTCACGATTTCACAACAAAAGCAGAGAAGAAAAATTCGAAGGCAGAAGTGTCGTGATTTTGCGACAAAAGCAAAAAGCAAGATTGCGAAAGTAGAACTGTCACGATTTCACGACAAAAGCAGAGAAGAAGACTTCAAAGTCAGAAGTGTCGTGATTTCACGACAAAAGCAAAGTCGAAGTCTATGGAAGCAGAAGTGTCGCGATATCACAACAAAAGAATAGAGAAAGTGTACGGAGGCGAAAGTGTCACGATATTGTGACATGTATTTTCGTGGGCCAAAGAAAATAGAAATAGCAAGGAGAAAAAGTGTCGCGATATCGCGACATGTTGTATTTTTGCGGTCCGATGCAAAGATAAATAGCAAGGAGAAAAAGTGTCGTGATATCGCGACATGTATTTTCATGATCCAATGCAAAGAGAAATAGAGAAAGAAAAAGTGTCACGATATCGCGACATGTATTTTCGGGGGCCAAAGCAAGGAGAAAGAGAGAAAGAAAAAGTGTCACGATATCACGACATGTTGTATTTTCGTGGTTGAGTTGAAGCCAACGAAGATCGATGACAGCCGAGTAAAATTGGGGTTTGCAGTTGTTATGAAAGCTGACTAAGATTAGGGTTTACAGTTGACTAAGATTGGGGTTTTCATCATTAAAATGTTGTTATAAAAGGAGGGCTGCTTGGAGAATTGAAGGATGTTGAAGTGTGCAAAGTTTGGTCATAGTGTGCAGAGAGCAAGTTGTGTTGAATCGTGCTAAGTGCGAAATTTTCAAAGAGATCAGAGTGTGCGAAAGGGAGAAGATGATCGTGAAGGTCGACTGTAATGAAGCAGAGTGTGCGAAGTAATTGCGCAGAGAGAGTAGAGTGTGTAGAGAACACAAAGGTGAAGAAAACCAGTCAGGGTCTTGCAAAAGCAAAGGTATCTTACTGTTAAACCTATAGATTCAAATTGAAGTCCAGGTTGGTGCTTGACATTAGGGGTTGGTGCTCCTTCCAGTTGGTGCTGGTAAATCAGGGGTTGGTGCTCCTTCCAATTGGTGCTAGTAAATCAGAGGTTGGTGCTCCTTTTTGTTAGTGCAGATAAATCATGGGTTGGTGCTCCTTCCAATGTGTGCTGGTAAATTAATTGTAAATTTGGTGCTTTGCAAAGGCTGGATTTGGATGGTAGTCCAAGCAGTCATTTTTGAGGAGTAGCCACATTGGTGAACCTTGTTAAATCTTGTGTTGTGTGATGCTCTTTTGTTATACTTGTTGTATCTAATAATAAGTTTTAATTGTTGCTGTATAAAGAGCTATAGATTCAAGTTTAAAAGAGCCACACTGATTCACCCCCCCTCTCAGTGTCATTGTAAGACTAAAAAATATAAATATATGCCCAAATTTGTTCATTAATTATCCTTGCTCTAATGAAATTTGTGTGGCATATGCGAAAATGAGCTCGTGTGGTTTAAAACATTTGGAAAAGGAAGCAGATGATAACACAGAGAGAGACCACCCCCCAATTTGCATTGGGTAGTGTTTCCTAGTGGCAACTTGGAGAGTGCGAAGGCGTTGAGAGCACGGAGGTCATGCGTTCGATTCTCGCTAAGTGGTTTTTTGTGGCAGTGTTATGGAAGCGCCCAAGGTGCACGTTTTTATTAAATTTAGGCAAGGAGAAGTGCAAAGAGGAAGAAAGTGGTGCTTTCCCCTTTGCAAATAAGCATGTAGTTCATGTGGAAACCTTAGCCACGGCTAAGGCACTCTCGATGAGGGCAAGTCGTAGGGTCGAAACCCCTTGAGGCAGGTACAATTTTTTAATTAAAATTTTATGAGTTATGCCCTAAGGTTGGAGTGATAAGGTTGTTCTAAAGTTTATTAATTTTTAATAAACTTTATTAAATAAAGGTTGTGGTGATTGATTATTGAAGGTGAAGTATTGATGATTATTTGAATTCTATAATCTGAAAATTTTTGTTTTGAGAGTTATGTTTTAGGAGGTATAAGGAGTTATAATAAAGGCTTAATTGAGATTTATTTTAAGACTTTTTGGCTATTATTTTTTATAAGGGTTTATTCTAAAAGGACTTTGGTGGATGTTATTATTGAGTTGGAGTAATAAGGTGTTATTGGGTTATTATTTTTGTATTGTGATATTACTCAAGTCTACTAACCCTTTTGTGATTGGAAAGAGAAATTTGTGAGAGTGGCATATTTGTGAGAACAACTCCTTGGCATCAAAAATGTATGGGCAAATTCCTTCTTGGTTGAGTTGATTGATTGCTTTATTGAAATTTAAGTTTGGAGTGAAAAGGACTTGATTAGGGTTTCCTTTTCGAAAGTGGTTGAGTTATTGCTTCAATGTTTTCTAATTTGAGAGTTGAGATTAAAACCTTATTTTATTAGCATTGTTGTTGAGATCATTGGTTGAGTGAAGTGTTTGAGTTAATGTTTCAAGGTTTTCTGAAATTGAGAATTGTGATTAAAACATTGTTTGATGAGCATGGTTGTTGAAGTGAGTTGTTATGCAAAGAACTTGAGCTAGGGTTTGAAAATATCATGAGTATCATTGTTATGTGAGATTTGTTTTTGAGAATTGTTGAAAATATTTTGAGTTGGATGATACATGCTTGGACTAGGATTTGTGAGCAAGTGTTGTTTCTTGAAGTGATTGGTTGAGTAGATTTGATTGATCCTAGTCAAGTGAATGTATAAAGTGATTGTTCAAGTTCCATAAAATAAACTATTCTATATTCTGAGTTGAGAAAGTGATTGAGTATTGAGTATAGAACATATTAAGTCTCTAACAATTCTCTTTATGTTTCTATGAGATTGGACAAGTTTTGTGTGGACTTCTAAAGTAGATTTGAGGTAAGTCTTTGAGAAGACTTGTGGACTGATTTTGTGTGAGCCTTTGTGGAAGCTTATAATACAAATTTGAGCAAGTCCTAGAGAGGACTTATTAAGCAGATTTGGACAAGTTCTGTGTGAGATTATTGAGCAGATTTGGACAAGTTTTGTGTGAGCTTGTTGAGCAGATTTGGACAAGTTCTATGTGAGCTTGTTGAGAAAATTTGTATAGGTTTTGTGTGAGTTTTTTGAGCAAATTTGGACAAGTTCTGTGTGGACCTATTGAGCATAATTTGGACAGGTTCTAAGTGGTCCTGTTGAGCAGATTTGAGTAGGTTCTGAGTGGACCTGTTGAGCAGAGTTGTGTAGGTTTTGTGTGGACCTGTTGAGAAAATTTGGACAGGTTTTGAGTGGACCTATTGAGCATATTTGAGTAGGTTTTGAGTGGACCTATTGAGCATATTTGTGCTAGACCGACTGGACTGTGTTTAGTACATATTTGAGTGGACTTGTGCTAGACCGACTAGACTGTGTTTAGTGCAAGAGTTGAGCAAATTTGTGCTAGACCGAATGGACTGTGTTTAGTGCATATTTGAGTGAGATTATTGAGAAGACTTGTGCTAGACCAAATGAACTATTTTTAGTGCAAGAGATTGAGTATAGTTGTGCTAGATCGACTAGACTGTGTTTAGTATAGAATTGAGATAGAGCTTTGGAGGTGACAGAGTAGAGAGGAAAGAGTCTCTAGTGGATAGAGATCCATCAACCAGGACATTGAGGACATGTCTTTCGAATGAGGATAAGAGTCTTCAAGTGGAGAGAGATCCACCAGTCAGTGCAGTGAAGGCAGTGTCTTATAGAGGATCACCAGACAGAGTAGAGGAGAAATAGTTCTCCTGTGGATAGAGATCCACAAACCAGATTTAGGGAATCAACATCTATTTTGGATAGAGTTCCATAAATATTGTAAAAGGTAAAGAATTCCCAAGAGATTGATTGAGAAAATTTTAATGAAATATTTTCTCCGTGGAGTAGCCCACATTGGGTGAACCATGTAAATTATGGTGTCTCTATTGTGTGTGATGATTTGTGCATTGCTTTGGTTATTGCTATTGATATTTCCATTGATTATATTTATTAATATTATTTGGAAAAGAAAATTAAAAAGTGGTCTTATACTGTTCACCCCCCTCTTAGTACAAGCTTGTGTTCTTCATTCATAATAAAGGTCTATTGCATGTAAAATTTGAAGCATAAAGGCCTTCCATTCTTCAATATCTCTTACTGAGTATTTTTCTAGCTAAGGATTTTGTTCTCTAAACATCCTCCTTATCATTGCAACTTTTTGAAATTTTCTCAGCATATCTCTTTTGTAATTCTCCATTTCTACCCTTGCCATTCTAGTTACTGCAGTGACTTCCTCTAACTTTTTGTAGAAGAGAGGATGAGTATGTAGAGTTATTCCTTTGATTTTATCCCAATAGTGAAGCTAAATTTGTTTGATCCATTATTTTGATATCATTAATACTTGGGGCTTCTCCTTCTTTTTTAATTCAGCTAATGCAGTAGTCAAATATTCCTCCTATTGTTGCAGCTTGACCTTGAATTCTATATCTTGCTTTCGTACCGCACCTTGTGTTGTTTGCAGTTCCTCCTCCAGGTTGGTGATTCTCTCATTTCTTTATCATAGCTCTTTCTTAGAGGGATCCTTATTGAGTATGTCCTTCAATGATTTCACCTCATTCTTTAGTGCTTCCTGATCCATTTTTTATCCATTTAATTGGACCTCCAGGACCTAGATCCTTTTCTATGTGACTTTCAACTTCCTATTTGTGGTTTTTCCTTGCACAAAGAGCATATCAGCCTCCATGTGCAATTTCCAAAGGGTTTTAGCCTAAGAAATCATGGATATATCCCTTGTTTATACATCAAACTACCAATATTTAGGCCTCATTTTTGTGATGGTTTTTTTACTCTAGGTCGAGCAGTTACCTTGATCCTTATCAGCATACAACTACCGTAGCTTCTCCTTAACCTATTTCTTCTGATTATCCTACATAATTTTTATAATATCAAAAACCTCCAACAAGTCTTATTCTATGGCTTGGGACATGAGGGGTGCAACCAGGAAGGCTAGTAATGGAGTCAATGGGTATGATACCACTACACAATATGGAGTTGCACTAGCTACTTCATCCTAGTGCTCTTGTTGTGATGGTGGTGATAGCAGAGGAGGTGGCCATGGTGGAGACTATACTGGTGGTGGTGGAATAAATAATGAAGTGGACAAGGAAGGCAATCAAGGTGGAATGGATGGGGTGATTGATGGCTAGGATGTAGGTGGAGGTAATGGTGGTTTGATAAATCCTAAGGTAGGTTTGGAGGATAAGTGGAGCAAAAAGGAGAGATAATGAGGGATTTATGGTTCTCATATTTGATCAAGTGAGCAATAAATAGAATCATCCTAGAATGTTGATTTTTATGGGAATGTGAATGCTCCAAGCTATAAATAGATGAGGATCAACTGGGAGAAAAGGACCAGGGATTGATTTAGAAGCCATACCTTATCCTTGTGTTTTTTCTAGACTCCTCCACTACTTGCTTTCCATTCTTATATTGGGTGACGATGGTTGTTGTTGCTACTTTAGCCCTCTATTTCTCCTGTTGTAATCATTACCATTTGTTTTTAGCCTTGCATTCCTTAGAACTATCAAAATTTGGATGTTCTTTTTATCTTACTTGTCTTCAACCTCTGCTACTGGGGGTTGGGCATTCTTTTTTATTGTGCTCCAAAAGGTCTAGTCGATCTAGTCCTTTTGGCATACACGACTTGTTGGTGTTGAGAAAGAGGACTTCCTTCCTCAGTACCATTTTTGTGAATTGTACTCTATTGTGACTAATGCTCACTTCCTCTTCATTGTCATCATCCTCTTAATCTTCTTCAATTTATTATTTAACTTTGTCCTCTTATTTTCTTTGGTCTTCATCTTTTGGCTTTCTCAAAACTTTTGAGAAAATGTCATTCTGAGTCAATTCCCTCCAAATGATGAATTCAACGTCAAATTCTACCTCAAAATCATTATTCATATTTCCTAGGAAGGCCTTTTTTATTTGATCTCACTCACATCGCAACACCCACCATTCTTTGACTTTATACTCGATCCACCCTTTCTTCTTCTTTATACCCTCAACTAGCATTGGACTCAATAGTTATTCGAGGTTCCTTTTAGAATTTAAGATCTTCTCATATGGGTAGCATGTTCTCTATGATGGTATTTTATGCATTTTGAGGCATGTGAACAACACCACTTAACCTTATGGTATGTTTCTATATTGTTTTATTTTCTCAATCTTTTTGTGTGCAAAACTTGGTGGCCTATTATTCCCACTGAGCTTGGTCTTAAGAATGTTGTTCGGGTCATAATTCCATCTATGAGGCACCATAAATAGATTTAGATTAGATAACTTATTTTCAGATTTTGGTATGTAGTGTAGTCTAGTTTGGGCTTGTTGATTGGACCAAATTTTACTAACAACTGAAATATTAATGTCTTCTTTGCTCTGGCACCTAGATTTTTCTCAATGAAGTAAATTTATTTACACACTTCTATGCCAAGTATATAGTTCATAACATAGAAAGGTAGTAGGTAGGGAAACCAGAGAACTCGTATAGCCATATGAAGGTGCCTTCCTATAGATAAGACCAATCTTTGGTTTTTTTATAGGGACCTCTCAAGTATTCCTATGCCTTACAGTACAGGCATGGGAAAACCTCATAAATACGTATGAGAGCGGGCCTTCAAAATTTTCTATTGAATTATACGTAATAATTTCTCCTCCTAAGCGTATGCATCTAATCCACCACTGGACATATATGGTTGCGATCATATTTATGTTGAATTTGCATGCAGTGCTTCACACGTGGTATGCAATATAGAAAAAACCATGCAATATAGGAGGGATATGGAAAATCATCACTTAGCTCTCTCCTAAAATCTATCATCTTTTCTCTATTTTTTGTGGCCAATAATTTAGCTCAGTCCACCCGGATACAATTATTCACCTTTATTACTACATGTGCCATACCCATTTCGTATGGGTAAATTATGGCATCTATAGACAAACCCAATAGGATTTCCAACATTTAAATGAACGATTAGATGTCCTCTTTAAAGTATACAATATTCTAAGGTGTCTCCATATAGTCATCCATCATCTTACCTAGTACTTTCATCGACCATTTTTTGGGGTTGGCTTCTCCCATCTTCTTTCTTTGTTCTTCTAGAACAATAGTTTTGAGGTACCCTCCCAAAATATCCTTAGCAGGGATATATTTTATGGTAAAAATCATCCTAATTTTTTGTGCATATATATGGAACAGACACTAAAAATTTTGGTTTTTGACCGCACCCACACTAGTTTCATAAAACTGAGAAATTGCATCAATCAACTCCGGGCAAGGATGCATTGGAGTTGGCATGAAACTATAGAATTAGGCCTGCCATGCTACACCCCCTAGGTTATTGTGAGAGATATGTTTCACTTTGGCCTCTGAGCCCTCATAGAAACCTTTCAATCTTGATTTTATTATGATGAAAATATCACAAATTCTCTCATATATATCAGACAACTACTTGGGGGGATTTGGCTTTGTTATTCTGCTTTCTTCGAGGGTTCGATCTCTTGGTGATCTTGCAACACTCCTAGATGGTACCTCGTAGCATTTTTTCTAAATTAGTATACTTGTATATTCAAATGGCTCGAGTCTCTCACCCACCTTGGATAATTTCTTCAATCGTTTTGTGTCACAAGAATGGTGAAACAAAGGCACTGCCCTTTCTAATTTATAATGCTCATCATAGAGGAAAGAGGGTGTGATTGACAATATTATTATAGAGGATTTGTCCTAAATGAGGGATATATTTTTTATCATCATTTGTTCTAAAAAGTTATTTTGATATTCATCTTTAGGGTACATACCATCGGCCAGTAATATTGATCTCATGCTCCAACGGTTGGTGTCCATTGGGTAACCCAATTCAAAAAATGGCTTTTTTTACCTTAACCTTTTTGGTGATCGTGGACTCGTTACCTGTCAGGATGTAATTGATCCAAGGTATATTGGATTTGGTATCTCATACCATTATCATTTATGGCACCATATTTTCCCTATCCTAAGAAGTGTGCATGTGTTGTTTCTAATCATGAAGATGATTGCCACACTTGTAAAGAAGCTACCATTTGGACTGGTACGTGTCCTTCACCACTCCCTTTTAAATTTTTGATGTGTATCCCTTGGAGTGAGCGTGGTTTGTTGGTGTAGACAATTTTCAATCATGGATTGGACCTTCACCCAATTTTCTATTTATGTCACACCCTTGCCATCATTGAGGTGGAGCACAACTATGTCACCTCGATGATTGTGCATGTCGTTGATTTTATTAACCAAAGTGAACTTCTTGCTATGGAGGGATTTTGTCAAGATTCTTTGTGATGGGTTTTTGGGACTCATCCAAAGTTTAATAGTTTCTTATTATTATTATTATTACTAGACATGCTTGTGATATGTTTTTGGATCCCGTTCAGAGCCCGGTGGTTCCTCGATTTTTTTCTAGGTTTCACACTTGGTCAATTTTGTGCATCATTCCATAACGAACTTATAGGAACCATATGGAGCCCGACCATAGCCCATTTTTTTATTGTGTGTTTCCATGATAGGTTTTTGGGACTCATTTGGAGCCTGATATTTACCCGATTGTCTTCCTAGTTCTACACTTAGCCAAAGTTTTGCATTCTTTCATGGTGGAATTTTGAGACCCATAAGGAGTCTGACAATTTCCTATTGCTCCACAAAGATTGAAACTTAGCCATTTTGCCTATCTAGGAAGCCTTGACATGAATGTGGCGATTCATTATGGGTACCTTTGTATTGGAGGCCTGCTCAGCTACTCATAGTTTTGAATATTTATAGAGTGGGATTGAGAAGAGGGAAAAGGCTATATACATTTGCCAAATATATACATATATACACTATTAGCATTATTGGTATTAGGCATAATGTTTAAGGTGTTGGTCATTCACTAGAATCGAGAGCAGTCGGTCATCAAGATCATGTAGTTGATTTACATTTTTGTCCTTTCAATATTCAATGAGATATGACCTAGACCAAATGGGATCAAATTTTCCATGTGCACCTGTATTTGCTTGGTCTGCATTCCATTTTACCACAAGGTCACCTTCATTAAATATCTTTTGCCTCACCTTTTTATCAAACCAGTGTTTCATAGCATTTTGGTGTTAGTATAGATTTTTGTATACCTATTTGCATTTTTCCTCTGGCTACACCAATTCCATCAACCTTCTTTCCATTGGTGGAAAGCTATCCATCTCCATTTCACTCATAAACCTAAGGGCTAAAAGTTCTAGATTGATCAGGAGAACAAACTCCTTTCCATACACTAGATCATGCGATGATGTCTTCAAGGAATTCTTAGGAGTTTTCCTATCCACCCATAGTGCTTGATCAAGCAATAGGTGTCATCTTCTGGGATTCTTCTCGATGCTCCACTTAATTATCTTTAACAAATTTTTATTTTTAGATTGTTGGCAATTTTGGGTACTTTGGGTACATTGCCCTTGCTCAAGTATATAAGTTGTCATTGATGTCAAGAAGCTTTTGAAGGAATTTGATTTGATGTCAAATAATTTGTTTTGATGAAGGTTATGGCATGACAGTTTCAAAGGTCTTTTGCAAACCCCAAGCTGACAGGTTCGAGAGAAAGAGCTCGCAGAGAAAAAGTGTCGCGATATCGTGACATGTCGGTTTTCGCGACCCGAAGAAAAGAAAAGCGCTAAGGAGAAAAAGTGTCGCGATATCGCGACATGTCGGGTTTTCGTGACCCGAAGAAAAGAAAAGCGCTAAGGAGAAAAAGTGTCGCGATATCGCGACATGTCGGGTTTTCACGACCCAAAGAACAGAAAAGAGCTAAGGAGGAAAAGTGTCACGATATCGCGACATGTCGCATTTTCGTGACTTAAGCAGGAGAGAGAAAGCAAGTTAGAAAAGTGTCGCGATATCGCGACATGTCGCATTTTCATGACTTAAGCAGGAGAGAGAAAGCAAGTTAGAAAAGTGTCGCGATATCGCGACATGTCACAGTTTTGCGACTCAAAGAGGAGAGAGAATGTACGGAGTCAGAAATGTCGCGATATCGTGACAAAAACAAAAAGGAAGTCTAAGGAAGCAAAAGTGTCACGATATCATGACAAAAGCTAAAAAGAAGACAAAGGAGTTAGAAGTGTCGTGATATCGCGACATAAGAAAAGAAGAAGAGTACGCAAGCAGAAAGTGTCACGATATCGCGACAAAAGAAAGAAGGAACAGTTCGGAGGCGAAAGTGTCACGATATCACGACATGTTATGTTTTCGTGGTCAACAGCCAAGAAAAAGTCGAAGAGGCAAAAGTGTCGCGATATCGCGACATGTGGCATTTTCGTGGCAACAGAAATAAAAGAAGCTACAGAGACAGAAATGTCATGATTTCACGACAGGTCGTAAGAGCGCAAGACAAGAAGAAGAACCCGACTGGAATGAGAAGTATGACAGAGGACCGACATCTCCACGGCATTTATAAGGGTAGATACAGAGTGAATTCTTGCAGCTAAAATGTGAAAAGTAAACAAATGACAATGCGACAACTACAGGGTCAATTACCGAATGAAGTCTTCGAGCAGTTGAGTTACCGAATATCTTCATGAGTTGAAGCCGACGAAGATCGATGACAGTCGACTAAAATTAGGGTTTGCAGTCGACTAAAATTAGGGTTTGCATTTGTTATAACAGTCGACTAAGATTAAAGTTTTCATCATGAAAATTCTGTTATAAAAGGAGGGTTGTTTGGAGAGTTGATGTGTTGTTGAATGCGTCGTTGAATGTGCGTCGAAGTGTGCGAGATGCAGCCGAAAGAGCACAGATAGCGTAGAAGTGGTGAGATGATGTCGAAGTGTGTAGAGTGAGCGAAGAGTCATGGTGAATTGTTCTAAGTGTCGTTGTGATTGCGTAGAGAGTGCAAAGGTTGAAGTTCGACCAAGTGCGGCTATGATTGCGTAGAGAGAGCAGAGGGCGTAGAGAGCACAAAGGGCAAAGACGAATGCGAAGTGCTGCTATATGAGGACAGAGGTGCACTGGTTCTTTGAGAAGAACCTAAGGACAGATTTGGCAAGTCTTTGAGAAGGCTTGTGTGCAGAGGATTGATTTGTTCAAGTGTTGGACAGATCTGACAGACAGAGGAAGACTTGTACTAGACCGACTGACTGTGTTTGGTACAGGTTGCTGAGCTGCTGTGGATGTGATCATAGAAGGCAGAGGTCTCTTAGGCTAAGCATTGAGGATAGGAGGTCTTTGGTGGAAAGGAGTTCCACGTGTTGGCAAGAGGTAGAGGCAGTTGATCTTCTGAGGGATCATTTCCAGAGCAGAGGGGAAGGTATCTCCTTTGAGCAGAGGCTCATAAATTCTGATTGGGGGAAGGTATCTCCTTTGGGCCGAGGCTCATAAACATTGTATTTGGGAAGGATTCCCAAAGAACTTTGAGATAACTTTTAGAGAAAAGTTTTTGTGGACGTAGCCCAACCATTTTGGGTGAACCACGTTAAAAATGGGTCTTCAATGTGTGATGATTTCTGTCTTGATTAATGTTGTGTTGATGCCACTTGCTATCTAAAGTTAAAATTATTAATTGGTTAAGTCTTATACTGTTCACCCCCCTCTCAAGTATAAGCTTGTGTTCTTCAATTGGTATCAGAGCCGGTCTCTCCAGAAAGAGCCTAACAGCTTGGAGAAGGATCTATCAGAGGAACATACAGATTCAGAAAGAGATGAAGAGGTTGAGTTCGATCTCAAAGGTGAATTCTTCTTGGCTTTAAGAAAGCTTGAGAAATTTAGGGAAGAGAATTCTGTTCTCAAGCATCAATGTCAGGAAGAAGAGATAGCAAGATCAGAATTGTCTCAAAGTGTTATAGACTTCAAAATTCTAGCTAAAGAAGGGAAGAAGGTTGAACAGGTTCTGACAGAGGCTCTAAAAGGAAAGGAAGCTGATTGCAAGAAACTAGAAGAAGAGGTTATGTCTCTTAGAGTGAAGTTGGAACAGTTGGCTCTCAGACAGAATACTCCATGTGAAAAGCAAAAGAAGGATGGTATCACCATTCATGAAACAGGGTCTTCAAGCAAGATCAATCTTCATCCTGAAGAGCGATGGATTCTAGCTGGTCACAAGAAGAACAATCATCCAAGGCATCAAAACAAGTTACATAATACTTTCCATGGCTATTGTTTTTCCTGCAAGAAATTTGGTCACAAAGCTATGCATTGCAATAAGTCTTTGAATAGCCATAGTAAGGAAAATGTTAACTCTTTTGCACCTCTTATGAATAAAAATGTCATGTGTTACAAGTGCAAGAATTTTGGGCATATAGCAAGGATGTGCAGTTTGGATAGATCTAGCCTTGAGTTCACTAAAAAGAGAAATGAGATCAAATCTAAGTCAATGATAGTTCAAACTGCTTTTCATGCTCAAGACAAAGTAGAAAAATGGTATCTTGATAGTGGTTGTTCAAAACATATGACTGGTGAAAAGGAAAAGTTTTTGGTCTTAAAAGAAACAAACAGAGGAACAATTAGTTTTGGAGATAACAAGTCAGCTAAAATCTGTGGTAAAGGGACTCTTAGTTTGGATGGGAAATCCAAAACAAAAAATGTGCTTTATGTAGAAGGCCTAAGACATAATCTTCTAAGTGTGAGTCAACTTTGTGATCAAGGGCACATAGTATCTTTCTTTTCGGATAGATGTGAGATAAGTAAAGAAAAAAATGGAAAACTCATTGCTAGTGCTACAAGGACTCCAAACAATCTTTACATGCTAAGTGAGATAAAAAAGGAAAAGTGTTTTCTAACTCAAGAAGATGAGAGTTGGTTATGGCATAAAATATTGGGGCATTTGAGCTTTGATAATCTTGTCAATATTAGTAACAAGGAAGCAGTTAGAGACTTGCCCAAAATAAAAAGGCCCCATAACATCATTTGCGGTCCTTGTCAACATGGAAAATAGACCGGAACCAGTTTCAAATCAAAAGGGTATACTTCTTCAAAACCATTGGATCTTATTCATACTGATTTATGTGGCCCTACCAGAACTCAGAGCATTCAGGGGGAAAGCTACTTCATGTTGTTTATAGATGATTATTCTAGAATGACTTGGGTTACTTTTCTCAAAGAAAAATCTGAAGCTTTTGAAAAATTTAAAGCTTTCAAAGAAATGATTGAAAATGAGACTGACAAGAGAATCAAATGCTTAAGATCATATAGAGGAGGAGAGTTCACTTCAAATGAATTTGTGGAATACTGTGAGCAACAAGGAATCAAAAGAGAATATTCAAGCAGCAAGAACTCCTCAACAAAATGGAGTAGTTGAAAGGAAAAATAGAACTATTGAAAATATGGCTAGAGCTATGTTAAATGAGTCAAAACTTTCAGATGGCTTTTGGAAAGAGGCAGTCAGTACAACAATCTACATTATCACCAGGGCCCAACTTAGAGTCAATCATCATAAAACTCCTTATGAGTTGTGGAAAGGAAGACCAACTACAGTAAAATACTTCAAAGTGTTTGGGAGTAAGTGCTTCATCAGAAGGGAAGATCAGAATTTGGGTAAGTTTGATCCTAGATGTGATGAGGGAATCTTTCTTGGGTATTCCATCAAAAGCAAGGCCTACAGATGCTTCAACAAAAGAACTCATACAATTGTAGAGAGCATAAATGTAACAGTTGATGAAAAGACAGGGATAAGAGAACCAGTCAAGGAACTCAGTGATGAAATTTGTCAAGAAGAATTCAGAGAGGTTTCAGATGAAGAAGAGGAAAGACAACAACTGCTTCCCAAAACTCCTTCACGATATGTTCAAAAACATCATCCCAAAGATTTGATCATTGGTGATCCAAATAGGAGGCAAACAAGAAGAAGAGTCATTCCCTCACATGATTCTACAAATGTTTCATTATTATCTCAGATTGAGCCAAAATATTTCAGAGAAGCATGTGCAGATAAGTTTTGGGTAAAAGCAATGGATGAAGAGCTAAATCAAATAGAGAAAAGTGAAACTTGGGAATTGGTTCCAAGACCTAAGGACAAGAATGTCATTGGCACAAAATGGATATTCAGAAATAAACTCAATGAGGATGGAAATATTGTTAGAAACAAAGCTAGGTTAGTCTGCAAAGGTTATGCTCAAGTAGAAGGTGTTGATTTCAAAGAGACATTTGCTCCTATTGCTCGTCTTGAAGCTATCAGAATGTTTTTGGCCCTTTCAAGCTTCAAATCATTCAAGGTATATCAAATGGATGTAAAGTCACCTTTTCTAAATGGGGTGTTGGTAGAAGAAGTCTACATAGAACAGCCAGAAGGAGTGTCTCTCTCGAATAGTCAGACTATGTGTGTAAACTGAAAAAGGCCTTGTATGGGTTAAAGCAAGCACCTAGGGCTTGGTACTCAAGACTTGACAGGTATCTTCATGAGCAAGGCTTCAGGAAAGGTGTGGCAGATAGCAATTTGTATATTAAGGATGAAGGTGATGATATGTTGATTATGGTTGTCTATGTTGATGATATTATTTTTGGGGGAAATAATACTCAGATGTGCAAAGATTTTGCTAACACCATGCAGAAGGAATTTGAGATGTCTATGATTGGAGAGTCGTCATTCTTTTTAGGTCTTCAGATTGCTCAATCAAAAGATGGTGTATTTCTCTCTCAAGGAAAGTATATCAAAGAAATGTTGAAGAAATTTGGGATGATGGACAGCAAACCAGTATGTACTCCAATGATTATAGGGTGCAAGATGAGTAAATATGATGAATCTCCAGCGGCAGATCAGAGGTTGTACAGATCAATGATTGGCAGTTTATTATATGTTACAACTACTAGACCAGATATCATGCAGGCAGTTGGGTTAGTAGCAAGATTTTAGGCAGCTCCTAAAGATTCTCATGTTATAGCAGTTAAGAGGATATTCAGATATCTAAAGGGCACTATGGACTTTGGGCTTTGGTATCCCAAAGGTGATGATTTCATTCTCACAGCTTATACAGATGCAGATTGGGCAGGCAATATTGATGATAGGAAAAGCACTAGTGGTGGAGCATTCTTTCTGGGAAAGAGTTTGGTTTCTTGGCTAAGTAAGAAACAACCTTCAGTTTCCTTATCTACAACAGAGGCTGAATACATAGCAGCAGTGGTTGGGTGTACACAGGTTTTATGGATGAAAACCACCTTGGAGGATTTCAAAGTCAAGCATGAACAACCCATCTCCATACTTTGTGATAATACAAGTGCCATAAGTATTTCCAAAAATTTGGTAATGCACTCAAGGACAAAGCATATTTCCATCAAGTATCACTTTCTAAGGGAGAAAGTGCAAGACAAGCAGGTCAAGCTAGAGTATGTGTCTACTAAAGAGCAGATTGCAGATATCTTCACCAAACCTCTTCCAAGAGATACGTTTGAGTATCTAAGGGAGAAATTGGGAGTTGTACTCCCACCCCAGAATTAATCACCTCATCAGGAGGTGGGGGAGGGACCAAGCTAAGAGGCTCATTCTTAGTCCCGAGCCCCAAAGGTGACCCTTTGCCATTGATGACAAAGGGGGAGAGATATGAGTAAGGGGGAGAGCTTCAAAGTGAAGAGGAAAGCTTCAAGTCAGGGGGAGAAAAACTTCAAAGGAAGATTCTCAGTTGTGGGCATAGTTGGTCAATTGTTAGCATAGTTGGTTTCAGTTTTGGCTCTTGAGAAGTGTTTTCAGTAAAGGTTTGCCATCAATGACAAAGGGGGAGATTGTTGGCAATTTTGGGTACTTTGGGTACATTGCCTTTGCTCAAGTATATAAGTTGTCATTGATGTCAAGAAGCTTTTGAAGGAATTTGATTTGATGTCAAATAATTTGTTTTGATGAAGGTTACGGCATGACAGTTTCAAAGGTCTTTTGCAAACCCCAAGCTGACAGGTTCGAGAGAAAGAGCTCGCAGAGAAAAAGTGTCACGATATCGCGACATGTTGGGTTTTTGCGACCCGAAGAAAAGAAAAGCGCTAAGGAGAAAAAGTGTCGCGATATCGCGACATGTCAGGTTTTCACGACCCAAAGAAAAGAAAAGCGCTAAGGAGAAAAAGTGTCGCGATATCGCGACATGTCGGGTTTTCGCAACCCGAAGAACAGAAAAGAGCTAAGGAGGAAAAGTGTCGCGATATCGCGACATGTCGCATTTTCGCGACTTAAGCAGGAGAGAGAAAGCAAGTTAGAAAAGTGTCACGATATCGTGACATGTCGCATTTTCATGACTTAAGTAGGAGAGAGAAAGCAAGTTAGAAAAGTGTCACGATATCGCGACATGTCGCAGTTTCGCGACTCAAAGAGGAGAGAGAATGTACGGAGTCAGAAATGTCACGATATCACGACAAAAACAAAAAGGAAGTCTAAGGAAGCAAAAGTGTCGTGATATCACGACAAAAGCAAAAAAGAAGACAGAGTTAGAAGTGTCGCGATATCGCGACATAAGAAAAGAAGAAGAGTACGCAAGCAAAAAGTGTCGCGATATCGTGACAAAAGAAAGAAGGAACAGTTCGGAGGTGAAAGTGTCACGATATCGTGACATGTTATGTTTTCGCGGTCAACAACCAAGAAAAAGTCAAAGAGGCAAAAGTGTCGCGATATCGCGACATGTGGCATTTTCGTGGCAACAAAAATAAAAGAAGCTACAGAGACAAAAATGTCACGATTTCGTGACAGGCCGTAAGAGCGCAAGACAAGAAGAAGAACCCGATTGGAATGAGAAGTATGACAGAGGACCGACATCTCCACGACATTTATAGGGGTAGATACAGAGTGAATTCTTGCAGCTAAAATGTGAAAAGTGAACAAATGACAGTGCAACGGCTACAGGGTCAGTTACCAAATGAAGTCTTCGAGCAGTTGAGTTACCGAATATCTTCATGAGTTGAAGCCGACGAAGATCGATGACAATCGACTAAAATTAGGGTTTGCATTTGTTATAACAGCCGACTAAGATTAAAGTTTTCATCATGAAAATTTTGTTATAAAAGGAGGGCTATTTGGAGAGTTGATGTGTTGTTGAATGCATCGTTGAATGTGCATCAAAGTGTGCGAGATGCAGCCGAAAGAGCGTAGATAGTGCAAAAGTGGTGAGATGATGTCAAAGTGTGCAGAGTGAGTGAAGAGTCATGGTGAATTGTTCTAAGTGCCGCTGTGATTGTGCAGAGAGTGCAAAGGTTGAAGTTCGACCAAGTGCGGTTGTGATTGCGCAGAGAGAGCAGAGGGCATAGAGAGCACAAAGGGCAAAGATGAATGTGGAGTGCTACTATATGAGGACAGAGGTGCACTGGTTCTTTGAGAAGAACCTGAGGACAGATTTGGCAAGTCTTTGAGAAGGCTTGTGTGCAGAGGATTGATTTGTTCAAGTGTTGGACAGATCTGACAGACAGAGGAAGACTTGTACTAGACCGACTGACTATGTTTGGTATAGGTTGCTGAGCTATTGTGGATGTGATCATAGAAGGCAGAGGTCTCTTAGGCTAAGCATTGAGGACAGGAGGTCTTCGGTGGAAAGGAGTTCCACGTGTTGGCAAGAGGTAGAGGCAGTTGATCTTCTGAGGGATCATTTCCAGAGCAGAGGGGAAGGTATCTCCTTTGAGTAGAGGCTCATAAATTCTGATTGGGGGAAGGTATCTCCTTTGGGCCGAGGCTCATAAACATTGTATTTGGGAAGGATTCCCAAAGAACTTTGAGATAACTTTTAGAGAAAAGTTTTTGTGGACGTAGCCCAACCATTTTGGGTGAACCACGTTAAAAATGGGTCTTCAATGTGTGATGCTTTCTGTCTTGATTAATGTTGTGTTGATGCCACTGCTATCTAAAGTTAAAATTATTAATTGGTTAAGTCTTATACTGTTCACCCCCCCTCTCAATATAAGCTTGTGTTCTTCATAGATTCAGCCAACCCATTTCTCTATGGGTGGTAAGTTGAGGAAGAATTCTAGTAGATGCCATACTTTCTGGAAAAATATATTGTTTTGGCACCTATGAAGGATACACCATTGTCGAAGACAATGGTGGTAGGGATTCCATATCTGGTGATTAGTCTCTCTAGAAACCCAATAACAATTTGTTGATTGGTGAGCTTAGTAGCCTCAGTTTCCATCCACTTTGTGAAATATTTTTTTGTTATCAAGATATATTTGTGTTCAGTCAAAGAATTTGGATTAATCACACCAATAAAATGTAACCCCCATTTCTGAAATGGTTGCTTTATGTTTACTAGCTAAAGTGACATAATAGGATGCTTGTTCTTTCCAATGAACCTTTAACATTTGTCATATGATCTAACCATATTGAATGCATATGAGAAGAGTGTCATCCAATAGAATCCTACTCTCCAAAATTTGGTCATTGTGGTTTGCCCAAAGTAATATCCTTTTGAGAATCTGTTATAGAATTCCTCGAGGATTTGTTAGGATCTCATCCTAACCCTTAATGTAATAACTTCCCCGATGTAATAATTCCTAGTGAACGTGGGTAGTACCCATGATTAATATTTTGTAATGTTCTAAGTTTTAGCTTAGGTAGTGCCTATGACAAATGGCACCCTTTTTATGTAACACATGGTAGATTTGGTGGCATTGTGCATGTAATTCATGTGGCATTATGCATGTAATTCGAGTGGCATTGTGCATGTAATTCAAAGTGGCACTATGCATGTAATTCGGGTGGCATTATGCATGTAATCCAGGTGGCATTTTGCATGTAAGCCAACCTTGGAAGGAAACTCCTTAAATACCCGAAAAGGCACCAATGTAACCATATTTTTGCAAATTAATGAAGTAATGAAGGAGGTTGCCCCCTCGAAGAGGCCTGCGATTCTGTCTTATTGTGAGATTGTTCTTTATGCAAATTTTTTTTATATTAATGTGATGTTTGTGTGAGTTTATTTCCAAGCAATTGTGTGAGAGTGTGTTATTTGAGTTTATTTTATAGCAGGATCTAAACAAGTGGTATCAGAGCGCTTTCCAGGGCCAAGTTCTGCTGCAACTGCAATGATTCTTGCCATCCAATCCGCCTGTTAGGTATAAATTCTGTGTGTTTTTCCCATTTTTTTTTTCCTTATTAAAAAAAAAAATCCAAAAAAATACAGTGTTTTTTTTTTTTTTCCAGACCAAAAACAAAAAAAATATATTGCTAGTTGAGTAGGTAGAAACCCTGTACCGAGGGTTTTAAAATATCGTGAAGGATCTGTCGTTATTGGGTAAGCTAGATAGCCCATAAAGCATCTAGTGAAGTGAGGGGCGATCAAGCTCCAATACCCAGGCCTCAGACAGAACTCACGCATGGACTTGAGCTCCCACGTATCTTCGGGTATATCGGGAGACCATCTAGGATTAAACAAACTTTTAGCCATTAGGAAGCTCTTCGGACTTGTATTACTCATAGTCTATGGGACACAAAATCCTGGACGATTACCCTCCCGTATTGTCAGAGAGGCAGGTAGTGTGCTCAAGGGTATGTGTGGAATCCTCCTTGAGTAGTGGCCCGAAATATTGGTCTGAGAACTATTATTCGTCACTGTCGGTATATTAGAGGTCCTATGGGTGGTACATACTCCTATACTTAGCATTCCCTGGTTCTGTTAAAACTTCAACCTATAAAAAACGCAAAAAAAAAATAAAAATAAAAATCCAAACATCCCTGTTCGTAAACCTACATTTCAAAAGTGAGCATATGAGAAAGGAGTCCTCTACTAAAAAAATAACAGAAGGAACATGCATTCGGGATAAGCCATGAGGGTGACACTTAAGTTGAAAGTCTGGAGAGTAACAGTAAAATTTACAGTGGCAGTCACAGTCAGGTCAGTCAGGTCAGAGAGGTCAGCATAGTCAAGGCAGAATTCACAGTCTTCAGGGTCAGAACAGAACTGTCATATCAGTCACCTGCAAAATACAGAGAATCTTGAGTGTGAAACACGGCCAGTTATAGATAGTGCTCCAGTACCCAACTTTTGCTCAGTAGCTCAGAATTAGAAACTGTAAACACCGTTAGACTCAGCAAAATAGGAGATAAAAAAAATTTTGGGGTGCCAAAAAGTAGTTTTGAGGGATATAGCTCATTGTGACCACCTCCTTCAGCTGATCGTTTTGATATATAGCACCCACGCACCTTTTTGGGCACTTACTAAAAATAGTAAGTCCAAAAAAATCAATTTTATTTTTAGTAACCGGTCACAAAAGGTCTAAAAAATGGCCCAGGGTACCCGTGGACACCAAAAAGAACTAGAACACTTGGAATACCTAACAAAAGCCATTGAGAACTTGAACTCGGCTTTTCACTCCATAAGGGAAGAAGTCCAAGGTCTTCGCCTAGAGCATGAGGCCACTAGCAACCGCCTAGAAGAAGCACTGACAGAAGTGGACAACAAACTGAGAAGAGAACCACCCAAATCAGAATACCAAGCTGAGAGTTCTACAAGGAATCGTGACCATGATCCACCCTTTAGAATGCCCAAATTGGACTTTCCCAAATTTAGTGGGAAGGATGTTGATGGGTGGCTATGTCGTGTTGACCAATTCTTTTGACTTCATAATGTACCCATATTTCATCGAGTCCAAATGGCTTCCTTTAACTTGGAATCTGAGGCTCTACACTGGTTTCAATGGTTGCATCTTGCCTACCCAAATATCTCTTGGGAGGATTTTGAATCCCAACTACTCACTCGATTTGGTCCTAGTGAGTATGAGGACTTTACAGGAGCCTTGACCAAACTACAACAAACAGGGTCAGTCCGAGAGTACCAAGCTCAATTTGAAAAATTGGCCAATAGGACAAGAGGATTGAGTGAAGGGTTCTTCCAGAGTTGTTATATCGGTGGGTTGAAGGTGGAACTCCAAGCGAAAGTAAAAATGTTGAAACCACGAACTATGATGGAAGCTATCAGTTTGGCCCGTTTGGCCGAATCTAAACTCTCTGCCCAAAGATGCCCATCAAATTTTCTGCAAAATAGACCTTCATTTCCTCCTAGAGCCCAACACCCAGCTTGATACTAAACCTGCTGCACCCAAGCACCTCACCACCGAAGAGATGGATGCACGTCGTGCCCAAGGATTATGCTACAATTGTGATGAAAAGTTTTTCAAAGGGCATAAGTGTGCACACAAAAAATTGTTCCTGATAGATGTTGAAGAACCTGATACCTCTGACGAGAGTGATAAGGATGAGGACCCTCCAGAAACACCTCCTCCACAAGAAGAAGTGAAACAGAAACCTGAGACAGCAATTACAGTCCATGCCCTTGCAGGCATTACTACTCCTCAAACCATGAAGGTTACAGGATTTTTCAAGGGCCAACATCTTTCCATCCTTTTGGATTCGGGAAGCACGCACAACTTCATTGACCCTAGAGTTGCTTAGTGGGAAAATTGCTATATCCACACTTGTAATTCCTTTGAGGTCATGGTAGCCAATGGGGGAACCTTACCTTGTAAAGGAAAGTGTCGCAATGTTAAAATCCAGATAGGGGACTATGCACTCAAGCAGGACATGTTTGCCCTCCAGTTGGGTGGATGTGATATTGTTTTGGGATCTCAATGGTTGAGTACGTTGGGCACTATCAGTTGGAACTTTGCTCGAACTTTGGATGCAGTTCTCCCGAAATGGACAAACACACATCATCAAGGGCTCCCCAGCAGGAACACCTCAAATTATCAGTTCAAACGACATGGAGAAATTGCTAAATAAATCATCACGTGGGGTCATTGCACAACTATTCTCTATCCAACCATCCACATCCCCAATGGGTGAAATTCCACCAGACATGCAACAGATTCTCCACAAACATGAGGCCATATTTTTAGAACCAACCACACTACCACCGCATCGCTCTCATGACCATGCCATTCCATTATTGCCGGATAGTACACCTCCCAATATCAGATCGTACAGGTACCCCCATGCCATGAAGTCAGAGATTGAGAAGATGATACAGGAATTACTCAAGGTGGGTGTCATTCGGCCTAGTACTAGTCCCTACTCTGCACCAGTCTTACTGGTCCTCAAGAAGGATGGCTCTTGGCGATTGTGTATTGACTACCGAGAACTCAACAAGATAACGGTCAAGGATAAATTTCCTATCCCTATGGTTGATGAATTACATGGGACCATGTACTTCACCAAGCTAGACCTCCGCTCTGGGTACCATCAAATCCGGCTCAAGGATGAAGATATTCCTAAAACTACTTTTTGCACTCATGAAGGTCATTATGAATTCTTGGTAATGCCATTTGGTCTCACAAATGCTCCTTCCACATTCCAAAGCCTGATGAACAACATCTTTCACCCTTTCTTGCGAAAGTTCATCCTTGTGTTCTTCAATGACATCTTGATTTACAATCACACATGGGAAGAGCATCTCAATCATGTAGATCAAACCCTCCAACTACTGGTCGACCATAAACTGTTTGCAAAAAGGTCCAAGTGCTCCTTTGGTTTGACTGAAGTAGAATATATGGGACACATTGTCTCAAAGGATGGTGTCAAGGTTGACCCTAAGAAGATCCAAGCAGTCCAAGAATGGCCGAAACCTCGCACACTCAAGGGGCTTCGAGGATTTTTAGGGCTTACAGGATATTACCATAAATTTTTCTGTAATTATGGAAAGATAGCCACCCCCTCACCTCCATGTTGAAGAAGGATTCTTTTACTTGGACAGGGCCGACTGAGCAAGCATTCCTGGACCTCAAGCATGCCATGACCACCACTCCAGTTTTAGCCATGCTAGACTTCTCTAAAAAATTTGTCATTGAAAGTGACGCTTCTGGTCGTGGTATTGGGGTGGTATTGATGCAAGAAGGATGCCCTTTGGCTTTTACCAGCAAAGCCCTATCTGATCATAATTTGGGAAAATCCACATATGCCAAGGAAATGTTGGCAATATTGCATGCAGTCCTGCATTGGCGGCCTTACCTCATTGGGCACCATTTCTCCATCAAAACTGACCACCAGAGCCTGAAATACTTTCTAGAACAACGAGTTGCCACCCCCGAGAAACAAAAGTGGGTATCAAAACTCATGGGCTATGATTATGACATCACGTACAAAAAATGGAAGGAAAATCTTGTGGCAGATGCTCTCTCTCGCCAATTTGAGACCCTTAGTATGTTGTGTGCCATCTCTGCACCATTGCCCCAATGGATTGAGCCCTTACATCAGGAAATACTTCAGGATGCAAATTTGAAAGACCTGGTTGCTTCACTTAGGGATGATCCAGAGTCTACACCAGGATATAGTTGGGATGGCCAGGATCTGCGTTACCATCAACGCCTGGTTCTTCCTCCTAGTCCCCACTTCGAGAACTCCTCATGAAGGAATCACATGCTACTCCATCTACTGGCCATTTAGGGTTCCTAAAAACTTATGAGCGACTCAAGCGCACCTTCTTTTGGAAAGGTATGAAACAGGACATTTGCTCTTTTGTAGCGGATTGCGACACTTGTCAAAGGATGAAAGGAGAAACAGTGCGCTCCCCAGGAACTCTTCAACCATTGTCGATACCAGATCAGGTGTGGACTGACATCTCCATGGACTTCATAGAAGGGCTACCTAAATCTAGAGGCAAGTCTATTATTTTCGTGGTAGTGGACCACCTTTCAAATTATGCTCACTTTTGTGCCCTAACCCATCCTTACACAGCATCCACTATTGCCCAAATTTTTCTTGACTCCATATTTCGCCTTCATGGCATGCCCACCTCCATTGTATCTAATCGTGATCCCACCTTTACTAGCAATTTTTGGCAAGAGTTGTTTAAGTTGCAGGGACTCAACTCAAAATGAGTTCAGCCTACCATCCGCAAACGGATGGTCAAACAGAGGTTGTTAATAAATGCTTGGAAACCTACCTTCGCTGCTTTGCCTCTGATCATCCTACTCATTGGGCAAAATGGCTTTCTTTGGCTGAATGGTGGTACAACACTTCCTATCATACCGCCACCAAACTCACATCGTTTGAGGCAGTTTATGGGTGCCCTCCACTCACGCCTTCCTCCTACATTCCGGGCAGCTCCAAGGTCTAGGCCATCGACAATGCTCTGAGTCAACACATCGAGGTCCTCCGCCAACTCAAGCAAAATTTGAACATGGCCCATAATCAAATGCGCCAACAAGCTGATCAGCATCGTTCTGAGCACAGTTTTGATGTGGGTGATATGGTCTTCCTTCGCTTACGGCCATACAAACAATCATCCCTACAACTCGCAAGTGTCAGAAGCTCGCTCCAAAATTCTATGGTCCTTATCAGGTTCTACAACGGATTGGTCCAACAACTTACAAATTGGCTCTTCCCCCCACTTCCAAGATCCACCCTATTTTTCATGTTTCCCTTCTCAAGAAAGTTGTGGGCACAAAGGTACAGGTTCAATCAACACTCCCCGAATTGGATGAAGAAGGCTCCATCTTACTTGCATCGAAACAACTGCTGGATCGTCGAACTCGCACTCTGCGCAACCGTACCATCACAGAGGTCCTGGTTCAATGGCGTGGACTTCAACCTGAGGATGCTACATGGGAGTCTCTCCATCAACTCCAGCAACAGTTTCCTCATTTTCAGCTTTGAGGACAAAGCTTCTTCAAGGAGAAGGGCATGTTAGGATCTCATCCTAACCCTTAATGTAATAACTTCCCTGATGTAATAATTCCTAGTGAACGTGGGTAGTACCCATGATTAATATTTTGTAATGTTCAAAGTTTTAGCTTAGGTAGTGCTTATGACAAATGGCACCCTTTTTATGTAACACATGGTAGATATATAAGGTGGCATTGTGCATGTAATTCGTGTGGCATTATGCATGTAATTCGAGTGGCATTATGCATGTAATTCAAAGTGGCACTATGCATGTAATTCGGGTGGCATTATGCATGTAATCCAGGTGGCATTTTGCATGTAAGCCAACCTTGGAAGGAAACTCCTTAAATACCCTAAAAGGCACCAATGTAACCATATTTTTGCAAATTAATGAAGTATTGAAGGAGGTTGCCCCCTCGAAGAGGCCTGCGATTCTATCTTATTGTGAGATTCTTCCTTTATGCAAATTTTTGTTATATTAATATGATGTTTATGTGAGTTTATTTCCAAGAAATCGTGTGAGAGTGTGTTATTTGAGTTTATTTTATAGCAGGATCTTAACAGGATCTTCTTGGTCTCTTTCAAAGGTATACACCTCAACAGCACTCCATCAAAATTTCTTATGTATAGAATATCATTTATTAATGCATACTTTCTAGAATAAAGTCTATACCTTCACCTTTGGGATACTATTAGACCCTTTGAACATCTACCAAAGTTAAAATAATGCATCAGCTAGGTTATCCATGTATCAGGTGTCATCTCCTTTGATTTCGACTGTGTTGAGCCTATTTCCTCTATCGATAGGTTGATTTCAAGCATTGTAGCTTTTGCCATTATTGGCAAAGTGCTCTACCTCTTACCAATTTTGTTGGCCTAATTTCAACATCATATTTCTAAATTTTTGTCACTAATCCTACTCTTTTATCACCCAATTCTCCTTGAATCATGAATTTTTTAACATATGGATGCACTACATATACAAGTGTCTTACTTTGAGACATAAAATGTTTGAAAATTTTCAAAGATTTCATAAAAAAATATACCTATCTTTCAATGAAATTTTATCTCTCTTTGTGATCCTGTAGTGTTTTACTGATGAAAGCAATGGGTTGCTCACCATTATCTTTTCCCTTTTGAGTGAGGACCTCTGCATAACTTTCTTTTGCTCTAAAGACATACAAAATGAAGTCTTTGGAGTAGTTCGAGTTGATGAGTATTGGGGCTTGTGCGATTGCTTTCTTAATGCTTCTAAAAGCACTTTTTTGGAGTTTTTCCATTTTAATTCTACATCCTTTTTGAGCATATCTATCATGGGCTTGACAAATTGAATGAAGTCCAACACAAACTTCCACATAAAGTTTATCTACCCAAATAATTATTGCAGTCCTTTCTTATTCAATAGTAGAGGAAGGGCGAGAATGGCTTCTACCCTGTCTGGATCAATTGTAAATCCTACTTCATATACAACATGTCCTAGGAGTTTCCCTTCTTGTACAACAAATATGGATTTACTTGGGTTCAAAGAAACTCTAAACTCCCTTCATCTTTCAAAAATTAACCTTAGATGTTCTACATGGTCATCCTTTCTATGAGAGAAAATTGTCATATCATCCAAGTAGATGATAATTATATTATTGATAAGTTTCCCAAAAGCTAAATACATTGCCCTTTGGAAGGTGGTCGCAATATTAGATAGCCAAAATAGCATTCGTTAGTAAGCAAAGGTGTCCCATTTGGTAGTTAATATTATTTTATGTTGATATTTATCTCGGATCAATATTTGATTGAACCTAGAGAATCCATATAAAAACAAGAATATATTTTCTCTAGCCATGGTATGTAATATCTGATCAATATGGGGAAGAGGATGGTGATCCTTTAACAAGGCCTTATTCATATTTTGAAGATTAAAACAAAGTCAAATATCTCCATTCTTATTTTTTATTGAAACCAAGTTGGCCACCCAAGTAGAGTGTTTTATAGGATATATTATCCTAGCATTCAATAATTTTAAAAGATTTTGTTTCATTAAGGCTTATATTTTTAGGTTAGCAGGCCTCTACTTTTACTGAAAAGGTTTTACATCCAGCTCTAACTCAATGGTATGTTGTATATTATCCTTGTTGTACACTTTGAGTTCATCATAGGTCTAGGATATTATGTAACTGAATTCTCTGCATAACTCCTAAAGCTGACTAATTTCTTCTTCTATATATTTTACATCCATCTTGAGACTTTTGTCAGGTGTTATTTGAACTTCTCTATAGTACTTTGTGTTAATTTTCATTGAATGGTCAGCTAGCCAATCATTGTTATCAAATAAAATTTCAAGAGTTATTAGCCCTTTTGGTATGTGATTATTTTTTATCTAAATAAGTTCTCCTTCTACTTCATCATCCAATGATATTTTAGTTGAGCAATTTATTTCGTGGATTAATAAATCCACCAAACACTTTCTATAAAACATCTCTATCCAAGATATAGGATCTTTACACAAGTCTTCCTATCTTTGCTTTATGTATAACATTTGATATCAAATAATAATTAGCCCCAATTGATGCTAACATATTAGCATGGGTATTCTATTCCCTTGGGATTGCCTTGATGTTTAAAGCCTAAAATTTTTCTAGTAGGTCCAAAACTCTATTCTAGTAAACCTTGAGATAATGTTGTTCACTAATGCATTTCTTGGTGTCCTGATTTACTACCAATTATGAATCTCCAAATATCTGGAATTATTTGATTCCTAGTTTTTTAGCCTTTCTAAAACCTAAGCATAGTGATTCATATTCTATTGTGTTGTTTTTGTATCTTTATGTTAATCTATATGAGAAGATATTTTCAACTTCTATGGGTGATATTAGGACTATTTAGGCTCTACCTCCATTTTTACATCTTGCTCCATCAAAATAGAGTTTCCAAATCTAGCTTTTCATGAGAACTTGATCATCCTACACTATTGGATTTCTCACCTCTAGTTTTGCAATGGTATATGTACCAATTCTTGTTTCAATCATGGCATTGAAATATTTTAGCAAGAATCCTCCATTTGACGTTCCTCCAACACCTCTTCTATCAAGTTTACTCCTCAGTCATTAGGCTAACTGTATTAGTCTATTGATTTCCTTCTTCCAATATTTCTATATGAAATGATGAGGGCTTCTTCGAGTATATTTTGACTCTTATACCCTTATGCAAAATCTCCATATAGGAATAGTTAAGGGAGAGGTAGCCACCCAACTTGGCAGTAAATTCTCTTGATAGGCACATCCCAAAATAGGGTTCCAAGTCTACTATCACAACTTCTTATATGATAGATACTTGAGGTAACCTATGTAACACCATAGGGATATATTTGATTACCCCAACAGTCTTCACTAGTGTACCATCCAGCTATAAAATATTCGATCAACTTCTTGTATATTCCATACCCATAATATCACATACTATTTTTGGCATTATTGTAGTGGCTACTTCTGAATCAATCATGCAATTTTGGACCACCCATCCTTCCATTCGCAAATATGGATAGAATAGAGATGGATGATTTTTTTTTGCCCTAAGTGCAGGGTTTCCTTGAGCCAGATTTAACTCAGAATAGGTGTTTTCTTGATTCTTAATTATATTAAGAGAAACTTGGAGCAGGTAAACTTGTCCCAGGATAAGAAGTGCATCATACATGTTAACCTTTGATGGTATTTTCTTCAGTTATTCAACTTTATTAAAGGTAGGCACATCAGCCTATCTTTCCTTGTCCCTTGGAGGTTGTTCGAACTTACTCCTATATTCATGAGTGGCTTAAATTATATGATGTTTAGTTAGTGAAGGGTATCTTAGTTTATCTTTGACCTCTTCCTATGTCTCCACTCCCTTTTATTGAGTTTCATCCTATTTGATCTTCCTTTTTTCTATTGAAATGGCTTTTGGATAGGTATCCTCTAAGGATTCTCCTTTTTAGTCTTGCTTTGATCATCAATGGGCACCTTCAAAGGGTTTAGCTCCTCATTGTTTACTTGTATAGGCTTCTTTCTTGATCTTGTCAAGACTGAGATTTATTCAACAAATATCATCATGAAGTTATGACCCACTTCTCTAATCATATTTACATGTCCCTTATGAGTCCTTTTAGCTTTCTCAATTGCTATTTTCTGTATATAATGTTGGTGCATCATACAAGAAATTTCCCCATGAGGATCATTGCATATAGAACACCAGTAATCTAATTTTGATGTGGATGTTGAAGTTTCTCCTTCTTGATTTGCATAAATTATATTAGACTTATTAGAATGTTTGCTAGCAGAGGCAGCCTGATCCTTTGTCACCTATGAGAATCTTCTTGGCTAAAATTTTTTTTGGCTTCCCTTCTCTTCATTAACATGATTTCATTGGTATTATTCTTCATGTTGTTTTTATGTCTTGAAGAATTGTGAATTATGGATAAAGAGCTAGCAATGCAGGTATTTCAAGAGGGAAAAGTAATGTTGGGACAATTGGTGTAACTGGTAATGCTAGAACTATGAGAGCATTAGGCCATGTAGGGAAATTTATAGGAGGTGTAATGGTGGGATAAATGGTATTGGCAGTAGGTGATTGTGGCTGATTTTGGAGAAACTCGGGGAATATCGGTATTACAGGCTTGGGAGTCAATATACCTGTAGAAATATGATCCCTTTCTACCTTTATAGACTCCTAGAATTTTTGGGATAAGGTCCATACATTTCATTGTATTATTGACAAATCCAAATCTGATTTAAAAGCTCTCAAATAATAATATATGGCCTGCTCATTAGTTAGTAGAATGCCTTCAGGAACTATCTTCCATGTGCGACTGAATATGATGTTGAAATCTACTATTTCTTCTTGCAAGTGTCTTTGTATTACTATGAACTAAGTGAGAAAGAAAAAATGATTTGCTTGTTCATTAAATTATTTTATCATCTTTCTATCCAAGTTAGCCCAAGAAGCAATGGTCCCATTTGGTAGAGTTATATACCAATACAACATTTACCCTTTAAGAGAAATGACCAACAATTTGATCATCATGTCTTCCTCCTAGATGTTATAAATAGAAACCAATGAGGCAACGTCCTAGTAATGCTCATATGTTGTCTTACCAGTACCATTGTATATCGGTAAAGCTTTCAAAGTGGCCTAAGGAATTAGATTCTAATTTATAAGATTGAGGGGACCTATATTATTCCAATGGGGAAAGTTTTGGTTCTAATTTTAAGCCATTGTTGATTGAGGAATAATAGGCACTTCAGGCATGGTATTGATATTATTTTAATATTCTGTAAGATATGAATATTGGGTTGATACAGAGGATGGAATACAGTTTATCCTTAAACTACCAAGATGCAACTCTAGGAACTCTATAGGTTCATTTGATCTTCTAGTTGCTTGTCTCATGATCATGAAAATGAGGCAGGGTAATGTTTGTATGGCTTTCTATATTTTTGCTTCTACAAAGTTGCCAGGTTATTAAACTAAATATGGGTAAAGTAGAGTATCATTGAAACTCTGATTCATCCCAAATGTGGGATTATGTCCTATCGAGTGTGCCAAAAACTGTTGGTTCAAAAAAAATTTAAGAAAAGGTTTGTGCGCCCACAAACCTTGACCAACATTGAGTGACCTTCAAGCCATGAGAATTTTCAATCAATCCTCAGAGGAGTTTGGTTCCTTTGGGAGGTCCTAGCTAGCTACTAAAAAGTTAATTGGGTGTGAAAAGGATGTTGAAAGAAGGAAATGTAGTTGAAGCTAGAACTTATGAGGGTATAAATATAGCCACATCAAAACACATGCATCTTTCAACTAAAATTATCACAAGAATCTAGAGAGATTACCTAACAAACCAACTAGTTTGTTCTCATTCAATCATTTATCACTTATATTTGAAAGTGAATTCCAGAACCAGAGAATAAAACAACATAGAATCCATATTGCAGAATTAAAGCTAAATCATTCACCAATTTTAACTGAAATAAGCAAATAAATATTCACACATACATATATGAGACAACATGGAGGTTACATATATGAGACAACATGGAGGTTAAACAATAATCCACTTTGCATTTCTTGAATAGCAAAATCTTTACATGTACATTGTAAAAGCTAAAGAGCCAACCCTTTTAAATTCTTAGAAATATACTATATATAATTTTTACAGTGAATTTTATTACAAATAATTATGATGCTTGATCATTAAATTCAACTGTGTCAGGGGAATGATCAGGTTGAACGCACCTTCTAATATTCTACAATTACAACTAAATAATAATGCAATGTGGGAGTAGGTCTCGTTGGTTGCATCTGGTCCTTCTATTCATCTGATGTACCTAACAGTTTAGTTATTTCATGATGTTTGCCTGCATGCACCTAGAGGTAGTGGGTTGTTACTCATACAACCTACATTATGTTACTAACCACTCCTAGGATACCGAACAACTACCTACTACTTTTTAGATGAATTTCAGGTTTTATTCACCAACTAGGTGTTGTTAGAGTAATATTCCATTCTTTGAGATATTTACCATTTTCCTACATTAGGTAGATTTTATTTATTGCATGGTAAAAAGTAGTTTGTTACTTTTTACCCCTAGTATTTACTTTTACTAGTTACCTAGGTTAATTACTTATCTCACCGACATTTCTTATGGTCGGTAGATATTGTGGACGACAAGTAGGTTAGTTGTTTCCTATTATTTCTCTCACGCATCCTATGGCTATTCTAGGCCTATGATTGTATTATTTAAACCTTACCTTTTGAATAATATTTCTAAGGTTTGCGCTCCTACTTTCAGGTGCCATATTTTTATGCTATATCCAACTTAGGTTCGTTGTTTCTCCTTTGTTGATAGACTCAACATGTCTTGTTGGAGAGGGAAATTTTTGGTAGCAACGAGCTTCACGCTTTGAAATTTGACAAATACCTACTTTTTTTTCATTCTTCGTGGTGGGGTTTTTGGAACCCTTAGAAATCCTATTGCTTCCAACTTTCCTAGCAGGTTCAACACTTAGCTAGATTTCGCATTCTCCTTTGGTGTATATTCAAGATCTATTCAAAGCTCATTTTTTTTACCATTTTTCCACCAAGGATCATTTCTATCCCTCCAATGATGGGTTTTTGGGACTTTTCTGTATTTTGACAACTTCCCAATTTTTTACCAAGTGCTATTTCTCTTTCCTTCATGATGGGTTTTTGGGATCCACCCAAAGTCCAACATTAGCCTATTTTTTTGATAGTCTCGATAATTAGTTATTTTTTTGCACCTTTCAACGATGGGTTTTTGGAACTTGTTCGATGTTTTATATCGGCCCGTCTTTCCACCAAATTTCATACTCAACTATTTTGGGAACTCATGGCTCTCTACTTTTTTTGGGTATAGAAATAGATGGGTGTGAGGATAACAACCCACATTCTTGGAGACAATGATTCTTACTTGATGAAAAATTTCGAATCTAGACCGAAGAAAATACATAGTTATCAACATAGGGGGAAACCAAAATAGACATATGGATGCCTATATGCAAAGAAGCAGCTAGGTTAGCTCAAAAGTTGTCCATTGGGTCACGGGGTCATAACACAAATAGTAATGTAACAATATACTAAAGAGGTTTTTCTGTACAAAATTATCTACACCTACAACTACTTTCTGTAACTCATGGTGCTTTTTCTAATTCCTTTTGTTGTTCCACTTGTGTTCTTGAGATAGCTGGTGAAGGCTAAACTTGGTGAGTAATCACCTGTGGGATCAATATTTGAAATTTCTAGCAGATTTTGTTCCAAGTATCTGTAGGGGTACGAGGATACCTCTAAGCTCATCAACAATATTTTTCAACCTATAGTGATCCCTATAGGGAGGGTCATTGTATTTTTTAGCCAACTCTTCTAACTTTATGAAATGATGAAAGAGTTTGTAGAAGATTGTGAATGCTTGGTCAATCACCACAAGCTCCTTCAATGTTTTAATTTCACTTACATATTTCATTTGAGCTTCAAGCCTTTCATTAAGCTCCTCCTCTGTATAAATATGCTTTTTTCTATCCCAAAATCCTGAGAAGCCAAGGCCTTTAATTTCCCCATTGATCCTAGCCATTTTTTTTTACTCCTTTCTAATGGCAGCAAAAAGTTCTCCTTCATAAAAAAGGTTTGTTGCATTTAAATTTTGAAAAATAAAGGCCTTACATTCTTCAATATCTACTGTTGAGTATTTTCCAGTTGAGGATTATATTCTCTAAACATCCTCCTTATCATTGCAGCTTGTTGAAATTTGCTCAACATATCTCTTTTCTACTTCTCCAATTTTTCCCTTGTCATTCTAGTTATTGCAGTGGCTTCCTCTAACGTTTTGAATAAGGGAGGATGAGTACGTAGAGTTAACCCTTTGATTTTCTCTTAATAGTTAAATTGGATCTATTTGATCAATTCTTTTTATATTATCGATCCTTGAGGCTTCTACTTCTTCTTATGTAATTTAGCTAATGCAGCAGTTAGATATTCCTCTCGTTGTTGCAGCTTGGCCTTGAATTCTACATCTTACTTTTGTATTGCACCTTTTTTTGTTTACAATTCCTCCTCTAGGTTGGTGACTCTCTCATTTCCTTACCATGGCTCTTTCTTAGAGGGAACACTATTGAGAATGTCCTTCAATGATTTCACCTCATTCTTTAGTGCCTCTTGATCCAATTTTTCTCTGTTTAATTGGGTCTCCATGACCTAGATCCTTTTATATGTGGATTTCAACTTCCTATTTATTATTTTTCCTTGCATAAAGAGCGTATCAACCTTCGTATGCAATGCCCAAAGGGTTCCAACCTGAAAAATCATGGAGATATCCCTAGTTTGTAAATAAAATTGTCAATATTTGGGCCTCATTTCTACGATGGCCTTTTCTAATTTAAGTCAGGCAGTTACCTTGATCCTTATCTCATTAATCGGATCCTCATGGGTCATGATGGCTACCTCTTCCTTATCATCATACAACTACTACAATTCATCCTCAATCCATTTCTTCTAATTATCCTACATAGTTTTTAGAATGTCAAAAACCTCCAATAGGTCTTCTTATATGGCTTGGGGCATGATAGGTGAAGCTAGGAAGAATGGTAATGGAGTAAATGGGTGTGATGCCACTACACAATCTGGAGTTGTACCAACTACTTCATCTTTGTACTTTTGTTGTGATGGTGGTGATGACGAAGGAAGTGGCCATGGTGGAGACTACACTAGCGATAGTGGAACAAACAATGAAGTGGATGAGGAAGGCAATCAAGGTGGAAGGGATGGGATGACTAACGGATTGGATGTAGGTGGAGGTAATGATGGTTCTGATAGATCTTGAGGTAGGTTGGGAGGATAAGTAGAGCACAAAGGAGATATAATGGGGGATTTGTGGTGCTCATATTTTATAAGGTCAACAATAATTAGACTCATCCTAGAATGTTGAGTTGTACAGGGAGGTGAATCCTCTAGGATTTTGATGGAAGAGGATCAACCAAGAGAAAAGGATCAAGGATTGAGTTCAAAAGCCATACCTTATCCTTTTGCTTTCTATGGAGACTCCTCCACTACCTACTTCCCCTTATTAGATTGGGTGATGATAGTTGTTGTTGTTGCTTCAACCCTTTGTTTCTCCTACTGTAACCATTACCATTTGTTTCCAACCTTGCATTCCTTAAAACTATTAGAACTTGGATGTTCTTTTCTTCTCTTTCTTGTCTCTAGCCTCTACTATTGGTGGTTGGGTGTTCTTTCTAATTGTGCTACAAAATGCCTAGATGATCTAGTCCTCTTGGCATACGCAACTTGTTGGTGTTGAGAAAGGGGAATTCCTTCCTCAACTCTCTTTTCATGAACTAAAATCTACTACGATTGATTCTCACTTTGAACTTCCTCTTTGTTGTCATTATCCTCTTCATATTCTTCAGTTTCTTATTCGACTTTATCCTCCTATTTTCTTTAGTCTTCATCTTTCGACTTTCTCAAAAATTTTGGGAAAGGTCATTCTGAGTCAATTTCCTCCAAATGAAAAATTCAGCCTCAAAATGTACCTTGAAATCATTACCCATATTCCCTAAGAAGGTCTTCTTTATTTTATCTCACTCACATCATGACACCCACCATTATTTGACTTTATACTTGGTCCACCCTTTCTTCTCCTTTATATCCTCAACTAGATTTGGGTTCAAAAACTGTTCGGGGTTCCTTTCAAGATTGAAGACCTCGTATGGATAGCACGTTCTCCATGATGGTATTTTATGTATTTTAAGGCGTGTAAACGGTGCCATATAATCCTACAACAAGTTTCTATACTATTCAATTTTATCATTCTTTTGGTTTGCAAAAACTGGTGACCTATTGTTCCCACTGAGCTTAGCCTTAATAATGTTATCCAGATCATAATTTCATCTATGAGGTACCCTTGGAAGATTTAGAGTAGATAACTTATTTTTTAGCTTTTGATATGTAGCATAGTCTCTTTTGGACATGTTGATTGGTCCAAATTCCAATGGAAACTAAAATATTATTGTCTTTTTTGCTTTGATACCTAGATTCTACTCAATGGAGTAAATTTGTTTGCAACCTTCTATGCCAAGTATCTAATTTGTAACATAGAAAGGTAGCATATAGGAAAAATAGAGAACCTATATAGCCATATGGAGGTGCCTTCCTCCATATAATACTAGTATCTAGTTCCCTATGGGGACCTCTCAAGTATTCCTATGTATTACAAGATAGGTGTGGGTAAAATTTATAAATATGCATGAGAGCTGGTCCTAGGAATTTCCTATTGAATTCTAGGTAACATTTGCTCCTCATAAGTGTATGTGTCTAATCCATCACTAGACGTATCTAGCCACAATCATCTTTATATTGAATTTGCACGTAATGCTTCACACGGGGCATGCAATATGGGAGGAATATGGGAAATCATCACTTAGCCCCATTCTAAAATCTATCATCTTTTCTCTAATATTCCTAGCCAAGAATTCAGCCCAGTCTAACCTAATGTAATTATTCGCCTTAATTATTGCATACTTCATACTCATTTTGTGTGGGTAAATGATGGTGTCCATAGACAAGCCTAGTAGGATTACCAGTATTGAAAGGATCGGTTGGACCTCCTCTTTAAATTATGTAATATTTCAAGGTTTTTCCATCTAGTCATCCATCAACCTACCTAGTACTTCCATTAGCCATTTTTTGGGGCCTAGTTCACCCAACTTCTTTCTTTGTTCTTCTAGAACAATGGTTTTGAGGCACCCTCTTAGAAGCTCCTTAATGGGGATATCTTCAATGAAAAATGTCATCATAATTATTTGTGTGTTTATAAGGAACAGGCATTGAAATTTTTTATTTCTGATTGCACCTACACCAGTTTCATAAAACTGGGAAATTTCATCAATCAACTCCAGGAAAGGATGCATTAGAGTTGGCATGAAATGACTGAGTTGGGTCCATCCACCATGCTACACCCTCTAGGTTATTGTGAGAGATATTTTTCACTTTGGCCTCTGAGCCCTCGCAAAAACCTTTTAATATTGATTTTATTGTGATGATAGTGTCACAAATCCCCTCATATTTGTCATTCAGTTGCTTGGGGAGCTTTGGATTTATTTGGTTATGTGAATAGGTGGGTGTAAGAACAACAACCCACACCAACATTGATATATACTCCTAGGAGAGAGGATGGACCATATGTATGGTATATGATTTGCTCGTTTGAGGGGCTAGGTCATGGTTCACCTACTTCTAGGGCATTTCACCCAAAATCCCTCTTCCTGATTTGCAAAGCTCTATGTGGGTGTTGTGCTTTCTAAAACACCATGAGGAGAATCATGGGATGAATGTGGGATAATATATCAAGACTCTCACAACATTACTCAAGGTATTTAGGTTTTTTTATGTGATAAAGTGAATGACTAGGCAATATGAGAGGAGTAAAGAATGGACCTAAGAGCTATCATGGGATCCAATCAGCCAACAAAAACCACACATAGAGAAAAATACACACTCACCACCATCGAGTGATTCTTCCATGATAGAGGATGGAGCATATGGTTGGGCCATGATTCGTTCATTTGAGGGGTTGGGTCATGGTTCATCTACTTCCACTAGGGAATTTTACCTAAAATATTTATATCCAATTTGCAAAGCTCTATGTGTATGTTGTGCTTTATATACCACCATGAGTTCCATCATGGAATACATATGGGATAATGGCTTAATACTCTTACAACATTTCTCAAGGTGTTTAGGATTTTTTATGCAAGAAAGTACAAGACTTGGCAATACGAGAGGAGCAAATAATGGATGCTAGATCTAACATGGGGCCCACAATGTAAATGAACCAATGGAAACCACAAATGGGAAGAACTCCACACTCACAACCATTAAAAAATGCACTCACGAGAGAGGATGGAGTGTATGGTTGGGCCATGATTCACTCGTTTGAGGGACCGAGCCATGGTTCACCTGATTCTACTAGGGCATTTCACCCAAAAGCCTACTTTTAGATTTGCACAACTCTATGTGGGTGTTGTAAGGGCCATTTTGGGATACATCTAGTATAATGGCTCAAGACTCTTACAGTGTTTCTCAAGGTGTTTAGGATTTTTTATGTAATAAATTACAAGACTGGTTAGTATGATAAGAGTAGAGAATGAACCCTAGAGCTAACATGGGCACCACAAGGAAAATTAATTAATGGAAACCACACATGGGGAGAACTCCACACTCACTACCATCAAGTGATGCTCCCATAAGACAGGATGGATAATATGGTTTGGCATGGTTCATTTGTTTGAGTGGTTGGGTCATGGTTTTCTTAGTTCCACTATGGTATTTCACCCAAATGTTTGCTTCTTCATTTGCAAAACTCTATGTGGGTGTTGTGCTTTATATACCACCATTAGGGCCATCATGGGATACATGTGGGATAATATCTCAAGATTCTTACAATGTTGCTCAAGGTTTTTAGGATTTTTTATGTGAGAAAGTGCAATACTAAGCAATACAAGAGGAGCAAAGAATGGGCACTAGAGCTAACATGGGGCCTATAATGGAAATCAACCAATGGAAACCACACATGGGGATAACTTTACACCCACCACCATCAATAAATGATCCCACAAGAGAGGATGGAGTGTATGGTTGGTCCATGATTCACTTGTTTGAGGGGTTGGGTCATGGTTTGTCTACTTTCACCGGGATATTTTACCCAAAATCCTACTGCCCGATTTGCAAAGCCCTATGTGGGTATTGTGATTTATATACCACCATGATTTCCATCATGGGATAATGGCTCAAGAATTTTTTAATGTTGCTCAAGGTGTTTAGAATTTTATTATGGAAAAGTACACTACTAGGCAGTATAAGAGGAGTAAAGAATAAACCTTAGAGATAACATGAGGCCCATAAGGGAATTCAACCAATGAAAACCACTCATGGGGAGAACTCCACACTCAATACCATAAATCAATACTTCCATGGGAGAGAATGGAGTGCACGACTGGGCCATGATCGCTTGTTTGAGAGGTTGGATCATGGTTTACCTATTTCCACTAGGGCATTTCACTTAAAAGCTTTCTTCTCAATTTGAAAAGCTCTATGTGGGTGTTGTACTTTATATACCACCATGAGGACCATCATGGGATACATGTGAGATAATGGCTCAAGACTCTTGCAACTTAGGATTTTTTATGTGGGAAAGTACAAGACTGGGTAGTACGAGAGGAGCAAAGAATGGACCCTAGAGCTAACATGAGGTCCACAAGGTAAATTGACCAATGGAAATCACAAATGTGGAGAACTCCACAATCACCACCATTGAGAAATACTCCCCTAGGAGAGGATGGATCGTATGGTTGGACCATGATTTTCTTATTTAAGGGGATGGATCATGGTTCACCTACTTCCATTAAAGCATTTCACCCAAAAGCCTAATTCTTGATTTGTAAATATTTATGTGGGTGTTATGCTTTATAAACCACCATGAGGACCATCATGGGATACATGTGGTATAATGGATCAAGACTCTTGTAGCATTGCTCAAGGTGTTTAAGATGTTTTATGTGAGAAAGTACAATATTGGGCAATAAGAGGAGAGAAGAATGGACCCCAAAGCTAACATGAGGCCCACAAGAAAAATCAACCAATAGAAACCATAAATGGAGAGAACTCCACACTTGCCATATTTGAGTGATGATCCCATAGGAGAGGATGGAGTGTATGGTTGGGCCATGATTCGCTCGTTTGATAGGTTGGGTCACAGTTCACCTGCTTCCATTAGGGCATATCACCCAAAAGCTTTATTCCCAATTTGCAAATATCTATCTGGGTGTTATACTTTATATACCACCATGAGGGCCATCATGGGATACATATGGGATAATGGCTCAAGACTCTCATAGCGTTGCTTAAGGTGTTTAGTATTTTTTATGTGAGAAAGTACAATACTAGGCAATACGATAGGAGTAGAGAATTGACCTTAGAGATAACATGGGGCCCATAAGGGAAATCAACCAACGAAAACCACACATGGGGAGAACTCCATCCTCACCACCATCGAGCAATACTTCCACGAGATAGGATGGAGTGTATGGTTGGGCCATGATTTGCTTATTTGAGGGGTGGGTCATGGTTTACCTGCTTCCATTAGGGCATTTCGCCCAAAAGTATACTTCCTGATTTGCAAATATCTATATAGGTGTAGTGCTTTATATACCACCATGAGGGCCATCATGGGATACATATAGGATAATGGATCAAGACTCTCACAACATTGCTCAAGGTGTTTAGGATTAAAATTTTAAAATATTAATTTAAGTAATACTTATTTGGATATTGTGTTTTGTATTACATATGACAAGGGTGACATTCTTGTGAATGACTTCTTGATAATATTTTTTGAGCTTCTAAAAAAAATTCATATAGCCATGCTATATTTTTGTATAGAATGGAGGCATATACCATGTTACAATAAATTTGACATAATATATTGGACTTTAGATCAATCTTGTCTCTAAAAGTTATCAAAAGCAAATTGTCAAAAAATTTAAAATATTTAAAAATAATAACCTAAAAATTATTAATTAAAAAACATATCAATATGTACAATATTCATTCATTGTCTCTATCCATAAGAATATATTACATTTCATTCACCTACAACTTACGATTTAATCAATGAAGAAATTATTAAAGTATTATAAGGTCCAATTCACTAGGAATTTCTTTGTCAACATCCTTTTGAGGAGAAAGAGGAATAGGAACAATCTAATCATCACACAAACCTAAGGTACAATGGGAATCATCTTTCTCATATTGCTCGTCTACAAAACTTTCTCACGTAACCTCCAAATAGGAATTGATAGCTAAGTTCACCTTGAAATAAATATGTACACTTGTATGCATGGAGAAGGGAGCAATGAGGAGGTCTATAATATGGGTCTTGATCCTCACCAACAAATATATATATATATATATATATATATATATATATATATATATATATATATATATATTTGTGCTTTTATGAAATTTTGCATCCAGTAAAAGCTCTTCCAATGTATTCTCTAAATATGTTTATCTTTTCATTAGAGAAGGATTGTCTATTAAATTTAAATAATAAAATAAGATTTATTATTGAGTACAACTATGTCAAAAAACTTTATCTTTATAGATTATGTATAAACCCTACAAATTAAAATTTAAAAAACTATATTTTTTTAGAAAATTGTCATGGATAAAGAAAATAGTGAATAAAATGAAATTATTTTAATTACATCCATGAGACCAAAACAATCTATTGGACCAAGAGGTTTAATACAATATGGGGTATGATGTACAACCGTTTTCCCTTTTGAATTCAAACCTTGGACCTCCTATTCAGATTTCCAAATTTTAAAAGCATCCAAGAAAGAAAATTGTTCAACAAAGTCAAAAATCTCAATATCCTCTTATCATATTTTGGAGTGTGTTTCTTCTATTGTAGAAGTTTCCCTTTTCTTTCTATTCTCAATTCTTCAAAAATTTTCATTAGTAAGTTTACTTTTAGAGTGTACTCATATGCAATCTTGATGTCTTTGTAGGCTTCACATTCAATGACAATATTTTTGTCTTCACTACTCCTATTGCACAAAAGACATTCGTTTTGAGCATGCCTCCTAAGGAATTCTTCATCTTATAGTTTCACATATGAGATGGTGTGAACTTATCTTAGTTAGGCTATTTGCATATTTTCCTTCTGTTAAATCTTTGCATCTATGCACTTCTTTTGGACGTGTTCACGGTTTGGGTTGAACTTGTTGATGTATAATTGTTTTTTATTTCTAATATTTTAGTCTATAGGACAAGTCTAAATTTCTAATAAAACTCATATAATTAAATTTATGAGTCTATAACTAATATATCATTCTTCAATAAATCTCAAAAAAATTGAAATAAAATTGCAAGAAATCTATCAGGACTAGGTGTCTTTTTAGGATGGAAAGAGAAAGTGCTTCATGTAGCTCCTCCATAGATATCTTCTTCACCAATATTTCATTTTGTCCCCGTGTGATAATTGATGGAATATTTTACAAAAGCTCATCTTGCGTATCTTTATCTTGCTCAATATTTGACAAAAAAAATTGAAATAATCAATTGCTTCCTTCTATATATCTTCTTATTTCTCAATATTTCTTCCACCTACATTTAAAATATTTTGATGTGATGAAAATAAAATTTTGTTTTTGTTGTAACATGATTTTTTTTGTATTTCTATCTCCTTCATTGATCCATTTCTTCCTAGATTTATGAAACCAATATGACTCCTTTTTTAATGCATTATGATAATAAAAAAGTAATATTTGTTCACATAAGAATCCTAATCCTTTACATTGATTTCTACTATCTCTTGTAAATTTTTGAGCTTGATTCAATTTCTTTTTTTTCTTTAAAAATGTTACAAAAATATTTGGCATTCCAAATCATCATTTGATCCTTATTTCATCTTTTGAAAAAACTTGTATATATATGATCCTTCAAAATTCACTTCATCCCACATTAACATATCCATCTAGAAGAAATTGAGGTCTACGAGAAACATAGACTAGAAGCAAAATGGATTCGGATCACCATTATTGGGTAAATCACAAGTCAAAATAATGGATTGGTGCTCTAAACCTGCTTGCAATAAAATATATAAAAAATTGTATACTCTATTTGCAACCATCTATTGGATAATAAGAACCTGTCTAATAATTTTGCTATATGAATTTGCCTAATGCGTCTATTATCCCATGCATATTGAAAACTTATATGACTATCTCAAAGGCTATTTGAATTGACAAATAAAACAAAATATTACATTGATTTTGACCATACTGAAGTACCACCTTTCTTTTTTAAAGGAGATAGGATAGTGTTGAAATCACTCCCAAGAATCCATAGATCGCACTTACGAATCATAATTGTGTTTGACAAAAATATGCTAAGGTTCTCCTAACATCTTTCATGAGGAGTAAATATAATTGAAACATATGCTTTTGAAATCCTAAAGTGCAATGGATACACTCTATACTAATATTTTTGTTGCAAGGATAAGATTTTATTCTACTTGAGGATAATAAAGATGATTTACCTAGATTAACCTTGACCTCCTTCACCTTATTTGCTTTAAAAATTGCCTTCCCATATTCCTTTTCTTTAAATCTATCCTTCTCATCTTCCTTTGCACCTTTAACTCCTATATTTGAACTTGTGCATTGTACTTCCTCATCTGTTGTGCCATTATTATGTTTTTATGGTTTATTTTAGTGAACAATAATGGCCTTTTCCATGTGATGATGCAAAGAGAGTTTTCTTGCCACTTTCTTAGGAGTGAAAAATCCTTGATTTGACCTAGTTTCTCCTATGATATGATCTCTACAGTCTTCTAAATATGCAAATAGAACTTGCAACTAAAAATAACATCAAATATGCAATAAAAATTAAAATGGATAGCACCTGCACACCCTCACACTGAAGTCGTATGTCACCTGGAAATTGAATCAAAAATCGCTCATATCCATCTATATAGAGGCCTAGATGCTTAGCACAAGTTTTATCCAAAATGTTTAGTGTACTCCTAGGGTCTACCATAGCTAAGACTTTGGCCTTTTTGATAAACCCAAAAAACTTGAATGTATCTAGTTGATCTAAGCCAACCATTTTTGCTAAAGAGATTGATGGCTCACCAAGTGTTCTACATGTGGCTCCTCCATTTCAAGTTTTGATTCTAAATCACCATCCCTAAGATCTTTAGCCATGAAGAGTCGTGTGGGATTGCAGGTATGCCCCTTGGTCCATGGTTGAGAGCATCTATGACAAAGATTAGTAGCTACAAAATATTTTTGGTCAAGTTGGTAGTCACCAAACTTAGTTTGATCTTTGTCACCCCATTTGTCTTATATGAATCCTATATAATTCCTTCTTCTAGTCACCAAAACCCTCTTTTTTAGTGCATCAATATGCAACTCAGCCCTTCGAGCAATAGCAAAAGCTTTCTCCAAAGTTTTTGGTTCAAAAATTTGCAGCTTAGTATGAATCTCATTTCTTAGATTAGAAAAAAATAATTAAGCACCAGATCTAATGATAAATGTGCCTTTGAATCAAGCACTTGAAATTGACATACTCCTCCATGGACATGTCCTTTTGAAATAAGTGCATGAGCTAGACATCATATGGTTCATCCTAGTTTTGGTTGGCCCTCTATGTTAAGGCATCTATAAAATTTGTAAAGTCCCCTCTTGGGTGTTTTGCAACCCATCTTGCAGCCCAAGTATGAGTTGAGCCATCCAAATGTTGAAGGGCTATACTTATTTTATCATTATGATTATCAATTTGATGTGCCCTCAAGGCAAGTTTGATCTTACTTAACCAAGTATGGATTTCCACCTCTCATTCAAATTTAAATTGGAGAACCTTCTTCTAAAGATTAAATAGAGACTTAGAATAATTATGTGCATGTGGTGAATTCAATGGAGAATACATTGCATTTACCCATGGGTTCGTTTTGACTTCCTCCTTCTCGGATATGTTTAGATTTTGACTAGAGCCACCAAGTTCTAACACTACTATTTTTTTCTACAGCCAACAAGTCCCTTCTCAATTCTTGCGCAAAAGCAATAAATATTTCCCTCAACTCTATCTTAGTCACAAATTCAATTGTCTCCATTTTTTTCTATCCTCTAGGCTTTTTTTTTTCCTTCTCTTTATTTTTCTTGAAAAAATTACTACAATAAAAAAAATGTAAACCTAGCTCTGATACCATGTTGTAGTGTTCTAAATATGCAAATAGAACTCGCAACAGAAAAATAACATCAAATATGCAATAACAAGTAAAATGGGTAGCACTTGCACACCCAAGCGACAAGTGAGTGCTCAAACCTGATGGGAGCTATACTCAACAAGTGATAAGAAGGGAGCAATGCTCAACCCAAAAGTCTCATTAAGAGAAGAATAAGATGATTGATATCTCAAACACAATAGGGTTTCCTCCTTTTATAGGAGTGAAACCCTAGCTACATAATAATTAGCATACTTGCTAAGTGAACAACTCCTATTTTTGCATACAATTGTTCTCTTTATTCACTTTAGAAGTTTCTATTTTATCCACAAGCTAACAACTGTCACTTACAACAATTATTTAAGTAATGTTGTGTTTAGGAACACAACAATCTCCATGTTTCATATCAAAGTTTGCCTCATGCCCATCATTTTCAATTTGCAATTTCTTACCATTTATCTAGTTTTATGACATTTGTGACATTAGAATGCAATATTTTCATAATCCACTTATTGATCCCATTCTTTTGATTTAGATTTAATCCTAATGGATTACGATAAAGTTATAAAATCTCCATGGCAACACATATATGAGTGTTTACAACATGCCTTCTCTCCTTAATAGTTGGTCCCTCTTGATAAACTCACCTAGAGTATTTCCAATATTCTTCAAAACCTCCTTACTGGTGAGTTGATAAGGAAGTACAAAAAACCTAATCCATACTACAAGCCTTTTAATAGTCTCTACCTCCGTAGAATTCTCACTCCTTGGTCTTAAATATAATGCATCTTTACCCCTAAACCAAGGGCCTCCATCCATTATTTTATTCCTCATTTTTAAACTAGAAAAGATAATGAGGAAAAATCCTTTTGGAAGAAAAGTCTTGGAGTAATTTGAATTCAATCCCCACTTCCACTTGATCCAATTTTAAATCTTAGAAAAGCATGGTCAGTATCCACAAAACTTAAATATTAACCCTCTAGTTTTAAGAAACCATTATATCATGCTCAATCATCTCATCCTTGATAATACTTTTTTCGTGTAGTATTTACTACCTAGAAAGGGTTTGCCATATATTCACTCTTTCTCTCATCGCTAACTAGGGAACCATACTTCCAACTAGGACATTGTTACTTCCAACTAGGGCATCCTTACTTCCAATAAGGACTTTCAAAAATGACTTTCTTGCAATGTTACCTAGCTTTTCTTCACATAAATCCTTTATTTTTTGAGTTTCTCCTGATATTTAGAATAAGAAGTGATGCTCGCTCCTTGCTTCCTCATACTTTGCCCTCGATCCTCGCTCTCCCCATAAAAATAATAAAATATTATGCTTGCTACCAAGTTTTTTTTCTTTTTACAATTCCATTAACTTTTAGTGATAAAGATAAAAAGGTACAAGTTAAAGTAATTGTAAATTCTATGAGGCCATAGGCCATATGAGACGACCCTCATGGAAGATGTTGTTTACCTAATATGTGGTTATCCAACCATACTTCGATTATCGAAGCATGGTGTACAAACCTACCCCATGTAATATTTGAACCTTGGGCCTCTATTCAGAGTTCCAAAGTCTCCACCATTAGGGCCACTCAAGTTGTACACACTTAGAATTTTTTTAATTAAAATTAGAGAAATCTCATTATTTATCAAAAAATTCGCAAACATTCTTTGAATTTAATATTTTATAAACTAATATGGACTTTTAAGCATAATTTTAAGAGAATGACTATTAAATGTAGAACGTGAGAGATAAAACACTTTTAGTTTTCATAAAACCTTAAGGATGAATTTTTAATTAATTTTCATAAACTAAAAAATTATGCTAGTTAAGATAACAAAAAAAGGTAGAATATTTAAGATAAATTTTTTAAATATATATCTTGATATATTGTTGAATAAAATATTTTCAAACCCATTACATGTCATCAATAGATACAACAATGGTTAAATTTTGAAGAAAATAAAAAAATCATCCTAAAAGTGAACACTATAAAATTTATGAAATAGGTCATGCAATTAGTTGAATCAAGACTAGACAATATATTAATTGAGCATTGGTTAGGTTATCACAAGTTTGCTACAAACTTGAAATAAATTTTATGTATATAAATATGAACTACATTGAAGAATGACAAAACTTTAGCTATCAATTATAAATAATTCAAAAACCCATTAGCATTCATTAGATTAAATATCATTTCAAAATGTTAATTGCATATTCTAGTAAATTATAAATTAGCTTAGATATCTATAATGCATATATCAATTAAACATCAAGAATATCAAACTCAATGTAGTTATCATAAGCTTTTCAAAGTTAAATGTATAAGATAGGTGTCTTGAGTTTAATGTCTCTTGATATTTATAAATATATGCACCATAGAGATTTAAGCTTGTTATATCACTACTATATCTATATACGCAAATGCTTATCGACTAGGTTAAATATACAATATTTCTACCCATTCTATCATTATTTATTTGTTTTATATGCTATATCTAGTCGTTGAACTTCACTATTTTTATTAAAATAGATGTCACAATTATCCATTCCCTATGCCTATCAAATTTATCAAAATAAATATATAAAAATTAATGTAAATTTATAGTGCATCTAGCTATATAAGCTTCACTATTTAAATCTATGTAAATGCATGTCCTAAAAAAATACTTCAACGGTGTATTATGATATCTTAGATCATAATTGCAAGTGCTTTTATTATTTTATTTTTACTATGAAGATGTAAGTGTTAAAATGCCATAAGTGATATAGTTCTTTTAAAGGGTATATTGGCTCTCCCTCCTTCCATGTCTTATCAATGATGACAATACTGAGGTTTGAAGTATTTATGCTTATCTCCTACTTTCAATATGGGTCATCCTCCCATGACCTTAAACTTTTTATTTTTGTTAAGGTTCTCATTTATTTATGCAAAATATATGAGGCCTATGTCATCATCATAGATCTCCTCTAAGCCACTATCTACCATGCTTATGTCTACCTTTGTCTCTAGGTGTTCTAAGAATATCTTGTATTAATTAGTTCCCCCTATCCTTATTTACTTGCAACTATATAGCCCATGATCTCCCTCTCTTACCTACTACATAACTAGATTTGTCTCCTCCCATAGGACCTCATATCTTGTTTCATTCCTTCTTCTTTTGAGGTCCTCCTATGTCATAGATGTGTATGTTGAGACTTGTATTTATGTCTTCTACAAGATATATCTCTATGTATTTGTATCCATTTCCTATGCCCCTTTCGACTCCTTGGATGATACTCCTATATCTGGTTGAGATCCATAAGTTTGACCAAATCTATTATAAACTCTAAATGCCTTGTGGGTCATACTTTGGCTTATCAACTATTGAGCACTATTTCTACATCGAAAGTATCCATGATACTAGTGGTATAGGCATCAATGATGATGGTTATGGGGTTTTTCCTATGCTTATCTCATTTCATGTATTATTTCCCTACAACCCCAAGGCCTACTATTGGATGTGGCCTCTACAATAGGGTATGTGGCTATGGTTATATTGGGTTTTACTTATGTATTGACCTTGATGATGATATCAATGTTAACTTTAGGTTTATTCTGCCTTTATATAACTAGGTACCATAGTTAACTTAGAAAAACTCAACAAATCTAAGTAAACAATCCTTAAATGGGATCAATAGCCCACATGGATAAATCTTCCTCCTCAAACTCAAATCATAGTTGCTTATGGTTTTGCAAATGGACACTCCAAGCTTTGAAATCATGAAAATTATGCTCTAAAAGAAATATTCTTGTGTAAAAAATAAATTACTATTATTGTTTTATGTCTATATGAACATTGAATGTTTTATCATTAAATATTTATTTTTTCGTGCTAAAACTCTACCTAAAAATTGCAATTCTAGTAGTGGGGTGTTAGTATTAGGTGTTGATACATCTTAGATGCATTTATGACACTAAATTTGCATATCTACACAGTTTTTTAGTTTTACACGTAATAATGCTTTATTTTTTATGCTTGCACAAGCTTTGTGAAGATTTTTTTTTCTTTTTTTGCCATGGTATTATGCACATAACTTATAGACATTTTTCCTTCCTGATCTGACTGACTATAATTATATTTTGACTCACAATAATCTACTTTTATCTAGATTTTTGTTTAAGTCAAGGCACCTGAGAAGTGTAATTTTTTTTCATTCTTGAAATAAAAAAATAACTTATGGACATTTTAAGCTTATCAACCTCTATTGTTATTTTTTGTCTTCTTTATTTTGTAAATTTGTGTTAACATTTACTTACTTGTCATATTTATTGTATTTTATTTTGTTTGAATTATTTTGCACTTTGTTTTTTTCTCAATATCTTGTGGTGTTTTTATCGATGTCATATGTAGACATTTACTATCATAAAATGTTAGTAGCCTTTGGCATGCAACCTAGATAGTGTGTGAAACTCCCTACAAAGGATAAGAATGGATAACTTTTTGCTAATCCTAGAGATTGAAGGATAAGGATGGAACCCATATAGTGAGTGAATCTCCCTCCAAAGGATAAGGATGGATAACCTTTTGGATAATGGATTACCTTATAGATAATATGCTCTTTACCTTTATAATATCTATTTATTATTGCAATATTGTTTGATGTTGTGATTGCCTTTTTATTTTCAATAAACATTTTTTTTGTTTATTCAAAAAGGCTTCTATTGGGGTGCCCACCCATGAAAGATAGAACAAAAGATGTGTATTGTAAATATCCATTGACAAAAGTACAAAAACAAAATTGGAATACTACTCAAATCTCATTATGTCATATTGCCCAACCATAACAAAACAAATCAAGATAAAAGCCCGGATATCTAAAGACATTAAAACACTTGAACAGTGAAAACATGTTTCAATAATACCTATTTAGAGTTTTATCATCATGAAACAATAGAACCACCACCTATATTTCCATATCATTTTTTTTTTAAGAAAATGAATTATATATTGATATTCCATATTTCTATATCATTGTCATGAAAGGATTTATACAATATATTCAAGTTATTAGAAAGCTTATTACTTTATTACTTTCATGGACCAATGAAAGAAATATATAATTTTCAATCCATATAAATTATCTACTTAAGGCTCAAATACTCTTCCATAAAAGGAATAAATTAACAGTTACTAAAATTTCTTTTTTTAAAGACTTCAATCACAATCTTTGATTCCCCTCAATAATTAATTCCTCAAAACCTTACTTAATTATCACTTTCAAGCATGTAATCAGACTAACTACCTCCACTCAACCTCCACTCAATTGAAAGTGGATGGCATAAGATAAATAGCATACACATAGATCAATTAACCATTACTTTCTCTAAAATTACCTCCTACATCTTTCAAACTCGGGTTTCCATGGGTGCCCTCATCAAAATTTAATTTTATTGTCCAACTCTTTTATATCAATCTATTATATAAAAGATTTTAATAAAAAAAACTTAAATTGATATAAACTCGGGTTTCAATTGATATTATTTACATTATTAAATTTAACCAAAAAAAAAATTAGTAAGAATTAGCATTTGGTTTTATTCATCCTCCTTTGCCTTTGAGTCAAAAGCAAACAATTGTATCATATTTATTGCATTTAATCTCAATGACTCTTAAAAGTTTATTTTGTTTTTGTTTTTAATTTATATTCAAAAACTTTTCCCCGGGTCAATAATAAGAAGATGATATAGGCTTGCTGGGAGCAACCTCTCTAGTTTAAACCTTACACTTGGCAGTTACAAAAAATAGTGTAGATGTAATCAACTCCCTTATATATCAAAAAATCAAAAAAATAATAATAATAAAAAAACTCATATAATTAAATTTATAATAAATAAATTATCAAATACCATAAGGTCAACCTGTTAAATTTATCAACTTTCAAATAGAAGACACACATTCAATTCTTGATAAGCAACACATGCATAATTACTAAATTATTAATATGACCATAATCATAATACAATACATATAAAAACAATTCCAATTCTATTTAACCAATTTATTAATTAATACATAATTATCCCCCTTATCTCTTCGTTGGGTAAAAAATAAATTTATTTATTCTTGTGCTTCCCCTCAAGAAATAAATTTATAAATTACTTTGCGAAAGCCATTTACATAAATGACTACCACCTTTTCGGAGCTCATTTAAATGATTGAAACAATAATACAGGTATTTATCAAACACTAAATTAACCCTTTGAATATCTTCAATTAAAAAATTATGAGTCCCTCAACCACATAAAATTCAAAATCTATTAAATGCTACAAGTCAATATTATTAAAAAAGCAGTCAGTATGGCAGCATGCCCTACTGAGAGAGAGATTTTTTCAGCACACCTTCCCTGTAATACTTATATCCAATTTTTTATTTTTTTTAGAACTTTTATTCTTTTATAAGATTTTTCAGACTATATAAAAATATTAAATTAAAAATAAAATGTTATCATAATAAACTTATATTAATTAAAAATGACCTCCCAAAACATATAATAGGATAAGATGATCTTTTATTTTGCAGATGTTACAATGATTGGTGTTTGGTTTTAAGTTTAGGTAAATTTTTCACTTTCGTTTGTTAATGCTTTTCTAAAAAATAGTTGTTTGTTTTATGTAAACCTATGGAACTTCAACTTCCAATTGGACAGGATTGGCCTCTGGCTCTGCTTTTGTATATTATTCCTACCGATGTATTAGGGTTTTCTTTTTGAAAGAGTCGTTAATGTCAAAACTGATAAAAGGCATTTCCTGTGGAAGGATGGCCATGTTGTGAATTCACATTTTGCTGATGATTCAGCATTATTTCTCAAAAATGATAAAGATGAGATAGTGTGCTTGTTGTGTTTGATGTTTTCTATTATATCTCTGGCATTATCTCTTAATGAAACAAAGTTTATCTAGATCCAATATAAAGATAGACATGAATGGTTTCCTGTTCAATGGAGACATCTCCATGGAAAATTATTTGATATCTTGACATCCTCTTTCGCTCTCTGATTTGTGGAAATGGTTTTTAGCCTATTTTCAAAGGAAACTTGATAATTGGGTGACACTTTTATTTGATTGCATGCAGACGTTAGATGGTTGACAAGTGTTTGTTGCGACCCATGTATTTCGCTCACCATGTTGGATTCCATCCAGGAGCCATTATACCCAGTTTACAGGGATGGTCAAGGCTTTTCTTCAAAAGAAGAGGGATGGGTCCAGAATGCAAGTATCTATTCCGTGGTCTCAATGTTCTCAACCTAAAAAAGGGAGTTCAGGCTTAATTGATCCCTGGGTTTAGGGGCGGTTTTTTATGTATATGGATGGCAAAATTTTCGCAAGGGAATAAGCCCGGAAGAAGCTGGTGTTGCAGCATATCAAGCAAGCTCATCATTTAGGCAAGTGGCCGGTGGTGTTGCAGCATATCAAGCAAGCTCATCATTTAGGCAAGTGGCCGGTGGTGTTGCAGCATATCAAGCAAGCTCATCATTTAAGAACTTTGACATAGTTCTTAATGTTTTTTTTATTATTATTCTTTTTTATTTAAATATTATATAACAGTTCAAAATCCAATTTTGGGACTTTGGAAGACATGGCAGTCTGTCCTCATTTTGTTGTCTTGGTGCAGTTTGTCATTCAAGCAAGTTTTTGCCTCTTTATCTAATCTGATGGAACAGGTTAGTGATGTCAGACGAGAATCCTTTGGCTGTGGTTGCTTACTTGAATGGCAAATGTTTGGTTAAAAGGGGTATCCGCAAATTTGCTAATGCGTGTTACCTCTCTTGGAAGCCTTCGCGTGTGCTTAGAATTCAATCTCGATTATCTAACTCCTTTAAGCCTATAATTGAACAGATTCAGCCCTTGGTTTCTACATAGCTAAACTCAAAAATCTCTACATCGTTGTGGTTTGCAATGGATTCAAGGACTAGGGATGGCCTGACGATGAGAGTATCACTTAGCCTTTGGTCAAGACATCGTATAAGTCCTTAATTTGTCGTGTTCTTGTGGCCTTCAAGCTCACTGATAAATGGGGGGTTGACTTCTCAGAAGATTCTTGGCATTTTTGGAGTTTCAGACTATAGAAATCTGGGTCTGCTATGGTTAACACGGAGGATTCTTCATTGCAAACTGTTTGGAAAAGACCTGAAACAATTGAACTCATTTTCTGATATGTAAAGATGCCAGGATGATTTAGGATAGACTTTAACAAGACTGTTCTTGAATTTTTTGTAGGAAGGTCAAACGGAGGGACGTGCTATTATGACTTATTCTGCCATTTGAACGGATATTGAGTCTGTTTGGCAATTATTCCTTCCTTGCTCATATTTTGAGTCTGTTTGGCAATTAGTTCTTGCTCATATTTGGTTTATATGGTGCTAGTGCTATAATAATTTTGCCGTCAGTGTTCTATTCTTTGGATTTACTCAGGTTGATGCCATGATTGTAGAGCTGAAGGAACTCTTTCAGGTAAATGAGAATGCCAGAGTACCAGATGTTAATTTCCAACTTTAGAGATATGAAAAAGAAAATTGAAGATAAATTTCATACTGATTATGTGCTGCAACTTGCTAAAATTAAGGTTCAACTTCTTGATGTCACGCAGAAGCTGGATCTTCAGCTTCTTGATATTATGAAGAAGCTGGATCTTATGTCTTCTAAGATGCAGAAATAGGTTGCTTGTCATATTGTGGGTATTATGTCTCTAGAAAAAATAAATTCAATGCAAGACAAATAAAGTAAGAAATTTTGAACCTTGTTTTACGTAATGGAAACTTCGACTATTTCTTTCATATTTATATTTTGAGTTCAATTTATATTTCAATCTTGTTTGACTCCAAAATCCTACCGTTGGCTTCTAAGAGTCAAGACATTTAATTTTTAAAACACTAGCCTTTACAAATGCTCTAATGGAGCTACAATAATGTATATACACAGCACAGGCTGAGACTCAGAAAATGCTTGGTCAGAATCAATATTCTGGTTAACATGCATTCTTCACCTACATTAGTACTTTTCCATACAGCCACCCTCAAAACTTGATTGTTAAGATCAAACTCTATTTACACAACTTTGCATCTATACAGTTTTCTACCCTCAAAAATTACACGGTAACCATGCACAAATTGCTCTAAAGTGCTTAATTTTGACTAAAATTAACTCTGTTTTATGCCAATTTGCTCCAACTTTATCTTCATTTCCTTGCTTTCAACAGCTTTCCCATTGCCATCTTCCAGAAGCCTTTCAGAAATCACCTCACCCTGATCAGCCACTGACTTATCACCTGTGTTCAACCCCTGCTGAAACTCGTCTTCTACCTCTTCCGCTTCAAGCTCTTGAAGTATCTCCTGATTTGTCAGTTTCAAGCCTTTCATATTCCCTAAAATGACAATTTAGATACAATTAGACAAATATTTCATATAGACTCCCATCAATGTTAAAACAAAGCTAGGCTGAGTCCTTAAATATTTGAAGTTTGTCCATTCATTTGCTTTCCTCATATCACAATAACAATGTCGAAATACTAACAATTATCAACTAGTATGGGAAAACTCAAGAAGGCAAACTCCCTTCTTTTGAGAGCAGGCAGTATTTGATATATCAGCGTAACAGCTTGCTGGCCTTCAATAGAGATTACAGGCAGATTTTCACATTGACTATCATTTACCTTCTACAGCAATGGATAGGAATTTAAATAACTGGTAGAAAAAACACCAAGAGAGACAAATTGAAGCAGACTCCCACAAGGTTCGGTTCAACTTTATTCCAATGACCTAGAATGGACTGCAATTAGCATTGAAGTCAAAATGATCTTGCCTTCTAGTGAGTTGACATGGATTGTGATCAGCATTGAAATCAAAATGATCTTGCAGGAACATTTGCAAGACATGTTGGATGTGTGTGTGTGTCTATGTATCAGAGAGAGAGGGGTCTTGAGGTAAACAATCTTTATACCGAAACATTGACACATTTGATGTGTGTGTGTGTCTATGTATCAGAGGTTGGGGGGCGGAGGGGAGAGAGAGAGGTCTTCAGGTAAACAATCTTTATACCATGGAAGGGCAAAAGGTACATACCATATCATTGTATATTTTCATCTGCAGGCTGCTGTGATTTCTCAAATCTTAGGCACAAATCAAGCAGATGATCAAAGTTAAAGAGTGGAGAACTTTAACCAATAAATAAATAAATAAAACTTTTTAAAAACATAGGCAAACCAACTAGACTTAGCAAAACAAAAGAATTAAAACATTGAAACAAATAGACAAACCAGCTAATGGGAACAAGATAATGATCCAGTTGGTAAAACCTCTGTCAAAGACCCATGTATGAATCAACCAAACAATATTTAGGGTTTCAAATCAGGTAGGGCCTTCCATTAAGCATAATTTTATATTTCCAACCCAGACTTGGTGGTGTCCAATTTATGATCCCCACTCACTTAGAATTTTGAAATCCTAACATAATTTTCCAAATGATCTTTTAATAGACCATAAATGAGTTCAGGAATTTTTGAATACATCATTATGTTGCTGAAGAAATTATTGCCTTAATTATACATCATGAAAACAAAAACACCCTAAGAAGAACCAAAATCTAGCAGAAATGTAACATTTCTCATAGTATTTATTACTCCCAACCTCTGACCCTGAATTGTCAAGGTTCACAAATTGACAACAGCAGGGTTCCATAAAGAAATTGATCAAATCATAGGATTATTTAGAAATGGGTCCTAATATTTATGATTCCCCAAAACTTCCTTTTTACAGGTAACTGCGGAGTTACAGGAGATGGATGGTTCATTAAACTTTTTCAACTCACCACCAATATCAATGCGGGATTACTGATAATGACAACTTTGAATGTTCTTTACACCAAAATTGGTCTGTGAGACCTATCAAAGCAAGCGTAATTAATTACAAGATTGCTTTTGCAAGTGTCAAATTTTAAAGTAGATTTTGTAAACTCTTAATTGATTGTTTTGATTCAAAGTTTCAATGTGCCGAATTATGTCTATGCAAGAGTCTGATATCATTAGGCGTGTCAAAAGAAAACAGAGGGATATTAATTAGTGCTTGGCAAGCCTTGATATTCCCAGATAGAGTCAATGAGGATCCTATAACTCCAAAGTTTATAGGTTGTATGCATTACACTAAAACTAGAAAACACCTTAACCCTACTTACTTTACATATAAGATTGAAGTGGGTTTATATTATGATGATATAGTGGTATTATATCATAATGATATAGTGGTTATGAATGTATTGCTCAAAAATTTGAACATAAGTCTCTTTAGCCAATAAACCTAATACCATTTAATTAATTCTAATAAATATATTTTTTATTTAAAAAAAATTAAAATTAAAATATTGTCAAATAACATTAGCTTTATATAAACTTACAATTGCGAAGTTCAACTTTAAATTTAATCCTGATTTATTAAAATATTATAATAAGATGAAATTATTTTAATTTCATATACTCATAAATAATTTTAATATAAAATAAAAATATATATAAAAACGAAAAAAAATAGGGAAAAAAAAACGAGAAACCCAAAGTGTTCAAGAATGTGAAAAACCCTAACACTGCAAAAAATTTAAATTAAAGTAAAGCGCCAAACCTAGTGACAGTCTCTAAATGGGGGAGAAAGCTGAAAATGAACCCCAGCCTGGAGTAGCATCAAAATGCGAGAGAAGTAAAACCCTCTGTGCATTTAAATATAATTAAAAAAAAACAATTTTGGGTAGTTTAAATATAAATAAACCTTGATTAATTGGTTAGATTTTTTTATATTTTAAAAAGAAGATTTAAATTCGAATTTTACCAAAGGATACATACATAAAAATTGAATCCCATATAACTTATTAAAATATATATATAAATAAAACCTAGTTACTCTTAGTAAACTATTAAATGATATGAATTTAAATAATTAAATTTTTCAAATTTTAATATTCAAATTTAAATCTTATCAAATAAAATATACATAATTATTATAATGTAATTATAATATTATAATATAAAACCGTGTTAAAATTTTATCAAATGATACATGTAAAAATATTAATATGTAATCATAGTATCGTTTCAATTCCATATAAAATTGAAAGTGAGTTAACCCTCGTAAAATATTAATTTTAATTAAAAATATAGTTTTAAAAAAAACCTAGGTGATATTACCCATCAGAAATGAGGCTGAAAAAAAACCAAGAGATTGAAATTGAACTTACTTGGACGTCGATGAAGCGTCTTTGCCACCACTTTGTACATGTCCCGCCCCGCTGAAGAGGCCCTGCAACTCGACAACACATTTCTCCACCTCTCTCCTCTAAGCGGTGCATGCAATTCATGAGCAACCCTGCAACAGCTTCGCCCTTCCGTCGGTAAAATCAAGGAACCACCAGACAGCAGCATTTGGTTAGCCATTGCCATAGCGCATACAAAATAAAAACTAAAAAAATCAAACAACTCGATTGCGGCCCTGTAGATCACTGAATTTTCTATTCACTTGCGAATTTCGCCTTCGATTATTCGTCCAGAGGGCAGTTGGGGTTTGAATGTTATTATATGGGTCCCCTGTATCCTCCTGATTTCGCGCGGCGTTATCTGGAATGTTCCAATATTTCTTCGATAATTCTTGGAATGTTCTCCTATATTTTGGTCGTTTGGACTGTTTTCTCAGTGCTAGAATAAGAATGGTACTTTTTTGGGCACTCATAGGAGGTTTAGTTTAGTTTTTTTTTTTTATAGGTTTTTTTTTTTTTTTTGTTTGTTTTGTATTTTGGTGGTTTTTATTGGGTAATTTTTATTATAAAAATAAAATATTATATTGTTTTGATTGCATTTCTAACAAGTTAATTAACATTTATAGGAGGTTTAGTTTTTTTTTTTTTCCCTTAAAAGATAGTGTGGTTTTTATTGGGGTCACTTTTATTATAAAAACAAAATATTATATTGTTTTGATTACATTTCTAACAAGCATATTTAACTATGTCTTTTGATCAAAGATATTTTTCATTTGTCTTTCAATCAATCTTCATCTTCCTCAAATTGTTAAGTTTCCACAATCAACTCTTTTTATATCAAAAGCCCTCTAAAATTTAAATTATACCATCAACTTCTTTTATATCAAAAGCCTTCTAAAATTTAAAATTCTACCAAGATCAAATTCAACACGCCTAATGGCTAGAAATTTTGACGCCAACTTCTATATTTATTATAATAAGCTCACAATTTCTTAGTACCTTTTTAGGGTTTTTATCCATTCCCCTAATATTCCAAGATATTATTTTCATTGTTATTTTTTTTATTTGTATTCTTCATTTGTCTTTCAATCAATCTCCATCTTCCTCTAACTGTTTCCACAATCAACTCCTTTTATATCAAACACCTTGTAAAATTTAAAATTCTACCAAGATCAAATTCAACACCCCTAATGGCTAGAAATTTTGCTGCCAACTTCTATATTTATTATAATAAGCTCACAATTTCTTAGTACCTTTTTAGGGTTTTTATCCATTCCCCTAATATTCCAAGATATTATTTTCATTGTTATTTTTTTATTTGTATTCTTCATTTGTCTTTCAATCAATCTCCATCTTCCTCAAACTGTTCCACAAAACTCCTTTTATATCAAACACCTTCTAAAATTTAAAATTCCACTAAGATCAAATTCAACACCCCTAATGGCTAGAAATTTTGTTGCCAACTTCTATATTTATTATAATAAGATCACAATTTCTTAGTACCTTTTTAGGGTCCCTAATATTCCAAGATATTATTTTCATTGTTATTTTTTTTATTTGTATTCTTCATTTGTATTTCAATCAATCTTCATCTTCCTCAAACTGTTTCCACAGTCAAATCCTTTTATATCAAACACCTTCTAAAATTTAAATTCTACCAAGATGAAATTCAACACCACTAACGTCTAAAACATTTTTTATATTGAAAATCGTTTACAAATATTTACAAATATCAGTGCTCATTAACACAAGAGGAATCGACCTCACAACCACATGGATGATAATAACTAGGCAACTGTCATTACACAAAATGCCATTCGCTACCCCATTTCTATATCTATAAGTATCTTGTTTATAACACACTCATAATTTCTTAATACTTTTTTCAAGGTTTTTATCCATTCCCCTAATATTCTAAGATATTATTTTTATTGCTATTTTTTTTTATTTTAATTGTGGGTTTAGTCCCACTTCTTGTTAGCACTTGTGATGTTTGCTTTTGTTTTCCCATATCAATATTCCTTTAGGCTTTTTCTCTTTGTTTTTGCTTCTTGGGTCTTCCTCTCTTTTTTTTCATTTCTAACAATACTTTCATCTTTATCAATCTCTTCAATCTTATCACACTGCTCATAGTAAGACTTATCATCTTTAGGTATGCCTTGTTTTGAAGGATCTGAAGTGTAAGGAATAACCTCAAAAGAGCAATCTTATTTATGTTGCCCTAGAAACCTTAAAGTGCAAGGATCTCTTCTGTAGCAATTAACTTCTTATTCTGGTCTAAAAAACCTAAATTGTTATGGGTTTCCTTCATCCTTGTTTCTTTATTATGTTGCTCTTAAAACTTTGAAGTGCGAGGGATAACATCTTCATCTCTTTTACTCTTATTACTTGGAGAGGATTCTATACTACTTGAGGAAAGTGAAGATGATTTACCAAGAATAAACTTGACCTCTTTTGTTGTCTTTGTTTTAGGAATTCTCTCCACATTTTATTTTGCTCCTTTAATTCCTTCTAAACATACCAAATGATATTGTATATAGGATTTCCTTACCTTTTCTGTTGGAGTGGAATATCCTTGATTTGATTTAGCTTCTATTATTGTATGATTTCCTAGCTTCTTCTTGAATTTTATCTCATGGCTAGAACTTTTTATCTCTTTCTTCATAGTTTTCACTTTTCAAACTCTTGCCATATGTTCAATCTCATAACAATTGTGGTAATGAAATGCGATATTTTCATGATCTACTTGTTGAGCCCATTCTCTTGATTCAAATTTTATCTTAATGGATTGTGGCAAAGGTTTTTAAATATCCATAGCAACACATATTCGAGTACATATAACATGCTTTCGCTCCTTAGTAGTTAGTCCTTCCTTGATGAATTCCCCTAGGGTATTTCAAATATTCTTCAAAATTTCCTAATTTATAAGTTGATATAGAAGTCCAAAAAGCTTAACCCATACTAGAAGATTATTAATAGTTTCTATCTCAACGAAAAAAATTCATTCCATGGTCTCAAATAAAGTCTATTTCTTCCTCTCACCCATGGGCCATCAACCATTATTTTATCCTTAATTTTTGAATTGAAAAATATGATGAGAAAAAAACTCTTAGAAGTCATAGAGTAATTCGAATTTAATACCCACTTCCACTTGATCCAATTTTGAATATTCAAAAACTCTGGCCATAATCTATGGAACTTATATATTAACCCTCTACTTTTAAGAACCACTATATCATGCTCAATCATCTCATCTTTGATACTCACTTCTGGTGTAACATTCGCTACCTAGATCGAACTTGCCATGTATTCGTTCTTCTACTTATCTCCAACTTGGGTATCCACACTTCCAACTAGGGCATCTTGACTTCCCATTAGGGCTTTGAAATATGAATTTTCTTCCATACTAGCTAATGTGGATTGCTCTTGGCATGCACTCCCTCTTGGTTCAACTTCCCTCTTGGTTTGCACTCACTCCCAACTTGCACTCTCTCCTGCCTCCCATTCTATCCCCACTTGTACTCCCTCTTGACTCACAATAGCCCTTGTCTCTTCTTTTTTCCAGCATTCCTTCACTTCAGTAATTTTTTGAAAATAATGTTCCATGCATTTGTGGTAAGGGTTTGAAGCATTGATGCACTTTGAATGAACCCGTTGCTCTTCTACCATGACTGAATCTTGGCTTGCACTCCCTCTTAGATCACACTTCCTCCTAGATTGCATTGGATTTTCTTCAACTGGATCACACTTTGCTTTCTACTTCCTGCTCCCACTTCCTCCTCATTATCGGCTTGTGCTCACAGCTTCTAACTACACTCACTCTCGGCTTATGCTTGCATTACTTCCAACTGCACTCACACTTGGCTTGTGCTCACACTCGTTGCTGCACTCACTCCCAACTTGTTCTTGCACTTGTTGTTGTACTTATTCACATGCTCGCACTCACTGTTGCACTCCCTCCCGGCTCACGCACTCGCGGCTCAATCCAATCTACTATTACTCATAGGATATTTCAATACCAACATTTTTCTAGTTTTTAATAAGATGAGAGGATATGTTGAAATATTTATAATTAGATTTTATTAGGCCAAGGTCAACAACGATGAAGTGTTTATCAGTGTTATTGATGAAGCCTATTGATAAGTGCTATATAAATCTCTAAGCATTCTCTATGTAAGCTTATAGATATTTTATATGTAAGTTTATGAACATCTTTCTATGTACGCGTACAAGCATTCTTTTATATAAGCTTATAGGTGTCTTTCTATGTAAAACTTATGGGTATTCTTTTATGTAAGTCTACATGCATCTTTATGTAAGTCTACATGCATCTTTATGTAAGCTTACATGCAATTTTGATATATTCATCTTATTGATATTGGTTAAACCACTTCTATAGTTAACCTTAATTAAAAGGTTTAATACTTTTATTTTATTATAATTTAACCTTCAAGTTAGGTTATGTCGACTTGAGGTTAGCATTAATTGTGGATTTAGTATCACTATAAATACCTCCCAATGATTGATCCATTATGTTTTTTTATTGTTAAAATCCACTCGCACACGTCCTGTGTGGTTTGAACTGGAGTCTCTTAGATGAGAACCCAAAGATATACCACTACAATGTCCTAACAAGGACGAATGATCCATAGTAATATGTGAGATTTTTGGGGTGCCTACGGGCACCCATCCCTTATTTATTCTATCTAATTGTGTCCTTTATCTTTTTCTCTATTTTCATCTATATGTTCTTTTGTTTTGTTATTTTTCTTTTTTTTGTATATGATTATGGTGAATATATGTTTCAAAATGCTTCTGAAAAGTATTGTGAATTCCAACATGGTATTAGAGCCAAGACTAAGCAACTTCATTCAATCATACAAAAATGTTTATATAGGGAAAATTATGGTAGATATGGATGAATTGTTAATTTCGTTGGATTTATTGTAAAATTTCATGTGGGAACACATTTCAAGATTTTGTCGTTTCAATGCTTGTTTTCACATTTGAAGGTTTCCCTCCTTTTTCTCCAAATTTGAATTTAAAATTAGAATATTCTTAGAAATATTTTGTTGTGCTTCAGGAAAAGATAGGAAAGGAGATGCACTCTAATATGGGAATGTGTTTTTCTATAAATTTAGAACCAATCTTAAATAAGATAATATGGCGTAGTGGTTGGGCACCTTTGCAAGAAGTCAAAGACCCCAATTTCAAGTTATAGTGGATGCATAAAAAATTATTTTGGGTGAGTCAAAGAAGGGTTTATAGCTTCTTTTTTAAGAAGCACCCTGATATATATAAAGTATAACAAATCCATTTTCTCTTCCACTATTAAGGATGGTGTAGTCATTAGCCCATTCATTTGCTTGTAGCTAGTCTCAAGTTCATAATGTGATACAAATATTTTGCTTGACTTTGCAAAAATAACAAAGTAATTAGTAATTTTCAAATGGTAGTTCATTAATGCACCATGGCATAGTGGTAAGTTGCTAGTATTGCATCCTTTTGATCAAGAGTTTGAATCACATCTATAATAATTTTGTTTTACACCTTCAATAGTATAAATGCATATTGTATATCTCATCATTCTTTTTTATCCATTTGATGGCATGACAGTTTGCAAGGTGTTTGCTTCTAGAAATATTATGGGTTTGAATCTCTCACGTTCTCCTCTTTTAAGGAATTCAAGAGCCTCTCCTTCAACATTGTCAAGTAGGATTTCTTACGATCAAGGCTCTAGCATGTAATGCCCATCATAGCATGGCACTATTTTTAGTTAGCAAAATGTCATTTAGAAGCTTATCCCAATAGGAGGTCTTAATTTTGAATCTCTACATCCAATTATTTTTTCTTCTCTACATTTACAACATAAATATTCTTTGAATGGGAGGTTGTGCACCATTGGTTCACATAGCCATCATGGGGTGCTTGGCTAGCCTATTATAAATGAGGGTGTTCCATTGGAAGGTCTTGAGTTCAAATCTTATGTTCCTCCCTTTTGCTATGTGGATATTGATTGGTATTGACATGGCCATACAAACGCCATTTTTATATATATAAAGGATATCAACCAAACATCATTAGCCAAGTGTCAAAATCCCAATCATAGACTTAGCAAATGTGGAAGATAGGTGGCAACAGTATTTAGAGAGATTACAATGACATGGTTGATAGATGGTACCTATCATCGTATCCAACATGGTAGTTTGTAATTGATCCATTTCCTTCCTAATATCTAGAAGCCTAATTTTTTTATTTTTATCCTACTTATATGCCTAACATTTCGAAGGTTATAACTTTTGCTTATGGAAGTGTTTCGGACCTCTTGTTTAAAGTACATAGATTCGAGCTCTAAACATTGGCAACATTAGTTAAATGACTTATTTTAGTATTGTAGGTGAATTTTTAGCTACAAGAGGAGCAAATTTTGGATAATTAATGATGAGTGTTAAAATATGATAGCAATATGTAGCTTTATTTCCACATTCTAAGTTACAAATCTAATGTTCTAAATATATTTTGCTGAACAATATGCATGATTTATATGATTTTTGGTAAATTTGATCTGAAAAGTACTATGTACCATATGCTAGTAATTCTACGTAAAAAACATGAGAATATTATGTTTTTAGCAGGTGGATATTGCAGGTAGTTCATAGGGAACGTTATAGCCAAATACAGATGAACCAGTTTGCGAGAAGATGCATCAAGAGCAGGTTACAAAAAGCATCTACAGAAAGCATCTACGAAAACCTGTAGATTTCATAAACCCGTTTTGTGTAATAAACACGCCACATATGTTACCAGCTTGGTCAAATATTGCATGAGCAGTTGAAATAATCAACGTGGATGACTTGTCATTCTTTGTTAGTTGATCACATTAAAATTTGTTATGTAATATGTTAATTGATCAAAGATTATGTAATCCAAAATATAATGAACTTGTCTCTTCCCTAAAGAAAAGGACTTAGTTTAGTTGTTTTATTATGGGAATATTGTTGACCACAATAGCATTTGCTATATAATTTGCTAAAGATATGTAATTTTTTATTTCCTGTGATGTAACGACTTTGTCCTCCTATAGAAAAGGACAAAAAAAATGTTTAGTATTGTTAGTAGGTTACTTAGATATTAGGTCCTTGTTACGTGAATTTAGTATCTTTGCCACTTGGGCAAGATTTATTTAAAACCATAGAATATTGACTTTTCTATTTTAAGAGAGTAGCGTAGAGGATATATTACAAAGCCCTTTATGATAGATAGGTCCATGCAGATACACAGGAAATGAGTGGAGAATAATTCTACAACATTGTACAAGTTATATGGATTAGAATAAAAGAGTAATTTAGTGTCAATTGTCTTTCCGCGAGTATGGTAATACAAGTCTTTATTTTCTTCATGCTTTATTTTTTGTTGTAACTTTATTTCTTTTTCCTACAAGCATGAATTAAGTAGCATAAAGTTAGTTTAATGAATATAAATTACTAAAGTTAAAATAGAGTAAAAAGGGAAGGATATTAATACTAACCTTGAGGAGGCAAGGCCCATTCTGAAAGGTTAGTCCCTAAATCTCTTCCCCCAAAAACATGGTAGATAGAATTAGAACATAGAATAAATTTAGAATATAAATTTTATTAAATTTGCATAATATAGAATTATAAAATATATTAAATAAATAATGTATTGTTAGATCATAACGTGGATCCACACACATAGACTTAGTCATAAATTGCATCTTTAAATTAAGCATCATTTCATTTCAATTTTTTTATTGTAAACTTTCATTTCTTAAAATGAAACTAAGAAAATGGAATATAGTCAACAATTAAGAATTGTGGAATAATCTATACGAGATTTCTATTCTTTAAATCATACCCGGATTGACAAATTAAATGTGAGACATTACAACTCGACATTTTAGTATTGTTGTCGAGGAGAATAATGCCATAATTTTTTATCAGAGACTATTAGATTATGCGAGAGAGAGACTTACCTACGTGAGTGACACAAGAAGTTCCAACGCGCATGCAGGTCAAAGTTGGCACAAGGAGTTCCAACAAGTGTCTTCATCTCAATACTTCTAGGTTTCATTTTCTTAGGTTCAAATTTTACTGCTTTTTAGTTATTTAAATTATAACAAGTTATTTTTTATTGTCATATACTTAGGTTTGGAATCTTTGACCTATAAAGGGAGTAGGTGCAACAAGATCATATCGAAGTGCTTCTTAAAATCAAGTAGTGACAATAATTTAGCCTTTATTTTAGCATTTCTATTTTCAGTAAATTTACTTTCAAGCATTGGATGGTTGTTACCTACTTAGGTTTGGGTTCTTTAACTTGCAAAGCAAGTAGTAGGTGCGACAAGATCATATCGAAGTGTTCCTTAAAACCAAGTAGTAACAACAATTCAACATTTTTGTTTTTAGCAAATTTACTTTTCAGCACGCGGTTGTTACATACTTAGGTCTAGATTCTTTAACTTGTAAAGCAAGCAGTAGATACGACAAGATTATACTGATGTTTTCCTTAAAATCCAGTAGTAACAACAACACTTTACTTTCCCTTGTTTTGAATATTGAATGTTGCATTTCAGATCTGGTCTTAATACCAATAAGATTGTTCTATTTGATTCTTTTTTTGAAAATTGCATTCTACTCAAAAACAAAAAAGAAAGGAAAAAATAAATAAAACTATTGAAAACCAAAAAAAGAAAAAAAAAAAAAAGAGAAGTAAAATTTTCTAATGGTGGAAAGTTGCATTTAGTCTACATTAATAGACCTTAGAAAACTATTCCTAGAACAAGAAATCAACCTACTTTTTGAACAAAGACATAGGTCATCTGGAAAATAGTGGGACTATATGTGGGAACACCTTGATCTTATTAGGGAAATGACAAAAGATCTGGGCAAGATCAAGAGGATCAATATAACTAAAGCCCTAGATGTAGATTATCATTCACCATACCTTGATCTATTGAGGAGTTGTGAATATTGGCTAGGGGATAGAAGAGCGAGTGTAAACTCAACAAAATATCCTTGGGAGCAATACTTTGAGGACTCCCTTGTTGTCCACAATTTCTTCATAGATATAGAAAATAGAGAAATGAGTCTGAAATATAATAGAAGATACCACAGAGCACCTAGAATTATATAATTCAGAGAGGTGTGTCAAGATTTACAGTTTGAAAACCCTACTGCTATACAAGGACAATATTTTATTACTCAACTAATTCATCTTCTAAGGCGAGATTTCACATTCAAGGAAGAACATTATGTGACCCCTGAACAATTAGATCCAATTAATGATGTATATAAACTATTTAATGGAGAGTGAATGATTTTGATACACTCATACTTGTTTACAAAAGTTAGGAGTGTTGTTTATTAGCAAATTAATGTCAATTTCGATCCTTGGAATTTTTATAAGGAACATACAATTACAAACAGATAACATGTTGGAAATTTTGAGTAATTATGTTATCATTGATGTCAAGTGTTAGTTCATATCAGTGCAAGGGAATTGATAAAAGAGGTCATTGATATCAAGTGTTAGTTCATCTCAATGCAAGGGAATTGATAAAAAGAGGTCATTGATATCAAGTGTTAGTTCATCTCAATGCAAGGGAATTGATAAAAAGAGGGTTAAAATATTTATATTTTAAGCCCAAGAGATTTGGTACAAAGCTCCACATGGTTGACCAAAAGGTTGTCTAAATATCCACAAGAAAGAAAATGTCTAGGCCCAAAAGGAAATAATATTATAATATTTAATATTATAATATTAAAGTTATAAAGTTAAGCCTAAGGTTCAATTATAAAATATTTATAATATTTTATAACCCTAAGTGGGTTTGGCGCCATTTTGAAAAAGAATTTTTAAATTCTTAAAACCTCGCTGACGTCTTAGCAAATGGAGGTAATTCATACTTATAAGGTAATGTTGGATGGCCTAAGTGAATGATTCGAAGTGAGCATAAAAGGTTTAATACAAATTTCAAATGTGCAATAGTGAGGAAGGAAGACAAATTTTTATTTTAAAAAGAAGAGAAAACCTTTGATGAGAATAAAGATAAGATCGAGGAGTTTTATCACCATCTAGGTGGTTGGCCTAGTGGCAGACTTGGCAACTGTAAAAGCACTGGTGGATGGGAGGTCCTGTGTTCGAATCTGGGCGACAACATTTTGTTCATCATTTTTTGCAAGCAACGAGGCTAAGAAAAGGATAAGGAGCGTGTCGTGGTTTTACATTCTTGTGTGGATGATTGACCTAACGGTAGCCTAAAGGGTGCAAGCACGTTGGCATGCGATGGGCATTGTGTTCGAATACCCCATGGCAATATTTTTGGTAAGCGTTATTAAATTTTTTATTTGCCTAAGGTTGAGGTTTAGGCACATGAGAGGTATTTGATTAATTTGAGCACTATAGCCTAGGGAGGTATAAGGGGAATTTTTATTATTCTTTGCAATTTCTTTTGGAAGAAAAATATTATGGAATATTTTTAAAAGTGATTTTGTGGAGTAATAAGGATCTGTGATAAATATTTTATGAATGTGTTTTGAAATTAATATCTAGGAGTTAAAAGGTGTATGAGTTATTTTAATTGTTTGTATTTTTCTTGAATTATGAAGGGTTTGGTTTTATGATTTAATACTCTAGTTTGAGAAACCAAGAGAGTTGGTTTAGAATTTAATTGTGCACACATTTTGAAGGTTTGCTAACTCATAAAGAGGTGTTGTGCTAACCCTTTTATAGTTGCAAAAGATATTGTATATGAGACAAATTTTTGAAGACATATCTCCATAAGAGCAAGCAAAAAGGTATGGGCACATCTTTCCTTATTTAAGGTGTTTTATGAATATTTTTGAAACATAAGGTGGAGTGAAAAGGATTGTTTGATAAGCATTGTTGGAAATATTTGAGTTAGAGTTTGAAACCTACATTGTGCTCTTTGTTGGAAGGATTTGAAAACATTTGTTTAGGGTTTCTGAGAAAATTGTGCTTTATGGTTGAATGAGTGTGTGAAGCTTTTTAGCATTGGTTTTGAGTGATATTGAAAGTGAATGTACAAACATTAGAAATAAGATTTGTGAAAGCAAGTGTGTAAGTCAAGAAGATAGGTGTCATGTGCTAGACTAGATTTATCTTTAAAAGAGCAATAAAAGTGAGACATGTGAAAGCGATAGACTTAATTATTGAGTAGAACATATTGAGCTATTTGCAAGTGCATATCATTCTCTATATGTTCTAGAGGTTAAACGAATTCTGAGTAGAATATATCTGTTTGAGGAAAGCATTTTTGAAAAAGATATAAGTTGTGTTTGTGTGCAAAGTTTGGAAATATTTGAGCAGGTTAAGTGAGCAACTTTGAGGTAGATTTGAGCAAGTCTTGTGAGAAGACTTGAATTAGATTTGAAAGCAGATTTGAGGTAGACTTGAGCAAGTCTTATGAGAAGACTTGAAGCAGATTTGAAAGCAGCTTTGAGGCATATTTGAGTAAGTCTTTGAGAAGGCTTGAGGATAGAATTGAGCAGAGTTGTTAACAAGTTGATTAGCGATTTGTTCAATCTTTGTGTTAAGGCTTGGGGTAGATCTAAGTAGATTTGATTGGTGATTTATTCAATCTTTGTGTTAAGGCTTGGGGTAGATCTAAGCAGATTTGATTGGTTATTTATTCAATCTTTGTGTTAAAGCTTGAATCAGATCTAATCAAAGTTAAGAATAAGTTTAATTACTTATTTGATCAATCTTTGTGTTAAGACTTGGGGTAGTGTTGAGTAGATATAGAAAGTAGTTAAGATAGAGTTGAGCTAACCTTGTAATGAGGTTTGGTACAGATTTTAGATCAAATTGAGAACAATATTTAGAGGTGATATAGCAAATAGGACAATAGTATCCAATGGATAAAGATCCATTAGCCAATGTAGTGGGGATAGAGATCTCCAGTGGAAAGAGATCCACAAGCCAGAGCAATGGGGGTAAATTTTTTGTAGAATATCACCATCTAGAGCATAGGGAATAGAATTCTCCTATGGAGAGAGATCCACAAACCAGAGCAGGGGGGAAGATTTCTCCTGTGAGTGTGATCTGTGAACCAGCTAGGAAGATAGAGTTATTTTATGGAGAGAGACCCACGAACCCGTTGAGGAGATAGAGTTCTCCTGGATAAAGTTCCACTAACTAGAGCAAGGGGAAATATTTATCTTATGGAGAGAGATCCATGAACCCAAGTAAGGGAAAAGAGTTCTCTTGTGGAGTGTGATCCATGAACCAGCTAGGAAGATAGAGTTCTTATATGGAGAGAGATCCAAAAACTAGTTGAGGAGATAGAATTAACCTATATCAAGTTCCACAAACTAGAACAAAGGGGATAGATTTCTCCTATGGAGAGAGATCCACAAATCAGAGCATAGAGGATTGGTGTCTCCTTTGGACAGAGGTCCATAAACATTGTTATAGGGAATTGATTCCTAAGAGATTTATTGAGAAAATTTAGTGGAAATATTTTCTCCATGGAGTCTCCCACATTGGGTGAACCACGTTAAATTTTTGTCTCTCTTGTGTGTGATGATTTGTGCATTGCTTTGATTACTGCTATTGATATTACCATTGATAATATTAGATAATATTGTTTGTAAAAGAAAAGTAAAAGTTGATCTTATACTGTTCACCCCCCTCTCAATATAAGTCTGTGTTATTCAATTGGTATTAGAGTGGGTTCCTTCGAAATAGTATAAAAACTTGATGGAAGAGATTATAGGAACACATATGGCATCTCAGAATGGATCTTCATCAAATAAGGCACCATTGTTCGATATGAACAATTATGCTTTCTGGAGCATAAGAATGAGGACTTACTTGATATCACAAGGATATGAGATATGGCAAGTAGTTGAGGATGGATTCACACCTACAGCTAGTCCTCCCACATATAAATATGTTAAGCTCTTACATATGAATAATGCCAAGGCTATGCATGCAATTCTAAGTGGATGATGTGAAGAAAAATTTGTGAAAGATATGCATTGTAAATCAGTAAAAAAAATTTGAAAAAATTGAAGCAAGCCTATGAGGGAAATAAAAAGGTGAAGATGCAACTTTGATCGCGGCGTTACATCATGTCGCGATATCGCGACAACTTTTCTCTTTCGGCTGTGATGATGCAACTTGTCGCGATATCGCGACTCTTTTTCTCTCTTCGGCCGCGATGATACATGTCGTGATATCACGACACTTTTTCTCTTCGGCCCCGACCTTGCAACTTGTCATGATATCGCGACACTTTTTCTCTTCGGCCGTGATGATGCAACATGTCACAATTTCGTGACACTTTTTCTCTTCGACCGCAATGTTGCAACATGTCGCGATATCGCGACACTTTTTCTCTCTGGCCGCGATTTTGCAACATGTCGCGATATCGCGACACTTTTTCTCTCTGGCCTCAATTTTGCAACATGTCGCAATATCGCGACACTTTTTCTCTTCGATCGCGATTTTGCAACATGTCGCGATATCGCGACACTTTTCCTCTTCGATCGCGATGATGCAGCATGTCACGATATCGCGACACTTTTTCTCTTCGATCGTGATTTTGCAACATGTCGCGATATCGTGACACTTTTTCTCTTCGACCGCGATTCTACATCATGTCACGATATCGTGACACTTTTTCTATTCGATCATGATTTTGCAACATGTCGCGATATCGCGACACTTTTTCTTCTTCGACCGCGATTTTGCAACATGTCGCAACATCGTGACACTTTTTCCCTTCGGCCGAGATTTTGCAACATGTCGCGATATCGCGACACTTTTCCTCTTCAGCCTCGATGATGCAGTATGTCGCGATATCGCGACACTTTTTCTCTTTGGCTGCAATGTTGCAACATGTCGCGATATCGTGACACTTTTTCTCCTTGGCCGCGATGGTGCAACATGTCGCGATATCGCGCCACTTTTTCTCTTTGACCGTGATTCTGCATCATGTCACGATTTCGCGACACTTTTTCTCTTCGGCCACGATTTTGCAACATGTCGCGATTTCGTGACACTTTTTCTCTTCGACCGCGATTTTGCAACATGTCGCGACATCACGACACTTTTTCTTCTTCGGCCGCGATGACGCAGCTTGTCGCGATATCACGACATATTTTCTCTTTGGTCGCGATGACGCAACATGTCGCGATATCGCGACTCTTTTTCTCTTCGGCCTCGATGACGCAACTTGTCGCGATATCGTGACACCTTTTCTCTTCGACCGCAATAATGCAACTTGTCGCGATATCGCTACACTTTTTCTCTTTGGCCGCGATAATGCAACATGTCACGATATCGCGACACATTTTTCCCTTTGGCCACGACAATGTAACATGTCGCGATATCGCGACATATTTTCTTCTTTGGCCTCGACGATGCAACATGTCGCGATTTTGCGACACTTCTTCTCTTCTGGCACCAACCTTGCAACATGTCGTGATATCGTGACACTTCTCTTCTGGCAGCAACCTTGCAACATGTCACGATATCGCAACACTTTCTCTCCTTCGACTGCGATGTTGCTTCTTGTCATGATTTCGTGACATATCTTCCTCTTTTGGTTGCAACGGTGCAACATGTCGTGATATCGCGACATCTTTTCCTCCTTGATTTTTCCCTATGTTGCGGGCCGTGAAAACGTAACTGGTCGCGATATCGCGACACCTTCCCTCGTGTGGTGTTTTGCTTTCTCTTTGATCTTTAGCTCTTGGGCCTCCTCGGTCGGCTTGGAAAACATGTAAAAACCTCTTGTACAAGGTTCAGGGACCTTTCAACACCCTTTCAACCAATCAAAAAAAAAAAAAAAAATGTGAAGATGGAAAAACTACAAAACCACAAGAAAAGGTTTGAAGATTTTAAAATGGAACAAGAGGAAGATATTGTTATATACTTACTTCGTGTAGATGATATTGTTAATATCATGTGTGGACTTGGGTTTGAAGTTGAAGAATAAAATGTTGCTTGGAAATTTCTAAGGTCACTTCCTACAAGGTATGATGGAATATTTTTAGCTATAGAAGAGATGAAAAATATTGATAAGTTGACTATAGATGAGTTACATGGAATTCACATAGCTTATGAGATGATAATGGTAAAGGATCCCGACTCCAAGAAAGAGGTAACTTTCAAAGCATCAAAGAAAACAAAAGTTAAGAAACTATAATCAAGTGGTGAATCAACCATTGATGAAGAATCTAACTATGGTAGAAGAAACAAGGACTCAAGAAAACACAAAGGTATGAAAACAGTGAAATGTTTCAATTGTGGAAATTTTGGTCACTATGCATCTAATTGTCTAGAATATGGAAGCAATAGTAGTGAAGAGAAACATGATAATAATAAAAAGGAAGGAGAAAAATCCAGGTATGAAAAGAAAAATAGGTATGGATAAAACAAGCATGAAAAGAAGTTTTTTCAAAGGCATACGAAGAGCTTCTGTGTAGACAATAGTTCTAAGCCCTAGGACTGACTGGCACATCCTCCAAACAATTTTGAATGTAACTGAGCAATTTTGTCTAAGTGTTGACATCAGACGTCCAGTTTATAAGTCAGACGTCCAGTCTTGCAAGTCACCAGACGTCCAGTTTTGTCAGACGTCTGGGCTGACCGTCAGACGTCTGGATTGGCCATCAGACATTTGGTCTAATCCAGACGTCTAGTCTAACTGCTGACGTCTGGGCTAGTGGTCTGACGGCTAGTTAGCATAGGTTAGACGTCTGATTAGTTATTTGTTAAGAGAATTGGTTTTGGAATTGGTTGGGGAAGTTGGGGAAGTTGGTTGGGATAACCAACTTCCAACCCTATAAATACCCCCTTTTCAAACATTTGTAAATCATCAGAGACAGAGAGAGAGAGCACAGACTTTGTCTGAGATCACCATTGTATGTTGTAATCGTGATTGAAACATAATACAAAGACTGTTATTCTGATCCATATTCTGCGTATGCATTGAGTGTTGAGTTGAGTTACAGGTTGCTGCCATTAATGGAGTTGTTGCAGGTTTGAAGCATTAATGGCTATGTTGCAGGTTTCCGACTGGTGAATTATTGTTGCAGGTTTGTTGTTGCGTATTGACGAACAAGTGTTGGAGCAGAAGCGGTTATGGCGGTTGAGCGTTCACTAAGGCCTGACGTCTAGCCGGACGTCTGGTCACCACCAGACGGCTAGCCGTCAACCCCTTCACCCGACGTCCAACCATAACCTGACGTCTGGCTCCCAGACGTCTAGACCAAACGTCTGACATAGTCCCAAACGTCTGCACCTGTCTATCCAACGTCTGGACCCTTGACAGCCAGAGTTAGCCTATCAATTAGACCATTTGTTACCTTGCCTAACCCTGATACTAACTGTCATCACCCGTATCGGGAATGTACCCACCCCTGTCTACATTTGGCGCCGTTGCCTAATCAAAAAACCCGGAGAGTCTAGGCAAAGTGATTGAGGGAGTTAGGTGAATGACTGATTTCAGGGAACAAAGCAAAGTAGTAAGACGAAGCGCACGACTGGCGAACCTACGAGCAAACGAGGCCCCAGAGGTGTCTCACCCGGAGATAGAACAAGTATGGAACGCTGAAGACGAGGAAAATGTACACATAGAAACCTTGTTGGTGACTGCAGAGAACGAGGAAGAACAAATAGCAGAAAGAGCACCCATAGTTGACGATTGGACGGTAACACCCCAACCGACGGAAGAGGAGTGGCCAGAGGATACTGTAGGAGAGAACCTGGTATCAAGGCACCAACGCGGAGGTTCGTGGGGAGGAAGACCGGAGCCACGTTTGGTATATTTGCGAAGAAGGTCGCGAAGCAGAGACCAAGTGGGAACGCAAACAAGGCTATTTGAGGAGGATTTCGCACCACCAACAGCTGATAGACAACCACAAAGAACTCAACACACAACAGTACCTGTATACCAGAACACTATGGCAGGAAATCAGGCCAATAGAACTATACAGCAAAAATGCCCACCTTTCTCAGGTGAAGGGAAAGAAGACCCAACCCGACATGTGGGAACTTGCACTACCATTTGGGGAGCAAATGGGGTGAATCAAGACACACAATGGTTGCAATTGTTTCCAGCAACATTGCGAGGCATGGCGATAGACTGGTATTTGAAAAGACAGAGTATACAAGCATTTGCACAATGGGAAGACCTCAAAGAAGCATTCGTAGAAGAATTCCGACCAATGAGGGATGACACTGACATAATCACAGAAATTTGCTGCACGAAGCAGAGAACAGACGAAGATGTCAAGAGCTTCAATAGAAGATTGAAACAACTGACGGACAAAATGGAAATGACACCTGCCGACGGTATGGTTAAGCGGTGGTTTTTGGATGGACTACTTCCAAGATGGAGGAAGAAGATGAAGGCAGTACCATCCTCAACATATGAAGAAGCACTGGAGAAGGCGAAGAACTTCGAAAGTGAAGGGAAGCAGACAACCGCCGGAATTGGAGGTCACTTAAAACATACCGAAGAATCGGACAGTGATGATGAAGACAAGGTGCAGAGCACAATCCACACATTTCGGAAAGAAATGGAGAAAATATTGAAGGAAGCCAAAAATGAAAATCGAAAAGACAGGAAGGAAATTTGGTGCTCGGATTGCAAGAAGGAAGGGCATTCCAATATCGACTGTCCGAAGAAAGCTTACTGTAACATATGTGAGATTGCAGGTCATCCAGTGGTTGAGTGTCCATTCAATCTTAAGAACAAGCGACATCAAACTTTGGCCATACAACAAGAAGAACAGCCAAACCCAGGAAGGAATGGACAAGCTGCAACAAGTGGTGGATACAGGAATAACCGGCGGGGAGGAAGACAAGGAGGCCAGAGCCGATTGCAATATGACGCTGAGGGCCGACCAGTTATTCAATGTCGGAACTGTCAAGAATGGGGCCATTTCGCAAAGAATTGCCCCAAGCCACAGAATGCAGGAAACAACAATCGTGGAAAGAATACCACGCAGATGTGCAAATGGTGTGGTCCAGGCAACCACACGGAAGCTAATTTCCCGAACAAGGCAAGTACCAGTGGAACACAAAATATAAACCTGATTGGCATAGGAGAGGTGGAGGAACTAAAGAATGAAGTCCTGGCTGTAACAAGAGCACAGACCAGGAAGATGGAGGAGTACCCGAATCCTGCCAAGGAGAAGGCACGATGGCAGGAAGCCCAAGAGATGATAAACACAGAATTAGCCAAGGAAAAACGAGATCAACTAATTCTGGAGAAAGTGTTGAAACGACCGGAGATCGCGCAGAAGGCAACAGTGGAAGGCTTGGTAACGGAGGTACTGAACACGAAGGTGGAGATGAAAGTCGCCAACCTGTTTAGCATCGTACCGGAGTTGTATGCTACAATCGGAGAAGTCATCAAGAAGAAGGATGAACCTCGACAGGTAGCAACTATCAAGCATGACCAGTTCATCGATCCAACAATCCTGATGATTGAAGTAGGGAAGAGGCCAGCTATCGTTCAAATAGAAGTTTTGGACCATAGGCTGAATCAGGTAATTGTTGACGGAGGATCGAGTGTGAACGTAATGCCAGAAAAGACTTGGCGGATAATTGGGCAACCCGCCTTACGATCTCCGACCTTTAAGTTATATGGAGCTGACCAGTATGGAATCGAGACATTGGGTGTTTTAATGAACCAGAAGATACGCATAGCAGATCAAGACTTTGTGTTAGATTTTGTCATTATTGCTATGCAGAAGTCCGCATACGATGCACTTCTAGGACGAGGATGGCTGAGAGCAGCCAAAGTTAACCATAATTGGGAGAAGGAAAGATTATCTTTCAAACAAGGGCAACACAAGTATATCATTAATCTGAAGAATCATACGGTGAGCCAGGATATAGCAACTTCAGATGATTCGGGGTCCTCCTCATCAGATGGTGAGGCAGGATATGAACCCGACGAGGAAGGAGTGTTGGAACTTGATAACTGCACGGAGGACGAATATGACCAAGACAAGGGTCTATTACACTGGCAGATGGAAGATTACGAAGTTTTCCCTCCCCAATGTCTGTGCATGGAAGCGAAAATAGAGACCGAAAGGGATGAGGCGCAAGAACCTGGAAAAGAAATTAGTAACAAAAGAATGAAAGCAGCAGATAAGGACAAGGAACGAGAGAAGTGGACATTTCCCAAGAACTTTGCAGAATTTACGATGGGGGAAGCAGTCATTGAGGATAAGCCAGCCCACCCCATCGCAGTACTAAAAGCAACAGATGAGCCTGAGGCAATCAAATATGAAGGCCCGAAGATGGTTCAGGTAAACTTGGGAGAAGAGGGTGAAGAGAAAATGATCAAATGTGGAGATGATTGGGATCCAGTCCTCAAAGCAACAACAATTAAGATTTTTATGGACTACAAGGATGTTTTTGCTTGGACGTATAGAGACTTGAAGGGAGTACCACCCGAGCTTTGCGTACACAAGATTTCTCTAATAGAGGGCGCACAACCAGTAAGAAGGCGTCCTTACAGGATGAATCCCAAATATGCAGCGAAGGTGAATGCCGAAATCGAAAAGATGCTAGATGCAAGCATTATATTCAAGGTTACGACAAGCGAGTGGGTTTCACCAATCGTGATCACTCTAAAACGGGAAGTAGATAAAATCCGAATCTGTGTGGATTTTAGAAGTTTGAATGTCGTAACTATAAAATATCCCTTCCCAATCCCATTCACAGACTCCATACTCGAAGAAGTAGCTGGCCACGAGATCTATTCATTTTTGGATGGATTCTCGGGGTATAATCAGATCAGCATAGCGGAAGAAGATAAGTTGAAGACTACTTTCGTGGTAGAGAACGGAATATATGCATACAATCGCATGCCATTTGGCCTATGCAATGCGCCCGCTACTTTTCAAAGGATCATCTTATATATCTTTGATAAAATGTCCACAGGGAATTTTAAAGCCTTTTTAGATGATTGGTCACTGTATGGAAAGACGCAGGAACATCTAAAAGCTCTGGAAGAATGCATGGGTTTATGCAGGAAAGCACGAATCGCACTGAACCCAAATAAATGTGTCCTGTTGGTGCCATACGGGAAGCTGCTAGGGCACATAGTATGCCAAGAAGGATTGAAACCGGACCCAGACAAAATACGGGTAGTGTTACTAATGGAGGAGCCACATGACGTGAGCTCAGTTAAAACTTTCCTGGGAACTGTCGGATACTACAGGAGGTTTATCCGAAATTATGCATTGACATCTCATCCACTAGACGCGCTTACAAGGAAGAGTGTCCCATTCAGATGGACAGAGGAGCACCAGGTGGCCTTTGAAGGATTGAAAGGACACTTGGTGAAAGCACCTATCCTGGTTTACCCTAACTGGGAGAAAGAATTCCATGTGCATGTAGACGCCTCAAACTTTGCGATTGGATGTGCGTTAGCACAGGAAGGTCAATTTGGATTGGATCAGCCCATATACTTTGCAAGTAGGCTATTGTCAAGAGCCGAAAAGAATTATAGTACGACGGAGCGAGAAGCATTGGGAATGGTGTATTCGGTGCAGAAGTTCAGACACTATCTGCTGGCGAACCCTTTTGCTTTCTACGTAGATCACCAGGCTCTGTTATACTTAATCAATAAACCAACAATCTATGGGCGAGTGAGTCGATGGCTCGTCACCCTGCAAGAATTCGTGTTTAGAGTGGTAGTCAGACCAGGGAAGAAACACGTAATAGCGGATCAGTTGTCAAGGATTCGCTCAGGGGAACCTGTAGAGGGAGGAATACCGGATGAATTTCCCGATGCACAACTGTTTATGATTAATGCTATACTGGGGTGGTATAAGCATATCGGGGAATATCTGTCGACAGGGAAGTTGCCAGACGAGTTGACGGTAGCGGAGCGACGAAAGGTAATTACGAAGTCCGCACCCTTCACCTTGATTGCAGGACTATTGTATAAGATGGGGGAGGATCAGATACTTCGACGATGTATAATGGAAGATGAAGTACAACAGACCCTGAGGGAGACACACGAGGGACTGGCAGGAGGACACATGGGACCGGATGCGACGGCAAGGAAAGTGTTGTTGGCAGGTCTGTGGTGGCCCACCCTCTTTCACGATGCTAAACAGTTTGTGACAGCATGTGATACGTGCCAAAGAACAGGGAAACCGTTGAAAAGAGACTTCATGCCACTACATCCGTCGCAGCCTCAAGAACTGTTCGAAAGATGGGGGCTGGACTTTGTAGGTCCTCTAAAGACAAGTCGAAGGAGGAGATGCCGATACATCGTAGTTGCAACGGAGTACCTCACAAAATGGGTCGAAGCAAGGGCTTTACCAGACAACTCGGCAAGAAGCACGGCTCGCTTTTTGTACGAACAAGTAATTACAAGGTTTGGGATACCTCTACAGTCGACAAGTGACGGAGGCGGCCATTTTGTGAATGCAATTATAAAGAATCTAACGGAGGAGTTCAGGATCTTCCACTCACTATCAAGTCCGTACTACCCGAGAGCAAACGGGCAGGCGGAGGCGACGAATAAGGTCCTGGTGTCCATCATGTACAAGACATGTGGAGTAGAGGGAGCCGACTGGGAGGAAAGACTACCAACAGTTCTATGGGCATATAGAACAACTTTTAAGCCAACCACAAATAACACACCTTTTCAACTGATGTACGGGCAGGAAGCAGTGGTACCAGTTGAATTCCTTGTACCAAGTTTGAGAGTAGCAGTCGACAACCGGTTGAGTGAAGAAGAAAGCGTCCAGGAGCGACTGACAACCTTGGTACAATTGGATGAGAAACGGGTGATGGCTCAATGGGCAACGGAGGTAGCGTAGAAGAGAAGGAAGTTCTGGCATGATAAACACCTTCGGAAGATGGACTTGAAGGCTGGTGGACTAGTTCTCAAATACAACGGTAAGAGAGAACTCAAGCCAGGGAAATTAAAAACCCTGTGGCTTGGACCCTTCCAGGTGGATGAAATACTAGAAAACGGGGCAGTTAGACTAAGGAAATTGGATGGAACATTATGCCCCGAGGTAATCAATGGTTCCAAGTTGAAGGTATACAAGCCACGTGCGGAAGTCAACATGATTAACTCGGAACAAACGGGAACTTCCAGAACAGAAGAAGAAGATTCAGGCACACAACCTTCCAGAAATAACGAGCAGGGTAGCGTTGTTCGAGGGGAGGAAACACATAACCTGGATTGGTTGTTTGGGAGTGAGGAAGAGCAATCAATGGAACTCTCAAGTAACAGCGAAGGGGACCGACTCCAAGTCATGACGGAGGTCGCTCAACAGGAGGTTCTGGAAGAAGATGAAGAAGACGAAGTTAGATTGATGCAGCGAATGAGAATGGAAACACATCGGCTGCAGGAGGAATATGAAACTCTCAGACAGTACAACAATCAGCTACGGGAACAGGTGATCCAGGAGTTGGACACAACCATGCACAGGGTAAATGAAAGGCATGAAGCTCGCCTAGTAGAGTGGGCAGAGCTGAATCAAGGGGAACCGAGAAACAGTGCAATAGGGAACCCTTCGGAAAGCAGTTTATTCTCCTTGGAAGAAGAACAGGAAGTCGTGACAAGTCCAAGGGAACATAGACGGGGAAAAGCAAAAGTAACTGCTGCACTTTCTAGGAGTTCTTCTTCAGCCTCGCTAAAAATTGTATTAAATCCAGAAGAATCCTCAAGTAGAGAAGTAGCAAACTTTCAGGAAACAAGAGATTCTCCAGAAAGACCCAGGAGATGGGAAGCAGGACAAAGCTCGACTGCTAAATATCACATAAGTAGGGGGGAAGTGGCAGCAATAATATGGAAGGATATAGAAACTGGAGGGTGGTTGGAAGACTCCAGCAGTGACGATAATCTACCGCGGAACCCAGATATCCCAGTTGCCAGCCCTAACCCAGACAATAGAAGGCAAAGGGAGGAAGATCGCAATCGGCAAGCGGGTGTCAGATTCCTGGAAACTGCGCAGATAATTGAAGACGATACTTCACTAAGTTCACAAGATGAATACAATGGAGGATTGAATGAGGATGGCATACCTGAAATACCACCGACTCGTGCATGGAGAACACCTTATGCTGGAGCCATGAGACGCCCAACTGAACGGGAAGAGGTAGCTAGGTATCGGATGGCTGCACTAGATTTGCGACAGCATAGAAGAGAAGTACGAAGATTGCAGCAGAGGGTTCAAGAAACTTCAGTCTGGCCACTCAATACGGTAGGAGATGGAAATGACTCAAGTACCGACTCAGTCTTTTCAGAAGAGTACCGGGAGAATTTGGCTCATTGTACCATGCAACGACAATTTGAGCAAAGCAGATGGAGACGAAGACTGATGAGAGCCGATAGGAGACTGAGGATCTTGCAACAACTAACACCTGAGCCAGGAGCACAACCTATAAACGAGGCCCGTAGCAGAGATAATTTAGGTACCTTCGGGAGACCGCAAGGAACCCCGAGAGTACCTGACCAAGGGAGGAGCGTGGTTGACCTCCGTCCCGGTAGCTTGAGAGGAAGAAATTCCCCTCTCGCTACCAATAGGTCGACTGGTTCTCAGTTTGGACCGCGAGGCCCATCTGAGAACTTAGTCCAAGTCAACCCATCACTTCGTGCTCCTGAGAATAGACCGAGAGGTCCATCTCAGTGAGCTCGTAGGAACCTGAGACGTCGTCAGGAACGACTGAGGGACCGACCGAATCTCGGGCAGTTGGGAGTACAACGGCCCAACATTAGGGAGATTCGATCGGAAAGAGGCCGAGGACGCGGTAACCAGGTCCGCGGAAGGAGAGATTGGGATAGAAACCCCAATCTAGAACGCAGGAATCAAGCACGGGCAGTTGCAGGCAATGACCGAGGTCGAGGACGAGGCCTGAGAAATAGACGACCCCACCAAAATAGGGAGCAACAGAGAAGACAACAACCCAGGTCGCATGAGCTTGATCAACAGATACAGGAAGGGATAATATATAATTATATGGACGACTGTTTAATAATGCGGCGGAATAACGGAACGACTGAACGGATTCCATGGGTGCCTGCTCACCCCGAACGTCCGAATCCTGGAAGCAGACATCGAGCAGGTGTAGCAGAACCTAGTCATCAGGGGATTGCTGAACCGGGAGAGGCAAATATACAAAGGGTGGAGGATTGGATAGAACAGATTCGCCAGATAGCAGCAAGAAACCAACAAGAGGCTGATAATAATGATGGGCGACAGGTAAATAACCACCAAGTTGAAGAGTTGGAAGTACGACAACAACCGGGGGAAGTCCGACAACCGGACTGGCATGTGATTCCACGAAGAAGAGAAAGACGCCAACATCAGCCATACCCAAAAACTGCTCCAAGTCAAAATAATACAAGAAGACGTCAGAGGACGGAAGAATTTTATAGTGAAAGTTCGGAAGATTTTGATGGTTCGGAAGAACAGAGTCGTCAAGGGCAAAGGGAGACGTCAGACGGTTGGGAACTGCGTATTGGCATGGCCATACGGTTCACCCGACAACGTTAAACAGTAGACGTCTAGCCAAATTTTGAAAAAAAATCAGAAAATAAAATAAAAATTAGAAAAAGTCAAAAGTCAACATAAAAAGTCAAAAAGGAAAAAGACGAAATAGAGAAAAAGACGAAAAAGGGAAAAAGATGAAATAGGGAAAAAGACAAAATAAGGACACCTAGACGTCCAGGAAGGCCGACGTGTCGCGCATGCATGCAAACAGGTAGTTGGAGCGGTTGAGAAATGGTTGGGAGAAAAACTATATAAGGATGAGAAGCTTCATTCTTCTCACATCGCTTTCAAGTGACAAGGAAGAGCACGAAAAGGAGCAGAGCGCATGGTAGAAGAAGCAGGAGTACGCAGGCAGTGTTGCAGACGGCTAGGGCAGAGGACGACGGCTGTTGACGGCTGACGGCAGGTGGAAATAGGAGGTTGCTCAGACGGCTGGACACCCAGACGGGTTGGATCTGACGTCCAGCCGGCCAGACGTCTACACTTGACGTCGGACGTCTGCATCTGACGTCCAGACTGCCAGACGGCTGCACCAGACGTCTAGCAAGACCTGACGTCCAGACTGCCAGACGGCTGCACCAAACGTCTAGCAGGACTGACATAATCGCAGATGGCTGCACCAGACGTCTAGCCAGACCCGACGGCTGGACAGGGCAGACGGCTACAGAGCCAGACGTCTGCAGGAAAGAGACGCCCGTCGCAGCTGACGTCTGTTGAACCAAACGGCTTGGATACCTGACGTCTAGGGCCATTAGGTGTAACAAGGGAAACATGAGAACATCGCAGCATAAAGGCGGAAAGACTTCTGCACGGAGTGAACCTGCACCGGACTCAGTGGTAGCCAAGCGGTTACGGCACCAGCAGGAGGTTGCAATGAGAAGTCAGATCAGAAGTACGGAAGCTGGACAGTCGAGGGGGAGAAAAGAAGCAGTGGAAGTGGCAACCCGCCGAGGTAAGGAGATTCACCCAAGCGGAAAAGCACCAATTCCAGTAGAGGAGATGACCTGGGTCTGTCCGTCAGGAGAGTTTTGCCGGCAGTGGTGGGCAGATGTACCCAGGGATCATCCGGTGAAATCTAAGATTAAGGAAGCGGGGGTGCATTTTATTTTGCAGGCTCCTCACTTTGACCGGGATATTTTTAAGGAGTATCTAGTGCAGATGCTGGAGACTTATGATGAGAGAAAGCACAGCAGTCTGGTAGAGATAGACGGTACAACACTAGAAGTCGAATTCACTCCCGAAGCTTTCCAGCACACTTTCGGACTTCCTTTGAAGGGTCAACCAGTGTTGAATGAAAGAGATCCGAAGAAGACGACGGAGCTGATTATGAGTGTCACCAATCTGACAAAGGAAGAAGTAGATGCGATGCTCCGCGTTCACGGCGGAAGAGGAGTCAAGCAGACACAACTCCGGAATGAAGGATATGAAGTGATAATGAACGTGATCATGTCTAGGCTGTCAGGAGAGCAGCGAAGCTCAGATCTGCCAATTTGGCTGATCCCGTATTTACAAGGAGTAGAGCGGGGAGAACAGTATGATTGGGCAACGTATCTGTCCAACCGGATACAACCATTTCTGTTAAGAACAACAAAGAATTTCTCGATGACGTTCCATGCAATTGGACTGATTCTGGATGCGGCAGCAAGCGCAGAAATTTCTATTCCAGACTTTGAGGCTTCCAGGGACGTCCCACCAAAAGGACCATCCATCTGTAGGTGGATAGAGTCGCAGACAACCAAGAAGACGCCAACAAAGAAGGCAAGGGTAAAGCAGATTTCCCACAAACCACGTCAGGAGAAGCTGGTGGCTGAGCCAGAAGGGGAGGATAAGGGAGCCACACCGACTCGGGAGTCGGAAATACAGAAACAAAAATAGGCCCAATCTCCAGAATCCCACGAAAAGAAGCATTACAAAAGATAGCGAAGAATCTGGAAGTAGCTCGTAATCGGGAACTGCAGCCGAGAGAAGAACCTGAGTTTTCCGCAGCAGCTACAAGGCAGGATCCGGCAGCTGGGACAAGTACAGCTAACCCAGTTGGAACAGAGGAGAGGATTGCCGCAGAAGAGCACATAGGTCATATGGGTTCACCTGATGTATCTGACAGACCAGTGGCAAGACCAACCGCATTGGCTGATACGTTGAGCACATTTTCTATTGAGGAAATGTTTGCTACAGCAGAAAAGATAGCAGCAGCCAGGAAAGCTGCAGGAATCAGTGGTAGCTCTGGAGTAGAAGAGGGACTTCAGCCAGCAGTTACAGAACAATGGGAGAAAGGAACAGAAGAGCCCACAAAGGAGACACCAACAACGATTCCGGGTGTAGATATTACCAAGGATGGAAAAGAACAGTCACCGGAATGGGTAGACCTGGAGAAAAATGAAGAACAGGACAAAGAGGACAGTGAAACCTTGGGACAGGCTACAGGAAGCCCATCTGTTCGCCAGAAAGACAAAGGCAAAGCAAAAGTCTGGGAGGCTGAACAAATTGATGCTTGGTCCCAGGAGATTCTCCTAAGGTTACCGAATTTTATGGATCCCTCCGACGAGATGGATGAAAATGCAGCACTCTGTTTCCAGAAACTGGCACAAGTAATGCAGAGTCTGAGTTTGCAGTTCAGCAGTGCCTGTATGGGCCAATGGAAGAAATGGCAAGGCATGGTGGAAGAGGAACTTGACCGATTGGTTCAGTGGGCAGTTCAGGGACCTTGGCGAAGAGATATTTCCAAAATTTACGCAAGGCAACCCTGGTCACTACCTACAGCCCGAGTGCAAACAATGGAAGATGTGGCAGAATTGCCAGACAGGACACCGAGTCTCTATTGTGAGACCGAACAGATTTATGTTTGCGGCCACGACAAGAATCCTCCACGGGCTACGGAGCACGACACGCAGGTAGAAGTAGTGCCAGAACTATTGCCGATGTATACACAGCTGAATTTTCTCGCACACTTGTTACAGTGGCTGGGCGAGGGAATCAAACACATCAGTACAGCTAAGGACATCATGGAGCAAGAAGTTACACAGGCTCTGTTGGAGAAGGATAGACTCTTCGCTGAAGGCATGCAACGCATGGAAAAAGTCCACGAAGGGATGAAGGAGGTAAATGCAAGTTTACAAGCTGAGTTGGTAGACAGGGATCTGAAATTACAAGCAGCAGCGGAGGAGATAGACCAACTCAAGAATCAGAAAGAACTGTTGGTTAAACAGGCAGCCTCATTTGCAGTCAGTAGAAGTCAGCAAGAGCGAGCTTGGGCTCAAGAAAAGGAAGAACTGCTGAACAGAAATGCAGCCTTGGAGGAAGAACTACGGAAGGCAAAACAACAATCAGGGGCACCAACAACTTCCCTTTCAGAGGAATTGTTGAAGGATATGTTCCGCAGCAGGGAAACAGAACTACTGACAAACCTGAAGAAGACCGAAGAGCGAGCAAATACCTTGGAAGTCGAATGGGCAAAATATTATAACTATGCCAAAAGACTCAAGGAAGAACGGGACCAACACCGTCAAAGGCTTCAGGACTACGAACAAGCACAGAGGGCTGCTACACCAACAGAAGTACAACAAACTGAGGCTGGAGCTTCAACATCGGAGCGGAGAAGGTCGCTGAGGACATCGACTTCTTCGAAGGGGAGGATAGATGTAGACAACAGTTCTAAGCCCTAGGACTGACTGGCACATCCTCCAAACAATTTTGAATGTAACTAAGCAATTTTGTCTAAGTGTTGACATCAGACGTCCAGTTTGTAAGTCAGACGTCCAATGTTGCAAGTCACCAGACGTCCAGTTTTGTCAGACGTCTAGGGCTGACTGTCAGACGTCTGGACTAGCCGTCAGACGTCTGGTCTGACTGCCAGACATCTAGTCTAACTGCCAGACGTCTGGGCTAGTGGCCTGACGGCTAGTTAGCATAGGTTAGACGTCTGATTAGTTATTTAGTTAAAAGAATTGGTTTTGGAATTGGTTGGGGAAGTTGGGGAAGTTGGTTGGGATAACCAACTTCCAGCCCTATAAATACCCCCTTTTCAAACATTTGTAAATCCATCAGAGACAGAGAGAGAGAGCACAGACTTTGTCTGAGATCACCATTGTATGCTGTAATCGTGATTGAAACATAATACAAAGACTGTTATTCTGATCCATATTTTGTGTATGCATTGAGTGTTGAGTTGAGTTACAGGTTGCTGCCATTAATGGAGTTGTTGCAGGTTTGAAGCATTAATGGCTATGTTGCAGGTTTCCGACTGGTGAATTATTGTTGCAGGTTTGCTGTTGCGTATTGACGAACAGGTGCTGGAGCAGAAGCGGTTATGGCGGTTGAGCGTTCACTGAGGCCTGACGTCTAGCCGGACGTCTGGTCACCACCAGACGGCTAGCCGTCAGCCCCTTCACCCGACGTCCAACCATAACCTGACGTCTGGCTCCCAGACGTCTAGACCAGACGTCTGACATAGTCCCAGACGTCTGCACCTGTCTATCCAACGTCTGGACCCTTGACAGCCAGAGTTAGCCTATCAATTAGACCATTTGTTACCTTGCCTAACCCTGATACTAACTGTCATCACCCGTATCGGGAATGTACCCACCCCTGTCTACACTATGTTGATAATGGAAGCAAGGTTTCAAGTGATAGTGATGAAAGACTCTTAGATAGTGAAGAAGAAGATATTCTATTTTTAGCGATATAAGAGGAAGAAAATGCATATGTTGAAGATAAATCTGAAAAGTATGAAGATACTCTTGAAGACCAAGAAGTAGAAAAAGATTCAAAAAATGAAGAGGAAGCCATAGTAGATCTAGAAGGAGAACTTATTACTGCTCTTAAAGAATTGAAAAAGGTTAGAAAGCAGAATTCAAAATTCAAGGCTCAAGTTCAAGAATGTGATGAAGAAAAAGGAAAGCTTATACAAGACCCGACAAAATCAATAGCTAAGACAAGAAGATTTAAAGAAAAGTTAGAGGTAAAAGTCTTAGAATGTGAGAGATTAGAACATGACGTAGTTTCACTAAGTATGGAAGTGAAAGCACCTAAGGACAAGCTACACAGGTTTGGAAAAAGTTCAAAGACCTTGGATAAGAGTATAAATGCACAAAGACCTTCATATATCAAAAAAGGACTTGGTTTTGAAGAAGGACAAGGAAAACAAGAAGAAGGATCGAGTTCAATCTCAAAATAGGAAGAAGTTTTATAAGAAGAGAGTGAAGGAGAAAGTAAGACTTATGTGAATAGAAGCTTCACCAAGGAAGGAAACAATGCACAAACAAAGAAGAGGGATCATTACAGAGAAGAAAGGACTAAGATACCAGTGGGTTCAAGACAAGATTTCTTCAAAGGACATTGTTTTTCATATAATAGGTTTGGTCACAAGGCTATGCATTACAAGCTTCATGGAAATAAGGAATATGGTTTTACTAAGAGGAACTTCAAAGATGAACACTTTCAAGGGTATTGCTACTCTTGTAATCGATTTGGTCATAAAGCAATCCGCTGCAGGGTTCATGATAGAAATGAGTATGGCTTCACCAGGAGGAACTTCAAGATATTTGCACCTTCTTAGAATCACAATAATAAGTGTTATAAATGCAATAATATTGGACATAAGACCAAGTGGTGTAGAACAAATTTTCCATAGATAAGCAAGAACAAGGACACTCAAAAGGACTAAAAGGGCATGTTGAGAAAGAAGGTTAACAAAGTAAAATAACATTGTATGATGGGAGTAGTTTTACTCCCACCCCAAAATTAATCATCTCAAGGAGAGGAGGTGGGGATGGGGCTGAGCTAGGAGTCTTATCTTTAGCCCCAAAGGAGTCCCTTTGTCGTTGATGTCAAAGGGGGAGATATTTTAGTAAGGGGTAGAGCATTCAGTCAGGGGGAGAAGTTTCTCAAGAAGAGCGGATTTGAAATCAAATGGTTTGAAAAAAGGAATTCAATGATAAATGGGGATATTGTTGGAAATTTTGAGTAATTATGTTGTCATTGATGTCAAGTATTAGTTCATCTCAGTGCAAGGGAATTGATAAAAAGAGGTCATTGATATCAAGTGTTAGTTCATCTCAGTGCAAGTAAATTGATAAAAAGAGGGTTAAAATATTTATATTTTAAGCCCAAGAATTTTGGTACAAAGCTCCACATGGTTGGCCAAAAGGTTGTCTAAATATCCCAAAGGAAGAAAATGTCTAGGCCCAAAAGGAAATAATATTATAATATTTATTATTATAATATTAAAGTTATAAATTTAAGCCTAAGGTTCAATTATAAAATATTTATAATATTTAATAACCCTAAGTGGGTTTGGCACCATTTTGAAAAAGAATTTTTAAATTTTTTAAACCTCGTCGACGTCTTAGCAAATGGAGGTAATTCATCCTTATAAGGTAATGTTTGATGGCCTAAATGAATGATTCAAAGTGAGCATAAAAGATTTAATACAAATTTTAGATGCTCAATCGTGAGGAAGGAAGATGAATTTTTATTTTAAAAATAAGGGAAAACCTTTGACGGGGATAAAGATAAGATCGAGGAGTCTTATCACCATCTAGGCGGTTGGCCTAGCGACAAACTTGGAAAATGTAAAAGCGCTAGCAAACGGGAGGTCCTACGTTCGAATTTGGGTGGTAATATTTTGTTCATCATTTTTTGAAAGAAAGGAGGCCAAGCAAAGAATAAGGAGCGCATCGTGGTTTTACGTCCTTGTGTGGATAGTTGGCCTAGCAGTAACCCAAAGGGTGCAAGCACGATGGCAAGTGACAGGCACTGTGTTTGAATCCCCCACGATAGTATATTTGGTAAGCGCTATTAGATTTGTTATTTGCCTAAGGTTGAGGCTTAGGCGCATGAGAGGTATTTGATTAATTTGAGCACTATACATTAGGGAGGTATAAGGAGAATTTTTATTATTCTTTGCAATTTATTTTGGAAGAAAAACATTATGGAATATTTTAAAAGTGATTTTGTGGAGTAATAAGGATTTGTGATAAAACTTTTATAAATGTTTTTTGAAATTAAGAGGGAGTTAAAAGGTGTATGAGTTATTTTAATTGTTTGTATTTTGCTTGAATTATGAAGGGTTTGGTTTTATGATTTAATACTCTAGTTTGAGAAACCAAGAGAGTTGGTTTGGAATTTAATTGTGCACACATTTTGAAGTTTTGCTAACTCATAAAGAGGTGTTGTGCTAACCCTTTTATAGTTGCAAAATATATTGTATATGAGACATATTTTTGAAGACATATCTCCATAAGAGCAAGCAAAAAGGTATGGGCACATCTTTCCTTATTTAAGGTATTTTATGAATATTTCTAAAACATAAGGTGGAGTAAAAAGGATTGTTTGATAAGCATTGTTATAAATATTTGAGTAAGGGTTTGAAATCTACATTGTGCTCTTTTTTGGAAGGATTTTGAAAACACTTGTTTAGGATTTGTGAGCAAATTGTGCTTTATGGTTGAATGAGTGTGCGAAGCTTTTCAAAATTGCTTTTGAATGATATTGAAAGTGAATGTACAAACATTAGAAATCAGATTTGTGAAAGCAAGTGTGTAAGTCAGGAAGATAGGTGTCATGTGCTAGACTAGATATATCTTTAAAAGAGAAATAAAGGTGAGACATGTGAAAGTGACAGACTTAATGATTGAGTAGAACATATTGAGCTATTTGCAAGTGCATATCATTCTCTATATGTTCCAGAGGTTAAACAAATTCTGAGTAGAATATATCTGTTTGAGGAAAGTATTTCTAAAAAAAATATAAGTTGTGTTTGTGTGCAAATTTTGAAAATATTTGAGCAGGTTAAGTGAGCAAATTTGAGGTAGATTTGAGCAAGTCTTGTGAGAAGACTTGAAGTGGATTTTAAAGTAGCTTTGAGTTAGATTTGAGCAAGTCTTGTGAGAAGACTTGAAGCAGATTTAAAAGCAACTTTGAGGTAGATTTGAGCAAGTCTTTGAGAAGGCTTGAGGACATAATTGAGCATATTTGTTAACAAGTTGACTAGTGATTTGTTCAATATTTGTGTTAAGGCTTGGGGTAGATCTAAGCAGAGTTGATTGGTGATTTGTTCAAGCTTTGTGTTAAGGCTTGGAGTAAATTTGAGCAGAGTTAAGAGTAGGTTTGGTTGCTGATTTGATAAAGCTTTGTGTTAAGAATTAGGGCAATGTTGAGCAGAGATAGAAAGTAGTTGAGACATATTTGAGCTAACCTTGTAATGAGGTTTGGTACATATTTGAGACATAATTGAGAATAGGCCTTGGAGGTGATAGAGCAAAGAGGACAACAGTCTCCAGTGGATAGAGATCCATTAGCCAGTGTAGTGGGGATAGAGGTCTCTAGTGGAGAGAGATCCATAAGCTAGAGTAGTGGGTGTAAAAGTTTTCTAGAAGATCACCAACCAGAGCAGAGGGGATAGATTTCTCCTATGGAGAGAGATCCAAAAACCAAATCAATGGTAAAGAGTTCTCCTGCGAGTGTGATCCATGAACCAGTTGGGAAGATATATTTCTTCTATGGAGAGAGATCCACGAAGCAATTGAGGATATAGAGTTCTCTTGGATCAAGTTCCACGAACCATAGCAAGGGGAAAGAGTTCTCCTGTGGAGAGAGATCCATGAACCAAAGTAAGGGGAAATAATTCGCCTATGAAGTGTGATCCATGAACCAACTAGGAAGATAGATTTTTTTTATGAAGAGAGATCCACGAACTAGTTGAGGAGATAGAGTTCTCCTGGATCAAGTTCCATGAACCAGAACAAAGGGGATAGAGTTCTCCTATGGAGAGAGATCCACAAATCATAGCATAAGGTATTGGTGTCTCCTTTGGATAGAGGTCCATAAATATTGTAATAGGGAATTGATTCCCAAGAGATTTATTGATAAAATTTAGTGGAAATATTTTCTCTGTGGAGTAGCCCACATTGGATGAACCACGTTAAATTTATGTCTCTTATATGTGATGATTTGTGCATTATTTTGATTACTGCTATTGATATTGTCATTGATAATATTGGATAATATTGTTTGGGAAAGAAAAGTAAAAGTTGGTCTTATACTGTTCACCCCCCTCTCAGTATAAGCCTGTGTTCTTCATAACCAAAGGTTTACACGAATGAAAACTAAATTTTTTACCAGAACATGCCTATAAATAGGTATTACAAAGCTTCAATTGGATAAGACAGTATTAAATATTGATGACACTTATCCATTACAACTAACAAGCGATGGTAATACCAAATATCCTATCATTCCTCCCTACTGAGAAAGCATTGGTCCCTAATGCGTACAAGGGTGGAAGAGAAAGAGGAAAAGAATCAGGAGTATTGGGTACAACCAAAAATGTACTCCTATTACAAAAGAAGAAGATCAAAATGAAGAAAGAGAGCAGGTATTCAAAAAAACAAAAACTAACACTAGCACATCATCAGTCTCAAAAAATGCTCTCTAGTGATTGTAAACACTACTATATCGATGGACAGTTGGATGGGTCCCTCGATTCAATAGAAGAAAGCAAAGCAACTGATGTATTGGAGAACATGTAGCGAAATATTTCTCAAACCACGTGCACAAGTAAAAATTGTGGTTGCATGAAATTAAATTAAATTAAGGATAATTTCATTTAATTTATTTGTTTACATTTATTTATTGGCATTTACAATGAGACGCACATTAAACGTGAGCATGTTTTAATAATGGACCCATTAAATTAAATTCAAAATTTAATATAATTGATCGGTTTTAAATGGTGGTAATCACACATTAAAAATTGATGACACGACTGAGTGGAAATTAAAAATTGGTGAGACACAACTAAGTATGAGGCTCAAACCGACACGATAGGTGTTCGAGGCTCAATCAACAAGGTGGGAAATTGACAAGATGCATGAAGATTGATTGAACATAAGAAAACAATGGACTGACTGCAATGCAGACAACAACATGAGGGTCTATGTGGACTCAAAGGAAAGCATGAGGGTCAACATGGACTCAAAGGCGATGTGTGGGCTGCCACTGGAAGATAATTGCACAACAAGAATGACAGTTGGATGAATATGATGCTAACAATACGAGTGAATAAGATGTAGACTCAAGAATAACATGGACTAGATGATAAGATCAAATAGGCACATTGAGAGGAGTGTGCACACAAGTGGCAATAGGTCAATAGGATAGGGATAACCAGGGGAGTGCACGTTGGGGTCCATAGGATGGTAGGGATAGCCAGCAAGTTGGCTATCTCACTATATGATTCGTGCGCAATATAAAGTAAATGAATCCCTCAACGAGATAAAGGTGGGATAAATCCCATAAAAAGAATCATGAAATACGACACATTGTAGGTCAAAAAATAGAAGGGCCTAAAATTTTGAAAAGCAATGACCTGAAGGATGGAGGGTGTCAAAAATCACCAAGATGCACCAAAAATGTGAAAAGGTTACCTGGAAATGAATGCACACCAGAATATGGCATAACCTTAGAAATTTTTTTAATTTGTAACTCTAGAAAGCCTTCATTCATAGAGAATAGTATGATATCAACCAAAAAGTGGTTCTGAAAGTGTGTGGATCGACATCAAGAAACATCAAACTACCGATTCTATAATGATGATTTCACCTTTCTTCATCAGAATTTGATTTTTCTTGTTAGAAATGTAATAGGTGTTTCAAATTATGCGAAGTTGTTATGGCCAAAATGGCATCAAGAATGTAAGGAGACAACAGTTTGACGCCAAGAAGATTTGAAATCGTGAAGCAAATAGACACGCATATCACTAGAGGAGGCCATGGCAGGGCACGAAGGGCAGATGATAAACGATGATATGGTGAGCTACTACGTAGTAATTTATTGCAAGCATCAATCAATGGTGGAGTTTAGGGCCATCAAAAAATGTTGAGAGGGTGCCAAAAAATCAATTTATGGTGCGATGAATAGAAGTGTCGAAAAGGTGACCTGTGGTGTTCATTATCGATCAAGGTGACGATAGAAGGAGGTACGCGATGGCTAATCTATAAATTACAGTTGAAAAATATGGGTGTCGTGCAAATGATGGAGCTCACGAGTGAATCGTGAATGACAGATGAAGGTATCGCATCGTGGAGCAGTGCGGATCACATTGAATGTGTGGTGGTAGTGGTGGCCATGGGAAGGGTCTACGATGACTAGGATCATCGTGATGAACAAGAAATTATAGATAGGTGAAAAATGGTAGACTGATACAAAAAATTGATAGTTTGGCAAAAAAAAAAAAATAGATGCCAAAAATGTAGGATACACGTAGATTAGAGCCAAAAATCAACTGTGCATGGCCAAAAATATCGAATTGGAAAAAAATATTGGTGTCGTGGAGATAATCGAATGAACTACAAGCAACGACCAAATACTACATCTGTGGTAATGAAGTGCAATGCGGCAGCCTGTGACAAGATGTAGTAAGTCCAATTAAGAAACTGTCGTAATCTCCTGAAAACTACCAAAAATAGTGTTGAGCGATGGAAACTACGGAGCCACCAAGGAAGACAGTGTGAAAGCCATGTGCAACGAATCAACCCTCGAAAATAGAAGATCGAAACTCCAAGGTTGTGAATATGTTGTATCAAGGTGCAAAATACACGAAAATATTAGAAATTGATGTGATGGTGGCCAAAAATAGGAAACCAACATCTAAGAGAAAAATCATCGATCGAGAAAAGTGCAATAAAGTTGTTGTGGACGAATTGGTAAGCCCTGAGATGTTGGAAGCACAACAACAATGGAAGACAGAGAAATGTCTTCTACCACAACAACATGAGCTTCAAATGAGCTTGGATCTACAAGAGAAACATCTTCAATATAAACATGAGCAACATCATCTAGTGGTAAGATGTTGGGCATGTCAACCAAAGACCCTGGTTCGATTCCAAGTGTTGCTACAAATTCTTCAATATTTGGAACCAGTTTTGGATCAGGTTCTTCATCAAGGAGATCTTTGTCAGCATCGATGACCATTTCAAGCATAGCCAATTGAAGTTGTTGAAGTATTATGGTGAGGTCTTTAAGTCTATCAAAGACCTCATCAAGCTTTGAATTGAGCATGGTGACACAATGATAACGAACAAAAATGATAAAGCAAAGTTTTCAAATCCAAAAAAGTGCAAACCAAGCTAAAAGCTTTCAAATGTATGTAACAAAATGTAAAAGTCTTCACAAGGTGAACGAAACACCAAACCAAGATCCACGAGAGATTTTCTCGTTCCTCGTTTGAACCAAAAATGGCTTAGAGGAAGAGGATACTTGCCTACCCAATGCTCGGCTTTGATACCAATGATAAGGAACACATAATTACAAATAGACAACCAAAGGTTTGCACGAATGAAAACTAAATTGTATTACCATAATATGCCTATAAATAGGCATTACAAAGCTTCAATTGGATAAGACGATATTAAATATTGATGACCCTTATCCGTTACAACTAACAAGTAATGGTAATACATTATTCCCTATCATATTTAGAATTTCTTACCTTGTTTGATCTTGAATTAGAAGAAAGTTTGGCTGAAGAAAATTGCAATAGAATCAACAGAGAAATCAAGTTTGACATTACTCCTAGGATTATAAGATTCAAAGAGTTGGTTCACCAGGTCCACACAATTGGAACAATTGAATGCTTTAAATAATAATAATAAATATAATATATATATATATATATATATATATATATTTATAAATATTAGAGGCATTGCATAGGATAAAACTAATTCAGATACGAAAGAAAAATGGCATGATAAATATATTGTACCAAGAGCATTTTAATGAGGATATTGGACCTTCTTGTTTGATTCTTGCTTTTAAGATTGCTAAGGAAAGTTAAGGATGTGATGGCTTGAATCCTATGAGATTGAAGAAATATTTGGAAATGGTATAGTTAAACTTAATTCTATTGATGATTCAACATGAAGATTATTAGTTAATGGACATAGGCTTAAGCTCTATAGGAAGCCATTATCTAAAACTACATTTTTAAACCACCTTAAGCAATAGGTTGATTTGCAGTTCATTTCTAAAATGCAATCAACTACTATTAAATAAAAACTTCTCTTTTCTATCTTAAGCAACAAAACACTATCTACTAAATATTTTTTTCTTTATAATCTAATATATACTAAGAAAATAAGTGTAGTCATTAAAAAGAATGTAGTCTAATCAGTCCTCTTGTTTGGATGTATAAGTACCAGTAAATAAGATGGATGGCAAAAATATTTACACTACTTGACCAATGAAAGAAGGTTATCATGGAACAATAATATTTCTTGAAAATAAACTAGAAAATCACTCTATGTTCTTTAAAATATGCTTCCTTTATTTTATTATGGAGTTCTATTAGACAATGTTTTATTCATCTTATCATTCATCACTTTTCAGTCACAATATCAGGTTTTAAGGAAAAAGTCAGATTTGGTGTGGGAAGACATATTCTTATCTTATGGAAAAGGAGATCATATAGTCATGATGATACCACAAATTAATAAAGCAAAGTAGTAAAAATACCTTATTTCATATAGCCCACAAGCAATAAAAGGACTGAAAGGATAATAAGGATAGGATTACATTTCCATCTAGATGATTATGTAGTCTGAATCCCCAAAGTTCTAAATTCTTCCCCAAATAAAAGATAGGGTAGTAAGGATATGATTACATTTCCATCCAAATGGTTATGTAGTCTGATTATCTAAAACTTTAACTCTTCTTACTTAAGGGGGGAAAGTAGTAAGAATAGGGTGACAATTCCCATCAAGACTTTGATAGAGTGGTTGGGAATCCGATTCCCCAAAGCTTTGCACCCCTAAAAAATTAATCTATATGTATGTGAAAAATGGGCAATAAAATGGTAAAACAAAGATGATACCAGAATGACTATCTTACTTTCTTATTCCAAAGCAAGGTTTGAATGTGTTCAACCATTGATAAGACCTATTTTTGAGAACCAAAATATTGTTGATTGACATTGGTTTAAGCTCATTATCATATTTTTCATAAAGGGCTCCACAATGATACTAGAGGAAGTAGGACAAAGAAATTGATTTCTCTAGGACAATAGAAATATTTATTATGAAATCCATGGAATATTTTATTAAAAAGTCAAGGAAGACATCAATGTTTTTGCATAACATATTTGCTATTAGGAACAAACAATTCCATTCTAAAGAGCTTTTATTATCCTACAACTTTATTTTGATGGCTTAGTTTGAAATAAATAGTTGATATATATAAGAAAATACCCCTAAAATACTTTTTATATATATTGTCCGCAAGGGCTAGGTGGATTGGTAAGACGTTGGTCACTTACCAGGAGGAGACCTAGGTTCAAACCTCGTGGGCATGCCCACTCTAGGGCAAAGGTAGCAATCTGACTAGAATCCAATGAGTGTGCGCCAACTTGATGACGACGGTACCAACCCCGAGCCACCGGGGGTCTCCCTCACTCCAGCCGTGTTTACCGAGGCGAGGTAGGGGTTATAATGGTAGCTCCATGATTTGACGCTACGACCGGAGGCAATGTGATTTGACCCTATGACCAGTTGTTCAAAAAGGAAAGGCAGTTGTCAATTCCCCTATGTATCAAAAAAAAGTTTTATATATATCCTATAATATAAACCCCTATAAATAAAAATTTATCTCCTTATCTTTTTTTGGCTATATAGCCAAAAATTCAGTTTGGGGGAGAAGCAAAGGGGTAATATAATATTCATATATATATATATATATATATATATATATATATATATATATATATATATATATATATATATATAATAATTCAATTGAAATACTTCTATAATATTTGGTCATTTTTATATTATAAATTTACAAAACATTATTGTACTTAATATTATTCACTTATTAGATTTCTATTATTTATATTAAATATTAAAATAATTAATATAATATGTATAATTTATTATAGGAAAAACTTTTAAAATTAAAAATTATATATATATATATATATATGTGTGTGTGTGTGTATAAATGCCAACTTAGAAGGTTGAGTAATGTCATAGGTTGTTGGTAAATATGAGATGTCAAACTACTTTTCTCTAATTGGCCACATGCAAATCATCATTGCCAAAGTAAAGAAGTGCCTAGAGAAGTGGTGCGACTCATGACATACTTAAAAAAAATTAATTTAATTTACCTTTTATGGATGAAAGTGTCTTTTAATTCGACTGCAATTATATTTAATAAATTTACTTATATTATGTTTTTATATAAAATAAAAATAATTATATAATTTAATATATATATATATATATATATATATTTAAATTTAATATCATTTGTATTATTTATTTATTTAAAAAAAACTATAACAGATGAAGGAAACTCATGCAAATTTGATTGTCAAAATCCCTTACTACGTTGCTAAGTCATACGTTGTGGCCTATTTAAATATCGTGGCCACCGAGTGGCAACCAAGTCCTGGTAAAGCCGTAGCAAAAATTTAAAAGATCAAGTAAGAGAAATTAAGAGCAGATGAACACCTTGTTCCAACCCGAGCTTCATCCTGAGTCAAAGCTAGGAATATCTAATTTTTAATATGTTTTCATGAAAATTGCAGCTCACATTTACGTTTAATATCTGAATATGGTACGATTTAATGATTTTTACAATTTTTTGTTTTATGCATGAGGACATGCATCCCCTTCGATTCGTGGAAAATGATGAGTGTTAAAATATGATGGCAATATGTAGCTTTATTTTCGTATTCAAAGTTACAAATCTGATGTTCTAAATGTATTTTGTTGAACAATATGCATGATTTATATGATTTTTGGTAAATTTGATCTGAAAAGTACTATGTGCCATATGCTGGTAATTTTACGTAAAATACATGAGAATGTTGTATTTCAGCAGGTGGATATTGCAGGTAGTTCACAGGGAATGTTACAGCCAAATATAGATGAACCATTTTACGAGAAGATGCATCAAGAGCAGGTGACGAAAAGCATCTACGAAAACCTAGAAAGCATCTACAAAAACCTGTAGATTTCATAAACCTGTTTCGTGTAATAAACATACCACATATGTTGCTAGCTTGGTCAAATGTTGCGTGAGTAGTTAAAAATATCAGCATGGATGACTTGTCGTTCTTTGTTAGTTGACTGCGTTAAAATTTGTTATGTAATATGTTATTTGATCAAAGATTATGTAATCCAAAATATAATGAACTTGTCTCTTCCCTAAAGAAAAGGACAAAGTTGTTTATAATAAGTCCAAGTTAGTTTAATAATTTTATTATGGGAATATTGTTGACCGCAATAGCATTTGCTATATAATTTGCTAAAGGTATGTAATTTGTTAATTCCTGTGATGTAACAACTTTGTCCTCCTATAGAAAAGGACAAAAGTATTGTTTAGTATTGTTAGTAGGTTACTTAGATTTTAGGTCCTTGTTACGTGAATTTGGTATCTTTGCCACTTGGGCAAGATTTATTCAAAACCATAGAATATTAACTTTTATATTCTAAGGGAGTAACGTAAAGGGTATAATACAAAGCCCTCTATGATAGAGATGTCCACACAGATACACAGGAAAGGAGTGGAGATTAATTCGACAACATTGTATGAGTTATATGGATTGGAATAAAAGAGTAATTTTGTGTCAATTGTATTTTTGCAAGTATGGTAATACAAGTCTTTATTTTATCCATGCTTTATTTTCTGTTGTAATTTTATTTCTTTTTCCTGCAAACATGAATTAACATAAAGTTAGTTTAAAGGATATAAATTATTGAAGTTAAAATAGAGTAAAAAGGAAATGAGATTAATACTAACCTTAAGGAGGCAAGGCCCACTCCGAAAGGTTAGTCCCTAAATCTCTTCCCCCAAAAACATGATAGATAGAATTAGGAAATAGAATAAATTTAGAACATAAATTTGATCACATTTGCATAATATATAATTAATTAATATATTAAATGAATAATGCATTATTAGATCATAGTGTGGATCCACACACATAGACTTAGTCATAAATTGCATCTTTAAATTAAGCATCATTTCATTTCAATTTCCTTTATTGTAAACTTTCATTTCCTGCAAATGAAACTAAGAAAATAGAATAAAGTCAATGATTAAGAATTATGGAATAATCTATATGAGATTTATGTTCTTTAAATCTAACCTGGATTGATAAATTAAATGTGAGATATTACAACTCGACAATTAATATAAGGTATGTCATGTTTCTATGGGTCCCTTTCTAACCATGGGGGTTGATTATTCAAAAATATATTTGTTGCTTGATGATTCAATTGTTCTTTTTAGAGTTTGGTGGACAGGTTCTAGCTATCCATTGTATATTGAGGATCTTCCCATGGGAAGCTCAACATCTTGGATCCTATTATGAATATTTATTCTTATTAAAAATAATTATTCATCGATATATTGAAATATCAAATCATTCATCCATAATTAATTATCCACAAATATAATCCACACAATGAGACAAAAATATAGATAATATCCTTATCATAGGACAACACCATCAATAATTCTTAATAAAGGAATAACTCCACCAAATATCCCAATATGAGAGCACCACTTAGAGAGGGCAAAGTATCATAAGCCACTTTGTGGGAAAATATGATTACAAGTAATACTTGATATGAGTGGTGATTACAATGACAATATCCCTTATTTATATACTCATTTTCTAATTCTACTTTGGAGATTCAACTACTAAAACCTCATACCACTCATTATTATAATCTAATCTAATAATATAATCAACCTTGAATTATGTGTGGCCTATACCAACTATCCATAATACCCTTATACAATATAATATCATATCCCCATATACCTATTCCTTAGTATCATAGTATTCCACTCTCCTTACAAATATTTCATACTCAAAACATGAGAATAAACTAAATAATATGATCTTCTAAGCAATGTTGACATACCGATCTTAACCATCCATCCAAGTAAAATCTTGATTGGTGGTGATCTTCAATGATGTCAAGCTAGCATTATACCACTTGAATATCTATAACTACTCTATTGGTTCCATGCTTCTACTAATCTACTCTAATATTTCAAATGATTGGTCCTATTATTTCTTGATGTTGCTACACCACTCTAAAATCCATAATCAGAATTTTATTTTTACCAAACACCATCATCCTTGATGCCTTTCTGACTCCATGTAGATCTAAAATAATATTGATGTCCTAAGCCATGCATCCAATATTGTTTCCACTCATGGTGGTATGGGGGGTAATATGCTGCAACCTTAACCTAACATTTTGTTTCCTTTGATTCTTCAATATTTTGTTCCTCTTTTAAATTCTTCCTCATGCTCTTCTCTCTTGTTCCCTTATTTTGGTGTGTCTTTGTGCACTTCTAACAAAAATTCCTTGGACTTTGTTATTGCTTCTTCTATGGACTCTACTACTACTAATGTGGAACTAAATGAAGTTATCCTTTGCATTGCAACTGGTGCTCGAATAAGGACAAAGTGAAAAGATTACAAATACTAAAGATATTTTTAAGATATTATATAGATAGATACTAGGTAAAATGTATCTAAAATATATTTATATAGCTAACTAAATAATATCCTATTACCTACTAGCTAACTCTAGAAGATGCTAACATAAGCTAATGTAGAATATTTACTAATAAACCTAAATCCAACATGAGATATGAAATCCCACGTGTTACATAAGTGCAAATAAATTAAAATAAACCCAATATTATATTATATTGTGTTTCTCATCATTCCTTCCCATAATAGAAGCATTGGACTCCAATGCTTTCAAGAGAGGAGACTCACAAAACATCTAGTGGTGAGATATCTAGTGAGCCTAGTGCAAAAGCTGACTTCATTGTGCAACAAGGTAAGAAGTGGAAGAACATTGTCAAGCTTGACAAGTTTTCATGTTAAATACTCGATTGGAATCCAAAAAAAGTTAAAAATTAGCTATTGTTGGGTTGCTTGTATCACAACAAGAATTTGCCACCATGGGGTTGACCTTAAACTACTCCCTTATGTCCTTCATATTTTTACGCTTATAGATGTAAAGTATTATTTACACCATGTATACTATCCTTACAACATCTATAGGAATTATAACACCAAGTTCAATATCTTTGAAACCATCAACATCTTTGAGAATTATTTTCAAACAACTTAGTGTGATGAATTGTCCATTTTTATAAATATTCTTACCTACTAGGAAATAAAGACCCTTATCTGGTGTGGCACACTTGTGAAATTTTGATTGATGTGGGTATTGCTTTCTCTTGGTTTTTCCCATTTGGATTTTAAGGATATGGAGGGAAAAAAATTAAGGTGTCAAACTCCGCTAGAATTGCACCCTTTATAATATTTCATTACCTTGTGTAATGAGCATTATAAGAAGTGTGAAGGTGTCAAACTCCACCAAAATTGCACCTTTTACAATCACAATTTTTGTGCAAATTTATAAAATATGGATTTTGAACTTTGCAAAAATATCAAATCACCCTTTCAAATGCAATAGAGGTCAAATATCCAATTTTTACACCCTTATACCTCCTAAGCCTATGAATTTTTTTTTTTCTTTTAAAAACAATTTAACCAGACTTGATATACCTTGTCTCTATGCTTAGACTACAATATTTTTGAAGTGAATCTTCTTTTTTTGGGTATACCTCTTTAGTTTGCTTAGACTGCAACAAATTTGATGTGATTCATAGCTATAAAATAGACTTTCAATATTAGTAGAAAGGTATAATTTTATTCTTTCTACAAAACTCTAAAATCTATTAGATTTATCTTAATCTCTAGAAGCTTATATTGCTTCTCAACCATTTCCCTTCTATTTTTTTCTAAAATAGCCCCTCCTTTTTTATTTAAAAATTACCTCCTTTATGCCCTTTAATTTATTTTGTTAATTTTAAACTGAAATACCCCCCTTAATTAAAAAAACATGTGCCCTATTGTTTTTTTAACTTTAACAAACTAAAACTAAAACAATGAAAAAAGGGCACTTATGAGTTTCAAACTTGAGTGGTTCAGTTGGGAAGGAAAATGTGCACCATGCAGAGTCACCACAATCCTAAACAAATGTAGACTCCACTATAAGTGGGGTTGCGTCATGAACTAGTCAGTGTCTCAATGCCTCTAGATCTGTTGAATGAGTGGGTCACACATCACAGTTTACCCTTATTTACAATAGAGGATTACTGGAGTGAGAGAAAGGGGGTGGTGAGATTTGAACCTCAGTTTTTTGTTTATGGATATCATTATCTCCAACGTGCTCTAGCATTAACACTTAGTAACTTCCAAGCATAAAAAATAACTACTTTAGTTGTTCATGAAATAGTCATCTTTCCAACTGTTAATCCTCCTATCTATTGTCACCTACCTACTCACATTGACGATTGGATCCATGAAAGTTTCCTATCAAAACCTGCATGTATCAAACAAGTAAGTACATGTTGTTATATGATAGTGATTGTCCATTCTCTTAGACCTCTCACACACTCTTATTGGTGGCTTGGATGTAGATCCAATGATTCCTTTCTGATAAAACATATGATCTTAATGCCATAAGTTTAGAGTATACTCAGATGACTAGGGCTTTAACTAATGATGAAAAACTTTACAATTTATTCATTAAGATAAGAGACTATTTAATACATGATTTGGAATAAAAAATAGGAAGATCGATACTCCCAAGGAGGAGATTGTTACACACAAGAAATATTAAAATAATGCTCCATCTAAAAATGGATGACCTAATTATAATACTAAAATAATGTAATAAAATATTCCTAACATATTCATTCAATTCTTATGATAATATTATGATTTTTCATGGTATTAGAGTGGACATAAATCTCCATCATTTGACTTAGAAGGCATAGCATTGAATTATCTAAAGTTTGCGCAACCTTTATGACTTCATCTCATAAGGTGAAGGTAGGACATGAGGTAGCATGGAAGAGCTTTCTTAGCATGTTAAGGATTTTGGGGTTTCAAATCAATATTTTTTGCCTTCAACTAGGGTTTTTTTAAACATCTAAAAAATTATATTTTTTACTCCATCTTGGACTCAAGAGTGAAGCAAGTTGTCCTTGTAACATCACCATGAAACTATGCTTATATTATTCATGTTCAATGAAAATTAGGGTAAATGTTCTATCTACCCATCTATACAATATATTGCATGCAACTAACATCAATATGAAGAATGTGTAACGATAAATTCATATTTAAACTCATAAATATATATTTTTGTAAATACAAGTGAATAATTACATGGACATATAATGAGCATTTTTATCATATATGGTCTAAAATAACATGACAACTATTATTAGTTGCATAAAAAAGACAACTATGTAATCATTGTCAAGGTCTCAAGTTGATAATAAATATAAGTACACATAATAGGTGTACTCAATCACTTCAAATGGAGGAGGTAAATTTTCCAGGAGCATATTTAGGGATGCTCTTATTTGAGGGGATAATTAGGATAAAATTTTGAAATACAATTCTAAGTAAAGTTTAGAATAAACTACTAACATGGAAAGGTAGATGGTTATCATTAGCAAGAAGAGTGTAGCTAATTAAATTAGTCTTACAAGTCATTCCAACATATTATATGCCCTTGTATATTATGCCAAAATTAGTAGAAAAAAGTTTAATATATATTATGTAGTCATTTTTATGGTCAAAATTACATGATAAAAGGAAATTTCCTTTGGTGAAATGGAGCAAGGTGTGTGATGATAAAACTAGAGGTCTCAATTTAAGAATTCTTATAGATGTAAACTTATCTTTAAGGGGGAAAATAATTTTGAGATTGTACAAAGAGAGTCAAAGACAATGGGCAAGAATTCTTCTAAATACATTAATCCCAATGACCAAAGCTTAATATTTATTGCATTGTCACTACTAGATTGTTCTACACTATGGAATGGTTTTACAAAAACAATTTATCTAGTGATTAAAGGTATAAAAAGGGTGGTGGAAAATAGAGAAAGAATTCTATTTGGATGGATACTTAGTGTGATAAAACACCACTCAATATAGATCCAGTTTTGAAACCATGGATGAGATTACTTCAAGATAAATATGGTGATATAATTTCAAATAATACATGCAAGGATCAAGAAGGAAGATACAAATGGAAAGAAGATTTTTTTACAAGTATACTAGATATTGTTGTTAGGAGGCAGTTGAGCAAAAATATAACAACAATGATTATTCTGAGGGAAGCCAAGGATAAGCTAATTTGGGAGTTGAATAACTTAGAAGAATATAGAACAATATGTAGATGTAATGTAAAGCACCAAAAAAATAGAAATACCATAAGAATTTGGAGAGATATTTGGAACAACCTGAGCATCCCAAAAGCCAAAATATTCGTATGGCTAGTAGGTCATAGAAAAATTGCATCCTAGGATAACATAATGAAAAGAGGATTTCATGGCCCCTCACAATGTGTTCTATGTAAAAAGGAGGAGAGTATAAACCATCTCTTGGGACACTATTCAATAGTCTAGGAACTTTGACAATGGATTCTTAATATGTTTGGTAAATGCATGGTGATGAATAGCAGAATTAAAGAATGATTAAAGCAATGGTAGAGAAATTTTAAAAGTGAGGCATTCAAGACAATATTGGATATATCAAAAGATACAACACTTTCGACTGTATGGCTGGAAAGGAAAAGAATAAGATTTAAAGGAAAGGAAAGCAATTTAGAGGTAATGAAAAATGAATATTGTTTTAGTCATAAAGGAGTCTAAACCAACCCTATCAAATCACCTAATACCTAACGTTGAAGCAAATATCCTTGATAGATGGCGTCACATCATCAAATGGAATTATGATGTTGGATACACGAGAAACAAAAGGAAGACAACTATTATAAAGTGGAAACCATTGGAAGTGGAATTGGTCAGATTGAATTTTGATGGAGCATCTAAAGGAAATACAGGTTCAACAAGAGGATGAGGAATAATTAGAAATAATAGGGATGATATTTTCTCACATTATGCTTTCAATGGTAGATTTAAAACAAATAATGAATTTGATGCTTGGGTGATTTTGGAAGGTTTAAAAATACACAGAAAAATAAAATAGAAAAAATTATGGATGGAAGATGATTTGGTAATAGTAATAAATGTAATTTTAAGGAAAGTAAAGGCTTCATGGAACATACAAGAGTTCATTGTGGAAATACAAGACCTTGCTATAGAGTTTGAAGAAATTAAGTTTACACATATGTTAAGGGAAGGGAACAAATGTGTAGATAGGCTATCCAATATAGGGGTTTTAGTAGAGGATCACAAAGTTAAATTCTCTTTTAATGGTTAGAGGAAGTAGTAAGTTTAGATGAAGCTGACAAGAAAATGTTGACTGCCTGAATCAAATAATGATTAAGATTTATTTTAATATTTTCCATTGGTGATATTTATTGTATTTGTTTCCATCTCCTCCTCCAGCCTGAGGATTGGGGTAATTTTTCTAAAAGTTATACCACTCTTGATAATTCTATCATTGTAAAATCAGTCTTCTATCAAAGTTATTATAACTGGATTTATCCTTTACTATTGTTTTCCTTGTTGTAGACACTAAATTTTAGTCCTTTACACTCGAGATTCCCTAAATTTTCCAAAACCCCCAAATTGCCCCAAAATTATCAAATTATTCCAAAATACACTCAAATCCTTCCAATCCTTCCAACTTCATCCAAGTCTCCCTAATTTCTAGCAATTTTCCTTTAATTTCCTTCTAATTTCCCTAAATTCTTCTAATTTTCCTTTTTGTCTTCTAATTCTATCTTTAATTTCCTCAATTTATTCTAAGGTCCCTAAGTTCAAATTAGGTTTCCTAAGGTCTTTTATTTTCCTCTAATTTATCTTTTCCCTCTAATTTCTTAAATTCTTCTAAATTCCTCCTAATCTCTTTTAATTCTCCTAATTTCTTCCTACTTCATTTAAGTCCTCTAATCTTGTTAGACCTCCTTAATTCATTCAAATCCACCTTGAAATCCTCATAACCTTCCCTTACCACCTAACACATCCATTATGCCCTAATCATCCTGCTAATCCATATTTCAATCCCTAGGGGAATTCAAAAAGAATTTTAAATTCTAAATAAATCCCCATAATCCCTATGCAATCCCTAGGAAATATCCTAGGAAGTCCCCCATATCCCCCCATCCTCTCTCTCCCTTTTCTAGGAATTTAAAATTCCTCATAATCCCTAGGAAATCCCATGGAATTTCCCCCTCATTTAATTCCTAAATCCTCCTACATCCTCCTACACTTCCCCATGCAATTTTAATGAATTAAAAATTGTCATGCATTCCAAGTCAACCTCCCTCATTAATCCACTTGTCCTCCACACCCTCCACCTTGCATTTTTTGTAATTTTAAATTATGCACACATCACCCAATGCACACATGCTCCTATGCACATCCTCCCATGTGCCCTTTTTGGAATTTAAAAATATCTTCTCATTTCTCTAGGCTTCCCATTCCCCATGTAATTTACGATGCACATTCCTCCAAGATTTGCCTTGGATTTCCCCATGCCACATCATTTCCACTTGGCCTCCACCCGACCTCCAAGTCATCTCCCCTCACCTTGCTCAAATTTATATAAATCCCCCCATTTCTCTTATTTGCATGAACATACGAAAACACATAAGGAAATGCTGCCAAAATTTACATAGGATCAAGCATGCACATCCACCTTCAAGTTTGCTCATTTCAATTTACATTTGCATTTCAATTTACACTCTTTTTAATTTATTTTATATGCTTTTAATCAGGTGCTACTAACTTGTTTGAAGCTTACATGTATGTAGGTACTCAAACCACTCCAAGGGTGTAACTCAACTTCAACGGTGGTCACAATATATGTAAACTTACACCTCCATATTCTTGTGACATGGAAGAAGAAGACACCATTGTTATCTTGTAAAGGGGGTTATTACCCTAATTGAGCACATATCTATTGTCAAAATACCCTTAAAAGGGATTTACTTGTACCCAAAGGACTTTATTAATATAATTCAACACTTATTATATTCTTGCATATGGTGTATTTTTCTATGTTACACTTGATAGGATCTTCCTCCATGTCGATTGTTTATATATACGTCGCTTGTTGCACCTTGTCCATTTATCGAGGTGTTCAACTTCTCTTCCTTACCTTGCATCATCATTGCTTGGTATCTTTTACCTCTTAAATTAAATGGATATTAGCTTAGAGTGTGCCCCAACACATTGCATGTATTACAATATGTAATTTTCAAAAAGTTAACATTGGTGTGTCCTTCAAACTTATAGTTTGAACACCATATATGTTTCTTATCTTTTCTTCCTTCACCATTTATTTATTTGATCATTATACCAAATTTCTTCTTTATTGATTGAATTGTAGTATGCAATTATTCTTATCCAATGTTAGAGTCATCACTTCTAATGTGATATCCTCTTTTGGTTGATGTCTATTTGGCTTCGCTTTCAAAATTCCTTTCCATCTCATATGCTTCCTCATATGTCAAGAAGGGTATGATCTTCATCTTTTCTTATATCAGGGCAATAGCTCATCAATAAACCATCTCTTAACCATTCCATCTAATAGTTGCAACTCCATTTTATCTGTAAGTTACTTTAGTCACCGATTATAGGTCTTAATATCTTCATCTTTCTTTTGTTTAGAAGAATCTATTTTTGTTATAATTTTCATGTCATCTCTCAATAAAAAAATTGCTTTTTGAAATCATCTACTAAACTTTCCCATGTAGTTAAGGGTTTTGTAGCTTCTCATTTAATATGTCAATCTATTGTGATCCCTCACAATGTGGCTAGAAATAATTATAACCATTCTTTGGGTTGTCTTACCCTATTTGATTTCCATGTTGTGGTGCAAGTCCCTATATACCCCATAGGATCCTTCTTCCCTTCTCCTATGAAGGATGGGTATTTTTATTTACCTACTCTATTTATAATGTGAGCCATTAGTAAATAGTATTATTCTCATGAATCAGTACCACTTGATGATGGCTTGTATGGCACTTCAACCCAATGTGTTTCCCTTCTAGGTGGTTCTACTAGTTGTTTTATTTTGAGTGCTTTGGTCCTAGGAACCTCATAAACTCATGGTATCTCTTGGCTTTTCATATTATCTTCAAATATAATTATTTTAAAATTTATTGCATCTTCACTTCACAAACTTATTCATGATTATACAAGTGATGGATGTGGCCTACTCACCAAAACACTCACATGCAGTTGCTCTAGTACCTAACTTCTTTCCTTTACACTCCTTAGCAAACTCCTTCCCACTTGTTTAGGCAATATCATCCACCCTTCATCACCTTATGCATGTTCCATATTGGCGTTGTATCTTACACAAACATTCCCTTTGGCTATTTGATGTGATTTATCTTGCACCTCATCCTTCATTGTTAACAATAATTTCTATCACCTTTCATTTTTACCACTCATATTATCTTCTTTTCAAGGAATCAAAACTATTTTGAGTATTGGTTCTTCAATTTTTCAAAATTGTAGTACTTAATTTGTTATATATTGATCATTTCTTTGAGAAAATCTTGTTTTTCTACTCACAGTCACTTGATTCTCTCCGTGACATCATCTTCTGCATCCTCGTAACAATGTATCTGTCATTTACCTTCTTCCTTTCATGCATGCCAATATTTTACTAACTTGACCCACTTCAATATAGCAATGGCAACAATGCCAAATATAGCACAATAGTGAGATTCCTAATAATGGAAAATTAGAATGACAAATTCAGGAGCCAATCAAGACTATAGTCATATGGTCATTCTCATAGTCGTACAACATACTGTCATATACAACAATCACAAGATAATACAATGTGACTTGTACGACATAATCTTATACTTGTATGATATAGTCTTATCAATTTTACAACATAATGTATAAGATGATCTAATGCATGATATGATGCAATGTGCAACAATCCAATTCCTTAGGTTTGTACAACAACAATTGTATAGTAATCACATGTACAATACTCAAGGTCTTGCCAAGCAATACTTATAGAAGACAACTTGTCAATCCTATAATATGGACTTATATGACAATACCTTCGTATGATTTTGCAACAAGTAACTCATGATCATCCTTTGATGGTTGACATTCCCTACAACTTGCAACTACAATAAACATGCACTGCAATACAATAGACAAATATACCAACGAATATAAGGTAAGTATGATGCAATAAAGATCAATGTATTGATATTAACTTGGCATTCATAGTACAAAGCCATGACATTTGACAATGACTGCAAACAACATATACACACATGCATGAATTACTATATACTATGCATTCTCCATAATGGTTATACACATCTCACAACATTGAATTGTAATAAATGGAGGGGGATTATATTTATTACCAAACCTGGTCATTACATTCAATAGTTTTCAGGATAGCACATTCCAACCACAATCCCATTTGAATGTGCATTACATATGACTTAAGACACCTTATAATATTCATATATAATAAAAACTTAGATCCAAATTACATTACATTGCTATTTCATCTATATTTGCATTTGCATTTCATTACATGTGCATTTGACTTTTATTTTTATTATATTTCATTACAAAAAGTATAATATAAAATTATACTCCATTACACTGCATTTTCTATTTCTTCTTTTTATGGGAATTTATTCTACTACCTACATCCAACAGCTCGTGCCTTGATAGTTTCCACTACCTTCTACATTGGTTTTCAGACTTGGCCTGCACAATATGCTCTTGATCCAATTTTTGGGTAAATTTATTAACACCTTCTGCATCCTTCCCCTTCCAATATAAGTCATCTTAAATATTTCTATATGAAGAAAGGTTTGTTATATAAGTTGGATAAACATTGTGTCCCATAAGAGCATTTATTATCTCTTCTCAAAGGGTCACATTCTACTATTTATGATAGGCATTTTAGAAAATACAACTCTTCATAATTTGTAGCAGTTCTTCTATTGGTCTCACATATAGTATGATGTCATACAATTCTTGAGGTAATGTGTTGTTTTTTGTCGCTCCAATCCAACCAATAAGAAATTGGACCTAAGTGTTCCTTTTATAATTCCTTCTCATCCTTGGGAAAGCATTTCCATGAACTTGGTTAGTGGTTTTCCAATGATAGTCTAACAACATGATTATGTTTTTGTAGTTATGGATAGATTCAATAAGATGGCTAAGATTATTCCATGTTGCAAGACCATTTCTATACCTAACTTAACCCAACTCTTCTTTGACACAATATGACACTCTGGTTTCCCTACCAACATTGTATCTAATCATGATTCATGTTTTCTGGGTTACTTTTGGTGCTCTTTTTGGAAGATATTAGAAGTCTCTCTTAACTTCTCCATTGTCTTTCACCCTCAATCAAATAGATAGACTGAAGTCATGAATCACACTCTTGTGCAAATTTTGAGGATCTATCATAACACTTCTCTAGCTATGTGGTATTTGAGCCTCACTCACGTAGAGAATACCTACAACAGGGAAATACACACCTGCACAAGACACTCTTCTTTTGAATTTTGTCTTGGCTTTTAGTTTTTGGTTGTATATTTGTTGCCCTTTATCTTTTCCCTATCCAACTACTATGCATATTCAGAAAGAGCAAGATAAGGAAAACTCCTTCATTCAACATTTGCAAATTCTTCAGTCAAAGGTGGTCCATATTTTACAGAATAATTAATAATTACAAAAGTGATCAATGGATTAAATATCAAATTCCTCATCCTTTCTAGGTTAGAGATAAATTTTGGCTCTCTTTAGACAAACAATAATTTTCAAAGAAGGAGCATAGTAAGATCAAACCACTTTGCTATGGGATTTATACTATCCTCTATCAAGTGTGTACGAATACCTTTCATCTTGATCTCCTAGTCCATATTGGCATTCATGACATCGTCAATATAGATCTTCTAAAGCCATATCATGACTCTATATTGGAGACTAATCCTATCATCAAGGATCCTACCAACACAAGCCCTTGATGATAAATATATATTGTGATACAAGTGATATTATTACAAAGATAGATTTAGCTTATGATACTAATGACTTTATTGTTATTGATGATAGTGATGGTCATGACAAAGGTCATATTAATACAAGTGTTGAAATCCATGTTGAAGAACAAGAACTTGGGTGCTTTGAAAAGCACACCAAATAAATTAACTCAAAGCTAATAAAACAAATAGATTATAATGGTATAGGTTTGGGTAAATATGGAAAAAGTATAAAAGATCCCAGAATTCCAAGAATAAGTCCAAAGCATGAAGGGATTAGCTATAATAGTAAAGCAAAAACTAATAATACTACGTTCATGAAATTATAATCCCATGCAACTCCTAGAACCATATGTTGGCACAAACAAAAAATGACCAACAAGGTACATATTGATTATAGATGGAAAAATACCACATAACAGGACCACATGAAAGTAGTGTTGAACCAATTCTATAAGTGGCATCCCAAGAGGTAAATCCACAGGCAATAAACCTAGAGGTAGACCTAGTGAACAAACCAATGGTAGACCTAGAGGTAAAACCAGAGGTAGTAGAACCAAATGTAGACCTAGATGCAAACCCAATGGTAGACCTAGTGGAAGACCCAGAGGTAGACCCAGAGGTAGACCCAAAGATCAACCTAGTAGTAGACCTAGTAGCTAACCCAAAGGTAGGACACTCGAAGGTAGTAGACCTAGAGGTGTTCACATGAGTTAAAGCTAGAGCCAAAGCCAAAAGAAAATATCTAGAACCAAGAGTAAAGTTCTAGATCCAAGAGCAAGAGCAAGAGCTAAAGCCAAGAGCCAAGAGCCAAAGCTAGGATCTAGTGCCAAGAGCCTGAGCCTAAAATCTAACTTAAGAGGAGGTCTTAATATTTCCTATCTCAAATAATATAATAAGGGGGGATGTTATTTTAGTAATATAATTAGGTCATGCATATTTAGATGATTAGGTCATCCATTTTAGATGGGATATTATTTTAATATTTCTTAACTGTAACGATCTCCTTCTTAAGAGTATTGATCTTCCTATTTTAATGCCAAGGCATGTATTAAATAGGCTTTTGTGATGCATAGTAGATGAAGGGGGTCAATTGAACAACAACCTCCCATAGAAACATAGGATTCATGATTCACTAACACCTATAGTGTAAGATTTAGTTTCATTATGATTTGCATGCACCAGATGACAAGACAACAATTATTAAGAGGGAAATTATTAAAATGAGAATTTCCAATATGGCAACACAATGGTTGGCAAGATGAAACTATGGAAATTAGTAAGATGAAAATATCCCATTACACAAGATGGTGATATTCAAGATAGTTCAAACTATTAAACTCAGTTGAACGGTAATCACATGTTCAACTAGGAAGGGTATAAGACAACCTGTTACAAGATGATAATATATCATGATGGTGATATTACACAAAATAATATGATAGTTTCTTAATATGGAAAATGTTTATGACAACAAGGATGCAAGACATTAGTACAATAAGACTACAGTTCCTCAAGATAATAATGGCAAAAGAAGGCAATGCTTTCGAGACAATGCAACTTCCACTTGAATGACACAGTGTAACTTCCATTTTAACAACATGGTGCAACCTCCACTTGAACGACATGGTGCAACCTCCACTTGAATGGCCTGATGCAAAATTCACCTTAATGATATATCCTTATGGACTACAACAATTCTCCTATCTTCACCTGTAATACTACACACACTATTCTATGCAATCTACAAGGTGCAACTTTAATAACACAACATTCACCATAAGAATTACACACAAAATAAATATGAGGAGGAAATTTATGGTATTATCAATGTGTCAGTTAGTCATATGTACAATATCTTTTGTCTTTGTTTCCCTAGATCCCATGCATTCAAATAAGTAATTGGAAACCTCTACCCTATTTTATCTCACTTCGCACATCTTCCTTCCCCTTCCTCTTCTTGTTTCTCCTCTATATTTGTCAGCCTCTCTTTGATTCCTCTTCATATTTTTCTCTTCCTCTTCCTCTCTCTCTTTCATGTCACTCTTCCTATCCCTTGCCTTGCAACAAAAGGGTATTTTTTATGTGTTGTTGAGAGTTACAAATGGTTGGTTACCCACAATTATTTTATGCTTGGATTCTCCAGCATCATACTCGTTGAGTAAAAGAAATGCTTCATGAGCTCTAGCTCATGAACATGAATTGCTCTTCCAAGTTATTGTCATTTTAATTTAACTTTTTTCACAAGGCCACATTTAATATTTGATTCTTACCTTCTTTGGCTAATAAAACCTCCTCTGGTAGAATCCACTCAACATTCATTCCACTTTGTCCTATTCCATTGCATTCATCCGACCACAATCAACATGTATTTTTCTGACTACTTTCTCTTGGTGCCAACACCTTTTATGGAGTGCTTATATCCTCCACAAATTCCACAAGGATGTAGGTTCCAACACCGAGTTGCTATATATCCAGATATTCCACACTTATTTCAATAACTCATATTAGGATCTTCATATAATAGGGAATCTTAGGGAATATTATATTAATTGATTAGACTTTAGGGTTTAATTAATTAATTAAAATTCATTAGGTTTATTTTAAATAAAATTATCAAACAAATTGAGAAGCCTATGAGATTGATTTGTCAGAACCTGAAAAAGCTATTTGTTAGGCTTTTTATAAAGTTGCATCTATAAAGTCAACTTGTTAGGTTCATTTGTTAGTATGCAGTTTTTATAAATCCATGGTTTCTCATCATGGTTTTTTATTCTCCAGCAGTTTTGTAAGGTGTATAAATATGCATTTTGATTATCAATGAAAACAAGCAAGCTTTATTGAAGTTTTATCCTCATCAATGGTATCAGAGCATCGTTCCTACTCTTTTTTATCTATTTCTATTTTATTTTTTTATGTTTTAGGCACCATGCTACCTACCTAAGAATTTGTGAGGGATATAAAGAATATAGCACAATGAGCAAAGGAGCTCTATGCTCAGATAATGGAAACACTACACCAAAAAATATTTTTAATAGATCTCAAATAAGGTGATTTTTTACGATGGTAAAAAACCACCCTAATAGATCCTAAGAGGATGGTTCAAAACCACCCTCTTAGGATAACTACCCTCTTAGGGTTACCCTAACAGGGCAGTTTTAAACCACCCTCTTAGAACTAAGAGGGTGGTTTTAAAAATCCCTCTTAAGGCTAAGAGGACAGTTTTAAACCGCCCTCTTAGGAAACCCTAAGAGGAAAACACCCTCTTAGGGCTAAGGGCATGGTTTTAACCACCCTCTTAGAGTTAAGAGGGTGGTTTTAAAATTCCCTCTTAGGGCTAAGAGGATGATTTTAAACCACCCTCTTGGGGTGACCCTAATATGACCATTTAAAATCATCGTCTTAGGGTGATCTAAGAGGATGATTTTAAACCATCCTCTTAGGGCTAAGAGGGTGGTTTAGGCAACCCTAAGAAGGTAGTTTAAAACCACCCTCTTAGGGTCTCATAAAAAAAAATTATAAAGACCACGGGAAAAGCAAAGCACTTATTTATTCTATTTTGCTCAAAGGGGGTCGAGCAGCACGCATCACAATAAATGAAGGGACCGTAAGAAAAGCAAAGCACTTATTTATTCTATTTTTCTCAAAGAGGGTGGAGCAACACACATCACAACAGACAGGGGGAGGGAAGTGCTAGTCGATTCTTTCTCTGCCTTACCCAATGAAAGGAGCTTTTAAGTGGTAAGCAATGCTCATGTTTTAGAATCTGGTTGTCTTTCATCATAATTTATTATTCGAGTTTCTAGGGCTTCCTAGAACTTTTATTTCCAAATATTTTTTCTAAACCATGTTGGTTTTGGTCTTTTTGTTATCCATTTCTAGGGGAACTTATTGGCGGGTTTCAAGCTTTAATATTTATTGTCATTGCAATGATTGTAAGATGCCTTTGCCTTCATCTTGTTTAGCTACCTGAGTATGTTTTATGAAGACATTGACCCCTGAATTTGTTGTCCTTGAAATTTTGTGGCTCTACAATGGGGACATCTTGTCCCTATTTTTAGGCCTGTTGGTCATGAATCTGCCATAGGAAAGGATTTTATGCGAAATGTGCCCTAGACCCAGCAAACATTGAAAGGCCGAGAGAAAGAAATTTCTCCCGGACCAATCTCCAGAGAGGGTTGGTTCCCTTACTAAATTTAAGCTTGATTTCAGACTAAAGTTATAGGAAAGAAATAGGAAATATGCAGAAAGAAATGGGAAATTACGAAAAGAGATGGGAAATATGGCCACAGGCCGAATTTGTATGATCGGGGAAATATTATCAGCAAGAATTTAACCTCAAGCGTATGAACAACATATAATAATAGAATGCAGCATAATCCACTTACGACCTTGCGCAGACAACCTCCAAGATTGCATTCCATAACTCACTTCCTCATTAGCAATATTCAAACTCAGATGCAGAATTTAAATCTAACAGCAGATTAGAAAGACGAGCATAATCGAGAAATGCATGAAATAGAAGGAAATCACACAAAAAGATGCTTGCAAAATCAGAGGCCAAATATCTCTTATTTACGTAGATAACTTGAATTTTTTCATGCAACATGTATCTCAAACTCCCAATAGTTGTTCTTGAGATATACATTGATATTTATAGAGGTCTTGCCTCTTTGTAGCATTTAAAACATGAAACAAACTTCCTCGAGATCCACAAAATATACAACAAAAATAAGGAAATGATCCCCTTAAACCAGCCTTGGAGAAATCAGAAATTGAATGAAACAAGGAACTGGTCGTCTTCATTAAATGGTCATTCTCGGAGCATGCTTGGACCGTTAGAAAATCACGAACAGAAGCTTTGAATAATGGAGGCGTCTTCAATTCTAGTGGCTTCAAAAGCTACAGGCTTGGGCATGTTCTTCTATCTTGCACACATTGGAAAGCAGCGAAACATTAAATTCTGGAGAGCTTTTAATCCTTGGAAATCGTAATACTTCATCAGGTCGTTGAACTACTTCCTGGCGCGAAACCGTGACGGGTCGTGAACTGTTGGTCACGAATCTGCCATAGGAAAGGATTTTATGCGAAATGCACCCTAGACCCAGCCAACATTGAAATGCCGAGAGAAAGAAATGTCTCCCGGACCAATCTCCAGAGAGGGCTGGTTCCCTTACTAAATCTAAGCTTGATTTCAAACTAAAGTTACAGGAAAGGAATTGGAAATATGCAGAAAGAAATGGGAAATTATGGAAAGAGATGGGAAATATGGCCACAGGCCGAATTTGTATGATCGGGGAAATATTATCAGCAAGAATTTAACCTCAAGCATATGAACAGTGTATAATAATAGAATGCAGCATAATCCACTTACGACCTTGCATAGACAACCTCTAGGATTGCATTCCAGAACTCACTTCCTCATTAGCAATATTCAAACTCAGATGCAGAATTTAAATCTAACAGCAAATTAGAAAGACGAGCATAATCGAGAAATGCATGAAATAGAAGGAAATCACACAGAAAGATGCTTGCAAAATCAGAGGCCAAATATCTCTTATTTACGCAGAGAACTTGAATGTTTTCATGCAACATGTCTCTCAAAATCCCAATAGTTGTTCTTGAGATATACATTGATATTTATAGAGGTCTTGCCTCTTTGCAACATTTAAAACATGAAACAAACTTTCTTGAGATCTACAAAATGTGCAACAGAAATAAGGAAATGATCCCCTTAAACCAGCCTCGGAGAAATCAGAAATTGAATGAAACAAGGAACCGGTCGTCTTCATTAAATGGTCGTTCTCGATGCATGCTTGGACCGTTAGAAAATAACGAACAGAAGCTTTGAATAATGGAGGTGTCTTCAATTCTGGTGGCTTCAAAAACTACATGCCTGAGCACGTTCTTCTATCTTGCACACATTGGAAAGCAGTGAAACATTAAATTCTGGGGAGCTTTTAATCCTTGGAAATCACAATACTTCATCGGGTCGTTGAACTGCTTTCTGGCGTGAAATTATAACAGGTCGCGAAAACGTGACATGTCATGAAATCACGACGTATTCTTTCTCCATATGCTTTTGCCTCTTTGGATCGCGAAAACCAAACATATCACGAAATCGTGACGTATTTGGCTCTTTGTGCTCCTTCGTCACCTTAGGTCGCGAAAACGCGACGCATCGCAAAATCGCGATGATTTCCTGCTCTCTGCCTTCTTCTTCATGTCCTTCCGTGAAAACGCGACAAGATGCGAAACTGTGACATGTCACGATTTCACGACGTTCTTTTGCTCATCATCTTCATTATCACCTCCAAGTCGCGAAAACTTCACCATGCCACGAAATCGCGACATCTTCTTCCTTCTGTGCCCTTCTCTTCTGTATACCCGCAAAACTGCAACACATCGTGAAATCGCAATAGTTTTATCTTCCTTGGCCTTTACCATCTTGCAAGTAGCGAAACCAGAACATGTCATTAAAAAACCACATCCTTCTCTATTTAGACTTTTCTCCACAATATGTTGCGAAATCGTGATGTTTCCTTGCTTTCTCTACTGTTGCTACTTTCTGTCGCGATATCACGACGTTTTGCTCTTGCTTGACCCCATCTTCAAAAATGTCACGAAATCGCGACATCTTTCATGCCTTATGCTTTTCTTTCAACCTTCCCGCGATAACGCGACATGTCGCGATATCGCGACGTTTCTACATTTTGCTCCTTGTTCACTTTTCTGTCGCGATATCGCGACAAGGTTCATTGTCATTGCCCTTTGCTCAATTATGTCGTGATATCACGATATTTTCTATCACTCTGCTCCATGGCCATCGTAATTCATGAAAACGTGACATGTCACGATATCGTGACATTTTTACTGCTCTGCCTCCGTTGACCACTTTGACTGCAATTTTGGAACACGTCGCGATATCGTGACATTCTCTGACTTTGGTTCTCTCTCCTCTTAAGACCCGTGATAGCGCGACATGTCGCGATATCGTGACAGTTTTGAACCCATGCTCTCCATGCTTTTTTTTGGTCGCGATATCGCGATAGTCTTCAGACTTAGCTATTTTGGCACCAAAACTCATAGAGAAACACAGAGGAGTGAGAACTTCAACAGTTTATGCATGAAAAAGCAACAATCAAAACAATGTGGCAAAAATGCCAACATTCTTGGTGGCTCGCGGGGTATACAGTTCTATTGTATGCACGAATCCTGAATCCATTGGGCAACAGAGTCAAGAAACATGAGAAGCAAGAAAGTAAGTGCTGACTGATGGGGAACATCTCTGCGGTCTGCTGCAACAACTCTTGTTGATATTCGGCACTCAAGTGGATCTATATTTGGCCTAGTTCACCAGGTGTTGTAAAAGGATTTCCATGACAGTTATGAAAGCACCAGGTTTGCAAAATGGAAATGAACGAAATGAGGATTATGGAATGGAAATAGTAAATGATGGAATGGTGGGAGTGGAAGGAGTGAAGCGGTGGAAACTGCGGATAAGTGCTAAAACGACAATGGATTAGAAGAAAGGGGAAATGAAGAAACGAGAATATCAGAGAGGGAAGTAGAAACAACAGTAGTGGCTTAATTACAGACGGCAGAAGAAGAAATGAGTGAAGAAGGGAATGAAAATAAGGAAGGGGAAGGAAGATATTTATGGAAGCCACTATCTATTGGGAAGGAAGAAGAAAAAAAGAAAGAAATAAACGTACCTGCAGGCTCGCATACAAAAATAGCCGAGGTTGATGATTTATAGGAAATTCACAATACTTTTTTTTCTTTTTATTTTTTCTTTTTTTTTTTTGCTATATACAAAGGTTTACGACATGATTGGCATGCCGCCACCACAAACCCAGTTTCAGGTGATTATCCGGTGAACCTGCAGTGTCTAGACCAGATCTGATTATATTTCAGCTGATCTCTAGACTCTTCACGCTCCAATGTCCTTCCATTAATGATACCAGCTTCTGGAATAGAGGACGTATACGCCATTCTTACTGATTCTAACCTGCATTTGTTTAGAATCTGATTCACAATCAATTCGGAACCACCAAACATCTGCAATTGTTCACTCTCCAATTTTTTTGCTATATTATCTGTGAAGCTCGCAGCATCAAAGTACAGAGTCCTGAATTGATCGAGCACGAATTCCGATCATCTTGCATCTTCGATTCAACCTCCTCGAGCTTTGTAATGGAACAACAGCAAATCTCAGTCTCCAGCATGGCATTAAAGTCAAGCATTGAAAACACATCCTCTAAGCAAGGTTCATCCATCAAAATAGGATCTTCTGGTTCTTCGGTTAGCATGTTGACAGACTGCATGGTCTTTCCTACTTCATCCAACCTTTCAATATGAAAAGAGGAAGGTTTTTCATTATGAATCCGGATTCTCTTTCCTTTAAAAGGGATCTCCAAGTGAGAATAATCCAGTGAAAGGTAGCCTCCCAACTTAGCGGTAAATTCTCTTGATAAGCACATACTGAAATACGGTTCTAGATTGATCACAACTATCTCCTGAATGACTCGTAATCCGAGGCATACTGTGTAAAACCATCGGGACATCCTTGATTACACCTACTATTTTCACAGGAGTCCCATCCAACTGCAAGACTCCAGGGCTACTTCGTGTGTATTCCATACCCATAACTTCGCAAACTGCCTTTGGCATGACAGTTGTAGCGGCACCGAAATTAATCATGCAGTTATGCACGATCCAACCCTCCATATGAAGTGACAGATAAAACGGGGGTGGTCTATTCTTGCCAGTGATTGAAGTGGTTAACGCTTGAGCATAAATTTTTTGGGTAGGACTCTTTTCACTATCCTTTACAAATTTCAAGGATTCTTGCAATAAATCTACCTGTCCAGGCAATTGTAATGCATCATAAAGACTAACCTTAGCTAGGATCTTCTTCAATTCTTCGACAATGTTGTATGCAGCCGCAACAGATTCCTTCTTTTCAACGGGGGGGTCATATCTGCTCCGATACTGCTGAGTGGCTTCTACTCTCAACCTTTTAGTCAATGATGGGTACTTCAGCTTCTCTCTTGATTGTTCCTTTTCGATCTTGCCTGTGTAGCTGCGACTTTTTCTTATACTCTGTGTGGAACAAGATCTTTTGGTAAAACAGGCGCATCTAGATTTGATACTGACACAGGAGTTTTCACTTGTTTCTTCAAATTAGCTGGCACTTTTAATGGCTCTAGATCAACAAGATCTACTGTAACAGGCTTCTTTCCAGTCCTTGTGAGAATTGAAACTTGTTCTTCAGATGGAACCATTAAGCTAAGACCTACCTCAGAGATCATGTTGAATTGCCCTCCCAAAGAGCTAGCGGCCAATTTCTGCACATAGTTCAAATGAACCATGCAAGTGTCTTCGCCATGTGGATCATTACATGTTGAACACCAATATGTTCTTTCTGCGAGGACTGCATCTTCATTTGCCAAAATAGTCAGATTCTTCTTGGGTGCTTTGCTTGTTGAAGCAGCTTGTTCTCTAGTAATCGACGGAGGCTAAAATCTCCTGGGCTGGAAATCTTGCTCAGCCTACTTCCTTTCAATAAGTGTGATCTTATTGCCCATTGCTCTTATAGCAAAATTGGTAGATTTTACCTCTTGCAAGAGTGTCGTATAAGGATTCACGATATAACAGACGAAGATGTGATGGTAAAGTTATTAGTGTTATCCTTGAGAGGAAAATTGTTGTACTGGTATAGATCTCTGCAACCAGGCACTATTGCATCATGGGATCAGCTAGGATAACTGTTAATTAAGAATTTTCATGAATAGGATGATCCATTTTCATTTTTGCATCAGTTTAACGCAATTCAGAGGTACCCGCAGGAGGTGATAGCAGATTTCAATGTTCGATTTACTAGAAGCTGGCAGCGAGTACCTGAAGGTCTTCACCCTACCTATGAGCAAGCTACCTTCTACTATATTTGAGCGTTCAACACAGACATTGGCTTGGTGATCAGGCAGTCCAATGTGATGACCTTCCCGAAACTGTTCAAACAAGCACAAAAGGTGGAGGCAGACTTGATTGCAATCGGTAGGCTTCCTCCAAAGGTAGCAATGCCCATTTTACCTGATATTCCATAGCATTTATATCCTAGTTCATTTTTTCAATCTATGTCTTCCATGTACCCTATTCCATCATGGAGCTCCAGTGCACCTCAGATTGCACTCATCCTAGTTCCTCAGCTCCCTACTTCAGCAAATCCCCAGTTGCCTGCACCCAGCATTATGTCATTCCTTGCTTCCACTTCATTCTCGGCATTACCGATGCCACTAGCACCTTTGCCCTTACCAGAACCTCCTACGCCTTTAAATCTTGATCCTTATATGGACGTAAAAGCATCATCTCATGGGATAACTTAGTGGGAGCACTAATCAGAAGATTCGACGAGGATCCCTTTAACGGCTCTCACAATCCCTTTCAACTTTTAATGTACATCACGAGAGTACCTCTAGAGAGCATCACAGACTTCAATGTCCGATTCTCAAGAATTTGGAAGAGAATTCTAGAGATGATTCGATCGAAACCCACCCAAGCCCACCTCTTCTATTTTCGAGCTTTCCACCCGGACATAGGCCTCCTCTTGCTGCAATCAGGTGAATGAAGGTTCCCTCAAATCTTTGAGTAAGCAGTGCGAGCGGAACAGCTTTTGCTCCTATTAGGAAAATTACCGTGGGGAGAAACTCCATTACCTTATCCAATAGTCACCACTCCTGTCTTTCCTACGTAGTATTCATCATGGCAGATTCCTCATACTGAGTAGAGACCTGAGATGCAGCTGTGTGGAGCTCAAGAGCTAGCTTTCATCCAAGTCCCACGATGGGAATCGACAAGCCTTGTCCTGACAAAAGATAGTATGATTGCTTGTAGTTTCTATCAGGAGATGGATAAAGAGGATATAAGCGAAGAAGAAGAACAAACTCAGGTGGTAGAACCTGAGCACAAAGAGGGCACAATTTTGCACAGCACGCAAGTATTCAGCCAGAACCCGTTAACTATGCCTCATCAACAGGCTGAACCTGAAGAGATCCTGGAGAAAAGACTATCGTCGGACAATTCTTGTTATCGCATCAAGGGGTTGGAGGAACCTGTACTCAGCCCACAACCAGGGGACTCTTCAATATGGTGGTATTAGCTTTAGCCATTACTACAACTGGTACCCACAGAAGCCCTCCATGTGGCAAACCTCTTTGCCACATTATTCATCAATAGCACGGGTACTCGTAAGAATGATAACCTGCCGCATTGCACTCTGTTTGCAACATGGAGAACTTCGGGAAGAAGCCAACCGAACTTCAAAGGTCGACTGAAGTATGATCAGATCTGGTCTGGACACTGTCGGTTCACCGGATAACCACCTGAAACTAGGTTTGTGGTGGTGACATGCCAATCATGTCGTAAACTTTTGTATATAAAAAAAAAAAAAAACAGTGTTGTGAAGTTCCTGTATATCGTCAACTTCGGCTCTTTTTTTATGCGAGCCCGTAGGTACATTTATTTCTTTCTTTTTTCTTCTTCCTTCCCAACAGATAGTGGCTTTTGTTAATCTCTTCCTTCCACTTCCTTATTTTCATTCCCTTCCTCTTCTTCCCTTCCTCTTCCACTTCTTCTTTCCCCGTTCGTAATTAAGCCACTACTGTTGTTTCTATTTCCCCCTCTGATGTTCCTGCTTCTTCTTTTCCTTTTCTTCTAATCCTTTGTCGTTTCAGCATTTATCCGCAGTTTCACCGCTTTCATCATTCCACCTGCTTTCATTCCATTATTCGTTTTTCCTCCATCCCTGCAGCTGGTGACACAGTAGCTCCCTCTTCAGTTGCTGTATCAACCGCTTTCACTCTTTCATTTCCACCATTCCCTCATTCACCATTCCTATTCCACGTCCTGCACGTTTTTTGGCCATCACTCCCCTCATTCCGTTCATTTCCATTTTTGTAACCCGGTGCTTTCATCACTGTCATGGAAATCCTTTTACAGAACCTGGTGAACTAGGCCAAATGCATATTTATTTGAGTTTTCTGTAAGTCAGCAAGAGGTAGTTGCAGCAGTCCATAGAGATGTCTCCCATTAGTTAGCATTATGTTCCTCCTATTTTCTTAACTCTGTTGCCCAATGGATTTAGGCCTGGAGTTCGTGCATACAGCAGAACTGTATACCCCGCGAGCCGCCAAGAATGTTGGCATTTTTGCCACATTGTTTTGATTGTTACTTATTCATGCATAAATTGTTGAGTATTCACTCCTCTGTGTTTTTTCACAAGTTTTGGTGCCAAAACAGCTATGTCCGAGGACTGTCGCGATATCACGACCAAAAGCAGCATGGAGAGCATGGGTTCAAAACTGTCATGATATCACGACATGTCGCGCTATTGCGGGTTAATAGAGGAGAGAGAAACCAAAGTTGGAGAATGTCGCGATATCACGACGTGTTCCAAAATTGCGGTCAAAGTGGTCAATGGAAGCAAAGCAGTAAAGATGTCGCGATTTTGTGACATGTCATGTTTTTGCGACTTGCGATGGCCATGGAGCAGAGTGATAGAAAAGGTCGCGAAATCATGACATAATTGAGCAAAGGGCAATGACAATGAACCTCGTCACGATATCGTGACAGAAGACTGAACAATTTTTGGCACGCTTGGTGGGACGAACTATCTGTATATCCACCTGTACCAACAGTTTTTGGCACGCCCGATGGGACAGACTGTTTTTGTCTCCCAAAGATCCATAATCGGTGAGACTGATTGTTTCATTGTTTAACACCCGGAGGAATCAAGATTTTTGATGAACTGTCTTGACCTCAAAAAGCGGAGATCGTAAGTTCATCTGGCGACTCTGTTGAGCTGAAGATCTGAATTTCTTGATCGTAGACGCCTTTTAAAGCCAAAAGAGAGAAAGATGTAGCGAAATCGCGACTTGTCATGTTTTTGCAGTTTTAAACAACGCAAGGACAACATGGGGAAAGAACGTCGTGAAATCGCGACAGGTCATAGTTTCACGAGAACAGAGCAAGAAAGGAGCAAAATAGTATGGAACGTCGCAAAATCGCGATGCGTCGCGTTTTCGCGACCTAAGGTGACGAAGGAGAACAAAGAGCCAAATACGTCGCGATTTCATGACATGTTTGGTTTTCATGACCGAAAGAGGCAAAAGCGTATGGAGAAAGAATACGTCGTGATTTCATGACATGTCGCGTTTTCGTGACCCGTCATAATTTTGCGCCAGGAAGCAGTTCAACGGCCCGATGAAGTATTGCAATTTCCAAGGATTAAAAGCTCTCCATAATTTAATGTTTTGTTGCTTTCCAATGTGTGCAAGATAGAAGAACGTGGTCAGGCCTGTAGCTTTCGAAGCCACCAGAATTGAAGACACCTCCATTATTAAAAGCTTCTGTTTGTTATTTTCTAACGGTCCAAGCATGCTCCGAGAATGACCATTTAATGAAGACGACCGGTTCCTTGTTTCATTTAATTTATGGTTTCTTCGAGGCTAGTTTAAGGGGATCATTTCCTTATTTTTGTTGCACATTTTGTAGATCTCGAGGAAGTTTGTTTCATGTTTTAAATGCTACAAAGAGGCAAGACCTCTATAAATATCAATGTATATCTCAGAAAGAGGCATCGAGAGAGAGACTTTTGCTGAAAAACTTTTCAAGTTCTTTGCATGAATAAAAGATATTTGGCCTCTGGTTTTGCAAGCAAATTTTTGTGTGTTTATCCTTCTATCTTATGCATTCCTCCTTTATGCTCGTCTTTCTAATCCGCTGTTAAATTTGAATTTTGTGTCTGAGTTTAAATATTGCCGGTGAGGAAGTGAGTTCTGGAATGTGATTCTGGAGGTTATATGTGCAAGGTTGTAAGTAGATTACGTTGCTATCTTTTGTTATATGTTGTTCATGTGCTTGAGGTTATCTGCTGCTAATCTTTCCCGATCTGAAAAATTTGGCCTGTGGCTATATTTCCTGTTTCTTTCTGCATATTTCCTATTTCTTTCCTGCAACTTTAGTCTTCAACAGCATAGAATTTAGTAAGGGAACCAGCCCTCTCTGGAGATTGGTCCGGGAGACATTTCTTTCTCTCGGCCTTTCAATGTTGGTCGGGTCTAGGGCGCATTTCGTATAAAATCCTTTCCTGTGGCAGATTCGTGACCAACAAGGCCAAAGGTAGGGGTCAGTCTAAGATGTTTTACCCCTTTAGAATATTAATATTTGAAAGGGGGATTTCCTAGGATGAGGTTTTCTAGATGCCTTGGAGTCCTTAAGATATTGCGACACTTCTATGACACCTAGGGTAATTCTAGTGCATCTGATGGTGGTTTAGACTTCCATATTTTGTTTCAATTTTAACATTTTATTTTGATTATAAATTTGGAGTGAGCAGGGAGTTTATGAAACCCTAGGGAACCACCAAATAAAGAGTTTCAGATGGCTTTTCCATGAGGGCATCATGCTAAGCAGGGCAAGTAGAATGGGCAAGAAAAGGGCATCCCATGATGGAAAAATGTAGAAGTGGTTTTTTAAGACAATTTTGTACCTTGACATTGTCATTCTTAGAACATAACCTAATTTTATATGTGAAGTCAAATTTAAAATTTGCTAAAAATCCAAAAGCTATGGTTTAGTTCAATTCTAAAAAAAACCCTTTTCATGCAATAGAAAATGGGGGTACAAGCTCAAAGGAAAACCAATTTGCAAAAACAAAAGGGGAAGGAAATTTGATCATAGAAATTGGGAGTTGCAACTATAGGGCATCTTGGATTTTCATCCAAAGGAACTTGTCCTAGGTACAAATATTTTAAAACTTCCTTTTTGGTCTTCAACCTTGTGAAAATTTATTTGTTCACTTTTGCAATTTTTTCATTCGAAAAGAACCCAAAAAATATGACAAAAATGAGGGAAAAATTGCCCACTCTACAAATAGATTTTTTTATTCTTGTTGTCATGCAAAAATAAGAGTTGTTTAGTTTTTGTTTGATAAAATTGCAAAGGGGAAATGATGTAAATCAAATGATGGGTAGGTAACTTCATCTTCATGGCATTGTTGTTCCTTTCCTTATGACCTTATGATAAACCCTCGTTGGATATGAAGTAACAAAGACTTCTAGATAGTGTGTTGTTTGATTTTAGAATTGGGGATTTTGCAAATGGTCCTTTTTTATTGAAACTTTGGCCGCTTACCCTCCTTTTGATTTGAACAAGGATAAGCTCTGTTTTGCAGCAACGGATTTTTGGTAACCCTGAACAAGGTCTTTCACCTACAAGTACCTCTAAATTCATAGAGCTTACTCTTATCTTAGTGTATACCAAAATCATCATAACCAATTATGAATATAGGGATTTCATTGTAATTTTTAAATTTGGTTCTAGCTTTGACTTTTTCTTCAAATTTTGGGTATGGATCCAACCGTAAAGACCATGTTGGTTGAAGCCTAACCTTCACTGAGTACTTCCTGAAACCATGACTCTAAATCATTCCAATTTTTCTTTGAGTGATTGAATGTTGGAGTGTTGGTAGGGTTAGAGTAACCTAGAACTTGTTGTGTTATTACCTCAAGACTATAATATCCATATTGACACTTTATTGTCAATAATTTTCCATGTTGTTTAACCTTCGAGAACAAGAGAAATTTGAACAGTAGAATTGATGGATGTAACCACCCTTCTGGTTGTACTAGCTCTTGCAAATTTGATGCTAAAACTTACTTTTTGGATCAATAAAATTATATTGTAACCAAAATTTTGAGTCTATCAATTACTATTGAAATTGACTTCTCAAATCAGTAAAAATATGACAATGCTGCAAACAGTCCACTCAACTCTTTTAAAATTAGTACCATGTTTTATCTCATAAATGGGAAAAACATATGCCTATATAGTACCATTGACAGTTAACAGAAGATGCATTAATTTGACTCTTTTTACCATGATATATTTGTAATTGTTGTTTACCACATATTGATGTGGTGATGGAATCAATGTAGTTGTGACATAAACCTATTGTAGTTGCTTATTGCAAACATAATATTTTTATGAGGTTTAGGTCTGGAATGGTTGTGCACATACATACCCTATAATGTCAAATTATGATACTCGAAACAACTTGAACCTGAGAGTGGAATTACTTACCAAAAGACTTGATGGCTAGAACTTGTGATACTATATAATGTGTTAGATTGATGGATGGAACTTGTGATACTGTCTCATGTGGAAATGATATTGCTTGCTGACTGGAATTTGTTGATACCATGCATGTGTTTGCTTGCTTGCTAAACTTGTGATCTTGTTTCATGAATGAAGGGATAGTTGGAACTTGATATTTCTTGTATGACTGAAGTCTTCAATTATTATAACAGGGTTTTGATTTTTCATCATATAATGTAACTCGAGTACAATTGGTTGAATGTATTTTATTTATAAATATATCTTGACAACACCCTAGCAATGATTGATTTGAATAACCATCTGGAAGCTTAACCTTAGCTATGTAGTTTCAGAGCTACAAAACTTAATTTTGTGTAAGGGGTGATTGTAAAGCAAGTAATTTGTCATGTGTATACCGAAGGAGCATAGGAATATAAGAATACTTGTTTTAAAATGGGAATTAGAAAACTTTGGATAGAACATGTGGAACATATCAGTCCTCCATAAATGCTTGTTATAATTTTATACCTTTGTAAATTTCCATTACCAGATGGAAGTTAGAGAACTAAAATCACTTATTTGTGAACTGTAATCATGGTTATAGGTCATGCTTCTTGGATTTATTTGAACAAGAAAACAAACCTATCGTTGTAGCAAATGTCTCATAGCTAACAGGAGTAAAACTATAATTGTCCTGTATTTATTTGAGTGATGGTTGAAAAGACTATTACCATTTACGATTATTGTTGTTTTGGTGGCTTTAAGATTGTTCTTGTATAGCTTTTATTGACATTATGGTTGTTATCTTCTTGCACCTATTGCTGATTTCTGGAAAATTTTTATTTATTAATAATTTGTTGATAAAAGTTTTTATTGTCACCATATTGTATCTACTGTTGATTTGTTGATAGAATTTTTGACTATCATCTTGTATTTTTTACTGATTTGTTGGTAGGAGTTTTGACTGCCTCCTTCCTATAATTATTTTGCTTATTGTTTAATTGTCAAATTGATGCTAGAGACAGAATTTGGTTGGTTAAATGAAAGCTTATGCGTAGATAATTTAATAGTTTGTATTGTCTACTTAAATTAAAGTTGATGCACAGATAATTTAATAGTTTGTATTGTTTAATTAAATGAAAGTTTATGTACGGATAATTTATTAGTTTGCATTGTTTGATTAAATGTAAATGGTCATGCATCCTCCTTTTTTCCCATCATTGTATTCAATTGTTTGATTAACCAGTTTCAGCACATGTATTTTTCCAGGGTTTGATTAAATGGGGATTTGAGGTCTTATAAATGGTAATTTAATTAAATATTGAGAAATTATATTAAATCATCTAGTAATCCTTTAAAAAAAATAATTCCCATATATTTTGATCAATGTGCTTTATTTGATTTGATGTGATGAAATATGCTAGTGGATAGTATATTCATAAGATAGAACTATGCATTAGAAGATGATGTATTTCCTTGAATTGATGTGTTGAAATATATCATAGGTTAATATAATTCATAAGTAGGCATGGATGATGCATTTCCTTTGATTTGATGAGTGGAAATATCTTAGCGGATAATATATTTCATAGGCTAGAAGTACATTAGTGGATATTATATTTCATTTGATTTGATAAGTTGGAATATGATAAAGGATGATTTATTGCATGAGTAAGAAATATACATTAGTGGATAATGTATCTCTTGGGGCTGATTGTGATAGATATGTATTAGAAGATTATATATTGTTGATAACATAATTCATGCCATGATGTAATAATGTGGTACCTTGAGTAAGTAGGAGAAGGTTCCTCTCCTACTTGATAAGCTTGCATAGGAACTCATTTGAGAGGATTATGGGATCCTCTCTAATGAGTTGATGTGTGCAATTTCTTATTTGATGTGTGGTTGCCTTAGACACTCAAGAAGGAGATGTTTCCTTGATCTTGGACCAAGGGAAGGAGATATCCTTTGGAGGATGAATGCAGAGTTCATCCGAGGGAATTATGGGGTTCCCTCATAGCTATGTAACATGAATTAAAGGATCTATTCATGTATTTGGTAATATAGGGAGTATGGGGTTCCTATGTTCTTACATTGATGTATGTATCAAAAAGAAGTAGAATTCCTTTGTATAATTGTAATTTAGGCAATTAAATTAATGAAAAATAAAAAAAATCATCTCTAGAATGGATTGGATTATATTGGGTTGTTACACATAAATGGGATCCATTTTGCCTTGGGCACTTATTTTCCCAAGGAACTTTTGCATTCGATAAGTCCATGCATGCATGTCGAACACAAGTTAGTTCACTTCCTTAAACTATTTTATCAGGCATGACAAACAATTATCTGTCAAATTTAGTTGACTCTATATTTTATCACTTGGCTATGATATTAGGTTATTGTATGCTCTCTTGGATATGATCTTTGATATTTATACTATTTTTCATCTATTGAACATCATGTAATATTATGCAATCATATTTAAACCATTCTTCTTTGTTTCAGTTTCATGGGGATGGAATGCAACATAATGATGACTAACACAGTAAAATGGTTGGCATGTGGTCCGAGGAAAGCTACAACCAAACATTCGGGCTATTTGATCCATAATTATAGATTTCATATCAAAGATAGAGGAACAAAGAACAACTCAAAATAGTGGTGTGTGTGTCGATGCTACTACTTTGTGTAGAGCAAGCACAAAAGACACAAACCCGATGCTTCAAACAATCACATATTATGGTGTTATTAGGGAAATAATATTGTTGGATTACTATCAGTTTTGATACCCCTTGTTCAAATGTGACTAGGTTAATGTTCTTGATACAAGGAATGGATGTAGAAAGGATGAAATGGACTTTACACTGGTCAACATGAATAGATTACTTGGTCGGGATAGATTAAAAGATGATCCATTTATCCTAGCATCGCAAGCCAAACAAGTCTTTTATGTAAATGATCCACTTGATACCAATTGGTATGTGGTTCTCACATCATCTCCAAGAGGGATCAAAGACACTAAAGCATACAAGGTAGAATATGTTAGTGTCTCTACAACAACAGATTTCATTGGATCTAAAACTGCACAAAATGAAAATGCAAATTATGGCAACATTCAATATGTTCATGAAGAATGTGAGGGCACATTGTTGGAAGCCTAATTATTGTACTTCAAAAGTAGTTATAATTAATGGAAATAATTAACGAATGTTTTTTTTTTTTACATGGTGGAATGGGTAGCCACCACGAATCTAGGTAGGTTGTCCAGCTTTTTATGGTCGCCATAATATTCTACATTGTTCACCTCGAAAGTCGCCACATAGATCTTCGCGTTGTCGCCCCTATAACCACCATGCCACAATCATTTTAAACCTTTTATGTCGCTGAAAGCACTGGGAAAGGGACAAGCGTTCAGTCCGACAAAATAATTAACGAATGTTGTTAGATATTTTTTGTTCTATTTTTAGAAAAAGCTAGTAGATAATTAATGGGTAGCCAAGCTAGGAGTAGACGAGTAGGTATCTTGAGCATGAGTTTGGCCAGTTAGATACAAGAAGGTAATTTGGTATAAAAAAAGAGAGAGAATGCAAGTGCTACTAGGGCATAGGATTAGAGTCTAATCATGCATGCATGTTGTAATGTGTTGAAATGAAGGTTTATTGTGTTGAGTGAGTGTTAGTTATGAAATAGATGTTTTATGTTTGACTCTTAGTCCTAGTCCTTAGCAGCAGTACTTGATTTGCATATATGGATATTTATGTATCTTATGGAAGTCTCAAGATACCCTATCACCTCATCTCTAATGGTTGGGGTGGGTAGGGATGTTTAGAAATTTACCCGTTATATGGAGGGTTCGGTTTGTCCATTCACCTACATCTGTTAATAAGAATTGCACTTGAAATAAGAATTTTCCATTTACATATATAATCATAACTAATTTTGCACTTAAAATAAGAATTTTCTATTTATTTAGTATTCTTACAATCATGCTTTCTATTTCTCCACTGGGCATGACCCATTTCAAGCATGGTACTATGAATTTTCTCTATAGAGAGCTCTGAGTCTTTGTTATCTTGCAAACTTATATATGCTTATATTTTGGTAATGTTGCTTAGGATTCAATAACAATGTTAGTGAAAATCTGCACAACTGGGTGGATGTCTGCACAACTGAAATATAAAGAGTTTTTTTGCATAATATAGAAAATTGTCAGATTAGATAGACAACTAAAATTTGAAAACTTAATTCCTCCCATATTACAAGACTTTAAAGCTTTTATTGAGACAAGAATGCAAATATATGGGTTCTTGCATAGATTCTATTGAAACTTAACACTAGCATCTCTATAGAAGTTTTGCAATCCATTTATGCACATAAAGTGAATGCATGACATTACCACATAATATATTTTTTAGGATAGCTACGAAATAAAATAAAAATTCAGTCATCAAAAATAAAAAGTTGCACACGATACTTTGAAGAACATACTTGGTAGTCTAGTGGACCAATCACATTGAACCAGTCACTGTACTCTCCAAATAATACATCATCATATTTTTATTTTGTCCATAGTTGTTGATTAGTAATGAAAATCCAATGATTATCTCATATTTATGCCTTTCCAAATGTCTTTTCATTTATAATTTTTAAATTTTATATTTCTATATTTTAAATTTTTAAATTTTATATTTCCACAATGTTTGTTAATCGATAATTGGAGGTTATCAACTTGGGTGTTTGATATGTGATTCTATTGTGTTGGTGATGATATCAAAGAGGTGGAAAGTTGATTTAAATTTAAGAGCTCTTTATCGTAATTTGTTTGAATTGAATATGTTGTGGGCTGCAATACTGACATGGCCCAATGTTATCCCAAAATTTGATTGTTATGTTTGCATTATACCAAAATCTGCATTACCAAAATTTTGTATATTGTTTATGTGTTTAAACATACCCAAGGAGATTTGAACAAGAGACTTCAACTGGTTGTGGCTTTCCAATTTTTGTTAATGTTGGATAGACTATGTTGAAGTATGAAAGTATGGTTCAAACTCCTATGTTTTGATTGTACGGTCTTTTGTTGAGGACTTATAAAATAAAGGTAGATACCTACTCTTGGTACATTGAATGCAGTTTGATAAAACTAAAAGAAAGTTAAGATTTCACTGGTCTGCAAGGAGGCTATTGGCTATTAGATATCTGAAATTTATGCTTTATTAAATTTGTGTTTGAAGCAACAACAACAAGCTACGTAAATTTTATGGCATAAATTACTAAGTAGTTTTTTATTTTGTTAATAGTGTTAGAAGAAGGATTGTCACTGTTTAATCCTAGTATGGCTTGAAATTCTAGTAATTTTGTGAATTAATCGCTAGTCTAAAATACACCCAACCTGGTGCAAGTTAATATTAGGTCTTGGTTGCCAAATAACCATTTTGTATTTTGTTCTTTTTCTCACATTTAAATTTCATATTAGCTAGCCTGAGGAGATTGATTTCAATATTGTTTGGGATCATCATCCCAGTTGTAGTATTTTGTGCTTTAGTAGGGAGAAGCTTTGTGGAAATACTTCCACATGGGTTTGCAGTTATGGTTATCACAGTTGATTTCACAAAATATGTGAGTATGAACCCTTCCTAGCTATATATATGTATGGCAAGTTACTCAAAATTTAGTTGTGTGTCATCTTGAGTGGGGTGTGGGGTGTGGTAAGCATTATCTAATTTTTGGTTGGGTTTATGTGATGCTTGTTGTTAATAAATGCTAAGTTTTTATAGGTAGCATATATTCAATGAAGAAATTTGATCCACTAGGGTGTGGTAAGCATTATCTGATTTTTGGTTGGGTTTATGTGATGCTTGTTGTTAATAAATGCTAAGTTTTTACAGGTAGCATATATTCAATGAAGAAATTTGATCCACTTCAATGCTCAGCCTAAGTGATAGGAAAGATGTGGGGATAGAAAATAAATATTGTGAGATAATTAGTTATTATTATTACTATTTTTAATCTCCTTGCTTAAAAAAGTGAGACTAATGTTTCATGAGTCCTATAGTCCATAGACTTTTAATGGACTAGCAATAATGCAAGCCCTTAATCATGCTTATAGAATTTCTCACTCTAATCAACACTAGATTGCAGTATGGTGAATGACTGTAGTGGATATATTGTCTTGGTGTGTTGTGGGTATAGTAGGTCATATTGCCTTGCACTCAATATTTCATTGTTATGTAATACAACCTATTGTTACAATATTTCAAGAATTTTGAAAAGATTATCTTAAAGCTCTAGAACACATTTCTGAACAAGTATGGATTGTATGTATTGAATGATCCATGCCTTGTGCAGATGGAGGGAACCTATTTAAAATGTGAAAGAGCTTAAAATATGTTTAATTATAACTTGAAACATATTTTTTAGTGGAGACCTAAACTATAACAAAGATATGTTGATGATTAATGTGCAATTATGTCTAGGTAGAAGGATTACAATGAGAAGAATAAGTTGTTTCAGAAATTGAAGCTAGTTTGTTTGAAAAGCCATGTCCTCTCTCCAATCTATTTGATTCCACTTTTGATTTGAGTTCAAACATAGATGAAGTAAAATATTATAGAACTATATCCCATGCATGGTCTTTGAATGCTTCCTTTGATTAGAGAACAATTTTTTTCTTTTAACAATTTTTATCAATAATCACTTCGTGACTTCTTCCAATGGTGTTTGTAGACACATATGTTCTGCCTTGACCTCCTTCGACATATCAACCTCTTTAAATTTTTTTTAGGTGAGATCCTAAGAGGGTGGTTTTAAACTATCCTCTTTGACCTAAGATTTCTTAACCCTAAGAATGTGGTTTAAAACTACCCTCTTAGCCCTAAGAGGGTAGTTTAGGACTGCCCTTACAGCCCTAAGAAGGCAGTTGTAAACCACCTTCTTAGACCTTAAGAGGGCGGTTTTTTTAGGTGTTTTTTAGCCATCGTCGTATGACACATACTTTTTTATGATGCCCTCATATATGATGGTTGAATAACCACCCTTAAATGTCTTTAAGGGAGGTTAGAAACTACACTTAAAGACCTTTTTTGGTGTAGTGACACCATGCTAATGGATGACCCTGACTAGAATGGAGTGCTTCCCATACAAGAATAATTTTTTCCTCTTGAAAAAAAATTTATGATGCTAAAAAAGCAATTGCTAAAGAAGAAAAAATATATATATTTGATAGTGAAGAATTACCTAGATTTGAACCAAGATCTATAGGCGTGAAGCCCATCATCCTTCCATTGGAATATATTTTTGCTATTGAAGAAGAAAAAGAATCTAAATTTTTTTTATGAAGAAGAAAAGAAATACCTGAAGATATTGTTGCTTTGTCTAATGAAGATCCAAAATGAAATACAGTACCTTTTCCCTCTAATGTTGATGAAGAAATTCTTGTTTGAGCATTTCAAATGGATATGAGGAATTAAGGGTTAGTAATCATGCATCATTATGATTTACAACCTACCAAAACAACACTGATGAAGATTCAAGAGAAACAGGAGCATCTTCAAGTGATTCCACCATATTTCTCTGATAAGTTCTTCCTCTAGATGTACCTCCAAAATGGTGCATGCTCTTGCCTTTTTGGGCTCCTTTATATCTTGCTCTTGTTATAGCACGTACATTTGTAGACTCACAAGCATGAATTTTAGTAGTGGATTTTTGGTTCCTACACCCTCTCCTATTTCTATTTTGACTACCTCATGGCCTCGATAAACTTAGCCATGTCACCACTCCAACACTTTCAACTGGTTCCACATTCACAACATCCAGTACCTCCACAACATCCACCATGGCTATTTTTTTGCACTCATTCTTACCTACCAACCAGTGATCTATCCATGTTACTCTTCCAACAAATATGTTTTTGAAATCTCCCACCCACTAAGATTTGGCTACATCAATTTGCAACCATTGGCTCTCAATGGTGCCCAAGGATTGTCACCACCGCACTGCCTTTGGTTTCCACATAGCTTCCTACCATAATATCTTAGCATAAAAGTCTTTCACATAAGTGACACCTCACTCTCTATTCAAATCTATCACAACATACCCTACCTTTCCTCCTACCTTAACATGCTCGGGAAGATAATGGCCATGTATTTTTGTAGTTCGATGAACATTTTATTCTCATATTCTCATGGAATTTCTCTCTACTGGCTTCATGGAGGAAATTAATTGGTTTCAGGTTGATGACAGTTGATAACAAAGCACCATCTATAGCAAGATTCTCATAGACGATGACAACACTTGGCCATATAAAATAAGTTGTTTCAATCTATTAGAGGGTTGTAAATTTTATCACATCCTCTGGCAAAGGCTTTTTGATGCAGGAGCATCCGGCGACAGTAGAGCAATCTTGCATTTTCTAAAAAAATTTCAAATTTCTCGAAGTACTTTGCAGTCTGATTTTTTTTCCCCAAGGAGGAAGTTTTGTAAGGCAAGGGGGGAGGGGTCACGAAATCGTGACCTCAAAAGCAGCGAAGAGGCATTGGCGAGTTTCGTCGCGATATCGCGACGTCGCGATATCGTGACGTCGCGATATCGTGACGTCGCGATATCACGACATCATTTCAGAGCAAGGCGTAAGGGGGAAGTCCCGTCGCGATATCACGACCAGTGGTAAGCTGCCACGTGGCAGTGTTGCAAAGACAAGGCTTGAGGCTACAGCGAGGCATAGGCAAAGGGAGTGCAGGAGGAAGCGACGATTTCATCGCAATATTGCGACGTCGCGATATCGCGACGGCAAAGGGAGCGCAGGAGGAAGCGACGGTTTCGTCGCGATATCGCGATAGCAGTTGGAAAGTAAGCCAAGGCGGAGTTTTTGTCACGATATCGTGGCATGTCGCGATATCGCGGCTAGAAGGAAGAAAAGAAGAAGTTTACACGTGGACGGCCAGGCAGGGCCAAAATGGACACGTGGCTGCCACGTGTGTTAAAGCGACAAAACAACAGTTGCAGAGCATGGACAGTATGGGTTAGACGACGGTTCAGAAGAACGGTCTGACCAAAGCGACGGTTGTAGGTCAAATAAGACCATTAATGTAAGCTTCCAGACAGATTGGGCAGTTGCCCATTTATGGCAGAAAATTTGAAAACTCGGTCAAGGGGGAAAAATCAAATTTGAAATTTTGTTAGGTGGGGGCATTAATTGCCTAGAGGGTCGAGGCCTCGATAAAAACTTGGATTTTTGTATTAGTCGGGAGGGGGAACGGGAGAATAGGCGCAGAAGGGTGAGAGTGGAAGAACCGAGCCGAGCATCGGTTAATGTAAGCCTGCGGGCTGTAATGTATAAGAATTTCTAAATTAATAGAAGAAAAGTTTGAAATTTGTAGGAGTGTGAAGGCGTTTATTTTCTCGGTCCCCGTCAGTGGTATCAGAGCCAAAAGTTCCTGAGTGTGTGACAGATCGTCGGACGTGAGGCAGTCACACCAGGATTTGTGGGAAGGCTCGAGAAAAAGTGATAAGATGCCTTCGAGAAGAAATCCCATTGGTGGGAGAGGCATGGCAGCGGATTTCCAAGCTTTGCAGCGGCAATTTCAGGCCTTGCAAGAAGAACTGCGCAGAGGATATGAACCAAGAAGAGATGCAGACAGTGAAGATGAAGTAGATGAAGAGGAAAACCAGTTTGAAGAAGAAGAAGAAGAAGAAGAAGCTGTAGATCCGGCACAAGCCAGACTGTACAAGGCCATATCCCAAATCGAGAAGAGGTTGAAGATAGAAGTTTCCACGTATTTCGAGAACTTGAATCTGGAGGAATTGATTGATTGGATAAATGACCTGGAAGAATACTTCGAGTATGAAGAAGTTGAAGATCCCGAGCGGGTCAGATTTGCCAAAACCAAATTAAAAGGTCATGCCAGCATATGGTGGAAGGGAGTACAGCTGGAACAGAATAGAAGAGGAAAAGAACGGATAACCAGATGGGTCAGAATGGTTGAAAAATTAAAGAGACAGTTTATTCCGACAGATTATGAGTTGGATCTGCTAAGAAAAATGCAGGGTTTAAGACAGATGAATAAAACTGTTCACGAGTATATGGAGGAATTTTATAAAATCTCCATCAGAACCGGCCATTTAGAAGCAAGCAAGGAAAAGGTGGCCCGTTATATTAATGGGTTGAGACCCAGTGTCCAGGAAGAGTTGAGCTTGGTTCGGGTGAGCACCATTGAAGATGCTTACCAGTTTGCTCTGAAAGTTGAAGAAAAACTGAACAGAAAGTTTGAGAGCAAGCAAAGAGGAAGAGGGAACAGAGGAAATACCGGTGGAAGAAAGGATGAAGGAAAAGAGGAGAAGAAAGAAGAAGCTAGCAGCAGCCGAAATCAGAAAGAAGATGAAGAACCCAAATCGCAAGTTTAGAACAATGGCTACCCAAGAGGAAGAGGTAGATCTGGACGCGGGTATGGAAGAGGAGTGTTTCGGGGAACATGTTTCCACTATGGAGAAGAGGGGCATCGAGCATATGAGTGTCCCCAGCACCCCGAGAGAGTGAACAAGAAACAAGTGGGTCCTGCCAGAGTTGCTGTGGCAGCGGAAGATGCTGACTCAGAACATTCTGAAGAAGCTGAGAAAGGAGAAGCAATGATCATGAGGAGGACCATGCTGATTGATGAAGACAAACCTAAGCAGAGGAGAAGCCTGTTTTGCACACGGTGCAAAAGTGCAGGCAAAGTCTGTAATGTTATTATAGACAATGGGAGTACAGATAACTTAGTCTTCGAGGAGATGGTAGCTAAGTTACAGCTGGAGAGAAGGAGACACCCGCATCCATACCGGATTGTGTGGTTGCGAAAGGACCACAGAGCATGGGTCCGTGAACAGTGCTTAGTCACGTTCAATATTGGGAGATACCAGGATGAAGTCTTGTGTGATGTTTCCCCCATGGATGCTTGCCATTTGCTGTTAGGGAGGCCATGGCAGTTTGATCGGAGTGCAGTGCATGATGGTTGTGCAAATACGTACTCCTTGATGAAATATGGAGTGCGGAAAAAGTTGAAGCCATTGCAGACAGTGGATGAGAAGGTGTGCAGCAATGCCAGAATTTGTCTAGTAGAGGGCAGAAAATTTTCTTGCCAGGAAACGGGATTGGAACAGGTTGTAAAGGTTGACGAGTGTTCGGAGATATTACAAAGGATGTGAATCGAACAACATAGAAGTGAAGGTCACTTCTCCTCTTTACCTGGGGTTTCTGATGTAGGAGCATCCGACGACAGTAGAGCAATCTTGCATTTTCTAAAAAAATTTCAAATTTCTCGAAGTACTTTGCAGTCTGATTTTTTTTCCCCAAGGAGGAAGTTTTGTAAGGCAAGGGGGTAGGGGTCGCGAAATCGTGACCTCAAAAGCAGCGAAGAGGCATTGGTGAGTTTCGTCGCGATATCACGACGTCGTGATATCACGACGTTGTTTCAGAGCAAGGCGTAAGGGGGAAGTCCCGTCGCGATATCACGACCTATCGCGATATCGCGACCAGTGGTAAGCTGCCACATGGCAGTGTTGCAAAGACAAGGCTTGAGGCTACAGCGAGGCATAGGCAAAGGGAGTGCAGGAGGAAGCGGCGGTTTTTTCACGATATCGCGACGGCAAAGGGAGCGTAGGAGGAAGCGGCAGTTTCGTCGTGATATCGCAACGGCAAAGGGAGCGCAGGAGGAAATGGCGGTTTCGTCACGATATCGCGACAGCAGTTGGAAAGTAAGCCAAGGTGGAGTTTTTGTCACAATATCATGACGTCGCGATATCGCGATAGCAGTTGGAAAGTAAGCCAAGGCAAATTTTTTGGAGCGATATCGCGGCTAGAAGGAAGAAAAGAAGAAGTTTACACGCGGACGGCCAGGCAGGGCCGAAATGGACACGTGGCTGCCACGTGTGTTAAAGCGACAAAACAGCAGTTGTAGAGCATGGACAGTATGGGTTAGACGGCGGTTCAGAAGAACGGTCTGACCAAAGCGGCGGTTGTAGGTCAAAGAAGACCATTAATGCAAGCTTCCAGATAGATCGGGCAGTTGCCCATTTATGGCAGAAAATTTGAAAACTCGGCCGAGGGGGAAAATCGAATTTGAAATTTTGTTAGGTGGGGGCATTAATTGCCTAGAGGGTCGAGGCCTCGATAAAAACTCAGATTTTTGTATTAGTCGGGAGGGGGAACGGGAGAATAGGCGCAGAAGGGTGAGAGTGGAAGAACCGAGCCGAGCATCGGTTAATGTAAGCCTGCGGGCTGTAATGTATAAGAATTTCCGAATTAATAGAAGAAAAGTTTGAAATTTGTAGGAGTGTGAAGGCGTTTATTTTCCCGGTCCCCGTCACTTTTCTTCTACAATTACACTACTCCTCAGGCTTTCTAAGGGCCTCCGTGACCACCTTCCTAGAATTGGTTTCATTTTTTATGACCTCAGCCTGTGTAATATTCCCTCGACCTTGTTTCCTCAATAGAATCTTTGCTAGTTTTTTAGCCCCCATTGCTCCTTCCCATATAATCAGCCTCTACCATCACTTGATATGACCATTTTATCCCTCACCACTACCTATCCTCTTATTGTTTTTGGCCTCGATATACCCACATGGCTACCTCTACATTAACTTGCATAAACCTTGAGTCATTTTGTGAGCAAGCATACCCATCCTTCTACCACAAATTCAAGGTTTATCATGATAGATTTTACCACCTTACAAAATTTTGAACATGTGACCCTCCTTTATGTCCTCATCTATGGTTTCCTCCAATAAGACATTGCATGTCCTTGTTTGGCCTTGTTTGTTCCATTTGAAAGAACCAACAATTAACACATACTCCAATGTCCACCTATAATTGACGTTCATTAAGAAACACACACATCGCATCCCCTATGAAACTTATCACTACATGAAGGCACCCAAACATGTCATTCCAACCTCTTTAAATCTCAGCTCAACAACAGTCTACCACAACGTGGATTTCTATCCTTTGTGGCACACATTTTTGGTGAGGTTTATTTTCAATATCAATGCAATTATCCCACATTTTATATAGAACGACTCCTATAACCCTTATATTACTTTTTGTAGGGGATTGAATGTAAAATAAAATCAGAGTGCTCATATAATATATTTTAAAACAAGCATCTTCTTGAAAGAATATTTTGAGGAATATTCTTGTTGTTCCTTTTATATTCATCCTCAAATATAGGTATATTTATAGTCTTCGAAAAGCTCTTTCTAAACTTGACCAACTAGAATCATCAATTTTGGATTTTGTGAAGACCTATTTCAAGTTTTTAACACAACAAAGTTTGGGTTGCTTGTATTTCAATTTTTGTCTTCTTTCAACTATATCTCCTCCCTATTTGTACACATTGGAGTCCAATGCTTTTATGGTTGGGAGGAGTGATAGGGAATCTTAGGGAATATTATATTAATTAATTAAACTTTAGGGTTTAATTAATTAATAAAAATTAATTAGGTTTATTTTAATTAAAGTTGTCAAAAACGTTTTGAAAGGCCTGCAAGCCTAAGTTATCGAAACCTAAAAAAGCTATTTGTCAGGATTTTTAAAAATTTGCATCTATTAGGTCGGTTTGTTAGGTTTATCTATCAGTAGGTAATTTTTGTAAATCAATGTTTTCTTGTCATGGTTTTTTATTCTCTAGTAGTTTTGTAAGGTATATAAATATATATTTTGATTATCAATGAAATTAGGTAATCTTAGTTGAATTTTGATCTTGATCATCATCCCATGTACTAATCTCTCTTCTCACAAATTTAGTCTCACTACTTTTGTTTGACCTATATATCCAAGGTCTTCATTCCTTGGCCTTATTTTTGGTATTATGGGTATTTTCACACCTTGCCCATATCTTCCTAATCCTTTGCTAGTATACCCCATTCTTCTCATTAACTTGGAACCAATACCTTTGGTGTATCTTTCAAAGAACCCAATATCTTTATCACCACTGTATTATTCAACAATATGGTCTTTGTCATAGTCATCAATGACCTGATGAACTTCATCTTCCTTTGTTGTCTTGTTTTATTTCTTTTCTCTTTCACTTTCTCTACAGAAGTGGGAAACATTGCACTATCACTTTCATCACTACTACTAGTGACCTAGGCCAATTACCTCTTCCCCATGCTTATTCTCTTACTTGTATTTACCTCCATTTGTTTGACATCTTCTCTCAACATTGTCCTTTCTCTCTTCAACTTTATCTCATAACCTTCAAGAATTATTTTTTCATACTCAAGCAACTATAGGACTATTCACTTTTTATCCTTTGTCCTTTAAGGAACTTAATGTGTACCTATTGCAATATTTATCAATAGTATAGGTGTTCTTACTACCATCATGTATTTTATTCTATCAAACTGCCATGGTATTCCTACCAAGACATGACAAGCATCCATAGGCATAACATCACATAGTAGCTCATATTTATAAGAACAAATTTGGAAGTCTATCATACATTGTTTATTCACCAAAATTTGATGTCTTTTTTGCAACCATGAGAATTTATATGGATTTGAGTGTTCAATTCTCTTCCACCCAAGATTTTATACTATCTTTGTAGACATTATTGTTTTTGTGCTTCTACTATCCACAATCACCTTACAACATGTACCTCCCAATTTGTAAATTATTATAAATAGACTCCTTTGCTTAGGTTCATGTACCTCCTTGGCTAGTTTTAACAATACCCTTTCCATAATAAGGGATTCTCCTTGTTCAATTTCATTCATATGCTTCAAAAAAGCAATACTTTCATTGTCTGCTTGCATAATACGGTTTCTAGCTTCCTTACATTTACTGGTACTCTGTGGTACTGTTGGACATTCAAATGCCTTATGACCAACTTCTCTAGATCTATAACACTTTTCATGGAATCCTCTACCCCTTCCTCTACCATAACCTCCTCTTGCTCTTGAGAAATATTCACTTTCTCTATTACTTTGGTTAAAAATACCTTGATAAGTACTAGCTTCTCCTTTTTGCATATGTTGCCCTCTATCACTATTTATTATTTTCTTCCTCAGGAGAATTGTCCACTTCCTCTAGAATTGTTTTGTTGTTTGTGAGTCAAATTTTCTTCTGCCTTAAGTGCATATTGATATGCTTATTCAATGGTTCTACTTCGAATCATACCAATTTTATATTGTATGGACAACCTTATTCCACTTATGTATCTCACCACCTTCTCATCATATTTAATATGACCGACCCTTATGGTCAATCTATAGAACTCCTTCGTATACTCTTTTTGTCAAAACTCCTTAAGGTTGGGGTTTTGAAATCTCCTAAACAATCTGAAATGATAATTAGCAGATAAAAAATTTAATTTTCATTTAGCTACAAACTTATCCCAATTTTAGATTTTTTCCATGCTTTTTCAATATCTTTGTATTTGGACATGATCCCACCAAATTGAAGTATGTCCTTTTAGTCTTATACATGTAAAGTTGACGTACTTTGGATCCTCCATAAATTTATAATCAAAGAATATCTCGTGTTCATTATCCAATCTATCAATTCTTTAGGATCCAAATTTTCATTAAAATTGAGGGTATCCATCTTTGGTTTACTTCTCATATTTAAGATCACCTTAATCAACCATTGCTTTAGCTCTTCTCCTTGCTCCTTGTCTCAAGCTTCTAGGTGACTAGTCTCCTCTTCAATGTCACTAAGCTCTTCAAGATGAATACCATTTCTTTGGGAAGTCTAAATTGCATCTAATTTGGCAGTAATTCCTCTCAACATTTTGGCTATATTTGTCGATCGAGGTCCTAAACCATGCGATCTTCTTCCTTGTTCCATTTTTTTTTTAAATTGTCTTTGGCTCTAATACCAAATGATGTAGACTAGATAGAAGGGGTCAACTGAACAACAACCTACCCTCGCAACAAAGGATTCATAGTTCACTAACACCCACTATGTAAGATTTAGTTTTGCTCTTATTTGTACGAACTAGACGATAAGACAATAATTACTAAGAGGGAAATTGATAAGATGATAATTGTCAATATGGCAACACAACAATTGGCAAGACAACATGATGATAATTAGTAAGATGATAATTTTCCATTGCACAAGATGGTGATATTCAAGACACTTCAAACTATTAAACTTAGTTGAATGATAATCACATGCTCAACTAACAAGGGCATAATACGACCCATTATGAGACAATAATATTTCATGATGGTGACACTACACAAGACAAGATGATAATTCCTTAATATGATGAAGGTTTATGAAGGAAAGGGTGTAATATGGTAATACCATAAGACTGCAATTCCTCAAGACAACAATGACAAAAGAGCACTTGAACGACATGGTGCAACCTTCACTTGAACGGTATGGTGCAATCTTCACTTGAACGAAATGGTGCAACCTCCACTTGAATGACATGGTGCATCTTTCACTTGAATGACACGATGCAACCACCACTTGAACAGCATATCCTTATGGACTGCAACAATTATCCTATCTTCACTTGCAATCCTGCATACACTATTCTATGCAATCTACAAGGTGCAACTTTAATAACACAAAGCATTCACCATAAGAAATACATAAAATAAAGTTGAGGTGGAATGTTATGGTATTGTCAATGTGTCATTTAGTTGTATATTACAATATCTTCCCTCTTTGTTCCCCTAGCTCCCATACATTCAAATAAGTGTCTGGAAACCTCTACCCTCTTTTATCTCACTCTACATGTCATCCTTCTCCTTTCTCTTCTCATTTCTTCTCTATATTTGTCGATATCTCTACCTCTTCCTCTTCCTCTTCCTCTCTCTCCTACATGTCGCTCTTCCTTTCCCTTGCCTTACATAAAAGGGTCTTTTTATACATGCTACTGAAAATTACAAGCTAGCAGCCATTACTTTACCCACAACCATTTTATGCTCAAATGCCCTTTCATCATCTCGCCTTAATAAATTGATTGTGTAGTTTTGCCATTGGAATCAACATAAGACCTAATTCTATAGAAAATAAAAATTATTACAATGGAATTTAAAAGAGAACACAAGATGTGGGGGAATGCCAATAGACATCAATAATTCACTAAAGAGAGAAGATATAATAGTACATAATAATCATGTGTTGTAGGTGGATATACTTATATAATATGTAATAATCATTTCACATATCAAAATATTATTGTTTCGTACATTATTATGTATCAATATATGAAGGGATGATGCATTTGTAGACTTTTTAAATAATACAATAAAAAATCATAAATGTCAACCATGAACGAAGTGAAGATTACACAAACTCCAACACTTAGTTAATATATAAGTCTCTACCTATTATTTTTATAATGGTATACAATTCTACATGTTAAAACGATGAGATAATTGTAATTTAACATAGATCATAAGCCTACATATCAAGGACAACTATGACATGATGGCCTTACTCTATGGACCATAAGGAAATTCTTTCTACCCAAATTATTTCCACCAATTGATAAATGAAGAGCAATAAATTTATTCTTGTTTATTATGTTTATTTTTCCAAATGAAAGAAGTGAGTAAAGAAGAGAGGAAAATTTTAAAATCGTGATGAATGAAAACCGTAAACAATCTCATTACTTCCCATGAATTAGCCAAAGAAACATGATGTCATCCACACAAACATTCATCTCTAAGTTAGCAAAGTCAAATTTCTTATCTTATTAGTGTATGTTTGCCATTAGATTCTTCTAGAAACTATGCCTATCAATTTCACTTTATTTATCATTTATAAAAGTCATTCTAAATAGTAGATATATCTCACTAAAGGCTTTTCAATTTTTTCTCTTTTCCTCTTCCCTTGGGAGTAAGAGACCAAATTAAGGCATAAATTTAAATTTGTTTCTATATTATTGAGAAAGAGGAACCTAATTCTATAAAACCTTTTATATCCTTGACCTTATCTTCTTCAAATGGGTGAAGTTTTTTCTTTCATATCCTTGGTTTATTTTTGTTTCGTATTGCACAAGAATATGCTACCAAATTAAACTCTAAAGACATGAATGGAAAAATTCTCATCAAATTATTGAAATAAGGTTTGAATATCCTTTAAAAGTTTCAAGATAGTTGAAAATTTGACCAAAATATAACGATCCAAGTAAAAAATAAGATTAAATTTTCCTAACTAAACATTTAATTCTCATCTTGATTTTTTTTATTTGGTTAGTGTGAGAAAACCCTATGACCAACGCATAGGGGTTGAGCAATCTCCTCCCAACCATGACCCCTCGTAAAATCGAGAGCTATGCTTATCAATAGGAAATTTAACACGACCACCACACACCCACCCCCTCACACAGTCACCTACATTGTGATTTGAACCTTGGACCTCCCGAAGAAGAGCCAAAGCCAATTCTCGTCTTGATTAGCTCTATTAAACTTAATTCTCTTTGCCTCTTCTCTATTATTGGTATTAATTATTTTTTCTTAAGAAAAATATATTTCCTTAAAACTCTTTGTATTTTACAACTAACTTATTGACCAAAGGTTACATTTGATAGCCCTATCCATATTTAACTTATATCAATATGCTTTGAACGAAAGAAAATTAACATCCACCTATTTATTGAACTACTTTCTCCACAATCTATTGATTGGGGTTTAGTTAAACCCTCATCCATGTTTAGCTTACATCAATATGCTATAAAACAAAACTAATGTTCACGTATCTATTAAACTAGTCTCTCCCCTTGAAAAAAATATATTTCACTTTATTAAATCCTTCCATTTAAATGTTGAAACTATTATTTTTTAATTAGGTAAAGATTAGAATGAGCTTCACCCATCTTGCATCATAATCGCATTATAACAATTAGCAAATCATATTATTTTTATATTATAACAAATCTTATTACCTTGTAGTGGTAATGTTTATTATAATGCAAGGATTTGAACTTCATTTGTAGCCATATAATTACATCTTATTTATCATTGCTCTACAACACCTTGAACCTACTATTAAAACTATTTATTTCTAAATAATGTTTTTAAATTTATGATACATACATATACATTTTGTTGAAAACATTATTCTTAATAAAGTTAAATGATGTTATCAAATGGTATTAGCACTTATTATATTCCTCAACTTTCAAATAGAAGATCAAGTTGGAATCTTGCCAAGTGATACATGCAATAATACCACTATGTGATCATGATGTAATTTCATGACCACAATAAAGTTAAACAATATTAATTATTTAATTTACTTTCAAAATAACTTCATCTTTATTTCATAATTCCCTCTCATTTTTTCTATTATCCACATATGCATATAAAAGTATCTTGTTCCATATATACTGTTAGATGAGATAGACTTACTATTATCAATCTTAAGGTATTTTTGCCTACAATGTTTTTCAATGGATTATATTGAACTGAAACTACCCCACCCTTATTATTTTATGACTATATATAGTGGTATTACAATAGCTCAACTATTATTTACTATATCATGACAATAAAATGGTATTACAATAGCTCAACTATTAGTTATTATATTATGACAATAGAGTGGTATTGCAATAGTTCAACTATTATTTATTATATTATGATAATAGAGTGGTATTACAATAGCTCAACTATTATACATGTAGCTCAACAAGATTTGAACCTTGATCTTTTGAAAGTTGAGAAATATAACAAGTTAAACTAATTTCATTTAATTTTTTACATTTAATTAAAAAAATATTCAAATGATTTTAAAAATTATTTATAAAACCACATTAATTGTATAATAAATATTAAAATATTAAAAAAAAAAATTATCAAAATTTAATTTCAAATAACATTGGATGAAAAAACCATTATATTAATAAAATAATGTCTAACCATACAAAAATAAGGCGAATGGGATTAGCACATCCCATAAACCAACATACTAGTTAGGAGTACACAAGAGTGCCAGAAACAATCCACAAAAAGCCAGATAACAACCACCAAAACAGTATCAAATATGCATTCAGAAAGATAGGAGCCGAGAAATCACTACCAGGTGGCAGGCCTGAAGTTTTCCTCCATAAGGTCATAAGTTCATCCAACGGTTGAGGAATTTGGAGCCCCCAGCCATTAGCAGTAGTACCACTAACAGTACAAGTATGTGCATTTGGTACAATTTCTCCTCAACCAGGGCATCATTTTGCTCAGGAGGCCAAACATCCCAACCAAAGGTCCGACGAGACGAACCTCCAACTCCAGATTTTTCACATTTGCGCTGCGGGGGGTAGCAGAGGGTTGTGGCCGATGACAGGTCCTCTGGTGAGTCAACAACCAAGACCTGGAAAGGGAAGCAAGAGGCACACGACTCATAGCGCAGGGTGCATTCCTCCAATGATCCATGAAAGTACGTAAATACTACAGCTCCACATATGCTTTTTCAACTTGTACTTGAATCTATAACTAGCAATCAAAGAATATAGCATATTTATCACCAACAGAGAAGACACGCCTGACATTTTGTTGAGAAAAAACAGCCTTATTCTGGAACTTCCAAAGATAAAACAAGTATCAATTTTAAAAATATTCCAAACAACACCAAAATTGAAGGAAAAAGTAATAGGGTCACCCAAAATAGCATGCACCCAAGTAAACTCTTATTGCATAAAAGTCTGAAAATTTTAAGAAGCCACATATTACTGAACCCAATTTTAAATAATATTATTTTTTACATATTCAAACATATTGTCTAAAAATAATGCACTAAAACTTTCATTCGTAACAGTTCTTTTTTTAATAAGCAAAACTTTCATTCATAACAGTGTTTTTTTAATAAGCAAAACTTTCATTCTTAAGATTAATGAACTTATTAAATAAAAAATTAAGATTAGTGATTTTTATTTCAAAAGATACAATAAAACCATTAGGAATATTATGTTTCAGTACCAATATTTCTGCATCTGTTTTTTTCTCAAAAACATCTTTTACTTCTGATATTTCATATTTTAAAGTTCCTATTATATTGTTTATATATTATTCGAAGATAGTATCATGCAAGTTTTCTTCCATGATATGAATAACCTTAAAAAATTATTAATTTCTTAAAATTAAATTTTAAATAATTTTATTGGATATAATATTATTTTTTATGTTTTTATGGGACGGTTTGTAGTTGATATTTCGTTTAGGTGATTTGAGTTCGAATCATGGAGAAAAAGGTTCCTTGATATGAGTTCGAATCATAGAAGAGAAGCCCCTTGATCTGAGTTCGAATCACGGAAGAGAGGCCCCCTGTTGTTATACCTCCATGAGTGTGGCCCCAATTGTGCCATTTATACCTAAAGGTATGTAGTTGACATTTCATCTCGATGACCTGAGTTTGAATCATGGGAACTCAAGTTCAAATCATGGGGAGGGAGGCCTCTTATTGTTATACCACCATGAGTGTGGCCCCAATTGTGCCACCTATACCCTAACAGTATGTAGTTGTCATCTTATCTCGAAAACCTAAAATTCGAATCATGAAGAGAGACCATTTATTATTACACTGCCATAAATGTGACCCTAATTATACTACCTATTATACTTCGCCTTACTTGCTATTCAATCATATTGTCAAGAAATAATGCGCTAATATGATGAGACTTTGAACACAAATTATAGCTTCGAATTGTATGAAAATCCCTTAAAGTTAGTTGACCCCTAACCATTTTAAATATCACTATGTTGTATGGGGATATATGTATCATCAATTAGTCTTTGATAATCAAAGTCACAAATCACTCCAGGTACTTTATAGAAATACTTTTGATTTATACCGTTCAAGACTACTGTGTTTTATTTCAAAAAATATAAAAAGAACACGAAGAATGAAATCATCTATGAAACCATTCAGATGATTATGTTTCAATATCAATATAAGCACCTATTTGTTGCTCTAAAACATTTTTACTTAAGATATTTTTGCATTTTAAACTTCAGATGTTTAATATAGTATCAATCATATGAACGTTTTCAAAACAACATGCTCTCGGGTCGAGGCGTTATTATGTTATTAACGAAATATTCAAAGCTTGGGTGCTCTTTAAACCAACTCACTGGATCAGACCAACTCACTAGATCGCTTCCCCGCCCTCATTTAAGGTATTTGTTCTTTCCAGAAGGCCGATCCGCTGGTCGGAATCCCTCCTTTGCCTTTAAAATGAAATAGCTCGCTCATTTGCCTAGACCGCTCGCTCGACCGACCTTAAAGAAAGAGAGGGAGAGGAGAGAGGATAAAAGCGGCTGCTTAAAAAAATATTTCTTTTATATAGGAGGGTTGATCACAACCACATTATTTTTAAGTAATTGTTAAACGCAAAGTTCAAACTACAGGGGCTGCTTCGGCCAAACCTATTCAGCTTCATTATTGTTGACTCGGCGTGAAGAAGACATCGGTCGCTCAGGATTTGACATGCACTCAGAGGATTCAGACCAGACTACTACCTTTGCAAACAGGCTGCACGAGGTTTGAACCTAAGTGCATGGTCAGACAAAGCACTTACCAATCCACCTAACCTTTAGGGGCTATGAACTTTAGAAAATTACTAATTCATCACCATCAAAGAGTGAAATCAATTTTCAAATAACATTAATATTTGTATAAGAGGATTAGTATTGAAAAAGATGGAGGATTTCCCCTCGTTTATCCTCTACCCCGAAGGCCAAATAAATATCCAAAGATATTCTAAAATTAGTTGCTTCTCTAGAGGCAAGACCCATTAGAGCAATATCATCCACAAATTGAATATGAAAATACTCAGGCAAACTATTACCCGACCTCCAACCATGAATCAACCCCGGACTGACATGTGATTTGAGAAGTCTACCCAAACCCTCAGCCCAGTCTTCCTTTGGAGCAATCTAAGATTTTGATGAGGCAGGACCTGGGTTTAGTGAAGAATGGCCCTCGTCCTTCTTTATCAGTTGAAATGAGAGGCCTCAAACTAAAAGTGCACATAGATGGCAAATGGTATCCTCCACCTCAGGAGGTGTTTAAGATTAATACTGATGGCTCTTCCAAAGGGAATCCCGAGTATGCAAGTATTGGTGTTGGGAGAGATAGTAGTGGTGCAGCTCTTTTGATTTTCTCTTGTTTTATGGGGAAGCAAACTAATAATTATATGGAGACCCTTGCTATTCGTTTTGCTTTGGAAAAAGGTTATGCTCTGAGATGGCGGAAGATAATATGTGAGTCAGATTCTCAGATTATTATTAATTTGTTGAAGACTCAATCTTTCTAATGTTCATTGGCAGCTAGCGTTAATGGCTCGGCAGATCATTCAAATTTGTCGACATCTCGAGTTTACTTCTTTTGTTCATATCCCAGGGAATGGAATAGTGTGGTTGAATGCTTGGCAAGAAGACTGGAATGGGGTCAGCTCCCATTGGATTGTTCTCGTCATCTTGCTAATTTGCTTGCTACGGAGGCTGTTGTTTGTTGGGTGTCTTTTGGTCGGGTGCTCGATGGTTTTGGGGTATCTTTCTTCTAACCCTTGTAAGAGTTATTATTTTGGGATTTCTTGTATGGTTTTATTGATTCAATAAATTTTTACCAACGTAAAAAAAAATGATAATAACATTAAGAGCTAAACTACCTGAAAGACATCATAAATGTTTGAAAGACTCGATTAAGTTTGTAAAAGAAGACTTTGTGGGTACAACTGTATAAAGAAATAAATTGACATCGATGCTTTGGGTCATACTTCTAACCCATCATTAGAATAAATGATGAGAGATTAGTAAATTACAGACCCATGCTTTTAAATAGATAACAGGTTATAAGTAAATAATGCATCACGAGACAGACCAAATGGCGTCAGCTTATATGGACGCCAATCTAAAAAATTAGGTTTAAATCTTACCAAACAATATAACATGAGAATATGATTCATTAATATACCATATTAACATTGGTGTCACATAATACAAGTAGACCCCTTTACATCCCAATAACAAATTTAAAATATATAAATAACTAAATCAAGAGGACTGAACACCTATAAACAATCAACAAATCAATCTCTTAATCTATGTACAATTGGTTTTCATGCTCTTTAAAAAGATGGCAGGTTATATCTAATAATTTTATGTTTGGTGACGCCAGCACCTTGTCTATAATAGTTAGACAGTTAAAGTGCTCAAACTTGTAATCTTTCAACAATCCTCTTAATGGTGATTTAAGAAGTAAATCACTGTTATTTCATTTCATTGCATATAGTTGGATCTAGAAGCTTTTCTTTTACAACTTATGAATTTTCCAAAAAAATAAAAATAAATAAATAAATCAAATAAAAGTATATTTTAATCAAAATTTTAAGAAATAAATTATACAAATTAACAAAAAGAATCAGATGGAAGATGGTTACATTCCAACTTACAACATATCATCTTAGTTTCATTTATAATTTAGTTCAAGGCGCATTGGAGGAGGAATGTTCTCTACAGTGCATTTGTCAAAAGTTTGATTTCCCATAAAATACTCAATTAAGCATAATATAGCATCTAATAGTTCAGATACAGCATAAGAATTCAAAATGTAGAATCTACAAGTGCAGCTGCAGAATATGAATTTGTGAATAAATTATTTCAGATTTGCCTCGTTAGGCATTCCACATCAATATACTCTGTAAATAGCCTAAAACATCCTAAGATATTTGATGAATTTACGTTAGTTATGCCTGAAGCCAATTTGGCTTTCTTTAATGTTAAGTCATGACTCCCACACAACCCAAGCATCCTGCACAAAATAGATATCATCTTCTGAAATAAGTGCTTTTGATTTATGATAAAAGAATAGGATTAGAAAGAGAAGAAATGATGAAGGAATCGAAATTGTGAATTTTTTGAGGCCCATATTTGTCATTACATTAATAGATATCTGGCACCAGTGGGAAGTCACCATTGTGAACCTCTTCAACATGAAGCCCTGTGTACTCAAAAACCTACGTTGATTTGAAACCGGATATTGGAACAATCTTTCTGTTATTGTTTACTAATGTATGAGCTGCCTTTACAAGCTCCTCTTTGATCATAAAAAGTACCGCAGAAGCAAATACACTCTGCACTATCTTTGTGCTCATGCCCTTGTAAAATCCAGGCAAGCCCTCATAACGAATCATTTTGACAATTGCATCCAAGGTACCTACAGCAGAAGACGTATGATCACACAAAAAACCAGCTAAGTAACTTTATGTTAATTCATATTCTCATCCACTGGACTAGTTTACTGAATGTTGAAATACCAAGGTACATAAGATGTCAATTGTTTGGCTTCAATGACTCAAAATGAGGAATTTTATAGAGGGTTTCAAACTCATAACCAACCTGTGTATTGCATTGCTTTGTTCCCACCAATCTCTTGTTTGGCTTGAAGTCTCGACTGCAATTTTAAACACATTAAAACAGCATTAAAAAATAACGGAAAGAACATTGCCAAAAATTATCTTACGTGTTAAAAAACATTATCTTGAACCTATTCATCTAAAATTCGAATTTCAGAAGAAGCAGCTCTAGCAGGGAAGCAACTTCAGAATATCTGAGTATCAATTGCCAATTTCGTCAGCACAAATTCTAGCATGGAGGCAATAAAAACTGATCACTTTTGATAGATAAGCAGAAATAGCCATTCAGGATGTCCATGTAGAAAAGCTGGAACCCTCCCATTCTTATATTACACTTACTGTCTGTTACAGCTCCAAAAAATATCAATCAGCGCACATGGAACATGACGACGACATATTGTAGGAAGAAAGACCCCATAGACAGACCAAGAGAATGGATACAGACCATACATGAGAAAATTCACTGACCATGTAGATTTTAAAAGATGCTGCCTATATTGTGACATTGAGGAATCAGTAGGACAGGACCAACCCACTATAGGCATCCATTTGCACTAAAAAGCTACAAATAGTTAATGCCCTTTACCTTTATTGCTGCTTTAGAAGATACATGTAACTAGTCCAGACCTCATGAGCTTGCTAGAAAAAGCATTCTTTATGTTTCTATCCCTCAGTATGTTTTTACCCTCCCATTCTTATATTACACTTACTGTCTGTTACAGCTCCAAAAAATATCAATCAGCACACATCGAACATGACGACGACATATTGTAGGAAGAAAAACCCCATAGACAGACCAAGAGAATGGATACAGACCATACATGAGAAAATTCACTGACCATGTAGATTTTAAAAGATGCTGCCTATATTGTGACATTGAGGAATCAGTAGGACAGGACCAACCCACTAAAGGCATCCATTTGCACTAAAAAGCTACAAATAGTTGATGCCCTCTACCTTTATTGCTGCTTTAGAAGATACATGTAACTAGTCCAGACCTCATGAGCTTGCTAGATAAAGCATTCTTTATGTTCCTATCCCTCAGTATGTTTTTACCTTTGGTGCTTTTGCAACACTCGTGCATTTATTATGAAGATAATTGTCATTTATACTTGTTTGATCATTGGCAGGTGATTCCTTTGAAGGCATTGCCTTTGGATGAAATATGATATAGTTGTTAGTTTGTGCAGTGTATAAACAATATGTAAGAACTAATTGCTATAAACACAATTAGGCAGTAGTCTTATGAATTTTAACACATGAAAAGGGTTGTTCTTTTCAATGCAAGAAGCAACACTCTTATATTTAGAGAAGCTTACCATGTGGGTGAACAATTACAAAGATACCAGCCAGTGTCCATAGTTCATCCACAAAAATTCACATACCTTCACAACCAGGAGAGGATATGTCACAATAGTTGCTCCAAATTTTGCAATGGATCCAATAATAAATACCTGGAATATAAAATTAATAGCATAAATGCCAAAACAAATTCTTATCTATCATCTGCACACTTTTTAGTACCAACAGTCAGGAATCACCAGCAAGAGTCAGAAAATTACAAACAAGGAGAATACTCCCTATTGAGAGCCAACCCATACTTTCACCAAACTAATTTAAGACACTGAAAAAATTGTATTACATACAAAGAAAAATTAATTAACAAAAAATATATATACATTCATATACCTCCAAGGCAGTCACATTCTTCAGGCCTCTCTTATCTAAGGTTCGCTTGGCTTTAAGGCGCTGCAACAAACCTTCATATATCATAAACTGAATTGATGGATTGCAAACCTGGCCAACCATAGACAATGTTATCATTCCAACTTAGTTCACTTACTATCATTCCAGATGCCTCCAGAGAGCTTGAGATGGTTTCTTGATGAAAGTGTATACACTAACCATTATAAGAGTTGGAATGACACCCTTCCAAAATCCTTTAATACCTGCTTCCTTATAGAGATCTTTTACCTGTCAAGCAATTATTCCAAGGAAGGATAAGCATACGTGGGAAATTGACTCCGTGATTACAGAAAATACAACATCAAGATTCTAATAATGACAAAAAGCTAAGAGGAATGGACATCCACTGAGCAAAAATATCATGAGCATACGTCAAACTGATACTGAAAACATAAACAAACAAAAGACAGCTATAAACCTTTGATTTTTGAATCTTCATCAGCTCATATATGCTATCATGCATATAAATGCAAGGAGGAAAAGAGAAAGACCGAACTAGTCAGCTATAAACCTTGATTTTTGTATCTTCATCAGCTCATATATGCTATCATGCATATAAATGCAAGGAGGAAAAGAGAAAGACCGAACTAGTCCAGCTCTTAAACAGCTAACTTTAACCAATAACAGACAATTATTATTATTTAGGAGGTAATATGGGATTGAAATGGGTCCCACCCATATTACATCATGAATACATAGTGGTATTCCAACAGCTTGACAATTATGCATGTATCACTTGGCAAGAATCAAACGTGAGTCTCCGCCTTGAAAGTTGAGGAAATTAACTGGTTAAGCTAATGCCATTTGATCTAAAGATCCATTATATGATTGGCATTGGATCCACAATAAATAATTTGGAAGTAACTAGCTGATGCCTAGAAGACAAAAAGAGCCAAACGACAGTAACCTAAGTTACGAGGTTCAAGTTTGGGTTTCGGTTTAGCTTCGAGTTCAACAAGAAAAAAACCAGGGAAAGCTTGTCACTAATAAAAATCTACTATAAATTTACCATTAAATTCTTAAAAGAAAATAGATAGATTTATTAATGTAAATGTCTAAGATAAATATAAATAAATATGTATAAAGAACTTTCACATTTCATATGAAAATGAGAGTGACGTGCAAATGCCTTGATGGATGAGTTGCCTAAGATCATTTCACCCTGTTGAGATTGTTGTAAATGCCTTTATGGATTTACTTGGGTTGTTTTGTTTCAACCTTTTAGTTTTTGTAGATGTAGGTGCGTAGGTGCGATAATGAAAGAACTGGGACAAGGATAAGTGTTAGGACACACATACGCACACGCCCCCACCCCCACACACAAAATAATTTATTCGTGTAAAGGTAAAATATCACCAAAGTTCGGATAGTTTTGATAACTTTGCCAAATCTGGTAATATTGATGGTGGCCCACCAAGCTACCATAAATAAGTTCTCATCACCTTTTGGCTACGGCTCTTTCAAACAAAGTCAATATTGATAGAAACTTTAAAAGGAGATTAACAGCAATACTCAAGTAATTTCTGCTTCACATTCCAAAATTTGACCCCCAGAACATTGTTAAAAATAGTTCAGACTAAGGAGTTGTGTATTGGGCATAACCAAAGAAATGAGGTCCAATTTGTTTTTTTTTCCTTTTCCTTGGTGAAAAAGAAATCAGAATACCATCTATTATGTCAAAACACATCCATTTAATCCCTCAAATTTTATTTTAAAAAGGGGGGAAAATTTAAAACTTAAGTTCTGTCATGAAGTCATTATTTCTTACTCATGATCTCCAAATGAGCCAAAATTTCTACTAAAGATTCTTAAGATCACTGCCTGGGTTCGTACCAAAATCATCTCAAAAGTAAATCCATTTGGACTTTCAAAAGCCCCAAAATTTGTGCAGCCATGAAACTGGCAATGTACGGACTGAAGTAGCTTGTGTTAGGTGTCCAAAACCTTTAAAAATGACAAATGTCAAGAGATATCAATATGAGGAAGCATGATATCATACCCAAGCACCTTTAAACCTTCAAGAAACATCATGAATCATGAAACATTAGTATCTCCAGGGTTTGAAAGGCAAAGGAACCAGATGAAGCATAACTAACCAAGATTAGCAAGGAATAGAGGGCAGTTTTGAAACCAAGGTTGAAGGCAAAGCAATTTCCAGCAAAGAGAGCAAGAAGACTGCTAAGAGGCACTATGTGGTGATGAAAATAAATATAGAGTTGTTGTACATCTCGATAAGGGTGAAACTGATGGCAAATAGTTCTTGTACTTTCTCTATTTTGAATGAAATACAAAGCTTGACTGATTCATTCATGGGTTTTCTTATCCACTAATATTTTTAGCACATTAAACCATTGTGTCATCACTGTTATGTTTCTTTTTCTCATAATTCCATTATTTCATTTACATTCCTGTAAAATACGGAACAGGGTTTGGGTAATGTAATAGAGACAAATAAGTACGCTAACATCCCCCTTTATTACATTATTTGGGTAATGTAATAACTAATAGCTATACTAACATCCCCTTACATCATTTTGCAATACAAAGTGAGCTGCGAAACAATTCAAATTTGACACGTCCAAGTGCCTTAGTGAAAATGTCTCGCAACTTGAGCATCGGTGGGAATGTGTTGAAGCTGAATTCGGTGCTTTGGAACTTCATCTCGAATGAAATGACATTGTGTGTCAATGTGCTTTGTTCTTTCATGATGGACTGGATTCTTGACGAGGTTCATAACACCCTGATTGTCGCAAAACAAGTGTATTGGAGATTTTGATGGATGGCCCATACTTGTCGAATGCGACGTAACCATATCACTTCGCACACGGCTTCACGTGCGGCGCGATACTCGCCTCTCGTTGATGAAATAGCAACCACCGTTGCTTCTTGCCATGCCAAGAGACAGGACCGGATCCCGGATGAAAAATGTATCCGTAAGTTGACTTGCGATCATCAAATGATCCGGCATAGTCGGAGTCCGTGTATCCTTGCAAGAAGAATTTGTTGTTCCTCTTGTATTCTAGGCCATATTCCATAGTACCACGGACATAGTGAAGAACACGTTTTGCCGCTTTCCAATGAGTGGTCTTAGGCTCCTGCATGAACCTCGAAAGATAGTTGACAAGAAATACGAGATCTGGCCTAGTATTGGTCGATATATGAGACTCCCAATCAACTGTCGATAGAGAGTACCATCTACCCGAGGTGAATCATCATATCGCGATAATCGAAGTCCATTCTCCATCGGAGTTGCCATTGGCTTGCAATCGATCATGCGATATTTTTCCAAGCAATGTCTTGGCATATTTTTTCCGAGACACTTTGATGGAGTGCTCCTTCCGGCTGAATTCCGGACCAAGACAAGAATGGAGAAGTCCGAGATCCGTCATCTCAAAATATTTGCACAAGTTTCTTTTGACAAGAGAGATCATAGTTTCGAACTCCCCGTAATGAGCAGATCATCCACATAGAGTACAAGCAACATTATCTCATAACCCCGTTTCTTGAAATAGAGGTTTGCATCTGATAGACATCTCTTAAATCCATGCCGCATAAGGTGATTGTCCATTTTTATATACCAAGCTCGAGGAGCTTGTTTCAGACCATATAAGGATTTGACCAATTTGCAAACCTTCTGCTCTTGGCCTTCCACTTCAAATCCTTCAGGCTGAGTCATGTAGACTTCTTCTTGGAGATCACCATTTAGAAAGGCACTTTTGACATCCATCTGGTGAACTTTCCACCCATATTGTGCTGCCATAGCACACATAACCCGAATTGTGGTCATCCGAGCAGTAGGTGCAAAAGTTTCCTCGTAGTCAATGCCTTCTTTTTGAGCATAGCCCTTTGCAACAAGATGGGCCTTATGCTTATCAATTGTTCCATCTCCCTTGTACTTGACTTTATATACCCATTTGCAGCCAATGGGTTTCTTTCCATGCGGCAAATCAACAAGCTTCCAAGTTTTATTTTTCATCAAAGACTCATACTCGGTATCCATAGCGGCCTTCCACCGAGGCTCACTGAGAGCATCTTGCACTGATGCAGGTTCAAGATCATCTATGGTAGACATGAACGCCCTGTCATCATCAATATCCATATCCTCTACTTCGTACTTGGAGTTACGGAAAGTTCCTCAAAAGATTGACAAAGATCATCAACCTCACCAGCTTTCTTTGGCTTCTTTTTCCTTTTGAGCCATACCGCGTGTACGAGGTCTATCCAAGTTCAAATTGGGAGGAGTGGATAAATTTGCGTCTCTCGATTGTATTTGTACACCATTTTGGATTCTTCTTCGGTGGTGTTGAAGAAGATGTAGAAGGACCTCCCTGTCTCGTGTTGACGAAGGAATCTTCTCTTCCTTAGATTCCACAATATCTTGGTGTACTTTAGATGTGCTCTGTGATGTGAAAGCTTCATCAAAGACAACATCTCTCGCCGACATGAATTTTCTTGGTCAAAGGATCTATCAAACGATATCCTTTAGAGTGCTCATCATAACCAAGAAAAATACATCTCAGTTGTTTCTCATCTAGCTTCTTCCTTTTCTCTTTCGGTATGTGCATGAAAGCGTGACATCCGAAAATACGTAGATGAGATATGGAGGGTTTTCGACCACTCCATGCTTCCTGTGGAGTCATTCCTTTTAGGGCCTTTGTGGGTGCCCTATTCAACAGATACACTGCAGTGGTGACAGCTTCTGCCCAATATTGTTGCCCAAGAGTAGCTCCTGTGAGCATACAACGAACCATTTCCATGATAGAACGGTTCCTTCTCTCAAGTAACTCCATTTTGCTGAGGAGTATAGGCAGTTGTTAACCGTCTCTTGATTCCATGCTTATCTAAGAATGCAGAAAATTCATTAGAGGTAAACTCTCCCCCTCGATCTGAGCGGAGGGTTTTAATAGAAGCTCCTGACTCCTTCTCAACGGATTTCTTGAACTGCTGGAAGAATGCGAAAGCTTCAGATTTCAGCTTGGAGAAAGAAAACCCACATCTTTCGTGAGTAGTCATCTACGAATAACTCAAAGTACCTCTTCCCTCCACAACCGTTGGGTGTGAAAGGACCGCACGGATCGGTGTGAATTAACTCCGGAGGTTTTCGTGCTCTTGTTGAGCTCTTCTCAAATGGTACTCTATGTCGCTTTCCCGCTAGCGCTCGAGCACACCGGCAATGTGGCGTAAAGGGAAGGAAGACCCTTTACCATCTCATACTTACCGAGCTCAAGTAAGTAGCCGTAACTAAGATGCCCATATCTCTTGTGCCATAGGGAAGTTGCCTCCTTGGTAGAGACAATCATGGCAACATGTGGAGTAGAGATAGCATCTAGTGCAAATAAGCCGTGCTTATATGAAGTCAGTTGCAATCCGCTTACCCTTCCCGGTAATAGTACAACACTTCTTGCCATTCTCAACACGAAAGTTGACAACCATATTTCTATCCAGGATTTGTGTCACCGACAACAAATTGTTGGCCAATCCCGAACATAGAGGACTTTGTCAATCCGACACTTGCCATCGGGAAGAGTGACCGAAACCGTACCCTCTCCCCGAACCCCGTAGGTTTTATCATCAGCAATGGTGACAGGTTTGCCCTCCTTGGCCACAAATGATTCAAACCACGATCCGTCGCCGATCATATGTTTGCTAGCTCCGTAATCGACATACCAAACAGGATCCCTCCGTGTGGAATCTGTGGTAGTCATGAGCACCTTGTGTGCCCATTCGTAATCCGAGTCGTATTCTTCAACAAGCAACATTCACCCGGGGTTGCTTGTTTTTATTTTGTGGTTTGTTTTGGCCTTTCTCCTTGTTCTTATGCCAACACCTGTTGGTGTCATGGTTGTCTTTCTCACGGATCTTGCACCACCTCTTCTTCGTTGAGGTTGTTTGCCTTTTCCTTTCGTATCTTGTTGAGAATTTCCTCCTTTCCGAAAGTTGCCTCCTTTTTGCCCATTACCTTTCTTCCTAGAACCCCCGCCTCGTTGGTGTATAGGGCTGTATTGGAAGAATCATCCTTGTGAAGTTGGCGTGCCTCCCGTTGTTGAAGCAGATTGACCAACTCGATGTAGGTAATTTGTCGTTGAGACACCTGGATGGAGGTTATCAACATATCAAATGAAGAAGGTAAAGCTCTCATCACAAGTGAAATGAGAAGCTTTTCGTCCACAGTATCTCCCAAAGAATTCAATTTCTCTTTCAATTCAGACACTCTGCACAGAAAGAGTTCAACTGTTTCACCCTGTCTCAAACTCGAGTTATGAAGTTGTTGTTGAAGATGAAGAATGGTTGAATCATTCTTTCCCTCATAGATGGTTCTAAGGGCATCCCATGCCTCTTTACCACTTGCTTTGTCAACTATATGAGGTTGCACTTCATCTGAAACAGCAAACAAAATGAGCACCTTTGCTCGACTGTCTTTCTTGTCAAAGGCTATCTCGATCCGCGGAAGGACCCGTGGATCCCGCTCGTTGGTGAAGGCCTAGTTGCTACTCCAAAGAACAATATCCCACAAATCTTCCATTTGGAGAATTGCCTTCATATTATGTTTCCATGGTGTATAATTTGGACCTTTCAATAACTGATGCGGATTAGTCAACTTTGCAACAACGGCCATAGTGAAGGTTCCTTATATCACCAATTGGTCCCCCTTTCGATATACCTTTTGCTAGGCCAATATACCGTACAAAATACCCGCCCTTACGTGAGGGAAACTATAGGTATTTAGAAAGATCAACAAAAATCACCCGCCCTTACGTGAGGGAGACTATAGGTGAGTTTTAGAGATCATACGATACGTGGAACATAAGCGGTACCGAAAGGGAATCGCCTTGTTGATGGCACCTACCATAGAAGATTCTTCTCATGCGTGGGGCGTAACTTCCCCTAAACACTATGAAGAATACTTCGTCAGGATTTACGCCTAAACACAAGTGCGATAGAGGGTAGTGGATGGAGTAAAAAAATGCAAAAATGGCTAACTTATCTCTCCCCGACGATTTATAGAGAACAAGCTCAGACGTCGTTGTAGCAACTATATTAGGCGGCGGATACAGTAGCCAAATCACGACAGCTTTACCTGTAAGTGCTGGCCAGAGGTATCACAAATACCGAACGCTGCAGTGCAATAAATTGCACGGATGGGTTTTAATTATTCCGGGGACTTAGGGAGTGTTTTGATTTTAATTTTTAATGTTATAGTGCAAAAATGAAATATGCAACATACAACAAAAAAAATGCCCACAAGAATAACCCACAAGGTGTCGGTCACAGCCGAAAATGCACCTTTTACAATTTGCCAAATTGCTATTTTTCAAAAAATTACTCACAATCCCCCTTTGATTTTTTTGAAAAAATATCCCCCCTTAAAAAAAATTCCTTTAACAAAGCATTTTTAATAATTATTATAGGAATTGGAAAAAAGGTAGACGGTTGAATTTTCTCTGCGGAGCTCTGGCGTTTTGGCGGGAAACATTTTGTGCAAGCACCAGGCGAAACTCCAGGGTCTCTGGTTGGAAGTCTCCTCCAGATCCTTCTGAGGATTGATTCTTCACCTCTTTGAAGGATTGCTCGTTGCCTTGGGAGGGCCCAATGGGGTCTCCTCCAGGAGCTTCCGATGGGCAGAAAAGCTCATATGCAGATAAATTAAAAGAAAACCCTGCATCTTCTTCCGATGAAGCTCAACGCAGATGCTTATCAAATGCTATTTAAGAATGCTGGAAAGGGTTTACCTGCAAACAGAGTTAACGGCTGCCTTCCACAATCTAGCGTCCGAGCCAAAGATTGTCATAGAGCCAAAACTGGTTGAGGATACGATTATATACCGTGCTACCCATGATCCGATCTGCAAATTCATGGGTATTCGGCCCACTCTGAACTTCCTTCACACCTGGGTGAGACAGAACTGGGAGCCCATTGGTGAGTACTCTCTATGGCCTATAAGAAATGGGTATTTTATTATTAGTTTCTCTTCTCTAGCAGATAGAAACAGAGCATTTGAATCAGAGAAGAGGAGCCACGGCCCGGCAGGATTATTTGTCCAACCGTGGAGAGTGGGTTTTGACCCCCGCATTGAGCCCACGGCTGTCCCGGTCTGGATACGGTTGTATGCTCTCCCAATGGAGTTTTGGGGTGAGCAAATCCTTGAGTTGATTGGTAATTCTCTAGGTAGATTTTTGGGAGTTTCAAGAGATACCATGGAAGGAAATACTGCTGTCTTTGCTAGAATATGTGTAGAAATGGACATTAGCCAGCCACTTCCTGCCGAGGTGGAATTGGAGTTGGCAGGACTAACCTGGATACAGCAGCTAGACTATGAAGCCTTACCTTTCAGATGCAGAGTCTGCCATAAGCATGGCCATTTGGCTAGGTTCTGCCCAAATAGCTTGACCACAAAATCGGAAGCTCCGTCGGAGCGTCAAATCGTCCCAGAGAGGGTAAGTTCACTTCGGTCAAAGATCCCCTCAATATCCCCCAGGGTTCTGATGCCCAGAAAGATGGCTTTGAACAGCAGAAGCGGAGGAAAAACAAAAAGAGAAATGGCAAAGAGCAGACCCAATCCAAGCCAACCAATCGATATGAAATCTTCAAATCCCTTGTAGACCAAGAAGACCAAGTCATGGAAGGAGTGGTTGGGAATGATGGGGATTCTAACACCCACTCTCATGATCCTCTATCATCTACTCCTGTCTTAGAACAGGTGATTGAAACCCCTGAGACTCTGCAGCCAGAGAACCTAGGGGCTATGGTAATTCATTCCCCTGCACAACCAGTTATTAAGGATGTCCACATGGGAAGTGCAGAAAAGAACAGAGAAAGACCAGCGTTGGGGATCACCCAGGTGGAAAAGAGGTCTAAGAATAGTAATTCCCAAGGAGCTGGTAGAAAATCCAACAAGGATCTAATAGTAGCGCAAGGGGACAAGCTGATCAATGGAGGATCGGTGAGAACAATTGACTCGTATTGCTCCCAAGGTTTCCAATGATTATACAATCCTGGAATGTAAGGGGTTTAAACAATAGAACCCATCAATCTGCTGTTCAAAGACTTTTAGGAAAACACAAAACAGACTTTTTGCTCCTTCAGGAAACAAAAATGTCATCAGATCTTATGTGTAAAATTGCTAGCAGAATATGGAGGGGCGCTGGATATATGGATGTGGCGGCCCAAGGAGCTTCGGGGGGAATTGTGACTTTTTGGAATAGAACATACAGCTTGGAGGGGGGTTCTCACATCTCTCTTTAAGAATATTGTTACAGCTGAACAGGTTTTAATTACAAACTTCTATGGGGCTCAAAGCATTGATGGCCAGCGGCTTCAATGGAATGTTGTTCATTCAATGAGATCCTCCCGGGAAGATTGCGATTGGATTGTTGCTGGGGATTTTAATGCCAAATTATCTGCCAGTGATCAGGAAGGTGGTTTCCCAGTTTTGGATCCAGGGGATAAGCTTTTGATTGCTCAAGTCCAGGCCTTTCACCTTGTTGATATCAAAGGTCCTGGTACTTATTTTACGTGGACTAATAAGAGAAGAGAGCCACACAGTAGGAAGGTAAAACTAGACCGGTTTCTGGTCTCGGAGGAAGCATTTGTGAAATGGAATATTAAATTTCAGATTTTGGAAGGCCCAGTTTCAGACCACTTTCCCATTGTATTGGAGGGAGGGGCTAGGATAGGGCAGTACCATAAACCTTTTAAATTTGAAAATTTTTGGTTGCAAAAAGAAGATCTCGGAAGAAAAATTCCTCAGTGGTGGGAAGATGGCCGCCCACCTTTTGGGACTGCAATGTTCAAATTTCACAAACAGCTTCAATTTGTCAAGTGTAAATTGAAACAGTGGAGGCAAACTAACAAATCAGACTTCCAGCACCAACGGGCCCCCTTGTTGGCTAGATGGGATGAGGTGCAAAAACATTTCAAGGAAGGAAACATTTCCGAGCACCTTAAATCCGAGGATGATGCTTTACGCAAAGCGGTTGAGGATATTGATAACCAAGAAGAGATTTACTGGAAACAGAGAGCAAGAAATACTTGGTTATTAGAAGGAGACAGAAATACAAAATTTTTTCAGCGCTCTGCCTGTGCTAGGAAACAAATGAATACTATGGATTCCCTTCAAGATGAGAATGGATACTCTTTTGACACTCTTCCTGGTTTGCACTTCCACTCAATGGAGTATTTCTCAAAACTCTTTAAGGAAAGTATGGAGCAAGATGGGGCAGCCCAAGATGAAGTTCTTGCTGTCATTCCTTCTATAATCTCTCCTGAAGAAAACCAGGCTCTACTTAGACCTATAGATAAAGATGAACTTAAGAAGGTGGTCTTTGGGATGAGTACTGGTAAATCGCCTGGTCCTGATGGCTTCCCTATTGAGTTCTTTCAGGCCTTTTGGGATTCCCTGGAGGAAGATGTTCTGGCTGTCACTGAGGAGTCCAGAACCAATAAAAGAATGCTCAAGGCTCTAAATCATACATTCATTACTTTAATTCCAAAAGGAGCAGGGGGGGTTCATTTATCTGATTTTAGACCTATTGCCTTATGCAACGTGATCTATAAAATAATTACGAAGATTATGGCTGAAAGGTTAAAACCTATTCTGCATAATATAATTTCCCCGGAGCAAGGGGGTTTTGTTGAAGGGAGGCAAATTTTGGATGGAGTGATTCTTGCTCAGGAGGCTATCCATTCAATGCACCAAACAGGGAACAAAGGAATGTTCATTAAACTGGATATGTCCAAGGCTTATGACAGGGTGGAGTGGGGTTTCCTGGCAAAGATGTTGACTGCCTTTGGTTTCTCTCAGGACTGGACAGACTGGGTCATGAGCTGTATTTCTTCGCCTTCTTACTCTGTTCTTATCAAGGGACTTCCCTCGCCTCCTTTTGGTGCCTCTCGAGGATTGCGGCAAGGAGACCCTTGCTCTCCTTATCTCTTCCTCATCTTGGCTGAAGGATTGGGCAGACTCTTTCTGAAAAGAAGACTTCAAGGTCAGATAACAGGTTTTAAGGTCGGGGCTGAAGTTTTGACACATTTACAGTTTGTAGATGATACTGGATTGGTGGGAGTGGCCAGCCTTAGGGAAGCAAGAAGAATCAGAGATACTCTAAATGTCTACCTCCGGGCCTCTAATCAAGTCATCAATGACAATAAATCCAAAGTGATCTTCTTCAATATTGATCAACGGTTACAGGACAGAATTATTGAGATTTTAGGTTTCACTCGGACCTCTCTCCCAGTAGTCTATCTGGGGGTCCCTCTCCATTTCAAAAAACTGAAAATTGATGTTTGGAAGGACCTTTTGGATGGCATCAACGATAGAATGAACCATTGGTCTAATAGATGGTTAAGTTATGGGGGTCGTCTAACTTTTCTACAGTCAATTATTCAGGCCATGCCAATTTATAAATTCTCCGTCCTGGCTGCTCCCCAGTCTATTTGGAAAGAGCTGGATAAAATGGCTAGAAGATTTCTATGGGAAGGTGCCAAGGGAGAGAGGAAATGGGCCTTGGTTGGTTGGGACAAGGTTACCCAACCCAAGGAAAAAGGGGGTTTGGGACTAAGAAGCTCCAAGTTTAACAACAAGGCTTTGGCTGGCAAACTGTATTGGAGGTGGATTTCTCAGCCAACATCCCTTTTCAGCAGAATTCTCTCTAGCAAATACCTGGGTTCTGTCCATCCTAATGATGTGGGCCGCTTTCCACTGGAAGGTTTTGGATCACCAGTGTGGCAGGCGCTCAAGCTTGGAGCTCAACTCATCAAAGATCAACTTTTTTGGAAAGTGGGGCGAGGGGATAAGGCTCGGTTCTGGACTGATTCCTGGGACCAGAATCCTCCCATTATTGCTGTTTTTCCTGAATTGCAACCGATAAAATCTGCTTTAGAAGATAAGGGATGGATTCAAATTGAGAGCTACTTTAACACTAGTCATTTGGGGGACTACAAGTTCATAAAGTTTAAACGGCTGGATGAGTGGCCAATACCTATCCCTCCGGAGTTGGTACCTACTTTGGGAAAAATCTTGGCAGAACGGTTTCTTTCTGGGAGAGATGAGGCGAATGAACTGGCCTGGGGCTATGGAAGCCTTGGGGTTTATACTGTGAAAGAAGGATATGGTGAGATCCTCCCAGAGCCCCCTCCACCCTCTTTTTTGGTTCTTGACTGGAGAAAGATATGGCATCCCCAGGGCTGGCCGAAAGTGAACTTCTTCGCCTGGCAGTTTTTGCATAATGGAATTCTCACCTTTGACAATCTCAGACTCAGAGGCATCATTGGCCCCTCCCAATGTGTGTTATGCCATAAGCAGGAGGAAACGGCGGATCATCTAATGTTTGAATGTTCTTTCACTCGACAGATCTAGAAGCGCTGGTTCTCCCACTTTAAACTTCAGGCTATTGGGGTCTTGTCCCGAAACAACATTTGGGAAAGCTGGAAGAAAGGTAGATTTAAATCCAATGCTCTTCGAATTGGCTGGGAGCTTGGTTTATTTTTTATCTGGTGGCAGGTTTGGTTGGAGAGAAATGCTCGTATTTTTCGTGAAACCTTTTCCTCTTTAGAAGGAATATGGCAAGTCATTTGGAGCAAAGTGGCGGAAACGGTTGCCATTCATACCGAGGGGGAAACTCAGTCTGCTTCTGAGTCTTTGGACGAGGGAGTTGTTTTTCAACAAAGACAGGTGAGTGGTAGTTGGAAACCTCCTCTTGAAGGATGGATCAAAATCAATACTGATGGAGCGGCTAAAGGCAATCCGGGAAGCGCTGGAATTGGAGTTGTGTGCCGCGATCATGCTGGGTCTTTGCTCTATTGGGAATTGCAGGGTCTGGGATGTGCCACAAACAATGAAGCCGAGGCCTATGCCATTAAATCTGCCTCCTTCTGGGCTGCCAAAAAAGGACATAGGAAGATTATTATTGAGTCTGACTCCCAAATTTTGGTGGGTGCTCTTGATTGTATGAGAAACTTTGTCTCGAAAGCTTGGAGGTTGCGGATCCTAGTTTCCCAAATCAAAGAGCTTTGGAGGGAATTAGATGATGTGATACCTGTCTATGTGAACCGGGATCTCAATAAGACGGCCGATTTCCTTGCTAAGATGGGTGCTGAAAGGGAGGTTGGGATGCAGCTGCACAGTGACATGCCTGTGGAGGATGCAGAGATTCGACAAGGCCTTGAACGTTTTCTGAAATGATGGGCAGTGTTTTTTTGCTAAGGCTGGTTTCTGTCGCGATATCGCGACAGGTTGCGCCCTTTCGGCCTCTTCCGGGTTTTTGTCGCGATATCGCGACAGGTTGCGCCTTCTCGGCCTTGGACGGGTTTTTGTCGCGATTTCGCGACATGTCGCGCCATCGCGACATGTCGCGCCATCGGGGCCCTTGGGGAAGGTGCTTGGTTAAGTGGTCGCGATTTCGCGACAGTTTTGGCAATTTAGTGCTAACTGGTAAAAGTGTCGCGATTTCGCGACAGTTTCGCAGATGGAGTGCTAAGTGGAAAATCCGTCGCGATATCGCGACAGTTTTGAGAACTGAGTGCCGTGAGGACATTTCGTCGCGATTTCGCGACAGGTTTGAGAACTGGGAGACGAAAGGAAAAACCGTCGCGATATCGCAACACTTTTGGCGGTATGGGGTCATAAGGAAAACCCGTCGCGAAATCGCGACAATTTTGGCTTTCCAGCGGGTTGGCGAAAACTGTCGCGATTTCGCGACGTTTTTGCGATCTGGTTGCCACATGGTGAATTCGTCGCGATTTCGCAATGTCGCGATTTCGCGACATGTTGTGTTTTCGCGCCTGTTGGCTCCGCAGTGGGGGAGACGGGGTTGGCTGTCGCGATCTCGCGACATGTCGCGATTTCGCGACATGTCGTTTTTTCGCACCCAGTTGATTTCTTTGCTCTGTGTTGTGTTGGGTTGCCTTTGTGCTCTTCTCTTGTTGGGTTGCTTGCTGTTCTTGGTTGGGATGTGTTCTCTCCCGCTTGTAATTGTTCTTTGTATTAATACAAGTTTTTCATTTTTTTCAAAAAAAATAATAATTATTATATATTTAAAATTAAAATAAATAATTTTAATTCATATAGTTTTGAAACTTATAACAAAATAAATTAAAATTAAAATTAAAATTTATAAAGTTAAAAAACTATAAAAAAAAATTAAAATTAAAAATTTTAATTAAAAAATAATAATTGAAAAAAAATAACTTTGAAAAAAAAATTTATACCTTGGGGGGAGTCGGCGGGATTTGAACCCCCGACTGCTGGGTTCCCGGAACCCACCACGCAGCTCACTTGCCAGTGAGCCCGTGGGCTGATCTGGGAGGAGAAAGCCCGATCAAGCTTAAAACACCTCCTCTCTGCTTCCCGAGCCCGCTGTGGCTGCCTCTGCCACCTCCACAGCAGCCTCCTCTCTGGTTCTCCTCCGCGCAGCTCGCTGCGCTCCCGCTGCGTCTTGTTTTCCTCTTTTTTTTTTTTTTTTTTCGGGGTGGGGGGCGGAGCGCGCGGCGAGGGGGGGCGGGAATTTTAAATTCCCGACGCGTCGGCCGAGGGGGGCGGTTGGCGCCCTACGCAGACAGGACGTCTGCGTCCCCTGCGCCCTGCGCAGACAGGACGTCTGCGTCCTGGACGTTCTGCGCCGCGCCGTGCGTCCCACCAGGACGCACGCAGGGCTCCTCCCGCGTGGCTGGACGGGAGGGGGGGGCTACGGGACCTGCGTCCGGCTTCTCCCTCCTGCCTCCTGCGTGGCTGGACGCTTCCGCATCGCGGCTGCGTTTCCAGCCCGCGAAAATTTTTTTTTTTTTTATTTCTTTTTCAATTTTCTGCCTGCGCACTCTGCGCGCTGCAGGTAAAAACACCTACACAGAACGCCGCGCGATTGCGCGCGGCGTGAAAGAAGAAAAAAAATAAATAAAAAATTGGCCTCCCCAGCACAGCATAAAAAAACTTTGTCCTCCAACCTCGGCTTCTCACTGCTCCCTGTCTGGCTCTGATGCCATGTAAAATACGGAACAGGATTTCATTATTCAGCAAGCGATTAAATAATACAGCAATGCCGGGAATAGACACCGGCTGAACTGATCTCTGTTACAGCAGTTGTAACAGTGAACTAAACAATGAATAGAGACAAATAAGTACGCTAACAATTCCTCTTTGTTTTATGGAATTTGCATAATATATGTTGTTTCATGCTTGGAAACTAACAAGCTTGAGCAAGAAGTGGACACTAATTTGACACAGCGGCATACTGTTGCACTAGAATAGATTTCAAGCTTCACTAATATTCGTATCAAGTTCTTTATTTATTGTCCATAACTTGAGAATACAAGAGAACTAGGTATTAATTAGTTGGGTATGAAAGAGTAGTTTGGTACAAAATATAGGGCTTTACTAGTGACTAATTTCTTAAAAGTCCAAGGGAAACTGAGCCTAATGACACTACAAATTATGTAAAGATTGTTTGCTGTTTTATTAGTGGGATTTACATATCATAATGCATTCAAAAACAGAATAAAATCTTCATATTAATGAACTACAAGAGATTATAATAAGAATAAGGGGAAAGAATTATACACACCGCATGACTAGTTTTATAAGGTTGGATTGCTTTCAAACCATGTTGTATTGATTTTTGAGTGCTTGAATCAACCAGTAAAGCTTTTGTATCATTGGACACGCTGTCCTTTCCTAATCCCTTTGCCTCCATAATTTTTTTCTGTGCTTGTGCCTGCGTCTGTATGAAGCAATCAACCCAACTCAGATATTATGAAAGGAATATATTCAATTATAAAGACTATTTCTCAAGACCAATCATTTCTTCAATGTTGAAGAAACTTTATACATCAAAGTCATGATCTAGATTCTAAAGAAACTCATCTCTTGTTGTTACATAATTGTTCCCAGAAATTTTTCTGTTTTAAAATTAATAGGTGCAAAAGCTTGAAGTAATTAACAAAATTCTAAGGACTATAAAATTGCCATAAACAGTCAGCTTGGAAATAAACAATACAAGTTCGTGAATATATCATAGGATATATCTAAAATTTCAGAACCCTCGTCAGTATTTTCTCAACGAAATCGTCAAGATACTAGAGGATGCCAACAAAAGACATATTTAAACATAATGGACAAGAACCGACTAGAAACAATTAAAATCTAAAACTAATTTAAATATCTGAGAAACAAAGCAAAAAATAAATCAGTCACACACATAGATGAAAACTAAAACATCACATAAACCCAGAATTTATAAATGAAAAACCAACAATCTGAGGTAATAGTCTGCAAAACAATACTAGTGAATCAGCTGAAAAGGAACATTCTGAATTTCACTCATCTAACTAAATTGTATTTTACTGTGGTTAATTGACAACTCAAGCAAGTTGGAAAATCTTTTGAGAATTTGCAAAATAAATTAGACATATTCCATGATTCTCTTAATACCTGCATGCGTGTTACCACAACCCATATAGGATTTGTCAGCAACACATTCAAGCACCTGCACACAGTTTATTTAAAGTAAGGGAAAAAAGGCCAGTTTACTGGAAAATTATACAAAATTACACTTTGTAATGCACATTTAGTCTTGATGTACTAGTCTACATGTACTCCAATCCCTTGCAACCCATTAACTGTACATATATATGTATTGAGAGAGAGAGAGAGACAGAGAGAAAGAGAGAGAGTTCAGAATCACCTAGAGAATGACAAGGAAACAGACAACTTGAAAAACATACCCTTGTAACTGATATGATACAGGTATTTAACAAAATTACATGCAATCTACATTGAAATACATACCCCGCAAATGCTGCAGAAAGAAGTGAAGAAAACATTCCAATAGAGCCATCACCAATGCCTTTCATCTTACGTTGAATTGCAGTAGCCTCTGCTCTTGTTCTAAAGATCTGATAGAAATAATAGTAAACACCCTGGATGTTGACAAAGACACCCGTTAGATAATATATATTACCTTTGTTTCAAAAGAAAAATTTTAGCTTATCAGACAACAGCTATAGGTCCAAAATGATCAAACAGCAGAGAAACTTCAGAATCAAAAATTGAGTCTCAATCATGGTATCACAAGAAACAAAGATAAACTGTTTGAAGCCATGATGATGAAATGCTCCACAAGAAGCAAGCTAAAGACTAATACTCCCTTCCTGAAACCAAATCATTGCTCAAGATATCATCTAATTATCTGGGCTCTCAATCCTATACATGTCTATCCATCCAAAAGTTATTGATACCCTTGTTAAGTTCATTATCTTCTTCATAAGATTGCCTTCCTCAACATATCATGTTTCTTGCAAACTAGTTCTCGCCTTAGTTAACCTACTTGGTCACTCGCAGATATTAAAATTTATTTTGTTCTTTTGTTCTTTACTCTAGTTTAGCTCACTTCCGTAGTACTTTTTGGTTACTATAGTGCATTGTAATTTGTAACTGATCTTTTCAATGAGTCCCATTTGTTACAATATGTAGTGGTTAAGCTTCACTTGAGGCCACAGCCAACTCTGTATTATATTCTTTGTATATGCCATTTGGGCCCTTGTTCACCTTGTATAGGTAAATATTTTGTAATATTTTATTATTTAACCTAAAGGTTGGTTCTTTAACCTTGACATAAAGGTCTCTTGTAATTGGATACATATACCCCCTCATACCAAGCATTTTGTTATCCGTGGTGTGTATTCTATTTTCCTTTAGTGAGATAATTTGGTGTCCATGGGCACCCTCTTATATCACGTGTTTGCTTTTTGTGAGTTATTTTTAGCACTTCTAGGTAATGTGTTGATTCCATTTGTTTCTAAGAACTGCTGTAAAATTCAACATGGTATTAGAACGGGTGTGAATCTCCATTACTTGATTGCTTGTCTTTGGCAAATCAGCTTCTATGGTGTCTCCTAAGAACAACAGCGTTCAGAGCAGCTAGAAGTTATTTCCATAAGCCACTAACAATTTGTCAAGAGGAATTGTTGAAAAAACCCTAGGTGGACTTGGATCGTCAGGATCTCACTGGACTTGGCAGATTTGCTCCAAGAGAAATATTCATCAACAGGTTCCTTGTTCCTCTCTTGACACTCAATCCAATCTCTTGTTTTTTAATTTCTGACCAAATGGATGCCCTAGTTTCAGGATTGAGTTTTCCAAGGTTTTTTGAAAACCTCATTTGTATTTTATGGATTTTTCAAAAAAATCCATTTCCTTTTCTCTTCCAGCATTTTGTGTCAAATAGCAGCACAAATGAGTGAATAGTCAGGTCTGCATAACCATCGTGGAAGCAAAAAAGAAGAGGCTAAACATTTTTCAACAGACCCCAAATGCTAGCAAAGTCATGGGCAGACTGTCGTGCATGGCAAAGACCTCTAAGCTGCTCAACAAAGTTGTTAAAATAGTTTGGCAACTTGTAACGGCTCCAATATAGGCATGTCGGCTACCTTTTTATTAGCTCGGGCCCTAGGTTTAGACAGTTGGCCCTTGAGCATTCGGGTTAGGGTTAATGATTGATTTAATCTATAAATAGGAAGATTTAGGTGATAGCTGAGACCATCTTTCATATTCAAATCTTAGTCGCATCTACTGCTCATATGAGACTTCGCCCTCTCTAAGTGGCTAAGGATTTACATTGATTTGAATCTGGAATTTGAGTATTGCATATTTGATTTTTTAGCAATTGGATTTGAATTATAATTATTATTCGGGTAATGTTATTTGCGCATTATTGGATTTCTATTGCTATAATTCTCAAGGTTGTTTCATAACAAGTGGTATCAAAGCTTCGATTTGAACTCCTTGAAGGGTGCGAACTTGCAACAGATGGGCACCCTAACATTCTAGAATCTCTATCGAACATTATTGCTGCCTCTTTCCTAGTAATTTTTTTCAGTCCATTTGCTAGTGCAATTATCTTCTAGAATAGTGAGAGTTTGCTATTGTTATTTCCATTTCCCAAACCTAAAAAAAAAATCGGGTGTTGTTGGACACTTGTGAGAGACCTGTACCATTGTGAACACTTCGAGGCGGTCAAAACAAGGGGTATCTCCGACAACATTGTTTTGGAAAACGAGTGTCCCGAGACCCTTGCGAGAGACCTGTTTCTTTGCGATTGTCTCTTCAAACTAACAAATAGGTATTTTTCACAACACCTTTTTTAATAGCACTCCCAAGTATTTTTTGAGTTTTTCAATTGCCCCTAGTGTATAAATGAACCCTATTGCCACTACTAGTTGGGCGCGAGGCAACGGTCGATTGCAACGTATTGTTCATTCAGAGGATGTGTATGAGCAAAAAGAAGCGCTAAACCAGAAGTCTTCATAAGCATCACAACACTTGCCCAAGTATTAGTAGTTTTGAACGTCTTCTTTCTTCCTTAAACACCATGGCTTTGCCTCCTCCCAACACCTCGAGTTCTTCTTCTCCCCCTCCCAATAACCCTCCCCCGATCACTCCTCTCGCTACCCCTCCAATTGGTAAACCTCTTCCAAGTACTATTGACCCTAATCAACATGCATATCTTTTGAATCAAAACCAAACAATTACTTCCATTGCCAAGTCCATGGATAACATCCAAAGATTCCTATAAATATCTTCTACTATACCTCCTCTTGTCCAAGGGTCACAACAAATTGCGCGGCAACAACCTCCAATTATTCTTCAAGCACCAAATACTAGTGTTCTTCCACAACCACCACCTGTTCATAATCCTCCAAATCCCTATGGAAGTCACTAACTCCTTATCCCACCCAAGGTTCTCCTTTAGTTATGGGTGCTTATGACCTAGGCTTTGTTTCTGACCTAGATTCCACACCAAAGGTGCTACTAATTTCTTTAACTGGCCTCATGAAGTTCCTGTTCCTCGCATCAACATGCCCACCTTTGAAGGTGTCGATCCACGAGGGTGGCTGGCCAAGATGGATAGCCTTATCTACCTACACCATGTTCCTAAAGTAGGTCGTATCGCATTAGTAGCTTCTAAGTTGGGAACCCAAGCTCATCAATGGTTGTTGTGGCAGCTTCACCAACATGGGGGTTCTCTTTTGTGGCCTGACTTCAAAGAACGATTTCTTTGAAGATTTGACAAAGGATCTTCCATATCGTATGTGGTCCATCAAACAAACCAAATAGGAACAATAGAGGAGTATTGCTCTAAGTTCATCTGTATTCTCACCTACACCCACCAATTGAACCCAACGGTGGTGGTATCAGCCTTTTGCCATGGTCTTAAGGATTAAATTCAGCGTGAAGCCGACATGCTCGATCCCTATATTCTCAACGATGCTCAACATATAGCTTTAGCGATAGAACAAAAGTTCCAAGATTCCAATCCCCAACACAAACTGACTTCAACTCTCGCCGTCCTTATCGCAATAATGAGTGTTCCCAAGGATTCTTCTATTTCAAATGTTGTTCTCACCATCCCCAAGATCAGGCCTATGAAGAATGTCATAATTTTCAAGTAGAAGGCAAAGACATAGCAGTATATGAAGATGAAGATTCATTACAGCAGGAACAACCGACAAAAGTAGATGAGGCGGAACATGAAGATGATACCATGGCTCTCTCTGTTCACACTCTAATAGGGCTCCAAGCTCACTATACTATCAAGGTACAAGGATTTATCAAACGAAATCACATCACTATGTCAATTGATTCAAGTAGCACACAACTATATAGATAGTAAGACAACGAAGTCCTTGGGCTTGTATATTAACACTTCAAATCAAGATATATTTCAAGTCTTACTTGCAAACAGGAATACCGCTCAATGTGTGGGTCGAATGACTAAATTTAATATCCAAATGGAGGATTATACTTGGTTGGGCAATATCTTTGCTATAAACCTAGGTAGTTCAGATGTCATCTTGGAAGCACAATGGCTATATTAGATTGGTGATGTTACAATTAATCTACAAAAATTATATGTCAAATGGACAGAGATGGGAAGAGTCATTTATCTCCAAGGAATCCAATCCCCTTCCCTCTAAGGTGGTTAGTTCACAAAACATGGAAGAGATATTGAAGAAAGGTGGTTGTAGATTCTTTGCCCAAGTCAATTGCATGTTGGATTAGTCTTCAGAGTTGTTTCTTCCAACTCTTCCTTCAAATCAAGATATATTTCAAGTCTTAATTGAAAACAGGAATACCGCTCAATGTGTGGGTCGAATGACTAAATTTAATATCCAAATGGAGGATTATACTTGGTTGGGCAATATCTTTGCTATAAACCTAGGTAGTTCAGATGTCATCTTGGAAGCACAATGGCTATCTTAGCTTGGTGATGTTACAATTAATCTACAAAAATTATATGTCAAATGGGCAGAGATGGGAAGAGTCATTTATCTCCAAGGAATCCAATCCCCTTCCCTCTAAGGTGGTTAGTTCACAAAACATGGAAGAGATATTGAAGAAAGGTGGTTGTGGATTCTTTGCCCAAGTCAATTGCATGTTGGATTAGTCTTCAGAGTTGTTTCTTCCAACTTTTCCTTTAAATCAAGATATATTTCAAGTCTTAATTGCAAATAGGAATACCGCTCAATGTGTGGGTCGAATGACTAAATTTAATATCCAAATGGAGGATTATACTTGGTTGGGCAATATCTTTGCTATAAACCTAGGTAGTTCAGATGTCATCTTGGAAGCACAATGGCTATCTTAGCTTGGTGATGTTACAATTAATCTACAAAAATTATATGTCAAATGGACAGAGATGGGAAGAGTCATTTATCTTCAAGAAATCCAATCCCCTTCCCTCTAAGGTGGTTAGTTCACAAAACATGGAAGAGATATTGAAGAAAGGTGGTTGTGGATTCTTTGCCCAAGTCAATTGCATGTTGGATTAGTCTTCAAAGTTGTTTCTTCCAACTCTTCCTTCAAATTTATAAAACATTGTGGATCGCTATGAGGTCTTTAGTAAGCTCACGGGTCTTCCTCCTAAGCACACACATAATAATGTCATCCACCTTAATTCAGGAAGTCAACATCCTAATGTGCATCCTTACCATTATCCTCAACCCCAAAAGTCAAAAATTGAGAAGTTGGTTTAGGAAATATTGGAGCACGGAATCATTCGTCCAAGCATTAGTACATACTCCTCTCCGGTTGTGATGGTATGATGCAAGGATAATTCATGGTGCATGTGTCCTAATTTTTGTACTCTCAACAAGATCACTATCAAAGATAAGTTTCCTATCCTTGTTATAGATGATTTGTTGGATGAATTGCATGGTGCTAGATACTTTACAAAACTAGACTTGTGTTTTGGGTTTCATCAAATTATGGTTAGGGAAGAGGATATTCCTAAGACTGCTTTTCGTACACATGAAGGTCATTATGAGTTCCTAGTCATGCCTTTGGGTCTCGCTAATGCTCCTTCCACTTTCCAAAGTCTCATGAACTCTACCTTTCATCCTTTTCTTCGCAAGTTTGTCCTAGTTTTCTTTGATGATATTTTAATTTATGGCAAGTCCTGGGAGGATGATCTAGTTCATGTTGACAAAGTTCTTCACACATCACAAAGGAGAAAAAAAATTGTCAAAAGGTCCAAATGTTCCTTTGGGGTCCAAGAGGTAGAATCCTTGGAACATATAGTAACTCAATAAGTCGAGGTAGATCCTAACAAGATCAAAGCTATGCAAGATTTGGCCCTTGCCCCAATCCCTTAAATAACTTCATGAATTTTTAGGACTCAAAGGCCACTACAAAAAATTTGTCCGCAACTATGGCAAGATCTCACTACTCTTACTAAAAAGGAAGACTTTGTATGGTATAAAGCCACATCCCAAGCCTTCCAAGCCCTCAAAGAAGCTATGTGTGCCACTCCTCTTTTTGGCCATTCCTAACTTTAGCAAACATTTTGTCATTGAGTGTGATGCTTCCAGCACAAGTATTGGAGTTGTTTTGATGCAAGATGGACACCCATTAGTCTTTGAAAGTAAGCAACTTTTAGGCAAGAATCTAGGACGGTCCACTTATGAGAAGGAAATATTAGTTGTTTTGCATGCCATAGATAAATGAAGGCCTTATTTGTTGGGGCGTTGTTTCATCATCAAGACCGACCATAGCAACCTTAAGCATTTCTTAGAGCAACGTCTCTCATGTCCTGAACAAAATAAATGAATGACCAAGCTCTTGGGTTATGATTTTGTCATTGAATACAAGAAAGGAAAGGAAAATGTGGTGGCTAATGCCTTGTCTCGCAAATATGAGGATGTTGTTGTTGTCAATGCCATCTCTAGTCCTCTTCCACAATGGCTTTCTCAACTTCGGAAAGATTGTCAGATACAACGATACCTACATTTGCATTCTCAAGATTCAACACTATTCCTTTCACACCACTAGCAAATTCGACCATTTCCCCAGCTTGAATCTTGTTGAATCCATGGACACGTGCAATCCCGTCTCCAACTGGGACCACTCGACTGATCGCATCAACGTCCAGATTGGTGCTATATTGCTAATTTTCCTTTCTGATAGAGTAGTGAGTTTAATGAAAATTTAGAGTAGGCATACATCCGGATGAAATAACCCAAGCTTTTCAACCCACCTTTAGATGGGAGAGGCTCAACCGACATCTATAAATTCAATCGGTTGAGGGCTTGATTTTAACATTGAATTACTAAAAGCTTGTAAATAGTAAGATGAGGTGATAACGATCGATTGATGAGGTGATAACGATCGATTGATGTCCATGCTCGTTTTAACAAACAAGACGAAAAGGGTCGACCCGATTCTTCTGATCTTGTCGACCGGGTTGTTTTGGGGACCTATTCTCGAGGAGTGAACTATTAAAGTTTTTGAAGGGGTCATTTTCTTTCTTCCAACTGCTTGCGCAGTTGGTCCACCTCTTCCTTAAGTTCCTGTTCTTGTGTTCGTAGCCCTGCGGCTTCTTCCTGAAGCTTTCGCGCTTGTGTCTCCAGCTCGACGATCCGTTCAGCCTGTCTACTCAAGGCTAAATTAACCTCCCGACTAAAAAAGTATTTGCTCGTCGATTGCCACTAATTCCTGCAACCTCATTCCCAGCCGCTCTAATTCAAGATCATAAATTTGTTTTCGTAGGAAGCGCCGGATTTCATCCGAAGAAATATCTCTTGGTAGGATTGAGTCAGGGCCAATACGCCCAGCTTGAATAAGGTTATGTTCTATCTGTCTCCTTAAAAATGGGTCGTCGATCCGATCCCAGAAACGACTACCTTGTCGTTGCACGGCAACCGGCCTCCTATCCGCTGGAACCTCCACAACGGGGCGGCCCCGCGCCTCGCCTCTTTGGGAACTTTCTGGCACCTCGGGCGCTGGATGGAGAGGGGCGGGCTCTTGCCCCTGTTCGAAAAAACGCCGACCGAAAAAGGAGATCCAAGGTCCTTTCAGAAAACAATGGTTCGGGTGCGCGCCACCTCTGAAGAATAAATCTTATTAAGAACGGCTTCTATTTCCCTCATAAAGGAGGAGTCGTCGTCGTCCCTAGTTCCAAATAAATGCTGCGTTAAGGAGTACATAAATAGAAGAAATAACCAAAAAGAAGGGTGCAAAAATAATAGAATATTTTTTGTATAGGGAGGAAAGACGTTGCCCGACGACAACACTTTTTACCCTCAATAACAATTCTGGAGAGGAAGAGCTTCAAATCCCACCATAAATGACGAACTCCAAAAACCTGATAGCACAACGCTAAGAAAGTCAGACTTTTTACGGTTAGCGCGAACTTTGGTTCTATGACATAGAAGAGGGATTGGTAGGTATTGGTATAAGTAAGGCTTACCCCACCTATTTCCAAGCCCACAATGAGACTGAACAAAACCATAGTGGCTGAGAAAGCCCCCGGGATTCTATGGAAAATTGGAAACGTCGAATTCTGCTGCGGCATGTAAATACTAAGATGAGGTGATAACGGCCGAATGATTTTCATGCTTGCGTACTGTGAGTATTTGGGTTGGCCCGATTTTGATCTTCTCGACCTGAGGGTTTGGGACCTATTCTCGAGGAGCGATTTCGGAACTATGAACTATGAAAGTCGGATAGAAAGGAAACTCTTGCCCAAAAAAGCAACTTGAAGCTTTTCCAGATAAGAGAAGCTTTGAATTTGAAAAAGCTGCTCTCCCATCTCTCCCAATCTCTGAGGGATAGAGAGCTTTATTCAAATAAGGTCGTTTTATATACGTATTAACAACTGAACCCCTCTCTCCTTTTAAAAACAAGGATAGAGAGTCTTAAAAGAGAGCTCTCCGATTAGGCGGCGGCTATAATAGAGAGGGGAGAGGAGTCGATTCTCTTATATACGTATTAACAACTTTAAAATAGGCTCTCTATCTTCCTTTTTAAAACAGAGGGGCCCGAGCCGGGAGTATTTTAAAGCCAAGGCCAGGTCCCCTTCAGAATAGAGAGTTTAAATGGAATTAAAAAACTCTGGTTCCTCTCAACCCGCTCTTTTTAATTCCGTTTTAAAATAGAGGGGACCCCTTCCCCTTCAAAAATAGAGAGGAGTGCCCAGATTTAATAATTTGATTTAACCCTTTAGAAATGGAGAGGCCTAGGCCTAGGCCCAAGATTTTAAAAACAAGCAAGCACTCCCTTTCGGTTTTTATTTTTAAAGGGTCTCTCAAAATGCAAGTTTTTTAAAAGCGCTCTCTATTTTAAAACCCCTTTAAAACAAAGAGAAGAGGAGAGGAGAGCTCTGTATCTATAACCATTGTTTCCTCTCAGAAAAATCCAAGGGCATGCTCTCTCTTTTCAAAGGTTGTGGATGGTGAGCTCTAGTTTATATATATGGAAAAGTGACCCCTTTAAAAAAAGTGGATTTTCACTCTAGAGATCGACTTCCCCAATGTTATTTCTTTGGTTTATATATATGGAAAAGTGACCCCTTTAAAAAAGAAGGATTTATGCCTAGGCCCAAGCCCATGATTTTAAAGGCAAGGCAAGGGCACTCTAGAGATCAACTTCCTCAATCAAATTTTTAGACCTGGTTCCCCTCCAAAAAACCTCTTGTATAAAGGGAGGGGAAAAGTGACTCGATTTTCTCTTCCGTGAGGTGAGGTGTGCATATTGTCTGATGCTTCGGACGAATATACAATTCCAACGGTGTGTTGAGTCAATGATTCCTTTCCGTGATTGAGCTGCTGCCAGGACCCCTTCTCGATTATAGTATGCGCGCTCTACTGAATCAATGGACTTGGTTGGCTGATTTTAAGCCCTTGCCATTCCCTTTTAGAATGGAGAGAACTGCCTTTCCATCTTTTTCAAAGAGTAGAGCTCCCTCGATCCCCTTTTAAAATAGAGAGTCGCCTGGTTGTTTAGAATAGAGAGGAAAAGAGAGCATACGGAATATAGATTGGGTAGATCCAATGTAGATCTAATCCATAGTTTTGTGAGTGTAGGGATTAGATGCGGGGCTTCCATTCATAGCCCATTTAAGAGCGAGAAAAGAGGCTTCCATTCGAATCTATATTTAAAGAAGCCAAATCCAAGCATAATTTACTAGAGAATAGGAAACTCCCTTTTATTTTAAGAGGAATAGAATGAAATAGAATAACAAGCTTTAAAGGTTAGGAGTATCCTTCGCCATTTGATAAGCCTCTTAAGTTCTGATCTGATGCCCTCTATTTTTAAGGGGAATCGGGTTCACCTCTCCTCTCTATTTTAAAAGATAAAAGACTGCTCTTGGACCTCTTTTCAAAAGCCCTAAGGCCATCTCTCAAAAAGCATTCGGGGCTTATAATATTTAAAGAGGAGTGGGCAGGTTAAGGAAAAGACATTTAAGACAATTGAAAAGGTTGAGCTCATTGAAGGAAGGAAGAGAGTTAAGCTGGAATTAAAGAAAGCTCCCCTCCCCTCTATTATTAAAGGTTAAAGGTAAAGGTGTGCTTAAAAACCTTCGACTTGTTCTCCCTGGGGTTCATTCGTTACCTTCAAGTTTCAAAGCTTGAAATCTCCCACTGCAATAATCATTCGCTACCAGAGAGTTTTCGGGTTGATTCGTAACTAACCAAGTGCTATTATCGGTGCTCTGGATTGGGCCTGGGTGGGTTAATTCCATCAGCTTTAAAGTGGGGTAAGGCTTTGAAGTGGTAATCTCATCCGTCCAGTGGTAGAGGGAGAAGGCGTCAGTTCGCCAACCCTGCAGTAGGCTGTGGTGTTATGGAGTGGGTAAAGGGAGTGAAGAGAGCGAGTAAGTGGTTGGGTACGTGTCGTCCCTCCCTTCCCCATATCCCGGTAACCTCCGCATTCAGTAGGTCAAGAATGCAGGTCTGGATCTCCTTTCCCCCACAGTAGGCAGTGCTGGTAACTATCCGTCAGTGTGGTTCCAAGATGACCATATATGTGCGTAGGCGATTCCCAGAAGCCGGAAATACCCCTGCCTGTTCCTATCCTCTCGGTAGGGAGAAAGAATGAAAGAAAATAACCAAAAAACTAAAGAATCCCAGAAAAGCCCACAAAGAAAAACAAGAAAAAACAATATCAAACCCGAAAACGGCCAAGAAAGGAAAGAAAGAAAAGGAGAGCGAGGGGGGGGCGTCAACGGAAAAGGCTGCCAGAAACGGAAAAGAAAGGAGGGGAGGACGACTAGGAGGGCAACCCAAGAACCCCCAAAACCCCCGAGCAACGGAGAAGTTCATAAACCCCCAGCACCCCGACAACCGCGTCAGTGACCCCCTCACCGATGGGGGGACCCGGGTGATGAAAGGGATAGCCGAGTTAAAGGGAGATCATGAGAACGGAGTTATCCCCAGAAAGGGACAACGTAAAGGGACACAGGTGCCCAAGCAAAACCTACCCGGACAAAAGGGCAACAAAAGGGACAGGTCCAACTACCAAGCAAAACAGCAAACCGCCCCCAAAGGGACACCAACAGTGGGAGCACCCGAGTCCCAAGACCACAGAGGCGAGGAGGGAGAACACCCCCAACCGGAAGCCGGGAAACCGGGGAAAGGGGGACGGATCAGGAGGGCGCACACCCGAACCCGAGCACCCCGAGGGAGGGGAGAACCCCCAAAGAAGGCGGTTCTCAGCTTCGCTAACCTCATAGTGGGCAGTGGGTGGAGCTCTTCTATCTGATGGGGTGAGGGCCTCTGTGCCCCTAAAAAACCCCTGGTGGGCGATTTTAAGGTTCTCAGCTTCTCCCCCTCAGAAGGTGATCGGTAGGGAAAAGAAGGCAGGTCTCAACCGGATAGAGAGCCTCGGCCTAGGGCTGGTTGGTAATGTGTGGGTACAAGCTCCGACTAAGGCAAGGGAAGAAGCTGGGGCGGGGCCTTTGTATCAGCCCACAAGCCCCCGGAGGGCCAGGTGAAGGGATAGGACGGGAACGAGTGGGTAGAACCCGGTCCCCATTCTCTCGGTAGGGGAAAGAAGGCAGGGCTCAACCGGATAGAGAGCCTCGACCTAAGGGTTTGGGTATTCCATCATCCACAAATTGAATCAACACGAAGATATTATATGACATTCGAGTGTTGTCGTTATATTCGATCGGGGAACCTCTTTCTATTTTAAAAAGGGGAAGAAGCTCACCCATTAGATATGGGATTGGAGGCGTTGATTCAATAATGTAATCTATCCTTCGATGAGCGCAGGGAACCTCTTCAATAAGTAATTGCACTCTCGAGATCCCTCTGGCAAGTGAATGAACGGAATAGCGGCACACTCTACCGAGCTTCTTAGAGGTGATCTAGCATAGAGAGGGGAGAGCCGGCCCATCCACTTGTTCGTAATGACTCCCTACCCCGGTGCTATGATTCCCTAGGGAATTCCATTCACCGAAACCGTTCCTTATATAAGAGGGTCATCTTCTTTTCCGATAGGCGGTTGTTGCACCGGTAGATCTACGAAGTGTTGTTAGTTGCGCCCAATCCATATACGGTGTTATGTCACTTGCCCGCCTTTCACTCATCAAAAACATGAGGCTCCCCTTCTGAAATAGAGAGCAGACAGGAGCTCGACCTCATAATTCTGAAGGCATTCGTAATCCCCCTTTAAAAATAGAGAGGGCCGGGCCGGAAAAAACCCAACCGATCTATTGGAATACTGCGATCTCCTTTAGCCCTTTAAAAAACCCAAGGAGAGGTTCTGATTACTCGTCCGTCCACCCGGCGGCCACCCTCTGGGTCCGAATGGGGCGATGGATAGTGAATATACAAGGGAGAAAGGATAATGGGCGAATCGGGAAAACTATCTCATGCTTTAGTAATCTGGTTCGTCAGCGCCGGGGTATCCGTCATGATCAGCACGCCGGCCGTAGAGGCTAGAGCTGGGAAAGCAACAGAAACAACTATATCATACGCCTTATATAAGGTCGGGGAGCGGAGTCATGGGCTGGGACCGGGAGCTGTACGCTGCCGAGTCGACTGGGTGAGTCACCTGCGCTCCGGTGTTACCTCTAGCCCCATCACCCCCGCGAAACACAACAGCTAAGGAATAACAAAAGCCTCCCAATCACTCTTCTCCCGGGCCACAGCCCTCTCTATTTCAAGAGGAGATAGAGGCGATAACCTTTCTCGCGCACATACTTAGAGCTCTTTGAATGGGTCCGACAGCGGCACTTACTGTATAGAATAGGATGGGGCTGTCGCTTCTACCGCTGATGAACCACTTGATTCCCCAGCAATGTTTCCAGGGGCGGAAGCGTAAGCGGGGTTTAGGTTGTGTTTGACCGTCGCGTACTTCCCCCATTTTAAGAGCACTGATTTCGCTTCGGAAGAAGCCCATGCTTTTCCCTTTCAATTCCCCGCTCCCGAACTTTCACTTGAGGACCAGCTACCGATCCAGGGCCACCAGGACTCGAGCTCCACGCACTCCCCGGCTGGAGCACCTCTCGTACTTCATCACTATAACGAATAACGAAACTTTTAATAAGCGCACTACCTTACCTGCTCGAATAAGAACATGGGCCAAAAGGTAGAGAAGGTAGAAGGAACCCGCCCCGGCCAAACACAACAGAAAAGAGGTCTGAAAGCTGAGGAGAGATGTTGTCCGGTTGGCCTATCGAGCACTTTAAAATAGAGAGGGAGGAGTTCCATTGCTTTAAACAGCCTCATCGCCCCTTGTTGATCTAGAGGTTGTGCAGATCATTTAGGAAAGGGAGGCGGGCTCATCATTGCATTCTTGTTTCTCATATACTAATGGAGTACTTTGCAAAAAGGATCGCATTTATCTTCCTCAATCTTCGGCTATTAAGTCAAATGTTCTCCAAGAATTGCGTACATCTCCTTTGGTTAGACATTCAGGATTCTTGAAAACATAGCAACGGGTGAAGCAATCTTTTTCTTGGAAAGAATTGAAAGTAGATGTCAAAATGTTTGTGGTCGAGTGTGAGGTGTACCAGTGTAACAAAGGGGAAACAATTAAAACTCCTAGATTGTTGCAACCCTTGCCTATCCCTGATTGCCAATGGGAGCACATATCCATGGATTTCATTGAGGGCCTTCCCAAATTTGCAGGCAAAACAGTGATCTTTGTGGTAGATTGCCTTTCCAAGTAAGCTTATTTCTGTGCACTATAGCATTCCCTAATAAAAGGTGGCCAAGGTACTTCTTAATTATGTTTTTAAATTGCATGGTATGCCCAAAACCATTGTGAGTGATTGTAACTTTGTCTTTACCAATAACTTTTGGAAAGAATTGTTTTGTCTTAGTGATACCAAGTTGAATATGTCTTCTTATCACCCTCTATCGAATGGTCAGACAAAGATTGTTAATAAATGTTTGGGTACTTACTGTTGTTTTGCTGACAAGCATTATCACTGGGTTCATTGGCTCTCATTAGCTGAATGGTGGCACAATACTCCTTACCATTCATCCCTAAAGATGTCCCCATTTGAAGCAATGTATGGTCAAAAACCTCCATCAATGGCAAACTATGTTCTAGGCTCCTCCAAGGCTGCCCAAGTAGATGATTTGTTACAGCAACGACGACTTTTGCTTCAACTTCTTAAAGATAATTTGACCCAAGCCCAGAACCTCATGAAGCAACAACAAGATTCACACCATTATGAACAACAATTTACTATAGGAAATATGGTCTTTTTACGCCTACAAGTAATTGTCCTTGAAGACCAAGTCTAATCAGAAGTTGTCTCCTTGATTTTATAGGCCCCTACAAGGGGGTTCATCACATTGGTGAAGTGACATATCAGTTGGAGCTTCCAACATCTTCTCGCATCCATCTTGTCTTTCATGTATCTTGTCTCGAACAAGTTACTAGCCAAAAAGTGTTGTCCCAATCGAAGCTTCTAGTACTCGATGAATAAGGTTGAATCACTCTCTAGCCTAAAGTAGTGTTGCAGTCCAATGTTTGTTATCTTCGGTCTCGACAAATTCAAGAGTTCCTCATCAAGTGGCAGGACCACCTAGAAGAAGACGCTACATGTGAACCAGAGAGCATTTTCCAGTCTTTTCCAACTTTGAGGACAAAGCTTTTGAGGGGGGGGCGAGCCACGTAAAAGTTCCAATATTGCCACATTGGCTATCTTTATTTTTATTGTCTCGGGCCCTAGGTTTAGATAATCAGCCCTTGAGCCCTAGGGTTAGGGTTAACAATTGATTTAATCTGAAGAGTTAGGTGGAGGTTGATATCGTCTTTCATATTCGAATCTTAGTCGCATCTGCTGCACATATGAGACTTTGCCCTCTCCAAGTGGCTATGAGACTTCGCCCTCTTTAAGTGGCTAAGGATTTGCATTGATTTGAATCTAGAATTTGATTATTGCATATTTGATTTTTTGGCAATTGGATCTGAATTATTATACTTATTTAGGTAATGTTATTTGCGCATTATTGGATTGTTGCTGCTACTGCTATAATTCTATAAGTTGTTTCATAACACAACTATTTTGCTGCACTGGCATGTGAGAATATCCTGATTGGTTTTATTCAGCAAAACGGTTGTGTAGGGCAAACCATGACAAATACAAATGAATCGTTAGCGTTTTTGGATACTTTGCGGAATTTTTTAAGGGATCCAATTCAACACTTTTCTCCTTTTGCCTCAAGTACATGTTTTTCAATGTCAAAAGTTTGCTCTATTTCCCCCCTTTTCTAAAAAATTCAAATTTGAAATTAGAAAATATTCCCAAGTGGGCAGGAAAAACCACAAGCACCTTGTGCACCATCGCATGTGTGACATCAGCATGAGTGTGCGCACAAGTGTAGGAGGCGCATGACAAAGGGGAACATCCCCTTCATTTAGTAATGGCAACGCTATTGGTTTTGATTAGCAACCCAACCAAGAAGGCTACAGGAGCCTCCCTTAGGGCTTGGGACCATAGAGATCCTGGTTCGAATCCCCATTTGCCCACATTTTTATATGAATACTATGATGTCATCCCTTTGACTGTTGACATCAACATTTCTTAGTTGGCATTGTGCAATGATATGACACAATCTGATGACATGACACATGGTGATGGCGTCTCGCCCTTTTCTAGCACATGATGACATTGCACTATTTAACATGGCACCATGTGATGACATGGCACCCTGAGATGATGTGGTAGTCGGATATGGCGTGGCATCCATACTCCGTGCTAACATGGCACATGATGATGTGGTAGGTGATGATAGGGTAGGGGCCAATGTGGCAGATAGAGCGCCACATGGCAGGTATAAATATGGGTTTGACCAATCACATTCTACCAAATCATCGAACCCATTGATCGTACAATTGCACAATCAGCAACACTTTTGGAAAAGCATGGATTTTATAGCAAACCAAAGAGCGACAAGTGGCACAATCTAATTCACAAGTTGTAGGGTGAATCAAAGCATGATAAGTGATGCAATCTAGTTCATTGGTACATTGCTTGATGGCCTACACAGTCCACACCCAATTGGAAACCCCCTGTATAGGACAATGACATGTGGCATCACCTCATTCGCCAGTATGTTGTCCAATCAGCACTTAGTTGGAACACTCTTGGCCACTCCACAACAACACGTGGTGGCCTCCCATTCACTACAGGTGCAAATAACTTTTAAGTTTTCAAATGTTTTGGTGGCATTTTGTGTGATTTTAGGGTCAAACTTCTAGGGACCATAACTTTTGCATATGGAAAGCGTTTTGAGCCCCTTTTTTTTCAAATCACATGATTTTTCAAGATCTCTACATTGGTAGTGTTGTTTCTAGTCACAACTGCATGCAAGATTTTATATTTTGGCAAGAAAGTTATGGATCAGCATGTGCCCTTGTTGAATGGTCCAAACTATGCCACTTGGAAAATCAAGATTGAAGCTCTGCTCCAAAGCAAGGGGTTGCTCAAGTATGTGAATGAGGAGCCTTGAGGGACTGATTCTGAAGAGAGAAAGCAATTGTTCAAGGATAAGAAGGATGAGGCTCTTGGTGTGATAGCTCTTCATGTTGACAAGATCTATGACACTCATGTTAGCAGCACTACAGATCCCAAGGAATTGCTTGACAAATTTCAAGGGTTGTGTGATCGTATTGATTCCACACAAATCAACAGATTGGAGGCAGAGCTTGCTACCTTGATTATGGACTCCTTTGATACCGTTGATGAGTATATCAGTCAGTTCAAGAAGTTGCAAGATGACATTCGGACTACTAGAGGGATTCCAAAGGGGGCAAGAGAGGAACAAGAAGTTGTGGATAAGGAGAAAAACATTGAGCTTCTCAACATCATGTTCAACAATGTCTTGAAGACATATGAGATAGTTGTTATGTTTGAGATGCTTCGTGTCTACTTCCCAGATTTCCTCCTCTAATTGATGAAGTGTTCAAATACCTTCTTCACCATTAAGCTCAAAGACAACAGCGTAAGGGTCATCCTCTCATCAATTAGGCTCATGCAAAAGAAGTGATTAAGGCTAAAACTGACAAGAAGCCAAAGCAGAATGAGAAGAAGCCCAAGAAGCCCTTCAAAAAACCAACTTGTGAGTTTTGCAAGGACAAGAAAAGTAGAGTTTTGTCAAATTCGCATCAAGAAGCTTGAGGAAGCAACCAAAAATGGGGGGTGTTAATGTTGCTCTCTTCTATGCACAGAGTGAGGATAATCACGATGGTGAAACCTCACAAGCTCATGTAGTTGTTCATTCAGCATATTGGACATCCACTTCTTTTGATGAGTGGATTGCAAATTCAAGGGCAACAAGGCACATGACCAAGCACAAACACCTTCTACATGATTACAACACACTGCATTCGAGAGAGTATGTTGTCATTGGAGATGACTCTTCCTTACAGGTGGCAAGTTGTGGAGAGGTTAGTATTGGATCTTCTTCATTTGATGAGGTTCTTCATGTTCCTAGTGTTGGCCCCAATCTTTTGTCTATTTATTGCATCACCCATACAAACAAAAAGGTAGAATTTTGGCCTGATCGTTGGGTGATCAAGGACATTGATGATGGATTCAAGACAATTGCCTCTGGATATTGTGATGAGTCAGATCAGATGTACAAACTAGGGGATAGACCAACTTCTCCTACTTCTTCCTCTCGAAAGAAAGATTTTGTGGCCATGGTGGCACAAGCAGATGATGAGAGTCAGTGATGGCATCACAGACTTGGGCATCTTAGCTATGGGTCACTGAGGTACATGAGTTATCATCAGATGGCTATTGGACTTCCTCATATTTCTCCTCCAAGTGGTGCATGTAAGGGATGTATTTTGGGGAAGCATCACAGAGAGTCCTTTCCAAAAGGGACAACAAGGCATGCCACATGACCCTTGGAGCTCATTCATAGTGATATTTGTGGACCCATGGGTACACATTCCATTTCTGGGAACAAGTACTTTCTTCTTTTCATTGATGATTTCTCTCGATATGTATGGTTGTATACTATTCGTACCAAAGATGAGGCTTTTGAGAAATTCAAGGCATTCAAAGCACTAGTAAAGAATCAACTAGAAAGAAAGATCAAGTGTCTTAGGTCAGATAGGGGAGGTGAGTACATGAGCAATGCTTTTCATGATTTTTTACTCTTCATGGTATTGCCTTTCAAAGGACTATTCATTATACTCCAAAGCAGAATGGGGTAGCCGAGAGGAAGAACAGGGTAATTATGGAGATGGCTCGCTATATGATTCATGCTAAGGGGATGGAGCACAAATTCCAATGTGATGTCATCATTTGTGCAGCATTCATCATCAATAGAGTTCCTACTAGAGCAATTCAAGGTATGACACCCCTTGAGAAGTTGACAGGTGGTAAGCTTGATGTGTCTCAATTTTGTATCTTTGGGTCTTCAACAATGAATCGCATAGCCAAAAATCTTTGGAAGTTGAAGGCACCGAAGAGTGATAGATGCATTTCTATGGGGTATTTAGATAAGTCTAAGACATATCATCTTTATGATCCTCAGAGGCATGAAATTCTTATTCGGGGAGAGGTGATTTTTAATGAGGTTCTTACAACAACTCTATTGAGCTTTTGGCCGAAGATCCTCTTGTTTCTCCAACTCCAACAAATGCTTAAGAGGTTCTTGTCGGCACTATTCCTATTGGGTCCTCTTAACCTTCTACTGAAGGCCCTATGCTTATAGATTTAACCTCGTCTCAAGTAGCACCTTCTCCAACACCTCCAGTCTTGGATTCTAGGAATGATGAGCTCAATACACCGGTTCCATGTACCTTAGTGATGGATGTTAGGCTAGGTGGTTAGTATGATTTAGATGCTTCAGTTTTAGCTTCTAATGTTGCTCCGTCTCAAGATGTGCCTAAGTCTTTTGTGGTTTGTTCAAAACCCAAGTGGGTTCAAACTCTCCTTCAGGATGCTCAGCCCATTCTTTCTATGGAACGACATCAAAAGGCCCCTTCCTAGGCCTTGCTCTTTAAGGTTGATAATTTTGGAGATCCTATCACCTACTCCCAAGCCAAGGGTTTGACCGAAATGGGAAGATGCCATGTTTGTTGAATATAGATCTCTAATGAAGAATTAGACATGGAAGCTTGTTCCACTTCCAGAAGGAAAGAATGTTGTTGAGTGCAAACGGGTTTGTAGGGCTAAGTACACTTCAAATGGTTGAGTTGAGAAGCATAAGGCATGCCTTGTTGCTAAGGGTTTCTCTAAAAAGGAGGGAATTGACTACTCTAAGACATTTTCCCCGATTGCTCGGATTATGATTCTATCCACAGTTGCTTCCTATGGTCAGAAACATCACATGTATGTGAAGAGTGCCTTCCTTCATGGTGAGCTTCAAAAGGAGACTTACATGCAACGACCGCTTGGTTTTGAGCTTGAGGGTTCCACCCCCTTGGTGTGTCGTTTGACTAAGTCCTTGAATGGACTAAAGTAGGCATCACGTGCTTGGTCTGGCAAGATCCACTCTTTTCTCAATTGCAGGTTTTGGCGATGTGAGGCCAAACATGATATTTACATTAAACATCAGGACAAAGAGACTTTGGTGATTGTGTTATATGTGGATCATTTTCTCATTACAGGCAACTCACCTACCTTGATTCAAGACATGAAGTCACAACTTCATGCTACCTTTCAGATAATAAATTTGGGGCTATTGCATTACTTCTTGGGCATTCAGATTGATCAGACTTCCTCTGGCATCACTATCTCACATCCTACGTATGACTTGGATCTTCTTCAACATTTCAATATAGAGGATTGCAAATCTACTCAGCCTCCTTTTGCTTCTAGATTGAAGCTTCCAAAAGATTGCACAACTCCCTTGGTGGATGCAACTCTATATCGGTCCCTTGTGGGATGTCTCATTTACCTCACTCACACTCAACCAATCATTTCCTCTAGAGTTAGCTATTGTTCCAGGTATATGCAGGCGCCTCGAGAGAATTGTTGGACCATGACCAAAAGGATTCTTCAATACATGAAAGGTACATATCAGATGGGTATTCATTATTCGTTTGGTGCACCTCCGATTTTGACAGGCTTCTCATATTCAGCTTGGGCTGGTGATTTGAATGAGCAACGCTTCCCTATAAGTTTTGTCTTCTACCTTGGTGTTGACCTTGTTTCTTGGTGCTTTAAACAGCAAACCACTATTTCTCAGTCTTCATGTAAGTTGAATATTGTGCTTCCAACGAAGTCACCAAACACCTGCAATGGATGCTTCTAATCTTGGAGTAGAAGGGCATTCCTTAGTTCCCCCCAATCACTCTTTGTTGTGATAATCAGAGCACAATCCAGTGTTCCATCAACAAACCAAGCACATTGAGATTCGAATGCACTATGTGTGATAGATTTATGTTCATGGGACGTTGGATCCTGATTTTGTGTCATTAGCAAAGCAAGCAGCAAATATTCTGACCAAGGTCATGCCCAAGATAACATTTGTGTGCATGTGAAAGAGTCTTGGCACAGGAGAGTATCCCTTAAGAGGGAATGACTAATAAGGGTCTCTCTATGTCCCTTGTTCAGCTTAAGGAGGGATGTTGGAATATGTGGTGGTTAAGCTTCACTTGAGGCCACAACCAACTTTGTATTATATTCTTTGTATATGCCCTTTGGGCCCTTGTACACCTTGTATAGGTGAATATTTTGTAATATTTTATTATTTAACCTAAAGGTTGGTTCCTTAACCTTGACCTAAAGGTCTCTTATAATTGGGTATAAATACCCCCTCATACCAACCATTTTGTTATCAATTGGAGTGTATTCTATTTTCCTTTAGTGAGATAATTTGGTGTCCACGAGCACCCTCTTATTGTAATGTCCCCATTTTTGGGTTCTCTTGCATAGTAGTTGGCACTAACCTTCTGGGTGTGTGTCAACCTTATCAGATAGGTTATTTGAGGTTACCAATGAGCTCAGATGGTCTAGAGGACCCATATGACATTTTCAGATGTTATTTTCGGTTTCCGATGTGTTCTCCAAGATTCTTGGAGAGAGCGTCTATTTATAGTGTCACCCGATCAGGTCCAATTCTCGTTATTTATCATCGGGATCACTCCAATGCAATCAGTTTTCGATTCCAATGTTGTTCAACCGTTTCCGCAACTTGGGTGTAATATTGAGTTATGTTTTAATTAATTTCACTAAGGTTGTTATTTTAATTAAAATCTTTTAATGGGCACCTTCGTGTTATAGCTCGTTGGAACTGAGATGGGAAGTTTTAAATGTTGGGATGCTAATAAAGTGATTTTGGTGTCGAGAATAATTAAATAATGAATTAAATCGTTTTTCGGGGGTATAAGGCTTATTTAATTAATAAAGTGATTTTATACTGAGTTTCCGGAAAGTTTCCAGAAAAAGTTATAAAAAGGGGGTTTGTGAGCTCATTTGGGATTACGCATGCTTATTCTAATTTCTGGAGGTAGATTTGGAGAGCTTTTTCAAAAGCAAAACCCTCGAACAAAACCCCGTGGGCAACCAGGTTCGGCAATGAAAGATTCTGCCCTAGTTGGTTTGTTGGAGAGATTGTTCGAATTTCTCATAGTGCGATTAACAACAAGGATCTTCCCAAATTTGTGAAGTCTCATTTTGAAACAAATTTGCAAAATAACAGATATATCAGCCGTTTACCTCATCGACCGCGTGGAGAATATAAAATATTATAGCGGTCGCTTGGGTGTATAACACACTCGATATCAAGTCATTGTTGGGCGAGTAGCTAACTAAAGGTTGCGCGATGCATATTTAGTGTTATCGTAGCATATTCCGACTCATTTTTTGTGTGTCGTGGACCTGAAAGGAGGTGACGTGGATTGCATGCTTGTCATAGCCACCGCCGACCTTGTGACTCCTTACCGTTGGCTGCCGAAGACGACCTACACTAATTGCGCCAGCATATGCATTAAGATCGCTGCAATCAAAGTATGGACGGGTATTTGTAGGTCGCGCGGAATATTGTGACCGCGACCCCTCAATCGTTCTTCACCCCATTTGTATTTAAATCGACCTATCTGCTGGTCGGATCAGCGCATGGTGTATATCAGGTCAGAATTTATGTTGAATATGAATATGCTTATAACTCTGATGATTTAAATATTTAAATCTGGAATTTGCTCCTTTATTGCTTTTGGTCTATTCGTTTGCTTTTATCCATGTATGCAACTCGAAACCCTCAAACAAAAATTAAAACAAAGCAAATTGCAAACACATCGCATTCCAGTAATTGGGAAAGAAAAATTTAAGTACTATACCCACCGAGGATATTACAGTGGTATCAGAGCTTCGAGCCTGCCAGCCTGTTGGGTTTCCGAATGAGTCAAAATAATTAATGAATCCAGAGAATAGGGAATATATCACATACAGGGTTCCACAGGAACCGAGTACCCGGGAAATGTTTAATGATCTGGCTAGGAGGCAACGAGAGTTGCAGCAAAACCTCAATCAGTTGATGGCTGTTATGATGGCATATAATAATAACAATGCTCAGCCAAATGGTGGGAACAACCAAAATAACAATAATGGGCGACAAGAGAATCAAAGAAACAATGGAAATGGCGAAGCCTCAGTGAATAACAGGGCTGTAAACCGGAATCAAAATGATAGGACAGCAAGCACTAGGCCCTTAATGCCTAACTTTCCTCCTAGGAACCCTCCGTAGGATGAAGTGGAACCTACAGTAAATGAGATGCAAGATCAATTTTTACAGCAGTGGACCAAGGCTAGTGCAAAATTCCAAGCCGGAATGTCCTTACAAGATTATGTGGAAATAAGGATGAGACAACAACCACACAGGAGAGGTAGATAGTATAATCAGGAGTTGCAGAGGAGAGTGGGGAAGTTGTTCATTCCTTACTATGACGGTTCAGGCAAGAAGATGGATACATATTTTCAATTGAATGCCATGCCGAAAGATGAGGCCATTTAGTCTGCCGCTTTACACCTTGATGGCATTAAGGAAGCTGATTTTGAGAGGTTTTATCTTAAAAACAAACCAGAATCAGTATTGCATGGAGCTGATTTTGAGCAAAGGCCAAGTGACTTTGTTGTTTTGGATCCACAACTCAGGGTTATTATCTTCTCTTTTGATTCAACTCCATGCAATACTGATTCTGCTTTGTTTTTAAGATAAAACCTCTCAAAATCAGCTTCCTTAATGCCATCAAGGTGTAAAGCAGCAGACTTAATGGCCTCATCTTCCGGCATGACATTCAGTTGAAAATATGTATCCATATTCTGCACCCATGATCTAGCTGAAGTCTTGCTTGAACCGTCATACTAAGGAATGGACAACTTCCCCACTCTCCTCTGCAACTCCTAATTATACTGTCGACCTCTCCTGTGTGGTTGTTGTCTCATCCTCATGTCCACATAATCTCGTAAGGACATTTCGGCTTGGAATTCCGCACTAGCCTTGGTCCACTCCTATAAAAATTGATCCTGCATCTCATTTATTGTAGGTTCCACTTCATCCTGCAAAGGGTTCCTAGGAGGAAAGTTAGGCATCAAGGGCCTAGTGCTTGTTGTCTTGTCATTCTAATTCCGGTTTACAGCCCTGTTATTCACTGAGGCTTCACCATTTCCATTATTTCTTTGATTCTCTTGTCGCCCATTATTGTTATTTTGGTTGACCCACCATTTGGCTGAGCGTTGTTATTATTATTTGCCATCATAACAGCCATCAACTGATTGAGGGTTTGTTGCAACTCTCGCTGTCCCCTAGCCAGATCATTAAACATTTCCCGAGTACTCATTTCCTGTGGAACCCTGTCACCCATATTTACCTCTTCTTCTGAATCTAAGCTGAGAGCACCTCTTCCCCTTGGTCCTCTTCTCCTGTATGTGATATATTCCCTGTTCTCTGGATTCATTAATTATTTTGACTCATCCGGAAACCCAATAGGTTGGCAGGCTCGAAGCTCCGATAACACTATAATAACCTCGGCAGGTATAGTACTTAAATTTTTCTTTCCCAATTACCAGAATGCGATGTGTTTGCAATTTGCTTTGTTTAAATTTTTGTTTGAGGGTTTCGAGTTGCATACATGGATAAAAGCAAACGAATAGACAAAAGCAATAAAGGAGCAAATTCCATATTTAAATATTTAAATCATCAAAGTTATAAGCATATTCATATTCAACATAAATTCTGACCTGATATACACCATGCGCTGATCCGACCAGCAAATAGGTCGATTTAAATACAAATGGGGTGAAGAACGATTGAGGGGTCGCGGTCACAATATTCCGCACGACCTACAAATACCCGTCCATACTTTGATTGCAGGGATCTTAATGCATATGCTGGTGCGATTAGCATAGGAGGTCTTCGGCAACCAACGGTAAGGAGTCACAACGTCGATGGTGGCTATGACAAGCATGCAATCCACGTCATCTCCTTTCAGGTCCACGGCGCACAAAAAATGAGTCGGAATATGCTACGGTGGCACTAAATATGCATCGTGCAACCTTTAGTCAGCTACTCGCCCAACAATGACTCGATATCGGGTGTGTTATACACCCAAGCGGCCGCTATAATATTTTATATTCTCCACGCGGTCGATGAGGTAAACGGCTGATATATCTGTTATTTTGCAAATTTGTTTCAAAATGAGACTTCACAAATTTGGGAAGATCCCTGCTATTAATCGCACTGTGAGAAATTCGAACAATCTCTCCAACAAACCAACTAGGGCAGAATCTTTCACTACCGAACCTGGTTGCCCATGGGGTTTCGTCCAAGGGTTTTGCTTTCGAAAAAGCTCTCCAAATCCACCTCCAGAAATTGGAATAAGCATGCAAAATCCCAAATGAGCTCACAAACCCCCTTTTAATAACTTTTTCCGGGAACTTTTCGGAAACTCAATATAAAATCACATTATTAATTAAATAAGCCTTATACCCCCGATAAATGATTTAATTCATTATTTAATTATTGCTGACACCAAAGTCACTTTATTAGCATCCCAAAATTTAAAACTTTCCATCCCCGTTCCAAAGAGCTATAACACTAAGGTGCCTATTAAAATATTTTAATTAAAATAGAAACCTTAGTGAAATTAATTAAAACATAACTCAATATTACACCCAAGTTGCAGAAATGGCCGAACAACATCGGAATCGAAAACTGACTGCATTGGAGTGATCCTAATAATAAAGAATGAGAATCGGACCCGATCGAGTGACTTACTATAAATAGACGCTCTCTCCAAGAATCTTGGAGAACTCACCGGAAGCCAGAAATAACATCTGAAAACGTCATATGGGTCCTCTAGACAATCTGAGCTCACTAGTAACTTTAAATAACCCCTCTGATAAGGTTGACACACACCCAGAAGGTCAGTGCCAACTGCTATGCAAGAGAACCCAAAAATGGGGACATGACACTTATATCGCATGTTTGCTTTATATGAGTTACTTTCAGCATTCTAGGTAATGTATTGATTCCATTTGTTTCTAGAAACTAATGCAAAATTCAACACCATTGGCCTACTTTGGCAAACTGTGGACATCAAAAAAATTACTCTATCTCTCACATTTGCTTGCATGCCTTGTCCCCACACATGCCCATTTATCTCTCTTAGCTTTATGAATGTTAATATATTCATAAAATGGTAAAAGAAAACAAAATAAACACTGTAAACTAAACGATTATGTCAAGCAAAGCTGATAAAATAAGAGAAGTGGGTGGAAACGAAAAGAAAGGAAAAGCCTCCTATTCAAATTAAGAGGTAGCTACAATGATATAAAACAAGGTAAGTATAAATATCAGACTTAAAGCAATTGACACCAAAAGAAACATGTATATAGAAATATTCTGCCTCAACAAATATCGTGCTGATATTCATCTACCACAAATTCAAGCTATACGCAGGGACAAACACCAAAACCAACATACAACTATGTGACCAATAAATCTCAAGCACCCCAGTAGGAGTAACCACAACGCTGTTAGAACATGTGACAGTGGTAAACTTGACGTTTGGGGCACTCTAGGGTTTATTTTACGGATCACCATGTTCGTTTGTGTCATTGGATTGTGGCCCATACGTCACCAACTAGTAATGTCTTGGGATCTGATTTCATGATTTGAGGTGAATAAATGCACTACATGCACCCTTTGTTGACATAAATTTGTTGTGCTCTTTCATCCAAGACTACTATTTGCTGTCTCTCAACACCGTCTTCTGTTCATGTTCTTTGTGACCCCTTGTTTTGGTTTAGAGCTTACTTTCAATCAATATTCTGAACATTCTGAATTAGGATAGGCAAGTGATCATCACCTAGAATAGACACCTACACTGGTATCTGGGGAAAATTTGTGAGGATCTCAATCCAAAGGGGTGAAAAAACCTTGTCAGGAATATTTAAGACAAATTTGTCTCCTTATAAATGGAAGAAGGCTTTAACAAGGAATTGTGCAGCAAGGTCGTATGCCTGTGAAGTGGTTATATATCATGAGATAAAGTGGTGCAGTTCATCCTAGATTTGTGATCTGGAAAGGTGTCTGAGCAAATGCTAAAATTGAGGGACATCCAAGCCAAATCTAATGGATGTCAAATCAGACGGAGGACACTTGAGGGAAGGTATATTTGGGGGAAGACAAATATGCCATCAAATCAACAAGTTTCAGTAGTTGAAACACTTCATGTGCTCCATCAACATGATTATGGAAATAGGTAAACGATATAAAACTTTGAACTTTGAGCTAGCTCTTGACAAAGGATCGTAATAGAAGTAGAAGTTCCTATGGATGAAAAGAAAAAGGAGAAACTGATGCCTAAGTAGATGCCAGGGCTGGAGTGACCATTCAACAAGAGTACAAGGAAATTCCATTTTGAACATTAATGATCTCTTTCATCTCAAGAAGATCTTGAACAAGCTACAAAATCTATTTGACAATCAGCAAACCAAAACAGGATCATCTCTTTAGAAGAGGAATTGATGTTACTAGATCCTTTCAATTATGGTTGGATAGAAGATTTTCTTGCTCACATGAAGGATAACAAAACAAATTAAATGAGTGTGGGGCAGCAGACTTCGTAAAGAAGGAATTGCATCTAAGGGACATGGTCACAAGAGTGAAAACCCCCTATGAGATGTTCTAGACCAATATAAGAAAATACATAATTCAGATGCAAATAAAGAACAAGCAACTGACATAGAATATGTTCTGCAAGTTACTTACCCTTCAACAACAAGAATTAGAGAGAGATGACAAAATGAGAAAGCATGAAAAAGTACACCACCTTCCTAGGAATAAGAGCTCTCATTGTTGCCAAAGAGCCAATGAGTATGTAAAGTCAGGTGAGCAAACCTCTCGAAATGATTCAATGAAAAGGGTCAATCTAGAGTGCTAAGGTCATTCTCCAAGAAGAAGAATGACAGATAAAAGGTATTGTGGCAAAATTGCACCCATTGCAAGGAATTGTCACGTCAAAGAGATAATGATGAAAAGGAAACTGGAGGAGTTGAATATTAACATATAGGAGGACAGTCTATAACACTGGAGCAACAAGAACAATGATAGTGGTAATTGACCAAGACCTTTTGGCATTATTTGTTTTTCATGGGCATTCTTCTATAAGGATTAGATTGTTAATTATGGACATTTGCATGATACGACTAAAATTAAATAAAAAATGAGGTCAAATGTTCTTCATTTTATAAAGTCAAAAAGAATAAGATTTTTGTGGCAGATAATTGCAGAAAAGATATTAAAAGTTAAGATAATGTCCAATGTGAGAATGTTTATCATGTTCATCAATTATCTCTTAATTTGCTATATCTTAGACCATGCAAGTGACAAAAGCGTGGATTTTTGGCTTGTCAAATTCATGATCTGCTACGCACCAAACATAGCAAGTCGGCTATGTTTTCCAAGTGAAGAAGTTCATTATAAACATCATATGATTTTGATTTAATTATTATCTATCATCCTTTTATTTTCTATTCATCTGCGAATTCGCAATATTTGCCTTTACAGCGGGGACGTGCCCTCCCGGAGTGGCGAAAGATTTGTTATAAACAATTACCTTGAATTCTTTCTGCTTTATCATTACTGTGTATTAATCTTGTATTCTGTGGCTGTATTCTTACACCTAGTAGTAGCAATATTGAGAAAGAGGAAACTGTTCCCCTTCATGTGGTATCAGTCTAGACGATTCAGGGGTGGTGTCCTCGGTCTCACAACGTACGCAAATATTGGGCGTGGTTCTGTCGCGCAGCAACAGAAGGTTACCGTCAGTGGAGGAAACGTATTCGGCAACCCTAACTTGGCCAGGAAGCGTACTTCATTGATTTAGAATCAAACATCCGAAGACGTTGTTCGAGGGTCTAAGCATACGAGCTATAACAGGCAGAGATTGCAAGCGTGCAAGAGTAAGCCACTAACGCGGTTCGTTTAAATCCTCGTCGCAGTTTGTTTAAATTCCGATCACGAAACTACAGCAGCGGCATCCAGGGTCTCAAAGACATCCCAAGCGATCAAAATCCAAAAGCCATTGCCGTAAATTTGCGCATAGTCAAACGCACCCATTCGCAAGCATCGTCGGCCAATCGGATCGCGGAAATAAAAAATATTAAAGTATATCCTAAGGTATAAATATTTTTTTTATTTTTTGTTTTGGGCAATTGTCCCACACGCATTGTGTGGTTGGCAAGGAAGCATTTAAAAGTAACTAGGCACTCCTAGTGGAGTGTGACTTCGATCACATACTCCTGCCCGCGCGCACGCGTAAATCATCTCGTGTTTCGATCAGTTGACGTCGTAGCTTGCGATCGTTTGCCTTGTCCACATGTCCTTCGCCTCCCGTCAGTTCACCTGTCGTTCTCACCGGTACACTTGCGTCTTCGTGTTCCTTTGCCTTCATATCCCGTCAGTCCACCTATCGCTCCACGTGCGTCTTCGTGTTCCAAGTCAGTGAGTTGGGTCCTTATTGGGTCTTCGTGGCTATCTCGCGGTCTAGTCATCTCGTTTCTAGTCGGGGCCAGTTGTCGTGTCTTGCGTGTTCTCTAGCGTTCACTTGTTGTTGTGTCTTGTGTGTCCTCTCGCGTTCCCTTGCTGTCGTGTCCTGACCTCTCGTTGTCGCGTGTCCTATCCTCTCACATAGTCCCTTGTGGTCGCGTCCTCTCACGGTATCTTGTCGCGTCCGCCGTCGTGTCAAGTTGGTTATAGCGCCGGTCCCTGGTCAGCCTTAACCTCTGCGTCGTATTGGGGGTAGTGTCGAGTCCGGTTATAACAGTGTATTGAGTCGTGTCAGTAGCAGTGTAGGTCATCGTTGGGTATTCAGTACAATCGGTTGTCCTTGTGTCGTCTTCGCCAATCGCAAGTCGTGTCTTCTTCAACCATTAAAACAGACCGTGGAATTGAGTTAGTCATTGAAATCAGGGAAAAGGAACTAGCCGTTGAAATTCGAGCCAAAATTCAAATCCGCGTCGTAGTTGGAGCGACAAATAGGCAGAATACAAACCAAATTTTTGGGCAATTTAACAAATTTTTTGCAGAAAGTCGAAGCTCAAAGGCTCTCCAACAGGAGATTTTGGAAGGTGCATGAGCAGAAGTTGGACCAAAGGATCTGACGGACGATTAACAAGCTCGGAAACTCCCAACAACAATGCAAGAAGAGCTCGTCGCAGCCAAGGTACAAAAAATTCTCCTTCTCCATCCGGTATTGGTAGTTTTAATCCGGGTCATCCAGTGGTCAGCCCAATGGCATCCAATTCTTCTCCAGATTCCGCACATGAGAACGTCACCCAAGTAGAAAGTAATCGTCCAGCGATCACTGATGAGGTGTTAAAAGAGTTAATAGTAAATCTTCAGATGATGACTGCCAGCTTCAACGCATCTAGGAAACCTCCCCAACCAAATCCTTCTAGTTTTGATCATTGGAGTACGGATGTCTACTATGACGACTATACACACCATAGAGGTCAAAATAGTCAATCCATGAATCACAATGGTCACCAAAATATCGAGGATAGGGGTAATGAAGAAAATAGGGAGCAACAAAGAGGTTTTTATCAAAATAACAACCAAAGACAGAGACATAACGAGGAACAAGATAGAAACAATGTTCACACCCAACCAAGAGGTCCAACGGGAGTTAATCATCCACGCGTTGACATGCCTACCTTTGAAGGCCAGGATCCACGCGGGTGGATTGCAAAAATGGAAGGCATCTTAGAATTCTACAAATTCCAGGACGGGGACAAAGTCCCTTTTACTGCAACCAAATTCGGCACTGAAGCTTACCAGTGGTTTACATGGTATAAACGTGAGGATCCCCAGTATGCATTATATTGGGATACTTTCAGAAAAGCCTTTCTTCACAGATTCGACAAAGGTCCCACGGGTTCATACACAGTACGATTGTTGTCACTTAAGCAAACAGGATCAATAGGGGACTATATTTCAGAATTCACCAGTATGCTTCACTATGCACAAGACCTACAACAGGACGTGGTAGTAGCGGCTTTTCAAAATGGATTAAAAGCACATATTAAAGTTGAAGTAGACCTACACAATCCATCCAAGTTGGATGAGTGTATAAGGATTGCTGATTTGGTGGAGACGAAGGCGCACGTAGGCCCTTCCACACGACGTGATTCATATGGGCGACCTCCATTTCGCAACAACTCTTTTCGCAGAAATGATCAACCGTCACAGTACTTCTACTACAAATGTCGCACTCAACATCCAAAAGACCAAGCATGTACACCACGACAAAATTTTCAGATTGAATATGCCGACAAGGAAGAAGAAGAAATAGAGGAGTATGACGCACCTGAGGATCTCCCAGTTGAGGACCAAAATGAACACAACGAAGTTGTCGCTGAGGAGGATACTATGACTATTTCTAATACATGCTCTCATGGGGTTATCTTCTCACCATACAATCAAGGTGGCCAGTTTCATTCGGAAACAGAGGGTGACAGTATTAATTGATTCCGGAAGTACTCACAACTTCATTGATGCAAAACTTGCAAGGACATTAGGGTTGCACGTCTTCTCTTCTAGTCAAGATCGGTTTCAAGTCAGAACCGCAAGCAGGGAAATTTCTCGATGTCTAGGTAAGACATCTTCGGTTTCATTACAAATGGGTACGTATACTTGGCAAGGTCCTCTTTTTGTTATGGAATTAGGAAATTCGGAAGTTATTTTAGGCGTTGCATGGATGGAACAATTGGAAACCACAGTGGGTTTTAACCACAAACATCGCTTTGTCGAATGGCAAGCCAATGGGAGGACTATTCGTCTTCAAGGACTACCCACACCTCCATCAAAAGTTGTAAGTTCACATAGCATGGAAAAGATATTAAGAAAATATGGTGGGGGATTCATAGCCCGAATCAATTGCATAGAGAAATTAGACCAAGATATTCCTGAAATCAAAGAAGATGATCTCCAAATCATTGTGGCTAACTATGAGGAGGTTTTTCAAGAACCAAAAGGATTACCTCCCAAAAGATCTCATGACCATGCCATACATCTAGTGCCTGGTAGTCTTCCACCCAATGGTCGTCCGTATCGATATCCCCAACCCCAGAAAATAGAAATTGAAAATATTGTCCAAGAGCTATTAGACCATGGCATCATCCGTCATAGTACGAGCCCTTACTCCTCACCAGTAGTCTTAGCTCGTCGAAAAGACAATTCTTGGCGTATGTGTCCTGATTTTCGTCCTCTCAACAAAATCACGATCAAAGATAAATTTCCTATCCCTGTCATTGATGATTTACTAGATGAATTACATGGTGCCAAATTCTTTACCAAATTAGACTTACGTTCAGGGTTTCACCAAATCCGAGTTAGGGAAGAAGATATCCCCAAAACAGCTTTTCGAACTCATGAAGGTCATTATGAATTCTTGGTCATGCCCTTTGGTCTCACTAATGCACCATCTACATTCCAAAGTCTCATGAACCAGGTGTTTCGTCCATTCCTACGAAAATTTGTTCTAGTCTTCTTTGATGACATACTTATCTATAGTAAATCATGGAAAGATCATTTAGTACATGTGGACAGAGTTCTCCGTATCCTACGCAAAGAAGAGTTGTTTGTCAAAAGATCTAAATGCTCCTTTGGTGTTCAAGAAGTTGAGTACCTCGGTCATATAGTATCTCACGAAGGTGTTAAGGTAGATCCCAATAAGATTAAGGCAATACAAGATTGGCCCTTGCCTAAAACCATCAAGAAACTTCGTGGTTTTTTGGGTCTCACGGGATATTACCGCAAATTTGTGCGTGACTATGGTAAAATTGTGGGTCCTCTCACGGCTCTCACCAAGAAGGATGCTTTTCAATGGTCAGTAGTAGCCACTAAAGCCTTCGAAGCTCTCAAGCAGGCAATGTGTACGACTCCAGTTTTGGCCACCCCAGACTTTCAAAAACCATTTGTCATTGAATGCGATGCATCAGGAACAGGTATTGGTGCAATACTCATGCAGGAGGGTCATCCCTTGGCATTTGAAAGTAAACAACTTTCAGGAAAAAATCTGGGTAGATCCACCTACGAAAAAGAAATGTTGGCTATTTTACATGCAGTGGAAAAATGGAGGCATTACTTACTCAATAGCCGTTTTATTATTAAAACTGATCACAACAGTCTCAAACATTTTCTAGAACAAAGGTTCTCGTATCCCGAACAAAATAAGTGGTTGACTAAATTATTGGGATATGATTTTGTGATTGAATATAAGAAAGGGAAAGAAAATGTGGCAGCAGATGCCTTATCTAGAAAATACGAAGATGAAGTAGTTATTAATGCCATTTCAGGACCATGTTCACAATGGGTGTCTCAATTGCAGGTAGAATGGTTGTCCAACAGTGAAACAACTCAAATAATTCAGGAATTATCTATGGGTTCCTCTAAATACCCCCTTTTCACATATGATGACCAAATATTACGTAAGAAGAATCGCATTTACATCCCTAACAATTCACCAATCAAAATACAGATTCTAGAGGAGTCACATGCCTCTCCTTCAACAAGACATTCAGGTTTTTTGAAAACTTACATGCGGGTTAAACAATCCTTTTGTTGGAAAGGATTAAAAGCCGAGGTTAAGCAATGGGTAGCTGAATGTGAAGTGTGCCAACGCAATAAGGGAGAAACAGTTAAATCACCAGGATTGCTTCAACCGTTACCTATTCTGGATCGCCAGTGGGAACATATTTCCATGGATTTTATTGAAGGTCTTCCTAAGTCGGAAGGTAAAACAGTAATTTTCGTGGTAGTTGATCGCCTTTCCAAATATGCTCATTTTCAGGCTTTACAACATCCATTTTCAGCAAGCAAAGTGGCCAAGGTATTTATGGATTCAATTTTTAAATTACATGGAATGCCCAAAAATATTGTAAGTGATCGTGATCCCATCTTTACTAGCAATTTTTGGAGAGAATTGTTTCGACTTAGTGGTACCAAATTAAATATGTCTTCTGCATACCATCCACAAACAGATGGTCAAACGGAGGTGGTTAACAAATGTTTGGGTACCTACCTAAGATGTTTTGTTCAGGATAAACAATATCAATGGAGTCAATGGTTGTCATTGGCAGAATGGTGGTACAATACTTCTTACCATTCTTCCACTAAGATGTCTCCTTTTGAAGCATTATATGGAACGAAGCCACCAACAATAGCCGATTATGTACCAGGATCTTCCAAAGTGGCCCAAGTCGACGATTGGTTACAAAAGCGACAAGCAATGCTCACTATCTTGAAAGATAATTTGGTCCAAGCACAAAATCGTATGAAGCAGCAACAGGACAAGAAGCGTTCAGAAAGAACATTCAATATTGGTGATATGGTATTCCTACGTCTTCAGCCCTACAAGCAGCTATCATTGAAGCTCAAAACCAGTCAGAAGTTGTCACCACGATTCTATGGTCCCTATAGAATTGTGCATCGCATTGGCGAGGTAGCATATCAACTGGAGTTACCCCAATCTTCTCGCATACATCCAGTATTTCACGTCTCCTGTCTCAAACAGGTGATTGGCCAGAAAGTACACTCTCAATCGGAATTACCAGTGCTGGATGAAGAAGGGCGTATCTATCTACAACCAGAAGACGTACTACAAACTAGAACATGCAGACTCAGATTTCGTCACATCCAGGAATTTCTCATCAAGTGGCAGGATTTACCTGAAGAAGATGCAACCTGGGAATCTGAAAGTATCTTCCAGTCATTTCCAGCTTTGAGGACAAAGCTTTCCGAGGAGGGGAGTCATGCTACGCACCAAACATAGCAAGTCGGCTATGTTTTCCAAGTGAAGAAGTTCATTATAAACATCATATGATTTTGATTTAATTATTATCTATCATCCTTTTATTTTCTATTCATCTGCGAATTCGCAATATTTGCCTTTACGGCGGGGACGTGCCCTCCCGGAGTGGCGAAAGATTTGTTATAAACAATTACCTTGCATTCTTTCTGCTTTATCATTACTGTGTATTCATCTTGTATTCTGTAGCTGTATTCTTACACCTGGTAGTAGCAAGATTGAGGAAGAGGGAACTGTTCCCCTTCATGATCAAGGATATTCTTAACAGATATGTTGCTGTGACTTCTGTTATACTTAATTTAATATAGACAGATAGATAGAGACACACACATATGTACAAGGTTTGAAGAGAAGACAATAACATTTGCAGTTGCAGTTACAGCTGATGACATGAGCAAACTACAGCATAAAGAGCTTCAATATGTGATTTATAGAAGCCTAAACTTATAAGAAGGCTGGAAATGGTAGGTGGACTTCCACTTTGGTTCCACAAGTATGTGAAAGCTACATACTCAGAAAGCATTCTTGCACATTTAAATAAGAAAAAGCATGATGCGGAGGTAAGCAACTGGAATTAGTTCATAGTGACATCTATAGCATAAAAAGTCCTCTATCAGGGAACAAATACCTCTTGACCCATATTGATGATTTTTCAAAAAGAACATGGATTTATATTATCAAAAACAAAGACATGGCATTTAAAAAATAATGTTGCATTCAATGCTTTACTTTAGAATCAAGAATCGAAGTGCATGTCCTATCAAATGCCTTCAAATTGACAAAAGTGGGAAATGCATAAGCAATGCTTTTGAAGATTTTCTAATCAATAATCAAGTAGCATAGCAAAGTACAACAACTTATGCTCAACAAAATGGTGTTACTGAAAGGAAGGGCAAGATGCTTGTGGAAATGAATGAAAGTATATTTCAAGCAAAAGAATTGGATGATAACGTCTGGAGGGATGCAAAGTACATTTTGAACGAAGTTCCTAACAAGGTTGTTTGGAAATCAACACCTAAAGAGGAATGGAGTAATTGTAAACCTAATACTAAGCATCTCTAGATAAGCATTAAAAGTTGGGTCCCGAAAACTAATCCTTGAATCATGATGGAAAGTATCTAAAGCTTATAGGTTTTTTGATCTAGCCAGAAAGAAATTGATCATTGGAAGAGACGTTGCCTTTGATAAGTCAAAGAAAAGATCTATCCTTTTCTTAGGGTCATCCACCATCACTTATTTAAAATCCAAATGACCACAATCTTGATATTATGCAAATGATCATGTGGTGTAATGATCTTCAACAGGATGCATCCACACTAGTCAAGAAGGAAGCCTCATAAGAAGACTGTTTTAACATACCCACAAAAACCACTCAAGGAAGTCACTAGAGGGGCAACCTGAAAGGTGGCATTTAAACAAAGTATCATCCAGGTTGAGGCGTGTGTTGGAGAGCAAAGAATTGTCTATGTCAGAACACTCGATAAAGGTAGAGGATCATCTCAGGGTGAACAACGGTGGTGAGCAAAGGGTTATTTCAGGATGGACACCTGAAAAAAGCAAAATTCTGTTCACATGCAAAATCCCAACAAAAGGTAGAAGGCCAATCAAGTCAAGATGCTCAAAAGAAAGCACAAGGCCAGGGCTATGCATAGGTGTTGGCTATTGGAACTACTAAGCAGATATTGCCAAAGGTGGAGCCTTAATTCTAAAAATCTAGACAAAGAACACTGCAGAAATCAATAATGTGCCCTACCCTAAGCCAACATATTTCTAAATCAGAATCGGTATATGGGGATAAGCATCTAGGGATATGATATTGTACTGTATATGCGTGCTTTGGATAGTTGGCAGAGGCCACAAATAACCCAAGGTTTATGGTATTGGGATCTTATATTGTACTAATGAGTTGGTTAAGGGTTAATGAGTCAGTTAGGGTTAGGTTTATAACCTTCCCTACAATTTTAGGAGAAGAGTAAAGAAGGTGTCATGGAGTTGTAATCATAAATCATCAATCATATCAAATATTGCTTGTAATCTTCTTTGCCCATGGAGTGGCCCTCTCATTTTGGGAGATCTTGAGAAGTTATTCCTTCCTTAAGGAGTATTATTGGTTTTGTCCTCCCTTAACGGTATTATCTATCTTTGTCTCGTTGTGGATTATTAATTTGTGGTTGATTTACTTGATATTTTCGTATATTTGTGGATGATTTATGTTTATAAACATCAAAATTTCGTTACAATTGGTGCTAGAGCAACGATTCTAGCAAAGTGGGATTGTTTTTTTATTTATAGAATTTCCACAACTATTTTTTCCCATAGAAACATCTCATTTTCCAAAAGCCATATCTTTTCTTAGAGGCATGGGATCCAGCCAATTCTTGTGCCATCGTTTTTAGAATCTAAAAGCTTCAAAAGGAGTTGCCATTCGCATGAATCCAAACAATACTAAGGGAGATATGACCCTATGAATGTTAGTCGTCTGGAATTGTAGTATTGACGTTTTTTCAAATCGCCTTTTTTCACAAAAAAAAATGAAATTTGAAGTATCTTTCAATCCGAGTAAGCAACTCAACTACCGTCTGTTGTGTTTTGAAGAAACTTCTTTTCTACCCACTTGTTTATGTGATATTTGGGACAAACTTGGTAAGGAATTCTATTAAGTATTTGATAAAACTCTAGTTTATAAAACCCTAGTTTGTATTCTGAAATCTTTTGAGCATGGAGTTAACAAAGTTTTATGAAAAGGATGATATGAATGTTTTCTTTATATTTGGTAAGTTAATTTGACAAATTAATGTTGGCATATATTTGGGAGGGGAAGCTCTCAACTAGAAATAAACAACCCCTTTGGTTAAGGTTACAGCATATTGTCACCTACACCACCATGAGACAACAATTATAGAGGTATGGCATAGAGCATCAAAAGAGCTATTGTGGCCCCACTTGGAACCAGAAGGCATCAAGTATAGCAATACATGGCAGAAAAAGAGCAGTAATTGTGGACATCAAAGCAACACAATGACAACATGGAACCAAAGAAGCTATCATTATGGATATTAGAGTGGTGCAGCAGAAGCATGGAACCAAAGGAGCAATCATTATGGATATCAAAGTGGCACAGCGATCACATGGAACCAAAGGAGCACTAATGGATATCAAAGTGGCACAGCAGAAGCATGGCATCATAAAAGACCATCATCAATCAAGATTTCACTTGGATGGATGGATGATCAAGATTGGTACCAGTTGTCAACAATGATTAGAAGATCATATTATTTGGTTTCTTCTCATGTTTCAAGGATGGAACATTGTTAAGGGGGGGTGAAATGATATGGTACCTAGGGATAGGTACCTAGGGATATGATATTGTATATTATACAGGTGTTATAAATAGTTGGCATGGGCCACACATAATGCAAGGACTATATTATTGGGATATTATATTGTATTAATGAGTTGGTCAATGGTCAATAAGTCGGTTAGGGTTAGGGTTATACCCTCCCCTAGGAGTATTAGGAGAAGAATATATAAAGAAGGGATCATGGAGTTGTAAGCATGAATCATCGATCATATCAAATATTGCTTGTAATCTTCTTTGCCCATGACATGGCCCTCTCATCTTGGGAGATCTTATTAAGTTATTCCTTTTCGAAGACGTATTATTGGTTTGCCCTACCTAAAGGGTCTTGTCTATCTTTGTCTCATTTGGATCATTACTTTGTGGTTGATTTACTTGATATTTCAATATATTTCTGGATAATTTATGTTTATGAACATCAAAGTTTTGTTACACATATCATCTTGCACTCATAACTAAGAGCACACATGTTCTTTAAAAATACACTTATGAAGCAACCATGGGGACAAAAGAGTGCGACGATACCACTAGCTTAGATATCTATAGTGCAAATCCCTATTAAACACTGAAAGATATCAAACTTGAGGTGTCTATATTATATGTTTAACACTGAAAAAACTTATGTCAGGCACCTTGCATTTGATCTCTCGACATTTAATATATATCCATATAGTAGATATCTACACTAGTTTAATATCATTAAAAATTATGTTTAATGACAATTGCTATGAATCCTTGAATTATGTTTCTTATCTTCTTCTAAGCCATAGAACCCAATTTCACTAAGGCCAAGAGAGGCAAGGTCACCACGATATAGAAAAAGACAAACATTCTTCCCATTATAATAGACAACAAGAACTTTTCACTTTAGTGGCCTTCCAAAACACGTGAAAGCCAATGGATGTATGCTTCACCTATGTAGAACTAGAAATAAATTAGCATCCAAGGGGTTGTTATTGAAGTGAAGAAATAAGGTGCAACTAGAAAAGACACCCTATGCAAGTAACATATTGTGAAGGGTAGTGTATGTCGTTGTCTCTAGATTTCTTGGTTTGACAATCATATGTTCGAAGCCCAAAATGCCAAAAGTCTATCCAATCTCTTAAATCATATCAAAGTTTAATGAATAAAAATATTCCATTCTTGGTCAAGTAACATGCTAGGACCTCTGCATAGGAATCGTCTATCCATCCGTGCCTTCATATTTCCCCTCCCTTTTTTTTTGAATCAGTTATATGGGATTGAAACGGTCCCTGCCTATATTATATCATGACCACATGGTGGTATTACAACAAGCTTGGCAATTATACATGTATCGTTTGGCAAGATTCGAACCTTGGTCTCCTTCTTGAAAGTTGAGGAATCTAACCGATTGAGCTAATGCCATTTGATATATTTCCCCTCCTTTTAGGCCACAAAGTATTTTAAATAAAAATAAAAATAAAAAATGTCCCAAAACCAACTGTATTTTTGCATTCACCAACACCCAACTCGATGGGAATAGTACCAAACTCTACAACAAGCTTGGCAATTATACATGTATCGTGTGGCAAGATTCGAACCTTGGTCTCCTTCTTGAAAGTTGATGAATCTAACCGATTGAGCTAATGCCATTTGATATATTTCCCCTCCCTTTAGGCCACAAAGTATTTTAAATAAAAATAAAAATAAAAAATGTCACAAAACCAACTGTATTTTTGCATTCACCAACACCCGACTCGATGGGAATAGTACCAAACTCTACAACAAGCTTGGCAATTATACATGTATCGTTTGGCAAGATTCGAACCTTGGTCTCCTTCTTGAAAGTTGAGGAATCTAACCGTTGAGCTTATGTCATTTGATATATTTCCCCTCCCTTTAGGCCACAAAGTATTTTAAATAAAAATAAAAATAAAAAATGTCCCAAAACCAATTGTATTTTTGCATTCACCAACACCCGACTCGATGGGAATAGTACCAAAATCTACACTTTTGTCTATCTAATATAAGGAGGACTCAACGTTTGTGATGTTAATATTGAAATTCAATCTTAAGTATATTCTCGTGTGTAAATAAACGTGAATAAATGCCAATGTGGAAGAATCTAGAAATGACATGGGTATTCCAAATCTAAAGCAATGCACAACGGAAATTTCATCACTCATATCCGAAGCTTGACCCTTGTAGCAATTCTTCTTCTTGTGCAAAATGTCTCACATATCAGAATAGCAAGGCCAACATTACAATCCAGTTGTCCTTCTCTTCAGACCAACAATTTTTGAATTCAAATTGACACCATAATCTAATTTGTATAGACCTCGGAAACAAGGTACTCCATATTAGAAAAAATGACAAGGTAAGCCAAGGCACTAGTGCCAATGTGTCTAATGTACTTGCAAGTCATTCTACCGATAATGAACTGTAGGTCAGTCTTTGTGCTCCATGATGTTCCCTTCTTCGCCCCTCCCATCCTAATCACCTTTGATCTCCCTGCCATCTCTCTTCTTTTCTTCTCTTTTGTAATCAACCGCAACTGGATCTTCTCCCCTTGCAAGTTCTTGTACCCCTTCCTTGAAAGAACCAACGATGAAGATGAATTTTTTTGGTGTTGTCTCTTGGTTTTACACACTAGCGGGGTTGGGCTCAAGGCCTTTACAAATGAAGCTTCACATTATAGATTGAAAACATTGACTTTAAGTTTATGTTCATGACACATGGACACAACTATTACTACCATACTCTCCCTTTGGGCTCTCATTGTAGACGCTTCTCGACCTAATTAATGAGGAATATGATTACTTAATGAAAAATTGGTCCTTTATCCCAAAGACAAAAGCATTGTCAATTGTAAAGAGACCTATAAAACCACTTACACTTCAGAAGCAAAAGTGGACAAGCAACAAAGCCAGGTTAGTTTCCAAAGGATTCTCTCAAAATGAAAAAATTAAATACACCAAAGACTTTGATCTAGTGGCCAAGATGAACACTATCAAAACTGTTCTATCATTAGTTACCATTCATGGATGGAAAATACATCAAATGGGCATTAAGAGTGACTTCTTGCATGCTGATTTGCATGGCAGTCAGTGTCTCATGGCTGACAAAACTTACGAGCAGGTTTTCAGCAAGTGTGGTTAGAACATGGTAGGTACTCTCCAAAGATTTTGTCCCTGTTATTGCTACATATATGGCTATGGCCAACACGAAAGTTATTACAAATTGTAGAAATGATCATAAATAGATGCAGACACAGATCAGAGGACATGAAGAGATATGATTTATTATTTTCTAAATAATCCCTACAGGCAGATATAAAGAGTAATAATTATACAACCTGCATAAATATGCAATCATGTCCTGCATGCCCTCGCATTTTTCACTCAATGGATCCACTGTTTATGATCCAGAAGTTTGCTGAGTATTTACAACTGATTAACTTCCATAACCATGTGTTCTTACGATTTAACAAATTGCTAGCACATTAGCAGTTGGACCTCATAGTCTGATTCTGAAATATAAGTTGGGCACATGATTGCTAAGCAGTAGGCCACTTTTAAATAGTGGGCTTTCTGCTGTCTCTACAGTTTCAGGTTTGCCCTTTCCTGGTCTTTTCTCCTTGAGTATTATAACTGAATATTCCATAGAGAACTGTGTTATTTTAAATTTAGATGTACATACTGCAAGAAATAGCACTGTAAAAAGCTATTTTCGGTTCTATAGAGTAAAGAGATTTGTTTTATTTTATACTTTGTTGAGTGCATAAAGAGTACTTTCAATCATAGTTACGAGAATCAGGAAAAATATCACGATTCCAGCCAATTAATCACGATTCGAAGGCAAAACGATTAAATCGGTATTGGAATCCGTTTTTTTTTTAATCAGGAAAAAAATTGCGATTTTTTTGTGGAAAATTCACCACGACTGCACAGGTAGAGAAAACAGCATAAAAAGTTTTTTTTCCAATTTCACCTCATTTTGCTTCTTCCAAACTTGTGAGAGAGGTCTGCCTACCTGCTACCACACCAAACAATACCCTAAAACACATCCAAACAATGAATTTTTGGGAGCTTGAAGAAATCCGGCTGCCACCAACAGCCACCAAACAGTGGATTTTTTGGAGTTTGAAGGAATCCGGCAGCCAACAACAACCACCAACATCTAAGCAAACTGATTTTAATTTTTCTCTTATTCTATTCCAAGCATATTTTTTGTTTTTTTTTAAGTTTAAAACCAAATGCAACAAACTAGGTTTTCTTTTTTTTTTTTAAGTAATTGTTTGTTGTTATTTGCTGCCTGAAACATGTATGCAAGTCCATCTTTTCAGCTTTCAATGTTTAAACTTCAAACTAGGGTTTAGGGTTTAGTTTTTTTTTTTTTTAAGTAATTGTTTGTTGTTATTTGTTGCCTGAAATATGTATGCAAGTCCATCTTTTCAGCTGTCAATGTTTAAACTTCAAACTAGGGTTTAGGAGTTTTGTCTTTTTTTTTTTTTTTTTAAGTAATTGTTTGCTATTATTTGCTGCCTAAAATATGTATGCAAGTCCATCTTTTCAGCTGTCAATGTTTAAAGTTTTAAACTTCAAAATAGGGTTTAGGGTATAGTTTTTTTTTTTTTTTAAATAAATTATTTGTTGTTATTTGTTTCTATGTGCAGCGATAGGGAAGTGTCCGCAAAAAGAGATATAGCATAGAATTATGCGAAGGAAGGGGAAAAAAAAAGAAGTCTATTGCAATTTTTGTGGGTCTATGATGGATGGAGACATATTGCCTCATATTCCATTTGGCAAGGAAACCAGGCAAAAATGTCAAGATATGCCCAAATGTGCCAAAGGACGTTGAGAGAGAATGCATGGCAATCATCACTGAAAAAGTGGAGAAAAAAGAGATGAAACGAAGACAAAGTGAGGCCATGTCATCCCCCCCTTCTCGACCTCGTACAACTACAGATTATGCAGGCAGCATGTTTAGCCGATTTCACCAAGACAGTTCGAGTCCATCAGTTGCACACCCAAGGAGTGGGACGGATGAGTCCAATATTGGGAAACATTCCACACTAGGAATACAAGCCACACTTGAGGATATGACCGCATGGAACCAAGAGAGGCATACGACAACGAGGAAGGCCATTGGCACTTTTTCTTATTTTTCCGACCTTCCCTTCAATGTGGCAAGGTCTCCATGGTTGATGCGATCGCAGGTTGAGGCACAAGATTTAAGCCGCCAATTATGACAACATTAGGGGCCCTCTCCTTCGTGAATGTATGGATGACATTCAAGTTGTTCTTGATGAGCAACGCAGGGTGTGGAGCACTAACGATTGCACTATCATGTCTAATGGGTGGACCGATGGGAGGGGAAGAACCTTAATAAATTTTTTGTTTCTTTTGTAGGAGGAATGGCATTCCTCAAGTTAGTGGATGCATTGACACAAGTTAAGAGTGTCGAAATGCTTGTAGGGTTGTTGGGGGAGGTTGTGATGGAGGTCGGGGTGGAGAATGTTGTCCAAGTCATCACGGACAACGCAACATCATGTGTAGCAACTGGCAAGATGTTGGAGGAGAGATTTCCCCCCATTTTTCGGTCCCCATGTGCAGCCCATTGTCTTGATTTGCTCCTCAAAGACATTGGAAAATTACCTTGGGTGTCAAAGGTTGTACAAAAAGTCTGGGGCAATTACATAATTTATCTACAACCATGCATGGGTCCTCAATCTCATCAAGCATTTTACTAGTGGCAGGGAGCTAGTGCGGGTTGGAGTTACACGCTTCGCCACAAACTTCGTGACATTACAAAGCATCTATAATGCAAGAGGGTCATTAATGCAAATGTTTGTAAGTGATAACTAGAGTTCCGAGCATGCTGCTAAATACCGATTCTCCAGTAAGGGGGAGAAGGTATATGACTACTTGCTTAAGGAGCCCTTCTATACAGGCATGGATAAGGCCATCAAGGTACAAGAATAGGTTTTTTAATTTATTTTATTATTTATTTTTTAATTTTAAATATTTTTTTATTTGTAAATCTTGTATTGTAAAATATTTTTATTTAAATTATTTTTCTAAGGGTCAAAGTCTTTAGTGAAGGTTCTCCATCTTGTTGATGGAGAATAATCACCAATGGCATATGTATACGAGGCTATGGATAGGGCAAAAGAGGCAATTGCCTCAGTTTATGAACATGTACAAACCAAATATGGTCCCATTCAAGATATTATTGAAGCGATGGACATCTAAGCTCCATAGCCCATTTCATGCAGCAGGGTACTACCTCAACCCCATAAATTTTTTCTCCAACACATTCCATGTCGACTATGAGGTGATGGCGGGCCTTCAATTATGTGTTAATCGCATGTACCTTGATGAAGAAATGAGGGTTAAGATACAGTCTGAGATGCATGCTTATATAGAATGTGAGGGCATCCTTTTCCTGTCCTCATGGTGCATTTGATCAAGGTCAACTATGAGGCCAGGTGACCCTCATTGAATTATTGTTTATTTTATCTTTTAATTTTATTTTAAAATATAATCTCAATTTACAATTTTACATGTGAATTATTAAATTTCTTTTTTCTTAGTTGTTTCTAAATTTAAAGTGGGAGGACTTTGGTGCATATATGCCCAATCTATGGCACTTCATCATCAGAGTTTTATCTCAACCATGCAACGCTTTAGGTTGTGAGTGCAATTGGAGTATGTTTGAGCACATACACTCCAAGAAGCGTAATAGGTTTACACAAGAAAAGTTGAATGATCTTGTGTTTGTTCATTACAACCTTCGCCTCCACCATAAGAAAATTACAGGAACAAGTATCAAGGCCTTTGACCTAGACGAAATTGATCCATCTAATGAATGGATCATACAGGCACAAGAGGAGCAGCAACAAGATGATCTCTTCACCATGGATGAATTTGGAAACTTTGAAAACCTAGCGGAGGAGATGGCAGCCAAGGCACAAGAAGAGGCACGGGCAAAGCAACAAAGAAAGACTAGAGCTTCTGCTAGGACAAAAGGCAAAGGCCTTCAAAGACATTGATTGAGGCATTGTATTTGACATTTGTCATTACTCATGTTACATTTTGTACTTTGTACAATTTTATATTATAAGCAATACAAGGTGTGTTTTGTCACTTTCATGTATAGTAGTTAAAACAGTCCATACAATCAGTCCCATGTGTGTTTTGTCACTTTCATGTCAATACAAGGTGTACCATATTGAGCCAGGATTTACAACTGGCCATGTCCTTTTGGGCATGCTGCTGCTCTTAGGCTTGGATGTTGTAGTGTTAAACAATCAAAACTTGTACTTTCTACAATTCACTCAACACTTCCACTTTCCACATTAACACATCACCTCTGAATTGAATCAAGTCCTCTACATTAGAAACCCAAAATTTAAACATTTGAGCGCATTCCATTTCATAAAAGAATATTATTTTTGAAGGTAAAGACTTCATTCAAAAGCAGATAGTAGCTGCCATTTAAAAAAAAAAAAAAGGCTTGTTTATGGCAACAAACCTCACAAATTGTATTTCTTGCAGCATGTGGAAGTAGAGATATAAAATCAAAGAAGGATATTCCAGGACAAACTCACACAAGGAGGACAGAAGGATGGACAAACTTATAAAAATGTTAAATCGGAATGCTAAAAGAAAAGGATTCCAAGGCCACTCAAAGTGCATAACAAGGCTGATGGAAGAGGAAAATAATGTGTGTATATTCCTTGAACATGAGATTGAAGCATTTTGTTTAGGGACATCCATCTTCATGCATAATTCCTAAGAATGTGAAGTAGTCTTAGGTGAATGGCCTCCATTCAGAACATGAAAGACTAGCATGTACACTACCCTTATCATTTATGGGTGATCACCAACATAAATATGGCCATAGACAAGTGATAACTGCAGTTCCAGCATTCTGCCTTCTCTCAACAGTTGATCCCATATGGTTAATTGAACCTCTGTTGTGTAATACTTACATTATATTTATAATATATTTGTAATATATATCAATGGATACTGAGACATAGTTTTCCTTTGCAATATTTTGTAATTTGACTTTGAAGCATTGTATTTGGCTCCTGCCATGCTTTTGTAGTTGTGGTCACTGACAATTCCTCACATGTGGACATAAACAACTATGGTTCCAGCATTCTCTCTTCTCTCCACAATGGGTCTCACGGCTAATTGAACCTCTTCTGTATAATACCCATATTATATTTTTACTATATGCATAATTGTATCACACGATACCACATGTTACATGCATTTCAACTTTGTACTATTATGTATTTTGACTTTTTAACACTCTTTTTGGCTTCCCCCATACTGTAGCCAAATGTATCTTTTCAGCCCCGTTAACCAACTTTGGTTCCTAACAAACCTTCAGTTAAAGAATATTGTTAAGAAGGCTATTAAACCATTTACTTTCGTTCCAAAGAGGAAGACCAGACAGACAAAAAGGGACCAGTCTGAACCAAGCAAGATTGCTAATTCAATAAGATGCTGCAGTATAGCTACAAGAAAAAGATAGAAAAAAGGAGTGCAATAAATTATTCTAATGGCTTGGTCAAAAGCCCTAATGATATATGGATCCCTCAAGAGGGAAGGCTGTTTAAAATCAACTTCGATGAGGTTGCTAAGGGCAATCCCTGACAGGCAAGATGGGTAAGGTGTTAAGCAACTATAAAGAAAAGTTATTGGAAGAATGTCACAAAGGCTTTGGCCTTGCAAGTCATTATATGGCTGAACTAGATGGTGTAGATTTTGAATTTAGCATTCACAAATTGGCTTTTTCAGCTTACAGTGGAAGGAAAGAACAAGCTAATGAATGATATCCTTAATCTGAAAGCTGAACGTAAATTTTGAGCAAAATTTTTCTTTCGTCTTTTTAAGGAAATCATATTTTTAATAAATCAATTAGATCCTACCAATTGTAACATGTCAGGGGAAATGGGAATAAAGTTGTCAGTCAAACCATGGCCAAGTAAGGACTTCAAAGTTGTAATTCATTGAAAATTGCTTGTAATGCTAGTGAAAAAAATATTTTGAAGAAATTCATTTAGAGCAAGATTTTTCAAGGGGCAGGGAAAAAATAAAAAATTACAGTCATTCACAATGACATAAAAGGTAGGAAGGGACCTCTACATGGAGAGAGCAGGTAAAGAAGATAGTAATATGGAGACACTTCCAGTTGATAGAAATTATGGCCGTTGGCATGCCATGGCTAACAGGACTTGATAGTGGATGTTCATCAAGTGTAGGTATCACACAATCTGAGGCATGGTGGGTGATTTCCAGGCAGTTTTTCTTGTTAATGCTACAGATATGGCTATGGCCAAGCTGAAAGTAAGTACAAATTTTAGAGACAACATATAAGCTTAAGAAGAATGTATTTAAATTTTCAACCACGAGTAGATGGAAGTACAGATTGGACGAAATTAAGAGATATCATTTAATATATACTAAATAATCGCGCATGCAGGGATAAAGAAAAATAACTATACTTTAAGGTATAACAAATAGTCGGTATGCATGCATATATATATTAAGTATGCAACCCACATATGAATGCAATCTGTCTCTGCATGAAATTTCTATGTTTATCTGATCCACTATTTATCATACAGTAGTTGTTCATGAATGGTTACAACCGAGCAACTCCAATAAACATGTGTGCTTCCACTTATCATAAATTGAATCTTGGAGCCCATAGTCTCATTCCACGAAAGAAGATGGGCATATGATTGTGGAGCAGAAGGCCGTTCTTGTCCAGTAGGTTTTCTACTGTCTGTACTGTTTCAAGTTTGCCCCCTCTTGGTCCTCTCTTCTGAACTATTATACATGAATATTCCATACAGAATTGTGATCTTGTAAATCTAGATAGAGAGACTGCAACAAATACAATCATAAAAAGCTTTTTGGGTCTACAGAGCAAAATCTCAAGTTTTTATTGCCACTGAAAAATAATAAAGAAATTGTAAAACACAATTTGAACCATCTTTGAAAGGATACACTCTGCATGTACAATATAAACCAAAGCCAGTGCTCCACTTAACCACTAGACCACAACTCATGTACACATATAGAATAGTTTAATCTTTATGAAATCCTCAAGAGGGGGCATACAAGGCCTGGTAGACGGAAAAGGTTTTAGAGCCTATTATCTGCTATTTTCTATGTTTGTCAATTTGTTCCAAACAAATTCAACATCTGCAAATCAAGATTAGACCCAGCTTGTATAAACAAACATTTGTCTTCAAGAGATAACCAATTCTTTATAGAACTTATAAAATGTTAATAAAATTAGAGGACATTTTAGTTATCACCAAACTTAAGGGATTAAGATTTCAATATTGGATCAAATGGCATGAGTTCACATCTTGCCAGACGATATTACATAATTTGCCAACATGTTATTATAATGCTATTATGTGGCTTCTTAAATACCATGGCGGTGACTCGATCAGGATGTAATATAAACAGGCTATATATAATCTTCTAAGAATGCACGATAACTGAAAAATTTCAGATTAATTATGAGAATTAAGGTTTTAATGGAAATTGGTTTAAAACAACGTGCTCTTAGTTTAAACATTAGAGCAGACCAATTTTTACCTTTGATACAAACAAAATAAAAGGCAAAACCTCTTTTTTAAATTTCAAAGAGGGTGTGTGGGTAACTCCTATGTACATTTCATTACATTTTGATTTTAAGTAATATAAACGTCTCTGGCGTCAAAAACCATGGTGTCAAAATAGGACAAAGGTTACATCCTTAGAGGTACCACTGTGGATCTTTTTAAGCCTTCTCTTAAATTCAAACAAAAATTAAATATTTAATGTTTAACAGATGTTTTTTGATATAAATAAATAAAGGTTAAGCTTTTTTAAATTTAAATAAAAATTAAAAATAAAAAACCAAGTTATTTACTTTTTAACATGCAAGTAGGGTGCTTGTAGGGTGTTTGAAAGCATGGTTTGAGAAACATGGTTTTCAAACCATTGGTTTTGTGCACGTGGTTTTTTCAAAACCATGTGTGTTGCACATGGTATTAGAACCTAGTTTATATGTACACAGTTTTTGTACATGGTTTTAGAACGTGGGTTTTGGCACATGGTTTTTGTGTCCTTAGTTTGTGTATCTTTGTTCACTGTAAATATGTGCAAAGGGAGAGAAGATAGACGGGCGAAGGTGAAGAATGAAGAAGAAGGTAGAAGCCTAAGATTGGTAATTTGTGGAGTACTTGCATATCTTTGTTCACTATAAATATGTGCAAAGGGAGAGAAGATAGATGGGCGAAGGTGAAGAATGAAGAAGAAGGTAGAAGCCTAAGTTTGGTAATTTGTGGAGTACTTGCAAGAGGTATGCAAGGGATGGTAACCTCAGACGAAGAATGTTGGTAGTACTCTGTCTTCTGTGTCTGTGTAGAACCTCAAACAAAGAATGTTTGGTACTTGGTGAAGTACTTGTAGGAGGTTACAAGGTTTACTGCGTAACCTCAGAAGACGAATTTGGTATTCTGTGAAGTACTTGCAGAAGGTTTACTATGTAATTTGGTTTACTTGACGAAGAATGTTGGTAGTACTCTGTCTTCTGTGTCTGTGTAGAACCTCAAACAAAGAATGTTTGGTACTTGGTGAAGTACTTGTAGGAGGTTACAAGGTTTACTGCGTAACCTCAGAAGACTAATTTGGTATTCTGTGAAGTACTTGCAGAAGGTTTACTATGTGTAACCTTAAAGAATTTGGTAGTCTGTGGAATGCTTGCAGGAGGTTTAATATGTGTAATCTCAAAGGAAGACTTACTTTGGTGTTCTGTGGAATGCTTGCAAGAGGTTTACTGTCTTTTGTAACCTTAGAAGGCCAGTAGTTAAAGCAGACTGTGGCAGCTGTGGCCCGTAGTAACTGTGTTTGCGATAACTCTGTGTTGTAATACACTTAATGGTGTAATGTAAAATGAGGAAAAAAATTAAAACAGTATTCTTTTTGTAGTGGAATGTGTTATTTTGCTGTGGTTATACTTTATTTGTTGTTGTGGGTTGCTGCCTATTTTGATATAGCACGGTCAAGTCTGCTTGCAGACTTAGGCATACTGTGTCACACTGCGTCATAAATGCTTTTAAATGGAAATTAAAATTAAATATTTACTGTTTAACAAATTTTTTTTTTTAATAAATAAATAAAGGTTGTACTTTTTTTGAATTTAAATAAAATTAAAATTAAAAAACCAGGTTGCCTAATTTTTAACAAATCCTTTTAAAAAGGAATTAAAGGATAAATATCCCACCAAATTAAACAAACTACACCAACCTGAGATGCAGCAGTTCCCATTAACGATGGCGAAAGCCCGCTGTACAATCCTCCCCATCCTTCTTCTTTAATCACCTGAAAAAGATAAAAAAAATTACATGTTTGTGTATATATACAAATATTTTTAATTTTTTATAAAAATAATAGGAATGTAATTAATTAAATATATTAATTTCCAAAATAAAAATCATAATTTAAATCCTACATAAATATCCAAATATTCAACTATTTATGAAATGATATAAATTTAATTGATAAAATCCATCAATTTTAAAATAAAATTATGATTTAAGTGCTTCTAAATAATAACCAAGATACTTTTTACCTCTGTGTTATAACGATCAATAGTGACTCTTTTCAATTCAATATAACCAATTTAAAAAAAAAAACAGTTTCAATTCCCTCAATTTAGAGGAAAATTTGTGATGAAACCTGGTATATCTGCTGCAGGGTTCCAGTTGGCCGTTTAGGCTGAGCTGTAACAATACTCGTGGAATTCTTATTGGCCGCCTCCGCCTTCGCTCTACGTTCCGTCTGCTGACGTGTATTGACCTGCGCGCACAACAGTGCAAGCTCACAAACCCCGGTTCGAGTCCCGCTAACTTGAATAAAATTAAACCAAACAAATACTTAAAAACTGACGAAAATTAAAGCTCGTTAACTCACGGTTTGCAGCGGATACGTTATGATCTGAGCAATAATGCCCCCTCCCGCCCCGGCCAATCCATTCACCAGGGCATCCGACATCTTCGCTAACGAAATAATTATGTCAATTGACGGAGTCCGGAGCCACAATTTGTGCCGCCTCCGAAATTCTGCCAAAAGAAACTCGCATTCCAAACCCTGCGAGGAAGCATATAAAGGCTTATTAAATACGAGTAGGAGGCAGCATATAAAAGGTTTAATAAATACCTGTTGTAGGAAATTGAATGCCCGTAAAGTCCATGAGCGCGGACCGTTCGATGATCGTCAAACGTACTGGACGGAGATATTGAGCGGTCTACACAGAATTTTGGGAGAGTATATTCCGCCTGGAAAGCTCAGCCAACTTGATTCTAAAACAGATGGGTGTAACGTCTAATGTTGTAAAGTCAAACGGACATTAAAATTTTGAATAATGCTTTAAAATTTTAAAAGAATATAATAAAATAATTTATAATTTTTTTTGGTTGTAAAGTCAAATGGACATTTAAATTTTGAATAATGCTTTAAAATTTTAAAAAATATAATAAAATTATTTATAATTTTTTTAAACATACAATGTATGTCAATACACATGTCATGGTTTGAATGTTGAACTTTTCAAGAGTCGATAGAACAGAGCAAGGGCAACAAAACAACCATCCCTGAAACAGAGCTGATAGAACAGAGCAAGGGCAACAAAACAACCATCCTTGAAACAGAGCCGATAGAACGAAGAAGATTCGAACTATACACTAAACTAGACAAGAATTATCAGCACAAAAAAATTAAAGGGTTTGCGGCAAAGGGTTTTTGCAGAGCAAGGAGGGTTTGCGGCGGAGTATTGTATTAAACATATATTTCATCGGGTAAGCACATTTTTCGTCCTTTTTCGATTTATAAAACAATTTAAGTAGATAGGAGAAATACATTCGTTATAGGGGTTTGTGGCAGAAGGATTTATTATCAGCAAGGGTTTGCAGAGCAAGGAGGGTTTTATTACACATTTATTTCATCGGATCAATAGTACAGGGGGTTCGGCTATAAAGGGTTTGAAAATGGAAGAAGAGAAGGATCAATAGTACAGAGGGTTCGGCTATAAAGGGTTTGAAAATGGAAGAAGAGAAGCAACAATTGCAAGAACCAATATATGTCAATGAGAAACAGTACTGGAGGATATTAAGGCGTCGACAAGCTCGAGCAAGGGCAACAACAATGAAGAGGGCATATCGAAAAATAAAAATAAAAAATATTCTACCACATAAACAGGTGGAGAATAAGGAACAATCAAAGGCAAATCACCAAAATGATTTTTCATATGAGGAAGAAACTTACAGTCCCACAACTACACCACTCATGTGGGCACCAAGACTTTATGTGCAAGAGCTAATGAAGATGAAAGAGAAACTTGAAAGCATGGAAAGGAGAGAGAAATTAAGAGAAACTAAATCATATGAGGTTATAAACATCATTCGGAGGTTGGAAAAGGAAAACAACCAACTCAAGGAGCAAGTGTCAAAGCTACAAAACCTTGCAAACATGGGTCAACATGAATGGCATGTCCTCAAACAAGCCATCCACCCCCCAATCAATGATGCAATAGAGGTGGAAAAAACAAATGCAAATCAAATAAAAGAGGTACAGAAAACACTCCAAAACATGGAAACAAGAGAAAATGAGCTACGAAATGAATTAGCAAAGGCAAAGACATGGTCTCAAGTAGTAAAAGAACCAGTCAATCAACAAAAAGAGTTAATAGAGAAGCAAGTAAAAATTCAAATAACAGAAGAGAAAGAAAGACATGAGAAGTTATCAAATATAATCATCAAAGGGTTGAAAGATTATGGGGACAGGGAAGACACAAATCATTTAACAAGGGACTTCTTGTCAGATCGATTACAATGGAAGGGTCAGATAAAAAAAGCAAGCAAAATTGGCAGGTTGAGAGAAGGAGGCAGAGATAGACATATTCGGGTCACATTGATGAGCTACGAGGATAAAATAAGGTTACTTAAAAACAGAGGCATGCTTAGAGGGTCACAATTTTATTTAGATGATGACCTAACATTTTTACAAGCAGGAAGAAAGAAATAAGGAATGGGAAAAGGTGAGGGCAACAAGGAATGAAGGGAAACAGGCATATTTAAGAAATGGAAAGGCATACATCACATCTAAACAAATCCAAAACAAATAGGGAGTATGGCTCACCCGGGAACATCTTACAATGGTAAGTTGGAACTGTAGAGGTTTCCCTTAGAGAAGAGGACCCGGGTTAGGGCCCATTGCTAGAGACAAAGATATAATTATATTGATAGAAACACATTAACATAATGGATGTAGGACTCCAGAATTTGTGGGATACAAAAAAATAGCAATATGGAATAAAGCAACAGAAAATGGCAAAGGGCATGGGGGTATTATGGTTTTAATAAAAGAGGAATGGGATAGTCATTAAAATTGAAAAACAAGATGAAAAAAAATAGTACATCTGAATAAAGATCCTAGAAAATAAGTCAGTTATTAGCATAGCAGCATGTTATTTTGCTCCCAAGAATTCTAAATTCTATCAGAAACATGACCTTAACAGAGAAGACCCATACTCCTCCCTAAAAAGAGACATTTCAATATACGATAAGTTGGGGGAGATTATATTAATTGGAGATTTCAATGCAAGGACAACAAATAAGCAAGCTAACATTCTAGAAGGTAACGAAGATATTGAGATTAATCCTCTTTGGATGCCAGAAGAGGAAAATCAACAGTGGACCAGGACTTCAGAAGATGAGCATGGGGCTATCACGCAATATGGAGAAGAGTTGTTAGGTCTTTGCAGCATATACAATTTGATTATTTGCAATGGGATGAACAAATGGAAAAATTCAGGAAAGTATACATGCAAAACATATAAGGGACAAAGTGTAATAGACTATGTAATATGCTCACAGAATTACATACCAAAAATAGAGGAGCTAGAAGTGGAAGATTCTCCAGTGGAACTTAAGTCAGATCACAACCCAATTGTTATAAAACTTCGAATGCATGGAGACAAACCAAGGGAAAAACACTTGCAAGGCAATCAAAATAAATATCCTCACAAGGGAAACATTCTCTTAACAGATGAAAATCGATAAAATTTTAGAGCAGTATTAAATAACAAGTTACAGGAAAGGGAAGAACTACATCACAGTAGTAGAGATTATAGTAAGAGTGAATGGTTAATGCACGTTATTCAAGAAGCTCTAAAAAATGCAAGAGAGCTAAACCTAAAAAGAAAGAAAGGAATAGCTTCCCAACCAACCCATGGTTCGATGAAGATTACAAAAAAATGTGAAGATTACTAAAAGAACCAATGGGTAAAACAAGAGCAAACAAAAAAGCATATGAGAAACTGGTAAGGGCAAAAAAAGAAGAATACATTAGAACAAGGAGGAAAGAATTGATTTACTTAGGGAAGCATGAACCAAAGAAAATTTGGAAGGAACTAAGCGTGAAAATGATGCAAGCTGAAAATAACATAACAGTTAATCAATGGTTGGAGTATTCAAAACAATTGTATCAGCGTAGTAACCAGTAGGAGACACCCCCTACTATCATTGTCAAGAAAGAACTTTTCACAATTGAAGACATTATTCAAGGGATAAAAAAGTTAGCAACTGGTAAAGCCCGTGACATAGACAATCTTCAAGCAGAGCATATAAAATGGGGGTAGATATCTTGGCACCGCAAATCAAAGAAATTTTCAATGAGGTCATACAAAATGGCTTCCCTACTGAGTGGACAACTAGCTTGACCATTCCTTTGTTTAAAAGTGGAGATGTAAACAATCACTCAAACTATCAAACTATCATGATCAACCCTCTCTTTGCAAAGTTGTTTAGGAGTATGATAGAGCGTAGGATCAACATATGGGCGGAAGAAAAGGGAAAGAGAGCAAAGGGGCAAGCGGGTTTTAGGCCCAAGCACTCAACTATTGATCATTGTATCATGCTCAGACACAATGGAAAAAATATGGGACAAAAAAGAGGAGGCTTTTTGTTGTTTTGTAGACTTCAAAAAGGCATTTGACACAGTGCAAAGGAAAAAATTATGAAGCATAATGGAAGAGCTAGAGGTTCCAATTCACTACAGGGCAGCTGTTCATAGACTATATGAGCATGTAAAGGCTAGAATCAGAACACGGGAAGGGTTATCTGAATGTTTTGGTAGTGAAATAGGTGTCAAACAAGGTTGCCCTCTATCTCCGACCTTATTTGGGTTGTACATTGACAAGTTAGAAGAATGGATAAACAAATTTGGGAGAGAGGGTGTGCATTTAGCCAAATATGTGGTAAAACTCCTCATGTATGCAGATGATGTAATTCTTGTGGCCAAAACAACCAAAGATCTAGAAGATCACCTTCAAGCTCTAGAAATATTTTGTAAAGAAGTTGGGATGCAGGTGAACATGAGCAAAACAAAAATTATGATTTTTTAGCAAAAAAGAAGAAGCAACAACTCAAATTTCAGTTTGTAGGAGAACCGCTTGATGTAGTAGTAGAATACAAATACCTGGGCATAGAATTTCATGACAAACTTAATTGGAATACATGTAGGATGAAAAAAACTCAAAGTGGTTGGAGAGCACTATATGCATTTCAAAATAGGTGTAGGAATGCCGAGTTGCAGGACTGGAAGACCACCAAGGTCTTATTTGGCCTACTTGTTACACCGATTCTGTTGTATGGTTGCGAGGTGTGGGCTAGTGACACAACAAATGTAAAATGGAGGCAAATAGAAAGGATTCAAAAATATCTAATCACAAACTTTCTCAAAATTAAGGCCACAACCCCTTATTATTCTAGCTGAAACTTGAATGTTCCCTTTAGAAGCAATTGTTATGACCAAGCTGTTATGTTACTTGAAAAAAACAGAAAACATGACAAATTATAGATGGCCTAGGGCAGCTAGGGACGAAGATTTGCATAGGCAAAAGAATACATGGATGAAACATAATCAAAAATGGATGAAACGTTGGGAAATCAACATAAATGAATGCCCAAATGTCAACAAAGACATAAAAAATTATGTGAATGAAAAGTTTAGAAGTGGAATGTGGAAAAATGCAAGCAAGAAAAGACAATATTATATTGCAAATTTTAACCTAATGTATGACCACAAGGAAAAAGCGTATATAGGCGTTGAAATCAAGTGGAAGGAAAAAATACTCATTGCTCAGATAAGGACTAGCTCTCATAGGCTTGGATGTGAAATAGGGAGATGGACAACGCCCAAAGAACAATGGGAAGAAAGGATATGTACTCTATGCAACACAGGGGTAGTAGAGACAGAGGAACACTTCATCTATAAATGCCCGAGTTTTTCAGATATCCGTGACAAATACAAAGAAACACTTGAGAACGAGTTTATGGCAGATTTATTTGAAGACACTAAAATAAAAAAAATGAGGAATTGCTAACACAAATCAACAAGAGAAGGAACGACCTTCTCAAAGATATTAAAGATCATATGATATGATTTGAGCAATTGTACTTCCATATTTGAGGTCCCATAGACCATATTTGGGTCTCACGGACGTAATTAAAATCTTTCATTTCATTTCAAAGAGAAGTCAAACTTTTAACTATTATATTGTCCCCACAGGACAATTTATAATTTATTTAATTTTTTAAAAATTATAAAAAATTGTTCCTACTAGATATTCAATTTGTATATAGTTGGTGTTTTATTTCAGTGACCTTAGTTCGAATGATGGGGAGGGAGGCTCCATATTGCTATCCCTCTAGGAAATGTGGCCTCAATTGTGCCATTGTTGTACTTTGTATTAAAAAAAATTATTGTTATTATATTTAATTGTATGAAAGAAAATAAATTTTAATTATTATGATTAATCTAATAATTGTTAAGAGTTGAATTTTGTGATAGTTGAATTTCATAAGAGTATTATAGTGGTATGGTTTGGGTTTTCATTTAAGAAACGTAAGTTCAAATTATGGTAAAGGGGACCAGACCCCTTTCAAAACCTATAACTTTAATTTTTTTTCTACAAGGGATACTTTAGTGGTATGTTTTTGGTTTTTTTTTTTTTGAGGAGAACGTTTACAAATTACATCAACAACCACCCTCAAGGGGTTTAAACACAAGACCACTTAAGAAACAACCATCATCTTAGCCACTAGGGCAATTGCCTATCGGCTGTATTATTTTGGTATTCATTTAAGAGACTCAAGTTTAAATCCTAGTATAAAGGATTGGACTTTTCATAAAAGTGTTTTTTTAGGGGTTTTTATTGTCATCTTTGATTGTTCCTAGAAAGGTAGTTATGCCTTGTGAGGAGTAACACAACAGGGTTGCGATCAAGAGCGTGGAACTTTATCAGAGGTCTTCAAGAGTTTTTATAAGGTTGACACTTTTTTATGATGTGATTTTCAAGACGCACTTGTGTTCAACAAAGGGAAAAGGGAGTTGCAGACTTCCTAGCTAATCAAGGTCTTACGTAGTAAGTTCTTCACATTTGTAAAGGTAATTTTCTAAATGGCTTTAGATTGTTGGACAATGAATTCAGGCAAAGGTCAAACTCAAGTCAGAATACTTAGGGTGGGTGGCTAGAACCCTTCCCATTGGATATTGCTTTTTGAATGTTTTGATTGGGCCTGCGTGCCCAATTTTTGTCTTTATTTATCCATGTGAGCCTTGATGCCCAACTTTTGTCTCAGTTTGGCTTATGTGTCTAGGTTTGTTCGGCTAGTATATGTTGGTCTGGGTGTAGGTAGTTATTTCCAAGGGCTGGTTGGCTATAATGTTTGAAATATCCTTAGTCTCCTAGTGGCTAGAGATTAGCTTCTTTTTGTTATAATATTTGGAGGTCCTTTCAAAACTCTTTTCATCAAACTAATAAAAAAAAACAAAGGTAAAAGGAATCCGAGAGATAAAAATAAACAACTCAGCAAAATAAAAAACGATGACAATGTGCCAAGATATCCACTAAGATCTTGCAAAAATAGGCCTAAATGTTATGTGCGGTTCTCCACGACACAGTGAAGCACAAATGAGATCTACCAGTTGTATGTGAGCATAAGCACGCAGGTCCCACAAGAGAGCCAAACAAGTGATTGATCTAAAAATCTACGCAGGCCCCTCACACACATATACTCAATAAAACTTAAATAACAGATAAATTATTACAAACAAATACATACACATAAAAACGGATTAGTAGGAAGCCACAGATTGTTGTACCAAAAAATTGACATAGGCTCCCATGTATATATATATATGCAAGCGATGTCTTACAAAGATTGTGCCAAAAGCAAGGGTTCAATATTACCCATAAGTTGCTTAGGAGCCGACTATTTTAATAAAAATAAATGAAAATAAAACTTACAAATTGATGCAATTGCAACATTTATAGACCTTTCAGAAGCTCTTTCCCACCCCTATCGATCCTTTACAAAGCTATTGTTGCTCATATTTATAGGTTACAAGAGGAGGGTTTTCCCTCCAAAATGCGTGCAAAGATTTATAGGTGGTTGTTTTTTATATTGGGTCATGTCTTTTCTTATCAATCGTCCCTTTGAAATCCTCTCAATTTGAAGTCATGAATGTCAAATGGTCTTGAGCCCTTGGATGAGTAATTATTGTCTTTATTGTCATCTACCTATTTTTGAGAATTCCCATCACCTAGGCGTAGAAGATTGCTTCATTTAATGTTGTGGATCTTCAAGTTTCTTTTGTTGTGGCTCCTATGTTGTTGTTGTCCTTTATTAGAGATACAAGACATTCTTTTGTAGGAAAGGACAATCTTCCTCAAAGAACATACACCTTGTTGGTTTGACTTTCGAGGCATCGATGTTTTCTTCTTTGGGAATTTTCTTCACCACTTGGGATCGCTTGACTTATGATCTTTGGGACTTTTTTGTTGTGGGTATCTTTATCAAAACTTTTGCTCCTCATCTTGCATCCATGACTTAAAAACTTTAGAAATTTGAACATTCTTGGCTTTTGATATCTGACCTTCGATCATCGGACCTCTTTTATCAGTTTTTTCTCTTATGCTTGTTTGTAACTCAAACTTTCACTTCAAAAGGTGTACTAATATAAGAAACCCATAAAACTTGTGTCTTGGTCCATTAGACATAAAGTAAAAAAAATCTCTCCTAAAAGTGAAAGTTTTTAGCAATTAAGCCATGTCTTTAAAATTTTGCAAATGGGTGGGACTTCTGTTATCTCATGAAACTAAGATCACCTATAGTACATATGTACAAATTTTTAAGTGAGTAGCCTTTATCCATTGGGTATGGAGTCAAAAGACCTATCCACTAGCTGCTCAAGTCTTTTCTTCCATTTTATCTAGTTTTTTGGGTGAAAGATCATCACCCTAATGGAACTGGGACTTTTTTGCAGCTTTCTCACCCCAAAGGTAGGTGCCAAAGATAATGCTTTGGTTGGCACCACTAAGGTGAGGCCCTTGCTTGTTGGTCGAACCTCTTGATATGCTCTCATATTTACAGATGAAGAGGTTCTTTGCATATGTTGGCTCAACCTCTTCAGAAAGGGGGCATCGAAGGTGGAAATAGCCCATCGTCTTTCTTGGTCATCAAGAGTGTAGAGGAGGTTTGACCCAAAAATTGTCTCCTCATCATGAGCCTTTTTAGCTCTTGGTTGATTTGTAGACTCATACCCTCTGCTACGTGTGTGGAGGGCCTCCTTTAGGATTTGCTCTTGTTATTCAAGGAGATTGTAGATCTTGTTTTTATCCTTCATAAGGTTGCTTTGCATCTCCCCTTATGATGCATCCTTAAAGGGAGTGCTTGGCTCAGGTTCCACTTTGTATACCTCTTCTATGCAATTGCTTATGATCAAGGCAACAAGCTAATCCTAGTAAAATATTAAAGGTGGAGACAAAGCATCAAATTTTTGGTGAATTTTGCTTTGCAGTGCAACCACCAATAACTTGAGGGCCATGTCGTGATTTGTGATGTTGTGCACCTGCTAATGAAAACCATTTCTTACGGGTGCTCTAGTGGGGATGTCAGGCCTTCACCAATATATTTAGGTAAAATTTTCAGCAATGATACTAGGCATTTTCTCCAAACAAACGGTGGTTTTAGAGGTCACAACAGGTTTTTTCTTCCCAAGCAAGGGACAACTCTTGAGATGGGGCAACCATCTCAAACCTATAGGTCCTTTGGATTTTAGTGGAGTCTTCAAGTGAATACATCTTTCTTTTGAAAAGCAAGTAGATAGAGCTCTTCACCCAAACCTTGTTTTGATATCTAAAACAATGACTTTTGATGTTCATTTTAGAGTAGGGTCGTTAGATGATTAAAGAGATGCTTCAACAAGAAGGAATGGGAAAAGACCCTTGATAAGTCTAAGCACTACTCCTTGTTACGATTTTGGGACCAATGATGTGTCTTTAGGGTCCCACTATGTGTGCCATTAAATTGTTATCATCTTTGATTATCTTTGGCGAGGTGATCATGCCTCATAACGAGCAACACAACGGGGTCATGATAGAGAGCATGGAATTTGGCTCAATTGAGGACCTCCAAAAGTTTTTATAAGGTCAATTCCTTGTTATAATATGATCTTCAAGGTGCACTTGTGCTTAATAAAGGGAAAAAGGATGTAAGAGATAAAAGAAAACAACTCAACAAAATAAAATGGTGGTAATGCACCAAGAAATCTGATAAGATCTTGCAAAAATAAGACTAAATGCTATATACCAACAACGAAAAATTTCTCTCCTCAACATAGTGAAGCTTAAGTGCGATCTGCCAGTTGTATGTGAGCATGAGCATGCAGGTCCTATAGGAGAGTCAAACAAGTGATTGGTCCAAAGTAAACATAGGCCCCTCACACACACATATACTTAATAAAACTCAAAGAACAAGCAAAACATTACAAACAAATACATACACATAAAACAAGTTAACAATATGGGTACATATTGTACCCATATTGTACATATGGGTAATCTCAAACCCCTACTTTTGGTACAATATTTGTAAGACATTGCTTGCATATATATATATATATATATATATATATATATATATATATATATATATATATATGCAAGCAATGTCTTACAAATATTGTACCAAAAGTAGGGGTTTGAGATTGCCCACAAGCCATTTAGAAGTTGATTGTATTTACAAAAATAAATGAAGGGAAAGCTTATAAATGGATGCAATTGCAAACTTGTCGATCCTTTGCAAAGCTATTGCTACTCCTATTTATAGGTTACAAGGGGAGGGATTACCCTCTAAAACTCATAAAGATATTTCTAGGTGGCTATTGTTTATGATACTAAGTCATGTCTTGTCTTATCAATAGTCCCTTTGAGATCCTCTAGATTTGAAGTCATGAATGTCAAATGGTCCTGAGCCCTTAAATGAGTAGCTATAGTCTTTATTGTCATCTAGCCATTTTTAGGAATTCCTATCACCTATCACCTAGCTTCATTTAATGCTTTAGATCTTCGAGCTGCTTTTGTTGTGGCCCCCATGTTGTTGTTGTCCTTTCTCAGAGATACGAGACATTCTTTTGCAGGAAAGGACAATATTCTTCGAATAATGCACACCTTATTAGTTTGAATTTTGGGGCATCTGTGTTTTCTTCTTCGATAATTTTCTTCACCACTTGGGGTCACTTGACTTATGATCTTTAAGACTTTTTTGTCGCGAGTATCTTTATCCAAACTTTTGCTCTTTATCTTGCATCCACAATTTAGAAACTTTTGACCTTCAAACATTCTCGGCTTCTAATATCTCACCTTCGATCATCAAACCTTTTTTATCAGGGTTTTCTCTTATGCTTGTTCGTGATTCAACTTCCACTTCCAAAAAGTATAGTAATTCATCACTACAATTTCATTGACTTTATCTTTACCCAACAAATTAAAGATTATAAAATTTTCCTATTTTAAAAATAAAATAAATAAAATAAAACATTAAGTTGGAGTTTTTATTTTAAGCCTTCCACCTATTTTTTTTTAGGAGAACGTTTACAAATTACATCAACAACCACCTTCAAGGGGTTTGAACACAAGACCACTTAAGAAACAACCATCATCTTAGCCACTAGGGCAACTGTCTGTCACCTATTTTTTGTATTAACCAATCGATTATATATATTTTCTTTATTTATTTTTCTTTGCATTATTCTCTATTAAGACATCGCATGCATTTACGTCAATGAAAAAAATTAAATATAATTTTTATTAATTATTTGATATTAAAATTTAATTTAATTTTTAATTAAATGTTACGTAATTTAAATTAAAAATATTTCATCGTGGTAGTGGATGGGAGGTTCGCTAGGTGGATCCAGACCCAGTTGTTGGTTGGGGAGATCCTATTCCCACATGCCCAATCGTTTCAAATAATGTGGTGGGTTGGGGTGTATCTGATGACATTGATGACTCTGGTATAGGTGATAATGTTCGCATGCCTAAGGAGGATGGGTGGCTCATTTCCATTCCTTCTAATATCGGTTGGCAACATATGGAGGGTGATGGACATTCACCTCGTGAACACACCTCCCATGATTGACATGAATTAATACATGATTTTTGGTGTTGTGGTTGGTGATGGGTTTGACCATGTTTTTGTTGTTTTGAGTAACCGCTTCCTAACTTAACTTGAGTTAGTATGACTGCCTATTAGGGTGTGCCTATCCACCCATTTTTGGTTGTAAAGAATTGTATTTTTAAATTAATTAAAAGTTAAGCCTTTAAAAAATTATCACCATTTTATCAAAGCCTTTAAATTATTATTTTTATATTAACAATGTCTTGCACACAGAGTATCTGAGCAGTTTTATTCAGGTTATCCATATGGTTTTTTCCATAGACAGGTCTGGAGGGCATTATCAAAGACCAGTATTTTATGGTTTATATAGATGGAAACCTTTTTTGCCCAACCAAAAAAATTAATGTATTTTTTTAATAAGTTAATATTTAGAGGTCCAAGATTTAAACCTTGTTTAATACGAGGGGATGGACTGGGAAACATGTGTAAATTAATTAAAAATTTTGATATTTAGATTAAAGGCGTTTTTTTTGGAAAAGGTAAAAATTATATTGATAGAACAAGAATCAAGTTACAATCATATGCCACTTTTGCCAAGCCCTAAAATCTGAATAAAACTCAGATTAACATCTCCAAAAATAACAAAAATTTGAGTACCATCTACAGAGTGAAAACTTTTAACCTGTTTTAATTTCTACTTTACATTGATTCTAAGAAACCTAGCAGACTTGATAGTCCTGCGAACACTACCCATGCTATCCCAAAAAATGCCAAAGTGTGTTGCAAGAGGTAGCAAAAGTCCAACAAATAACTATTCATCCTCCATTGGTCCACTAGACTCAGTGGACTCTATACCTATCCTCATCCTTAGCTAAGTATTTGCTGGACAATTTAAGAACCATTTGGTTCACCTCCCGCCATTCATAAGTGTCCCTATCCTGATTAGAATTCAACATGTATCCAACTAGACTTTCACTATCATGTTTAACTAAAAAGTCAGTTGTATTATTTTATTTATCAATATAGATCGGGATGGCATCGTCGAACTACTAACAAATGGAATTTATTTGGCTCACAATGTTTCTTATCCTCCAAGCCTTTGGTCTAAAATTTCTAATAGCATCTAGAAGCCCCACCATAATTTGTGAATCAGATTCAACTATGATCTTTCTAACCCCATTCTCCCAAGCATTGAGAGAACCTTGTCTGATAGCCAGACCTTCAACTTCATTGTTAGTAGCCCTTCCAAGACTCTCTAGCTCCCAATGGAGGATCTTCCCCTTGGAATTTCTAATGAGAAAACCAATACTTGCAACCCCCGGGTTATCTTTAGTTGCACCACTAGAATTAATATTTTTTCCAACCTTGGGGAGGGGGTTGCCATGGTCCTAACTTTTATGGCTTGGGAGTCCTCTCATTCACCTAATTTTTCTTATCCCTAAAGTGAGCTCTAACAGTTTCAGAAATATTGGTAACAATTTTATGCCAAACCAACTCCATTGGACTGAACTTCTCTCTAAAAATTATGTAATTTCTTTCCAACCAAATGTGCCACCAAATGAAGCTCATCCCTAGGGGACAACCTAGCTAAATGGAGGTATTCTTGATTTTTTTGTGTTTCCAAATCTCTCAGATATTAGAAAGAGTCACTTGAAATTTTAGGTGAACCTTAAAGAGATCTAACCACCTTTTCCACAACTCTCTTGCAAATGCACACTGGAAAAGCATATGATCAAGTGTCTCTTCCTAGGAGTTACACATGATGTAGTTGTAAGGGCTATAAAAACCTCTCTTCATAAGATTATCATAGGTGAGACATCTCCTATGCATAACTTCCCAAGCAAAGAAATTAATTTTAGGCCAGCTCTTGGCCACCCAAACTCTATCCCATGGGGTATCCTGCAAGATCAATGGAGGATGGAGCAAAGCATTATAACCATCATGAACAATGAAGAAACCTAGAATACCAAGGCCCCATGCGATCCTATCCTCTTACTCTTTATCTGTAAGGGACCTTTGCTTGAGGATATTATCAATAAGAAGCCTTTGATGAAGAGGGACATGAATAGGCCATTCTTCTAACCTCTTCCACTGAAAGAAAGAGAAATCTCCAATTTATTGGGAAGTAATGTATGAAGCCATATTTATTCATCCTTTATCCTCAAGGCTTTGTTGCAAGGGCTGCAACTCTGGAAACTCATAGATTAAGGGGGATGCTGGTCTCAAGAATCACTCCAAAAGTAAGCTTTGTCTCCTTTACCTACTTTCTAGAAAAATCTAAATTTTACCAATTGTTCAGCAGCTTTCAAGACTAGTGAGGTTCTTCGAATGAGGGTTCTTCTAATTTGAATTGGTCATGGACCACACCTCTTCTCGATCACATCTTGAGCAAGTCCTACACACATAAAAATGGTAGTGAGGTTTCCAACCAATGTTAGATTTGTTAGCAAGCAACATACGAGTTTGGGATCACACAAGAGATCAAACACACAAAGAGAGACAATGTATCCAAATTTTTTTGTTATATTGATAACAAAGAGGCTCCAGGCCGAGTATTACATAGTCGGGGTCTATAGGCCCTCTTAGCTTGTCAATGTTATTGGGTGCTCACTAGGCTGAGGATCACATAATCTTTTTCCCTTTTTGTCTAAGGATCGGATTCAAGGTCGAACCACGTGATCTCGAGTATTTCTCTCTGGCACAATCGAGTCCCAACCAATGGTTTAGTCCTAACCCACCCGTTCCACCAAGATATTTTCTTGATATGAGAAAATTGCACACTCTCTTTGTAGTTAGCAAGGACATGGGAAAGACATATAAGGAGTGAACACAACATTGTCTCAAAGGGTCAAGATGTGGTCACCCCACCACAATCTTCCCCCATTTAAATTTAGTGACATCCTCACCGTTGGTCGGGATCAGGAGGTTATTCGGTGGAGAGTGGGTCCATCCAAAGCGAGGTCTTGAAGTTGTCTAGCTTGGGTCCTTCTTTGATGAACTTCCTAATTTTGTCTTTGTGGTTCCATAGATGCTCCTCGAGTTCCCACGTGCCTCTAATTTCTTCTTTCCAATGGACAAGAAATTCTCTATGTATCTGATTACCACAACCTTGGATTTGCATGTTCGATATTTAGTCAATTTTTTTTTGGGTTGGTCTTGGATATTGAGAGGTACTCTACCAGGCTGGTTTCTTTCCTCATCTTCTTTGTCCGCATGGTAAGGTTTGAGTAGACTTACATGGAAAGTGGGGTGCACCTTCATGTGATATGGGAGGTCAAGTTTGTATGTCGTTTTGTCTACTCATCTCACAATCTAAAAGGGGCCCTCAAATATTTGTAGGAGATATTTGGGTTGGCTAAGGAGCAGTTTAAAGACTTATGGATCCAATTGTAACATCACTATGTCACCTACCTAGAATTTTGCCTCTCTCCAAGACCCATCTACATATTGTTTAATTCGTTCGACTGCTCTCAAAAAGTGGAATCTGGCGATATCTATCCTATCATGCCACAACTGTAGGTATTCTTCCACATTTGTATGGCCATCAAAACATGTCACTAGGAAAATATGTGGTATGATTGGTTGTTGGCATGTTGTTAGCGTGAACGATTAAAATTTACTGGACCCGCTTCTTTGACTATTGTAGAAAAATTGTGTTGCATCAAGGAGAGTGGACCAATTGGTTTGATCAATGTTAACTTAATGCCAAAGGTAGGCCTCTAACTCGAAATTAATATGTTTTGTTTATTTTTCTGTCTAGGGGTGATAAGATGTTGATAAGAATTTCTTGGTTCCCATGAGACGAAGCAAAGCTTGCTAGAAGTTCCCTGTGAAGTGGGTGTCTTGATCTGAGATGATATTGAGGGGGATTCCCCAATATTTCACCACATACTTGAAGAAGAGTTTCATTATGGGTTGTGCATTATTGGGGACATGCCATAAAGGTGGCGTACTTAGAAAATATATAGACCACCACTAGTATGTTGCCTTTTCCATCAACCTTCAAAAGGTTAGGGATGAAATCCATGCTTACGCTGATCAAAGGTCTGGTGGAAACTGATAAAGGCTGGAGAAGACCATGCAGGGTCAACCTCTCTGGTTTGTCTTGTTGGCACATGAGGTAGGTCTGTACATATTCCTCGACATCCTCTTCCATATTCGACCAGTAAATCCCTCTTTCTAACAAAGCTATGGTCCACTTATGGCCTGGGTGTCCAGCCCAAACAGGGTCATGACATTCTTTTATCACTTCCTTTCTCAGCTTATCCCACTTTGGAATGCATAGCCGCTTGTTGGTGAACCACAAAAACCCGTCCCTAAGGATGAGTTTGGTCCATAATACCTTTTTCTCTTGGTCCTCCACTATTTTCACCAAGGCCACTGCCTGCACATATTTTTGTAGACCTTGTCGAATCCTTCTCTTTAGGTCCTCACTTAGCACTATCTGGCTTGTGGATTGTTCTAGAATTAGCTCTTCGGAGGATCCTTCAAATGGTACCAATTGTTGCTTTTGAATTAGCACATCAACCACTTAGTTCTGTTTTTCTGTGGTGTGTATGATGTCCATATCGAACTCAGCCAAAAAGCCTTTCCAACAAGCTTGTTTGTCGGTGAGCTTGCTTTGTGTCAAGAAGTAGGAGTTGGAGACATTATATGTTTTGACCACAAAGTGGACTCCAAGTAGGTAGTGTATCCAAGCTCTTAGGTAGTGTACCATCGCAGTCATTTCTTTATCATGCACAAAGTATCTCCTCTTAGCCTCATCTAGTTTCCTTGATTTGAATGTTACAGGGTGTCCATCTTGGGATAACACTCCTCCAAGAGCAAAGTTGGAGGTATCAATATGCACTTTGAATGGCTTGAGAAAATTAGGCAGAGCCAAAATAGGAGATGTAGTTAGTCTCTCTTTCAACTGTTCAAAGGCTTCCTGGCATTGTGGAGTTCACTTCCACTTGCCCTTCTTTCTCAAGTTCGTTAACAGGGTCGCAATCTTCAAGTACTGATAGAAAAAGCGTCTATAGTAGTTGGCTAACCCCAGGAATTATCGCACTCTGTGCACATCCTTTAGGAATTCCCAATCTCGTATGGATTTCAACTGCTTTGGGTTTGGTCAAATTTTCCCTTGGCCAACCACATGATCGAGGAAGTTCACTTCCTCTTGTGCAAAAGCACACTTCTCTTTCTTCACATATAGGTCATTTTCTTGAAGTAACTCAAACACTTATTTTAGATAGACCTTGTGTTCTTATATGGTCTTCAAGAAGACCAAGATATCATCAATGTAGGCCACTACACATTTGTCCAACAAGGGTTTGAACACACTATTCATGAGTGTGCAAAAGATCATTGGGACATTGCACAATCCAAATGACATGACCAAGAATTAATATGAACTGTACCTTGTCACATTTTCCCTTCATCCCCCAGAGATATCCTTACTTGGTAGTAACCGAATCTCAGATCCAACTTGGTGAATAGCCTTACCCCTACCAATTGATCAAAATAGTCATAAACAAGGGGTAGTGGGTACCGATTCTTGATGATTAGTTTGTTCAAGGTGCAATAGTTTACACATAATCTCAATGCCCCATCAAAATTTCTTTAGAACAAAATAGGAGCACCATATGGTGATATCAAAGGTCAAAGGTACCCTACTATCAACAACTCCTCTAGCTACTTCTTTAATTCTACCATCTCAGGTCTTGATAACCTATACAAAGATTTGGTTGGGGGTTGGTCATGGGAACCAATTATATCTGATGGTCAATGGCTCTCATTGGCGAAAGGAGAGATAGCTCTTTGGGCATCTGATCTTGGTAGACTTTCAGTACTCCCTCAATTTTCTTTGGTACTTCCTTCTTGGAAGTGAGGTCTTCATCCCAACCTCCTACAAGGACCCCCAGGTTCATGGGCTCTTTGGTCTTTTTCCTAGCTGCTTTCTTCATGCTCATCGTTGAGCATATCTTGAATTTGGGAGACTCCTCTAGCTGCTTTTCTAATTTATACCATCTCGGGTCTTGATAACCTATACGAAGATATGGTTGAGGGTTGGCCCTGGGAATTAATTACATCCAATGGTTGATGGCTCTTCTTGACGAAAGGTACAGAGGTAGCTCTTTTGACATCTGATCCTAGTAGGCTTTGAGCACTCCCTCCATTTCCTTTGGTACTTCCTTCTTGGAAGTGAGGTCTTCGTCCCAACCTCCTACAAGGACCGCCAGGTACATGGACTCTTTGGCATTTTTCCTAGCGACTTTCTTCATGCTCATTGCTGAGCATATATTGAGTTTGGGATACTTGGGATTCACCCTTCCACTTTGTCTTCTTTCTACTCCCCGCATTATCCAGGTCCTTTTGGGGTTGAAGATGAACAAGGATTCCAGGTGAGGTACCACCACACTTTCTCTTTATGGATGAATTCTTGTTCCAACACCATATTGAAGTAATCCATTTCTACTACTGAGAGATCAAGGTTTCCCTTCCACTCCCCAACTTGGGCACTCAACCATTGCACTGTACCGACAGTCTTCTTGGTTGTCGAGTTTACTGTATTGAAATTACGGCTCTTTCTCATGATGGGCAGGTTTAAAGCTTTGGCCTATCAGACATCAACAAAGTTGTGAGATACTCACGTATATACCAAGACCGTTGTTGACCTCTTGTTTATCACCACTTTCACATGCAAGAGTTGATGCACACCTTTACTTATATCTTTTGCACTTGATTTGGCACCTTCAATTGCCCCCAACCTAGCCTCTCCTCCTTAGCTTCTCCAACATGAGGAGGGAACTTTTACCATATGTTGGACGTGTGGACACTCTTCTTTATCATGTTGTCCTTGGCAAACTCAACATACCTCTTTTGGATCTAACCTCCTACCCGATATATCTCACGATGAGTTCCTTCCAATGAGGTCTTTTCTAGACCTTTTGGGATGTCTATTTGTTGACTCTGAGTCCTTTCACTCGTCCCTTACCGATAGATCAATTTATTCTTGAAAGGACTCTCAGAACATATCTAGGTCTTCTACCAAGGTGATTGCCTGTCGGATCATCATTGGCTTGTTTCACAGGATCTCTTCCTAGGCTCATTGTGATAATCCTTTTTGAAATATGAATACCTCCTCCTTCGGGGGGAGATTTCTAATTTCCAGTAAGAGTTCTTGGAACACATCAACATAAGTCCTCATGCTTTTTGTATAATTTAGTTCTGCTAGCTAACACCTAGCCTACCAATGAGCATCTTTCAGTTCAAACTGACCCCTTAATCGTTCTTTCAACTCATCCTAAAAGCCTCCTATGCTTTGCATCTCGTTGTCCTTCAAGTCGTCCACCAGGTTAGAGCTACCCCCTCTAAGTAACTAGATTTCATTGTTACTTGGCGTTCATCAGGTAAGGGGTCCAAGCTGGTCAGATACTGACTAACATCCCAAAAAACCTTCGAAGGGCCTTTCTCTCTTGTCCCATCGTAACTCATAGGCTCCTTAGGTTTGGATCGCTTGACGATGCTTTTCCAAACGGGTTGCATACCCGTCGAACTTTTGTTAGCCCCTTCCATTCCTTGAGTCCTCGAAGATCTTGTACTCTATCTCTAGAGGTACGATCTTTGTGTCCAACTCCTCGGTCCCCTTTTGACTTTGTTACAAGACCAACTCATGTCCTGTTAGTCTATGTGACACCCTAGAGGGATCGCTCCGGCACATGGCTTGCAACCTGGTTTTGATACCAATTGTAACGGGAATGATATGTGGGGTAGCAACCCTATGTCCCGTTCGACACCATTGAGGGTTCTTCTAATTTGTACCGATTATGGACTACACCTCTTATTGATCATGTCCTGACCTAGATTAAAAGCGTTATTTGTTAAGAGTGAAGACTCGTGTATAATTTTTTTATTTTTGAAAAAAATCTATCTATATATATAGATTTTTAAGGAACAATAATTATATAATTGTTTGATCATTTAATTTTAAATAATAGGTATTAGATAAAATTATGGAGTGTAAGATTTATTTTAAAAATTAATTATTTAATGTGGATTATAATTTATAATGCAATTTTTATTATTGAAATTTTAAGTAAAAGAGATATGTATGGGTTGTTAGTATATATGTTATGTAAGAAGTATAAAAGAATTAGTAATCGCTTGTTCATTCAATGTAAAGTCGAACCAAGTTTAAAACTTCATGTGGTAAGCATTGGGCTTCAAAGTTGACATTCATTCCAAATTTAAGGGGTGTGAGGAATTTTTAACCAAATGGGACATTAATTATCTTTTTGCAAAGCTAAAAAATCATCAATAAAGTTAATTTGGGAAGTACTACCACGAGTTGTATTGTGGCATATATGAAAAGCTCAAAATACAATAATCTTTCGAGATAGAAAGATGCAATCTTTTGGAAATATTTGTGTAGCATAGCAATCCTCAAACTCTTAGTTGAAGCTAATAAAAGTAGGGTTGAGAATGACGACTCACTATTGAAAAATAAAAAGAGAACAATTTAGCTTCTAGAAATATCATTTGTAACCAAGCAGGTAAGTAAGAAAGATGAGCCCCCAAGATTTAGTATTAGAGCATACCATCTATTTTTTGATGGTGCATTGAAAAAGAATTTGGGAGTAGTGGAAGTGGGAGGGATTATAATGAATGACTTAGGAAGAGTATTGGTGGAGGGATTATAATGAATGACTTAGAAAGAGTATTGGTAGACTTCGCAAAAGGATTAGGAGTGAATTCGAATAATTTACGAAGTTGTCAACTTTGAATAAATGATTGAAAATTATCACACAAAAAGAGTGGTTAGAACTAATAATATATGGGGATTCGAAAATTGATCATTGAAGTAATGAGCAAAAAGGTAAAACTATCAAATCTAATGTTAGATGTAATTCTACATGAGAATAAAGAAATATACATCCATTTCAAATTCATAAGTTTTTACATGTGAAAAAAAACTTCAATAAAAAGGTTGATCAACTTGTCAATAAAAGAGTTCAAATGCGACATGAAAAGACCAAAATAAGAGATTTTGACATTGCTGAAAAATGAGTTATTGATGAAGGAGCAACGTGATTCACATAACATAATGTGATTCCTGAGCAAATGTCCTCCTTTATAACATTAATGTGTTTTCATATAAACTATTTATTATAATTTTTGTGGTTGCACTTGTGCTTCACTAAGGAAACTAGCAATCCAAATCTGGTAAATCATATTAAGATAATGTGATGTTTTGAAAATATTACTCTTTAAGAGGCAATGCATAAATAGTAAAGGTGAAATTTTGATATTGTGAAGGTTGTTTTAGAAAAATGTTAAGAAAGATGTTGAATTTGGAATATTTGTATTTACATAAAAAATAAAAATAAAAATACCAAAAATAAAAATAAAAAATTTAGACTTTTTATATAAAATGATGCATGTTTTTAACTATAACCTTAGTTATCAAGTTCGAGTTCGTATTTTAATTCGACACTTTTGAAGTTAGAAAGAAATTCGACATGTTTAAAAATTCGGAATAAAATTCGACATAAAAAATAAAAAATAAAAAAATAAAAAAATAAATATATATATATATATATATATATATATATATATATATATATATATATATTAGTTTTCAAATGTGTACATATATCCTTCATGTGTACATATAAAATTCAATTTTTGGATGTTGTAAATGTTTCCAAAAATCAAATATATAATGTGTTGATGAGGCCAGGAATTGCCTCATCTATGAACACTTTTTGGATACATTCTACTTATTTGAATCACCCTTTTTATTATGTTTCTATGCTAATTTTGGGTAAAATGCATTATGTAATGATATTTGCATATTCCGAAATGTTAAGTGCATATATTCCGTTTTCCTGTTTATTTCTGCAGTTTCACCTGTTTTCAGCTAATTTGTCAATAGTAATTTAAAATCAGTAGTAATTGTTGAGTGTTTGGTGCTTAATAGTAGTATTCCTCTGTTTGAGCTAATTCAAATGCAAAAGGCGCCAAAGACCTTGTCCCCGTAGGCGATTGTGCAGGAAAATAGACTGTGACTGTGATAGTTCCAGCCAGCTGTACATATACAGCAGGGCTTGGAAACGGTCACTCCAGCACATGCCACCAATGCAAAAAGGATGTACAAGATAAAGGAAAACATTCTAGGCGGTCAAACACTTCTTCCCTACGCGTTTGGAGCATGAAATAGTAATTAAATGTCACTTCCTGTTATTTCGGAGCAGTGCAGGAATAATAGCGCAAGAATAGGGAATAGCGCAAGAACAACAGAGGATGGTCAAAAAGCGACAGATCGATAGAGGAAAGTATTGGCAATTGACCAGAAAGTTGCCCCAACTCATATTAACTGATTTCCTCAACGAATGCAGCTCAATAAGGTTGAATGGATCAAGTTTGACAAAGCAAGCTCATGCATTTTAGGAAATAGTTGTGCAAACAATTGTAAATCCCTGCAAATCAGCAACCAAGCATATCAACATTACATTATAAATAAGAAAGCTCCCAACACGGTTGAGCATATAGAGATATAGGCATATAGGCATATAGGAGAGAAATAGGCAATAGAGTGCAGTTATTTCTATAGCAAAACAGTAATCTACGGGTTTTTCCTGCATTATTGTAATGCATTTCCAGATTTAATAAAAGGTGCAGTTTTTAGTTATCAATTAGCATGTTGAGTTGATGATTAGCATTTAAGTTTTTTTAGCATAACTCTTCACCTTCATCTGAGTTCCGGAAGCAAGGGCCACTTGCGGGACCAGGAGGAAGGCATCTTCGACGAGAATACATTGCTAATTCCTTGCTACGACGAGGTTAGCGAGAATTCTGCCGATTTTTCACTTCTTTAGCAGCTTTAAATTCAAATTTTAGTCTTGACAACATTTTTCCATCATTCCATGCAAATTCAATATTTTTGTTTCGAATTTACAACTTCAAGTTTTTCTGTCATTTTCTAGATTTGTAGCAATTTCCAGTTTTCTGTCATTTTATTGTAATTTCCAGATTTGTGACATTTTCCAGTTTTGCAATAGATGATAGTTTGAATTTCTAGATTTAGAACATGCTCAGGGAATTGTAGTTAGTTTATTTTTCTGCAACTGTGTGTGATTTCAATTCTGCAATTTACCTTTCTGTTAATTTCAATTTAGCAACATTTCATTTTTTGCTATTTCAGATTCTGCTTTTCTTGCAAGTTTTAATTCAGCTTTATTTTTTGCAATTTGATTTCCAGTTCTAGGAATTAGAGGTCACACAAAAACCCCCAAAAACACTAACTGTTCCACCAATAAAACCCTGTTCTTGAATGAATTGAACCTGCAGCTGTGACACCTTCTATCGTATACAACCTTTGGACACCACCCTGGACTGACACATATAATGATTAAATGATGAATGAACAACGACACTCATCATTTTTGGCACCGTTGCTGGGGAACAATAGGTGTTGTTAGGAAAAGTGAAACAGGTCAAGAATTGTGTTACAATCCTTGAAATACTGCATTTCAGTTTATTTAGTGAATAGGCATGAATGCATAGGCCAAGAGACGAAAGAGGGAGGTTTATCAGGACTAGTTCTGAACCACCAAGGCGTTCTTCACGATCAGATGAAGAATTGCCACAGCAAGAAATACCTTCTTCACCAACTGAAGCTTTGGAAAGATTAGAGCAAGAACTTTTTGCAGCACTTTCTGCTAAACGTTCCCTTAAGTCTGAACCATCCACATCAAACTCAAGAAAGAAAACAACTATGGCAGCACCACTACCACCACTAGGTGGGTATGCTGATGATCCTCCTAAGACTTTTGAATATCCCATACGGTTGGATCCACTTCTAGATGCCCCCATGAAAACAATTTCTCCATCCATATTGCCAATTTTTAGGGGAACTGTTTCAGAAGATCCTGATCAATTTCTGTTTGAATTCAAAGTGTTATGTCAGACTTATGACTACATAAATGATAATCAGAAATTGAAATTGTTTCCTTCTACACTTAAGGATGCTTCTCTCCGATGGTTTATGAGTAATCTTGAACCTAATTCAATCCGTACTTGGGATGACATGGAGACTGCATTCTTACATAAATATCAGGATTATTGTAGAGTACGAAACAGGAAAGATGAGTTGTTTCGGATTAAGCAAGAAGAAGATGAAAGTTTAGAGGATTACCTTGATCGCTTTGCCTTTGTCCAAAAGAGATGTGGTCCTGTAGAACCCGATTTCTTAAAGCCTATCTTCTTAAGAGGATTGCAGGATGAATCTAGGGAAGTGTTAGATTTAATGGGAAAAGGAGACATAGATCAACTTGACCTTGAAGATATTGTGGAGTTATGTAGAAACTATTCCCGCACTCACCAACGGAGAAAGAAAAGGAATTATGGAAATAATGACATAAAGGAGTTGATGGAGGAAATGGCTAATTTAAAAACCGATATCCTTGTTCAACTCAATTCTGCATTAGGTGAGAGAAACACAAAATCCAATTCTACACCACCTTTGGCAATTTATTGCCCAAGATGCAGGAATAAGCATGCCTTGCGGGATTGCCCTTTAAACAAAACTTCTATTTGTGGAATTTGTTCCAAGGAACATTCAACGAGATAGATGCCCTTTGTTGCCTCATCTAAAATCTGTCTTGGGCACCCAAACAGAAGAACTTAATGCTATTGGGCAGAGATCCGGTGGTGGCTATACACAATATCCCAATGCTCCTCGATTTCCAAACTGGGGACAATCTCCTTGGAATATGAATATGCCATGGGGACATGCAGAAGTCCCTGCACAACCTTGGAACCAACCTTGGACAGCTTCTCCAGATTGGTCACAATCTGGATGGATGAACCCACCTTGGCATACCATGCCTCCACAATGGACACAACAAGGACAAATATGGGGACAACAATATCAAGGACAGCCATATCCACCACAGCAATATCCATCATATCAAGGACAACAAAAGTATCAGGGACAAGCTCAAAACTTGTTGCCTGCTCCTAATCCCAATTTTTAGGGAAGAACACAACATCAACAAATGCAACCAGTGAAACAACCTCCACTCCCAGCTCAGCCTGTGACTAACCCAAATAATGCCAGACAAACAGCCCCTGTTTATGAGGCTGAGTCTGAAGACACTACTGCAGTTCATGTACTTGACTGTAGTAACATCCAGCTGCGTTCAGGAAAGATTTTATCTGAACCTGTTCCACCCACCATTGAAGAAATTAGTGAGAAACAAGAACCTCCAAATCAAGAGGCATTGCAACAAAAACAAAAAGAAGAAAAAACAGAAAAAATGCAGGAATCTTCTCCAGTAGCCTTACCATACCCTGAAAGGTTTGATCATGTTGATACTACCCCTGAATCAGAATTAGTAACAGAACTCAAAAAGATGTCAATTTCTCTTCCTTTGTTGCAAGCAATAAGGGATATACCTTTAATCAAAAAGACTATTCAGGAGTTATGTATCAAGAAACCTGGTAAAAAAAGAAAGCCTTTCCTAAAACTGTTCAGGTAGAAGGGAAATTAGCTGATCTATTGGTTGGGAAACTAGTTCCTCCCAAGTATAGTGACCCAGCGAGTCCAGTAGTTACAGATTACTATTGGGGTGATGCAAATTCCTAATGTGCTAATTGACCTTGGAGCTGCAATCAATGTAATGACTAAAGACACAATGCAAAAATTGTAGCTCCATAATCTCAGTCCTACCACCATAGTCTTAGAAATGGCAGATAGGTCAGTAGCTAAACCCGAAGGTATCTTAGAAGATGTGGCCGTTAAAGTCTCTTCGTGGGAGTATCCTGTAGACTTCTTGGTGTTGCAGCCTAGAACTTCAGTCAATGGATACCCTATCATTCTAGGACGACCTTGGCTGGCTACTGCAGCTGCATTTATAGACTGCGAGTCAGGGGAAATGACCATTTCCAATGGTATTGACCTACAGAAAATTTCTTTGTATCCACCAACTCAACCTTCAACTAAATTTTTTGGACAAATTTGGTATCCTGAATTGATGAAGAATCTGAACAAGAAACCATTGCTACTTTGGCTACAGTCGTAGTGAAGGAACATATTGAGGAAATCACTGCACCAGAAAGAGAAATATTCGAGAATGAAACTGTCCTAGTTGAAACATTACACTCAGAAGGACTAACCGATGATCAAATTCTTGTTGATCGGTTATTGTGGAAGGAAGAATAACCAATGTCATCCATGTCTAGTCAGGAAAGATCATTCACATTACCTCATGGATGGCATCATCATCTCCTTAACACCTTCAAATGTCCTCTCGATTCCATCGGGTATCACCTCTGAGTCAGATTCTAGAGTATTTCATAATCTATAGCCACATCATTGTTCATTAAATGCATTGATCAGTAGCTATGAAGCAACTAATTCTATCTATCCAGGGATCAAACAAATTGAAGTTCAGCCAGGGAAATTTTTGAATATTAATAGCTGGTTAATTGATGACCAGGAATCCAAACTGTTTGCAGTTTTGCAGAAACATGTTCAAGCTTTTGCTTGGAACTATAAGGACATGATAGGCATTCATCCTGAGGTATGTACACATAGGATATACATAGAAGATGTAAAACCAGTAAGACAACCTCAGCGACGCTTGAATCCTGCTCTAAGAGAGATTGTGAAAGAGGAAATTGAAAAACTCTTAGATGTTGGATTCATTTATCCAATTTCAGATAGTAAATGGGTTTCACCATTGGTCATTGTTCCAAAGAAAAATGGTAAAATGAGAGTATGTGTAGATTATAGAGAGTTAAATAAGGTTACACATAAGGATCATTTCCCATTACCCTTCATAGACCAAGTATTGGATACCCTTGCTGGAAAAAAGTTTTTCTGTTTTCTTGATGGTTTCAGCGGGTATAACCAAATTCAAGTTGCCCCAGAAGATCAGGAAAAGACTACCTTTACATGTCCTTGGGGAACCTTTGCTTACAGAGTTTTACCCTTTGGGTTATGTAATGCTCCAGCAACATTTTAGAGAGCTGTTTTAGCAATTTTTTCTGATTTAACCAATGAAAGTGTTGAAATTTATATGGATGATTTCACAGTATTTGGGGATAGTTTTGAATATGCATTAGAACAACTTGAAAAAGTGTTGATTCGCTGTGAAACATACCATCTCTCTCTTAATCCTGAGAAATGCTTCTTAATGATGGAGGAAGGAATTGTTCTAGGACATCATATCTCTTCTTTTGGAATCAAGGTTGATCCTAAGAAGGTTGAAGTCATCAAAAACCTTCCCCCTCCACAAACTCAGACTGATGTACGTAGTTTCTTAGGACACATTGGTTTTTATCGTAGATTCATTGCTAATTTCAGTACCATAGCAAATCCCATGTTTGCTTTGCTCATGAAAGATTCTGAATTTGTTTGGTCTTCTGAATGTCAAAATTCCTTTGAAAAGTTAAAGGAGAAGTTAACCACTCCACCTGTTTTAAGAGGTCCTAATTGGGAGTTACCCTTTCATATTCAAACTGATGCTTCCAATAATGCTATTGGAGCTGTGTTAGGACAGATTGAAAATGGGGAACATTATGCAATATATTATATCAGTAAAAACTTGACGGGAGCTGAGAAAAACTACACTACCACTGAAAAAGAATTCTTGGCTGTAGTCTATGCTATTAACAAATTCTGACACTATATCACGGGGTACCAAGTATTCATCCATACGGATCATGGCTGCAATCAAATATTTGATGAATAAACCATTGGTTAGTGCAAGAATTATTCGTTGGTTAATTCTGTTGCAGGAATTTGATGTTACCATAGTAAACAAACCTGGAAAATCTAATGTAGTTGCAGATTTCTTGTCAAGAATACCAAATGCAGATATAGGGGAAGTCGTGGAAGATACCTTCCCAGATGAAAAGTTGTTTGTTGTCTCTGTACAATCTCCATGGTTTGCAGACATAGCTAATTACTTAGTTACAGGGAAGATTCCTCTTCACTTTACCCCTAAACAAAGGAAACAGTTAATCAAGCAAAGCTCTTCTTTTAAATGGATAGAAGGATTATTGTTTAAATGCAGTCCTGATCATGTTTTACGCAGGTGTATCCACCAGGATGAAGCATATGACATCCTACGAGCATGCCATGATGAACCATCGGGAGGGCATTATTCGAGTCAAAAGCACTATTCGCAAAATCTTGGGTACCGGATACTATTGGCCATCTTTGCACAAAGATGTAAAAAGGTACGTAAGACATTGTGATGCTTGCCAACGAATGGGAAAACCTACTTTTACTAGTGAAATGCCATTACAACCTCAAATAGGAACAGAACCATTTGAAATATGGGGTTTAGATTTTGTAGGACCCATTAATCCTCCTTCCAAAGGCAAAGTACATATCTTGGTATGTACTGATTATGTTACCAAATGGGTAGAAGCTCGTGCCTTTAAGCATGCTCGTGAAGAGAAAGTTGCTGATTTTCTGTATTCATAGATTTTTTTGCGTTTTGGAGCCCCACAATCCATCACCACAGATCAAGGACCCCAGTTTACTTCAAAAGTTGTTGAAGCCTTCACTCAACTCTATCAAGTCAAACACAGAAAATCCTCACCTTATCATCCACAAGCCAATGGCCAAGTCGAGGTGACTAATAGAGAATTAGAACGAATTCGACCAAAACCATAGCAGTCCATAGAAGGAATTGGCTAGACAAGTTACCAGAAGCTATTTGGGCTTATAATACCACGTGGAAATCCACCACTGGATTTACCCCATATGAATTAGTTTATGGAAAACAACCTCTTTTGCCTATTGAATTTGAATTACTAACTCTTCGAACTGCTTTGGAAGTAGGTATTGATCTGTCACAAGCACAAGAAGATCGCATTCTGCAACTTGATGCATTGGATGAACTACGCATGGATGCCCTACATCAGATAGAGATGATCCAAGCACAAAGGAAGATGTGGCATGATAGTCACATTCAGCGATGAATATTTCAGCAAGGTGACTAGGCCTTGTTGTTTGATTCACAATACAAGGACTTCCCTGGAAAGTTGCAGACCAGATGGCTTGGGCCGTACCAAATTGAGGAAGTGTTTGACAATGGAGTTGTTCGCCTTACACCTATCGATGACTCACAACGCAAATTGGTGGTAAATGGACATCGTCTTCGTATGTACCATAAACCACAAAACAAGGAAGAATTTCTCAAGCAATTGGAAAGTTTGGATGTACACATTTGGGAAGAAAGCTCTTCTTCCAACTCGAATTCAGTAGATTAACACAATTGAAAAAAAAATAAAAATAAAATAAAAACTCAGAAAGTGAAAACCTCTTTGAGGCGCTCCTGAGTTGGGTTCACATGAAAACCGGTGTTCCGACATGTTTACCTAATTGGTTTCACCCTCATTATTCCATGACCATTGTTTCACCTATTTTCAGATTGCACCTGCCTTAGTTCAAAGACTGGTTAGCTGGAAATTTCAGCAGGAGCACCCTGAAATGTAGATAAAACGGTTTTAACAGGTATGTGCCTTCTCATTTTCTGAATAGTGTAAATTATTAGTATATAGTGTATATATCCTTGATTAGTATAAAGCATGTAAAAAGGGGAATCAAAAGTAGAAAGTGTTTTACAAATGCCTCTGCCTAATTCTGCTCTAGAATGCAAAAATGAAAACTGCCGGAATCAGTAACCAGGAAGCGCAGGAATAAACTATTTTATTCCCAAAGCGCAGGAATAAACTGTTTTATTCCCAAAGTGCAGGAATGAACTGTGTAAACCACTAAGCGCAGGAATGAACTATTTTATTCACTAAGCGCAAGAATAAGTCATTAAGGGCAGGAATGGGTTTTGTGTAAAAAGTTTATGACACGTGGCCTGCGGTAATTTATTTGGTTGAAAAGGGAAAGTTCAAGTCTTGGATTTCGTGCAGCACGTGAAAGTTGACAACCATAACAAAACCAACGAAAATTGGGGGTTGACGACATCGTAAACGTTGCCACGACATTCTGCATGTTTCAAAGCAGTTCCGACGCTGTGGAGTGAAAAGCCCTAAAAATAGAAAACACAAACGCAGGTCATAAAAATTTGTAGCCACCAACACACAGAAAGCAGCAGAAGATACCATGGGTGGAAAGAAGGTTAGAGCAGAACCTGAGAACATCAGCTACCTAGAAACAGATGTTGCGTCCTTGCAGATTTTTACCAATGGAGGGTTTCTGCCATTTTTGCGCAAATTCGACGGTTATTCTGAGGGCCTGGCGGTAGAATTCGCACGTACCTTCCGAAATGATAGAGTACACATTGTTGGGATGTTTATCCAGGTAACCCCTGAAATACTTAGTCAGATTACTGAATTTCCCCTTCAAGGTTTGCAAATTGTTAAAACCGACAGAAATACTTTACCAGACCTAGTAAATCAATTTACGAAAGAAGGGGATAGGCAAATCAAATTTTTAATGAATAAAAATGTGTGCAAAGGGGTAAAAAGGTCCAGTTTGCAGTCTCCTTGGGATGATGTCGCAATGTGGGTAATGCGGTACATTACCTGTGACGACCAGTTTCCTGTTGTGTCTGGCCCACACCTCAGAATCCTTAACCATTTGTGCCATGGAGCAGCTAGACCAAACTGTAGGGTCAACATTCCTCTGTATCTTTACCGGGAACTTAAAGCCATGGCTCTAAAATATCAAGCGGGGAAGGGAGGCCCTAAACATCATGGGCTAATTAAACTCATCTGCAAATACCATTTTAGGGGAAACCCTAGAAACTTTGACCGTTTCTTCTCTCCATGGGCAGAAATTAATGATGCAAACTCAGCACTAGAGGGAGAGGAAACAGAGGAAGATGCAGAAGAAAATCCTCAGCCAGAGCCCTCTGAACATAGAATTTCCCCTTCACCTGATAGTCCTCCATCTTCCAGAATTAGGAGACAACACGCATCAACATCTGAATCCAGGTTAAAAAGGAGAAGAGTGACATTTGCAGACAATGTACAACCCAGTAGAGAAATTGGAGGTTCCAGTGAGCAGGCATCTGCTCCAGAATCAACAATAGAACCCATGACTGTTCCTGACCCAACAGAACAATCTACAGCTGCTCCAGAACAAGCAGAAGCTGCATCTGCTCAGGAACATCCAAGACCCACAGGGTTGAGAAGGTCTGCAAGACTTCAGAGAACTAAAACCTTGTCAGAAACACCAGTACATATTGCAGACCCAATCAGTTTGTCAGAAGAAGAAATTAGGACAGACAGTTCACAGGAAGCTGCACAGGAAACAGAAATACAGCCAATGGAATTGGACCTAACAATAGAAGAAACTGTAATAAGCCCTATCTTTCCATTGGTTGATTATCCTGACTCTGAATCTGAAGAGCATATAAACTTCGATACTGAACCAGCTAGGATTGAGGAGCATATTCCCATGTATTCTAAGTCTGACAAATATTCTAAATTTGAAAAATATACTGAGTCTGAGACACATTCTGAGTCTGAGACACATTCTGCGTCTGAGGAAGAAGTTGACATCCACACTCAGTTGCATGCTGCAAGGAGTGTTATTAAAACCCAGACCAAATGGATTGATCAGGCTGAAGAGGCCATGAAAGAAAAAGATCAACAAATTTTTTAGCTGCAGCAGCAAGTTCAAGAATTGCAAAACAAATTGTTGCAGTTGGAAAATCAGTCTACAGGATTGACAGAAATAGTACCTGATGAATGGGCTCAAATTCTCCTAAATTTGGTTGGACAATCAGAAGATGCAACAACATAGGCACAGGGATCACCTGTCACAGATGCAGCAGGAGTAGAGACATCTGATGGTATGCTTCTGCAAGAAGATCCATCTAAAATTTTGATGCAGAATGACAGTCCTCTTCAGCGGGGCATTCAAACATTTTCTGTGCAGGAACAAACAGTTGCAGCACCAGAACAAGTGTCTACACTCTCTCCTCTGGCACAAATGCTTCCTCATGAAAATCCAGCGATTACTGATGAGTTACGATGAGAACAGGGGACACAGACAGATTTTCCAGTTGCAACATCAACTGTAGAAGTTGGGGTACAGGTGAACATAGTGGCTCAAATGCAACCTATTTTGAGGCCCCCAAACACAGTGCCCTTGACTAGGTACAATGAAGACCTAGCCTATTGGATGACTCAGTGTCATCAATTAGAGGGGAAAATTGCAACTATGAACTCTGCCACAAACAAACTAGAAGAGAAAGAAAAAGAAGTCAACAGGTTGAAAACACAGGTAAAAGATGTATGTCAAATTGCAGAGTATGCAATACAGTGTAGAAGGCCACCTAGGTTCTATAGCCTCCTACTCAAGGAGAGGTACCTTCGTTGGCAGATTATGAGACTAGTTTCTGAGCTCCCTCACTAGTTGACCACTCCTACAGAATTTGTGGAAGCCTTTGTGCAGAGTCCAACGGAGCAACAAAACTTATTATGTGAGTTATTCTTACATAACTTCTTTTTACCAACAGAGAGCATGTTTTTGCCTCACATTTATACAGGAGATTTACAACTGAGGGCCTTTATGTCCACCTTACAAAATAATATTTATTGGGACTCAGAGAAGAAGATAGCCAAGGACTTAGAATCACAGGCGGTTTTACTTGTCAGGTCTGCTCCTCTCAATCACAGGGATTGTACCAGTACTCACTACTCCTTTATGAGGGATCCCAGAATAAGACAACTTTATCTAGGAAATCTGCAAAAAGGTATAACTCAATTTCAAAAATTTTGTGCAGATTTCTTTGATGATGTTGTGGCAGCATGTAAGAAGAGATGGGGTGAATTGTCTATCTCCCTACGAAACGGGAGCCAATTTCTCCCACTAACCTGTTTTGGTCAAGGAGAAGGGCAGAAGGTATTATACACATTATTTCAGAAATCAAAGAACATTGGATAGGGCTAAGATACAGAATGCCCATAGTTATCACTCCTGTCCCCTATTTCTTTGATAATGATCCACAGCCTGACGAGGACTTCCAACAATGGTTTCGATCTATAAAAACAGTCAATGGGTTCTACAAAATTGGTGGTGCATTGTTAAAATTTCGTGAAAGATGTCTGGATCTGGACCTGTGTGCCTCAATAGCTGCACAAAATGCATGAGGACATGCATTACCATAAGTTGGGGGGAAAATGATGAGGCCAGGAATTGCCTCATCTATGAACACTTTTTGGATACATTCTACTTATTTGAATCACCCTTTTTATTATGTTTCTATGCTAATTTTGGGTAAAATGCATTATGTAATGATATTTGCATATTCTGAAATGTTAAGTGCATATATTCTGTTTTACTGTTTATTTCTGCAGTTTCACCTGTTTTCAACTAATTTGTCAGTAGTAATTTAAAATCAGTAGTAATTGTTGAGTGTTTGGTGCTTAATAGTAGTATTCCTCTATTTGAGCTAATTCAAATGCAAAAGGCGCCAAAGACCTTGTCCCCTGTAGCTGACTGTGCAGGAAAACAGACTGTGACTGTGACAGTTCCAGCCAGCTGTACATATACAGCAGGGCTTGGAAACGGTCACTCCAGCACATGCCACCAATGCAAAAAGGATGTACAAGATAAAGGAAAACATTCTAGGCGGTCAAACACTTCTTCCCTATGCGTTTGGAGCACGAAATAGTAATTAAATGTCACTTCCTGTTATTTCGGAGCAGTGCAGGAATAATAGCGCAGGAATAGGGAATAGCGCAGGAACAACAGAGGATGGTCAAAAAGCGACAGATCGATAGAGGAAAGTATTGGCAATTGACCAAAAAGTTGCCCCAACTCATATTAACTGATTTCCTCAATGAATGCAGCTCAATAAGGTTGAATGGATCAAGTTTGACAAAGCAAGCTCATGCATTTTAGGAAACAGTTGTGCAAACAGTTGTAAATCCCTGCAAATCAGCAACCAAGCATATCAACATTACATTATAAATAAGAAAGCTCCCAACACGGTTGAGCATATAGAGATATAGGCATATAGGCATATAGGAGAGAAATAGGCAATAGAGTGCAGTTATTTCTGTAGCAGAACAATAATCTACAGGTTTTTCCTGCATTATTGTAATGCATTTCCAGATTTAATAAAAGGTGCAGTTTTCAGTTATCAATTAGCATGTTGATTTGATGATTAGCATTTAAGTTTCTTTAGCATAACTCTTCACCTTCATCTGGTTCTGGAAGCAAGGGCCACTTGCAGGACCAGAGGAAGGCATCTTCTGACAGAATACATTGCTAATTCCTTGTTGCGGCAGGTTAGCAGAATTCTGCCAGTTTTCACTTCTTTAGCAGCTTTAAATTCAGATTTCAGTCTTGACAACATTTTTCCATCATTCCATGCAACTTCAATATTTTTGTTTCAGATTTGCAGCAACTTCAAGTTTTCTGTCATTTTCTAGATTTGCAGCAATTTCCGGTTTTCTGTCATTTCTACTGTAATTTCCAGATTTGTGACATTTTCCAGTTTTGCAATAGATGATAGTTTGAATTTCTAGATTTAGAACATGCTCAGGGAATTGTAGTTAGTTTATTTTTCTGCAACTGTGTGTGATTTCAATTCTGCAATTTACCTTTCTGTTAATTTCAATTTAGCAACATTTCATTTTCTGCTATTTTAGATTCTGCTTTTCTTGCAAGTTTTAATTCAACTTTATTTTTTGCAATTTGATTTCCAGTTCTAGGAATTAGAGGTCACAAAAAAACCCCCAAAAACACTAACTATTCCACCAATAAAACCCTGTTCTTGAATGAATTGAACCTGCAGCTGTGACACCTTCTATCGTATACAACCTTTGGACACCGCCCTGGACTGACACATATAATGATTAAATGATGAATGAACAACGACACTCATCATGTGTGACAAGAGGTGAGGGACAAGAAACAAGCACGGTGGGAAGGGGGAAACACACACAAATTTTTTTTTCGAATGCATTTTTCTCTTCTTGCATGTGTTTCCCCCGATTGTTTCCCATTCAATTTTTTCTACCAAATTTAGGGTGAAAACACATGCGAAAAAATGTTCCGCATGCATTTTCCCATTCTTACGTTCATTTCCCACCTATTTTTTGCCCAATTATGTCGAATTTAGGGTTTATTCGCCAAACTTATTTACCAAGGTTTCAAATTCGATGAATTTCAAACTTTATCTAAAAAATTCAACGAACTTAATAATTAAGGCTATAACAACTCAATTGAAATAAAAAACAAATTTGACAACCCCTATGGTTTGAACCCTGCACTTGTCAATTACTAAAAATAGTGTGGTTGTGACCAACTCGAAAAAAAAAATTGAATCTATATGTAAACTTTCAAACTTTAAAGAAGAGAGTTACATATTTGTCAAGGGTGAAGGATGAGTACAACTCTTTGTTCTAATATTAAAAAAAAAAAAAAAACAAATAATTATATAAGTTCAAATAGTATTAGTTTAATTTGTTAACTTTTTAAATTATTCAACTTTAAGAAAGAAACTTAGATTTAAATCTAATCAAATTATACCTACCTAATTTATAGGAGTTATTATAATATCAATATGTAGTCACATACGGGATACCCCTGCCTCCTTGGGTCTTACCCGAAAGTGGTATCCCTTTTGGGATATTTTTCACAAATAAAAAAAAATATATGTAGTCACGGACTAAACCCATCAATCTTGTATAACTAATTAAAAAACACATACATAAATATTCAATATATATTATTCTAATATTATTATAATATCACTATGTAATATCAAATAAAAAAATCTATATAAAATCCATTTTAATTTTATATAATTATATTAAAGAAATTTCATTTTTACATAATATATAATAAATTTTTTTGAATTTACACGGTAGAATCGGTAACCGTCACAAATTCGGACAGGTTGTTCAGTTTTTATGACCACCACAATATTTTGCATTGTCCGTTTCAGAAGCCGTCACAAAGATTTTTGTGCGATCCGCCCCTATAACCACCATGCCACAATCATTTTAAACCTTTTACACCGTTGAAAGCACCGGGAAAAGGATAAGCGTTCAATCCGTCAAGGCCCAAAATTTGAACCTTGGACCACGCCTCCCTTACGATAAGGGGTTTGATCGAACCAACTGATCTACACCGAGAGCCTAATTCTATATAATAAATTTGAAAAACAACTTTTTTTTCTTTTTTTAATATATAAATTTTTATATTGTTTTTTCCTTGTATTAATTATATTGAATGATAGGATGGAATGAGCCTTTAACTTCAAAATGTTTTTGTTCTACTTAGCTAAGGAAACTCAATATTAGTTTTCTTTTTCCTTTATATAATAATGTTATTTAATACGTCCTAGGGACAACGTAATGATTCGGGTTTTGACTCTTTTTCAAGAGGTCCAAGGTTCAAATTGTGGTGTGTCTGTGTAACTATATGTTAAATTCCTTATTGATAAGTTTAAGCCTCTCCTATATAAGAGGTTTTTCAAAAGGTCCAAGGTTCAAATCGTGGTGTGCCTGTGTAACTGTATATTAAATTCTTTATTGATAAGCTCAAATTTCCCTTATATGAGAGTTTATGGTGGGATGGGAATGCCCAACCCAACCCTGAGTTTCGATGGTAGAGTTTTCTCACACTAACCAAATCCAAAAAACAAAAAAAATTAAAAATAAATAAATCTCCTTATGAGAGGTCATGTTGAGATGGAGATGCCCAACCCTAGCCTCGATTCCAAAGGTTTCTCACATTAACCAAATAAAATCTAATTTTAAAGTTTTTTCTAAGTATTTAGGAAAATTTTAATCCTATATAATTAAATAAAAAATAATATTAATATGTTGAATTTTTTATATTAATAATATTATGTATGAAATATTCCTCAACTTCAAAGTTTTTAGTCTAATACCTTTAAACAACATCAATTCTATATAAGTTTACAATTATTTAAAAAACAATATTTAGTAGCGTGGTTTTTTAACCTTTTTATAAATTAAAAAAAATATACCTAATAGTATAGTTTTTTAAAATTTTAAACAATATAAAATGAAATTGACTATTTTTTTATTATATCATTATCAAATGAAAATTTAATAATTATATAACATGCATGTATTGCTCGACAATATTCAAACCTCAATCTCTTCCTGGAACATTATTTGACATTTAATAAATAAAATATAAAATTTATTTGACATTTTTTCAATAATAATATTATCAAGTGTAAGAATGAAATGACTTAACTTCAAAGTATTTATTTTAAATATTTAAGAAAAATAAAAAATAAAGATTTATATGAAAAAAACCTTAGTGACAAGACAAGTCATTTATTAAATTTTATATTTTATTTTTTTGAAAAAAATGGTCTAGTTAAAGAAAACATAATAAGTTTATAATAATCTATTTCAATTCCATATAACTAATTAAAAAATATAAATTATTTAGTTTCTAACTTTTTTTTTTATTTGGTTATTGTAAAAAACCTCTATGACCGATACACAGGGCTGAGCAGTCTCCTTCCAACCATGATACTTCGTAAAGCTGAGAGCTCTACTTATCAATAGAGAATTTAACATAAAGCCACCACACACCCACCCCCTCACACACTCGCTCATGCTGCGGTTTGAACCTTGGGGATGACATGTGTTGTTATTTGTCTTGGGAAAACTAAACATGTTGGAATATGAAAAGTTAAATTATAAACTCCGTATACCCAAGTGTTGTAGGTGAGTTGCAGAGGAGAGGGCAATCCTCCAAGGGAGGTCCCAAGTTCAAATCTCCGCCCTACCAAAAAGCTAAATTGGGTATCCAACATCCAATTGATAATGTTAGTGCGAGCAGGGTCGGGTGCGACCCTTGGGTGACTTTGACAGTGTAGAACCCCCTGTTCGTGGTCTCTCAGACCAAGGCGGCTCTGCAAGGGGTTTTTCGCTTAAAAAAAAATAAAATTACAGACTCCTTATTGGGAATCATAGTGCATGATTTAAATTGATCTTATGCTGATTTGAATTAAAGAATAAAAACCTTGTTCTACGTAAATATTATTTGGCTTCTTGTGTTAAACATAAGGAAAGATATCACTAGAAATCGTGGCTGGAAAAATAAAAATCTTATTTGTCTTTATGTTGTCAGAGATGAAGGAAATATGTTGTTTGTCTTCATGCTTCAAAATTTATATGGCTTTATTTGACTTTATATTTAATAAAACGAGAAATGTCATGAGGCCTTGTTTTTCAAAGATATGGGGAAATGTTTTTAAGGAATATGTTAAAAGTAAAAAAAAAAAAACGTTACTCGACTTTATGCTTTAAGAATTAAGAGGATGTGTTATTTATCCCTATGTCTTCAAATTATTTTGGTCTTATGGGAGTTATGTTTAAAGATAAGGAAAAATATTTGAGAGAATAAGTTAGATGTTCTTTAAAAGAAGAGAAAAATTAAATTGTTCTTGACTTATGTTCTTTTTATGATTTTTAATTTATGAGGAAAAATATAAAGGGTTGTTGCTTATAGAAAAGATATCATTTGATTTTATGCTCTAATGTTCAATAAAAATCCATCAGACCTTATGTTTTCAAGATAAAAGGGAAATGTTTATGAAAATGGGATTATTATCTTTTAGATGAAGGGAAGATTTGGTAGAAAATGTTATTTATGTTTTTAAGAGATGGAAAGAATTTGTCTTTATGTTTCGAATTAAGAAAAGTCATTTGACTATATGTTTAAAGATAAAATTAGGAAAATTATTTTTATAAAGTGGAAACATTATCATGAAGTCTTTATGCCTTGGCTTTTAAAAGGGCATGATGAAATATTTTTGTAAGATACTAGAGCCTGAGAATACCATAGCATACCTTAGTTGTTCCTTGAGACATCATGAACAAATACCAAACCTACCCCTTAAACCTTAGACAAACCTTGCCGAAAATACCTCCGGAAGGATAAATAACACATCCTCTTAATTCTTAAAGCATAAAGTCGAGTAACGTTTTTTTTTTTTTACTTTTAACATATTCCTTAAAAACATTTCCCCATATCTTTGAAAAACAAGGCCTCATGACATTTCTCGTTTTATTAAATATAAAGTCAAATAAAGCCATATAAATTTTGAAGCATGAAGACAAACAACATATTTCCTTCGTATCTGACAGCATAAAGACAAATAAGATTTTTATTTTTCCAGCCACGATTTCTAGTGATATCTTTCCTTATGTTTAACACAAGAAGCCAAATAATATTTATGTAGAACAAGGTTTTTATTCTTTAATTCAAATCAGCATAAGATCAATTTAAATCATGCACTATGATTCCCAATAAGGAGTCTATAATTTAACTTTTCATATTCCAACATGTTTAGTTTTCCCAAGACAAATAACAACACCTGTCATCCCCGGTTTCAAGCAAAATATTATTACGAATCTAAGCCAAGGTGTTAGGTCATAATTATCTAGGGAATGATGAGATCCCTGATTTCATAAGAGCTCATGGTCAAGCTGGACATGACATGTTTAAAGTCATGAGTTTAATGCTTAGATTGAGCGCCCACTTTGGCTGATGATATAATTGATTAGCCACACTAAACAAGACATTTCGCATAATTCAGAAGTTAATGCAATTCAGTGTCCTACAGTGACACCTTGGGTTATTTCCAAATCAAGGTGACACAAGAAAATACTACGCCTTGGGAATGCTTAGGAAATCAATTGGCACAAAACCATACTAGAAATGCTTTCAATCAATGCGAACTCACAAGGAACGAATTTTGTGGTTGTCGCAACAAAAATCATTGCCAAGGGATTTGGGTCATAACCAAATAACGTCTATGGATCAGAATTCCAAACATATATAGTATGCCATCATGCTTTCCTCAAAGGTCAATTAAAAATATAATACTGAATTAATCTATAGGTTTTAATGAGTAGTCGTGGGTGTTATTTATCAAAGAAAACATAATCCAACAAGAGCATAGCATAAGGTTTCATCGATTTAATCATATACCACTTCATAAACTGAAACTCGGAAAGCAAACATAGATTTTTAAACAGTAATATTTTGTATACTTCTGGTCGGATTTAATCACAAACTCACTCCAATTTTAATATGTAAAATAAGACCATAATATCCCAAGACATCAACCTATCATTTTTCAGAGAGTCAATCTTATCACTATGGACAAAATCAGGGAGATAAAAATTACTTGACAGCCATTTGTTTTTTTTTAATACTATTTTTTGCGTTCTACAATTTGAACCAAGAGTACTGACAGGGTTTAAGCTTTTAATATTACAGGAGCAAGGCCAGATTAATAACCACATAAATGATGCTACAGGGATTTAGTTGAGCGACAATGAAGGTAATATCACCATACACCTGGTACTCCACTTACCAAGAACCAAGAAAAACACCACTCAAAGACAAAAAGTACAGAATATATATAACAGCGTAACCATATACACAATGTATAACTTCAGGAGTACATAACCATATATAAAAACAACTTTCTTAATTCAAACATAAGATAACAAAATCGCTCAACAACAACCCTACAATAGTTATGCATGAATACAACTCCAAATGGTCCTTAAATTACATAAATGGAAACCATATCATCAACAACAACTATCAGATTTCGTTTGTAACAAAGCCTCCAGTGGTTTTTAAGATGACAACCAGAATATTTTAGAACACAGCCATTCATATACTGGCCTTAATCAAATATTAAAGACATTCTTCACCCAAATACATCTGGTGCGGAATTGAGTGCGTATCATGAGCTTAATGACCATGGCGGCATTACTGTCGTGCGCCTGCTTCTGCTATCAGAGTCCACCTCCATCAACTAGGGCTAGGGTTTTGGGGAATAAAATTTCAAACCAAGGGATCAGAGCGGCCAACTACCATGAATGCAGGCTACCCTATATGCAATCACACCCAAGTCCATGCAGACAAAAGTTTGTATCATACACAAAATGCATTCAAAGAAAAATAAGACGCATATAGAAGCCATACCAAATTTTCCCATCAACATTTTTTTTAATAGAATATGGGAATTAATACCTATTCCCCATTTCATCGCTCAGTGCCACTCTCACCCATGGCACCCATAAGTTACAAGCAAAGTGTGTAAACAACCATAAGTTACGCAGGAGGTAATCCTTGATTAATCATTCATAAAATGCACCCACATCCACACAATGAACTCACACAACTATGCAATCAGTAGGTGCAACAGAATAATCAGAAGCCAAGAAAACTTACAGTAGAAGAACCACACAATAAACTTACATGACTATACAATTAGCAGGTGCAGCAGAATAATCGAAAGCCAAGCAAACTTATAGTAGAAGTATTATTAGGGTTACAGTAAAATGCAAACACAGCTCAACAAAATTTCCTTATTGGCTAACAAAACCCACACAGTCACTCACAGATGAATTTCCATAATATTAAAATTTAGCCATAGTCTTATTGCCAGCAAAACACAGTCAATTACAGAGGAGATTTCAAAACCATTCACATGCTTTGTTCCAATTAAATTCCCCATTTTTGTTTAGTGCAGTGTCCATTTAAATTCTCTTAGGTTATATTTAAATTTTATAGAAAGATTCGACCAGACCTGAATACGACGCCCGCCTCACTCTTCCAATCTTCCTGCCGAGTCTTGCGCCCTCTATTTCCCTTTACCCTCACATACCATCCTCTAACACAAAATTGTCTTGAGAACGAGTTTATGGCAGATTTATTTGAAGATAGTAAAATAAAAAAAGTTGGGGAATTGCTAACACAAATCAGCAGGAGAAGGAACAACCTTCTCAAAGATATTAAAGATCATATGATATAATTTGAGTAATTGTACTTCCATATTTGAGGTCCCATAGACCATATTTGGGTCTCGCGGACGTAATTAAAATCTTTCATTTCATTTCATTTCAAATAAAGGGTGGGGATGATTAAGAGGGTGCCACTTGTAATACGCATGCCCCTCCCCCACTTGCCATGTGTAATGATTCTATTTTGTCCACCAACTTAGAGTATAGGTTAACCTCATATTTCCCAGGGCCTTATCATATGATGCCCCTTTATTTTCTTATATATTATTTATATTATAAATTATAATTAGTAGTTTATTGTTATTATTAATATTCTTATTATTCCTTTTTATTATTATTATTGTGGTCTCCTATATGCATATTTATATTTTATTTTTGAACCATTAAACATGATAGAAATTTTGCAATCAAACACAGAATCTTAGTATATGCAATTTTATTTTTGAACTATCTAAACATGATAGAAATTTTGCAATCAAACACAGAACCTTAGTATATGCAATTTTATTTTTGAACTATCTAAACATGATAGAAATTTTGCAATCAAACACAGAATCCTAGAATGCAGCTACGTGGATGCAAATGAGCCTCAACTTCAAAGTTTTTGTTCTACATATTTAAGAAAATTCAAAGAACAAAGGATTCTCATGAAGAAAAAGCTAGGTAACAAGTAGGAAAAGTTATTTATAGAAGACCTAGTTAAAAGTAAGGATGTGTTAGTAAGGAAAAACATAATAATCTATATCTAAATGTAATGGATAAACATAATAATCCATATCTAAATGTAATGGATGTAAATTATTTCCATGGACGAGACAATGATGCGTGATATGATAGTTTTTAAAAGCAAAGGATTAAATTTAAGTTCAATAGATACTAGACAACTTATTCAAAGACTCAAAATGGATTAAATGGGTGTGTGATTGAGTTAAAATTATTATGAGATCTCTTCTTTCATAGTATAATGTGTTTGCAACAACTTTAAATGTCATTGACCAAACATCAATATTTAAAAATTAGTGAATCTACTTCAAAAAGTGTAAGCGTCTCATACATCACAAGATGAAGATCATGTTCTCCTTTTAAATAAAAAATGGAAGCAATCAATCAAAAAAGGTACAAGACCTCAAAACCAATTCTATCATCACAAAAGTAATTCTCACATGCAAAAGATGTGTGAACTTTATGGTAAAAATGGTCACACATTGAAGAAACATTTGCACCTATAGAAAAAATAAAGACCATCAGAACAATCTTTACTCTAGTTGCATAGTTTGGATGGAGGATTTATCAGATGGACATCAAAAGTACCTTCCTAAATGGAGACCTAAAGGAAAAGTCTACATGACTCAACTAGAGGGATTCATTACACATGGACAATAAATAAAGGTGTGTTGATTGAACAAATTTCTCTATGGTCTCAATTAGGCTCCCCAAACCTAGTATCAGATGAAAATTTTGAAAAGCATGGTTCCAAGAAAAATTAAATAATCAAAATTTACACCACAGAGAACAAGGGAAAAAGTTGTGTTCATTATTGTATATGCAGGTGATTTTGTCATCCCAAGTAGTTATGAGAAAATGTTTCTTGTAGCAAAGGATGATTTTAAAATATTATTTAACATGACTAATCTTGAACGATTGCACTATTATCTAATATTAAAGGTGTGGTAGACACAACACCACACATTTGTCTCAAAAATCAAATATGCCAAAACACTTCTTGAAAAATGTTTTTTTTTTAATTAGATAGACGAAGGGGTTTTGAAAGGGACCCCAAACCTTTTACGAGAGTGGATCAACCAACCTTTCAGAAGCAAGGAAGATAAGAGTAAAGGACCAACCTAAAAAGATCTAAAGATCCAAGACCAAAAAAATCTTCAAACAATAAAAATAAATAGAACACCCCATAACTAAAACTATCCATAGACAAAAGAGAGACTATCAACGAGTAAGACCATAAAGCAACAAGGTCCCACACAAATCATAGAGAAACAAAGTCCCACGTAGGATATAAAACTAACCTACAGATGTAGAGTCCAACAACACCCAACGAGGGTGTAGACTTTAACACTCCACACCATAAATGATCTGCGTATCGCGATTCCTTCTCCCTAATGATGGTCTTCTCTCTTTAATTATGACATAAGAAATAATTTGATGTTCCCTTGTTCTTGAGTAATTATTATCACCAAACACTAGAGCATACGTCTCCCAATGTAACCATTTGAACTCCATGCTTATGTCCTTGATAAAATTAATTCTACCAATATTTGACACTTTCTTAATGCTTCGGGTCTAGCCACCCACTAACCCCCATGAAGGACATTTTATTTATGTGATTAATAAATCTGTCCACTTGTGCTTGTGTCACAAACTGTTAACGTTCAAATTGAACATGCAATTTTTAGACCATTTTAAACTCAAATTGTGGTGGCATCTTGAGTTTGAATACTTGCAACCAGTGACCCTATCCACAGAGGTCTAGCTAACATATTCCAAGGGTAGAAAGAAGAGCAAAATATGTTCTTGTAATATCATTATCTAAATGGTTTAATTTGATAGGAAATTCTTCTTGCAAAATTGCGCACCTTTCCTAGTAGAGCGCCAAGTTTGCTAAGAAGTTTATGAATTGATTTCCTTCCCTATATACATGGTTAAAAAGAACAAAATCAAGTGCTTTAATATGACTTGGGGCTTCGGCTAACTCATTTGCAATTGATCAAGAAGGGGTTTGAGAGCCTTTGAGCATGTTTATGATATTAAGGGAGTCCCCTTCAAAAATAATCTTCCTACCAAACACAGAATCTAGGAGAGAGACCCCAAGGTAGAGAGCATGTGCCTCAATAAAGTGACTAGTCTAACGATCTAGGTTCTCTATGTAGCCCATAAAAATCCTCCCATCAGAGTTCCTAAACAAACCGCCAATGCCAGTTGGACTAGGATCACCCTTAGAGGCTCCATCAAAATTGAGTTTGAACCAACCAGGGGGAGGAGGTTTCAAAATGGTTTTAGTCCTAGAAAATACTCCAAGGCTTGGATTGGGAGTGGTGCTAGATCTAAAACCAAGGGCCAACCCCACAAAAAGATCTCTAGCAAGGGTGATTTAATCTAACAAAATAACATCAACATTCTCAATAGTGGCCACTAGAGCATGAAGAGCAACCATTTCAACAGGGTGAGAAATATTCTTAAAGGCTAGAGAAATATGCTCCTTCTAGATGTGCCATAAAAAATGAGGTAAACCAAAAGACCAAAAAGCACGGAGGTGAGGAGACAAAAATGGAGAATGCCATTTGACAATCAAGTCAAACAAATTCCTAGGAAATACCTAGTTTACACCAATAGAACTAAGAAACCAGGAGAGAACAAACCTAGAGAAGGAGTAGATAAAAGAGAGGTGAACAGGGGATTCTTCAGCACAACCACATAAATATCACCTATTAGGGAAGACTAAACCTCTCTTTTGTAGATTATGCAATGTTAGACACTTACCTTGGGCCACCGACCAGTAAAAAATGTTTACCTTGGGAGTAAGACCCCTGAACCAAATATTATGAGCACGAAACCAAGGATCAAGAGATGACTCTAGAAGAAATTAGACCCACTTAATAGAGAAGCAACTATTATTTTTAGTTCCCCACACTAGCTTATCTAGTTTGTCCCGACTAGGTATAACAATCCACTTTAGGATATCCATCAGGGTTCTGAAGGTCATTTCTTTGTCCTACAAGATCCTAGGAAAATCAAATATTTTCCAATGTTTTGTACCATCATTAACGTCAATGAAATTACATACCTTCACACCAAAATCTTGGTTTATCAATGGTTACATCAAGCTTAAGTTTGGATACAAATCTAACGGCTGGTTGGCTGCCCATTTGTCTTTCCAAATGTCAATGCACTGCTATTTCCCAACAACCATATTCCTCCTTTTGAAATGTTAGAATAAATTTGAAAAATGCTCCACCATAATGTTGAACCTTAAGAAGGGGTGAGATCTGATAGGAAATCACCAATATTACCTAGATACTTGGCTAAAAGGATTCTAGCCCAATTAACATCCTCCCTATGAAACAGACTCTAGTTCTATTTAAAAATAAGTGCCTTGTTTAAAGTTTTCATCTTTCTCAAACTTAAACCACCCATCTCCTTTCCACTACACACTTTATTCCAAGCCACCAAAGGGAAATTCTTCTTCTCATCAGGATCGAGCAAGAGGAAATATTGTTGAATTTGCTCAAATTTTTGAAGAATCTTTCTTGGAATCCTAAAAAGAGTGAGAAAGTAAACCAAAATGCTCTGTAAGTAGACTTAACCAACATGATTTTACCTGCTTGGATCAAAAGGACCCCTTTCCATTTCATCAAATTTTTTTGGACTCTTTCCACAATCGGTTCCCAAAGATATGATTTGATACCACCTTTGAATAATGGCAATCCCAAATACATCGAAGGGAGGGAGTCAATTTCACATTTCAGAATCTTAGCAATTCTTCTCTGCCTACCAGGGGAAGTATTGAGGAAAAATAATTTGCTTTTTCTCAAACTCACTTTCTGCCCAGCCGCTCTTTCGTAGGCCAGGAGTATATCTTCAACAACTCTGGCTTGAGGAATAAAGGCTAGAAAAGATAACAACGTATCATCGATGAATTAGTGATGCAATATTGAGGTGATGGTAGAAGCATATTTGATACCTTCAATGATAGGATTCGCCTTCAGGGTTCTTCCTAGCGACTCGACCAGTAAAATAAAAAGATACGAAGATATAGAGTCCCCCTAGTGTATATTGTTGCAACTATTAAAGTATTCCATTGGTGAACCATTGATGATAATTGAAAAAATTTCCATGGAAATATAGGTCCTAATAGGATTAATCCAACTTGCCTTAAAATCAAACTTCCCTAGAACTCTGAACAAAAAAATCCATAAGACCCTATCATAAGATTTGTTCATGTTGAGCTTGAGGAAGATCCCTGGTGTATACACCTAAAACATGTTATTTTGAGGAGGATACTTATATAGACACCTTTTTAGACCATATGGCCCACATTGAGAACCCTCAAGGCTTAATAGTGGCTTTTACCACTTAAATAGGGATAACATGCCTTTTAAAGCCTAGACCATCAGACTTAGGAGCGACCTCCAAAGGCTGTTGTACCTTGTGATGGCCAGCAGTCACAACCACTCTACCCTAGGACGACCATGCCTATAACAAACTTAGGCCCCTAAGCTAAACCAAAATCAATTACAATAAAGCTAAGCACTAAAGATCAAGCGTGAGAAGGTTCTAGAATTGATGTTTGGTCTTCCTAGATCTTAATCGATTCTTGGTTCTTGGCTTCTCTTGCAAGCCTTTGAAAATCTATAAGAAGACACTTTGCCTTCATAAAAATGATCTTGAATTCTCCACGACAAAGTGTTGTCAGTTTGTTTACTAGAGAGAACATCCTATCATAAGCAAGGAAGTGCTACTCAAATCTCGTTCTGGAGCTATCAAATGCAACAATGGAGTCCCTTGGAGTTTGAATACTAAATTCAACAATCGTTTGCCATTAAACGACATTACTTCATGCTAATTTTTGCAATTCAATCATGCTTCAAGTGTGCGATCCTTGAACATTCAAATTGGCAGACCAACCTCGGTATTTACCACATCGATCACGAAGAAACAGTTCGTTGTTCAGTGATCACTTCATCCCGAAGCATCCCGCAGGTGTCACTACCCTACCCTAGGATGGTTACTAGACCTGATCGCTTTAGCCCATGATCACCTCTCGATGACATATGCTTTTTCTGTGTTTCTTAGTTACAATAGATTTAGCAACATTTCCTTGGTTTTTTATTATAGTTATGTTCAGTTTTTATGCATATTTTTATTGTTTTCAACATTTTCTTTTCATTTTCTTACCATGAATATGGACCTCATCATGAGAGGTTCCTCATTTGCTAATAACATCTTGTGAGTGTTCTTGTGTGCAGATTTTAGATCTTAGTAGGTGCTATCAACATGAAGATTCATCAATCTTTATCTCACATTACGGAGGTCACAATAAACTCCTTCCCAAGTCAATTTTGAGGGTGCAAAGATCTTGTGAAATACACATACCATTGGTTCTTTATTGTAAATTGTATCAAATTGGCATCTATCCCTAAGAGGGATATCTTTGTAACTGTCTTGTAAAGTAAAATTTCAATATTAATGAGAAGGGCACCATTTCTTTATTCCTTTGTCTTATGATGGTTACATGATTATGCTTTCAATTTGATTTCATATAATTGCTTAGGTGTTATATTTTTGCATATCTACACCTAGTCTTTTTCTTCTATCCACTGAGAGGATAAGCTCATGTACTGTGATAACTCCATCTAGAATTTGTCTACCCATCATAAAGCCACTTTGAGGTGGTCAATTAAATTTGGCAAGTAAACTTTGAGTCTATTAGCCAAGGTTTTAGTAAGAATATTAAAAATTGTATTGCAGAGACTGATGGGTCTAAAATCCAAAAATTCGGTGAGACGGAGCTCTGGCGATTTGGCGTTTTGGCGGGAATCTCTCTGTGCAGGCGACAGACGTTGTTCTTGGATTCCCGAAGCGTCGGATAATCCAGGCCCTCAGGTAGTTTTCTGTGTTGTTCTATCTCTGGGGTTTTGAAGGATCGTTTGTCGCTTCTGGAGGGCCCAATGGGGTCTCCTCCATGTCCTCTTTCTGGGAGACAGAGCTCCTATGCTGAAATGCTTAAGGACAATCCTTCGTCATCTAATGGCGAAGCGCAGAGAAATACTTTGAATATGATGCTCAAGAATGCTGGTAAGGGTTTCGCGGCACATCGTGTCAATGGTTGCCTTCCACAATCTGCTTCAAGACCTAAGATTGTTATCGAACCAAAATTGGTAGAAGACACAATTTTTTACAAAGCTAATCATGATTTGATTTGCAAATTCATGGGTATACGACCAACCCTGAATTTCTTGCACACGTGGGTCAGACAGAACTGGGAGCCCCATGGTGAGTATTCACTTTGGTTTATCAGCAACGGGTATTTCATCGTTAGCTTCTCTTCCTTAGCTGATAGAAACAGGGCGTTTGAATCAGAGAAGAGAAACCATGGCCCGGCAGGGTTATTTGTCCAACCCTGGAGAGTGGGATTCGATCCCCGCATTGAACCCACGGCTGTCCCGGTCTGGATTCGGCTGTACGCTCTGCCAATGGAGTTTTGGGGGGAGCCGGTCTTGGAAATGATAGGCAACTCCCTGGGCAGATACCTAGGCATTTCAAGGGATACTATAGAAGGTATCTCTGGTGTCTATGCTAGAATCTGTGTGGAAATGGACATCAGTCAACCTCTACCAGCAGAGGTGGAACTGGAACTGGCAGAGGTATCCTGGATCCAACAGTTAGACTATGAGGCACTGCCTTTCAGATGCAGAGTCTGCCATAAACATGGGCACTTGGCCCGGTTTTGTCCAAACCTCTTGAACTCCAAAACGGAAGCCCAGAATGGTATGCCAAATCGATCCAGAGAGGAAAAGTCTTCTTCTGCTAAAGAAACTTCTAATTCTCCTCAGGGCAATGAGGGTCAGAAAGATGGCTTTGAACAGGCCAAGCGAAGGAGAAAGCCGAAGAAAAATGGTAAGGAGCAAATTCAAACTAAGCCAACTAACAGATATGAAATCTTTAAGTCATTAGTGGATCAGGAGGATCAGAATATGGAAGGTGTAGATGGGAATATTGAGACCCATAACCTTCAATCTCATGTCTCTCCTTCATCTCCTCCTGTTTTAGAACAGGTGTTTGTGCCCTCTGAGGTTTTGCCGTCAGAAAATGCAGGGACACTGATAGTGCACTCCCAAGCGCCGCCAGTAATTAATGACGTTAGTATGGGAATTGCAGAAAAAAATAGAGAAAGGCCAGCCCTGGGTATCTCTCAGGTAGAAAAGAGATCCAAAAACTGCAACACTCAAGGAGCGGGCAGAAAGTCAAATAAGGATCTGATTGCAGCTCAAGGGGATAAAGCCGATCAATGGAGGATCGGTGAGGACTATTGATTCTTACTGCTCTCAAGGTTTTCAATGATAATACAATCTTGGAATGTTAGGGGTTTAAACAGAGAACCCATCAATCTGCTGTCCAAAGACTCTTAGGAAAATGTAAAACAGACTTCTTGCTTATTCAGGAAACTAAAATGTCTTTAGATATTATTAGTAAAATAGTTAATAGAATATGGCGGGGCGCTGGATATATGGATGTGGCTGCCCAAGGAGCTTCAGGGGGGATCGTCACTCTCTGGAATCCTTTGGACTGGACTGCAGTAGAACACATAGCTTGGAGGGGTGTCCTTACATCTCACTTCAGAAATAACTTCACAGCAGAACATGTCTTAATCACTAACTTTTATGGGGCCCAAGACCTAGATGGTCAGAGGCTTCAATGGAAAGTTGTTCATAATATGAGGTCTTCTAGAGAATACCTAGACTGGATAATTGCAGGGGATTTTAATGCAAAGTTATCTGCTCGTGACCAGGAAGGTGGCTCCCCAATTTTGGATCCCGGGGACCGGCTTCTGATTGCACAGGTCCAAGCCTTTCATTTAGTTGATGTTCAAGGCCCTGGATCCTATTTCACTTGGACTAACAAGAGGCGGGAACCACACAACAGGAAGGTCAAGTTAGATCGGTTTCTGGTCTCTGAGGAAGCTTTTGTAAAATGGAATACCAAGTTTCAGATTTTGGAGGGCCCTGTTTCTGATCATTCCCCCATTTTGCTGGAGGGAGGGAATTTGATAGAACAGCATCACCGGCCTTTTAAATTTGAGAATTTTTGGCTGCAAAAGGAGGATCTTCGTCAGAAAATTCCACAATGGTGGGAAGCAGGCCGTCCTCCTTTTGGGACAGCAATGTTCAAATTTCATAAACAACTTCACTATGTTAAACTTCAACTGAAACAATGGAGGAAAGAAAATAAGTCAGATTTTCAGCTCCAAAGGGCCCCCTTGATGGCCAGATGGGAGGAGGTTCAGAAACTCTTTAGAGAAGGAACAATTACTGAGCAACTCAAATCCGAAGATGATGCCTTGCGCAAAGCGGTTGAGGCCATTGATAACCAAGAAGAGACTTACTGGAAACAGAGGGCAAGAATTACTTGGATTCTAGAAGGGGACAGAAATACCAAATTTTTTCATCGATCAGCTTGTGCTAGGAGACAGCTGAACAATATGGAAGCCCTTAAGGATGAGAATGGTCATACCTTGGATACCCTTCCTGATATGCACCAACACTCAATTGATTACTTTTCTAAACTTTTTACTGAAAGTATGGAACAGGATGCTGAGGCTCAGTTTGAAGTTCTTAATGTCATTCCTGCTATCATCTCTGAAGAAGAAAATCAGGCCCTACTTAGACCCATTGAAAGAAATGAACTGAGAAATGTGGTCTTTGGTATGAATACTGGTAAATCTCCTGGCCCAGATGGCTTTCCTATTGAGTTTTTTCAAGCCTTTTGGGATACTTTGGGGGAGGATGTTTTGGCTGTAACAGAGGAATCCAGAATCAATAAAAGAATGCTCAGGGCTATTAATCATACCTTCATTTCTTTAATTCCAAAAGGGGAGGAGGGAACTCAGATCTCGGACTTCAGACCTATTGCTTTATGTAACGTGATTTATAAAATAATCACCAAGACAATGGTTGAGCGGCTTAAACCACTTCTCCATAACATCATCTCTCCTGAACAAGGGGGCTTCATTGAGGGAAGACAAATCTTGGATGGGGTGATTCTTGCCCAGGAGGCTATCCATACTATGCAAAAATCGGGCAATAAAGGAATGTTTATTAAATTGGACATGTCCAAGGCTTATGACCGGGTGGAGTGGAGCTTCTTGTCAAAAATTATGGCAGCCTTTGGCTTCTCCCAGGACTGGATTGATTGGATCATGAGCTGTGTGTCTACACCGTCTTATTCTGTTCTTATCAAGGGTCTTCCCTCGCTCCCTTTCGGAGCCTCTCGTGGCCTTCGTCAAGGAGATCCCTGCTCTCCCTATCTTTTCCTCATTCTGGTTGAAGGATTAGGCAGACTCTTCTTGAGGAGAAGGCAACAAGGCCTGCTAACTGGTGTCAAGGTTGGAGAGGAAACCTTGACCCATTTGCAGTTTGTGGACGATACTGGATTGGTTGGTGTGGCCGGTCTCAGGGAAGCCAGAGGAATCAGAGATGCTCTTAATGTTTACCTTAGGGCCTCAAACCAGGTCCTCAATGACAGGAAGTCTAAAGTGGTCTTTTTCAATCTTGACCAAAGGCTGCAGGATAGAATTATTGAGATCCTGGGATTCACTAGGACTTCTCTTCCAATTGTTTACTTGGGCGTTCCCCTGCATTTCAAAAAACTAAAATTAGATATCTGGAAGGATCTATTAGAAGGTATCAAAGATAGAGTGAATCACTGGTCCCACAAATGGCTAAGCTATGGGGGTAGATTAACCTTTCTGCAGTCTGTTATTCAGGCTTTGCCAATCTATAAATTCTCTATCCTGGCTGCCCCTCATTCCATCTGGAAAGAGCTGGACAAAATGGCTAGAAAATTTCTTTGGGAAGGTGCAAACGGGGAGAAAAAATGGGCTCTGGTTGGGTGGGATAAAGTTACCCAGCCTAAGAATAATGGAGGGTTGGGCCTGAGAAGCGCTATGCTTAATAACAGAGCCTTGGCTGGAAAACTTTATTGGAGGTGGATTTCCCAGCCAACCTCCCTATTCAGTCGACTCCTATCCAGCAAATATTTGGGCCCTGTCCACCCTTCTGAAGTGGGCCGCTTCCCCCTGGTTGGCACTGGTTCCTTAGTGTGGCAGACTCTCAAGCTTGGTTCTCAAGTCATAAAAGACCAGCTTTTTTGGAAAGTGGGAAACGGGGATAAGGCTCGTTTTTGGACCGATTATTGGGACCAGTACCCGCCCATCATTGCTATGTTTCCTGAATTACAGCCAATCAAGTCCGCCATAGAAGCCCAGGGATGGATCCGTATCGAAAGCTACTTCAACACCAGCCATTTGGGGGAGTATACATTTAAAAAGTTTAAGAGGTGGGAGGAGTGGCCAATAACAATCCCTCCAGAGCTGGCACCCATCTTGAACAAAATCTTGTCTGAAAGGTTCCTTACTGGGAGGGATGAAGAGGATGAATTAGCCTGGGGCTATGGGAGCCTTGGGGTCTATTCAGTTAAGGATGGCTATGAGCAGATCCTCCCTGCGCCTCCCCCGCATTCTTTTCCGGTCCAGGACTGGAGAAGGATTTGGCATCCCAAGGGCTGGCCGAAAGTGAATTTCTTTGCCTGGCAGCTCATGCACAATGGAGTTCTCACCTTTGACAAGCTCAGAAGTAGAGGAATCATCGGTCCCTCTCAGTGTGCTCTGTGTCATAAACATGAGGAAACTGCTGATCACCTGATGTTCGAATGCCCTTTTTCGCATCAGATTTGGAAGCGTTGGTTCTCTCAATATAAATTTCAGGCAAATGGTGATTTAAATCGTGCCAAAATTTGGGAAATATGGAAAAGGGGCAGATTTAAATCTTCAGCTCTCCGTATTGGATGGGAGCTCGGCTTTCTCTTCATTTGGTGGCAAGTTTGGCTAGAGAGAAATGCCCGGATCTTCAGAGATACTTTTTCCTCGACTGACGGAGTCTGGCAGGTCATTTGGAGCAAAGTTACAGAAACTGTGGCCATCAATGTTGATGAGGAGAATCAGGTTGGTCTTGGGCTTCCAGAGGAGGGGGTAGAGGGTCCAGAGAGACAAGATAGAGAATGCTTGGAAACCTCCCCCAGCGAGCTGGATCAAGATCAATACGGATGGGGCTGCAAAAGGCAACCCAGGCGGTGCGGGTATTGGTGTTGTCTGCCGGGATCATGTTGGTTCGGTGCTCTCACTGGGAGCTGCAGGGTTTGGGCAGAGCTACAAACAACGAAGCAGAAGCCATTGCGATCAAGTCCGCTTCTATTTGGGCTGTTAAGCAGGGTCATAGGAGGATAATTATTGAATCTGATTCACAAGTTCTGGTCGGCGCTCTTGACTGCATGCGAAACTTCTCCTCGAAAGCCTGGAGGCTGCAGATTTTGATTTCCCAAATCAAAGATTTATGGAGGGAGTTAGATGATGTGATCCCGGTTTATGTGAGACGAAATTTGAACAAGGTGGCTGACTTTCTTGCAAAGATGGGCGCTGAGAAAGAGGTAGGAGTGCAGCTGCACAGTGATATGCCTCTGATTGATGAAGTGATTCGGGTAGGTTTGGAACGATCCCTGCGTCAATGAGTAAAAAAATGGCTAAGGTTGGTTTTTGTCGTGATTTCGCGACATGCTGCGCTGTCGCGACCTCCGCTGGTAAGTCGTCGCGATTTCGCGACATGGTGAGCCAACACGGCCTTTGGCTGGAAGATGCAGCGATTTCGTGACTTTTTTGGCGAAGGGTCGGCAAGGAGGGAAATCGTCGCGATATCGCGACCATTTTCGGGAATTGGAGCACAATGCATTTTCCATCGCGATTTCGTGACCTTTTTGCTATCTGGAGGATGCAAGGAAAAACCGTCGCGATATCGCGACAGTTTTTGCAAACTGGCGCCATCTGGAAAACTTGTCGCGATATCGCGACACTTTTGAAGACTGGGTGCAATGTGAAAAACGCGTCGCGATATCGCGACAGTTTTGAGGTTTGGGAGCTGCAAGGAAAACTTGTCGCGATATCGCGACAGTTTTGGCGAACTGGCGCCATCTGGAATACCTGTCGCGATATCGCGACACTTTTGTTGAATGGGTGCAATGTGAAAAACTCGTCGCGATATCGCGACAGTTTTGGGGTTTGGGAGTTGCAAGGAAAACTTGTAGCGATTTCGCGACAGTTTTGGCGAACGGGCACTTTCTGGAAAACTTGTCGCGATATCGCGACACTTTTGAAGACTGGGTGCAAGGTGAAAAACTCGTCGCGATATCGCGACAATTTTGAGGTTTGGGAGCTAAAAGGAAAACTTGTCGCGATATCGCGACACTTTGGGCAAACTGGCGTCTTAAGGAAAACCTGTCGCGATATCGCGACTCTTTTGCCGACCGGTTGCAAAATGGAAAATAGGTCGCGATTTCGCGACACTTTTTGTGGCTGGGTGTCGAAAGGAACTCTTGTCGCGATTTCGCGACACTTTTGGCACGTTAGAGGCTTTTGGAAAAACTGTCGCGATATCGCGACCCTTCTTCGGCTTGGGCATCAACTGGTTAATTCGTCGCGATTTCGCGACACTCATGCTAGATGGGCGATTTGGAGATATCTTGTTGCGCTTTCGCGACCTTTCTGGAGTTCGGGAGCTCTTTGGATTTTTGGTCACGATTTTGCGACACCTTTGTTGCTGGAGCGTCGGAGGGAGGTGCCGTCGCGATTTCGTGACCTTTTTGGCGGTCGGTTGCCGAGGGCTCTGGTTGTCGCGATTTCGCGACATGTCGCGTTTTCGTGACATGTCGCGTTTTCGCGACTAGGGGCGCCTCGGCGGTCGAGACGGGGCTGACTGTCGCGATTTCGCGACATGTCGCAATTTCGCGACATGTCGCGTTTTCGCAACATGTCATTTTTTCGTGCCCTGTTGGCTTTTGTGCTCTTTATTGGTTTGTGCAGTCTTTTCTGCTCTGCGCTTGTTGTCTTAGTGTTTGCTCTTGGCTGGGATGTGCTCTCTCCCGTTTGTAACAGCTCTTTGTATTAATACAAGTTTTTCATTTTTTCAAAAAAAAAAAAAATCCAAAAAGTCTTTAGCACCCATCAACTTAGGAATAAGAACTAAAAATGTAGAGTTTACATCAGATAAAATGAAATGAGACTTCTGAATTGCTCTCATACCTAAGAAGATATCCCTACCAACAGTATGCCAAAATTTTTAAAATAAAATGGGAGGAAATGATGGGACTGAAAAATAAGGCACACTTTATTTACAAGTTATCTTACAATATATAAGCATCAAGCTTAGGAGGGAGATATGACAAGTGTCATAAGCTCCACTCCAAGTGTCTTTCAGAAGACACCACTCCAACTCAAATTGAAGACAGGGACAAGTGGCAGAAGACAAATGTCAACCTGTCAATTATAGGCATAGTGCACATTATAACAATAATAATATTCTAACATTCCCCCTTAATGTGCACTATCCTAAAAGGATACACTATCCTAAAAAGATAAATCAACATTAGATAACATTCCCCCTTAATGTTGACTTCTTTTACATAGATATAGCAAATTGCTAAACTGAGAAAACTTGTCTTTCCCAAGTGACTTGGTGAAGATGTCTGCCACTTGATATTGAGTTGGTACATACTCCATGTGTATAATGTCTTCTTGGACCATTTCTCTAATGAAGTGATGATGGATCTCAATGTGCTTTGTTCTAGCATGGAAAACTGGATTCTTGGTCATCTTGATGGTACTTTGATTGTCACAATATATATATGTTGGACCATGTATGAATAGCCCAATATCCTGAATTAATTGCCTCAACCATATTGCCTCCTTAGTTGCCTCAACTGCTGCTCTATATTCTGCTTTCGCTGAAGATAGTGAAACTGTGTGTTGCTTCTTTGTGCTCCATGAAATAGAGCCTTGGCCTAATTGAAAGCAATAACCTGATGTAGATCTTCTAGTTTCAGGACAACTGGCCCAATCTGAATCTATGTATCCAATCAAAGAAAAATTATCACTTGATTTATACATAAGGCCATGATGAGGTGTGGCCTTTAGGAATCTCACAATCCTCTTAGCTGCTATCCAATGGCTCTTCTTAGGATCCTGCATGAATCTGGAAATAAGGCCAACTGAATAGCAAATATCTGGTCTAGTTGAAGTTAAGTAGATCAAACTTCCAACTAGTTGCCTATAAAGTGTACCATCAACCCTTTCTTCTTCATCATTATTTACCAATTTCAATCTAGTTTCCATGGGAGTTAGAGAGGGCTTACACTCCTCCATGCGAAACCTCTCCAAAATAGACTGAATGTACTTAGCTTGTGAGATAAAAATCTTACCAGGTTGTTGCCATACCTCTATTCCTAAGCAATAGTGGAGGAGGCCTAAATCTGTCATCTCAAAGTTCTTGCATAAGTCCTCCTTGAGCAACCTTATTCCTTCTATGTCATCACCTGTAATGAGAAGATCATCCACATACAATGTAACCAAAATGATGCGGTTCCTCCAATGTTTCACATAGAGAGTAGATTCTGCTGCAGATCTAGTGAAACCAAGGTTGAGAAAATAGGAGTCAATCTTTGCATACCAAGCTCGGGGTGCTTGCTTCAACCCATATAGAGCTTTCTTTAATCGAGGACTTTGTTGTTTTGGCCTTCAACTATGTACCCTGGTGGTTGTTTCACATACACTTCCTCCTTCAAATGACCATTGAGAAATGCACTTTTGACATCCATTTGATATATTGGCCAATGTTTTTGAGCTGCCATAGCAATAACTCGTCCCGATTGTAGTCATCTTAGCCACAGGAGCAAAGGTCTCCTCATAATCAATTCCCTCTTGTTGCTTATAGCCTTGAGCTACTAGGCGAGCCTTGTAGCGATCTAGTGAGCCATCTGCTTTATATTTTGCTTTGTATACCCATTTTGTGCCAATGGTATATTTTCCTTTGGGTAAATCAACTAACTCCCAAGTGTGATTTTTTTCAATGGAATCTAATTCTTGATCCATGGCATGAACCCATTTAGGATCACCAAGTGCTTCTTTGACATTAGAAGGTTCAGGTTGGCTAAGGACTTTGGCCATGAGGGCATAATTCACTTGGTGTCTTAGGGCTGAAGGCCTTTTTCCTGTATAGGTGGGCAAATGATTTTGGGCTTCATCTATTGTGGCTTGAACCCACTTGGGTAAAGGATTGGATGATGTTACTTGATCATTAGGAGGAGGAGATGGAGGACATGGATCATTTGTAGGAAGTTCTTCTTGTGGATGAATTTCTTGATTTATGAGTGAAGGAGAAGGACTAGATGATATTGTATGCATGAATGGAGCAACTATTTCATTAGTTATTTCTAAAGTGGGGGCCTTAGGAGGATTAGATGGGGGATACTCATGAAAGGTAACATCCCTAGATAAAATGATTTTCTTGGAAATAGGTTCATATAATTTATATGCATTGGCACTATCACTATAGCCAACAAAGATGCATTTTTGGCTCTTATCATCAAACTTCTTCCTTTTCTTATGAGGAATATGAGCATAGGCATCACATCCAAAGATTCTCAAATGGCCCACATAGGGCGTCCTTCCACTCCATGCTTCTTCAGGTGTTCTTTCATGTAAGGCCTTTGTGTATGACCTATTAGTCAAGTATGCAGCAGTAAGAACAACTTCTCCCCAAAATGAGTTAGGTAATATAGCAACATGTAACATTGATTTTGCCCTATTTGTGATTGTTTGATTCATCCTCTCAACAACTCCATTTTGTTGTGGGGTATAAGGGGTTGTGAATTGCCTCCTTATCCCATGATACTTACAAAAATTAAAGAATTCATTGGAGACATATTCTCCACCATTATCCGATCTTAAGGTGGAGATTTGATAGCCACTTTCTCTTTCAACAAGTGCGATGAATTCTTTGAACTTATCAAGGGCTTGCCACTTATATTGAATTAGGTAGATCCATACCTTTCTGCTGTAATCATCAATGAAAGTGATGTAGTATTTAGCCCCAGTATAATATTGAACAGACATTGGCCCACAAATGTCTGAATGAACCAATTGCAAAGGTCTATTGGCTCTCCATGCCTTTCCTATTTCAAATGGTTGCCTATGGTGTTTGGCTATTACACATGGCTCACAAAAACATTTTGACTCCTTAAGATGTGGAAGTCCTTTAACTAATCCTTTTGTAGCCATCATTTGAAGATTATTAAAATTTAAATGTCCCAATATTTCATGCCACATGTACTCCAAAGAGAAAGTAGTTGTTGTATGCAAAGATGTTTGTGTTACAGATTTTGTAAGGAGGTAGTAAACACCATCCTTTTTCACTCCCATGGCCTTGACATTGCCATTGGGTTCCTTAATGTAGCATTTGTCTTTTTCAAAATAGACATTATAGCCCTTATCTGTAAGTTGTCCAATAGAAAGAAGACTCCTTTTAAGACCGGGCACATACAAAACATCTATTGCAGGAACATTATTACCATCATGCAAAGTAAGTGGTGCCTCCCCAACACCTTCAATGGGTAGAGCACTTTCATCACCAAAAGTAATGAATTGATTTGATGTAGGTTGAACCTTGGTCAACCAATCTTGCCTTCCTGTCATGTGCTTTGCTGCTCCAGAATCAATATACCAACATTCTTTATCTTCAACATTAACTTGGTTGGCTGCATACAATGTGTTCAGATTATTATTTTGTGGTTCTCCCTATTCTCTTTGCATTTTATAGCAATTAGCAACATTATGATTCCATTTTCCACAATATTCACACCCTTGTTGATTGTTGTTTTGACCCCCTTGAGGTCTTGTTTGCCATCTTGGTTCTGCTGGTACTACTCGATGTGGCACTCTGATTTGGTTGTTGTTGATTTGTAATTTTGTTGGTTGTTTGGTACTATTGTTGACGTGGTTGCTACTGGTATCTATTGATTTGGTCATTGGTATTGTGTGTATCTCTGATGTTGTCTACCCCTTTGATTCTGATTATGCTGATTTTGACCCTTGTTTTGTTTAGGTTGTAAAGTTGCCTTGGTGGCAAAAGTTATTGATGTGGCTTCAATTTCTTCATCTTTGATTAGGGCTTGCTCATGCTTCTTAAGTAGGATCTCAATATCCTCAAGTGTGGAATTCATTGTTTTACCACTCAAGTCTAACATGGTAGCATAGGAGTGAAACTTTGAAGGAAGACCATGCAACATTATTGGAATTAACTCATTATCATCTAGGGTTTTACCAAGTAGCTAAGAAATCATTCTTAATAGACTTCACTTCCATAAGATAATCGGTAAGTGAGCCTTTCATACATAGATTGTGCAATTTTTGTTTGAGATACAAAATATTATCTTGACTTGGCCTATCAAACAATCTATTGAGAGCATCCCATGCTTGTTTAGGTGTTTTTGCAGCCCTTACAGTTTCTCTGCATTGAATTCCTGTAGCTAGCTTGATTAGACTTAAAGCTATATTGGAATTCTTCTCAAATTGTGCTTTTTCTTTAGGGTCTATAGGTGCAGTGAGTGGGTCTTCATTAGCCTGCCTATCTTTCACAAAGTCCCACATGTCATTCATCATTAATATTGATTCCATCTCATACTTCCAATTTGCAAAAGTTTGTGCTCCTTCAAGTTTCTTTGTAAGTCCACTTAATAGATTTGTAGTAGCCATGATTTAGAAAAGGATCAAAAGAAAAGGGAGCTCAACAAAGGATGAAGTAAGAATGACAAATGCCAAATTAGAGCCCTAAAAAAAATCTAGGGTACACCGTTGAAGATCCAGAGGAGGGTTCGCCTAGTTTTTCCACTCTGAATCTTCAAGAGATTCCAACAGTGGGAGGGTTAAGTTGAACATAAGTGCCTTTTTCTATCCAAAGAGAGTAAGAATTAGAATTTTTCCAGACCTCTATACCAAACTTCTCAATATACCCGCCCTTACGTGAGGGAGACTATAAGCATTTGAGAAGTTGATACGTGGAACATAGGTGATTCTGAAAGGGAATAACCTGCCAGACCTTTATACCAAACTACTCAATATACCCACCCTTACGTGAGGGAGACTATAAGTATTTGAGCAGTTGATACGTGGAACATAGGCGGTTATAAAAATGTGATGCTTGCTTTTTGTAGAATTGTTACAATAGATATGCCAATGTATTATTGCTTTATAAGAATTTTCCTGTATGTGTTTGCTTGCTTGTATATGGCTTAGTGTCAAGTGTGTATGAAATGGAACTACACTTGATTACAATTATAAAACCCAAAGTCATGCAAGGGTAATAGCAAGCATAAAATGTAGACAAAGCCCAAATAGAAGATGCAAGCAACAAACACCTAGTGGCCAAGAGAGTGCCACAAAAGGTCTCCACAAGCAAGAGGCAAGGGGCCCTAAATCACCCCTTGATAGGATGATTTGTATTGGAAACTTGGCTAAAAAATTAGCCCCAAATGTACCTCCAAAATATTGTACAAGATCAATGCCTTCACTTACAAGATTACCTCCAAACTTGCCAAATTCAATGAATAACTTGGCATAATGTCCCCCCAAAGACTTAAAATTTGAGCCCCTCACAAGTTTGCAATTTTTCACCCAAGAGTGTCGGATGCTACCGAAAATGCACTCTGTTTTACAATCTCAACTTCAAGTCAAAATTCAGCTGAGTAAATGATCTCAAAACTGAAAACTAATTTGACCAATGGATCGCCCTCAAAATTCTCTTTCCAACGACTATATATAAGCATATAGTCGGATACAAATTGATGCTTCAACAAAACAAAAAACAATGACTCTCAAAATGTGTGCAGCTCCAGGACATTCCCAAGTAGTCACCCTTCTGAGTTGTGTTCTAGACAATAATGCTTGACTCGGGAGTTTTTATAAAATGCAACACCAATAAAAACATTACAATTTGTTTGGAACTTTAGTGCATGTCTTCAATGTTTTAAATAAGCTTCCGTGGCTTAATATGGTATGACTACACTCAAACATTTATACTCAAACTCATAAAAAACAAAAGGACCTTGCCACGAACTCTGCCATGAACTAAGTGAAGCACGACTCAACTGCAGCGTCAAAGGCATCGGAGCTCTCTCAACGGCTTCACACTTCTTCAAAGTTGCCACCTGTCCATTCTTCCACGAAATCTACGGCAAGCGGTTTCAAATGTCAAGTCAGGCAGTATCACAACAAACTAAAAATATCCAGACCTGGAATGACGATCCGCTACTTTCGGTAATGCGTTTCTCTCCTCTGTCAGATGCGTAAAGCTACTGCACGAGCCAGAACTACGCTGGGAAATTGCAAATGCAGAGCAATTTGGACGGTCTGGCCGCGAAGCTGGACCTGAATCTCCACGATTGCGGTCTGCTGGTGAAAATTAGCGATTTGTACCTCGAGCAACATCTGCAATCCAAGCTCTCAGGTTCAACACCATAACGGAGACCCCACCACCAATCTTCTGCGCTTCACTAATCTTTCGTTGCCACACTTGTTTTCCATCAAGCCTTGGCCGTGATCCATGACGGTAAATGTAGTTATAGAGCCTGCTTCTCTGGCCATAGCCTCACTATAGGCCGATCACGAAGCTCAACGACGATGCCACCTACGCATAGGGGTCGCCCATCATCATAGGCATGGCATTGTTTGGCCTCTGTGTGCCTCCAAAAAAAAAAACTTGAAATCAAGCAGTTCGATTGGGCTGACACAACAAAAACCAAATCACAAAAATATTTCGTAATGTCCAAAAATAAATAACTCCGTCGGGACAGTGGTAAACTTATTGGTTTTTTTTAATCTGTTACTACGTCACGCTCAACAACATTTTTAAAAAAAATTCTCTAGACTAGTTGGGCGGCACACATCTTTAACAGTAGAAAATATCTTCAACTGTCGTGAATCTGTCATTCTAATCACGCTATCTGCTGTAGGCGAACGAGCAGAAGAAATCCAAACTTGGCCTGAGGAGCAGCTTTTGGGTGCCTGTCATTTCATTAAATTTTTTAGCTGAAACTGAGTCACCATCTACATCCAAGAAGGTGGGTTCTTGGTGGGATTTGATGACATGAGCACTTCCAGGTTTATCAAGTGTGTGACAGTGGGGGATGGAGCTGTGGGGAAGACATGCATGCTCATTTCTTACACCAGCAACACATTTGCACGGACGAGTCTGTACGTGCTCAGATGATCACGATGATTGATCCACAAAACCAAGGCCAAAAAATCATAAGACCCACGCACATGCAGCACAGAGGGAGGACAAATATTACGAATCCATGTCATTAACAACATCAGGTGGAGGAGAACGAGAAGAAAAAGGATTTAAAGGCTCGATATAAAAAAAATTATGAATTTATGTCAGGGAGCCATGAAAAGGCGCAAAAAGATAGATCCAAACTTCTTGAACTTCCACCCACGCATATCCTTACAGAAAAAAATACAGCAGCAACAGTAGTATTTTTTTTTTTAATCTCTCATGAGCGGGGCAGATTATATGCTCCAAGAAGCAGCTTGACTGATCTACCTCAACACAGAAAAATCTACATGCTGCTTCCTCAACAATTTCAACACAATAACTCTTAAAAAAAAAATTCTTCTCATAGACTTTTCAGATTATCATATACTCCTTAAAAAAAAATTACAATGGAGTTTCTGGTTTCTGATCCATTATAAACAATGGAGAGCATACTCCCTGACTCCACACTTAAGACCCTAATGGTCCCATAGGCGGATCTCACCACTCTGATACCAAATGATGGGACTGAAAAATAAGGCACACTTTATTTACAAGTTATCTTACAATATATAAGCATCAAGCTTAGGAGGGAGATATGACAAGTGTCATAAGCTCCACTCCAAGTGTCTTTTAGAAGACACCACTCCAACTCAAACTAAAGACAGGGACAAGTGGCAGAAGACAAATGTCAACTTGTCAATTATAGGCATAGTGCACATTATAACAATAATAATATTCTAACAGGAAAGTCATCCTATTCTAGGGCTCTCCCACGAAGAAAACTATAGCTCTAATTTTGTCATCCTTGAAGAGAGTGCAGAGGGCTTCATTCATGTATTCTTAAACCAGGGAGGGGATGTTCTACAAAAGCTTATTTTTACCTGTTGGTCCCTGATATTTCTTGAGTAGAGGAGGGATCTAAAAAACTCCATCGCTTCATCTATGATTTCATTAATGTCCTTTGTGCTTTTACCATTTGGTTTTAAAACTCCTCTAATTCTATTATATGTCCTATAACTTGTACATGTGGAAAAACTTTGTGTTTCTATCAACTTCACGCAATGAGATGGATCTTGAATTTTGGTGTCACAAGGTCTCTTATTCAGCAAGAATATTATGCAAGTTTCTTAAGAGTTTTCTTTCTTTCAATCTGTCCCCTTTCGTGATCTCACCCGACTCCATGGTAGATTCAATATCCTTTAACTGACCTGCTAATTTCTTCTTCAGACACATTTTCTAAAATGTACTTATTCAAAATATTAAGATCGACCTTAATAAATATGAGCTTGGAAGCTACTTGAGAGATAGGAGGGCCTGAGAAATCCCTCGACCACCAGTCCTAAATTCTAGACTCTAAATCTTGATGCTACAACCACATAACCTCAAACTTAAAGGGTATAGGGAAGAAGTTGGCAATATGGATTCTTTCGAACACTAGAGTATTATGATCAGAGTCAACTTTTGGAAGGGATCAAAGGGATGTATCTTCAAAAATGGGAAGACATTCCTTAGATACCAATGCCCTATCCAATCTACACTTAATATTTTGATTACCTAAACATCTATTGATTCAAGTATATTTGGATCCCTTCAAATCTACATCCATAAGTTCCTAAATATTATAAGATAAGGTGAATTTATCCATACTTTTTGAGCCATATTCACTACTACCTTTTTTTTAAGGTACAAGAGGATGTTGAAATCCCCAGCCAAGATCTAGGTTTCCCCTTTGAAGATGTCCCTCATAGAGCTTAACGAATCTCACAGGAGAGTCCTATTGGGGTCCATATTAGGAGCATAAATATTAGACATAATCCATCTATATCCAGAGTCTTTACAGTAAAAAAGAATATTTATCAAAATTAGGAGGATTGAGCCATGTAGTTTCTCTGGGTTCCACAAACACAATAGACCCCCAGAAGCTCCATTAGCAGAATTTTCTGCAAGACTCATCTCCTTCCAAACTATTTTTTAACTGCCTCAGTGTTAGAACTATCCATCTTAGTTTCTTGTATAAAATAACATCAGGCTTTACTTCTTTTCTCATTTATGTCAAAATTTATTGTTTGGAAGGCCCATTCAGGCCTCTAATATTCTAGGACAACAACTTCATTTATAGGATTTGGAAGCGATTTTTCCATTTGGAGAACATGGGGAGTTGTAGAACGTATCAAGTTTCAGTTGCATACCTTTGGTATCTTTCTCTTTCTCAAATTTCAACTGACTGCTACATCTAAGTCTACCTTACAAATCCTTAATGCTTTATAAGAGGGCTTGCCTACCTTTCGATTAGCTCTAATATCCATCTGGCTTTTTATGGTGCTTCTAGTTTTGGGTATAGATTTGGTTATGCCTAAAGATCCTACCCTAGGACATGATGACCATTTCAACTCAAGTAGCATGGGAAACTCTTGACTAGGAACATCAATCAACTTTTGAGGATAACATGGCTCCTCTACAACCGACTCTTGAGAAATAAGGCACTGATATGAGTTCTATAAGAACTCTAATGGAATGAGTGTTTCTTTTATCAGGTCCTCTAGAAGAAATTGATTAAAATTACTATCATTAGGTGGATCCATACTTTGAACTACAACTTTACCAATCTCACTAACTTACACCGAGGGAATTTGATCCATTATCCTTTCTTTCGATTGAGGCTTATCTTGAAGTGAGGGTTTAGGTTTATTAGGGATCGATTGAGCTTAAGCCCTACTAGCTAGTTTTTATGTCCAGTTATTTCTTTTATTACCATTGTATGGAGCTTTATGAAATGACCCAAATGAGTGGCTAAATTTATTACATGAGGAGCATTTAATGGGCCTATTTTCATAAACAATCAGTTGAATCCAAGGAACTTGCCTAGAAATAATCTCCATATGATTTGGCAAATCTGCCTCTGGGTTAGCCATGATGCATATTTTGGTGAAAATCAACTTGGTCTTGGCTCTGGTAACCGATTCAATCAAAACTAGGTCCCCAATAGCTTTGGCAATACCTCGTAGGATATCTTTGTGCCAAAAATGAAACGATAAATTTGATAGTTGCACCCAAAGCAGAGCCAAGTCCACTTTATAAGTCTTGGGGTCAAAATTTGGGCCCCATTTTCAAAGGAAAATACCCCTCTTACCATAGAATTAGGGACCACCATCTAGGATGCGCTTCGAATCCTCCTCGCAGTTTAGCTTGATAAGTAAGAATGCATTTGACATAGCCACAACCTCGAGTGAGCCTTGTGGTTTCCATTTGGGAGTAGTCCAACATCGAATAACATCTATATCCAACTGACTACCTTGGAATTTACCAACCAAATTCCATGACCCTTCCTCCATCGTTACCTTCAAAAGTTTATCCTAATCAACCAACTTGTTGCTAACCAAAGATAAGTTAAAAAGAGGCTTTGTGGACTAAGGACAAAAAAATCTAGCTATAATAATAGAAAAGGAGGATAATCAAGAGTTAAATAGATGGACAAGCCTAGGGGACCCAGTCATGGGCACGCCAGAGGAAGTCCCAAGACTATCAAGTATACCTTTTTCTGTTTCCTCCGAGACCATTCTCTCAAAAATTGTGTCTTCCTGCTACCTACTAGGCCCTCCAACTCCATGTCGACTACCAACACCTCAACCATCCTATTGACCACCATGCCCTACAACTCCCTAAAGATCACCAACTCCTTTGTCCCCCTGTAACTCACCACCTTACCTGTTCGCAGAAACCTCACCACCCTACTCACTTGCCTTCCCACTTTCGCTCATTTCAAATACCTATATACTTTTTGAGATATATTGCATGAATGATTGTAAGCCCATA